>OY720264.1:2830240-4174282 GCA_963082625.1 Pasiphila rectangulata | reverse complement strand
CGTTAACCATCCAACACTAAGGATTATATCAATTTATCTCGTCATAATCTATGTTTGTATACACCCCAAACCGTAAAAAAGTATTTATTTCAAAAATACAAGTTTCTAAACTTTCGTATTTCAACACTGATTTTAGCCCAACTTTGGACGTAACTCAATAATATAAGGAGAAAGAAAACTCAAAAATGAACGCCGTTCCGACATAGTTTAATTATTCAAAAGTTGAAATAAATGTTATTTTGAAAAGATTACACTTAAGTTTTTCTATAATAAATAACCCTTGTGCTAAAAGTCTATTCACATATTTTTGCGCGGTCGGTTTAGGAACGAATCATTGTGCATTTCATTCTAGCGCGCGGGTAAACACACTATGTCAGGTGAGATAGCATTTTAGGCCGCGCTCACTGACGACTTTGCCTCCGCGACTAGTTGGACCTTAATAATATGGGGTAGAAAACGCCTTGGCAGTAAACCCCTGAATATTATGTACAGTTTTTCCACTGTCTGTATTATTAGTGCCCTTTGGTGGGCTAATATAATTTCGACACGTATCTCAAGCCTTTGATAGAATGTAGGAAACTCATGCCGCATACTGAAATAAGTATTTTAATAAAGCGTGTGAGGCCAAAAATTCGTGTTCGATTTTTATGTCTGTAGGGATTGAGGAGCCACATCAGATTTTTAATATCTGATCTCACCATTATTTAGCAGCAATGTAGCTGATTTTGCAGCACGAATTCTAGATTTAGCAGCAAAATATATCACTAGTTATATTTAATGCAAAGTGGCTCCTCAATCTATACGTCTGAATTGAGGAGCCACCTGGAACTCGTTAATAGATGAATATTTTTGAAAATTTTGTAATGTGATATCAGATTTTAAAAATCAGATGTGGCTCCTCAATCCTTACGGACATCGATTTTTGTGTTGTGTCGCATATGCCTTACCTAAATTTTGAGTCTATTTGTGAAAGAATTTTTCAATTCGGTTCTGTAGTTTCGGAGCCTATGCATACATACAAACAAACAAACAATCAAATCTTTCCTCTTTATAATATTAGTGTAGATAACAGATCTTCAAACCATATGAGTGACCTTGTTCTACTATAATGTAGAGTAGCAAAAGTACTCAGTTGTGAAAAGTGACGTGGTATCTGTATTTATTCTACAATCAAAGTCTCCAACTTGAATCTCTAGCGGAATGTTGAGTATTTAAAGCTTTCAGCTTATATGTACTTACAAATATGAAACACGATATCGAATTCTGAGCTAGCTTAATGTTTTACGCCTAAGTCACGCATCTATTATATTTGTAAATTGTGTAGTCAGTATAGAAATTGACTGACATTGTAGAAATAGTAATTGTATAGCGGTTTTAGGGTGACAAATCATTAGCTACCTTAATAGGTATACATAATTAATATTCTGGTAATAGGACTACCCTCGGGCTAGATTTCGTTTCGTAATAAAACTGTCTAGAAATCTAGATGTTATGAAAATGTAGTCTTATAACTTAAAGCCAATTACTAGATTTATCTTAGTAAAGTGGGGTCGGCCCTGACTGAATGAATTACTTACAGGGTGCTCCGAAGTCAAGAAAAACAACTGAACTTTAAAATTGTATAATATGTTTTGTTTAAAAAAAGTCCGTTTGTATTGTGTTATTTATCTACTTAATTATTTGTTAATTATTACGAGACATGTTAATTAGCTGTTAATAATGAAACCGCTCAAATTATTCATCACTTCAGCTTGAAATGTATCCGTTAATATAAAATATTTAATACTTTCAATAAATATTAGAACATTTCATGTGACATTCTGTAAATCTCATAAGGCTATTGAAATAACATAATCATTGTTTAAAACCTCAAAATTCATGTTACATCATATCAGTATGGAGTTTAATAAAAAAATGTATTTTTATAATTTATTATCCGTTTATACGACGGTAACCAAAAGTTTGATATATTCCCAACCACCCCATCAAACTATCCGTCAATGGGATAGATGGGAATTATATTTCCCGCCTGCCCCATTGGTCGTCTCAATGGGGCAAATGGAAATTAAAATACCTGCCTGCCCCATTGCCTTACTTATAGTGAAGCCGTTAGAGCCGCATGTTGTATGATAGTATAATTTAAAAATATATCTTGTTCATAACACGCCTACATATTAAATTGCGTACTTTTCAAAAAACTATTTTTTAAGATTTACACAACAATTTGAACTCTATAATACAAAGTTTGTTCCATTTTGCCATACATTTCATCTGCGCAACACCAAAGAAGAGTTCAATAAACACCTTTATTTCTTTTAAAACTAGTCTTATAATTGAAAAGACGTATCTACTTAAGCATTTGTTTAACCTTTGTTTTTATGTTAAGTTTAATTAACAGCGAAGTATTGTATTCCATCGTTTTACGTTAACACGCGTTGTATATAAGTTAGTTAAGTGATTTTAGCGAATAAAATATATTTTTTTGAGATTAGAACAGTATTTCGAATATCACCGCAATATTGTGTACATTGCTAGTTAAGTGATTGTATTACAAAGTGGCGATTTTTTTATTTTATTTACGGTTTAATATAAATTATTGTTACATTTTTTTCCAAGATATAAAGAACTTAATTTGTAATTTCGAGTTTTATTAAGTTCAACCTCATAATTTATAGGCTATCGCAGCAGGCGCAAACGTAGGCCTGAAAAATTTACACCTTGTTAAACCGATTCTGATATTTAAAAATAAAGCCCTGGTGGGTTCAAGTCCTGCTGGAATCATCTCTTATCTTTTATTTGAAACCTTACTATTATGCTGTTGTTAGTTATCCCTCAAATCCAATAAATAAATGAATGTGCCGTGAGGTGACAGCAGTAGAATGAATGAATGAACACTTTATTGCACAAAAATAAACACAAGTAATAAAAAAATAAGTGGATAAATATGTACAAATTGGCGGCTTTATTGCTCAAAGCAATTTCTTCCAGGCAACCTACATGAATGTAAGCCCTTCTCTCTTGTCCGTGGATCCAGAAAGAATCTGCCTAGGGATACCTTCGGAAGATGAGCAGCAGCGTCTTTCCGTGTATCAACATTGCGGATTGCACTCGCCAACCCGTCTGCCAACATGCACGCTTCGGCAGGCTTGTCAGTATCTATCATCATCATGAGGAAGGCCTACGTCCAGCAGCGGGCTTTCTACTGCTGAGATGATTATATCAAAGTTAATAAGTGCATTCAATAGAGCAAAAAACTACATAGAGTAATCATATAAATAAATAACAAAAAAAGAAACAGCTTCTAAGGCCAAATCACTTTACTACGACGACTTTGACTTGCTACACCGGGCGCGTAGAGGGGCGTCTGCCGAGGACGTGCGGGCGCAGCGCAATCACGCGAGTCCTGCTGCACGGACTGGGAGGGCATCCGAGCAACGCTGGAAGGGATAGTTACATTTATCACGTGATTTATAGGTAAAGAAAAACTTCTTAAATAAACTTCTAGCTTTTAAATATAGAAGATTAAGCGGGTGCGAGGACACGCTTATATTATAGAGGCAAGCCTTACCTGGGTATATAATACCTAATTACCTAGGCATGGAACATGGATATTATTATCAGCTGTATAAATCAATCGATCATGAAAGTCCTACACAGTACCTAGGTATTGTTTAAACATATTTATTCCCAACTCCCCATCAATAGGGTGGATGAGATTTTGATTTCCTACCTGCCTAATTGGTGGTCTCAATTGGGCAGATGGGAATTAATGATGAATTCCTATCCTACCCATTGGCATTTTTATAACCCTGTAGAGCCGCAAAGTTGTGTTAACGTAGGTACAAATAAAACATCTTCTAAGACCAAATCTAAAATATTTCTCTCTTTTAATGTTATTTGCTCCGATTAAAGCCGTTTTGCGGGGGTTAATTCCTCAAGGATTTCATCATCAGAACAGAGTTTTGAAAAAATGGGAACAATCTAGAACTTTCTTGAAATATGTACCTATGTACTTTAACACGTGCTTTAACTGTGAAGAAAAACATCGTGACGAAAACCTGCAGCTTGAGACGTATGGACCTGTTCTTTTCTCAGTCTAGAGCAAGCTGGGTGAGAGGATGATATATGTAGGTTTTGGGCAAGTCTAATCTTTTATTAATGTTCCAGGCACTGCAAGCGTCCCTTTCAGCATATCAGTTGGTGACTGTATACATAATTTAAAACAGAAGCTTTACTTTTTAAGGGCTCCGTACATCATTACTTGTCTCTGATATTAAAAAAATATATTTTTTTTGCGCTCGCCAACCCGCCTGCCAAACGTGGTGAGTATGGCAACTACCCCTCATGGAGATCCAAGAGGGAGGCCTGTGTTCATTAGTGGACGTTTAACGGCTGAAATGATGATTCTGACATGCCGCCCCAGTAACGCACACTATTGTATTCTGTTTTTGTAGGTAATTATTTTAAAGTTAGTTTAGTATGTTTACAATATTAAGTGTATTTACGGTTTAATATAAATTATTGTTACATTTTTTTTAAGATATAAATAAATAAATAAATAATAAAATAAAAATCTTTTATTTCAGATCACAATAAATCCATATTTACACGAGTTTTATACTTAAACTTAAAAAGAAGGGGACTGTGGTGCACCACGGGTGATTAATTAACGATAAAGGTCCCTTCATTAATCACCCTCTGTATAAGGCACTTCCAGAGTGTCACTCTCTGTATAAGGCACTTCCAGAGTATCACCCTCTGTATAAGGCACTTCCAGAGTGAAAAGTGATAAAGAACTTAATTTATACCTAATTCCAGAGTTTTATTAACTTCAACCCCATAATTTATAGGCTATCGCAGCAGGCGCAAACGACATTGTTATGAAAACCTTTTATTTTTAGCCCAAATTATACGAGAAGAGCTACTCACCGTAACCAAGTAAGTAACAGTTCCTACGAGTAGGTACCGCGATTAGATAGGTACAAATCGTTAGACGTGCCCTGACATCTAAAACTGTGGCATTTTCTTAATATGTGTGTTAACCATAACGCCGACGCACGCACACTGGTTTTGCCAATAAACCAAACTGTTATTTTTACCATTTATTGTGCAATCATGTTGCAAGAACTTTTAGTCTTAACTTTATATTTATTTATTTTGTTTATTTATAAAAAGGAACGCCGACAGTATATATATAAACACATTCAACAAAAAAAATTACAAGGAACAATTCTTATATGTATATGCCAATTATAGGCGAACACAACACTCTAAATTTATACTAAAAGTAACTAAATATATCTATATCACATTTATGGCAAACTGATTCCAAATGAGGGCACTTACTCATTTTGTGTGGAGCAAAATGGCGCGATCTTATTACGGTGAGGGCGCATCTAACAATTTAAATCTTTGGTAGGTATTAGGTATACAGACTTGTGAGTTACTGATGTGCAGTACAACAGGAAAATGTCATAATGGTAACAACCTTAACATAACTTAACATCGGACAATGGGGATAAAAATGACTGTTCAAATAGGTTTATGGAGAGGAATACTGCCGTGGGGTGCCGGCAGTAGAATGTTGCCCCTCCTCACGTGCCCATGGTTTTAGTAAGAATATGCTAAGGGCTACCCGTCGGAATACGGGCAGCCCCTACACTGCTGTGGCAGTAGGTTTCTTTGCCCGCGTTGTTATTTGTTATTATTTGACGCTGATGGCTATCTTCCGGAGGTATCCCTTCGCAGACTCTTACTGCATCCACGGGCAAGAAAGGAGGGTGAGTTTTCATAATCATCATTTCAGCCGTAAAACTGGTAAAACGTCCACTACTGAACACAGGCCTCCCTCATGGATCTTCATGAGGGGTAGTTGCCATACTCACCACGCTTGGGAGGCGGGTTGGCGAGCGCAGTACGGGATGTTGATACACGGAAAGACGCTGCTGCCCATCTTCCGGAGGTATCCCTTAGCAGGCTCTTACTGCATCCACGGGCATGAGAGGAGGGGTAACATTCTACTGCCGGCACCCCACGGCAAGTTTTATTTAAAAAGTCAAGTTTTATATTAAATTAAATATTCATTTACATTATAAAAACTATTTTCAGCCAATCAACTATTTAATTTTCTCCTAAATACAATTCCATTTAATAATTTTAATTCTTCTGGTAATTTATTATACCTAAATAATGAGGGGGTTTGTATATTAAATTGTTAAATTTAGCCCTTTTTTCGCGAGTTATCACATCCTTGCGTCTTTTAAAATAATTTGGGTGAGATTTTACAAATAAACAAATTTCTTATACATACATATGTTGGAGGGGCAGAATTTTGCATGTTTTAAAGAGAGGTTTGCATATCAATTTAATTTTTTTTTTAATAATTTACCTATATACTTAAAAATCCTTTCGGTGCCTTTGGGTGCCCGCAGTAGAATGTTGCCCCTCTTGCCCGTGGCTGGAGTAAGAATCTGCTTATATCACCGGAAGATGGGCAGCTGCGTATTTCCATGTACCTATCATCTTCTCGTACCGCGCTCGCCGACCCGCCTGGCAAGCGTGGCGTGCGTCCCGTACAGCATGGATACCAGGATGCTTACTTTGAGACTATACTCCAGCCACTTTCGATGTAGAATGTTTAATAACAAACTAAAACTTATGAAATTAAATGAAATGAAATTCGTTTATCGAAAAAGAACAGCGTTAACCGACACAAGGTTAATCCTGATCAGTTTCTTGTCGCAAAAATAATACCTACAAGTATCACTTAAAGGCGCAGAACCGTTAAAATTTAACGGTTCTTTGTAAGAATATTGCTTCCACGGATTGATTGAACGGAACGCAGCAGTGTGTATCTACCAACAATCGAAGTCGCGGGTAACAACTAGTAAACCTATAAAACAATGAGCATAAAAATAAGGAAAACAGGAGCATAAACTAGGTATAAAAGCTAGGTAACATTTATTATTGCTAGCCAAGGGCGAGTCGCGCAATTCTGATAATAATAAATAATGCTGAACATTTCACAGCACCATCTACTTGTTTATGTAAATACTTATCATAGAACTGTATGGCTCAGGGTGACGGGCGCAATGCAATGCAGCGATGGTCACGTACTTTGTGAACCTGATCACCGCGGTATTGCAGTTTTAATAGGTTTACCGCTTAACATCAGGGCCTTCGGCTTGTCTCGTCATTTAGTCAATTTTTTATCCCCACTTTCACCCCCCTATCTTATATATGGCTCCACCGTTGTCTATATAACAATCAGTTTTGCATTCACACACCAATTCCAAACATATATCGTCAATAAGGTCCATGCGGCCGCACTGAATAAAGTATTTTTTGATTCTTGATTCTTTTGATATTAATTAATAGAATCAGGCGTTACTTTGCGGAAATCCATATTATTATGATAAACAAAGAAAAATATCTAGTTTTAATTCCGCTAATGCTGAGATGCATATGCACCGCCCTCCCGCCCGCTAATTATGCACATGCAGGGGGAACCAGGCTGTTAGTGCAACATGCATACCCAAACCCACACGACGACACGTGTTTCGCCTCTCCGCGAGGCATCTTCAGGTTAAACGCCGAGATGTTGACTGGTCGGCGGCTGGAACGAAAGATCTTTCGTTCCAGCCGCCGACCAGTCAACAGCATTAGCGGAATCTCAGCATTAGCGGAATTAAAACTAGATATTTTTCTTTGTTTATCATAATCTTTTGATATTGTCTTATGTGGAAATGTTCGATTATTCAACCCCACTTTAATTCACCCCCTATCTTATACATATATGGCTCCACCGTTTTCTATACAACTTTCAGTAAGGAAGCGTCAAGTATCGATTTGACGGACGTGGGTTCGAATCCCACCGGAACCGCAAAATTTTTGATAAGGTTATTAATTTCTTTGAAAATGTTCTACCTAAGTGTGGTTAAACACTATAAAAATAACAAACTATTGTTGATTTTATTTTGTAAATGATTTAAAATAATAATATGAATGAGAATTAGACTTATGTATGTGAAATTGTAATTATAAGATAAGAAGGAGAAGCCACAGGATCTTGAAACACACACTTGGCTAGTTCGGGAACTATAGACTCAATCACCTCATGTTAAAATACTTTTGTCAAATAAACGATTTTTATTATTATTATTATTAGTTTTGCATTCTACTCTACGCACCATTTCCTTTTTAATACCAAACTTGGGTATATTTGGAAATATTCGATCATTCATACCTACCCCCTTTCAGCACCCTCCATCTTGTAAACGTCTTTACCGATTTTGATAAATTACTATTTTTTATGTTTAGGAACCATCGCTAAAATGTTCTTTTAAATATTGGTTCTCTCGTTTAAGAGCTACGGTGGCTCATGGACATCCCATGAGGGGTAGTTGCCATACTCACCACGCTTGGCAGGCCGGTTGGCGAGCGCGGTACAGGATGTTCATCCACGGAATGACACTGCTGCCCATCTTCCGGAGGTATCCTTGAGCAGGCTCTTACTGCCACGGGCATGAGAGGAGGGGTTACATTCTACTGCCGGCACCCCACAGCATGGTATTCAGCTTGCAATCATTTAATAATCTTTAAATCCTACTTAATATTATAAACGAGAAAGTTTGTATGTATGAATTAACAATATCCAATTTTTGGTTGGGGGTTTCGTACGGAACCCTAACGTCTTAACTCAAAAGGTGAATAATAAAGGCGTCATTTTCCTTGTTGACATGAAGCGGTGAATCCCAAGATTTCCAGGTGCCGTCCATTGAATAGGTAATTAGATTGAAGTCTCAATAGGAGGAAATGGAAAAAAAACATTGTTTACATGGTATTTCATAATTTAGATTTGTAAAATTATAATAATTATTGAACCCAGTTCTGAAATTTTGCACACGTATAGACAAAGACATACATTTTATCCGGGAACAACGCATGCGAAGCGGCGGGCATAAGCTAGTATACTATCTATAAAACAAAGTCGGGTTAGATAAACCACTTATAAGATATAACTCGAGAACGGCTGGACCGATTTCAATGATTATTTATTTGTATAGATCGCGTAAATAAATAAATGAAATAAATAATGCCGGTTAATTCACACAGCATCACCTAGCCCCCAGCTAAGCAGAGCTTGTGTTATGTGTACTAGATGACTGATATAATTAATACATTATACTACATAGATAGATATTTTTTATTATATGATAGTAAAACATCCAGAACACCCTGAACAATCTGCAGATCGTACAGACATTTGTTCCGAGGCGGGATTCGAACCCGCAACCTCTTGCGTCGCAGTCGGACCTTCGCCCGCTGCGCCACCGTGGTCGTCATGGTTAAAACTTTGCCCTAGTGACCTTGAAAAACGTCTATATCAGAGGTCTCCAAACTTCGAAGCCATAATATTTTTTCGGTATGTTGCAAGGGCCATAACAATTTTAATTTTTCTGCCCACCTTAGCAAACATAGGCTTTTATTGCATTTCAATTACTATTGATTGTGTATTGTGACACGTAACGGGCCGGATTGATGGCAGTGGCGGGCCGGATTCGGCCCGCGGGCCGTAGTTTAGAGACCTCTGGTCTCTATCGTCATTGCTAAACGATTGATTATACATTATACTTAGGTAGGTAATTACCAACGATCAAAAAGACCAACCACAACTAAAGATTAAGAAAGAGTTAGCAAACGGTATCTTCAAATCTTATTCATTCAAAGTCAAAGTCAAAACATTTATTCACCTTAGCCGTTGGAAGTCCACAGCTGGACATAGCCCTCCCTCGTGATCGCCAAGTACTGATCATAAGGGGGTGTTGCCATACTCACCACACCACGCTTGGCAGGCGGGTTGGCGAGCGCAGTACACTACAGTATTTATATTAGGTTAGACTATTCAGCGTGGACAGCGAGCAAGTCGGAATCGCTTTTGTGAGATATTTAGGCATTTGGAGGGCCTTAAGGTGAAAGAAAACAAGGAATTAATATTTCATATCAGCCGTAGGACGTCCACTGCTGGACAAGGGCCTCCCTCAGAGCCGTAACTTGAGCTCTTCGAAAGCGTTTCGCACTTGCATCCCCTAGACACAGCGTCGTTCATTCTTCGTCAGAACCACAGAATATATAGATAAATATTCTGTGTAAGAACCGTCAGATGTCGAGCTGCATCTCCAAACTGCAGAATAAACTTCTAGGACCATTTATATTTACAAAAATCGGCCAAGTGCGAGTCAGATTCGCGCATGAAGGGTTTCTTACCATTCTTTGGCAAAATAACTTATTTTTGAGGTATCACCACCCACTTGATTGAGAATTGTACATTATTGAGCCGTATTTTGCAAAATACGGCAAAAAATCACGTTTGTTGTATGGGAGCACCCCTCAAATATTTGTTTTATTTTAATTTTTTTATATATTTTAAAGTGATAAGACAACTAAATGTTCTGTAAATATTTCAAACGTCTACGTGTTGGCGTTATTAATATCGAGTAAAAAAATAATAAAGAAATACATCATCTGTGAAAATTTCAACTGTCTAGCTACCACGGTTCATGAGATACAGCCTGGTGACAGGCAGACAGACGGACAGCGGAGTCTTAGTAATGGGGACCCGTTTTTAGCCTTTGGACTTACGGAACCCTAAGAATAATAAGATTATGTCATCATCATCATATCAGCCGTAAAACGTCCACTACTGAACACAGGCCTCCCTCATGGATGTTCATAAGGGGCAGTTGCCATACTCACCACGCTTGGCAGGCGCGTTGGCGAGCGCAGTATGGGATGTTGATACACGGAATGTCGCTGCTGCCCATCTTCCGGAGGTAGCTCTTAGCAGGCTCTTACTGCATCCACGGGCAAGAGAGGATGGGCAACATTCTACTGCCGACAGCCCACGGCTAATTATTTAGGTACCTAAATGTTAGGTACCTAAATGTTTCGCACTACTTACGACGGCTTGCCGACACCGCGTCTCGCAGCGTAGTACTGTCGTGCTACTTTGCGACCATCTACAGTATCCTCACCTACGGCGTGGAGCTGTGGGCGCGGGCCGCGGATGTCGAGCGGGCCTTCGTCATGCAGAAGCGAGCCGTGCGAGCGATCGTCGGCGTGGCGGATGATGTGTCGTGCAGAGATTTATTTTAGGAGCTGAATATCATGCCCCTCCCCTGCGAACTTATATATCAAGTAGCATTATTCACTCACAATAACATCGATGAATTCAGGAGGAGAGGTGTGAATACCGCCCGCGCTCTGCGCAGCAACAAGCTCGCACACCTCCTCGTCGCGCCCGCGCACAAGCTGCGCAAGTCGGAGAGGTCCGCATACATCACGGGTCCCTCGGTCTACAGCAGGCTGCCGGACGCTATTAAAAAGGACGCTACTTCCACCATGATGTTTAAAAATAGACTAAAGAAATGGCTCTTAGAGAGTTATTTTTATTCCGTAGACGAGTTCTACGCATTGCCCATTATTTAATTAGATTTAGAATAATATATAAATATATGAATTACATGAATTATTAATTGAGATGAATAATTATATTAATCTAATTACCTATATTACTTATATACATATACTTACTATAATTTAAGGTAGATATTATAAACTATATTGCTTACCTTATCTTTGTGACTTGTAACTTGGTGTTATTAATAAATTATTGTATTGTATTGTTAAATAAATTTTCTATTTGATTTATTTTTATTTCAAAAGCGATTTTCGATTAGATATGGTTCGTTATGTGTGGCACGTTGGTGGCACGTTACATGTAATGGTGTTCGTTTTGGTTGTTTGTTATGTGTAAGGGAGCGGCAATTCTCCACGACGGACGTACCACACTATCTGTAGTAAGTAGGTACAGTTTACCGGAAAGAATCACAAAAGTACAAAGGGTGAGAACCTATAAAATAATAATGCGGGATACTACATAAACAAATTTCTGGCTATTTTTAAATCTAAGGTACACCTTAATGTTCACATTGTATGTTATATTTGTCTGTGTTTCTCTTTGTGAAATTTATGTTATATTTATGGTGAATGTACAATGTCCCAAACTAAGCAAAGCTTGTAATTAAGACCAAATGATTGATGGAATACTCATATATTTTTTTTATAAAATCTTACATAATATACATAGAAAATACCTAGACCTGGGACAAATTTCTGCAGAACAATACTGCCGCACAAAAGATAACCACAGTAAGTACATTAAGGGTTCCGTAGTACAACAAGGAACCCTTACCTAAGTATATAAGTTTCGTTTCGCTTTATCTTTCTGTCTGTCTGTCTTCGACTTTACGAAGGCTAAAATTTTGCATAGACAGACATATAAAATAATCACGCTGAGATGACGGTACAAAAATCATCATCATTATCATCATCATCTTAGCCGTAGGACGTCCACTGCTGGACATAGATCTCACTGATTTATTTATTATTTTAATTTTTTTATAAATTTTATTCATTACGTAACATTACAGGTGAACCAAAGCGTTACCTACGTAAGTAAAAGTACATATTACATTATCAAATTAAACAGTTATGGATACCTATCTACGATCTATATATGCTCTCACTGAACTGATCATATGTACGTAGAAAAACTCTTCTACCTTTATAAGCATCATAGACCTAAATATTTTGTACGTAATGCAAAAAATAAATATGAATAAATTATTGAACAATGCTCGTTATTTGCAGTTCGACCCGGTACTTCACCTAAATGCCTACCTATTTCCTAATCTGTATCACAGATAATTATAATACACTAGCTGTATGCATACTTTGTTTCTCGGTAAACTTTAGCTAAATCTACATAATAATTGATAGGTGATACATACATTACATAGTCAGTATACCTATAAGGCTATGTAATGTGAATCAGATTCTTGGTATAAAAGATGCCGGTCCGTTCATTTTGAGTTCAGTTTCCCGCTAACACGAGAGAAGGGTGCGTTCTGTATCTACCTAAATAAATTGATTTATTTTTTACATCGAGAAGCGTTCAGTATCTAACAACAAAAAAATACTTAATTTGTTTTAAAAAGTTTGTTTTTTTGAAAAATATATTAAATTAAAAATTACAGGTCACAATGGCGTTCAAGATAATTTTGACGTTGTCTGCGTGTGTTCTATTGAGTAAGTACCTACCACGCTACCACTATGCACTATTGTAAAACCTTTCACGTTTTTTGTCTATCATTTTTATGTTTGACGACCTCCGTGGTTGGTCTAATACTGCCCGGTAATACAGACCGGCCCCGACCTCCCCCGTTTAGACGGGGGAGTTCGATACCCGCCGAGGGACGAATGCCTGTTTTATCGGCAGATATTTGATAGATAATTTGTTTTAGTGCGTGTGCTCTGTGGCTATGCCACCTATCACAAACAAGGTGACAGTGGAAGACCAGCGCTGTGGTTTGATTTACTCTGCCACAGCAAAAGCTGAATGGTCACCTTTTTTGTCACTTTGACTTAGTTTTAAGAATAATTTTATAAGTTACTTATTTATTTATAATACTTATATATTTATGTTCGTCTTCGTAATTAATGACAAAATAAATATTATTTTTATCTGTTATCTATATCTAGATATTTGTCTTGTGGTCTTGGTGTTTTCTATGTCTGGCAAGTATAAATTACAAAAGACAACCAGTAATAGATGTTTTTCAACAATTTATTTACTTTATTTATGCCTTAATAACAAAACTTGGACACGTGAAATTAGAACAATAACATAATATTTAGTTTATCTTATTAAAGTTATTATGAAATTTAAGAGGGAATGTGAAGCAATCACTTTCCGTCCCTGTTATTTCGCTTTTATTGGAGAAAATTGCCCGCCCGGGACAAATGTCTGTACGATCTCCAGATATTTGTTGTTCTGGGTGTTTTTATATTTATAATAAAAAATGTCTATCTATGTAAGTAATCAGAGTAAGAAAGCTAAGCAGAGCTTGTGTTATGGGTACTAGATGACTGACATACTTGATACATTATACTACATAGATAGATATTTTTATTATTATATAGAAAAACACCTAGAACACCCTGAACAAATATCTGCAGATCATACAGACATTTGTTCCGAGGCGGGAATCGAACCCGCAATCTCTTGCGTCGCAGGCGGACCTTCGCCCGCTGCGCCACAGAGGTCGTCAATCGGATCGGTCGGATGATGCTGTGTGAAGTGTCCCGCATTATTTATTCTGTATACTCAAAAGCAGTATACCCCCAGGCACAGCCCAGCCGATCCAGAAGGTGCCGATGAAAACCCCATCCGAGGTGCTCTTCAAGGATGGCGAGCGTGCGGTTCTGGAATGCAGCGTAGAGAGCCCACAGGAGGTCAAGTAAGAGTACTTCAATCTGATATCTTGTAGGTGGCACCGTCACGGTCGGGATCCGAGATGTTTACCAACAATATTTAAGGAGTTCCCTCGATTCTTCAAGGATCCTATCATAACAACTGAGTTTTGAAATAGGAGCTATCAAGTGTATTTATATTCGAGTGTTGAGACGAACTCTGTGGCGCAGTGAGCGAAGGTCCGCCTGCGACGCAAGAGGTTGCGGGTTCGATTCCCGCTTCGGGGCAAATGTCTGTACTATCTGCAGATATTTGTTGTTTTGGGTATTTTTCTTTTTATAATAAAAAAAACCTATCTATGTAGTATAATGTATTAAGTACATTATCTCAGTCATCTAGTACCCATAACACAAGATCCACTTAGCTTGGGGCTAGATGATGCTGTGTGGATTGTCCAGCAGTAGTTATTTTATTTATTCGAACAGAAAAATAATTTTCCAAATTGGTTCATAAACGACAGACTAAGAAAAAACAGAAGTTTCTAAGGTAACAAAGATTAGGTAAAAAAATTTACAGACCACTTGGGAACCTCCTCCTTTTTTCATATCGGCTAAAAATCTCGTTTAGCGTCTATCGGAAAAAATTGCAGCCGGCCACCCCACTTAATAGGGGTTTAAATTCCTAATTAATTCCCGTCGTTATTAAAACCTTGGTAACATTTAATTTACTCAACCATTTGACAGATACACCTGGCAGAAGGACGGCAAACCCCTCCTCCCTTCACCTGCCACCACCCAGCGCAAAGGCGAAGGAAGTCTGGAGTTCCAGAAGCCAACAGCATCCGACGAGGGTCTCTACATCTGCATCGCGGAGACCAGCCAAGGTGTCAGCATGATGCGCGGCACCTACCTGAAGCGCGCATTCATCAACACCCCTCAAGTGACACCTCAGAAACACTCTGCAGTTCTCGGCAGACCGTTCAAACTCGACTGTACCGCCCCTGACGCGTACCCCATGCCAACGATCTCCTGGAAGACTCAAATCGGTTCTAAGGAGGAAGACTACCTGAACAGACGGGTGACTTCTTCTCCCGACGGCACCCTGTGGTTCTCGAACGTGACAGCGGAAGATGCTGACCCGAAGATGAAGTATATCTGTGTCGCGAGATCTCCGGCTTTTGAGAAGGAAGTGAGATTGGCTGAACATGTCATCAATAATGTGAGTATTGCGCTCGTCTTGCATGTTTTAACCGATTTCAAAAAAAGCAGGACGTTCTCAAGTCCTCTGTTTTTATTTTAAAAGTCGTTACCTCAGTACTTCGTCATTTATAAACCTATTTGGGAAATTAATTTTGGGTTTGACTTCACTTTGACTTTTGAAAGATCACACTACTCATCTCAAGTACCGACCCCCATTCACTTATTGAGTGCTGGAAATATTGATATTGATTACATATTGTGTTTTTGAGCGTCCGTTCGGACTCTGAAACACCCAGGCTTGGTGTAATGTTCATAGGCATGTTGAATAAGACTACACTTCCAGATTGGTCAAATTTTTCTCAAAACTCCGTTCTGATGGTGGGATCCATGAAGAACCGAGGGAACTTCTCAAAAAATGTAGGCATACATATAGCGTTCTTTGGTATTTCAAACAAGTCAAGTATTTGTTTTCAGAACGTATGATTTGGTGAACTAAAACCGATGAAGAAGACCACAAAAGGGCATCGAAACTGTTGAATGTTAAAAGTTTACAGGTTACAAGAGCGCGTTACTTCACGGACATAGATAGATTTTGTTAATCTCCTCGTAGATGACGGAATAACAATGTAGTCATCTCTTCTATGTCGTTACACTCTTATTAGAGTGGTCGTGGTCATCATGGTAGATTATATTATTGTCCATTTGGCGCTGATGTGATTCGCCTCACGATTTCTCGCCATCTTTCTGTCTGAGTGGTTTTCTTAGTGCACTCATTTAAGGGATCGCCTACTGCCGATTTGATTTGATCAGTCCATCTCATTGGTGACACTCCTCGTGGTCTAGCGCCCCCCACTTTGCCTTACATGACTAGGCGTTCTGTGGAGTCAGCGTTGCGTCTTGAGACATGCCCGAAGTATTTGAGGTGTTTGTAGTTATCTAGCCTATAGCAATAAACATTTGTTTTACAAGTTGGAGGAAGACTCCAAGCAGAACAACGGGGACCTGGTGCCGCAGTATCTCAGCCAGGATATGATCGCTAAGGTTGGCGGAGCGACAAGCATCTGGTGTATTTATGGTGGCACGTAAGTACCTTTTATTTATTTACTAGCAGCGATCACTTGCGTACTTCCCGTTCCCGTGGGAATACGGGAATGAAATATAGCCTATGATCATCATTTCAGCCATAAAACGTCCACTGATGAACACAGGCCTCCCTCATGGATCTCCATGAGGGGTAGTTGCCTCACCACGCTTGCAGGCGGGTTGGTGAGCGCAGTACCTATGGGATGTTGATACACGGATAGACGCTGCTGCCCTTCTTCCGGAGGTATCCCTTAGCAGGCTCTTACTGCATCCATGGGCATGAGAGGAGAGGTATCATTCTACTGCCGGCACCCCACGGCGGCAATAGCCTATGATAATCAGGAATATTATGTGCATTATGTAACCCTGTGTTGGATGTCCTACCTTAAAAAAATAAATTAATAGATAATGTACTAGTCAAACGGTAAAATATTTTTTGAAATCGGTCTAGTAGTTTTTGAGTTTATATTATACAAAATACAGATCTTTCCTCAGTATAATAATAGTATAGGTACTTTTTCATTCAATATTCAATCACATTATGTCCATCGTTTGCATAGTCACGAAAAAAATGAAAATTACAATCAAAATTTTTGATTCTGACGTGATTTGAACCCGCGCTTCACAGACGGACACCCTTAACGTTAACCGTTGATCTAGCAGACACCTCAAAGTTCGAGTCCTGTCAGAATCGAAAACTTTAATTGTTGTATTTAGGTGTTCGTGCCTTGCTTCGCTCGAACCACATTTGAGATCAAGCCCTTGTACACTCAGTCGATTTCCGTTTAAAGTTGTCAAGAGCGCCATCTATTTCGGTAAAGTTGGAACTACTCAAAGCCTCGTGAACAGCGCGCGGCTGTTGTTTCTTCAGTACGCTTTTGTACACATTTTGTACATTTTAAAATAAAATACCATTTATGCCTACGGAGATTCTTTACCTCAGCCGTTGGAAGATGGGCAGCAGCGTCTTTCCGTGTATCGAAATCCCGTACTGCGCTCGCCTACCCGTCTGCCAAACGTACTGAGTATGGCATCAACCCAAGCTGTGGCATCCTATTATTAAAAAAACACATAGCCTCTAAGACCACTTTAACTACCTATTTTTAAGTTTTTACTGTGATTTTTTTGTTGGATGTCCTAAATAAATAAATAAATAAAAAACCCCTCATGATCGGTTGGAGATCCATAAGGGAGGCCTATGTCCAGCAGTGGACGTCCTACTGAGATAGATAGATAGATAACACTTGAGATGATGTTGTTGAAACACTATTTGACTCTGATTGACTTCTTCCAGCCCGCTAGCCCACCCAGACTGGTTCAAAGACGGAAAGGACGTCAACGGCTCGCCCGCAGACCGCGTGACGCGCCACAACCGCACTTCCGGCCGCCGTCTCCTCATCAAGACCACGGAACTCGGAGACCAGGGCGCCTACAAATGCGTCGCTAACAATGCAGTGGGGAAACCGGCGGAGCATACCATGAAGTTGACTGTAGTCAGTAAGTGTATTTTGCATTATTCCCCGTGAAACTTTCCAGACACTGGCCGGCCCAAAACCCTAGAAATAAAGTTGAAGGGCTTATTATTCTTATTCTTATTCTTGTGGGGGTAACTAGATCTGCACTGACGTCCCGCATAGGGGTGTATTGTGCATTGTCCCCCGTGATGCTAGCCCGACCCTAGCCAGCCCAACTCCTTAAAGTACCGGAGAAGGACTCTGGCCCGCCGGCAGCATTCCCTGAGCATTCCCGAAGGATATGCAGATGTTGTAGAAGAAGGGCATGACTCTATGAGCTCCTGCAGTGCAATGCAATAGCACGTGCTCCACTGTCTCCTCCTTCTCAAGACACCCGCGACATAGTCCACTGTCTGTGGCCCCTATCTTTAGAAGATGGTGGTTTAGATCGCAGTGTCCCGTGATGATGCCCACCATCATCCGTAGGTCTTGTCTTGTCATCTTGAGCAGAAGTTGAAGGGCTATGTACCGTTGGGAGTATTCCATGGGCTTGCACTGCTGAAGGTGAACTGAAGGTGTAACTGGTAGCTATCAATTTTCAAAAGCTAACATTTTTCGAACTCTGAAGGGTTAGGCCTATATCAGTAATGATAGATAGATAGATAGATAAACTCTTTATTGTACATTCACCATATAACAGATTGATAAGTCTGACTCTGCAAAGTAGGTACTCAAATACTCAATATTCTAATGCCGGCTCGCCACGGCAAGGTACGGCACGGGAACAACTTACCAGTAGGTAAGCATTAGATATTGCCTCTCCTCTTTTGCCCGTGGATGCAGTAGGAATATTCCAAGGGATACATTCGGAAGATGGGCAGCAGCGTATGGCAAAAACCTCCTTATGCACATAAACTAATCATCACATAAAGATCCATGAGTAAGGCCTACCTCGCGGATCCACATCGCTGGACATTCGGCTGTGGACGGCTGAGATAATGATAGCCGGTATTCTACTGCCCAAACCAAACCAGCCACTCTATTATCTAGTAGTAAGGCCTTCGCATCTATTATAGATGATTTATGCAGCGTCAGCAACTGGTAATCATGCTGTACGGGACGCTGCAGTGCCTGGGAAATTGTTAGATGGATTAGGCTTGCCCAGCACCTATACCATCCTCTCAACTTAGTCAGCTATTATTCAGAGGAAAGAACAGGTCAATACGTCTGAAGCTAAAGCTGCGGGTTTCCTCACGATGTTTCCTTCACCGTTAAAGCACGTGTTAAGTGTGCACATACATTTTTCAAGAAAGTAAAATCTATTGGTGCACTGCCGGTATCGAACCCACGACCCTTGGATTGGATTGAAAGTCGGGGTTACAAACCACTCGGCCAACACGGCTTTTTGTTTTGTTTTTTTTTTCTGTTATCTACGCCAGCACTATCTCCCCGTCTCCTTATAAAGTCCCTAGACTCCGATTCTCAAGGCTGCATTCTCGTGGGACCACGGGTTTTTTGTGATATTTATAGATTTCGAGTGTCCGGACGATGGGCAGCAGCGCCTTTCTGTACATCAACATCCCGTAGTGCTCTTTTTCTTTCTTCTTTCACTTTTTTAAGAATCTTTCCCTTTTTTAATGGTTGTTATAGATGTGATGTCGTTTGAGTGTATTCGATAACTAGGTATATCCTACATCATTATTTTCCTACAATAAATAATTTTAAAAAGAAACATAAAGCATAACCTTGTTCTTATTGGTTGGTAACTACGACACGTGTTTGGTAGGCCAACTGAAATATATAACTAACAGAACAAACATTCCGCTGATAAAACGACACATAGCGGTAATTATAGCGCAAAAATAAACCGCTACCAATGTGCCTTATCGGCAAAAAAAAATATATTACCTAGCCTAGAGTATCATACGAGTAATAAGCGAAATAAACTTATTTCTTGAGGTATCGATATCAAGTGCAATTTACTGCATGTTGTGTTTTATCGTGTTATTCCTGTAATTGGGAGAACACTTGTCTTAGCCTATGCCTTTTATTGTTTTTACTTTTTTTCTTTGTGTATCTTCTGTTGGTGGCTCAAATAAATAAATAAATGATTATTTTGTAAAATAAACAGTTTTTTACTACGCCTGAAAAATAGGGTTTTTTACATAGCGGATACATAGCAGGATTATATCAATACCAAAGCGATGTACCACGTCAAGGTAAGTAGAAGCGGTAATTGAAAATACCGGTATTCCCAGCCCTGCTCGCCAATCCGCCTGCCAAGCGTGGCGAGTATGGCAACAACCTCATGATCAGTACTTCCAGCAGTTAGACAGCTGAGATGAATCTTGAAAATAAGAAATATAGATTGCTGAACTGATACACTGTTTGTGATGTTGGTCGTATCACAGTAATGATCGAGGTTTCCTTTCAGGTCCACCCTCATTCTCCAAGAAACCGGAGACGGTGACGCTGGTGAAAGAAGGCCAGGACGTCACGATCCCCTGCCAAGTCTCCGGTGTACCAACCCCGGCCGCCAGCTTCGTTTATAATGCAAAGGTAATATCTTTAAACCCCTTGTTGTATCCACAAATACAATCCATCCCTGTCTGGTAGAGATCGCGCTTTAGACCGCCGATTGTCACTTTGTGTTTGGTGTTTATCTTTCTGTTATTATTTTTATATTTAAGGTGTGAAGTATATATAGCATTTTCTATCTATCTATCTTCTAATAAAGATTTTCAGTAGGTATTCGCGGCAAGGGCTGAGCTTAAATACAGACCAGAATAAAGGCATGTAAGCCTGTATAAGCGCATTACGAGTATAATGAAAAAATATCTATTTAGACACGCGGAAGCGTGTCTTTCACTCGCAATTGTTCATCACTGACAAGTTACTGATTTAATATATGGAGCTATTACTTCTTAAATTGCATGTTGTTAAAAAGAACCAAATGAATAAATGTTAAAAAAGAACCATTTGATTTAAGCTCACGGTGAGCTTAAATTGTTCCTCAGTTATCAGCAATATTCTATTAAATAAGTTTCAGGATTAGCTATTCTGTAGCTTGCGTCATTAAGATCTCGAATCTTTTGTGGATGAAGTCAACAACCACGACATTCTAAATTTTGAACTTAGCTCCCATTTTCACATTTATGTTTTTGATAGGAAGATCCTACCAAAAACATAAATGTGAAAATTTATCTATTACTAATAAAAAAAGAGGAAAGATTTGTAATTTTGTGTGTTGATGTTGTATGTTTGTAACGAATAAACTCAAAAACTACTTGAAAAACCGATTTTGAAAATTCTTTCATCTTTAGAATGCTACGTTATTCCCACTGAAACGGGAACTACGTGAAACCGCGGAGTGCGGCTAGTGTAGTATATGTAGTCTAGTACCTATAACACAAGCTCTGTGTCTACCATGACTTTTCACTGTTAGATCGCCTGCCGTCGTACAGTATCTGGTAATATGACGTTACTACGAGTATGACATCTGTCAAATTTGTAACTCATGCTACCAAATTTTACAGTTGTAGTCTTAGTTTACCTATAACACAAGCTCTGTGTCTACCATGAGTTTCACTGTTTGATCGCCTGCCGTCGTACAGTAGTAACAGAACGTTACTACGAATAAGTATGACATCTGCCAAATTTGTAACTCATGCTACCAAATTTTACAGTGGTACTTAGTCTTAGTTTACCTATAACACAAGCTCTGTGTCTACCATGAGTTTCACTGTTAGATCGCCTGCCGTCATACAGTACCTAGTAACATTACGTTACTACGAGTAAGTATGACATCTGTCAGATTTGTAACTCATGCTACCAAATTTTACAGTTACAATCGCTAGCGAGTATGAAAGCTCATGGTAGACCTGCTGGTAGACCTACTGCTTAGATTGAGGCAAGATGATGCTGTAACTGTTCAGCATTATTTATTTTATTTATAACGTTAATAAATATTTCAATTGTTCCCAGGATCTGGTCACCAGCGACCGCGTCACCACCAGTCCTGAGGGTATCTCCATCAAGAAGGTTCAGGGAAGCGACGCCGGGTATTACGGCTGCCGAGCGGTCAGCCAGCACGGCTTTGACTATGTGGAGACTTTGCTCCAAGTAGCTTAGGCTTCATAACACGATCTATATAATCTATAAGTACTAATTTTAATAAAGACAGCATTTGTATTTTTGGATTTTTATTTGTAATAAATAAATCGAAAACTACTGTCTAACAAAACTTCAGTCTGACCAAAAGTCTGACGCTCTGCGCGTAACATTGCGGACGCGTCGATATCGCTTGCTCGGTGACTCATTGCGGAGACAATGTCTTCTAATATTGTGAAGTATGTAAACTGTAATGTACTGATTAAGGAAGTAGGTACTGGCTTTTTTGCGAGATGTCATGAATTACATGGTTGAGGAGAGTATTCATCAGCTATGTACGACGTCCTTCTCAGCAGATGATATTGTGAAAGCGAAATCATTATTATACGATTATATGCCCACCGCCAAAAATTGCCTTTGCGAAGAAAAGAGGGCAAGAAGAAGATGTCAAAAGATCTGAGTGACATCATTTCTTTGATGAAGGGTGCTGATCCTGAGATATTTCTACATTGATGCGGTTCATGAACTTACCAACTCTATTATATGTTCTCTAGATAGTAGGGAAAAGGGCCTGGCTGTCTTCTTAGATTTAGCCAAGGCTTTCGACACGGTCTCTATACCTATGTTACTACTGAAACTTGAAGCCGTAGGTATAAGAGGCCTTCCTCTAAGGATATTTAAAAGCTACCTACATACATAGTATGTGATAGAAAACAAAGAGTAAAAATTGACCAATACATAAGTGAAGATCTGCCGATTGCCTACGGAGTTCCGCAAGGAAGTATCTTAGGTCCATCTCTATTCCTGGTATACATAAATGGCCTTTGCAATTTGAAGATAAAAGGAAAAATACTTACATTTGCGGTTGACACAGTCCTCTTTTTCAGCGGAGAAACTTGGAATGTTACCTTTAATAATGCCCAAGCTGGGCTAACTAGTGTTTTCAATTGGTTAAATAATAATTACCTGACACTTAATGTTGACAAAACGAGCTATATACCATTTGCGTTTAAGTTAAACAATCTGCCTCCTTTGTCTTTTACAATCACAGCTCATCATAATTACTGTCAAGCAAATAGACCCGACTGCACATGTCCAGCGCTTAAACGAACCAAAAATGTTAAATACTTAGGCATGCTTCTTGATCAAACTTTAACTTTCAAACCTCACATACAGGCATTAATAACAAGATTGCGTAAATTAATTTACATATTTAGGGAGCTGAGGCATGTTGCTGATAGTAAAAGTGTAAAAATGGTATATCAGGCACTCTGTCAAAGTGTTTTAGGCTACTGCATTATTTCGTGGGGTGGTGCTTCTAAGACACACTTTTTAGAACTAGAAAGAGCCCAAAGAGCAATACTGAAAGTATCTGCTAAACTCCCATGGCGCTTCCCCACAACTGAGCTCTACCAAAAGTGGGATGTTCTGACAGTCAGACAGTACTTTATTTTGCAAACCATACTTTATCAGCATTCTAAAATTACCTTTGACAAAAACCTTGTGAAAGGAAAACGCAGGAAAGGTACTGTTTGTCTGACAAGAACTTTCAACACCAAGTCCTCTTACAAATTTTACTGTTATCTAGGACCCTTTCTTTATAATAAAGTTAACAATATCCTCTCTATTTACTCCTTAACTAAAATCAAATGTAAAATAGAAACCACCAAATGGTTAAAACAGCTGGATTATGAGGCTACTGAAAGGATACTCCACTGCATAGAATATACTTCTTTCTACTTTACTCTTACTCTTTCATAAATTTCCCCGCCTGTAATCGTGTAGTTATAGTGTAGTTATAATGTAGACCTAAGTATATTTATATTCATAATTTAGTTATATATTTGTTTGATCACATAATCATCACTTAATTTAGTAGTATTATATTAATTAGTACCTACAGTAACCTAGTATTGCGTAAAAAATATTTGATATTTTAAACTTTCTCTCCCTCCATCTCAAAGTTGTGTGGATGTGATGAAATCCTAACAATCATTTTTGTAATCAACTGTGGTGTAACGAATACAACTATTAAATGTATATTTATCCGTGGAGCGAGGGCCTGGTGACCTGTACCACAGGTTTCTTAAACCTTTTTCAGGCGCCAGTCTCTCACAATGCAGGTTAATTAGGTATATATAACGGTACCTTAAGAAATTGTAGATTACCTTTAAGAAGTGTTGTGAGAGAAAAATAAACGTTTTATTTATTTCTTATTTTTGGGGCGAAAGATCTTCATTTGCTTCCTTCAGTCACTTTCGACCATGTTGATGTTACTCGCTTTTTAAAAGAAATACTGTGGTTAAAAAATCAACTACGTGTCAGTACTGGAGGAAAAAGCGGAAACAGTAGACTAAATTAATTTGCTAAAACAGGAGGTGGAAAGTATGAAACACACTAGGTACCTAGGTTCTCCAATAAATGATTTTACATCCGGAGAAAATAATGTAAACAAAAGAAGAGGAGCTTGCTTGCAGAATAGCTTTGAAATGGATAGTGGACCTTCTGGACTGCAATATGTCTCGGAAGGCCTATAATTTCGCTTCAATCATCAGCTGATCCTAATGTCAATGATCCGCCTACAACAGTGATGCAGCCGTCAGCGATAGAAAAGGAAGAGCATAGTTCTGTCTCTCTCAGTTGCATGCAAAATGAAGCGATGAATTCATCTTGGCACGTGGAGGCCTTAGATATTCAAACATACATGATGCTCAGTTCAGGTTTCGTACAGGTCTATCCACTGAGAGCGCAATTTAAGTCTTAAGCACATTATAACTTGTTAAACTTTCGCGATTTGTTAACATATTTTTAGTTTTAAAATTACAGGATTTTATCGCGTACCTTTTTTATTATTTTCCCGGCGTTTCGAACACATTTCAGCGTTCTTGGTCGCGGGAGGACTCGGTCGAAACGTCGGGAAAATAATAAAAAAGGTACGCGATAAAATCCTGTAATTTTAAAACTAAAAATATCTTAAGCACATTGTCCAATATTATACAGCCCGCAAGACACCGGTGTACGCCTGTTTCCTTGACTTATCTAAAGCTTTTGACCTTGTGTCGTTTGACGTGCTGTGGAGTAAGTTGAGAGACAGGGGTATACCGGTTGAAGTGCAAAATATGCTTTAGTTTTGGTATGCCAATCAAACTAATTTTGTAAAGTAGGCGCATTCTCTCTCTGATGCATATAGGTTGGACAGTGGGGTAAGACAGGGAGGGTTAAGTTCTCCTAACCTATTTAACATCTATGTAAATGATCTCATCGTGGGACTGAGCAGCATGCGAGTTGGTTGTACGATTGATGGAGTTAGCACCTTAGCTATGCAGACGATATGGTGCTGCTCAGTCCAACGGTGAGTGACCTGAGAGAGATGCTTAAAGTATGCGAGACCTATGCTATCAAACATGGTCTAACATACAATGTAAAGAAAACCGAATACATGGTCTTTAAGGCCGCTGGAAATTGTCCTGATTTAACCAATGGTGTTACCCTAAATGGCTTGAGCGTCAAGCGTGTGCAAAAATTTAAATATCTTGGACATATAATTACCGACGACCTTATGATGATATACCCGATGATGATATAGAACGGGAGCGTAGGGCGCTAGCAGTGAGGGGCAATATGGTGGCTCGCAGGTTTACCCGATGTACAGAAGAAGTTAATCTTACGCTCTTTAACTCTGCACTACAATATCATTGAGTATGTAGGCTATATTTTTATCGAGTTGATTATGGGAAGCCAACGAAATCTCCATAAATTTGACCCAAGGACTCCTCATTTCAGCCATACAATGTCCACTACTGAACACAGGCCTCCCTCATGGATCTCCATGAGGGGTAGTTGCCCTTTTCTCCAAACTTGGCAGCGCGTTGGTAAGCGCAGTACAGGAGGTTGATACACGGAAAGACGCTTCCGCCCATACTCCGGAGTTATCCCCTAGCAGATTCTTACTGCATCCACGGATATTCAAATTCAAATTCAAATCATTTATTGCGTTCATGTGTACATTAAGGTCTTATAATTTAGCTTTTAGTCCAAACATGAGCCCAGTAAGGGCACTACAATTTAGGTGTTTGTAGGTAACATAAAAATTTTCGTACTTAACTAATTTAAAACAACTTTACATAAAGTTAGGTATTGTAAAAATGTACTTATTCTAAATTATATCAAATTATAACATCAAGATAAATTAACATACTTAATAGCTTTGTTAATTATTATTACAATAATTACATATGTAGGTCCTAATCTTTTTTTTTTTTTTTTGTTACATTTTTATAAAAGGTACCTCCTTTTTATGTAACTCAATGGGTTCATATCAAAAAACTCTTGCAAGGTATAGAAACTATGTGTTATTAAATATTTCCTAAGTTTATTTTTAAATGTGTGAACCTGGCTTTCATTTCGAATATTTTCAGGAATATTATTATAAATTTTTGTTGCCATGGCATGTGTACCGGAGTGAAAGATTTGGAGCTTTGAGAAGGAAGTGACTAGTTTTTTGTGTGGTCTAAGATTCTGTGGACGTGAATATTCATGAAAGAGGTGAATGTGTTTTTTAACAAATACGCTAATTTCTATAATATAAATACATGTTAGAGTAAGAATATTTTCCTTTTGAAAGTAAGGTTTGCAGCTTTCTGTTGTGTCTAAATTGTAAATAATTCTTATACATCGTTTTTGAAGCGTGAAGAGTTTTGAGGCGTCAGTACTATTTCCCCAGATAGTTATGCCATACTGCAGCCAAGCATGGGCATATGCATAGTAGGCACAGGTGGCAATTTTTATGTTTGTAGTCTTTTTAAGTTGATAAAGCGCATAGGTGAACCTGGATAATTTTGAAGCAATTTTTTGTATGTGGGTTTTCCAATTTATGTTAGAATCTATGTGTATTCCTAGAAGAGGATATGTATTAACAACTTCTATCGGAGTATTTTGAAAGTTGTATTGAATTTGAAGTGGTGTTTTTTGATAAGGGTGGAACTGTATTAATTTAGTTTTATTGAAGTTTAATAGTAAATTGTGGTGCCCGAGCCAGTCTGTTATTTTATTAAATATGGAATCTAAGTGTTCATGAAGGTTAGATCCACTTTTGCTAGGTAATACTATCGATATGTCATCTGCGAAAAGGGTACAGTGTTCATTCAAGATTTTGGGCAGGTCATTTATATAAATAAGGAACAAGATACACCCTAGAACGCTGCCTTGTGGTATTGATTGTTTAACTATGATATTTCGTGATTTAACTAAATTAATTTTTCCTGTGCAATGATTATAGTGTTCAACCTCTACATATTGTGTTCTATTTTTTAAATATGAAATAAACCAGCTATGGACTTGGCCCCTAACTCCTATACCTTGAAGCTTTTTTAACAGTATATCGTATGGGACTCTATCATAAGCCTTGCTCATATCCAATAGTATACCAATGGCATATTTTTTATTATTTATTATATTTAAGATTTCATTTATATAATTATACACTGCTAGAGATGTAGATTTATTTTTTCTGAAGCCGTTTTGAGCTTCGCTGAATATTTTGAATTTCTCACAATATGAATAGAGGCGACTGGATATAGCACCTTCAAAAATTTTTGAAAATGTTGGCAAAAGGGCTATGGGGCGATAATTATTGAGGTCATGTTTACTATCTTTTTTGTGGAGTGGTTTGATTATTGCCATTTTAAGAGGGTCTGGGACAACACCTTCTGAAAATGATTGTTGGATTAAAAACGTCAACGGGGGTGCAAGTTCTTCGGCGCACTTTTTTATCAATATTGGCGGGAGCTCATCATGCCCAAAACTTCGTTTGTTTTTTAATTTTTTTATGATTTTTAATGTTTCATTGATGGTAATTGGCTGTAGGAACATTGAGTTTTCTATTGTAGTTAATGGTAAGTTGGTTCTTGAAGGTATATTTCCATTTTCTCCCACTGATGAGAAGAAATCATTAAATAAATTAGCAATTTCAAAAGGATCTTCCGTTAATGTTTTATTTCTTTTGATTGTTATATTATTTTTATTTTTTGTTGGTAATTTATTTGTTTCTTCTTTAACTATTTGCCACATAGTTTTTACTGTGTTGTCTGTATTTTTCATTCTTTTTATATTTTGTAATTTTTTAGAGGTTTTAACAGTTTTTTTCAACACTTTTTCGTAATTTTTATAATGTTTATCTAGTATTGGGTTATTTATTTGTTTGTTTGTTTGTTATTATTACAGGGTTAATGTGACCCAAGGTGTAAATAATATTCCCATTTCCCTTGGCCACCAACTCCGCCACTCGTCCTTAGGTATCACCATCAAGACGGTTCAGGGAAGCGACACCGGGTAGGTACTACAGCTGCCGAGCGGTCAGCCAACATCGACTATTGTAGACTTTGCTCCAAGTCGCTTAGACTTAGGAACAATTTCTTATAATAGGCTAGAAACATAAATAACATTGCATTTATGCTAAATTGGACAAGTTGAAATAACATTTACCTATTTTTATATTAGGTTATATTTTGTACAGTTCACGGAAACCTACATTTATTTTAACGATATCCTATAAGGTTCGAACTATTTTTCATTGTCCATAGAAATAAATAAAACATGAATTAGGATAAAGGTAACTTTATTCTCACTTACACATTTTGCATCTCCTACATTTTATAGTATTAATACAGCGTGTATATAAAATTTGTACTAAAACGAAAGGGGAGGTTTCAGCCCATGAAAACAAGTAGTTTTAGAAGGAAAAAAAACTCGGGAAAACGTATTTTTTTCATTTTTTTTTAAATATTTTTATTTACAAACTAGATGGTGTGATGTGAAAATGATCCTGAGGTCATAATCAGTTTTATTCAACTTTTTAATAAAAAAAACCTATATATTGTTATAGGTTTTTATATTTCCCGGCAACTCTTCGCAAAGGTCAATGACCCTGTCAAGAATCAGTTGGCTTTTAGTTTGTCACATTATCGTATAATCAGCTGTATTGTATGTATGTCGTGGTCTTTTCTTGAATGAAAATCACTGAAACTTGAAAAGTCGTAGAAAAAAAAATTGTTCCTTGGGATGGTATGATTCACAACCTTTCCGCTTAGTACACACACTTAGTACACTTTGTATAATAACATAAACACAGGAATTTATCGCGTATACCTTTGATTATTCCCGACGTTTCGACTGTGTTTCAACAGTCGTGGTCCCGGCGCGGGTAGACTGGCTTAAATTCCAGTGTTTTTGTTATTATATTATAATGAATTGTGAACGCGAAAGTCAACGAAAAACTACATTTTATATATTAGAACAGTATGTCTATCATGAGTTGTCCCTGTTAGATCGCCTGCCGTTACTACTGTAGTAATAGTACGTTACCATGACATCTGTCAGATTTGTAACTCATGGTACCAAATTCTAAGCAAATGAAGCCCAAACTACAGTCGCTGTAATATAAAGTGTACCAAACTATCCGATAGAGGCGCTGTACAAGTTTTCATACATTTTTCATTGAACTACAGTCGCTATCGAAAATAGATTGTGAAAATTCATGGTAGACCTACTGAAAATACATTTGTAAAAGATTTTAGAAAAGACCTATACACAAATTGCAAATAAATAATAAAAAAACAACTAACAAAAAAACTTAATAATATTAGTGACTTTTAATCATTATTTTATAAATTCCATTAATTTTTATGTTGTTTCTGTCATTATTAACATATTACTATCATATTACTTAAAAGAGGGTCCCATTCCACTGAAATGTATTAGATTAAGTTGAAGAAATAAACTATTTTGAACGTTTTAACAAAAAGTTAAATTAATAAAAAAAAATTATACTCACATATTGTTATTTACTTATCTTAGACAAACATAATTTAATTATCTATATTACGTATGTTACAGTTACCGTTAGCCGTATTGGCCGAGTGGTATGTACCCGACTTGCAATCCGAAGGTCGTGGGTTCGATACTGGACGTGCACCAATGGATTTTTCTTTCTTAAAAAATGTATGTGCACACTTAACACGTGCTTTAACGGTGAAGGAAACATCGTCAGGAAACCCGCGGCTTAGTTAGCTTCAGACGTATTGACCTGTTCTTTCCTCTGACTAAGCTGAGAGGATGGTGTATAGGTGCTAAGCAAGCCTAATCCATCTAACAATGTCCCAGGCACTGCAGCGTCTCGTACAGCATGATTACCAGTTGCTGACGCTGTATAAATCATCTATAATAGATGCAAAAGGCCTTACTGCAGTTACTGTTACAGTGTTCGGTAACAATGCTTCATACAACAAATTGTCATTTGGTAAAATGAATCTCTCACGCCTCTCAATGTTGCCTCACGATGTTTCCCTTCGCCGTAAACTTAGGGATGCACAGAATATTTTAAACAATTTATTGTTGGAAATTAAAAACCTTATCAAACATTTTTTCTACGTTTCCGGTGAGATTCCACCACGTCCGTCAAATCAATCCTTGACGCTTCCTAAAGCCGGAAGTGCTTTAGCCACTAAACTACGGAAACCGTGTCGGGTACCGCTGACATTCTTGATAAAGTATCAGTTGTGCACCGATTAGAGCGCCATCTACAGGTAACTACTAGAGTTCTCCTGTTCATTGTCTGAAGTTGCACTCAGTAGCAATGACTAGAGATGTCGCCATAGCTTATTCTATAGTTTGTTTTATTTTTATAGTGTTTAACCCCATTTTGAGGACACATCAAGAAAATTAAAAGCCCTATCAAACTTTGTCATTTTCTTGGTTAAACACTATTAAAGTTACGAACTAAACCATAATTTGTTGTCACTTTATTATTTTATTTTAGAACTTACAAGAAAACTTACAGCTAGCAATTTAATAATTAAAGAAATAGGTACAGAAAGATATATATATGTATATATATATCTTTATTTCTATTATTCGCTGATTAATCTGTACCGAACTGTTTTGCTTGCTAAATAAATATTTTTTCATTTTCATTTTAATATATACTTACAGGGTGAATTTTTGAGACGGGACAGTAAGGGCAGGTACCTTAACCGTTATAGTTACAGGAAAACGTTTTTAGAAGACTATCCATATATTTTTAAGATATTCTGAACTGCATTTACAGATTTTGGAAAAAATGTACAGTCACCAAGAAAATGGTCATTTTACACAAAAACTTTTTTTGATGCCAATCGATCCTCTTTCTTATTAGGATCAAAAGTCTCTACTAGACCGACTGCCTGCCCTTACTGTCCCGTCTCAAAAATTCACCCTGTATATAGTGCTTACATTCGGGTATTTATGACATTAAGTAGTGTAGCGATTTTCGTTGCGTTCTGTACATTATAATAATAACAATAGGTTTATTGCAGTGACTTAATCTATACATTACATTTGTATGCATTGGAAACCCCCTTTTAAGTCAATAGATACCTGTGTTACGGGGCTTCGCTCTTACATAATGCTTATTCTAAGAATTAACTAAAGATAATCTCAATTATTTACATCTCAAACTTAAATAAATCTTATGTGATATATACATTATAATGGCTACGTCACTATACAAATTTTGTGTTATACATGGTGGGGTATAATTTTGGCTCCTTGGGGAGAGCTACCGTTCCTTTTCATAATTTCAGCCGTAAAACAACCACTACTGAACACAGGCCTCCCTCATGGATCTCCATGAGGGGTAGATGCCATACTCACCACGCTTGGCAGGCGGGTTGGCGAGCGCAGTACGGGATGTTGATACACGGTAAGACGCTGTCACCCATCTTCCGGAGGTATCCCTTAGCAGGCTCTTACTGCATCCACGGGCAGGAGAGGACAGGTAACATTCTACTGCCGGCACCCCACGGTATATTTACATACTTTATTTTTATAATCGGATTTGTTCTCCGTTACCGTTTCTTTTGTAGTTAGAATCAAGTAAGTTTTGTAGTTAGAATAATTGCTTTTTTTTAATTGTATTTTTCTATTTTTGAAATAAAATAAAATAATTCATTCACAGAAAATAGACTTTAAGTAGGTCTTATAAAATAGGTGTTAGCTCTTCTGTTTAGCCTTTTCTAAGGCATGTGAAAGTTAAGTAGGTAAGCCCAAAAAGGTTACATTCGTAAAATCGGACCGTTTCAACAAAAATTAAAAAAACGCTTTTAATACAATTCAAATACAATTTGCAAATGTCCCATTATTTTTTGCTTTCAAAGGTAATCCATAATTAATATAATTTAATAAGAAACATACTAAAGGTAACACCCGGTCCAAATATCTGCAGGTCAAACATTTGTCCCGCATCAGGAATCGAACCTCCCGCGTCTCTGCCTCACCAGGCCAGCAGTGCTACAGAAGTCGTCATCAGGCGATTTCCACGCTCGAGGGTATATGTAGGTATCACACAAAATCTCACTCGCAATGTTTTCCGTCACCGTTTTAAAAGGCCTTTTTGTTTCGCTGCGGCAGTATCGAGTCCTTGGCATAACTGAAGAAAGACAGCAAACTGTAGCGTTTGGACTTGCGCGACAAATAGTCTGTGAGCACGTTGCTGTCAACTGCAAATAAACAATACAATTAATGGAAGGATGTACAGGGTGTAATAGGACAACTACCGAAAACTTCGGGTGGTCAATGTACTCGTCAATATGAACTACTTTCACTAAGGAACTTTTGCTGTAAAAAAATGTAAAGAAACAGCTGTTCCATATATTTTAGTAAAGTAGGTATTGTATGGAACAGCTGTTTCTTCACATTTTTAGTTTTGTAGTTCAATGTTCTCACATTGACCCCCCGACGTTTTCGGTAGTCGTCCTTTAACACCCTACGACGAACCAAAGAAACGCGACGATGTTATGTTGATCTTGCTTGACATAATCATAATCATGTTAGTGTCAGACACGTCATTTTAATTTAGTAGCATAAACGTAACAATAGAACCAAATTTAGAACCATTTGACTTTTTACTTACGCCAACCTTGTAAATTACGAAGGTACAACTGTATATGCACCTCTTTCTAGCTCCTTTAAAATGTCGTAAGTAAAAAGAGTACAGAATGATTGATTTTGATTCCTATTTCAACCTGGTTTCTATTACGTATTTTTCTAAGGTCCCACCACGCGCCTCGCACATAGTCCTTGGGACACAGTTCTTACCTAGCAGAGGTTGCGACTCGGGACGCAGTTCTTACCTAGCAGAGGTTGCGACTCGGGACGCAGTTCTTACCTAGCAGAGGTTGCGACTCGCGACGCAGTTATTACCTAGCAGAGGTTGCGACTCGAGACGCAGTTCTTACCTAGCAGAGGTTGCGACTCGGGACACAGTTCTTACCTAGCAGAGGTTGCGACTCGGGACGCAGTTCTTACCTAGCAGAGGTTGCGACTCGCGACGCAGTTCTTACCTAGCAGAGGTTGCGACTCGGGACGCAGTTCTTACCTAGCAGAGGTTGCGACTCGGGACGCAGTTCTTACCTAGCAGAGGTTGCGACTCGCGACGCAGTTATTACCTAGCAGAGGTTGCGACTCGAGACGCAGTTCTTACCTAGCAGAGGTTGCGACTCGGGACACAGTTCTTACCTAGCAGAGGTTGCGACTCGGGACGCAGTTCTTACCTAGCAGAGGTTGCGACTCGGGACGCAGTTCTTACCTAGCAGAGGTTGCGACTCGGGACGCAGTTCTTACCTAGCAGAGGTTGCGACTCGCGACGCAGTTATTACCTAGCAGAGGTTGCGACTCGGGACACAGTTCTTACCTAGCAGAGGTTGCGACTCGGGACGCAGTTCTTACCTAGCAGAGGTTGCGACTCGGGACGCAGTTCTTACCTAGCAGAGGTTGCGACTCGGGACGCAGTTCTTACCTAGCAGAGGTTGCGACTCGGGACGCAGTTCTTACCTAGCAGAGGTTGCGACTCGGGACGCAGTTCTTACCTAGCAGAGGTTGCGACTCGGGACGCAGTTCTTACCTAGCAGAGGTTGCGACTCGAGACGCAGTTCTTACCTAGCAGAGGTTGCGACTCGGGACGCAGTTCTTACCTAGCAGAGGTTGCGACTCGCGACGCAGTTATTACCTAGCAGAGGTTGCGACTCGAGACGCAGTTCTTACCTAGCAGAGGTTGCGACTCGAGACGCAGTTCTTACCTAGCAGAGGTTGCAACTCGGGACACAGTTCTTACCTAGCAGAGGTTGCGACTCGGGACGCAGTTCTTACCTAGCAGAGGTTGCGACTCGGGACGCAGTTCTTACCTAGCAGAGGTTGCGACTCGGGACGCAGTTCTTACCTAGCAGAGGTTGCGACTCGCGACGCAGTTATTACCTAGCAGAGGTTGCGACTCGAGACGCAGTTCTTACCTAGCAGAGGTTGCGACTCGGGACACAGTTCTTACCTAGCAGAGGTTGCGACTCGGGACGCAGTTCTTACCTAGCAGAGGTTGCGACTCGGGACGCAGTTCTTACCTAGCAGAGGTTGCGACTCGAGACGCAGTTCTTACCTAGCAGAGGTTGCGACTCGGGACGCAGTTCTTACCTAGCAGAGGTTGCGACTCGGGACGCAGTTCTTACCTAGCAGAGGTTGCGACTCGGGACGCAGTTCTTACCTAGCAGAGGTTGCGACTCGAGACGCAGTTCTTACCTAGCAGAGGTTGCGACTCGGGACGCAGTTCTTACCTAGCAGAGGTTGCGACTCGAGACGCAGTTCTTACCTAGCAGAGGTTGCGACTCGGGACGCAGTTCTTACCTAGCAGAGGTTGCGACTCAGGACGCAGTTCTTACCTAGCAGAGGTTGCGACTCGGGACGCAGTTCTTACCTAGCAGAGGTTGCGACTCGGGACGCAGTTCTTACCTAGCAGAGGTTGCGACTCGGGACGCAGTTCTTACCTAGCAGAGGTTGCGACTCGGGACGCAGTTCTTACCTAGCAGAGGTTGCGACTCGGGACGCAGTTCTTACCTAGCAGAGGTTGCAACTCAGGACGCAGTTCTTACCTAGCAGAGGTTGCGACTCGGGACGCAGTTCTTACCTAGCCGAGGTTGCGACTCGGGACGCAGTTCTTACCTAGCAGAGGTTGCGACTCGCCCGTCGTCGGTAACACGTAGTCGTTCGCGGAAAGGGACACGAACAGAGCGAACGGGACCACCCATAGGCAGAGTGTGAAGTATGATATCGTCTGGAAGTAAACAACATTGAGGGTTAGGTTATCAGAAATTTTATTATGTAACAATTTTTTTTGATTACTTAAATGTGATTATTTCAATCCGAACTATTGGCCGGCCGATTATTGACGGTTAACCTTTGCATACCCTATATAGGTACCTACATTTTTTTTCATTTATCTATTACAAATAAATTAAAAAGAAGGTTCGTAGTTACCTGTAGACTGGTTGTTAGAACTTGGTGTATGTTTTTTACGTTTATCAAAACATACTCATCATTTATTTATTTATTTATGGAAACACAATTGAACTTACAGACTAAAAATCCAAAACATTCAAAAGTTAATTTATAATTAATTAAGACTAAAAAGAAAAAAACAATTCAATAAATTCTGTCAAATAATATCAGTAAAAAAAATAACAATGTCAAACACAAATTAAATGATATGGTTAAAATAGTCATACAATTTCATAAATATGTCAATATAAAAACAGTAGAATGATATAAGATCAAAATGTAAATGTCAAAAGGTGATTAAAATGATTAATTACATGTATTCAAAAATAAATATGTCAATCTACAGAGTTTGTTTATACTATTAGCGAATATGTCGGCTTCATTGGACCAGTCAAGAAAACGGTTGAGCAGTGCAAGTGCTCGAGGTGTGGGGGAGGCAGCTCCGGCGCGCGTTCTCACCCAGGGCAGCTGCGCGAACAGCGGGGGCCTGCGCCGCGGACCTGCCGCTCCCATAGTGCCGGCCATATAATGCCGTGGTACCGTCAATCCAATTAGATCAAGAGTAGAAGTATTGTCAATTTCGCCTCGCAAAAGCCTGATATAATGAGTTATTAGCACAAATCTCCGCCTGAGTAACAGCGTGTCAAATCCGACCATACCGTATACGTACAGAGAAGGGTATAGGTACGGGTAGTAACCATATACTCTTTTGTGTATGTATCGTGCGAATTTTCGCTGTACTCTTTCTAGCATGAGATTGTACTTTTCCTCATGTGGATCCCAGACGACTGATCCGAATTCTAGACGGCTGCGCACATATGCTTTGTATAGCATTATCGCAGCACGTACATCGCTAAACTCCCATGTGACACGCATTACAAACCCGAGCGTTTTGCATGCCTGCTTACAGATTGCGGTCAAATGAGAATTAAAGTCAAGCCTGGGATCAAGTGTCAGACCTAGATCACGAATCGTTTCTACTCTTTCTATTTGGGAGCCCTTAAGGTAGTAACTATGGACGTTGGTACAACGTTTGCGAGAGAATGTCATGGCCTTACATTTTGAGACGTTAAATGGCAAAGAATTAGCAACACTCCAGTCGACTACACGGTCAATATCCCTTTGGAGAGAACAACATTCGGTGTCATCTCCGACCACAGTAAATAACTTTAGATCGTCAGCAAACATGAGGCATTGAGATTCCTTAATAATATTAGGGAGATCGTTAATCATTATTAGGAATAATGTGGGGCCCAACGTACTACCCTGACTAACGCCCGATCGAGTGTAGTATGTTTTGGACACATGACGTCCCATACTTACAAACTGGACACGGTTACTAAGGTAGCTAGAGAAAAAAGTTAGAAGATTATATGAAAAACCGACTGCAGCTAATTTCGTGAGCAGGATGTCATTATCCACAAGGTCAAACGCCCTCCTAAAATCGAAATAAGTGGCGTCAACCTGCAATCTTAAGTCCATCTTAGCCATAACATAGTCGGTGAAATTAATGTGATTAGTTGTCGTAGATCTTCCGGCCCTGAAACCATGTTGACAATCATTAAGTTGGGAGTCTATTTGACGACGGAGCTCTGAGTCAACAGCAGATTCAAAGACTTTCCCAAACACCGGTGGGATCGCTATGGGCCTGAACATTTCAATTCCCGTGCTTGGACTGCATTTAGGTACTGGCGTTACTTTGGAAACTTTCCATCGCGAGGGATATCGACATTGTTTGAGCGAGAGATTGTAGAGGTGCAAGAGTGTTTGCTCTAGCACTGCTCTACAGTCCCTCACAATGTAAGCTGGTATATTATCAGAACCCGCTGAAGATCTCGGCTTTAATTTCTTCAAAGACCGACTTAAATCCACCAAAGTGATTTCATCGATAGCAATGTTATGCGAATTAGACATGGATTCCAAGCTCCCCGCCAGTGCCCGATCAGGATTTAACTCCGGAACACCATGGTGAAAGATAGAGCTAAAGAATTCAGCAAAAGCATTTGTGGCCTCTTGCCCTGAGACCACCCTATCACCGTACTGTAACTCTCTAAGAGATTGCCTGTCCTTACGCTTGCTACTAATATAACCCCAAAATTTTGCTGGGTCTCTTATTATATTACTTTGAACCTCAGTCAAATAGTTCTTATATGCAGCATAAATAAGTTTTTTAACATTTGCTCTGTAATATTTGAATAGCTCTCTATTAAATTCTTTCCCGGTTGCTTTATATTTCTTAAAATTTAGATATTTTGATTTTATATTGAATATAATTTCTTGGGTGTACCATTTTGGATATACATATCTTTTCCTGAAACAATTATGAGTTTTGAGCGGTACACATTCATTTATGGACCCAGTTAAAATAGCATAGAACTTATCGACGGCCTTGTCTATGTCCTGCTCATCAAGAACAGTGGACCAGTCAGAACAACCAATGGTGGAGTAGAGCTTATAGAAATCGGCCTTTCGAAAGTTCCACTCGGGGGCCAGATGTGGGCTGTCGTGGGAGCCACACTCCGAAGGAACCGGCGGAGAAACTACGATACCACGAGTCATTGTAATTGTAACTGCAAGTGGTGGATGGTAGAGATCGATTGGTACCATGGAATCACAGGCACGCTTGACCTCAACAGATTTCATACCCTCCTCACATAGCACTAGGTCCAATAAGCCACCATATTCATTCAGTATATTGTTACGCTGAATCAGATTGCATGTACAGCAAAATAAGTCAAAATTTGATTTAGTGATAGCGCTACAAGAGTTCAAATTGAAGTCTCCTATTATTAACAAATTGGTGTCAGAGTATTTACAAATTATATTTTCTATGCAATTTAGTACATTTCCAAACTGGTAATCTTTATAATTTGGAGGTAAGTAAGCAACACAACACAGGAATTTAATATTTCTCCAAGTTACGCTAGCAACTAATAATTCCATTTCGTCTGTTAAGCCTTCAATATCAGTAATAGATCTTAAAACTATGTCGTTACGAGCAGCAAGGAGCACTCCTCCCCAGCCAGTGTCCCCTGCTCTATCTTTACGCAATACACTAAAATCGGGAGGGAATAGTTCGGCATCATACACTGAGCTTGTCAAGAAAGTTTCAGAAAAGGCGAATAAATCAAACTGAGATATGCTTACATTTTTAAATAGAGTTGAAGTTTTCGTACGTAGACCGCGCACATTTTGGTAGTACAAGGAAAACTTTTTATTGGACCCCTTGTTGCTTCTCTCCCTTGCCGCGAAAAAGCTGCATCATCGTCTCAGCCATAGGACGTCCACTGCTGGACAAAGACCTCCCTCATGGGTCTTCAAGTATGTACTGATCTCGATGGGTTGTTGCCATACTCACCACGCTCGGCAGGCGGGTTGGCGAGCGCAGTACGGGATGTTGGTACACGGAAAGCTTACCAGCAGCCTCCTCGAACTCAGATGTAATATCACGGGGAGACGCTGCACAATACACCCCAACGTGGGACGTCGTGCAGATCTTATACACCCCCCTCAATAATTTATAAATAGAGCTCCAGTAACGTCCATAAGACCCAGTAACATCGATGAAGTAACTCACCTCTTTGAACTCATGATAGTGCTCAGCGAAGTACACAAATGCCATGTAATGGTGCCCAGCCAGGGTCACCAGGGCGACCAGGAAGGCGGACTGCCTCTCCTGCCCGTGGAAGTAGTGAGAGTCTGCCAGGGGATACCTCCGGAAGATGGGCAGAATTGTCTTTCCGAGTATCCGCATCCTGTACTGAGCTCGCCAACCCGCCTTCCAAGCGTGGCGAGTATGGCAACAACCCCGTCATCAGTACTTCGAAGTCCATGAACTCAGAGACAATGCACAATATACCGATCTTATATCCCTCCCTCTCAAGAATTATAAATAGAGCTCCAGATAACCTTGATAAGATCCAGTAACATCGATGAGGTAACTCACCTCTTTGAACTCATGATAGTGCTCAGCGAAGTACACAAATGCCATGTAATGGTGCCCAGCCAGCGTCACCAGGGCGACCAGGAAGGCGGGGCTGGTGACGCGCACCACGGGGAACTCCCGCAGCAGCAGGAAGTGCAGGAACTGCTGCAGGAGACCGAGCAGGTTCAGGTGGAACGGCAGATCCTCAAAGAGCAGCAGGCCTATGTGAAGGAAGGCTGTGACCTGGGGAGTGAAGTTTCGTTAAAGCTGTATTACACTACACGGTATTCAGGGCCCGGTAGTTAGGGCGATCAGGGAGCAAGGCTTGCCGCGGTCGCGCTAGTTAGGGTCCATTACGCTCTAACTCTTATTACACCACTCTTAGTTAGGGTAAAGGTCCCTGAATACCGTGTAATGTAATACAGGCTTTAGGTACCTATCTACAGGGTCAGCAGAGGGTTACCGTAACAATAATAATAATATCATTATTCTCAGGCAAAAATAGAAAAGTGTCGTATCGTGTCCAGTGTCGTGTTGGCCCCACGCGCGGACGGGCATTCAATCCTATGATGATGATTTTCTTGAAAAATCGAAACGTGTCGGAATAATCTTCGACGTTACAATACTACGTGAGTAATTCCCGTTTTTTACAAAATGAATAGTATATCTCACGTTAATTTTGAAACCGAAATAGAAAAGTACAGAGATCTTAAATAACTTATTTACGGCCCATAGATATATACATTAAATCTAACATATATATATATATATATATATATGTATATACCTATATATGTATAGTATAAACTTATTACTAACACACGTTTAGGACGGCGACGTATGACGTGATGTTTTGAACAACGTTCTTGGTCGCGGGAGGACTAAAAAGGGCTATCTATTTTATTATTATTATTGCATGGACCTATACAGACCAATGGGGCAAAATGTTGGCTCCTTTTCTTTTGTACCACTTTATTTTTTACTCATAATAATTATAATAAAATCGGCCAAGTGGGATTCGGACTCGCGTACGAAGGGTTCCGTACCTTCGTGTGTAAATATTATGTGAATATTTCAAGCGTCTACCTGTTGCCGTTATTAATATCAAGCAAAAACGGCAAAAAATCACGTTTGTTGTATGGGAGCCCCTCTAAAATATTTATTCTGTTTTATTTATTTTATTCTGTTTTTATTTGTTGTTATAGTGACAACAGAAATACATCATCTGTGAAAATGTTAACTGTCTAGCTATCACGGTTCATGAGATACAGCCTGGTGACAGACAGACGGTCAGAGAGATGGACAGCGAGTCTTAGTCCCGTTAGGTTTCGTTTTAACCTTTTTGGTACTGAACCCTAAAAATTTGTGTCAGAAAACAATAGTTTTTTGTAAGAAAATAAAAATATATGCATTCTATTCCGGTAAAATGCATAAACAAAACTGCTGGGCAGGCTGGGAAGACTCCCCCTCATCTTGCCCTGAATCTTGATTCTTGACCCATGCTCTAACTCGTCACACCATCACTTCTTCGCCTCACCATGTCAGATATTTTATAATTATATGCTTCAAATAAACACTTAGACATATACAATCATAACAATTAAAGAGTTTCCTTACCACCACTGCCCATGATATGACATATTTGGCCATAACTGTGTATTCTTCTACTAATTCTGCTAAATAATATAGTCCAGCGGCTGAAATCATAAAAATATTTTTATTTGTATTTATTGCATCATGTACTGGTTTGTATTAGGTCTACGCAATACATATTACAAATAATTACATGAACCCTGTTAGGGCATATTATTATGTTACCTTCATCTTTAATTAACAGAAATATTAATGAGGAAAGATTTGATTGATTGTTTGTCTGTTTGAATGCATTGAAAAGGCTCCGAAACTACTGGACCAATTTGAAAAATTATTTCAACATTAGAATCCTACATTATTTTTGACTGTAAGCTCAAAAAATTTTCAGATTTTCAAAATTCTTTTTGACCGTTAGAATGTTACATTATCCCTAAGTAACATAGGCTATATTTTATCCCCGTATTCCTAAGGGAATGGGAACAGTGCGAGTGAAACCGCGGAGTGCAGCTAGTTATTAATATACATGTAACCGGTTCGCTGCAGTACCTACAACATGTTGAAATAATAAAGGCGACACAATTTTATTACCTTCAGTTAACAGAGTTTCAGTAATTAAATAAGTAAATTTAATAATCTAGGCTTGTAAAAAAATCATATTTTGTTATTTTTTTGTGTATATTAATTAAGCTGTTATTTCAAACTTATTCATTTTATCTTTATCTTATTCATTGCTTTGTTTTGTAAGTTGTGACGCGTCAATAAGGTCCATGCGGCTGCACTGAATAAAGTATTTTTTTAATTTTGAATCAAAACTTTAGGATCTTGAATTTGCGCAATCAAACCACCCAAAACATCTTTACCATTTCTGCAAATAAATAAATTAATAATGCTGGACACTACATTCAGCACATCTAGTACTTAGACATCTAGAACTAAACAAAGTTTGTACTATGGAAACCAGATGATGGATGGATTACATTATAAATACTTATCATACATAGAAAATACCCAGACTCAGGATATTTATCCGCAGAGAAGTAAACATCTCCGGCGGGAATCGAACCCGCAACCTCCTATGTCTCAGCTGCTTAGTATAATAAAGATATGGTTTACGTACGATAAATATCCCTGAAGCCATTCATAAGAATATAGCTAACTCCTCTACTAGCAATACGAAACTCGATAGGCTTCATCATTACTATGACCTACTATAATAGGAAGGGTCGGCTTATTAAATCCTCTTTTTTTGCTTACGCCTAGACATTTTAAAACTCGTATTGATTAAAATTGTTTTTACTTACCGATGGCTAGAGTGAAAAATACAACACACACTACCATGGACACTAAACTCATTAAGTAAAGAAACATTTTGCTGATTTACTTAACCTAGAGCACTAAGTTATTAGAAGTTTGTCCGACAAAATTCGAATGTTTCACTTCAGGTTCAGGGTTTGTTTTGAAGTTGAAAAAATATTTGAGGTTATCTTGTTGTCAAATTTGATTGACATTGACATAACAGCTGTGAAAATTGTTCGTTCAGAAACTTTCTAATCTTCTCATCCAGCCATAGAAAGTCCACAGCTGGTTGATTTCTAAGTACTGACCGTGAGGTTTTGTTGCCATTCTCGCCACGCTTGGAAGGCGGGTTGGCGAGCGCAGTACAGGATGTCGAGACACGGAAAGACGCTGTTGCACATGTTCCAGATGTATAGGCTTAGCAGGCTCTTACTGCCACCACGGGCATGAAAGGAGGGGTAACATTCTACTGCCGGCACCCCACGGCAGTTGGATCTATAGGAGGGTTTTATTACATGTACACAAAGTCTAATGGTATAGGTTATCTATGGTGGCTCCGCTGTAGAGCAGGACGCGAAATTTAAACAATTTAAAGGATATAAAATACAGCAGACTCGGCGAATTTTGTACCACACCGCAACCCTATTGCAGCGCCACCTACCAGGTCCAATTGTTAATCTAAACCAACGACCCATTCAAAACCACAAAGTACCTACCTAATTCATCAAAATTGTTCTCTAGTTACGGAGCGTGACCAAGGCAACTCCTATTTTTTTCATTCACTTCAGCTTAGGACTGCTGTCCACGTTCACTACTGGACATAGGCCTCCCTCATGGATCTCTTAAGTTATCATGAGGAGGTTGTTGCCATACTCTCCACCACATAATTCAGAAGACTGAAGAGGTCCTCTTCTGAATTATGTGCTCTCCACACTTCTTAGACGAGATTTATCTCGTCTACGCCACACTTGGTAGGCGAGTTGGTCTCCGGGAGGTGGACGGTGGGTAAAAACTGCGAGCGCAGTATGGGATGTCGATACACGTAAAGGTGCTACCCATCTTCCGGAGGCATCTCTTCGCAGATTCTTACTGCATCTACGGACAAGAAAGCCAGGAGAAGTGTATAATGTTGCTTCCTACATTATACACGGCTTCTCCACGGCAAATACGTAGGTACCTAATTCAACAAATTCACCAGTGGTGACAAACGTCTCGTAGGTAGTGGGTATCATACACATTATCCGTTCTAAAACTCAAACTGATAATGAACTTTGACTTTTGGAACGGATAATGTGTAGGTATGTTACCCATTCGGAACGTACATCTTGTCGAATAAACAGGCGTTGGTAAAGTGGTGGAATATCTTCCCTGTCACACACGCCATTAACAAAAGAAGAAGAGACGGTTATTCCGAGTTATCACCACTGGTGGCGATATACCTGCCTAATTCATCAAAATGTGTATGTATCTAATGACTCGTTGGCGTGACCAAGGCAATTGTCTTTTTTAAACTTTCGCGATCACAACACATTATTAACATACATATAACCGGGTATTTATCGCGTAAATTACCTTTATTATTTCCCGACGTTTCGCTTGGATTGCACCAAGCATGGTCCCGGGAAGACTGATGTGATGGAGGTACCGCAGCAAAGCGAAGGCGTTTGTTGAACTACCCTCACTTGATCTTCATAAAAATTATTAGGGCCGGTTCCCACTGGGACAGCACACTACACTGACTGTATCCACATACTGAGTTGATTTTTCACGCCGAGTACACTTTACTAAGCAAAGTGCAAAGTGACCTGTACAATGTTCATATGGAGTGCAGTGTGGTGTTGTCGTCCAGTGATTTTGATTTGTGTGACCGAGTAACTTATTATCAAGCGCAACGAACCTACGAGTGTTGTTCCGAGCGACACGAAAACAAGTTTAACCGACTTTTGGCTCGAAGTTGTAACGCAATACATAATAAGGTAGGACAGACACATAATGCTAAGACGGTTATCAATCTGACTGAACATAATTTCAATGATGACACACTCAGCATTCTTGAGAAAGGTACAAATTTTGCTTTATCACCTAAGAGAATTCCGTATGAGGATATTGTCAGTTGTGTCGAGGAGACCATTGTTCGTAATAGGATACCTTCAAGTGACGCAGAAACACTAAGACAGGATGTATCAGTTATCCTACGAAAATGTCGAACTCCAAAGTCCAACGTAACGGCGGGTGAGCGGCAAGCACTAGAGGACCTACGCAAGAATGATGAAATCCTCGTGCTTAGGGCGGACAAGGGCAATGCCACCGTTGTTATGAAGACAGAAGACTACGACACTAAAATACGGAGTTTGCTAAGTGACAAAAAGGTGTATAAGCCGGTTTCCTACAATCCCACGGCGAGAGTCACGAAACGTGTTAGGGCGGTTATACACGAGTATGAGGACCTGTTCGATAAAGATGTCTATGAACGTTTGTATAGACCAGCTATTGTGCAGTCACCCAAATTGTATGGATTACCGAAAGTACATAAGTCCAGCGTTCCCCTGCGACCTATTGTTAGTCAGGTAGACTCGCCAACATACAATTTGGCAAAGCATGTTGCTGGGACATTGCAGCTGCTAACGGGCAAGACAGCATCTTTTGTCAAGGACTCACGACATTTCATCAGCACCATCAAGGACATGAAGTTGGAACCCAGAGATATAATGGTGAGCTTCGACGTTGAATCTCTTTTTACCAGTGTCCCTCTGCAAGATTGTCTTGATGTTGTGAGGCAGAGATTGAATGATAGTGAACTTCCGGACCAGTACGTCAGTCTTCTTCAGAACTGTCTAGACGGAAATTTCTTTTTATACCAAGGGCAACATTACCTCCAGATTGATGGCGTAGCTATGGGTAGTCCTGTAGCCCCTGTACTTGCCAATATCTGGATGGAGCATTTTGAGACCATGATTAACCTGACTGCCCATGGTATAAAGCTATGGAAAAGGTACGTCGACGATGTCTTCTGCATTATCAATGGAAGTAAACAGGAAGTCGATCAGCTTACAGAACATCTCAACTCAATACACCCGAAGATCAGGTTCACATATGAAATGGAAGAAAACAGGTCTTTAGCTTTCCTAGATCTGAAAGTGATGGTTAAATCAAACGGAACCTTATCTCATACCGTGTACAGAAAACCGACGCACACGGACAGATATCTGAATGCTGCTTCACATCATCATCCATTACATCTTGAGTCAGTAGTTTCTTCCCTTATGAATAGAGCCCATGACCTCTGTGACCCTGAACATTTACCCGGAGAGCTGGAACATGTTCAGGAGGTTCTAAAACGAAACGGATACAGGACTAATGGATGGCATCCTAATCGCAGGCGCAAACAGAAACACACAGATGTAGCAAGACAGCCAGCGTTCATGCCTTATGTGAAAGGGGTTACGGACAAGATTGGGAACCTGCTGAAGAAGTTTTCGATTAAGTCTATCTATACTCCACTCGCAAAAGTGGCTAAGCATCTGAGTACGCCAAAGGATGTAGTACCTTTGCAGGTTCCTGGTGTTTATAAGATCGATTGCAGCTGTGGGCGCTCCTACATAGGCCAAACGAAGCGCACTGTCGCCGAACGTGTTAAAGAGCACATAGCTGCGGTGAAAAATCGACAAATAAACAAGTCTGCTATTATAGCAGAGCATATAGTAGACTCAGGACCTAATCACTGGATTGAATTACACAACCCAAAAATCCTAGCCAACGAGAGGCACTATTATAAGAGAATGGTTCGGGAAGCGATTGAGATTAAGAAGCATCCTAACCTAATTTCAATCGTGAAGACGGCTTCAGACTCTCTGCCTCATGGAATCCAGTGATAGCAAAGTGTACTCGGCGTGAAAAATCAACTCAGTATGTGGATACAGTCAGTGTAGTGTGCTGTCCCAGTGGGAACCGGCCCTAATAATTTTTATGAAGATCAAGTGAGGATAGTTCAACAAACGCCTTCGCTTTGCTGCGGTACCTCCATCACATCAGTCTTCCCGGGACCATGCTTGGTGCAATCCAAGCGAAACGTCGGGAAATAATAAAGGTAATTTACGCGATAAATACCCGGTTATATGTATGTTAATAATGTGACCAAGGCAACTACGATTTTTAGGGTTCCGTACCCAAAGGTTAAAAACTGTACCCTATTACCAAGACTCCGCTGTCCGTCTGTCTGTCACCAGGCTGTATCTCATTAACCGTGATAGCTAGACAGTTGAAATTTTCACAGATGATGTATTCTGTTGCCGCTATAATAACATAGATACACTAAAACATACAAAATAAATATTAAAGGGGGGCTCCCATACAAAATATGTGATTTTAATGCCGTTTTTTGCTCGAAACGGCAACAAGTAGACGCTTCAAATATTTACAGAATACACACGATGGTACGGAACACTTCGCGAGTCTGATTCGCACTTGGCCGATTTTTTTTTACACCTCTTTCATACATATTCATCATACAATTTATGTTATATGGTGAATGTACAATAAAGAGTTTATCTATCTTTTTACGTTCCGAGTGGGTAATCCACTTGGAACGGAGAATGTGTAGGTATGTTCATTATCCGTTCCAAGTGGATCACGGTGCACTCGAATGTAATACACGAGTACACCGTAATCATATAAATAAAAAAAACCAGTTTCAGGGATCACATTTAATACCGACGGAAGTCCGACAGCGACACATCACAATACAATATCACCTTAAGTATATCTTTGATTGTAGTGTACAGTCAGCATCAGGTTAATGTACTATCATCTTTATTATATAATCGTTATTAACATTATTTAGTAGGAGTAACAGTAACTAAATCTTCTATAAGTACTATTTTATTTGCAACAAATTAAAATATGAACGTATTTTTCCAACTAGACATTTTTCTTTATTTTTATCAACTAGACATTTCTTTGTGGCAATAGATACCTATGAATGAAATCTTAAACACGTCCGATTTAATGGACTATTAAAACGCTGTCGCTGACTGTACCAAAACATACCTATTAACGTCTACAAAGATAAAAATATCTGTATATTAAAGAGTTCGCATTTTGTAACATAAAAATGTACAGAAAACCATACAATATTTGTACATTCCCGTTATATACATAATATTAATTTAATATGTAACGAACACAGCGGGGCAAAGGTCTCCCCCATCTCCTTCCACTGCTTACGATCACCGAACGCTTCCCACCAAGGCGCCTACTCAAGAAAACGATTACGATAATATCGTCAGAATGGCAATCTTTACGTAATGGCCATAAGACTTCGTTTGGCTTGAAAACGATTTCGATTTATCGTAATTTAGTGTAGTAGAGAATGTAGGGGGGGGGGGGGGGGGGGCTGTAGACGGGCGGCGACGCAGAGGTTAGCACTAGAAGACCGATGCCCATTCTCCTCTCAGTGCATTCTCCTCTCAGTGCATTCTCCTCTCATGGCCCGCCCAATCGCATTTCAGCCTGGCTGACTATTTGCCTACATCTGCAATGCCGGTTATCGAACGAAGCATTTGTTTGTTCGCATTACTTCAAGCACACTGCGTTCCATTCTATTAATATTAAAACTATCGCGTAAGCTCACTAAAAGTGACCAGACAAAAGAGTGCAAAAATTCATTGTTTGCACTCTTTTGCCGTCAGTATCGCGCCGACTGTCACGCGTGTAACAATGCCGAAATGTTTCGTAAAGTTGTAAAAATATCACGCTCGCAAGGAAAAAACAACATGGAATCTCGTATTTTCGGAAAGTATTACATTTTTACAAGTACATAGAGTGATTAAACTTCTAAATAATCTAGTAAACATCTCTAAATTAGTTTAAAAAAAATTTATATCCTATTATTTTGGCTTCGATGTTGTCTCTTTCACACGCGTAATGTAAGACAAGGACAAATATAACCTTGGTTCAGAACAATAACATTGCAAAATATTGGAGTCGCCTTATTTTTAAAACATTTTAATCTAAAAGTAGTTTTAAATAACAGATTTCCCAAAAACGAAATTCAAAGAGAAATATGGCGGTTATTGGTTAAAAGGTGGCGGTGACTCCAGTGTAGTTTGTTCAGACCATTTTGCTGAATCAGACATGTACACCACAAAAAACGGACTTCGAAGAATGTATAAAAATAATAAAAAATAACCCTAATACGTGCCAGTTTAAAGCAGCATACAAGAAGATGTTAGCTCATTTAGAGCTAAGTAGTAAATTCAGTGGGAATTGTATACCGCTAAAAAATATTTCCATTCTGCAAACTACTTCAACCCAAAATATTAATAATACTTGGAGCAGTCACCTGACGGTGTATGAAAATACGAGTATGAAAATGAATTGTTATTATAATTGTTATTAGTAAGAAATGAAATGCTATTAGTAAGTAATAAATGAAAGTATTTTTGTTATCAAATTATTTACCCTTTCAATTCATGTATTACCTAATGCCTCGAAGTTTGGGTTAGTAAAAATATTAACTTAAATTGTTCAGTCGTTGCTATATGAAAAGAGAACAAACAATCTCACTTGTATATGAATGTATTTCGGAGTCAATGGAGAAAGGTTATTACAAAAAATGATAACTTGAGCGAAGCCAGGGCAAGCTATCTAGGTCATAAATTTACAGTAAAATAACAGTTCTTCATAAATTTCATAAAGCAAAAAAAATATTATACGAAAACTACTCCATTGGATTTATGTTCTATCGTAGTTTTGACAGATATATCGTAGTTTTGACAGATTTCAAAAGTAAAAATCAAGCCGTTTTCTTGCGTAGTTTCATAAGGTAATGTTGTATCTAGGTTATATTTGATCGAAGATTAAAACCAATAAAACCAACTAATATTTAGACCAAAGATTTAAATCATTAGATGCGCCCTGACACCAAAAACCGTGACATTGTCTTTATACGCGTGTTATCAATAATGCCGTCCTACGAATAATGGTTTTGCCAATTTATTGCGACCATTAACAGTGAAATGATATTGCACAAACTTCGTGAAAATAAATAACACGCACCACGTCTGGCTAACCCTGAGTTTAGAGGTACACTGTTTCCAAATGAGCGTGCTGACTCATTTCGCGTGGCAACAAAAGTCTCATTACGGTAACGGTTTCAATATTTGCGGTAAACCATATTATGTTTACGGATAACTATTGAGTTTAGCTATAAATACCTAAGTATCATCAGAATAATTTAATAAACGATTCCGGGCGTGCTAAGTTGTAGGGCAAAGGGATGCAGGGACACGCTAGACGCACACATCACCTTAGCAGCACCGGCGGACGACCGTACAAATTATTACCATATACCTACGTAGGACGTTACGTTTTGTGCAGTTTCTATATTGTGCGCAACTCTGTGCGATTACATTCACAGACGTTATTAAGTATGAATCCTAACTACAATCTATAATTATTTTACTTTCACAATATTCTTTAAGGTCGTCGCAGTAGCAGCACCACTCCCAACCGGGATGCAGCGGCGGCGGCGCCGATAGAATAAACATTTAAATATTAACCTCTGCTGTGTTTAGTCAAGGATCCTGTACAGTACCGTCGTCTGCCTTGTCAAGGATCCTTGTCAGAACGACCCTCGTTACTATTTGTTGAAAAATAAACTCTTAATAATAAAAGAATGCTGGACACATCACACAGCGCCATCTATTCCCAAACGTGAGCGGTCTATTCTAATAATAATGACGGGCAGTAGTGCTTAGTGTGGGAGCATAATGCTGGGTCAGGTCCTTTTTTTTATTTTTCGAATTGACAATATATGTTGTTGACCGCAGATGGCCATGACCGGACTATGGCGAGCGCAGAAGGCGCCCAGCCGCAAAAGTTAGGTTGGGGCAACAAGCTCAAGGGCACCACTTCGGTTCGAACCACGGCTTGGACTGTTGCCAGATTTTTGAATGTACTGATGGTTACCGTCCAGGTGCAAAACTGCACCTTAAGACGGAAGAGTGTATTCTTCGGCCCCGCCGGCGGGACCGGTTATTGAATATGTGCCTAGCAGCTAATATGGGACGGGTTGACGTCACCTCCAGGTTAGCGGCGGTGAGCTCGTCAACGGGCAAGCCGAGAACATGTCTCGGTCGACGGAGGAAAGTCAGGTCCTATTGGACTCACACAACTATATAGACCAGTACCGGGGTTGTTCACATTATATAATAGCGTTATTTTGCTTTGGCCCGCTGAGTGAGTTGCAAACCATCTTTTTGTCTCATATTTTTTTTAAATCGTTAACTGGGTAGGTACTCAAGATTATAAAAATAAATAGATTTAAATTAGAAACCACCTTTTATTATAGTTGTTTTTATGATTTGTGCTATTTCGCATCTTCGCTCACTTCAAGTGTTCCCGGATTGGATGGAGGCGGCGCAAGACAGAAGTCAGAGGCGTTCTATTGTTTCGGAGGCCAATACCCACTTTGGGGTCGACGCGCCAGGATAGTAAGCAAGTTATGATTTGTGTGTGTATAATATGTCTTTCTGCTTCTTTCTTTCTTCTAGTGCCAGTCATTATCTGGTTTCCATAGTACAGTCGCGCACATATAAAAGCATACCACTAAGCCTTAGTGGTACCTCAGTGTATCGTTACCTCACTGGTACCCTTTACTGTGCGCGACTGTACTATGGAAGCCAGATAATTGATATTATTATTATAATATTTCCGTAGTACAGTCGCGCACATAGTAAAGGATGAATGAGGATGAAGGAGGACTGTACTATGGAAACCAGATAATTGATACTAATGATTGGCTCTACTGCCTACCATTATTATTAGAATAGATGACCCATCGTACGTTATTATTGTTTGTCCCGTGCATACATATCGTGTTGATCTATCTTTTAATCGTGAAGTGTATCTAAATCTTAAGCATTTCAACCTAAGAAATGCTAATGAATGTTATTTTTTTGCCGGTTGGGAGCGTTGTAGTAACATGTGCAACAACCTTCACACACAAAGCGTCATTTCACACTATCCGATTCGACATACGTCGCGATATCGTGTCGGGTAATGTGATAATGCTCGTCACTGCACTACCAGATATCTCTATGTAATTTTACCCAGCGCCTCATGTTTTTTTACAAGCTTTTAATTAACATCTGTTTGTATGTTTGCCCGGGTCAAATTTTTCAAGCAACTTACAACCAATTCCTTGATTTTTTTCATATACCTTTTAATGGCGGTAGCAATACAATATGCAATACATTCAAAATGGACGCCGCCACAAAATGGCGGATGATGAGTTTCGGTAATGGCGTGGGAAAAATTACGTAGATATATTCTCTACTGCATTTACTCTATTTTCAGTCGGATCGGTTTAAAACGACACAAACTACCTATGAGGAGGTTCTTAAGACTTTTTTCATACAAACATGACATAATACTAGCTGAATTTGATTTCAAACTGAAGTGAATATTTTAAGCACTGTTAAAACTGCTTTCATACCGCGCCCATGCCCAGAGCATTCTAGTCGAAACGTCCGGTAATTCACGCGAGAAATACTCGGTCTTACTCGTAAGTTGTATTTATATTATATTCAAACTTAATAGGCATGTTGACAGGATATGAGAATCAAATTCTATTTAGTCTGTCAGTTTGAAAATACAAAAACAATAGACACGTATTTTTTGCCTTTTCAAAGTAATGAAACAATACTAAGATAAAGCGAGCTGAAGTTTAGGAATGGAGGCTCGTTACGTCATAATTCTTTACCGAGACACGTCAGCGCGTACCAGCGTGTGACGTCACGCGACATTTTAACATAATGTGTCGCGGTTATTTTTGGATTACGTTAAAAAAGAAAAATTACGTGTCCATTAGATTTTGTTAATCTATTAAAGACTAACAATTAAAATGTTGTCATCTTTAATGTGACTTTTTGTTCCTAAAACAAGGTTCAGACAATGTTCTAAGCATGAACATTGACGACGTTAATTATTAATGAGCTTAGCCCCAAGATTTGTATGAAAAAAGCCCTTTTTTAACAGACATTTAAATCTTTTTAAAATATAAATCATTTCATGACCATAAAATATAGCTTCAGTAAAAGCTTATTTACAAAGAAATTCACAAAAAAAAATCACGTTTCACATTGCACATTACGACACACGAATCTCGTGACGGCCAATGTGTAAACGGGCATTTCGTCACAATCAAATTGAATTAAACGCTATAAAATATAATGTTATGAATATACTATATCATACATTTTCATTTAACAAGAATTGATCTAATCTACAACAGAATACTAAGATTGCGAAGCACAATCAGTCTAGAATGAACTTCTTTAACGTTTCTACTGAAGAATAAACGAACGGTCAAGAGTGAGTTGGACTAGCGCACTTTAATTACGGCAAAGTTTTACGCAAAGTTTGTTTTGGCTAAGGTTTGTGGGAGAATTGTGTTTTTCTTTGAGATACGTATACCGCAGGCCGACTCTCGCGACAGGTTTGCAACAGGCGTAAATCTCGCGATCATCGCTGTCGAAGGTCAGTTTTGCATTAGATAACAGCAAGCAATGAGCCGTTTTCAGTAAAAAAGAAAAACTTTTCGCTTTCTCCGATTGCCAGCTCCATCTGTTAGGGTGAAGTAGGAAACCGTTATTTTTACTAAAAACGGCTCACCGACGTTGACAGCGATGGTCGCGAGATTTACGCCTGTTGCAAAACTGTTGCGAGATACGTAATCAGCCTGCGAGTTACGTATCTCAAGGAAAAACACAATTCTCCAGCAAACCTGCGGAGGATAGATAGGACCGAGTTCTGAAGACTAAGTGAGGGTAGTTGCAAAACCACCATCTCTTTGTTAAACGGGTTTTCTACTCACGTTAATTATTCGTTGAAAATAGGTTTCCAACGTGTTCAGTCCCAGGGGAACTCAGTGCGAAGCGATCGCGTGAGAGGAAAGGAGAAGGTACGAAAGTTAAGAAAGAAACTGAACACGTTGGAAACCTATTTTATTTTGAATAATTTACGTGAGTAGAAAACCCACAATCGCTTCTTAATGGACACTCCAATGAAATCTCCAGTCTACCGGGCACCACGACTGTTGAAACACAGTCGAAACGTCGAGATAAATCAAAGGTGTTACGCGAATAATTCCCTTGTTTTTGTTATTATAATTAGATGGAGGACTTTGGATTAACAATATTCTAAGTGAGCACTCGGTGGAATAAGCCACTATATCGTACAATAAAGTTTAAATTTGACACAGACGGGAAGTATTTACATTTCTTGGCACAAAATTGAATTTACTTAACGAGAACTAATTGTATGTTCCAGGGTTGTAAACATTTTGGACCAACGTGTTCGTCTCTCACTTAAGCCCTGAAACGGCTTGAGTAGAAGTTAAAAAATGTCCAAGCAAACGCATGGTATGTAGTCAAATAAAATGCTAGACTTCACTCCATCACCATCTAGCCTTAAAATAAGCAGAGCCTGTGTAGCAGATGATTGATGGAATGCTTGAATACACTTTCTTTGTAAATACATACTTATCATCTATACAAATATAGCACCCCTAGATCTAAACATTGGTTACAACTGGCAATGTGTCCGCTTAGCGGGGGAGGAGCGGGGACCGCTCGTTCATCAACAGGTTTATGGCGGCATCTAGCGCCGAGTAGTAGAAGTAATTTTAAATCTGTTTTGTTGGTCGATAGGTAATGATATTTAGAATTCGCTGGTGAGCCAAACTAAAATAAAAATTTTGAGTTCCCCTATCCGCCCCCCTGCAATCAAAACAAGAATAGTTTTTTACATTTTCTTATATGCTATATTAGTAAAAAAGTGTTGTCTTTTACCATTTCAAATTTCAAGTCGATAGCATCAGTAGTTCTCGATATATCCATTTGTGACAGACAGACAGAGTGATTCTATAAGGGTTCCTTGTTACTATTTTGTTCCTAAAAAACGAGATTTTTGAGTTGACTCCGTTTAGATCGGGGGGGTGCGATATTATAAAGAGGAAAGATTTGTATTTTGTATATTTGTAACGAAGAAACGTAAAAACTACGTAAATTCCGCGATAAACAACTCAAAAACTTACGCTCGTTTCGCCTCAGCACTACGCACACGCAATTTCTAGTAAGTACCTCTATATTCCTGCCGCGAAACTCCTCGAGTGTTGTTCTCACTTTTCCGTAGTTTTCTCAAAACTTTTAGAGTCCCCGCAGACTACAAACTTTCTATCGGCCGATAGTTTAGTCGAGTTGGCCTGTTCGTGCGCACACTGCAAAGAAAACAGTTGGGTTGGTCGCGAGTGCGCAGACTAGCCAACAAATGGTTTGGCGATTGATTAATTTACTAGAGTTGGTGAAGAGATTAGTCGCGTGGAATGTTGCCCAAAAATATTATTATTGCTTTGATACAAAGGAGAAAAAGAATGAGGAAGCGGACGACCTTCCCCGCGTCCAACGCGGAGTAAACTGAAGCCATCAGCCGAGTCGGCCGATCAAACAATCGGCAAGTGTGCGGGCGGGGCTTGAGCGCCATACTGATCAAGCGGTCGGCCGATCGTTCGCCGATGTTTTGTTTGAAGGCAGTCGTGAAGCCCATCAAACTTTTTTATCGGCCGATACTGAATCACTGTAATGTGCGCATCTGCATACATCTTCATACTGATTAAGAAGCCGACCAAACTATCGGCCGATAGAAAGTTTGTAGTCTGCGGGGACTCTTAGAGTCATGTTTTGGCTATATCATACAGCCTGTAATATACATATACTCAAAAACAGAGGGCACGTGTATAATAAAAGGTGTATTATTTTATATGTGTACTAACCCGAATCATGGGGTTTCAGCAAAACAAATAGTTTTCAATAAAAAAAATCAAAAATTCACATTTCATGCCGTGGGGTGCCGGCAGTAGAATGATACCCCTCCTCTCATGCCCATGGATGCAGTAAGAGCCTGCTGAGGGATACCTCCGGAAGATGGGCAGCAGCGTCTATCCGTGTATCAACATCCCATACTGCGCTCGCCAACCCGCCTGCCAAGCGTGGTGAGTATGGCAACTACCCCTCATGGAGATCCTTGAGGGAGGCCTGTGTTCATCAGTGGACGTTTTATGGCTGGAATGATGACATTTCATGAATCAGCTGACATTTGGGCTGATTAAAGCAAACTAAAAAAAAGCGAAAAAGGACATTATGTCATATTATAGCTCAGTTTTCTAGCTACTTCGCTAGTGCTGTTCTCAGATTGCGCGTAAAATGGATTAAAATTACACATGGCTACGGAATTCTAGCTAATCCGTTGGTGCCGTTCTAAGATTAGGTCGGAATTGGACCTAATTTTACGCTGACAGTTCTACATTTAGAAAAGTCAAATGTCTAATTTTAATCAGCTTTATTAAGTGCAACTACAAAATCGACATCATTGTCGGCTTTCAGCAGCTGTTCTAATTACAAGTATGTTCTCTCTCGTCTTAAAATTGTAAGTAAATCAGTTACGTACTCGTAAAAAATAACGTGTTCTTTAACTAGTTAAGTATATAATTAGTCCGATTCCCTATTCCTTCAGGTTTGTACACATATTATAATTATTATGCCCCTCTTCGCTTCATCTGGAAACGAAGATGAGAGAGCGCCGTTTCGTTGCATTATTTCTCCTGTTCAGCATAATATTTCACCTTATTATACAATTCCGAAATTGTTTTAACACATTTACCGCAAAGATTTCGTTTGGCAATCTATAATAATTTCGAATTACTCATAATTATCAGGCAGCCGAGGGTATAAATTAAAGTACCCGCTCATATTCAATCATTGCGTCGTTTGCTTCGGTTCGTGCAACATCGTGTAGATTTGGGTTGTAGTTTTTATGCACTTTGGATTGCAGTGAAATTAGTGTTACCGAATTCCGGTCCTGATTCTACGGTGAGTCCCCATGATATTTAATGAGCTGAATCCGATGATTCGTAAAACTCTTGTACCTGTAGTACGTTCTAGCTACAAATACTACAGGCGCTGGCGGCGGAGCCTGTGTGCTCCCGACCAGTGTATTTTGCGTAAAAAAGCGTCACGAATATAGTAGGTAGACCTATATATGGTTTACTGTCTAATGGGGATCATGCTCAGATTAATCACGATATGAAAGTTCAGGATCAGAATTTAGTTGAAACAGATATTGAAATTCTTCGACCAAAAATTCCTACCCGAATCTTGGATAATATTGTAATAAGGATGATTGTCTGTTATGACGAATTCCTGCTGAATACAAATTTTAACACACGAGGACATTTATTAAATCGCCCTGAGTAAATCTGATATGAACCCTCGTGGGCAGCCTCACACGAATTCTCACGTGTAGGTTCTTTTCTTTCGGAGCAGTCTCCGATAGTCTAAACCATAATTATTCTCCTCACATCCACGTCACGCTAAAGATCCTGTGTCTGCAGACTAGGCTGGTCTGTCAATATCCCAAAATCGGTGGTGTGCCTTCGCTAATGCTTGAGTTTCTAGGATTATATATATTAGGACCTCCAATGAAATATGAAGGACTCTTGATTCATATTAATCAAGTGTTAATAGAAATTCTTCTCCATCTCTCGTTGACATACATACCTATAGAAGCACCTACCTTATCAGGCGCTGTAAAGCCCTGACACTTTATCTGCCGATCCAATTGACTGGGCAAGGTTTGTCTTTGTCTTGAAGTACTAGTGGGATATCAGACGCTCCAAAGCCTTAAACTTAATTATCTACCGATCAAATTGACTGGGCAAGGTTTGCCTTTGTCTGGATGAACCAGTGGCGTATCAGGCGCTCTAAAGCCCTGAGCTTAATTATCTGCCGATCCAACTGACTGGGCAAGGTTTGCCTTTGTCTGGATGAACCAGTGGCGTATCAGGCGCTCTAAAGCCCTGAGCTTAATTATCTGCCGATCCAATTGACTGGGCAAGGTTTGCCTTTGTCTGGATGAACCAGTGGCGTATCAGGCGCTCTAAAGCCCTGAGCTTAATTATCTGCCGATCTAATTGACTGGGCAAGTGGGCAAGGATTGCCTTTGTCTGGATAAACCAGTGGCGTATCAGGCGCTCTAAGGCCCTGAGCTTATTTATCTGCCGCTCCAATTGACTGGGCAAGGTTTGCCTTTGTTTGGGAGAACAGTGGTGTATCAGGTGCTCTAAAGCCCTGAGCGTAATTATCTGCCGATCAAATTGACTGGGCAAGATTTGCCTTTGTGTTCCGTGGCGTATCAGGCGCTCTAAAGCCCTGAGCTTATTTATCTGCCGATCAAATTGACTGGGCAAGGTTTGCCTTTGTGTTCCGTGGCGTATCAGGCGCTCTAAAGCCCTGAGCTTATTTATCTGCCGATCAAATTGACTGGGCAAGGTTTGCCTTTGTGTTCCGTGGCGTATCAGGCGCTCTAAAGCCCTGAGCTTATTTATCTGCCGCTCCAATTGACTAAGCAAGGTTTGCCTTTGTCTGGATGAACCAGTGGCGTATCAGGCGCTCTAAAGCCCTGAGCTAATTTATCTGCAACTTCAATTGACTGGGCAAGGTTTGCCTTTGTCTGGATGGACCAGTGGCGTATCAGGCGCTCTAAAGCCCTGAACTTAATTATCTGCCGATCAAATTGACTGGGCAAGGTTTGCCTTCGTCTGGGATTTCCAGTGGTGTATCAGGCGCTCTAAAGCCCTGAGCTTAATTATCTGCCGATCTTACTGACTGGGCAATCTAATTAGAGGCTTACCAGACGCTCTAACTAAAGCCTTACGTCTTCTTAATTATCTGCCAATCCAATTGACTTTTGCAAGGTTTGCCTTTGTCTGGAAGTTTCAGTGGCTCATCAGGTAATTTTAAGCCCTTAGTTTATTAAACAGCCTATTTAATAGACTGGGCAAGATTTCCCTCTGTCTGGAAGTACCAGTGGCTCTTAAGGCGTTCTTAGCCTTGAGCTGATTCATCTGCATATCCAATGGACTGGGCAAGGGTTGCCTTCGTCTGAAAGTTCCAGTTTTATTGATAAATGCATGCCAATTGTATTGATAAACCTGAGCTTATTATTTACCTTTCGCTCTAGTACAGAGCCCTGAGGTTCATTTTATTATCTGCCGATGCAACTTTCTAGGAAAACGTGTCGGTTCAGTTACAAGAACGAAGATAGGACTAAGCTTCAAAAACTTGGCTGTGCTTATTGAATGAATGAACACTCCGTTTTTTTTTCAAGACTTAAAGAATGACTCCAGGGTTTTGCTCTCTTATGACGAACCCAAAACGAAAACCATTTGACACGTCAGCGGCGTGTCATCAGATACTCTCGCTGCTACACATAGACTTATGAGCAAGAGAAGCTGCAAGGCGTTTCCACCCCGGGGATGAGCATACACCGAGTTAGAACTATTTAACTACTCGAGATATTTAACGACAGCTTCCGTTGTTTCAACATAAAAGCGCGATACCTAGACAACGCCTGTATCGTTCTTATGCAATCTGAAGATTCTTTATTTCTTATGTCAGCGTGACAAAGTATTTTTTTTCTACAACCTGTATCGTAAATCGACTTATCGAATGCCTGTTTTCATCTGCCGATTGTACCGGTTCATCAAGGCAAAATGAGGCATAATAACATGTCTATACTATCCGGTTTGGCATGTGTACTAAACATCTTCGCTTCGGTAACAAAGCGGTGTCTACAACAAGCCAGGTTCTTTTGAGTTATCTAAATTTACGTTGACCCATTAAGACGGCAGATGAATATTAATAAAACTATAGATCCATTGCAAACGGGTTCTTTGTCGAAGTCCCAAGGTGAGTCTTACTAAGTATCCAAAAGGATTATTGGTGGCAAAAAGGCTGTGTTTCAGCGGTCATTGATTCCTCTAAACATCATCGTTTTATTTTTGAATTAATGGGGTTAACTACGGATGGGGCGAAGTGCATCCTGAGTAGCAGAGCCATGTCGAGTTACGAGGGGGGCCTTGCACATTAATAGGACTGGCATTGCAACCGAAAGGAGCTATATATAACTGCAAAGCTATTTTGTCCAACAAAAATGCTGAAAACAAAGCATTGTTATTTCAGTCGGACTATCGTACTACATACCTGAAGAATCAAGGGGGCAAAGCTTCATATGCTGGCAAGACTTATACCTACTTAGATCTGAAGTAATCTGGCTCAGATCTGCTTTATGTCGATTGAAATCTTTGCTTTGTGTAAGTATCCCTACGTCTGCCAGGCTATCTAAACGGGACTGCGGATCCTCAGTCTCTTTTACCTCTGCGGATCGTCAACCAGCATTCTGCTGGTTCCAAGGCTTGCGTCTAAGGGTGCTAATGTTTTCGAGCTGAGTCGGATATTTTTAACGACCCATTCATTCCCAAAAATGTTTAAAAATTCATAACGACAGGCCGTTGTAGCATCGCGATGGGACAACACATTTAAAACACAAAGCAGACCTCATGTCGAGACCTCTAGCAAACCTCATGCCAAAATTGAACCTGTACAAAAACCTCATCGACACGACGCGGGTCATCCCCGCCTAATGTCTGAAATCTGATATTTGAGCTCCTTGGTTAGTACGGGATGGTAAGTTACTATAGGAATTTCCTATAGTAACTTTTACCATTGGGCTCAGTATGAAATAGATTTGCTGAGTTCTCTTAACATAAGTTTTACTTAGTACCTATACATAAATTGGTGGTTTCCTATTAGTGGACCTCGTGTTCGGGTTTTTAACTCATTTGTTAACAAGATATTTAGATCAAAGGTCTTAAAAAATAGCTTTAAAGCAAAGTTCACTTACTATACATGGAATCCATCTGGTCTAGTAGAGAATGGTGTTATCTGTGGTAACTTCGGGGGGATGTGACAAGTGATAGAGCTTCATGGGTTTATTGAGCGAAGCTGCGATGTGTTCTATTTGAATACATAGTCTCAAGATAATCGGGATATGGTTATATTAGGAATCCGCTGAGGTTGCGCTTACACTACAATTGGTTAGAAATCAAACCATCTTTAAATTGAACGAAGTAGATAACTAAAGCCTTTAATGCATCTATAACAAAGTCTTTGTAGATCAAGGATAGTCTTGCATTCTATCCTACATTTTGGTCTAAGACAACATATAATATCAAATTACCAGCCAGGATGAAAACTTGTAGAAATCGCTGTCCAGTCCAGTTTTTTACCCACATGCCTTATTTTTAATGTACTTGCAAAATAATGAAGAATTAATAACCATGATTCTTTTTTGTACCTTTTAGAAGGTCCTACATGAATCCTTCTCGGTGTACCTACCATGTTTGGTAACTACCTTGGTAACATATTAACATTGTTTATATGGTATTGATCATTGTACCTATTTGGTATTACCTACCGACTCATAATTGTCATCAGGCGAAAACAAACACGTCTCATCTTCGTTTCCAGATGAAGCGAAGAGGGGCATAATAGAACAATTTTACCATAAATTAAATTGTTATTATGCTCCTGAAGCTTCATCTGGAAGACTTAAGTGCTGCCTGATGAAGATGATGACGCAATGATTGAATATGAGCGGGTACTTTAATTTATACCCTCGGCTGCCTGATAATTATGAGTAATTCGAAATTATTATAGATTGCCAAACGAAATCTTTGCGGTAAATGTGTTAAAACAATTTCGGAATTGTATAATAAGGTGAAATATTATGCTGAACAGGAGAAATAATGCAACGAAACGGCGCTCTCTCATCTTCGTTTCCAGATGAAGCTTCAGGAGCATAATAACAATTTAATTTATGGTAAAATTGTTCTAATATTATTTTTAGCCGTTACTATCCTTCTCTCTTGTCTTAAAATCGTAAGTAAATCAGTTACGTACTCATACAAAAAACGTGTTCTTTAACTGGCTAAGTATAAAATGAAATTATATATTTTAACCTTACTCCGATTCCCTATTCCTTCAGGTTTGTACACATACTATAATTAATATTATTTTTAGCCGTTACTATCCTACTGGATAAAGACCTAGTGTAATTATACATACCCTATATTTTTTACCAATGATTGTACACCTCTCGGATTTAACTATTTTTTATCCAGTTCCTTACCAGAATTTAACTTAATATCAATTACTAATACATTTTTATTAAACCGCATCACATATTTTTGTTTATAATTTTCACCATTTAACTCAACAAGCACATATCCAATACAGGAGAAATAAGGTCATAAGAATTCCGAAACACATTAGTGCTGCACTAATGCAATGACAACTGTCTCTCGCCTTTGACAGTACAATGCCAACAGCCAACCTGTGTACTTTTCCGTAGAATTATGAAACATTTTTGGCGGAATTGATGTTTAGACAAAATAAATGACATTTCCTCTGTATTAGGTATGTCCTCGATGTTTTAACTACATCATATGAAGCTGTTCTTTTGTCACGTAAAACAAATTGAACCGTTTACGAGTACTAACCATTTTCTCGATACGTAATAAAACAAGATTTTGTTTAACGGAAGCTAGCTAAGCCTAGCCCATTTAAGGTAACCTTTCATTATCATTTCACCATTTTCAATATCTAGGTCTACCATGAGTTTTCGCAATATATACTCGCTAGCGACTGTAGTTAATAAAATGTATGAAAACTTGTACAGCGCCTCTAGCAGATAGTTTGGTACTAAAATACGCAGTAAACTATACTACAGCGACTGTAGTTTGGGCTTCCTTTGCTTTGAATTTGGTACCATGAGTCACAAATCTGACAGATGTCATAGTAACGTACTATTACTACTGTAGTAACGGCAGGCGATCTAACAGTGACAACTCATGGTAGACACACAGTAAATCCTGTCACATTTATTTCCTTTTGTTTATGGTGTTTAAATACAATTTGTGTCGAGAATACAAGTTTCAAGAACAAAGAATATTTTTGTTCTTTACTGAAACTGGTTATTTCCTGTCATATATCATGTAGCGATCCAGAGAGATCTGAAATTCCCCTCTCATCAACTTAAAATACGTGATTCCTGGATTGTTCTGGTTGTCAATGCGATCGACGCTATTGACCATTGAATAAACACCGCTGTTCGCGCCGATATTCACGAAAATAAACTCGAATAGTTTGAAAAGCGCCATCTATTGGGAAACTTAAGAAGTTGGACGCGCGATATGTCACATTAATTGAAGAATTGCATACGTCGGTATAGCAGTGCACCTAACTCGTTAGGTGCAATAGAACAACGCGGAATCACCGCCATTTTTAATTTTGTATTCTTTCGTCTGCGATGCAACGCAGTACTCTGTAACCTAATATTAGCAATATACGTTTCTTTTATCAAAGTTTAATAAAATCTATTCATTGAAGACGCACCTGATGACCTCCGTAGCTAACAACCGCAATGAGGCTTTTTTATAAAAGAATAACATCAAAAACAGTTCCCTACAGCCTTATAGATCTTTTTAACATGCTTTTATTGGCGTCGCCTGTATCTATGTTACTGTAACGGAATCTTCGAACGTTGTTTTAATCCACTAAGGCAGAGGTCTCCAAACTACGGCCCGCGGGCCAAACCCGGCCCGCCACTGCCATCAATCCGGCCCGTTACGTGTCACAATACACAATCACTAGTAATTGAAATGCACTAAAAGCCTATGTTTGCTTAGGTGGGCAGAAAAATTAAAATTGTTATGGCCCTTGCAACATACTGTAAAAATATTATGGCCCCAAAGCTTCAAATTATGGAGATCTCTGCACTAAGGCATCAGATCTAGTAGAAATTTTGCATACAAATCAAGGTTAACGTCAGAACCCCTGGACCAAGTGCGATATTTTATGTTTGGAAACTATCAAATTTTAATACCTTTTTGGTACTATTTGATACCTAAATTAAATTATTTAGTACCTCGATGAACAGTGAAAAAACAAGAAAAGAAATTGGTCAGACATTCTGACGTCAGGTTGTCTGGACCACATTTTTTTCACATATCTAGAGACATTAAAACTTAAATATATCTTTGTCAATATTTAATACCTTTTTGATACCTTAACATACCTATTTTTTAAAATTTTATAGCGTCGCAGTAAAAAGTTACGGGTGAATTAAATTTTATAGGAAGCAAAACTTATTTTATGTATATTTAATTTGCCGCATACTTCACACTAATATTATAAAAGCAAAAAACCAGTCATATGTAAAATATACATATATATAAATATATTACTAGCTGCTGCCCGCGGTTTTGCATGAGCTTTTCAAGTAGCCTATGTCCGTCACCGGGATATTGTTTACCTCCCTGCCAAATTTAGTTAAGATCCCTTTAGTCGTTGAGGTGTGAAAAGGTAACAGCTATTTAGACAGACAGACAGAGTTACTTTCGAATTTATAATATTAGTACCTATGCATGTGTATGTATGATTGGATGAAGATGGCTCGGGATGGGGCTCGTTGGCGAGTTTTGGGGAAGCCCTATATCTAGCAGTGAACTGATATAAAGCTGATGATAACGATGATGATATATTATGTAGTTTTAAATATATATATGCATTGTGGATTAGAAATAAATACACTCTAGGTGGGTATTATAAAGAATAACTTTAATAATTAGAATTATACTATACATGATATTATTGATATGAAAATATTAGTCTTTTTTGGCGTATATTAAACAATGAGCAGCCATCTTTTTATAACTTACAGTTACTCTATTTGACATATCGTCGTAACATTGCCATTTTGACCTACGTCGACAATGTGATTTGTAATGTCCTACACCTTCGGGAGTCGCAGGTGGCACAAATTCATCATCAAATGCCGTTTAAAGATATATTATGTTGTGGTAAATCATTAATGCAAATTTTTACTTCGGGATTGGGCTCAAAAACAGCAATATTTTTCAAATTATAAGTTTTGTTTCAAATAAATAAAGTTTTGTTGAAATAAATAATATTATTTTTATCAGCAAAAGTTGTTAAGGACCCATTTCTGAGTAAAGTTATCTTGTTTATTATTTCTTTTTTTTTCTTTTCTTTTCTGCCAATAGCCAAACCCCTCAAATTTTCAAACATAGAAGGCGTATCTGAAAATAATTACTCATTGTTTATGCCAATTGTGTTTTTTTTTCGTATCGTTTTTATTATTTAGTTTTTTCTTTTCTTTTGGCGTTTTTTTCTTTCTTTCTTGTTTTAATTAACAGCTTTGAAAAATATTGCTGTTTTTGAGCCCAATCCCGAAGTACAAATTTGCATTAAGAAGTAACATAAATTATAATTTGAAAAATATTGCTGTTTTAGAGCCCGATCCCGAAGTACAAATTTGCATTACTAATGGGACAACTTCCATTATGGTCGAATGTTATGAAAAGAACTTTTCAATCAGAAACATCAGCCCCAACTTCGTCTAATGTCGAAGTTTACTTTAAAATGTTGAATAGGTATTTTATGCCTCATATATGTACACTAAATCGGAGAGATATCTTATAGATGAATTTATTGTAAAACACTTTAAATCTATTTTGGGACAACTGAAAATATCTAGCTGTTAATTAAAACGAGATAGAAAGAAAAAAACGCCAAAAGAAAAGAAAAAGCTAAATAATAAAAACGATACGAAAAAAAACACAATTGGCATAAACAATGAGTAATTTTTTCAGATACGCCTTCTATGTTTGAAAATTTGAGGGGTTTGGCTATTAGCAGAAAAGAAAAGAAAAAAAAAGAAATAATAAACAAGATAACTTTACTCAGAAATGGGTCCTTAACAACTTTTGCTGATAAAAATAATATTATTTATTTCAACAAAACTTTATTTATTTGAAACAAAACTTATAATTTGAAAAATATTGCTGTTTTTGAGCCCAATCCCGAAGTAAAAATTTGCATTAATGATTTACCACAACATAATATATCTTTAAACGGCATTTGATGATGAATTTGTGCCACCTGCGACTCCCGAAGGTGTAGGACATTACAAATCACATTGTCGACGTAGGTCAAAATGGCAATGTTACGACGATATGTCAAATAGAGTAACTGTAAGTTATAAAAAGATGGCTGCTCATTGTTTAATATACGCCAAAAAAGACTAATATTTTCATATCAATAATATCATGTATAGTATAATTCTAATTATTAAAGTTATTCTTTATAATACCCACCTAGAGTGTATTATTTCTAATCCACAATGCATATATATATTTAAAACTACATAATATATCATCATCGTTATCATCAGCTTATATCAGTTCACTGCTAGATATAGGGCTTCCCCAAAACTCGCCAACGAGCCCCATCCCGAGCCATCTTCATCCAATCATACATACACATGCATAGGTACTAATATTATAAATTCGAAAGTAACTCTGTCTGTCTGTCTAAATAGCTGTTACCTTTTCACACCTAAACGACTAAAGGGATCTTAACTAAATTTGGCAGGGAGGTAAACAATATCCCGGTGACGGACATAGGCTACTTGAAAAGCTCATGCAAAACCGCGGGCAGCAGCTAGTAATATATTTATATATAAATATATATACATATATATGACTGGTTTTTTGCTTTTATAATATTAGTGTGAAGTATGCGGCAAATTAAATATCCATAAAATAAGTTTTGCTTCCTATAAAATTTAATTCACCCGTAACTTTTTACTGCGACGCTATAAAAATTTTAAAAAAAGGTATGTTAAGGTATCAAAAAGGTATTAAATATTGCCAAAGAAATATTTAAGTTTTAATGTCTCTAGCTATGTGAAAAAAATGTGGTCCAGACAACCTGACGTCAGAATGTCTGACCAATTTCTTTTCTTGTTTTTTCACTGTTCATCAAAGTACTAAATAATTTAATTTAGGTATCAAATAGTACCAAAAAGGTATTAAAATTTGATAGTTTCCAAACATAAAATATCGCACTTGGTCCAGGGGTTCTGACGTTAACAAATCAAGGGACGTTGACACAATTTTTGACGTTTTTTAGGTTTCAAACTATTATTGTTATTCTATACACAATTGACAATAACATGACTCTGCTAAGGGATACCTCCGAAGGATGGGCCGCAGCGTCTTTTCGTTTATCAACACCCCATACTGCGCTCGCGAGCCCTCCTGCCAAGTGTGGTGAGTATGGCAACTACCACTCATGGAGATAGATGAGGGAGGCCTGTGTTCAGTAGTGGACGTTTTACGGCTGAAATCATGACTATAGTTAATTCGGTTACTTCCGGTTCTAGCTACATTTATAAGGTTCAGTGATTTTTTTTACGAAAAAAACGGCTATCATACTCTGCTTGTATGATAGCCGTTTTTGACTCACAATCAAGTGAATATTCTTCATTGTGTTCAAATAACTGTAACGCAGATGGCGTTAGCGTCCGTAGGGAACGTAATTATGACGCTTTTCTTTCTATGAAATGTCTTGTCTTCTTGTAATTCATTCGTGTGATATCATGTCACTGTTCCACTCCCATTTTATAGATGAACTATCAACAGTAGTCCATCCTTTGCTATTTATTTACTTATAGCTGTCTTCACATTTTCACGGTATCTTACCTCCACAGTCACTATATTGCCCTAAGATCATTTACAATATCCATATTTTCACCATATTGACTCTAGCACGTCACATTTTTTTGTAGTCTTTAACCATATCACTATATCGTTCTTAGACCGGCTCCAGCACTTCGATGGCTCATCGCACGCCTCTCCATCCCACCGGCTGCGCCAGCCACACTTCGATGACAACGGTAGTTCATTACCAGCTAATCTTCCCATTAAAATCTATCATATTTTCCACTGTATCTTCCACCATCTTGTATCCACTGTCACGTATGCACAATTATAGTCTTTTCATCTGTTCCTTAGACCAGTTCCAGCACTTTGATGGTCCCCTGGCTGTTGGCGGCGAGCAGCGCCGGCGCGTGCGCCGACCGCCGCCAGCACACGGCCGACACGAACTCGGAGGGCTCGTCGTCACGCCTCTCCGTCCCGCCGGCTGCGCCAGCTAAACACATCAATTAATTATTAGTAATCATAATCATAACATCGCTAAGACAATAAAGCCCAAAGTTTGTTGTATAGATTTATGGATGTTTATTACCTCTTCACGCTTAAACTACCTATAAATATAGATGTGGCCAGGATTAACACAGGCTACTATTTATTCGGGTAAAACGCATGCGAAGCGGTGGGGGCTAGTCATAAATAAAAGTCATCCTCAGTAACCGAGTAGTCCATAATTGGAATCGTTTACCGGAAGAACTTGTTACTGCCTCAACAAACAAACAATTCAACAAACAATTTCAATAAGAAACTCGACAGCTGGTTGCGAAATAATAAACTAAAAAGAGCAAAGAAAGCAAACATAAGACGAGACTCTTAAACACTATGACATAGACACATCAGCGCGAGCTGCTCGTCTAAGCCATGTTGGCCGAGTGGCATGTGCCTATGCCTTTCAATTTAAAGGTCGTGCGGATTCGATCCCGTGCACCAATCGATTTTTCTCGAACGGCGAAAGAAAACAGTGTGAGGAAACCCGCGGCTTATTTAGCTTCAGAATTGACCTGTTCTTTCCTCTGACTAATAGCTGGCTAAGCTGAGGATCCTAATCCATCTAGCATTGTCCCAGGCACTGCATAGTGTCCCATACTGCATGAATACCAGCTCCTGACATTGTATAAATAATCTACAATCTTTATATATTTTTTAGTACATTTTTTATGAAATGAAATGTTTTTACTAATAGGCATGTGAAACTAAAGTATATGCGGTACATATAACCAAAACCAAATTTTTTTCTGCCTTCTTATTTAAGCTTAGCTCCGAAACAGCTGGACCGGATTTGACAGGACTTTCATTAGCAGATAGCTGATAGTCTTTTTTTAAACTTTCGCGATCACAACACATTATTAAAATATGGGCTCGGGGAGACTACGCGACCACGACCAGGTGCAATCCGGTCGAAACGTCGGGAATAAAATAAAGGTAAATACGCGATAAATACCCGATAATCCCATATTTTAATAACAGATACCTGATTTTTTAAGCTACTGCTTAAAGTTACTACTTAGGATAGTAACATTGTATAAAAATAACGGTTTCCAAGCAAAATATTTACCTGTGCCAGTCCCGGCCGTTGGAAGGAAAGGTCTGTGCGCATCGAACCTGGAAAATAAAATAAATTAATAAATAATGCTGTACATTTCACACGGCACCTATCTAGTCCAACGTAACATTTGTGTCATGGGTACCAAATGAATAATAAACGACTTTTGCGGGAGGTTAGGTTCGCACGAGATGTGACATTCGCCAGGAGTACCACGACGGGTAGATTTTTTTAAATAAATGAATACTTATCACGTCAAACGTTAAAACACGTCTTCAACGACCCTGATGATAGTGTAGCACGCGAAGTAGGTGCCATCTGTGGCCAGACTGACGTAGTCATACAAGACACTCACCTATAATGCAGCAGGGGTCGCGACGGGCCCGCGTAGTACACATACAGTAAGTTGTTCTCTGAGCCGCAGGCGACGTAGGTGCCATCTGTGGCCAGACTCACGTAGTTCAACAAGACACTCACCTATAATGCAAGCAGGGGTCGCGACAGGCCCGCGTAGTACACATACAGTGAGTTGTTCTCTGAGCCGCAGTTGACGTAGGTGCCATCTGTGGCCAGACTGACGTAGTTCAACAAGACACTCACCTATAATGCAAGCAGGGGTCGCGACAGGCCCGCGTAGTACACATACAGTGAGTTGTTCTCTGAGCCGCAGTTGACGTAGGTGCCATCTGTGGCCAGACTGACGTAGTTCAACAAGACACTCACCTATAATGCAAGCAGGGGTCGCGACAGGCCCGCGTAGTACACATACAGTGAGTTGTTCTCTGAGCCGCAGTTGACGTAGGTGCCATCTGTGGCCAGACTGACGTAGTTCAACAAGACACTCACCTATAATGCAAGCAGGGGTCGCGACAGGCCCGCGTAGTACACATACAGTGAGTTGTTCTCTGAGCCGCAGGCGACGTAGGTGCCATCTGTGGCCAGACTGACGTAGTTCAACAAGACACTCACCTATAATGCAAGCAGGGGTCGCGACAGGCCCGCGTAGTACACGTACAGTGAGTTGTTCTCTGAGCCGCAGTTGACGTAGGTGCCATCTGTGGCCAGACTGACGTAGTTCAACAAGACACTCACCTATAATGCAGCAGGGGTCGCGACAGGCCCGCGTAGTACACATACAGCGAGTTGTTCTCTGAGCCGCAGGCGACGTAGGTGCCATCTGTGGCCAGACTGACGTAGTCATACAAGACACTCACCTATAATGCAGCAGGGGTCGCGACAGGCCCGCGTAGTACACATACAGCGAGTTGTTCTCTGAGCCGCAGGCGACGTAGGTGCCATCTGTGGCCAGACTGACGTAGTCATACAAGACACTCACCTATAATGCAGCAGGGGTCGCGACAGGCCCGCGTAGTACACATACAGCGAGTTGTTCTCTGAGCCGCAGGCGACGTAGGTGCCATCTGTGGCCAGACTGACGTAGTCATACATGACACTCACCTATAATGCAGCAGGGGTCGCGACAGGCCCGCGTAGTACACATACAGCGAGTTGTTCTCTGAGCCGTAGGCGACGTAGGTGCCATCTGTGGCCAGACTGACGTAGTCATACAAGACACTCACCTATAATGCAGCAGGGGTCGCGACAGGCCCGCGTAGTACACATACAGCGAGTTGTTCTCTGAGCCGCAGGCGACGTAGGTGCCATCTGTGGCCAGACTGACGTAGTCATACAAGACACTCACCTATAATGCAGCAGGGGTCGCGACAGGCCCGCGTAGTACACATACAGCGAGTTGTTCTCTGAGCCGCAGGCGACGTAGGTGCCATCTGTGGCCAGACTGACGTAGTCATACAAGACACTCACCTATAATGCAGCAGGGGTCGCGACAGGCCCGCGTAGTACACATACAGCGAGTTGTTCTCTGAGCCGCAGGCGACGTAGGTGCCATCTGTGGCCAGACTGACGTAGTCATACAAGACACTCACCTATAATGCAGCAGGGGTCGCGACAGGCCCGCGTAGTACACATACAGCGAGTTGTTCTCTGAGCCGCAGGCGACGTAGGTGCCATCTGTGGCCAGACTGACGTAGTCATACAAGACACTCACCTATAATGCAGCAGGGGTCGCGACAGGCCCGCGTAGTACACATACAGCGAGTTGTTCTCTGAGCCGCAGGCGACGTAGGCGCCATCTGTGGCCAGACTGACGTAGTCATACAAGACACTCACCTATAATGCAGCAGGGGTCGCGACAGGCCCGCGTAGTACACATACAGCGAGTTGTTCTCTGAGCCGCAGGCGACGTAGGCGCCATCTGTGGCCAGACTGACGTAGTCATACAAGACACTCACCTATAATGCAGCAGGGGTCGCGACAGGCCCGCGTAGTACACATACAGCGAGTTGTTCTCTGAGCCGCAGGCGACGTAGGTGCCATCTGTGGCCAAACCCACGAAGTTCTTCTCGTTAGCGTGTCCGGTGAACGAGCGGACGCAGCGCGGCGAATCGACGCGCCATAGCTAGAACAAATATCCATTATTAGCTGTCCCGCGCAATTTCTCTGTGTCACATCAGAGAGGGAGAGAGAGAGAGAGTGGGTCGTATATAATATCGTATGTATCTTCTAATATATTCCTTGAATTCAAATGGTATGAAAAGCTATTCCGTTCAAAATGTAAAACTATGATGGATAACGTAATTATTTGGATAAGAATTGATACGATACTATGTTCATAAAACACCTTTTATAATAAGGCATTATTATAGAACAAATTTGATGACCATAAAAAAAGGTTATAATGAGTCAATCTTAAAAGATAGACATATGATATCTTAGCCCTTTTTTGACAACAATATATTCAGCCACCAGAGTTTAGACTTGTCACTAATCTGCAACACATAGGGTGTTAATATACAGGGTGCATTTTTGAGACGGGACAGTGAGCGCAGGTAACTTAACCGTTATAGTTACAGGAAAACATTCCTACTAGACCATCCATAAGTTTCTAAGATATTCTGAACTGCATTCTCAGATTTTGCAAAAATGTACAGTCAGCAAGAAAATGGTAATTACACAAAAACTGTTTGATGCTAATTAATCCTGTTAAGGCGCGGTAGAGAGCTGATCGTGGAGTTTTGCTGTTCTTAAGATGCTACCCTCTACAAGAACAGCTAGTGGAAAATAACTGAAAGGTCATTAAAAATATTCGACATTTTATGTTTAAAGTCCCCGTTTAAAATTTTGCTTAAACGTCGTATTTACTTGAGTATCAGTATCTCAAAGAAACCTCAAAAAAAACACAAAACCTTTATCTTCTTCTAAAGTTAAGGTAATTTATTTTTATTTTTACAATTTAATACAAGTGAATTGTTTGAAAAATATAACTTTGAATTTATCATGAATTATTATTGTCAAATACGACCGTGTTCAAGAATTAAAATTTAATATTAGGAGATATTAATATCGACATCAAAACAAACAACTCGGAGATAAGAAGCATGGATTATTTGGACCTCACAGCTGAACTTGGCTTTTTACCAGCACACAATTTTCCTACACGTTATGGGAATTGTCTCGATCATGCTCTTCTTAAGACACAATCTACAGCTCTGTGTTTTGTTATTCAAAGTGCTCTTACTGATCATCTACCAGTCCTTCTGTGTATATCAAGCCACTTAGCTAATTCTCGCTCATCAATAGCTTACTCTAGCAAAATAAATTACAATAATGCTTTGGAGCTTTTAAAATCGGCTGATCTGTGTAATATTATTAAGCTGAATGATCCAAATGAAGCTGCATCTGCTCTCACTGACGTTCTCAGGAATGCAATCAAACTTTCCACAACTCTTAAGCTGATTCCTTGTCGGAAGCGAATATGTAAGCCGTGGATTACTCCGGGTTTATTACGCTGCATAAGACACAGGGATAACATGCATAAAAAGGTATGCAACAATCCCAAAAACCTTATTTTATCAAAATCTTACAGAAGGTACAGAAATTTCTGTAATAATCTACTTAGAAATCTTAAGATAGCTCATGAACGATCTGAGCTGGAAAAAGCCAGTGGAAACCCTAAGGACACGTGGAAGGTAATAAAAAATATCGCAAATATTTCACCTCAAAAATCATCCCCATCAGAACTACTTAAGTCTAGTCTTACCCCTCAATCTTCAGTGAATGAGATCAATACCTACTTCTCTAGTATTGGTAAAAAATTAGCCAGCAAAATTGCCACCAATATACAACCAAATAACATATCTTCCGAAATTGAAATACTATCACATATTAGGTCATTTGTTCTTCTTAATACGGATGAAATTGAAGTGAGAGAGATTATCCTTGGTCTCAAATCTAATTGTACATCAAGCTGGGATGGTATTTCTTCAACTTTGCTTAAATTAGCTAAAGATCTCATAATACCCCCACTCACTCATATTATAAACCGTAGCTTCGAATCAGGAATCTTTCCGGACGTCTTTAAGCGTTCAATCATACTACCAATTTATAAGAGTGGACCTCGTGACACTATTTCTAATTACCGTCCTATTTCAATTTTGCCAGCTCTCTCTAAAGTAATCGAGAAAATACTAAATAAAAGGTTGATCGAATATCTGGAAAACGAAAATATTATTTCTCACAACCAATTTGGCTTTAGGGCGGGTAAATCTACTGAATTGGCTATCTCTTCTTTAACGCAATATGTTGTTCAAACCCTGGATAACAACAAGAAATGTATAGGTATATTTTTAGATATGGCAAAGGCCTTTGATACCATCTCAATTCCACTACTTTTGGCTAAACTCGAACGAATTGGTATACGCAACATACCCCTAAAACTATTTGAAAGCTACCTCCTGGGTCGAACTCAATCTGTATCGGTTGCAAATATTATAAGCTCATCCGAAGTAGTCACCTACGGAGTACCGCAGGGCAGCATCCTAGGTCCGACTCTATTTTTAATATTTATTAACGAATTGTGTCAATACAAACCTTACAATGGTAGAGTCATCACATTTGCTGATGATACGGCCCTGGTCTTTGAGGGTGATACTTGGGAAGAAACTCGTAGAGACGCTGAGCGTGGTCTTGGTAACACTGTACTCTGGCTTAACAACAATTTGCTTTCTCTGAACTTTGATAAAACAAAATATATATGTTTTAGTATTATGAATCATACAGCCCCCATAAATAGCACTTTTAGAATCCAACCTCATACCTGTAATCCTTTTCTTAATTCCATTTGTAAATGCCCTATCATTCAACGAGTAGATTCAATTAAATATTTAGGCATCATCATTGACAATAAACTATCCTGGAAGCCACACATAAATGCATTAGCAAACCGCGTTCGTAAACTTATCTGGGTTTTTAAAAATTTACGGAATTCCGCCACGCTCGACTTGCTCCGAATAGTCTACTACTCTTTATGTCAGTCCATATTAAGTTATTGCATATCCATTTGGGGAGGGGCTTGCAAAACTATGATTATAATCCTGGAGAGAGCGCAACGCTCGGTACTAAAGGTTATGTTATCAAAGCCCTTTAGATATCCCACAGACTCACTTTATACCGAATGCCAACTTCTCTCTACTCGCCAGTTATTTATTCTTCACCTAGTCCTTAGCCACCACAAGAAGACCCCTGTTGATCTGGACCAATTAGACAAGCGCAAAGGGAAAAGAGTATGTGAAGTGCCTAGATGCCGAACTGCTTTTGCCCGACGCCATTCAGCCTTCTTAGGAGCATACATCTACAACAAACTTAATGTATCCCTACAATTTTATACAGCACCTAGTAAAAAATGTAAAATGGTAATAAAAAATTGGTTATTAAATTTAAACTATTTGCAAACTGAAACTATTCTTACTATATTGTCATAATATGAATATTGTTCAATACTCAACTCATTAAAGACCTACACGCTGATATTTACCCGTATTAATTATAAAGTAGTATTTTAAATTTATATGTAATTTTTTTTTTCATAAATTTTTGTCTCACTGTTTTAAATTTTAAATTTTAATGTGTTATATTTTATTTGTACGATGTAATGTAATCTAATAAGGTGATAAAACCTTAGTCTGGTGGAGAGTATAGGTACGCCATAACACAGGTATTTACCTAGCTTGGGTACCTATGTTTTTCTAACATGAACTGTTTATATGCATAAAAACTTTAGATCTAAGTTATATGATTTGTAACGTTTGTAAAAGAAAATAAATTATTATTATTATTATTATATTATTATAATCTCTCCTATAACGGGCACGAGGAACGAAACTCAGTCATTGGCTCACTACAGCGCCTTAAGAGGGGCCAATCCAACTTACTTTTCATACAACCGCTCGTACGTGGGTGTGGCGTCGTAATAGATCTTTCTATGAAACTTTCGATCTCATATCATCTATGAAACTTATATCTAGAAACCTAGATATAGTGCACAATTCAGTGTAAAATTTGTTTCTCCAAATTTTGTTTTTTCGTTTGGATAGAAACCTAGATATAGTGCACAAGATACCTATTAGATCAAAAGTTTCATAGAAAGATCTATTACGACGCCACACCCACGTACGAGCGGTTGTATGAAAAGTAAGTTGGATTGGCCCCTCTTAAAGATATGGATCAAACGCCTCTACTTGACCGACCTTACCAAATACTACTTTGTGACAGATCTACTATTTTAGGAAAAAAATATATTAATCAGGATATTGATAAAATCATAACCATTTTTTAGGGTTCCGTACCCAAAGGGTAAAAACGGGACCCTGTTACTAAGCCTCCGCTGTCTGTTTGTCTGTCTGTCGCCAGGCTGTATCTCATGAACTGTGATAGCTAGACAGTTGAAATTTTCACATATGATGTTTCTGTTGCCGCTATAACAGCAAATCCTAAAAACAGAATAAAATAAATATTTAAGGGGGAATAAATTGAATATTAAAAGAATGTTATCTATCTATGCAGTATAATGTATTAAGTATATCACTCATCTAGTACCCATAACACAAGCTCTGCTTAGCTTGGGGCTAGATGATGCTGTGTGATTTGTCCAGCATTATTTATTTTATTTATTTATTTATTTCTGTTGCCGCTATAACAACAAATGTTATTTGCCATACAACAAATTAATGTGATTTTAATACCGTTTTTTGCTGAATACTGTATAACGTTATAATAGTATAAACAAGTTGTTTTGCCAAATAATGTTATGGAACCCTTCCCGCGCGTGTCCAATTAACTAATAAACAATTTGCCTATTGAGTTACGGGACAGTTTGACACCAACTAACATTAAATTTTTACTGAAAAAATATTTTTTAAGTATACATTCTGTTGATATAGGTAGGTAGTGTAATAGTGTATTTTATAGGTACTGTATTTTTATTATTTAGTTTAAATAAACTTTAAGTTAAAAGTGGCTCACGATAGCACAAGATAAACCTTAGTGGCTTAATGTGTTAACCTTAATTAAGATGTAATTTATTCTTTTGTACATTTCATGATAAATAAAATAATAAAAAAAAAAATTGCACTTGGCCGATTTTTTTACCTTATATAAAAGTTACCTTTAGCTGCGAGTCTGTGGAAGCCGACACGATGGTCTGCGAATCGAGGAACTTCACATACGAGACGGCTTTGCGGTGATCGCGCAGCACCTGAAAATTAAAAGTATCTCCAAGTACTGATCATGAGGGATTCTTGCTGCCATACTCGCCACGCTTGGCAGGCGGGTTGGCGAGCGCTTTGATGAAACATGTTTAAGAACCACCGCCGGAAAACCTGCTTTTAAATAAAAAAATAACTGCATGCTAATCGGTCCACTCGTTTAAGAGTTAAGACATAGACAGACACACATACCGGTCACACTTACAACACCCCACTTTTTTGTCGGTTAAAAGAAGATGATAAAAATAAATAAAAAATTCATAAATACGAATTCCCGATTATTTTTCCCTTCAAAACCACTTGTTTTCGCTGGCTTGAATTTACTACCCTAAAGGGGGGCACCCTTTAGGGTAGTACACGTGTCTAATGTATTAAGGATGAACGAGTCGCCCATCTTTCCATACAAACGTGGAAGGGTAACTACTCCACTGTTTGACGTTAACTATCCAACACTAAGGATTATATTAATTTATCTCGTCATAATCTATGTTTGTATACACTAAACAGATAAGTCCAACGGTGGAGACACATATTTAGGAAAAACAGACATTCAAAATAAAATAAAAGGTGAGATAGCATACATTTAGGCCGCGCCCACTGACGACTTTGTCTCCGCGACTAGTTGGACCTTAAGTATATCAGTCATCTAGTACCCATCTCAGCTCTGCCTAGCTTCGAGCGAGATGACGCTGTGTGATTTTTTTTAAACCAATCAAGATCTACGCCTGTTGCGTGCTATAACAGCGAAAATGTCTCGACTCAGCATGACGTCAACTGACCTAAGCCATGATGGTCATACGAGTGTGATACCTGCAGCGGCCGCCGCGGCGCGCGCAGGTCGTAGTAGTGCACGCAGTGGTCCGCCGAGCCGAACGCCAGGTGGCACGACGAGCGCGGGTTGAAACGCACGCAGCAAACATTGAACTGGAATAGAACATTCGAGTGTGATACCTGCAGCGGCCGCCGCGGCGCGCGCAGGTCGTAGTAGTGCACGCAGTGGTCCGCCGAGCCGAACGCCAGGTGGCACGACGAGCGCGGGTTGAAACGCACGCAGCAAACATTGAACTGGAATAGAACATTCGAGTGTGATACCTGCAGCGGCCGCCGCGGCGCGCGCAGGTCGTAGTAGTGCACGCAGTGGTCCGCCGAGCCGAACGCCAGGTGGCACGACGAGCGCGGGTTGAAACGCACGCAGCAAACATTGAACTGGAATAGAACATTCGAGTGTGATACCTGCAGCGGCCGCCGCGGCGCGCGCAGGTCGTAGTAGTGCACGCAGTGGTCCGCCGAGCCGAACGCCAGGTGGCACGACGAGCGCGGGTTGAAACGCACGCAGCAAACATTGAACTGGAATAGAACAGTAGACTGTTAGGCGTCGTCCTAATAGAACGCGACTACACGATCATCGCAAGATCGCGCGATTTTCAATCGTACGAATCCGCGATCAAACGTACTGATATGGAATAGTTGTCCTAACCGGCACTCGCGCGATGCGGACGCGCGACTAGAATGTTTGAGCGCGAGTAAGCGATGCGACCATCGTGTGGTTAGACATAGATAATTTTATTAAAAACCCAGCCGCACCCCGCAGTTTCACCCGCGTAGTTCCCTTTCCCATGGAAATTTCGAAAAATCCCTTCTTGGTGCACCTCTAGGATACTCAAGGTGTGTGCCAAATTTCAAGTCTCTAGGTCCAGTGGTTTATGCTGTGCGTTGTCTGTCAGTCACTCAGTCAGTAACGGAAGAGTTTTCTATATTATATTGCTGATGATTAAATGTAAAATTTGTACAATTTTTCTTCTGGAACAGTAATAAGTCTTTATTCATGATTATTCTACTTATGACTAGACTTTTTCGTTTTTGTAGGCCCATTGTTATTTGACAGACAAAAATTAAAAAAAAACCTTTTTCCCCTAGAGGAAGAAATGCTTTTTTTTCTTCGCTCTGGTACGCCACAATGATCGTATATTTGGATCGTATATTGGTAATATTTGGATCGTAATCCAGGATCACAATATTTATCGAGTATGTAGTATAGCGTATTCGCTGCATCAGCGTGGCGACGTCTCTCACGTACCTTTGCCTCCAGCGTGGCGACGTCTCTCACGTACCTTTGCCTCCAGCGTGGCACATCTCTCACGTACCTTTGCCTCCAGCGTGGCGACATCTCTCACGTACCTTTGCCTCCAGCGTGGCGACATCTCTCACGTACCTTTGCCTCCAGCGTGGCGACGTCTCTCACGTACCTTTGCCTCCAGCGTGGCACATCTCTCACGTACCTTTGCCTCCAGCGTGGCGACATCTCTCACGTACCTTTGCCTCCAGCGTGGCGACATCTCTCACGTACCTTTGCCTCCAGCGTGGCGACGTCTCTCACGTACCTTTGCCTCCAGCGTGGCACATCTCTCACGTACCTTTGCCTCCAGCGTGGCGACGTCTCTCACGTACCTTTGCCTGCAGCGTGGCGACGTCTCTCACGTACCTTTGCCTCCAGCGTGGCGACGTCTCTCACGTACCTTTGCCTCCAGCGTGGCACATCTCTCACGTACCTTTGCCTCCAGCGTGGCGACGTCTCTCACGTACCTTTGCCTGCAGCGTGGCGACGTCTCTCACGTACCTTTGCCTCCAGCGTGGCGACGTCTCTCACGTACCTTTGCCTCCAGCGTGGCGACATCTCTCACGTACCTTTGCCTGCAGCGTGGCGACGTCTCTCACGTACCTTTGCCTGCAGCGTGGCGACGTCTCTCACGTACCTTTGTCTGCAGCGTGGCGACGTCTCTCACGTACCTTTGCCTGCAGCGTGGCGACGTCTCTCACGTACCTTTGCCTCCAGCGTGGCGACGTCTCTCACGTACCTTTGCCTCCAGCGTGGCGACATCTCTCACGTACCTTTGCCTGCAGCGTGGCGACGTCTCTCACGTACCTTTGCCTGCAGCGTGGCGACATCTCTCACGTACCTTTGCCTCCAGCGTGGCGACGTCTCTCACGTACCTTTGCTTCCAGCGTGGCACATCTCTCACGTACCTTTGCCTCCAGCGTGGCACATCTCTCACGTACCTTTGCCTGCAGCGTGGCGACATCTCTCACGTACCTTTGCCTGCAGCGTGGCGACGTCTCTCACGTACCTTTGCCTGCAGCGTGGCGACGTCTCTCACGTACCTTTGCCTCCAGCGTGGCGACGTCTCTCACGTACCTTTGCCTGCAGCGTGGCGACATCTCTCACGTACCTTTGCCTGCAGCGTGGCGACGTCTCTCACGTACCTTTGTCTGCAGCGTGGCGACGTCTCTCACGTACCTTTGCCTGCAGCGTGGCGACGTCTCTCACGTACCTTTGCCTCCAGCGTGGCGACGTCTCTCACGTACCTTTGCCTCCAGCGTGGCGACATCTCTCACGTACCTTTGCCTGCAGCGTGGCGACGTCTCTCACGTACCTTTGCCTGCAGCGTGGCGACATCTCTCACGTACCTTTGCCTCCAGCGTGGCGACGTCTCTCACGTACCTTTGCTTCCAGCGTGGCACATCTCTCACGTACCTTTGCCTCCAGCGTGGCACATCTCTCACGTACCTTTGCCTGCAGCGTGGCGACATCTCTCACGTACCTTTGCCTGCAGCGTGGCGACGTCTCTCACGTACCTTTGCCTGCAGCGTGGCGACGTCTCTCACGTACCTTTGCCTCCAGCGTGGCGACGTCTCTCACGTACCTTTGCCTCCAGCGTGGCGACATCTCTCACGTACCTTTGCCTGCAGCGTGGCGACGTCTCTCACGTACCTTTGCCTGCAGCGTGGCGACGTCTCTCACGTACCTTTGCCTGCAGCGTGGCGACGTCTCTCACGTACCTTTGCCTCCAGCGTGGCGACGTCTCTCACGTACCTTTGCCTCCAGCGTGGCGACATCTCTCACGTACCTTTGCCTGCAGCGTGGCGACGTCTCTCACGTACCTTTGCCTTCAGCGTGGCGACGTCTCTCACGTACCTTTGCCTCCAGCGTGGCGACATCTCTCACGTACCTTTGCCTGCAGCGTGGCGACGTCTCTCACGTACCTTTGCCTGCAGCGTGGCGACGTCTCTCACGTACCTTTGCCTGCAGCGTGGCGACATCTCTCACGTACCTTTGCCTCCAGCGTGGCGACGTCTCTCACGTACCTTTGCCTCCAGCGTGGCGACATCTCTCACGTACCTTTGCCTGCAGCGTGGCGACATCTCTCACGTACCTTTGCCTCCAGCGTGGCGACATCTCTCACGTACCTTTGCCTGCAGCGTGGCGACGTCTCTCACGTACCTTTGCCTGCAGCGTGGCGACGTCTCTCACGTACCTTTGCCTGCAGCGTGGCGACATCTCTCACGTACCTTTGCCTCCAGCGTGGCGACGTCTCTCACGTACCTTTGCCTCCAGCGTGGCGACATCTCTCACGTACCTTTGCCTGCAGCGTGGCGACATCTCTCACGTACCTTTGCCTCCAGCGTGGCGACATCTCTCACGTACCTTTGCCTCCAGCGTGGCGACATCTCTCACGTACCTTTGCCTCCAGCGTGGCGACATCTCTCACGTACCTTTGCCTCCAGCGTGGCGACATCTCTCACGTACCTTTGCCTCCAGCGTGGCGACATCTCTCACGTACCTTTGCCTCCAGCGTGGCGACATCTCTCACGTACCTTTGCCTCCAGCGTGGCGACATCTCTCACGTACCTTTGCCTCCAGCGTGGCGACATCTCTCACGTACCTTTGCCTCCAGCGTGGCGACATCTCTCACGTACCTTTGCCTCCAGCGTGGCGACATCTCTCACGTACCTTTGCCTCCAGCGTGGCGACATCTCTCACGTACCTTTGCCTCCAGCGTGGCGACATCTCTCACGTACCTTTGCCTCCAGCGTGGCGACATCTCTCACGTACCTTTGCCTCCAGCGTGGCGACATCTCTCACGTACCTTTGCCTCCAGCGTGGCGACATCTCTCACGTACCTTTGCCTCCAGCGTGGCGACATCTCTCACGTACCTTTGCCTCCAGCGTGGCGACGGAGCGCTCCGCGTTGAGCGACCACAGCTTGACGCGCGCGTCGTCGGAGCCGGAAGCCAAGAGGCGCACGTCCGCGCGGTTGAAGTGGACGGACCAGCAGCGTTTGTCGTGCTCCTGCGAAATAATACAAAGTATTAGATTTTGATGTTTTTTTCAGACCGACCGTGACATGAGGAACAGCGCACGAGACCCGCGAGAGAACGAACGAAACAGGAGAATGAACGCGCGAGGGACAATCCCGAAACGATTATGATTATTTATTATTTTTCGCCCGTGTTGTCCCACTTGCAGGGCGGGGGTGAGGGCGGTGTTTTGGGGATGTAAGAGGGATTGTGGGGGAGGGATGTGAAAGGGGACCTTGAGAAGGTTGTATGAATGGAGCAATCCCCATTCATACAACCTTATTTATTTAATTATTTATTGCACACAATTTACAAAAAACAGTATACAAATGGTGGGCATAAGGCCGAAAGCATTATCTACCTGCCAACCAAAAAGGTCGAAGACAGAAAGAAAAAAAAAAGAAACCTTCTCAAGGTTGAGAACCTTGAGATTCCTTTTTTTTGCGGTGTTTAAGTTGACTTTTGGTGCAATTATTGTGATTGTTGATAGGAGTGTTGACTTACCATGAGTGCCCGGGTCCGCTGTCTCGCGTAAGAGGTATTTGGGGGAGGGTACTAATTGGGAGGCGACTAGGAGGAGAGGCATGCTTAGGAGGGCTGAAAGCGGGTTTCCGGCGACTTGATAATGGGGCTGGTTCTCTTACCATGAGCGCCCGCGTGCGCTGCCCCGTGCCGGCGTCCCACACGGACACGGTGCCCTCGTAGTCCGAGGACGCGAGCACCTGCTTGTGGTACGCGTTCCAGGACACGCAGGAGATCTTGTGCGAGCACTGCATCTCCGCGCACGGGTAGTGCACGTCCACCGCGTCCCGCACCACGCTCTCCCACTCTTACCATGAGCGCCCGCGTGCGCTGCCCCGTGCCGGCGTCCCACACGGACACGGTGCCCTCGTAGTCCGAGGACGCGAGCACCTGCTTGTGGTACGCGTTCCAGGACACGCAGGAGATCTTGTGCGAGCACTGCATCTCCGCGCACGGGTAGTGCACGTCCACCGCGTCCCGCACCACGCTCTCCCACTCTTACCATGAGCGCCCGCGTGCGCTGCCCCGTGCCGGCGTCCCACACGGACACGGTGCCCTCGTAGTCCGAGGACGCGAGCACCTGCTTGTGGTACGCGTTCCAGGACACGCAGGAGATCTTGTGCGAGCACTGCATCTCCGCGCACGGGTAGTGCACGTCCACCGCGTCCCGCACCACGCTCTCCCACTCTTACCATGAGCGCCCGCGTGCGCTGCCCCGTGCCGGCGTCCCACACGGACACGGTGCCCTCGTAGTCCGAGGACGCGAGCACCTGCTTGTGGTACGCGTTCCAGGACACGCAGGAGATCTTGTGCGAGCACTGCATCTCCGCGCACGGGTAGTGCACGTCCACCGCGTCCCGCACCACGCTCTCCCACTCTTACCATGAGCGCCCGCGTGCGCTGCCCCGTGCCGGCGTCCCACACGGACACGGTGCCCTCGTAGTCCGAGGACGCGAGCACCTGCTTGTGGTACGCGTTCCAGGACACGCAGGAGATCTTGTGCGAGCACTGCATCTCCGCGCACGGGTAGTGCACGTCCACCGCGTCCCGCACCACGCTCTCCCACTCTTACCATGAGCGCCCGCGTGCGCTGCCCCGTGCCGGCGTCCCACACGGACACGGTGCCCTCGTAGTCCGAGGACGCGAGCACCTGCTTGTGGTACGCGTTCCAGGACACGCAGGAGATCTTGTGCGAGCACTGCATCTCCGCGCACGGGTAGTGCACGTCCACCGCGTCCCGCACCACGCTCTCCCACTCGAACACCTGCCGGGACTCCATGTTCAGAAACTGATTCCTTTATTTTCATAGTATTGGGGAGTACGTGTCTACACAGTACCCAGTGAAGGATTCAATGAGGCTGCATTGTTAAGCGGGCGCCTTAGAACCTTGGCAATCAAGTGCATTCCTCAAGGGGAACAGATCCATACCTATTCCCCTTGAGGAATGCACGCAATTTTCGGCTGATATCGCCAAGGTTCTAAGGCGTCCCCGCAAAAACAACGCAGCCTCATTGAATCCTTCGCGGTGTTCGTCCTGATACCTCTAAAGGCCGGTCCCGCGAACTTAAGGTTCCAGCTGATGTGAATTACAGAATCTGCCTAATTCTACACGCGACGCACACTTGTCTACTCATAGTTTGTAATTACAAAACATAAGAGCCGTGGGGTGCCGGCAGAATGTTACCTCTCCTCTCAGGAGATAACATTCATTAAGGTACAACTAGTCGCGGAGGCAAAGTCGTCAGTGGGCGCGGCCTAAATGTATGCTATCTCACCTGACATAGTGTGTTTACCCGTGCGCTAGAATGAAATGCACAATGATTCATTCCTAAACCGACCGCGCAAAAATATGTATAGACTTTTAGCACAAGGGTTATTATAGAAAAACTTGAATGTAATCTTTTCAAAATAACATTTATTTCAACTTTTGAATAATTAAACTATGTCGGAACGGCGTTTATTTTTGAGTTTTCTTTCGCCGTATATTATTTAGTTTCGTCCAAAGTTGGGCTAAGATCAGTGTTGAAATACAAAAGTTTAGAAGCTTGTATTTTTGAAATAAATACTTTTTTACGGTTTGGGGTGTATACAAACATAGATTATGACGAGATAAATTGATATAATCCTTAGTGTTGGATAGTTAACGTCAAACAGTGGAGTAGTTACCCTTCCACGTTTGTATGGAAAGATGGGCGACTCGTTCATCCTTAAAATCCTGCTAAGGGATACCTACCTCCGGAAGATGGGCAGCAGCGTCTTCCTGTATATCAACATCCCGTACTACGCTCGCGAAACCGAGATTCGCTAATTCGCCAAGCGTGATGAATATGACAACTACTCCTCCTAAAAGACCACGAAAGTTTTATCTTTCAGATAATATGTAAATGACAACTTAACGTCAGTTGATTCTTACGTATTTTTGAATTTTATAAAATCACTAGCAGACCCGTGCCCACATTGTTTGGCGGTAAACATTTATACTTGTGATGAAATGATGACTGTGCTTCGGTTAGTACTGAGTGCTACGAGTAGTAACTGGGGGTCACTTATCCCCGAGGCTCGTAGTAGTAGAACTTTTTGTGAAGGGTTCATCCGGAGAAGTACTACCACCATACCTATTTCTGCCGCCAAGCAGTAATGTCTGCATTGCTGAGTTCCGGTTTGAAGGGTAAGGGGGCCGGGGAAATTACGGGCACATGAGACCTTACAACTCTGTCTCAGGGTGACGGGCGCAATGCAATGCAGTGTTGGTCACGTGCTTAGTTACCGCTTCACATCAGGGAGGCTTTCGACTTGTCTCGTCATTTAGTATTATAAAAAAAGGCTGTACCTTGATCCGCTTGGTGACGCCGGCGATCGCGAACAGTTCTTCGTCCTTGTCGAACTCTATCGTGGACACGATGGTTGAGTAGTTGATGGCGTCGCTGCAGTACGACAGCGTCGCGAGCGGGCGAAGGGCTCTGGAAGGGGACACAAAACCTTATCAAAAATTTACGATTCCGGTGGGATTCAAACCCACGTGCGTCAAATCGATCCTTGACGCTTCCTAAAGCCGGAAGTGCTTTAACCGCTACGGTACCCGTGTTGGGTATTGAGCACCGATTGAAGCGCCATCTACAGGTAACTACAAGAGTTCTCCTGTTCATTGTCTGTAGTTGCATTCAGTAGCAATGACTAGTAATGTTGCTATAGCTTATTCTATAGTTGGTCATTTGTATTTATTTATTCTTGGAAAACAAACAGCTTGAGAAGCTTAAATCTAGTAGAAGAGTAAACATAACAGAACAACAGAAAATAACTAGCCGTGAGTAGTTTTCACTTATAGCTTGGTTGTATACAGTCCAGTTTTACACTAACATAGAATTAAAAACACTTAAATTAATGACACAATTACACTAATCTAACTAAAGTTTGAAAGCCTTATCTACATTCGTTAACGAAAGGTTTTATTATATTTATTATATTATTATTATCGTTTAATCAATAATCTTATTGAAAAAAATTAATACAAGAATTAATTTTAAATACGTTATTTCTCGCCATGAACAAATCAACATTTTCAGAGTAATTTGAGTAAAAGTTTTTAACCACACTTAGGTAGAACATTTCAAGGAAATGAAACGTTTAACGAAGTAACGGAGAGTTCATCCAGGGAAGCACTACCACCGTAGCTATTTCTGCCGCACAGCAGTGATGTCTGCACTGCTGTGTTCCGGCAGACTGATAACCGTATCTCGCGACAGGTTTGCAACAGGCTTATATCTCGCGATCAATCCCTGTCAAACGTATTTTTTTTGTGCTTTTATATACTACAAAATAGACCATTGACAGCGATCATCGTGAGATTTACGCCCACTGCAGCTATGATAGCGAGATACGTTATCACCCTGCGGTTTAACGTAGTAAGAAAAATCTATTATTCAACAGAGCAAACGCTACTTAGAATTGTCAATTTATTTATTTATTTAAACAAAATCCACAGTCCTTAATCTACATTATCCTAAATTACATATATATCCTACGACCAATAACGGATTTACATTATATATAAGAAAAAAAAATAAGCAGACAGTTAAAGCAAACTTAAGTTAATGTTAAAAATCAAAACGAAAGTACTTAGGGTGAAAATAAATCTAGTTAAGAAGTATATATTAAAACAGTTTAAGAAAACTAGTATTCAAAACCTAACAATTATTACAATTATTTACATAAGAAGAACAAGACACATTTAAATTGAACAAAGCACATAATAGAATTCGTTTGCCACGCTTGGCAGGCGTTGATACACGGAAAGACACTGCCCATCTTCCGGAGGTATCCCTTAGCAGGCTCTTACTGTATCCACGGCAATTTATTATTATAAAATAATAATAACATCCTGTACTGCGCTCGCCCAGCCGCCCGCCAAGCGTGGTCAGTATGGCAGCCACCCTCATGATCTCGGAGGTTCACGGCCTGTGTCCAGCAGTGGACATCCTACGGCCGAAATGATGGTATACATACTTGTATCGAGTGAACGCGACGAGGTCCTCCCTGAACGCGTCGAGCCCTCGCGTGTGCGCGTGCGCAGAACGCAGCACGTCTATGGTATACATACTTGTATCGAGTGAACGCGACGAGGTCCTCCCTGAACGCGTCGAGCCCTCGCGTGTGCGCGTGCGCAGAACGCAGCACGTCTATGGTATACATACTTGTATCGAGTGAACGCGACGAGGTCCTCCCTGAACGCGTCGAGCCCTCGCGTGTGCGCGTGCGCAGAACGCAGCACGTCTATGGTATACATACTTGTATCGAGTGAACGCGACGAGGTCCTCCCTGAACGCGTCGAGCCCTCGCGTGTGCGCGTGCGCAGAACGCAGCACGTCCGAGTCCTCCTCGTTGCGGGATACAGGGCACTCGGAGCCTGCGAACAAAAATTTAAGTAAGTTTTTAAGTATTTATTTAGAACGATGTGTACCAAATTCCAGATCGAACGGTCAATAGAAAGGGTTGAAATTTGAATTCCTAAATTTGACCCAAACAGGATTTTGAATTAATATTGAATTTATTATATTAGTGTTACGCAAAAACCATTCGCCGGTACATAAAAACAAACAGAAAAATGCACAGGAACATTTACCTCTATATAGGTTACGGGTAAAGCTAGAAAATGGAGTAAACCTAGGATTACCCGGGTTGACTTAATACTTAAGTTGACTTAATAAGTTTGGGTAAAGTCCGAATTATAATTAGTTGTTTTAGCCGGGTACAACTCGGTCGGTCGATAGACGACGTAAGATGCAAGAGCGAGCTAAGAGCACCCCGAGGTTAGGTTTGGTTAGGTTACTTGTAACCCTTTACACAGAAATAGGAGCCCCGCCAAGCGGGGCTCCGTCGACGTACCCGAGGTTGGGTTTGGTTAAAACTAGGTGTAGCCGGCTGCACCTAGTTGTACCCTGCTAAAACTAGGTGTAGGCACACTTCGGCTATTAGCCGTAACATTATATAAAATTTTATTAAATTAAATTATTCGGACTTTACCCAAACTCCTTGGGTAAACCTAGGTTTACTCAATCTTCTAGCATTACCCGTGTGGCATGGCCACAATGGTATCATCTACATTAAAATATGGTAACACTAATGGCCACCACTCAGCAAATGCTGTTCAACTATTGTGTCTTACCTTGCGCAGTATTGGGGCGAGAGTCCGGACCCTGCCCGGAGTCGGGCACGTCGGCGGCCGCGGACCACACCTCCGCGTCCCCCGGGGGGCAGGGCGCGGGGGCGGGGTCGAGGGGCGCCGAGGGGGGCGCGGGGGCGGGCTCGACGGGCGCGGAGCCGGGGAAATACAGCTCGTCGCCGCGGTGTGTGAAGTAACACTGAAATATATGTTTATGTGAAATTATTGGCCATTACGGAGGAATCTGGCGCAACGTTTCGAAGAATGACCATTGTTTCGAAGACGAACGCAGACGCGAACTAGACGAGAAACGAGACCATCTTATGAACAAACCGCCTTCATACATCCATTACAAATGCGCAATTTGCGTGTCTAAAGGCGAGTGCCTACGTAAAATTGATTAAAGATGAACGTCTACGTCGGAGTGTTCGCGTCAGTGTCTTAAGGCGAGTGTCTACGTCAAATTGTTTATAGATGAGTGTCTAAACGCGAGAGTCTGTGACAGAGAGTCTAAAGACGGGTATCTACGTCAGAGTGTCTGCGTCAGTGTCTAAAGGCGAGTGTCTACATCAAATTGATTATAGATGAGTGTCTAAACGCGAGAGTCTGTGACAGAGAGTCTAAAGACGGGTATCTACGTCAGAGTGTCTGCGTCAGTGTCTGCGTCAGTGTCTAAAGGCGAGTGTCTACATCAAATTGATTATAGATGAGTGTCTAAACGCGAGAGTCTGTGACAGAGAGTCTAAAGACGGGTATCTACGTCAGTGTCTGCGTCAGAGTGTCTACGTCAAATTGTTTATAGATGAGTGTCTAAACGCGAGAGTCTGTGACAGAGAGTCTAAAGACGGGTATCTACGTCAGAGTGTCTGCGTCAGTGTCTAAAGGCGAGTGTCTACATCAAATTGATTATAGATGAGTGTCTAAACGCGAGAGTGTGACAGAGAGTCTAAAGACGGGTATCTACGTCAGAGTGTCTGCGTCAGTGTCTGCGTCAGTGTCTAAAGGCGAGTGTCTACATCAAATTGATTATAGATGAGTGTCTAAACGCGAGAGTCTGTGACAGAGAGTCTAAAGACGGGTATCTACGTCAGAGTGTCTGCGTCAGTGTCTGCGTCAGTGTCTAAAGGCGAGTGTCTACATCAAATTGATTATAGATGAGTGTCTAAACGCGAGAGTCTGTGACAGAGAGTCTAAAGACGGGTATCTACGTCAGTGTCTGCGTCAGAGTGTCTACGTCAAATTGTTTATAAATGAGTGTCTAAAGGCGAGAGTCTGTGACAGAGAGTCTAAATACCTGGTGCGACGTAATGTCCAGTGTTTCGAAGACGAACGTAGACGCGAACTAGACGAGAGACGAGACCATCTTTAGAATAAACCGCCTGCATACATACATCCGTTACAACTTTGTGAATGGTATTCTGACTTGCGCTGTTTGCGTACGGGCGTTCAAAGCCAAAATTGGCTACATAAGTCATCTTAGAGTTCATCCACAAAAAAGAATTCAAGAAGAAAAGAAGTCGCCGTAGCCGAACTCCGCAGTTTCATTCGCGTAGATCTCGTTCCCGTGGGAATATGGGGATAAAATATAGCCTATGTTTTAAGTACTAATATTTTTTGTGATTTTTTTAGTGTAGTAAACACACATGGTTTCATTTCAAACAAATCAATATGACTTTATCAAAAATTTCGACTAAACCCAACAAGGGTTCCGTAGCTTAGTTGGTTAAAACACTTTCGGCGTTAGGAAGGGTCAAGGATCGATTGACCAACGTGTGTTCGATTTGCACCAGAATCGAAATATTTTAATAAAGTTTTCCATTTTCTTAATAGGATTACAATGAATAATTTCCTTTGATTTTCGTGGAGTACCGGCAGTAGAATGTTGCCCCAACCGTGGATGCAGTCAACATCTGCCAAGAGAAGAAGGGCAGCAGCGTCTTGCCGTGTATCCCTCCCATACTGCGCTCGCCAACCCGCCTGCCAAGCGTGGTGAGTACAAGAACACCGCATGATCAGTACTCGCAGATCCATGAGGGAGGCCTATGTCCTGCAGTGAGACGATTATTAATTGAATTACACACCTGCACGAAGTCGTCGAAATGCTGCGACAGCCGCCTCCACCGCGACCTGAAGGCGTCGCCCCCTCCGCCGCCCGCGAACCCCTCCTCCGACTCGCTCGCTGCTGACAAAGTTATTAAATTACTCGAAATCCCTACTACTACAGTCTACAGTCGGCCAATGATGTGGTCTACGGCTGAGATTTATTTGAACGTCATTGACAAAGTTACTTAATAAGTCGAAATCCCTACTTCTACAGTCGGGCTCGCTGCTGACAAAGTTATTAAATTAGTCGAAATCCCTACTACTACAGTCTACAGTCGGCCAATGATGTGGTCTACGGCTGAGATTGATTTGAACGTCATTGTCAAAGTTATTAAATTACTCGAAATCCCTACTACTACAGTCTACAGTCGGCCAATAATGTGGCCTACGGCTGAGATTAATTTGAACGTCATTGACAAAGTTATTAAATTACTCGAAATCCCTACTACTACAGTCTACAGTCGGCCAATAATGTGGTCTACGGCTGAGATTTATTTGAACGTCATTGACAAAGTTACTTAATAAGTCGAAATCCCTACTTCTACAGTCGGGCTCGCTGCTGACAAAGTTATTAAATTAGTCGAAATCCCTACTACTACAGTCTACAGTCGGCCAATGATGTGGTCTACGGCTGAGATTGATTTGAACGTCATTGTCAAAGTTATTAAATTACTCGAAATCCCTACTACTACAGTTACAGTCGGCCAATAATGTGGTCTACGGCTGAGATTGATTTGAACGTCATTGTCAAAGTTATTTAATTAGTCGAAATCCCTACTACTACAGTCTACAGTCGGCCAATGATGTGGTCTACGGCTGAGATTTATTTGAACGTCATTGACAAAGTTACTTAATAAGTCGAAATCCCTACTTCTACAGTCGGGCTCGCTGCTGACAAAGTTATTAAATTAGTCGAAATCCCTACTACTACAGTCTACAGTCGGCCAATGATGTGGTCTACGGCTGAGATTGATTTGAACGTCATTGTCAAAGTTATTAAATTACTCGAAATCCCTACTACTACAGTCTACAGTCGGCCAATAATGTGGCCTACGGCTGAGATTAATTTGAACGTCATTGACAAAGTTATTAAATTACTCGAAATCCCTACTACTACAGTCTACAGTCGGCCAATAATGTGGTCTACGGCTGAGATTTATTTGAACGTCATTGACAAAGTTACTTAATAAGTCGAAATCCCTACTTCTACAGTCGGGCTCGCTGCTGACAAAGTTATTAAATTAGTCGAAATCCCTACTACTACAGTCTACAGTCGGCCAATGATGTGGTCTACGGCTGAGATTGATTTGAACGTCATTGTCAAAGTTATTAAATTACTCGAAATCCCTACTACTACAGTTACAGTCGGCCAATAATGTGGTCTACGGCTGAGATTGATTTGAACGTCATTGTCAAAGTTATTTAATTAGTCGAAATCCCTACTACTACAGTCTACAGTCGGCCAATGATGTGGTCTACGGCTGAGATTGATTTGAACGTCATTGTCAAAGTTATTAAATTAGTCGAAATCCCTACTACTACAGTTACAGTCGGCCAATAATGTGGTCTACGGCTGAGATTGATTTGAACGTCATTGTCAAAGTTATTTAATTAGTCGAAATCCCTACTACTACTACAGTCGGCCAAAAATGTAGTCTACCACCCTACAGCTGAGATTAATTTGAACGAACAAGGACGCTTTTCCATTGCATCTCTAAAGGTAGAATTCCAACAGACAAATGACATTCAATAATTAGAACTCACAGAAACTTTTGTCAAAACTGGTAGACCACTTTCTTGGTCTGTATATTAATACTAAAAGGAGATTAGCATTTCTGGGGTTTTTAATATGTACAGAAGGTGATAAGTGTATTAAGCTGAAAGGGGGGATTCTGACAACTCAAAGGAACAACTTGAGTTCTTTTTTGTATTCGATGATTATCATTCAAGAAAAGACCACGAAATTTTACATTCATTTTTAACTTCAACAGCTGATTATACGATAAAGACAAACTAAACACCAGCTGATTCTTGACAGGGTCATTGACCTCAATGAAGAACTGCCGTACCTCACAAATAAAATACCTAAAACCACAGATAGGTATTTTTTTTCAAGTGTAATGAAAAAATTTAAAATTCCAATTATGAACTCGGAATCATGTTAACACCACATCAACTAGTAAAAATGTAAAACAAATATTTTTAAAAAAAATCCCGATTTTTTCCGCCTTAGGGGCCGTCTCCACGAGCGAGGGAATCGCGGCGATGTTATCGTCGTTGCCACGTATACACTCTCTTAGAGGCCGCCTCCACGAGCGAGAGAATCGCGACGAGTCCGCGCTATAGAATCGCCGCGATTCCCTCGCTCATGGAGACGACCCCTTATGGACAGAAACCCTCTATTTCGGGGTAGTGTACACATGTTAGTGTCACCCTGTAAATCTCACCATCATTCATGGTGTCAGCGGCCATCAGGTCTCCAATCTCGTTCCTGAGCGAGGTGAGAACGTCTCCCCCCGCTTCCTCGTCCCTGAGTCCGTCCGCCCCGGTGCGGAGGCCCTTGAGTACGCCCGCCACGTGCTCTAAGTCCTGGAGTACAAACACAATGATTGAATAAATAACGCTGGACAATTCACACAGCACCATCTAGCCCCGAGGTAACCAGAGCTTGTGTTATGGGTACTGGATGGCTGATATACTTAATACATTATGCTACATACATAGATATTTTTATTACATATAGAAAAACTGGTTATAGGAGGCCTATACCCAGCAGTGGGTGAATGTGGGCTGATAGATAGATAGAAAAACAGTCAGAACACCCGAAACATATATCTGCAGATCATACAGACATTTGTTCCGAGGCGGGAATCGAACCCGCGATCTCCTCGGATATTCACCCTCTACGCCACAAAGGTCGTCAATTATTGAAGAAGAGAGCTATTTAAACGAAGATAATTATTTTCTCATCGTCTCAGCCTCTCCGTAGGACTCCTGTCCACGCTGAGGCTGTCATGCTGAACATAGGCCTCCCTCATGAATCAAACAAAAATTGTATATAGATGAGTGTCAAAAGGTGAGTGTCTACGTCAGAGTGTCTAATACCTCAAATTGTTTATAGATGAGTGTCAAAAGACGAGTGTCTACGTCAGAGTGTTCGCGTCAGAGTATCTTATACGTCTATCTTATACGGGTGTCTACGTCAAATTGTTGATAGACGAGAGTCAAAAGGCGAGGGTCTACGTCAGTGTTCGCGTCAGTGTCTACGTCAAATTATTTAAATATGAGTGTCTACGTCAGAGTGTTCGCGTCAGTGTCAAAAGGCGGGTGTCTACGTCAGTGTTCGCGTCAGAGTGTCTACGTCAAATTGTTTATAGATGAACGTCTACGTCTGAGTGTTCGCGTCAGAGTGTCTAAAGGCGAGTGTCTACGTCAAATTGTTTATAGATAAGTGTCTAAAGGCGAGAGTCTGTGACAGAGTCTTATAACGTCAGAGTGTCTGTGTCAGAGTGTCCAAATGAAGTTGTCTACGTCAGAGTGTCTATAAAACGAGTGTCTTCGTCAGAGTGTCTAACGGGGAGTGTCTGCGTCAGACTTTCAGCGCCAGACTCTGTATAAGAGTGTTCGCAGACACTGGTCTGCGACACTGGTCAGAGTGTCGGTGTCTGATCGTGTCAGAGTGTGTTCTTGCGAGCAGCAGCTCTCGGCTGTCCAACGGCCGACGGGCTTATCATGCGCACGACCTGCGTCATCCGCAGATTGTAATAAATTAACCGAGCACTACCCGTGTCCCATGGCAGTGCCAGCGTCAGTCTCTAAAGGCGAGTGTCTACGTCAAAGTGCATAAACAAAGAATGCCTGCGTCAGCGTGTCAAAAGACGAGTGTCGAAGACGTTAACGTAGAGTTGTCTGTGTTAGTGTCTGTGAACGAGTGCGTTCTCGTGAACAGCAAGTTTCTCGACTGTCCAGCAACCGACCGGCTAACCTTGCGCACGAGCTGCGTCTCCCGCTGCAGGTACAAACCTGACCGAGCATTACCCGTGACCCATGGCGGTGTCTGTGTCAAAGGACGAGTGTTTGCGTCAGTGTCTGAAGGCGAGTGTCTGCGTGTGAGTGTTTCGACTCTGTGTCTACGTCACGGTGTCTGAAGGCAAATGTCTGAGTCAGAGTGCCTAAAGGCGGGTGTATGCGTCATAGTGTCTGAAGACTGTGTCTACGTCAGTATCAGTGTCTGTGTCAAAAGGCGGGTACCTACGTCAGTGTCTGCGTCATTGTTTCTGCATTAGAGTGTCAGAAGGCGGATGTCTACGTCAGAGTGTATTTACTTTCTTATATTTGGCAGACAATGACATGACAGTGTCTATTTTATATGACGGACCAAAATAATACACTGAGACAAGGAGTGAGTGTCTGCGTCAGAGTGCGTTCTCGCTCCCTCGGCTGGGTGTCGTGCTCACCTTGCGCACGAGCTGCGTCTCCCGCTGCAGGTTTTGCAGCTGCTGCGTGCGCCGCATGTGCAGCTGCGTGAGGAACTGCAGCAGCAGCCGATGGTGCGACGCGGCGCACTCCGCCTCCAGCTGCGGACGCAAGGGTTCAAGAGGTTACTTGATTCAGGCGAGATTTTGCCGTGGGGTGCCGGCAATGTGGGTAACATTCCCCCTCTCTTGCCCGTGGATGCATTAAGAGCCTTCTGAGGGATCCCTCTGGAAGATGGGCAGGAGCGTCTTTCCGTGTATCAACATCCCGTACTGCGTGTATATAAAGCAATAAATCCGCTAACCTTTATCTAATGAGCGCTTGAAAAACACTCAAGAAGAATTCGACACGTGTTTCGCCTCTCTACAAGGCATATTCAAGAGAAATCGACACCCCCTTCCTGACGGAATACACTAGAAACAACGAAGACGCAGAAGTAGCCTAGTTGCCCAGCAACGAACGCCACCTTCCTGGAAGTGTTGCCTCTTCGACCGCCAAACAGTTTCGTCTTCGTAGTTTTTAATGTATTCCGTCAGGAACGGGGAGTCGATTTCTCTTGAATATGCCTTGTAGAGAGGCGAAACACGTGTCGAATTCTTCTTGAGTGTTTTTTTTTATGTGCTCATTATATATAGGTTAGCGGATATGTTATTATATATTTGTTGTTCACATAGACATTATAAAATATTAAATAACACAATAACACTAGTGTTATTTTAGGGATAGGTAATGGATTATAGATGAATTATTTATTTGCAGCTACTATGAAGGGTGTATTATAATATGTGTACCATCCGGAAAGTGGTTTAATCTCATGAAAACAAGTAGTTCAATTTTACTAGTTGGTGTCATGTGGATCATGAGGTCCTAATCGGATTTTTATTTATTTTTTTAAAACAATTGTACCGGCAACTCTTTGCGAAGGTCAATGATCCTTTCAAGAATAAACTGGCGTTTAAGTTGCCATTGCCGTATAAACAGCCGTTGAAGTTCAAACGTACGTGGTCTTTTCTTGAATGAAAACCATCGAATCCTGAACAGTCGTAGAACAAAAGTTGTTCCTCAGGATGGTCAGAATCACCCCCTTCGGCTTAGTACACGTGTTATAATACACCTTGTATATAATAAGCTTCCATCTGAGGCGCCCGAACTATCGATTCATATGTTTAAGCTTTTTATAAAACAAAATATCAGAGAAAAAGCTTATTAATCCATAGATTATTATTTGAATGATACTGGCCGATATAAATTTGGCCGAGTGTTGCTCGGTTCAACCGTGATAAGAAATGATGTCATCTTGCAATATTCAAACTATCCAATATTCTTGCGGACATTAAATTAAGCCTAATTAGACAAAATGTATACAATTGAAAGAGCTTTGAGTTTGGCAAAAAAAATCAAAAGCGAACAAATTCAGTTATTTGCTCTATTCAACTTAAATTAGATTAGAAAACTCTTTTGCACACCACATAAAATAAATGTGTCTTGTTCTAAATGCACTCTTGAGCAAAAAGCTACACAGAATAGTAATTTATTTTGTAAATTACTATTCTATGTAGCATTTTGCTCTTTTGATTAAAAACTTTTGAGTTTATGGAAAAGGCATCCTTACGAGGCGCTTGCGGCGCGTCAGCTGCTCCAGCATGCAGTCGACGTCGCGCAGCGGCAGCTGGCTCGCCTCGGCCGCGAGCAGCGACCGCAGGGCCGTGGCCTCGCCGCCCGGCGCCGGCGCAGGCGGCCGCGACGCGCGCAGCCGGCGGGATGCCACCTGCAATCACAACACCAGAATATAGCGATGACAAGACAAACCTCGTACGGCTTTTTATGGCACTGATTTTAATAACCATGTATTTAAGTTTTTGAGTGTAAATAAATAAAAAAAAATATATATGTAATCATCCGTGCCGTGGGGTGCCGGGGGTGGGGTAACATCCCATGTTACCCCACCACTCATGCCATTTTAAATAAGTACGAGTAATACGAGTATGTTATGGAGGAGTGATCAAATCAAATCATTTATTGGCTGACTCTGCAACACAGTTTTTTTTAACTTTTGCGGTAGTTCAACGTTCTCATTGTTTTTGTAACAACTGTTTTTGTTCCCAATATTTTTTTTGTATTATTTGTATTTTGTATTTGCCGAATACATTATTACATGTCAGATCTTATGACTAGAGTGATGTCAAAAGTATTCAACCCGCAAGCAGGTGTGCAAATATTAAATTGCAGTGACTCAAATCGTTAAAATAATCAAGGATAATTCACAATACAATCAATACAATGGAATACACAATACAATAAAATCGAAGATAAATAGTTAACAATAGCCAAAACATAATAAATAATTCTACTCAAAATTAATTTATATTCATTTACACTATAGAAACATTTGTCAAGCAACCACTTATTTAATTTTAATTAATTACAATTAAATTCTTTAATAGATTCTGGTAACTTATGAAATTAAGATAATGATGCACATGTTATATGCATTTTTCTCATAGATCCGCTTATGACATTGTGGCTTGATGCCTCCTAAGACGAGCATTTAATACTTAAAAGGAGGTCTCCAATACTGTTATAAATTTTGTAAACTTGTCAATGAAAATTAACATTTTGTATTTGTATTTGTATGCCCGTGAATGCCTGCTGAGGGATTCCACTGGAAGATGGGCAGCAGCGTCTTTCCGCATATCAACATCTGGTACTGAGCTCCCCAACCCGCCTGCCAAGCGTGGTGAGTATGGCAACTACCCCTCATAGAGATCCATGAGGAAGGCCTGTGTTTAGTAGTGTAAGTTTCACTGCTAAAATGATGATGATGAATATAATCATCTTTGTCGTAGGACCGCTGTGGTCGCTTTGGTGTTTACGAGACATAAAGTACAGTGAACTTGACCTTGACTTTTATTTATTAAAATTGACTTACAGAATGAGGTGTTTTCATTAAAAAGTAAAAACTTCAAAAATAGTTCCCTCGAACCGTATAGATGGCGTTAGTTTTATTTTACTGGTAGGAAACACAATTTGACAATGACAGTAATTGTGATTAATCACAAACTTGCTTTCTCCGCTTGCCAGCTCCATCTGTTAAGTTTATTAGGAAACACTTTTTTGTTTTTAACTGAAAACGGCTTATTACATTCCAATACGTCAAATTATAAAATTCAAATAGTAAAATTTATTTAAACAAAATATTAATAAATTACACATAAGATAAGAATTCAAATTAAATATACAGTAGGCGAAAAAGTCATGGACAGATTATAATAAGTAGGTCAGTTATAAATTATTTGACCCCAATGCCAAAGTCATTGACATCAAGGTCATTGGCCTCAAGGACTTTGATATTTTGACTAGCGCAACGGTCAATGAACTTAGAGGTCAATGACCTTAACAAAATTTGTACCCCTGGGGACCAGGTAGCCTATTGCTAGCGACTTTTAAGCTCATTTCTACACTCAGCAGTCTAAATGAACTGGTGAGAGTAGGAAGTTGGGGAAGATGTGGTTGGCCTGTGGCAGCGGCGTATCTCCACCATCTTGGCGACGCAAGAGCAGTGATGAGGCTATTGGTACTCAGCTCATTGCTATTGACTCAGCTCATTGCTATTGACTCGACTACTCAAAGCTAGTGACTTGGTTTTTTGTCCATTCTTCATTTCAATTGATTCATTGACTCATTAACTCATTTTAGGGATTTTCCAGCTCAATGTTAGTGACTCATCAGCTCAGTCTTTGGGATATCTTACCTCATTGCAAGTGACTCACCACCTCATTTTTAACATTTTCTCAGTTCATTGTTAATGACTCATTAGCTCATTATTAGGGATTTCTCAACTCATTGTTAGTGGGTCATCAGTAAGTTTTTAGATTTCTCAGCTCATTGCTATTGACTCCTTATTGCTACACTCACCAGTTCATTGAGCAGGAAGTTGGGGAAGATATGGTCGGCCTGGGGCAGCGAAGTGCCGCACTTGGGGCAGCGGCGGTGTATCTCCACCGTCTTGGCGATGCAGGTGAAGCAGAACGAGTGGCCGCATCTGGTCACGTACGCCTCCTCTATCAGCTCGAAGCAGACGGGACAGAGCAGCTCGCAGTCCTGCGGGAAAATGAGCTTTCGATAAGATTTTCAAATCATACAACAAAATTAAAATATACAGGCATGGAAACGCTCAGCATGTGCACAGTAGCGATGACGCTACGTGCGCTGGTTTTCTGCGACATCTTTATCAAATCAATAATATATAATGAAAACGGGACATAGACCTCGATGCGAAATTCAGACATTTAAAGGACGAAATCCTAGGAAAACTAGCACAAGGAGTTCAGCTGTGGTCTGTACTTCTTCTTTAACTGAGAACAAGACTTTTACATACAATTTTGTTATAAAATTTAGAAAAGATTATTATTACAAAATGAAACGGAGTTGTTTCCGAAACTACAATGACTTCCCGCCTTTTTCACTACTCCCACCATAGACAATTTTTTTTAATTTATTTATTTACGCTCCACAGGCTATATTCAAGACCATACCGCCTAGTCTAACGTTATGTTATTTCCCTTTTAGTCAACTTTACAGTTTTTTTCTTGCGTAATTTTTAACCTAACCTAACCTGGCCGAGGTACACTCCCGCGCGACCCTCTCCCGGTGAGGTGAGGAGAGAGCATCTCCCCACCATAGACCGTGATACAACCTACAGAGATCCTTTTGTCTATGACATACCATTCTCTGTCAAGGTATTCTTACTTTGACATTTGAATGTGTTGCTAGCACGAAACCTCGTCCGTCTTGACGGTTTTCAATGAATTTGGAGTTAATTTTATTGTTTCTTTATGGGCTACATATCTAGCTATCGAATGAGACTTATTTTGTGTTCCTAGGACCTCTACATAGGTAGCTATATGGCTTATGGCTATTAGTACAATCACTAGTGCTTTGATTAAAAAAAACAAAATGGCTGCCATTTTATTATGATGGGGAAAAAACTACTTATGAGGTGCGATTTCTCGATAAAATTTACCGTATATAATGCCCCTGCTGGCTCTGACACCTCTGACCGGACACATTGTATATCAATTGATTTTTTCCTGTCTTCTGAACTCAAATTTTTGGAGATTAATGTTTACCCTGGCAACACGCAGCGAAAAACTACAATTCAGAATAATTTAGATTGTTTCCCAAAATGGCAACCTCATTTAAAGTTGGGGAAATCCCCTTTAACTTACCAGTACGGCTAGCTTTTTATTGAAATTCAAACCTTAACTTCATATCATATAAGGTTTATTTTACGAGGTATTAAAAAAATGGGGATTTCCTGGTGCTCCTAGCGTTACTAATTTTCACTTTCTAGGGAATCCCCGTAAGCGTGACAAACGTACTTACAGAATGAAATTCGCTTTTTTTTCTTAGCCTGGATATATATCCGATATATATTGGATATATATAAAAATCGGATTTTTGATATTTGAGTCTTGACAGACGGACAACAAAGTGATCCTATAAGGTATCCATTTTTTTCCTTTTGAGGTAAACAAAAAAAAAACGTAGGTACTCGCAGCCACGCTGGACGCAGGGCCGGCCCTGAAACCACTCCACGAAACGAATTCCAGAAGGCCAGGCTGAAGGCGCAGTAACCACGTCATACACTGTCTCCGGCATTCCAATTACGAAGGAAACGTGTGTGCCTGATCTTATCTCGCGCTTCTCAACTTTGAAATCTGATTTTATGATTTTATTCAGGAACTCAAGTACGGTGGAGGTTGTTGTATTAGGATTAAAACGCCATGCCAGTATGTACCTAACTCTCTCTGCTACTTGGAGATCGTCATTCTGTTCAGCCGTACCGGTTACAATGGCGATCTTTTGTATATGTACGTCTGCGTCGCTTAGTTACAACCTGCCATTCATTTTTATCCTCATCGGTACTCTTTGTGATCTGCATGGATGGATCTAAGGTTGTAACTGGAACAATTATTTCTGTGTCTTCTTGAGTGGCATCGGTCTTCGGAAGAATAACTAAGGTAGGGCATCCATTGCTGCGTTTTTTCGGCGCTGTAGACAGCTTCGTTATCGCGGCCGAGGCATGTACTGGTGCGGGTGTGGTCTCGGCTTCGCCCGGTGTCTGTTGCGGTGAATTCGCGACAAGTGACTTGGGGGCAGGCGCGACTTGTGTGCAATCCTTACTGATATAGAGCTTATTGTTTATCGCAGATTTCTCGTTTATCATGCATTCCAGTGACACTATTTTACGCACTAAGATCACTACCTACTGTGTTTTGTAAAAGCTGTATTACACTACACGGTATTCAGGGCCCGATAGTTAGGGCGCCCTAATCGCCCTAACTACCAAGCAAGGCTTGCCGGGTCCGACCGGTCGCCCCAGTTAGGGTCTTACGCTCTAACTCTTATTACACCACTCTTAGTTAGGGTAAGGGTCCCTGAATACCGTGTAATGTAATACAGGCTTAAATCGCGCGCAACACTTTCGAGCTGTTTTGTCGACATTTTCACGCGTAGAAAAATTATAAGTGCGTGCGTGACGCAATTTACTTACCTTGTCTTCCAAAGACCCTCCGATGCCGCTGAGCGCTGACGTCACGGAACTGGGTCCTGGGGCTGGCGGCCCTGCAGCGTTCCCCGACATCTTGAAGCTGGAAGAATATACATAACTATAGAGAGCCTCTTTGCCGTGGGGTGCCGGCAGTAGAATGTTACCCCTCCTTTCATGCCCGTGGATGCAGTAAGAGCCTGCTAAGGGATACCTCCGGAGGATGGGCAGCTGCGTCTTTCCGTGTATCAACATCCCGTACTGCGCTCGCCAACCCGCCTGCCAAGCGTGATGAGTATGGCAACTACCCCTCATGGAGATCCTGAAATGATGAATGAGAGAGCCTCCCAGTCAAAGAAATGTTTCATCACCAACATCACCGCCTGTTGAATTGCACAAAATTGTCTAATTGTGTTTCTGTTTGTTGCTATACCTCGGTACTTATATTTTATGTTACATTATGATGATCTATCTCAGCCATAGGATGCTGGACAAAGGCCTCAATCATCTCTAATTACTTACTAATCATGACAGGTTTGTTGCCATACCACACTTGGCAATATAGATATATATTGTGGATGGATAATATAGTTGTCGTACAGGGCAAGACCTGGATGCAAAAGGCCCAGAGTAGAGCTGATTGGTGGTTAGCAAAGGAGGCTTATGCGCAGCAGTGGATTGCTACAAGCTGATGATGATGAATTCAGGTAGTATTAAAGTAGTAGAGTAGTATTACAGTAATAGTAGAGTAGTAGTAGTTAATAACATAGTGTATTTTTATTCTGTATTCTTAGCAGATGTTTGTTGATGTTCAACATCAATAATACTAGGCCAACTCGCCAAACGTCATTTGGGCATTGTCCTTTCCATACTGGTGGGATTCAGAACACAACCAACAAATGCTATGAGTGGTAGTCGACCTGTACATACAGGGTCTGATCTCATCCACCATCTTCTTAAGACAGGCGCCACAGACAGTGGACTATGTTGCAGGTGTCTTGAGGAGGAGACAGATGCTATTGCACTGTACTGCCACAAAGGACTCAAGATCAAAAATCGGACTATAGGAGCTCATAGAGTAATGCCCTTCTTCTTCTACAACATCTGCATATCCTTCGAAAATGGTCAGGGAATGCTGCCAGCGGCCCAGAGTCCTTCTCCGGCACTTTAAGGAGTTGGGCTGGCTAGGGTCGGGCTAGCATGACGGGGGACAATGCACAATACACCCCAATGCGGGATGTCAGTGCAGATCTGGTTACCCCCACAAGAATTAGAATTAGGGTGACTGATATAGCGATTATGGGTTTGATTTCCACAGTAGAACAAATGTTTGTATGATCTACAGTTACTGCATACTGGTCTGGTTTTCTATGTATGTCAGGTGTGTAGTTACAAATAACGAGTTATAATATATTATGTATCAGTCATATGGTTTCGATAAAACAAGGTTTGCTTAGTTTGGGGCTAGATAGATGATGGTGTTTCTTTTTTCTTGTAATGTTTTAATTTTTACTAGTTATACTTTTAGACTACTCTAGTTTCTAAATATATCTGCCCCTTGATCATTAGCCTGTTCATAAACTAAAGTAGAGTAGTAGTGTATAATTAGCTTAAATCAATATTCATTGATCAAAACATAGGAAGGGTTGACCCAGGAGTGATTTGGAGCAGAAAATGCTATAATGCGTTACTCACTAGTTTTCTACTGCAATTTAACTGAACGGGTCACGAAGACTATGGAGAGCATGCTCAGACACGGTTAGCTTCTGAGGAAATGTCAAGAGCCAGTACTTCAACCCTCATTCATCAGCACAGCACCAATTCAGCCAACTACAACATTACAAACTTTTATGTCGAAGTCACTGATATTGTATGAACACGTAATCTTTGTTTTGATTACAAAGCCATTATATACACTAAGACGCATGGTTTATTTACGCAAATAACATTTTTTTAAATTTTGTATCGTCGCCCGTAGGTTTCGGCAGTTTGACAACTGACTGATTGGGTTGGGATTGACTGACTGCTGTGAGTTGTGACTGATGGACTGACTGACCGACTGACCAGCACAGCAAGCAGTGATCAGAATCTGATAGGACAGTCCCAGACTCTTGTCTTGATTTGACTTTCTGCTGTCATATATTGGGGCTGCCAGCTTATTTATATCACTCGCGGCGAGAAATCCTTTATTTTATTTATTTAAAGGAGATGTTTCACGAATGTATGGAATCCAGGCTAACTAGGTGTACACGTGCACAAACATGGCTAAATATTTATTAAACATTTTCCTACTATCAGTTTTTTAATATGTTGCTTCGTTTGATGCATTTTCCTAAAAATAACTAGCCTAAGTCGATCAACACAAAACTGTAGAACAATATGGCGGACCAATACAGTTGGTGACGTCATTTTGACAGCTGTTGACATAATAGTGAAATGAATGATTTATGATAGAAGCTAAATCAAGTCAACCTGAGGTATTTCAATTTTCGAGTACCTAAGTACCTCAGGCTACCTACGTAAACTACATTAAGAGCCTAGCTACTGTTAAAAAACTTCAAAATCTTCAACTCAAACACGTAAAACCATCTGTCAAAATCATTAGGCAGTGACAGTTACAAGAATTTATTAGAAACTGTCTTGGCTGCCTAGTAAAAATGTTACCAGTGATAATTATGCCTCGTATTTAAAACATTAATAAAACAATCATTTTAGTTTAAATTAAATAAAGAGTATTTTTTCCGAAATCACCGATTTTTGCACAATTTTTCAGTCTGGGTACATAGACCTAGCCCATTTTGAAACATCTCCTTTGTCCCACAAAGAAAACATTAAAAACAATGAAATCTGACATACAATGCCTGAAACCGCCGTCTTAACGATCAGTGTGTTCTGCCTATCATGGGAGCACCTTCTGAGTAAACATTTTCACCGCCACCTATTGTAGGTACAGAAAATATAATTAATTTGTTAGATTGTTTATATGTTATTATTGGTTTCGCAGATTTTATGATTTTGTTGTAATACCATCCAATCCTTTGCTACCGTTGGCATTTAATTATCTATGATTTTCTAGACTTTGACCATTGTGCATATGTTAATTGTTATGAGTTGCTGTTCGTTGTAAGTGTTTAATAGTTTTGTCTTAACTAGGTTGTTATGGAGTGATTTCACTTGTTAATTTTATTTATAATGTGGTCTACGTCTTGTAAATGTATTATTTGGTTTAAAATAACCGGATTTTATCACATACGTTTTTTATTATTTTCTCGACGGACGTTTCGAATGCGTTTCAGCGTTCTTGGTCGTGGGAGGACTGATGTACTGGGAGCTACCGCCGCGCAGCGAATTAATGGCAGGATCCACGACTACCCAGCGGCGATCGTTAGGTAAAGCATTTAATACAACAAATTAAATCAGAAAATGAGTTCATCTATAACCCACTTTAAGAAATGTATCGACATATAAAACTATTATTATATTCTTGCATCGTTCTTAATTTGTTATAGACTCAATTCAATGTTGTCATTGGCGTAGTAAGGCTAGAACTAACAGAAACGTATTTGCTGGCAACACTATCTAGTTTATCGAAACAAGTGACATCTGTTGAGGGATTGTCAAACAAAATCATAAACTGTTTTACCGACATTGACGCAAATCACAAAGCTGTTTTACCATCAAAATCAGTCGCCATTTTGCCATTATTGCAGGCAGAAGGTTGTATTGCATTAGCCGTTCGTCAACAATGTAAAGTGAAATGTTTTAAGAGATTTTATTGTGATTGTGATGTGTATGTGCAGTGTACAACCCTGGAATATAATCTATGACAATGGACGAGCCATTTGAGCCACAGAATGTCGTTCCTGGTAAGCCAAACGCTTAAGAAAACCGAGCTCTAAATTGGCTATTTCGTTGTACGAGGTCGTGTAATGGTAGCTTTTCCGTTTTCAGAACTCTACTTTCTGATAGCGAAATTTCTCTCCGGCGGCCCGCTGAAGGAGACTGCTAAGGTAAATTGGGTGGAATTGTAATCAAATATTATATTTCTTTGGTATTTTTTAGTAATTGAGGTTCTTTTCTGTTACAGACACTGTTGAGAGAGCTCGAGAGTGTTGAGGTACGTTTGAGCTTTTACTAGCCGGGTTTGGGTATATTGTTGTTTTGAAAGTGAACGCACGTGGATAATGCTGTCAAACAGCTGAAAGTTTGCTGAAAACTTGTTCTAAAGTTTGGTTTTGTGGCAGGTGCTACCGCGTCGGACCGACTGGGAAGGCGACCAGCACGCGCAAAGTTACGATGAATTGGTAAGTTTTCTTCAATGTTTTCACTGAAAACAATGTTTTCATATCATTTTGGCGCGAGAAATGCAATGGGAAATGATTATTTCCTGAAAAAACTACAAAAAATCTTAAAACGAGTTTCATACAGAAGTGACCGTAGAAATACGATGGAAAGCCATGAAAAAATATTTGGTGGTGTTTCAGTGATATTTTGTAAGTTTTTATGAAAATTCTGAAAATTATGTTAGATCATGCATTGGAATGGCCGAGCGGTTTCGTCATTAGATTTGTTGCCGTCTCACTCGAACTTATGATCTCGCGTATGTCTGTAACGTGGCGTCTCTTTCTAACATACGAAGTTTCGTCATTTGGCGCTTAGCTTGTGCTCGGAGTGGCCCGGGGCCGACGCCAAACGATCGATAGCGTCCGACAGCACACGAGTAGAAATACGCGCCAACTTTGAAATCTGTAACTTGGATGTAAATAAAATAATAAAATAAAATGAGTATAAAATTGTACAGTGGTTATTACGCTAAAGTAATTTCGAATGATCTGGGAATTGAAATAAGATGGATATTTCCTTAATAAATATTTTTGTTGTTTTAATATACCTATTAAAAATCGAAGACACCTAGACTCGAGACATATTGCGGAAAAAGGAAACATTTTGTCTCCAAGTGGGATTGAACCCGCAACCTCCTGCGTCTCAGCTGGCTATTCTACCAACCATGGATGTCTAAGTATTTCTATCAACCAATAACATGCCGTGGGGTGCCGGCAGTAGAATGATACCCCTCCTCTCATGCCCATGGATGCAGTAAGAGCCTGCTAAGGGATACCTCTGGAAGATGGGCAGCAGCGTCTATCCGTGTTTCAACATCCCATACTGCGCTCACCCACCCGCCTGACAAGCGTGGTGAGAATGGCAACTACCCCTCATGGAGATCCATGAGGGAGGCCTGTGTTCATCAGTGGACGTTTTATGGCTGAAATGATGATGATGAATAACACAGGCTCTGCTTAACTTGGGACTTTATGGTGCTGTGTGAAATACCTAACGCGCATAAAACAATACCCTTCCTTGGCAGTCGGGTAAACAGCTGAAAAATAATTAATTTGCAATACCTCACATATATGTAAGATCGGAATTTTTTTTTGCTGCGAATGCAATTTTTCCGTTTGCGAAATATTAAAGTTGTTACAATTTTTTCGAGCATTCCCCATCTAGCTACCAAAGTTATCAGAGCATGTGTTATGTGTACCAGATGCTTGATAGCATAGATCAAAGTCAAAGTCGATAAGTGTTTATTCAATAGAGCAAAACGCTACATAGAATAGTCAATTTACAAAAGAAGAACAAGACTTGAATAAAGCACATAATTGAATTCCTTCGCTTCAAATAACTTTTTTCCAAGTGAGGGAAAGAAGCGAACAAGAAACCTCACTCTTTCACTTCTATCACGTCATTGTGATAGTTTTCCTAAGATTTCCTCCATGAAATGTCTAAAATTGACATCAAGGTCATTCAAGTCGCGTTTTAAATAACTATATTATATGGTATATATTGTAATAATAATATTATATAGCGAAAATATTTGTATTTTGTATGTTTGCATCAATATGAATAAACTCTAATATCTCTAATAAAATTACTGGACCAATTTTCTCAATTCTTTCACCATTAGAATGCTACTTTATCGCTGAGTAATATAGGCTATATTTTATCCCCGTATTCCCACGGGAACGGGAACTACGCGGTGAAACCGCAGAGTCCGCACTCTGTATAGTGTTTTATAAAAAAAATCTATTCGACTACTTCCTGAGGTCAGCGCTTTCAACCAAACAAACTCTTCGGCTTTATAATAATCGTCATTTCAGCGGTAAAATTTCCACTACTGAACACAGGCCTCCCTCATGGAGATCCATGAGGGGTAGTTGCCATACTCACCACGCTTGGCAGGCGGGTTGGCGAGCGCAGTGCGGGATGTTGATACACGGAAGGACGCCGTTGCCCATCTTCCAGATTTAGATTTATTTATTTCAAAAGACATAAGTTTACAGTTATGACACCAAAACACTTACTATCTTAATTTACTTTGTGAGATACTAGAAGAGATCTAACAATAATAACCAACTTATCGTGAAACATGTCGACTTGCTGGAACTCTTGCAAAAATGAGTTTATGAGTGCTTGTGCTCTGATCGTTGGCGAATTGCTTGCATGTTGGGTTCGCGTAGCAATGCCACCAAATAGGTTGTGCTGTCGACGACCTGAGCGCACAGAGGTATCCCTTAGTAGGCTTTTGCATGTGGATGCAAAAGCCGTAGCCCTCTCATGCCCCCACAGGCATGAAAGGAACATTCTACTGCCGGCACGCTACGGCAATTTTTTTATAATAAGTATAGATTAAACTAAGCAACAATATGGTATATACTATTTCATGTATGTATATAGTGAGGCCAAGGGTGAAACCCTGTGACCTCACTATACAGGCATTTTGTGTAAGAAGCAGTGGCAAGTTTATGGTGCTACAACCTAACTGACATCTGTTTTTAGATAACTTATTGTACAACCATTGTAACTGTGGTTTGTATACTAATTATTCTTATTCTAGGATGGAGGTATAAACAATACTATATACATTTATATTAATTTATTTCTTAAATATTTACATACCTATTTGTACATATTATGTTTGTTCATTTAGCATTAACCTTTATCAAAATGTATTTTAACCTACTAACTTCTCAGAAACTTGTTTTTTCTTTTTATAGAACCTTACGTTTATAGTATAAAATTTGCCTTATTTGCTTTAAGTAGTACTGTTTAAAAAAATATCTTAGGTAATTAATAACGAAGTCGTGGGATACTCATCCCAACTTACCTGTCCGGTAGTTGTGGTATAGTATACGGGTACGCGACCCCGGCTTCCCTAGCTATTACTGTCCTCTCCCTTGCCCTCCTGGGCGGTAATATCCTACATTTCCTATTTCCCACTCTAACTTACCAATCTTCCTTTTCACGCCACCTATCCTTCCCTTTCCCTATTCCTACCCTCTCCGCCAATCCAACGTCTGCCGCGCGGATGGATGCATGGCTAGGGGCAAGCCTAGTCGTTAGCGTGCCACACTGCCCTGGGACCGGGCGACCCAGAATTGGGCCAGCCTTACCCTGGTATGCGGGGCTCTGCTGGGGTGGACAAACCTTTCCCTTGCTATTCGTGGGAACGCAATGGATAATTACAAAAATAATTTAATTAACCAAAATGGCGGCGATGTGGTTCGCCACCCATCACGTCTCGTTTCTCGCGGGGGCGAAAAGCGGTCCATGGAGAGCCGCTTCGCTACGTTGAATGTAAGAGGAGGAATGGATGGTAAGGTAGATGAAGTATGTCAGATGATGAACGAAGCATAGATCTTCTGTGCGTGAACGAAACCAAGAGGAAAGGATGTGACACTACGGTTCATGGTCCCTACACGGCATACTGGTCGGGAGTCCCCCAAACCAGCCGAGGCTGTCAGGGAGTTGGTGTGATTCTTTCCTCTCGAATAGTTGAATGTGTGATGGAACATGAATGTGTGAGCCCAAGAATCCTCTGGATTAGGTTAAAAGTCGGACTCACTCGCTTGTTTATCCTTGGGGTCTATGCACCGACGGATCTGCGCGGAGGTGGGTCATTAAAAGCCCAACAAGAGAGAGAGGAATTTTGGGATAGCATGAGAGAGGTCTTGAATAAATGCGCAGGAAATGAACGGATCGTGATGTTAGGGGACTTTAATGGGTGGGTTGGAGTAAAGCGTGATGGGTATGAAGGAGTTCTGGGTACGTTTGGGGACGAGAGAGTGAATGACAATGGAAGAAGTCTGCTTGAAGTATGCTTGGAATGGAATCTTTGCGTGGCCAACACAATGTTTGACCACAAAAAGATCCATTTGTATACAAGAGATGAGGGTGAGTCTAGAAGTATGATTGATTTTGTAATTGTGGATGAAAGACTGAGGAAGAAAGAATAGAATAGAATAGACATTTATTTAAGAAAGTGCTAGACACTCGGGCATACCGCGGTGTAGGCCTCGACACGGACCACTTCCTGGTCATAACTCGAATGCGTGGCCTCTTTAAACGGTGGCGACACCGAGGGGCCGAGCCTACGAGTGTTTTGGACAGAGTAAAAGTGGAAAATCTACAAGAAACAGAAAAGAAAGACGAGTATGTAGAGAAACTGAAATAAAGTTTTAAAGGCATAGAAGAGATAGGTGTGATTGAAGATTTGTGGGAAACATTTAAGAAAGGGGTCGTGAATGTTGCTATTGAGGTATGCGGGGTAGCAAAAAGAAGGAAACGAAGAAAGAACTATAATGTGTGGATGGATAAAGATGTACAAAGGGCTGTGCAAGAAAAGAAGAAAGCATGGTTGGATTGGTTAGCAACAAAAGCTAACCAAAAAGTTCAAAAGGCAACAGATGACGAGATAAAGGAAGCAAGAACGAAGTATAAAAGATTGAAATCAGCAGCGAAAGAAGTTGTGTCTAGAAAGAAAGAAGAACAAAAGGATGATTTTGATAGGAGGCTCACTAAAGATTTCCAGTCAAACATCAAGTTTTTCTGGAAATCCATCAAAACAGCAAGAGGAAATACTTCTACCTCGGAGCTGAGTACCATCAGGAGTCAAGATGGGAGCATTATAAAAGGAGAAAAAAGTGTGTTAAAGAGATGGAAAGAGTATTTTGAAAGTTTGTTTGAAAGAGAGGAAGTGCAGGTACAACATCCGGCACCTTCCATGGAAACTGATATAAATGTTGATGAAAGTGAGATAAGCATGGATGAAATAGTGAAAGCGTTGAAAAGTATGAGATTAGGTAAGGCTGCAGGGTATGACAGGATTACCGTCGAGATGCTGAGGGCTGGACAGGGCATAGTGGCTAGCCAGCTGTACCGCCTTTTCAATTTGTGCTGGCGAAATGGGCAAGTACCGGAAGACTGGTGCAAAGCCGTAATCGTGCCATTGTATAAGGGAAAGGGGTCACGGCAGGACTGCATAAATTACCGTGGTATAAGCCTTCTCAGCGTCGTCGGTAAATTGTATGCAAAAGTATTGATTGAAAGAGTTGTGAATGAAACAGACGAAAAAGTATGGGATGCACAAGCGGGATTCAGAAAGGGAATGGGATGTACGGATCAGGTATTTTCCTTGCGGTGCATAGCCGAAAAGTGTTTGGCTAAAAACAAGAAGGTCTATTGCGCGTTCGTGGATCTAGAAAAGGCCTATGATAGAGTGGTGAGAAATGAATTGTGGTCAGCATTGTCCGTGAACGGTGTGAGCAGTGTCCTTATACGAGCATTGCAATCCCCTTTATAGGGATTCTAGTGCTTGTGTAAGGATAAACGGGGCATTCACTGAATGGTTTAATATCGAGAAAGGTGTTAGACAGGGATGTGTAGCGTCACCGTGGCTGTTCAATCTTTTCATGAACAATTGCTTGACAGATTTAAAAGAGAATGAAAGTGGGTTGAGAATGAATGAGTTACTCGTCAAATGTTTTCTCTATGCTGATGACCAAGTATTACTTACGTCTTCGGCCGAGGAGTTGCAGGAGATGGTAACTGCTATGAGTGGAGCTTTCGTTAGAAAAGGAATGAAGATGAATGTAAAGAAGACGAAAGTGATGGTGTTTGAAAGAGATGAGGCAGTGACAGACTGCAATATCGTGATTGGAGGTGAACAAATTGAACAGGTGAATGAGTTTGTGTATCTGGGTTCAAAGTTTACAAGAGATGGAAAGTGTGAGAGTGATATTGAAAGAAGAGTGAATGCAGGAAACATGGTTAATGGAGCTTTGCACTCCTTTATGAACAGTCTGAAGGTGTCTAACAAGGCTCGTTTGGCTGTGCATGAGGGAGTGTTGGTTCCGACACTCATGTACGGAAGTGAAAGTTGGGCATGGCAGAAGAAACATGAAAGCAGAATAAATGCAGTTGAGATGAGAGCGTTAAGAAGTATGATAGGAGTTAAACTGAGTGACAGGATAAGAAATAGTGAGATAAGGAAACGTTGTGGTCTGAAAGAAGATGTAGTGACGAAAATTGAGAAAGGTATGCTGAGATGGTTTGGACATGTCGAGAGAATGAATGAAGAACGATTGACGAAGAAAGTGTATAAGGCGAGTGTGAATGAAAGTGTTGGAAGGGGTAGACCTAGGCGGACGTTTCAAGACCAAATCAGGGACGTCTTGAAAAAAGGCCAGGTCAAGAGTACCCTAAACCGAAGAGCATGTATGAAGGGAATAATGAAAGTGGACGAAGCGAAACAAGTATGTAAGGATCGTAGCAAGTGGAAAGAAGTGGTCTCTGCCTACCCCTACGGGAAAAAGGCGTGATTATATGTATGTATGTATGTATTAATAACACTTTATTGTCTGTTGCCGCTTTAACTTAGTACACGCTGTGTCGTTCTTTATTTCCTGTCCATCCCAAGGTTGCCTGGAAGAGATCGCTCATAGCGATAAGGCCGCCTTTTGTTCTTATAGTATTGTTCTATTTATTTCCTTTTATTTTAATGTTCTTTTTTTTATGTGGTGTGCAATAAAGAGTTTTCTAATCTATTCTACGGGAGCACCAAGCTTTTAACATTTGTTAGACCTTATTATAATGTACACTATGTATACACATAGTGTAAACATAGTGCACATTATAATATCCACATCCAACACAGGGTTACCCCTGTGTTGGATGTCCTATCTTAATTATTATTATTATAAGCCCATCTGATCCCACTGCTGGGCAAAGGCCTCCCCCGATTCCCTCCATGCATCTCGATCCTGAGCCACTTCCCTCCAGTCAACTCGGTATTGATCGAGTTCGTCCCGCCATCTACGTCTTGGTCTGCCGCGTCGCCTTCTCCTATCTTAAATAAATAAATAATAAACTCTCTCCCCAGGCCGCACAATACGATGACATGCCGTACGAGCGGCTCGCGACGGTGTGCTCGCGGGCGCTGCAGCTCGCCTCGCACGAGCGTTCGCCGCGGATCGCAGCGCGGATATCGCTGCTCAGCGACACTTTGGTGCGGGGGAAACCGCTCTGCAGCTTTTACAAGCAGGACTGTTCACTTGGTGAGGGAATTGCTTAATTTAGTAGCCTACACAATGACCTAGCTTAAGGATTAACGAGTCGCTCATCTTTCCATACAAACGTGGAAGGGTAACTACTCCACTGTTTGACGTTAACCATCCAACACTAAGGATTATATCAATTTATCTCGTCATAATCTATGTTTGTAGGTATACACCCCAAACCGTAAAAAAAGTATTTATTTCAAAAATACAAGCATCTAAACTTTCGTATTTCAACACTGATTTTAGCCCAACTTTGGACGAAACTAAATAATATAAGAAGAAAGAAAACTCAAAAATGGACGCCCTTCCGACATAGTTTAATTATTCAAAAGTTGAAATAAATGTTATTTTGAAAAGATTACACTCAAGTTGTTCTATAATAAATAACCCTTGTGCTAAAAGTCTATTCACATATTTTGCGCGGTCGGTTTAGGAATAAAAATAATTGTGCATTTCATTCTAGCGCGCGGGTAAACATGTGAATATGTCGTAGGAGTGTCTTAATAAATAAATAAACACACTATCATACATTTAGGCCGCGCTCACTGACGACTTTGCCTCCGCGACTAGTTGGACCATAAGGACACTTTTTATACGAAATGATGACGAGACAAGCCCAAGGACCACCGGACGTTGTTCACGAAGCACGTGACCAACACTGCAATGCTGTCACCTAAGGAACACAAGACCATACAACTCTTTGTCTGACTGAAAACCAGCGCTTCCTAGCATTCCTTATGTGTGGGAACCTAATGCTCCTATCTTAAAAAAAATAATTTATTTTAGCTTTCATACTTGCACTAGGAACATATTACAGCCATATAGCCACAAAACGCAGTCTTTTAGGGGCAGCTTTAGGTATGCGTCTTCTAAATGTTGGAATAATATACCCCCTCCAATACGAAATGTTAAAAGTGTCACTAGTTTTAGACAAAAGTTAAAATATTCCATATGAAAGCCCAAATATGGCATGGTAACATAATCACAGATATTTCCCTGATCTAGTAATCTACACTCAGCACTTCTATCGTATATATGTCATACATTAACAATGTCTATCTATATAATTTATTTATGTATGTATCACTACTTTATGTACAATGATGATATTGGTGACATCCGTTTGGATACTAATTACTATTGTACTTTTCTTTTTCACTTTCTGCGTTTATTGATAACGTCTTGTAAACTCTTTCTATTGAACTGATTTATTATTAAATACGTCAACCCTCTTTACTCAGCTTTCAGCTGAAAATCAGCGTTGAGCTATGTCAACGCACCCAACATTTATGCTGAGCTAAACGCCTTTTTAACACAAAAGTAAATTTGTTTACATTCTTAATTAATTATCTGTGTAGCGCTTAAGTTGATTGTTGAAAATTTGTGTTAAATAAATATGCATTCTTTATCTTTATGTAGTTGTTATTCAGAGAAGTAAAATGAAATAAGACAACATTCAGACACAACTAATTACCGAACGAACATTTGCACCTGCGTCCAGCGTTTCGTGAACGCACAATCTGCATCCAGCCGTCCGGCTATAACTTTCAGATAGCTATTGGTTCTGTTTCGAATGATAGCGTAAGTCATCCACGCGCGTCTCTGTAACCATGCCCGATGCGCTGCAGAAGCGCGGTAACCCTGTCAGCACTCTGAAACCATTATCACATTGCACTCGCAAGGCATTCCAGCATACCCTTCCTTATAACGATGATGATGAAATGAAATTTAACTGTCAACTTCCAGTCCGCCGCATCATCAGACGCGAGCTCGGGCTCGCAGCGCGCGGAGGCGCCCTGGGGCCCGCGCTGTTCCCCCCCCGCCTGCTGGCGGGGCTGCAGCTGCAGCGGCGCACGCTCGGCCACCTGTCGGCCGTCTACTGCCTCGTGTTCGAGACGAGCGGCCGCTACGTCATCACGGGCGCTGACGACTTGTTGCTCAAGGTATAGACAGAAGATAAAGTAACACGCATCATCAGACGCGAGCTCGGGCTCGCAGCGCGCGGAGGCGCCCTGGGGCCCGCGCTGTTCCCCCCCCGCCTGCTGGCGGGGCTGCAGCTGCAGCGGCGCACGCTCGGCCACCTGTCGGCCGTCTACTGCCTCGTGTTCGAGACGAGCGGCCGCTACGTCATCACGGGCGCTGACGACTTGTTGCTCAAGGTATAGACAGAAGATAAAGTAACACGCATCATCAGACGCGAGCTCGGGCTCGCAGCGCGCGGAGGCGCCCTGGGGCCCGCGCTGTTCCCCCCCCGCCTGCTGGCGGGGCTGCAGCTGCAGCGGCGCACGCTCGGCCACCTGTCGGCCGTCTACTGCCTCGTGTTCGAGACGAGCGGCCGCTACGTCATCACGGGCGCTGACGACTTGTTGCTCAAGGTATAGACAGAAGATAAAGTAACACGCATCATCAGACGCGAGCTCGGGCTCGCAGCGCGCGGAGGCGCCCTGGGGCCCGCGCTGTTCCCCCCCCGCCTGCTGGCGGGGCTGCAGCTGCAGCGGCGCACGCTCGGCCACCTGTCGGCCGTCTACTGCCTCGTGTTCGAGACGAGCGGCCGCTACGTCATCACGGGCGCTGACGACTTGTTGCTCAAGGTATAGACAGAAGATAAAGTAACACGCATCATCAGACGCGAGCTCGGGCTCGCAGCGCGCGGAGGCGCCCTGGGGCCCGCGCTGTTCCCCCCCCGCCTGCTGGCGGGGCTGCAGCTGCAGCGGCGCACGCTCGGCCACCTGTCGGCCGTCTACTGCCTCGTGTTCGAGACGAGCGGCCGCTACGTCATCACGGGCGCTGACGACTTGTTGCTCAAGGTATAGACAGAAGATAAAGTAACACGCATCATCAGACGCGAGCTCGGGCTCGCAGCGCGCGGAGGCGCCCTGGGGCCCGCGCTGTTCCCCCCCCGCCTGCTGGCGGGGCTGCAGCTGCAGCGGCGCACGCTCGGCCACCTGTCGGCCGTCTACTGCCTCGTGTTCGAGACGAGCGGCCGCTACGTCATCACGGGCGCTGACGACTTGTTGCTCAAGGTATAGACAGAAGATAAAGTAACACGCATCATCAGACGCGAGCTCGGGCTCGCAGCGCGCGGAGGCGCCCTGGGGCCCGCGCTGTTCCCCCCCCGCCTGCTGGCGGGGCTGCAGCTGCAGCGGCGCACGCTCGGCCACCTGTCGGCCGTCTACTGCCTCGTGTTCGAGACGAGCGGCCGCTACGTCATCACGGGCGCTGACGACTTGTTGCTCAAGGTATAGACAGAAGATAAAGTAACACGCATCATCAGACGCGAGCTCGGGCTCGCAGCGCGCGGAGGCGCCCTGGGGCCCGCGCTGTTCCCCCCCCGCCTGCTGGCGGGGCTGCAGCTGCAGCGGCGCACGCTCGGCCACCTGTCGGCCGTCTACTGCCTCGTGTTCGAGACGAGCGGCCGCTACGTCATCACGGGCGCTGACGACTTGTTGCTCAAGGTATAGACAGAAGATAAAGTAACACGCATCATCAGACGCGAGCTCGGGCTCGCAGCGCGCGGAGGCGCCCTGGGGCCCGCGCTGTTCCCCCCCCGCCTGCTGGCGGGGCTGCAGCTGCAGCGGCGCACGCTCGGCCACCTGTCGGCCGTCTACTGCCTCGTGTTCGAGACGAGCGGCCGCTACGTCATCACGGGCGCTGACGACTTGTTGCTCAAGGTATAGACAGAAGATAAAGTAACACGCATCATCAGACGCGAGCTCGGGCTCGCAGCGCGCGGAGGCGCCCTGGGGCCCGCGCTGTTCCCCCCCCGCCTGCTGGCGGGGCTGCAGCTGCAGCGGCGCACGCTCGGCCACCTGTCGGCCGTCTACTGCCTCGTGTTCGAGACGAGCGGCCGCTACGTCATCACGGGCGCTGACGACTTGTTGCTCAAGGTATAGACAGAAGATAAAGTAACACGCATCATCAGACGCGAGCTCGGGCTCGCAGCGCGCGGAGGCGCCCTGGGGCCCGCGCTGTTCCCCCCCCGCCTGCTGGCGGGGCTGCAGCTGCAGCGGCGCACGCTCGGCCACCTGTCGGCCGTCTACTGCCTCGTGTTCGAGACGAGCGGCCGCTACGTCATCACGGGCGCTGACGACTTGTTGCTCAAGGTATAGACAGAAGATAAAGTAACACGCATCATCAGACGCGAGCTCGGGCTCGCAGCGCGCGGAGGCGCCCTGGGGCCCGCGCTGTTCCCCCCCCGCCTGCTGGCGGGGCTGCAGCTGCAGCGGCGCACGCTCGGCCACCTGTCGGCCGTCTACTGCCTCGTGTTCGAGACGAGCGGCCGCTACGTCATCACGGGCGCTGACGACTTGTTGCTCAAGGTATAGACAGAAGATAAAGTAACACGCATCATCAGACGCGAGCTCGGGCTCGCAGCGCGCGGAGGCGCCCTGGGGCCCGCGCTGTTCCCCCCCCGCCTGCTGGCGGGGCTGCAGCTGCAGCGGCGCACGCTCGGCCACCTGTCGGCCGTCTACTGCCTCGTGTTCGAGACGAGCGGCCGCTACGTCATCACGGGCGCTGACGACTTGTTGCTCAAGGTATAGACAGAAGATAAAGTAACACGCATCATCAGACGCGAGCTCGGGCTCGCAGCGCGCGGAGGCGCCCTGGGGCCCGCGCTGTTCCCCCCCCGCCTGCTGGCGGGGCTGCAGCTGCAGCGGCGCACGCTCGGCCACCTGTCGGCCGTCTACTGCCTCGTGTTCGAGACGAGCGGCCGCTACGTCATCACGGGCGCTGACGACTTGTTGCTCAAGGTATAGACAGAAGATAAAGTAACACGCATCATCAGACGCGAGCTCGGGCTCGCAGCGCGCGGAGGCGCCCTGGGGCCCGCGCTGTTCCCCCCCCGCCTGCTGGCGGGGCTGCAGCTGCAGCGGCGCACGCTCGGCCACCTGTCGGCCGTCTACTGCCTCGTGTTCGAGACGAGCGGCCGCTACGTCATCACGGGCGCTGACGACTTGTTGCTCAAGGTATAGACAGAAGATAAAGTAACACGCATCATCAGACGCGAGCTCGGGCTCGCAGCGCGCGGAGGCGCCCTGGGGCCCGCGCTGTTCCCCCCCCGCCTGCTGGCGGGGCTGCAGCTGCAGCGGCGCACGCTCGGCCACCTGTCGGCCGTCTACTGCCTCGTGTTCGAGACGAGCGGCCGCTACGTCATCACGGGCGCTGACGACTTGTTGCTCAAGGTATAGACAGAAGATAAAGTAACACGCATCATCAGACGCGAGCTCGGGCTCGCAGCGCGCGGAGGCGCCCTGGGGCCCGCGCTGTTCCCCCCCCGCCTGCTGGCGGGGCTGCAGCTGCAGCGGCGCACGCTCGGCCACCTGTCGGCCGTCTACTGCCTCGTGTTCGAGACGAGCGGCCGCTACGTCATCACGGGCGCTGACGACTTGTTGCTCAAGGTATAGACAGAAGATAAAGTAACACGCATCATCAGACGCGAGCTCGGGCTCGCAGCGCGCGGAGGCGCCCTGGGGCCCGCGCTGTTCCCCCCCCGCCTGCTGGCGGGGCTGCAGCTGCAGCGGCGCACGCTCGGCCACCTGTCGGCCGTCTACTGCCTCGTGTTCGAGACGAGCGGCCGCTACGTCATCACGGGCGCTGACGACTTGTTGCTCAAGGTATAGACAGAAGATAAAGTAACACGCATCATCAGACGCGAGCTCGGGCTCGCAGCGCGTACTTACTACTGTAGTAACGGCAGGTGATCTAACAGTGACAACCATGGTCTACCATGAGTTTTCACAATCTATACTCGCTAGCGACTGTAGTCAATAAAATGTATGAAAACTTGTACAGCGCCTCTAGCGGATAGTTTGGTACTAAAATACGCAGTAAACTAAACTACAGCAACGGTAGTTTAGGCTACATTTGCTTAGAATTTGGTACCATGAGTAACAAATCTGACAGATGTCATAGTAACGTACTATTACTACTGTAGTAACGGCAGGCGATCTGACAGTGACAACTCATGGTAGACTCACTGATGGTACACACACACTGGAATCTCAAATTCAGATTATTTGCATAAAGTCACTTGTCAAAAGCTTCTGTAATTATTATTTTTTTAAATCACACAGCATCATCTAGCCCCAAGCTAAGCAGAGCTTGTGTTATGGGTACTAGATGACTGATATACTAAATAGATTATACTACATAGATAGATATTTTTATTATATATAGAAAAACACCCAGAACACCCTGAACAAATATCTGCAGATTGTACAGACATTTGTCCCGAGGCGGAAATCGAACCTCTTGCGTCGCAGGCGGACCTTCGCCCGCTGCGCCACAGAGCTCGTCATGTTTGTCAATTTGCCTCGTTGATCCTGTCTATTGCGTCATGTGTGCGTTTTGGTTGGTTCCGCAGGTGTGGAGCGCCCGCGACGGCCGGCTGGTGGGCACGCTGCGCGGCGCCGGCGCGGAGATCACGGACGCCAGCGTGTCGGCGGACGGCGCGCTGGTCGCGTGCGGCTCCGTGGAGCGCCTGGTCCGCGTGTGGGACCTCGCCACGGCCGCGCCCAAGGCGGTCCTACACGCGCACGGAGGTATGAAGCCTATCCATCGCCGCAGCCTGCCGTGCGGTGCCGACATGCCCATGGATGCAGTAAGAGCCTGCTAATGGATACCTCTGGAAGATGAGCAGCGGCGTCATTCCGTGTATCGACATCCCATACTGCGCTCAGCAACCCGCCTGCCGGGCGTGGTGAGTATGGCAACTACCGCTCGTGGAGATCCATGAGGGAGGGCTGTGTTCATCAGCGGACGTTCCATGGCTGAAATGATCATCGCAGCCGCAGGACTGCTGTCCACGCAAGTTTCTGTTTCAAAGATCATGAGGCCGTTGATGCAGTAAAAATTTGAGACGTGATTTAAAAGTGAAGTTAGTCTTAAGATTACCGATAAGGGAGGAATGTTATTCCAACACCTTGTTGTAGGTATCGGAAACTACCAGTAAACGCTTTGGTTTTGTGACTGTGCTAAAGTAGTGCCGATCTAATTGAACGTAAATCTCCAACCACGAACTTCAGTTTATTACGTTTATTATTATTATTGTTTATAAGCACTCAGGTTTATTGAACTTAACTACGTCAAAAATAAGCTCCCATAGATGCAGTTCTCTACGCGATTCCTTATTAACCATAGACATTTTATTTAGATAGGAGTGATGACTACGAGGTGGTATTTTAAAACAGAAACCGACAACATGCATTTTGCACATGCACTACTTGCGGTGTCCTGATTAGTAGTCGAGGTCCATACACAACTTCATAGTAGTTTAACCTTGACACGTGTTTACCTTTTGTTCACATCTAGTTTATAATAATACATGTTGGCCGAGTGGCATGTATCCCCGACTTTCAATCCGAAGGTCGTGGGTACGATACCGGCCGTGCACCAATGGATTTTGCACAAATAACACGTGCTTTAACCGTGATAGAAACATCGTGAGGAAACCCGCTTTGTCAGCTTCAGACGTATTGACCTGTTCTTTCCTCTGACTAATAGTTGACTAAGCTGAGAGGATAGCTTAGGTGCTGGGCAAGCCTAACTCATCTAACAATGACACTGCAGCGTCCCGTACAGCATGATTACCAGTTGTTGACGCTGTATAAACCGTCTACAATAGATGCGAAGGCCTTACATCTAGTTTAGCCATTGATATAAAAGCATAGATGAGCCATCACCTCAAAAACTCTGGCATTGTGTTTACAATACTGCCGACGAATGCGCAACACGCCACGCGTACCGAAAAAATAGTGTTATCTCTTTCTCCCACATTATTTGCAAACACTACTTTCTCTTTCTTGCATGAGTGAGCTCACTCTCATCGTTTGGAAACACAACGGCGCGGTCTCAGTACGGTGAGGGCTCATCTATGCTTTTATATCAATGAGTTTAGCTGAGATAGTCAACAGGGAATTCAAAAAGTCCCCCCCCCCTGCTAGCGAAAATGCAAGTCCTAATCCACCTGTGCCCTGTTGCAGGCACGATCACGTCAGTGTCGTGGGCGCCGCCGGCGCGCGCGGACGTGCGCTGGCTCGCGTCGACTTCCACGGACGGATCCGTGGCGTTTTGGACTTGCTCGCCCGATGGACAGTTTCTATCTCAGGTTTGTGTGTAATGCGCCCCGAAAAGGGGTGTTATAATCATATGTATGTATTTACGTGAAACAGTTATAAATATTAAAATATTTATTTCAGGCAGCATTGGTAAAGTGCAAGATGTAAAATACTTAAATTTATTAAACATACAAAAACATCCGGAACACTGAGTAAATATCTGCAGTTTGTACAGACATTTGTCCCGAGGCGGGAATCGAACCCGCAACCTCTTGCGTCGCAGGTGGATCTTCGCCCACAGAGGTCGTCATACCACTATAATACTTACAAATCAATTATCAACACTAAAGCACTTGTACTCTATACACTTTGAACTCGCTCGGATATATTGTATTGCACTGTTCACTTTCATAGCCAAAGAAAGACAGTTTTTTCGGCAAACACACGTATTTATATCGCACTTAGTAGAACATTCCAGAAGTAGAAACATCTAGGTACACAAACAGAAGAGAACTTTCCTTGTTGGCGTTCTAAAAATAGAAGTGACAAACAACATGACTTTTAGTTCTATCCCTTTCTAACATGTTTACATTTAATCACGCCTGAATACCTGTTATTTTTCGTTTCGTTTGCGTACGGCGCACATGTATTTTTTATTTATTACAGGAATATTACATGTTTGTTAATAGTGTTTTAAATCCTATGTTAGGTTTATCTAAACACTAAGTTCTCGATGTAATTTACACAACTACCTAATTAACTTATAACTATCTAAACTACCTACAAATGCAACAAAAAACAATGAATGCAAATGCATAATGTAGATTTCAATGATTTAGGCCAGAGGTCTCCAAACTTTGAAGCCTTGGTTGGGGCCATAATATTTTTTTCGGTGTGTTGCAAGGGCCATAACAATTTTAATTTTTCTGCCCGCCTAAGCAAACATAGGCTTTTATTGCATTTCAATTACTATTGATTGTGTATTGTGACACGTAACGGGCGGATTGATGGCAGTGACGGGCCGGATTTTGGAGACCTCTGGTTTAGGCGGTCAAAAACCTGTTTCCCGACAAAACAATCTAAAAATAATTGCTCAGGAAGTACAGTTCTAGGAATACAATGGTACCCTTTTCAATTCAATTTAAACACCGGTACTATCTCGATCTTTCGCTTATTTACTAGTAGTTAGCGTTACGGGGCGCAACAATCTTTTGTTTTTCTTGACTTTTTTGGGGTTCCGTACCCAAAGGGTAAAAACGGGACCCTATTACTAAGACTCGGCTCTGTCTGTCTGTCTGTCTCCAGGCTGTATCTCATGAACCGTGATAGCTAGACAGTTGAAATTTTCACAGATGATGTTCTTTTGCCGTTATAATAAGAAATACTAAAAAACTGAAAAAAATATATTATTAATTAATTATTATTAACTAGCTTCGCATGCGTTGTACCTGGATATAAAGTAGCCTATATGTTAATCCTAGTCAACATCTATACGTTTGCAAAATTTGAGCTCAATACATACCCTACTTTTTGCGTGAAGAGGTAACAAACCTCCATACAAACAAACTTTCGGCTTTGCTCAATATCATATAATATATTATCATACAATATAATATAATCAACTATTAGTGAGATTTATGGGGGGTACAAACGTGATTTTTTTGCCGTTTTTTGCTCGATATTAATAACGGCAACAGGTAGACGCTTGAAATATTCACAGAATATTAAATTGAATATTAATTTAAAAAAATAAATAATCGATATAAAATAAAATACATATTTAAGGGGGGCCCCCATACAACAAAAGTGATTTTAATGCCGTTTGAATATTACAGCCGTATGAAAAGTGAGTAGGTAACTGAAAATCTCAACCAAAAGTGGGTGTAGCTACCTTTTTTTGCCAAATAATGGTACGGAACCCTTCGTGCGCGAGTCCGTTCCCACGATACAGGCATAGCCTAGTGTAGGCATCATAATAAACACAACTTTCATTTGTTTCTTTGTCAGCCGGTGCAGTACGTGGAACGCATGCGCCCCGGCGCCTGCCACATGATCTGCGCGGCCTGGTCGAGCGGCGGCGCCTTCCTCGCGGCCGGCTCGGCGGACCACCACGTGCGCCTGTACGCCGTGCAGGCGGACCCGCCGGGCCCGAGGCGGGTGAGTGCCTCCGATCCCATTCCGTGGAGAATCCGAGCATAGCCGAGAGTCAGCTTATCAGCTAATAAATCTTTATCTTTACATAGCCAAAATCTTTCATAATGCTAAAAGTGAAGGAGCACTTTTCAGTTCCATATGTCATCACTGGTAAACGCACACTGATTGTAGACGTTCGTCTTAAGGTCCAACTAGTCGGGGAGGCAAAGTCGTCAGTGGGCGCGGCCTAAATGTATGCTATCTCACCTGACATAGTGTGTTTACCCGCGCGCTAGAATGAAATGCACAACGATTCATTCCTAAACCGACCGCGCAAAAATATGTGAATAGACTTTTAGCACAAGGGTTATTAAAGAAAATTTGAGTGTAATCTTTTCAAAATAACATTTATTTCAACTTTTGAATAAACTATGTCGGAACGGCGTTTATTTTTTAGTTTTCCTTCTCCTTATAATATTTAGTTTCGTCCAAAGTTGGGCTAAAATTAGTGTTGATATACGAACGTTTAGAAGCGATAAATTGATATTATCCTTAGTGTTGGATGGTTAACGTCAAACTGTGGAGTAGTTACCCTTCCACGTTTGTATGGAAAGATGGGCGACTCGTTCATCCTTAAGGATGAACGAGTCGCTCAACACACTCAAGTTTTTCTATAATATAATAACCCTTGTACTAAAAGTCTATTCACATATTTTTGCGCGGTTGCTTTAGGAATGAATCATTGTGCATTTCATTCTAGCGCGCGGGTAAACACACTATGTCAGGTGAGATAGCATACATTTAGGCCGCGCCCACTGACGACTTTGCCTCCGCGACTAGTTAGACCTTAAGGCACTGAAGTATGGTGGGCGAAAAGACGTTGCGAAGTTTCCCAAACGCTGCATGCTGGCACTTGTTGGATTCGACGATTGACCTCTTTTTCATTCTTTATTGCACACAAACAAAAATAACTTAAAAATACGCAGTACAAAGGCGAGCTTAACCCTTTAAAGAGTTCTTTACATATCCTTTTTCTATAATTATCTGCAGATACTGGAGACGGCGGTGCACGGCGACGCGGTGGACAGCATTGCGTGGGCGCACCGCGGGCTGCGCTTCGTGTCTGGGAGTAAGGTGGGTGCACTTATTGCATATTATGTTCTGGGCATAGCCCTAGCTGTGCGGTGCCGCGCCACCGTGCATCATCATTACAGGGTGGTTGAATACAGTTACTTACTACATTCATAACTGACCTAAACATACACACACTCGACTCATAAGCACACACACTCGCCTCATAAGCACACACACACACACACACACACAAACACATTCTAACACGCACATATACTCATGATACTCATGATCTCCTACACCAGGGGGAAGACGAGGACTAAACCACAAGGACAGCCAGCCAGAAAGGCACCTTTCAAGTGACCCAGGGGTAGTTGCCCCTGGAGTAGAAGCCGGGGTAAGGAGGTGTAACCTCGAGGCCCCACCCGGAGACCCCCGAAGGGGTCTGGAAGACAGGAATGATGTATACTCATTTTTCTTGTTTATTAAATATTCAAATCTCTGCTATCCATATACTTAATATGTTTCTAAGAAGTGTTAGTATTCGTTTGTCTGCATAAAATATACCTACTTTTGTACACACTTAATCATAATGTTTTATAAGTACCGAGGAAGAGCGAGGCCTCCTAGCACAGGTATATTATACATACTTAAAAGGAGTCTTATACAACTGAAATGTACATTTAAGATTAAGTCATTGAAATAAATCATTTTTCATTTTCTGTTACTGTCAGCCCGAATCATCCCATTGTTGGGCAAAGTCAAAGTGACTGGAAGAAGTAGAGGGAGGCCTCTACTTCTTCCAGTCACATCAATCTCTAATTAGTGGTGGGGAGCAGGGTGTTAAAATAACGTAGTCTAATTAGACCAAAATCAACACTTCAATAACGGCTCACACCAATAAGTATCTCACTGCAGATTCACACTAGAACATTTCTTCATAGAACACTGATCAACACCATAGCACTTGTACACAAATCACTTTCAAGTCACTCGGATATAATAGCCAAATAAAGTCTGTCCGCTCGGCAAATACGCCCACATATTTATATTGCACTTATTAGAACATTTTGAGAAGGAAGCGTCTAGTTTCACACACAAAATATTTCGAGAACATTCCTTTGTTTACGTTCTAAAATGAAAAAGAAGTTAACTTTTAACTTTAGTTCTGTCTCTTTCTAAGGTGTTTTAACACCGGCAGGGTGATAACGTATCTCGCGACAGGTTTTGCAACAGGCAATTGACAGCAATATTGCTGTCAAATGTCAATTCCTTGCTGTTCTCTAATACAAAATTGTCATTTGACAGCAATATTGCTGTCAATTGCCTGTTGCAAAACCTGTCGCGAGGGACATAATCACCCTGCCGTTCTTATTTTCAACTAGCCTCTGTTGAAAATGAAGATTTTTATTTTCAACTAGCCTATATTGAAATTAAAGATTTTTATTTTTAACTAGCCTATATTGAAGTTAAAGATTTTTATTTTCAACTAGCCTATTGTTTCGACCTGTGCAGGACGGCAGCGCAGCTATATGGACGTTGCACGCGACCCAGTGGAGGCATTCCCTGCTGCTGCCGGCAGAACAAGTCGCTGATGGCAAGAGACTTAAGGTATGACCTTCTACTTCTGCAGGGTGTATTTTTTATTTTATTTTATTATTTGGTTCACAGTTTGAAATAAACACATAATAATTAATCGAATTTCTGACATTCTCGGGTCATTCCCGGTGTTATTTCTAATTAACAGTGAACACAGCATTCTCTCATCATCTCAGCCTGCTGGACATAGACCATCCTCGTTGATCTCCCAAGTACTGATCATGGGGGGTTGTTGCCATGCTCACCACGCTTGGCGGGCGGGTTGGCGAGCGCAGTCTATTTTGTTGTCATCATCGTCATTTCAGCCGGAAAACGTCCACTACTGAACACAGGCCTGCCTCATGGATATCCATGAGGGGTAGTTGCCATGCTCACCATGCTTGGCGGGCGGGTTGGCGAGCGCAGTACTGGATGTTGAAACACAGGAAGACGCTGCAGAGGTTTCCCTTAGCAGATTCTTACTGCATCTACGGGCAAGAGAGGAGGATTTTAATTTCAATATGCAATAGTTCTGATTCATTATGCATTGCTATAGCCATGGGGCGCCGGCAGTAGAATGTTGCCCCTCCTCATGACCGTGGATGCAGTAAGAGTCTGCTAAGGGATACCTCCGAAAGATGGGCAGCAGCGTCTTTTCATATATCAACATCCCATACTGCGCTCGCCAATCCGCCTGCCAAGCGTAGTGAGTATGGCAACTACCCCTCATGGAGATCCATGAGGGAGGCCTTTGTTCATTATTGGACGTTTTATGGCTGAAATGATGATGCATTGCTAGTTTTAAGTATGGTTGTTACATTGTTTTATAAATTTATATGTTTTGAAATAATGAAAATATGTCCAAAGCGTACTGTTTACAGTTTTCTCTCTTTTTATTATCTTATAACTATTTGTGATAACCTATTACTTGCTTTATGTTTTCCCACTTTTGTGTACTAGTTTATTATAGCTGTTGGTTGTCTTAGTAAATAAATAATAATGTTATTGTAATTGTTATTATTTCTTTGAATAATTTGTTGTTTACAGGTCACAATGGTCTGTTGGGACAGTAGCGATGCTTACGTCATCACAGCTGTTTCTGACTCCACTATCAGAGTAAGTATAAGGACGGTCGCCTAGAGCTGTATTTTCTGTAGGTCTACCATAAGTTTTCACAATCTATTCTCGGTAGCGACTATATTTAAAAAAGTATGAAGACTCGTACAGCGCCTCTAACGGATAGTTTGGTACTAAAATACGCAGTAAACTATACTACAGCGACTGTAGTTTGGGCTTCATTTGCTTATAATTTGGTACCATTGGTAACAAATCTGACAGATCTTAGTAACGTACTATTACTACTGTAATTACGGCAGGCGATCTTACAGTGACAACTTATGGTAGGCACACTGATCGCTTTTAAACCCATGAAAAAAACGAGGGCTGTTATAAGTTTGGTCGCTATGTGTGTGTGTGTGTGTGTGTCTGTGGGTACTATGGCTCTTATAAACGAGATTGAGAATACAGTTTTTTATTTACAACAAGTTTTCTAGCGGTGTTTCTGAAATATGTTTTATCAAAAGGCATTTACAAGAAAAGGGGAGTGAAAGTGGGCAAGCATAATAGAAAGTTTCCATATATAACCATATATATACATATAACCAAGTTTAGTAACAAATGAAAAAACTGCTGTGTAGTATGCGACACTGAAAGTTAGAGATCGGTTGAGCCATTTACATGATATGAGGGGTGAAAATGGGTATATTATCATATCAGCATACATATAACCGGGTATTGCTTGCATGCTTCGTGCAATCCAAGCGGAACGTCGGGAAATAATAAAGGTAATTTACGCGATAAATACCCGGTTATATGTATGTTATTGACGTGTTGTGATCGCGAAAGTTTAAAAAGACAAAAGTGGGAATAGTCAATCGCATGTTTTCAAATATTGGGTATATTTGAAAACATGCGATTGACAAAATGGAGCAAAGACATTGCGACTATGCGGGCAAAGAGACATTTATTATTTTTACATACTTGGTATCGCAGTGCATGAAAGAGGGAAGCGAACCGATTCATTTATGTACCCTGTTTCCTATTTAAGATTAAGGATAAATATATTGATTTGCTGTTGTTTTGACATGTCCAAATTTGCCATTACAAAGGAAATAAGTTGATAGTTCTGATTTTATCGGCTTGATTGTTATGCAAGCTGCAACAAATAAATGCTGAAAAAAATGACTTTGTGATTGATATGATAACTTAATGGTGCTGTGTGAAATGTCCTGCATTATTAATTTATTGTGTGATTTGGCAGTTCGTAATTGTGTTTAGCCGCTAACTGCTTTTGAGAAAATAAAAAAACCTATTTAAAATGTTCAATTCCGCTGGGTTTTGAACCCACGTTGGCCAATTCGATCCTTGACCCTGCCTTAAGCTGAAGTGCGTTAACCAACTAAGCTAGTAGCCTTAATGGGCTTAGACAACTTTTTTGATAAGGTCATATCGGTTGAGCACCGACTAAGCGCCATCTACATGTACAAGAGTTCACCTGTTCATGGCCTGAAGTTATTCGGTTGCAAATGAAAGTTCTCAGTGGCAACTAGGCGTTTCTGCTGAATGTTTGTATGAATATACGTATGTCCGAAGATCATTCTTGAATGGATGATTGATGAAACTCAGATTTTGATTAAATTTAATATAAGGAGATTACATCAGTACAAATCGATTGTCGTCGGGGAAAATGAAACTTGATTTTACCTAGCGATTTCTTCCCAAACACTTTAACTTTGGACTTCTAACTTGTAATTTTTCATCAAAATGGAATCGATGATTTTAATGAATAAATATAAGTTTACGCTACTTAACGGAACTTAATTGAAATAATTAAATCTCCATCGCTCGAAGTTCGGGGCGAACGGCTAGTTAATAAATAGCAATACCCTAACACGTTTACTTGATAGCATCACTTCGCTCGCGCAGGTATGGTGCGCGCGGACTTGCGCGCAAGTCAGCACGCTCCTGGGGCACCGCGACGAGGCGTACGTGCTGGAGGCGCATCCCTTCCTGCCGGGCGTGCTGCTCTCGGCGGGACACGACGGCCAGCTGTTCGTGTGGGACGCGCCGCAAGCCAAGCCCATAGCCTACTTCCACAACCACATCCCGGGACAGGTCAGTACGCGCTGGAGGCGCATCCCTTCCTGCCGGGCGTGCTGCTCTCGGCGGGACACGACGGCCAGCTGTTCGTGTGGGACGCGCCGCAAGCCAAGCCCATAGCCTACTTCCACAACCACATCCCGGGACAGGTCAGTACGCGCTGGAGGCGCATCCCTTCCTGCCGGGCGTGCTGCTCTCGGCGGGACACGACGGCCAGCTGTTCGTGTGGGACGCGCCGCAAGCCAAGCCCATAGCCTACTTCCACAACCACATCCCGGGACAGGTCAGTACGCGCTGGAGGCGCATCCCTTCCTGCCGGGCGTGCTGCTCTCGGCGGGACACGACGGCCAGCTGTTCGTGTGGGACGCGCCGCAAGCCAAGCCCATAGCCTACTTCCACAACCACATCCCGGGACAGGTCAGTACGCGCTGGAGGCGCATCCCTTCCTGCCGGGCGTGCTGCTCTCGGCGGGACACGACGGCCAGCTGTTCGTGTGGGACGCGCCGCAAGCCAAGCCCATAGCCTACTTCCACAACCACATCCCGGGACAGGTCAGTACGCGCTGGAGGCGCATCCCTTCCTGCCGGGCGTGCTGCTCTCGGCGGGACACGACGGCCAGCTGTTCGTGTGGGACGCGCCGCAAGCCAAGCCCATAGCCTACTTCCACAACCACATCCCGGGACAGGTCAGTACGCGCTGGAGGCGCATCCCTTCCTGCCGGGCGTGCTGCTCTCGGCGGGACACGACGGCCAGCTGTTCGTGTGGGACGCGCCGCAAGCCAAGCCCATAGCCTACTTCCACAACCACATCCCGGGACAGGTCAGTACGCGCTGGAGGCGCATCCCTTCCTGCCGGGCGTGCTGCTCTCGGCGGGACACGACGGCCAGCTGTTCGTGTGGGACGCGCCGCAAGCCAAGCCCATAGCCTACTTCCACAACCACATCCCGGGACAGGTCAGTACGCGCTGGAGGCGCATCCCTTCCTGCCGGGCGTGCTGCTCTCGGCGGGACACGACGGCCAGCTGTTCGTGTGGGACGCGCCGCAAGCCAAGCCCATAGCCTACTTCCACAACCACATCCCGGGACAGGTCAGTACGCGCTGGAGGCGCATCCCTTCCTGCCGGGCGTGCTGCTCTCGGCGGGACACGACGGCCAGCTGTTCGTGTGGGACGCGCCGCAAGCCAAGCCCATAGCCTACTTCCACAACCACATCCCGGGACAGGTCAGTACGCGCTGGAGGCGCATCCCTTCCTGCCGGGCGTGCTGCTCTCGGCGGGACACGACGGCCAGCTGTTCGTGTGGGACGCGCCGCAAGCCAAGCCCATAGCCTACTTCCACAACCACATCCCGGGACAGGTCAGTACGCGCTGGAGGCGCATCCCTTCCTGCCGGGCGTGCTGCTCTCGGCGGGACACGACGGCCAGCTGTTCGTGTGGGACGCGCCGCAAGCCAAGCCCATAGCCTACTTCCACAACCACATCCCGGGACAGGTCAGTACGCGCTGGAGGCGCATCCCTTCCTGCCGGGCGTGCTGCTCTCGGCGGGACACGACGGCCAGCTGTTCGTGTGGGACGCGCCGCAAGCCAAGCCCATAGCCTACTTCCACAACCACATCCCGGGACAGGTCAGTACGCGCTGGAGGCGCATCCCTTCCTGCCGGGCGTGCTGCTCTCGGCGGGACACGACGGCCAGCTGTTCGTGTGGGACGCGCCGCAAGCCAAGCCCATAGCCTACTTCCACAACCACATCCCGGGACAGGTCAGTACGCGCTGGAGGCGCATCCCTTCCTGCCGGGCGTGCTGCTCTCGGCGGGACACGACGGCCAGCTGTTCGTGTGGGACGCGCCGCAAGCCAAGCCCATAGCCTACTTCCACAACCACATCCCGGGACAGGTCAGTACGCGCTGGAGGCGCATCCCTTCCTGCCGGGCGTGCTGCTCTCGGCGGGACACGACGGCCAGCTGTTCGTGTGGGACGCGCCGCAAGCCAAGCCCATAGCCTACTTCCACAACCACATCCCGGGACAGGTCAGTACGCGCTGGAGGCGCATCCCTTCCTGCCGGGCGTGCTGCTCTCGGCGGGACACGACGGCCAGCTGTTCGTGTGGGACGCGCCGCAAGCCAAGCCCATAGCCTACTTCCACAACCACATCCCGGGACAGGTCAGTACGCGCTGGAGGCGCATCCCTTCCTGCCGGGCGTGCTGCTCTCGGCGGGACACGACGGCCAGCTGTTCGTGTGGGACGCGCCGCAAGCCAAGCCCATAGCCTACTTCCACAACCACATCCCGGGACAGGTCAGTACGCGCTGGAGGCGCATCCCTTCCTGCCGGGCGTGCTGCTCTCGGCGGGACACGACGGCCAGCTGTTCGTGTGGGACGCGCCGCAAGCCAAGCCCATAGCCTACTTCCACAACCACATCCCGGGACAGGTCAGTACGCGCTGGAGGCGCATCCCTTCCTGCCGGGCGTGCTGCTCTCGGCGGGACACGACGGCCAGCTGTTCGTGTGGGACGCGCCGCAAGCCAAGCCCATAGCCTACTTCCACAACCACATCCCGGGACAGGTCAGTACGCGCTGGAGGCGCATCCCTTCCTGCCGGGCGTGCTGCTCTCGGCGGGACACGACGGCCAGCTGTTCGTGTGGGACGCGCCGCAAGCCAAGCCCATAGCCTACTTCCACAACCACATCCCGGGACAGGTCAGTACGCGCTGGAGGCGCATCCCTTCCTGCCGGGCGTGCTGCTCTCGGCGGGACACGACGGCCAGCTGTTCGTGTGGGACGCGCCGCAAGCCAAGCCCATAGCCTACTTCCACAACCACATCCCGGGACAGGTCAGTACGCGCTGGAGGCGCATCCCTTCCTGCCGGGCGTGCTGCTCTCGGCGGGACACGACGGCCAGCTGTTCGTGTGGGACGCGCCGCAAGCCAAGCCCATAGCCTACTTCCACAACCACATCCCGGGACAGGTCAGTACGCGCTGGAGGCGCACCCCTTCCTGCCGGGCGTGCTGCTCTCGGCGGGACACGACCACCCCTTCCTGCCGGGCGTGCTGCTCTCGGCGGGACACGACGGCCAGCTGTTCGTGTGGGACGCGCCGCAAGCCAAGCCCATAGCCTACTTCCACAACCACATCCCGGGACAGGTCAGTACGCGCTGGAGGCGCACCCCTTCCTGCCGGGCGTGCTGCTCTCGGCGGGACACGACGGCCAGCTGTTCGTGTGGGACGCGCCGCAAGCCAAGCCCATAGCCTACTTCCACAACCACATCCCGGGACAGGTCAGTACGCGCTGGAGGCGCATCCCTTCCTGCCGGGCGTGCTGCTCTCGGCGGGACACGACGGCCAGCTGTTCGTGTGGGACGCGCCGCAAGCCAAGCCCATAGCCTACTTCCACAACCACATCCCGGGACAGGTCAGTACGCGCTGGAGGCGCATCCCTTCCTGCCGGGCGTGCTGCTCTCGGCGGGACACGACGGCCAGCTGTTCGTGTGGGACGCGCCGCAAGCCAAGCCCATAGCCTACTTCCACAACCACATCCCGGGACAGGTCAGTACGCGCTGGAGGCGCATCCCTTCCTGCCGGGCGTGCTGCTCTCGGCGGGACACGACGGCCAGCTGTTCGTGTGGGACGCGCCGCAAGCCAAGCCCATAGCCTACTTCCACAACCACATCCCGGGACAGGTCAGTACGCGCTGGAGGCGCATCCCTTCCTGCCGGGCTTGCTGCTCTCGGCGGGACACGACGGCCAGCTGTTCGTGTGGGACGCGCCGCAAGCCAAACCCATAGCCTACTTCCACAACCACATCCCGGGACAGGTCAGTACGCGCTGGAGGCGCATCCCTTCCTGCCGGGCTTGCTGCTCTCGGCGGGACACGACGGCCAGCTGTTCGTGTGGGACGCGCCGCAAGCCAAACCCATAGCCTACTTCCACAACCACATCCCGGGACAGGTAAGTACGCGCTGAAGGCGCATTCCCTCCGCCGAGTGTGCTTTTCAAGCTTTCGCGTTTATCGAACGTTTTAGCAGCGAAGAGAGTCGACCCCTGAAATCGCAGCATGTGCGCGAAGTTAACGTCAAAAAGCGCTCTTTCGGCAAAACTGTCAATCTTAATAAGACGACCTCTGTGGCCGTAGCGGGCGAAGGTCCGTCTGCGACATAAGGGGTTGCGGGTTCGATTCCCGCCTCGGGACAAATGTCTGTACGATCTGCAGATATTTGTTTATCTATATCCCTATCCTATGATGATCCTATGATCCCTATCCTATAATAAGAATATCTATCTTTGTCTCCCAATTTGTTTAAGTCTACGAGTAAGTCTGCGTGGCTTTTGTCCTTACCTTTAAACTTTCTTGTTCCTTTATCCCATATCGTGAGGAGTTTGTAGCTATCTATATTGTATAATGTGTATCTGTCATCTAGTACCCATACCAAAAGCAATGCCTTAGCTTGGGGCTAGACGATGCTGTGAGAATTGTCCAGTATTATTTAATTTTATTTTGATTTTAATACCCAGTTGAATGTTTCCAGGGCGACGGAGCGATATTCGACGCGAAGTGGGCCGCTGACGGCGCCGGGCTGGCCGCCTCCGACAGCCACGGGCATCTGCTGCTGCTGGGACTAGGCCAGGGGCACCGCCTGCTGCGCACCTTGCCGACGGAGCTGTTCTACCACACCGACTACCGCCCGCTAGGTAACTGTCTGCATTTCCATCTGCTGCTGCTGGGACTAGGCCAGGGGCACCGCCTGCTGCGCACCTTGCCGACGGAGCTGTTCTACCACACCGACTACCGCCCGCTAGGTAACTGTCTGCATTTCCATCTGCTGCTGCTGGGACTAGGCCAGGGGCACCGCCTGCTGCGCACCTTGCCGACGGAGCTGTTCTACCACACCGACTACCGCCCGCTAGGTAACTGTCTGCATTTCCATCTGCTGCTGCTGGGACTAGGCCAGGGGCACCGCCTGCTGCGCACCTTGCCGACGGAGCTGTTCTACCACACCGACTACCGCCCGCTAGGTAACTGTCTGCATTTCCATCTGCTGCTGCTGGGACTAGGCCAGGGGCACCGCCTGCTGCGCACCTTGCCGACGGAGCTGTTCTACCACACCGACTACCGCCCGCTAGGTAACTGTCTGCATTTCCATCTGCTGCTGCTGGGACTAGGCCAGGGGCACCGCCTGCTGCGCACCTTACCGACGGAGCTGTTCTACCACACCGACTACCGGCCGCTGGGTAACTGTCTACATTTCCCTAGCTTCCGTCGACGCAGCCTCTTGCCACCCCCCACTGAGCAGCCTCTCGTCACTCCCCTGGCTCACATGAATAATCACCCGCTTGATACAGGTCGCGCGATAGTTAAAGATCGCTCGGCAAAAGTAGAAGGGGTATGCGCAGTATTCAGTTCTAAAGTTAAAGATCGCTCGGCAAAAGTAGAAGGGGTACGCGCAGTATTCAGTTCTAAAGTTAAAGATCGCTCGGCAAAAGTAGAAGGGGTACGCGCAGTATTCAGTTCTAAAGTTAAAGATCGCTCGGCAAAAGTAGAAGGGGTATGCGCAGTATTCAGTTCTAAAGTTAAAGATCGCTCGGCAAAAGTAGAAGGGGTATGCGCAGTATTCAGTTCTAAAGTTAAAGATCGCTCGGCAAAAGTAGAAGGGGTACGCGCAGTATTCAGTTCTAAAGTTAAAGATCGCTCGGCAAAAGTAGAAGGGGTATGCGCAGTATTCAGTTCTAAAGTTAAAAATCGCTCGGCAAAAGTAGAAGGGGTATGCGCAGTATTCAATTTTAAGGTCTATTTGGTGATGTACGGAGTGAGCGGGCGGGTGTGCGCTGACGGCGTCATGTCATTGGTAGATCAGTCGCTCTCAAGGTCTCAAGTTTACCTCCCGCGTTGCGTTCACGCGTCTCGATTCGTGCGCGATTGTACACATGCGCCGATTGCCCTCACTAGATTCATCGAGCGATCTTAAACCACCGCGCGACCTGTAGCTCGCATGGACAGCTCGTATGTATTAAATATCGCTGGTACTATCCAGTCAAGACGAGCGCCTTGTGCCCCGATCGACTTGGGTGTTCAATTCGAGTTCCTTTTTAAACTTTCGCAATCACAACACATTATTAACCATGCCTGGTGGTGCCTGCTGCAATCCAGGTGTAACGCCGGGAAATAATAAAGATAATTTACGTGATAGATACCCGGTTCTATTATTATTTTATTATACAGCCGTTACTGTCCCACTGCTGCTTCCACTCCTCGCGACTTAACGCAGTTACAGGCCAAGATGGTAAATAAGCGTCAAGTTCGTCCCGCCATCTCATTCTCGGCTTTCCACGTCGCCTCCTAGCATTGGGTGGGCCCCATTCTGTGGTGGTCTTCGCCCACAAATCGCTGGACATGCGGCCATTGGTGGAATTCCCACTGGAGACGCCGGGCACTAGGGGGGGGGGGGGTTCTCTGAGTTTACATCATAGGAAAGGGGTTATATGTATGTTGTTAATAATCAAGTGATAGATGAATTATTTATTTGCAACTTCAGCACACACATACAATCTTTGTAGGTTGCCTGGAAGAAATTGCTTTGAGCAATAAGGCCGCCAATTTGTACAATGACATATTTATCCAAGTAATTTAATTTTTTGTATTTTAAGTGCAATAAAGTGTTCATTCATTCATTCTTTGCAAAGAATGGAATCGAACATATTCCATACTTCACTTAGAACATAAACAAACAAAATCACAAGAGATAAATGTATATACATTTTCTAATAAAAATTCTGGATGTGTGTTGCAGGATGGTAAAAAGGTAGTAACCAGCATGAGTTTACTCTAAGAGCAAATACTGATTTTTAGTACTACCCGCAAATGAGAAATTAACATTGCAAAAATGTTAATTGCAAAATGAAAAATGCAAAGTTATGTCAAGTTGGTTATCTCCTTGACCTCCCTACAAGTCATGACAGCGGCCTTTTCCTGTTTTAACTATGATTTTATTAAAATAACGATAAAGAATGCATTTATTTAACTCAAAATTACAAAAAACAACTCAGGCGCTACACACATACTTTATCATCATCGTCATCAGCCCATGTCAGTCCACTGCTGGTCATAGGCCTCTACCATGGCACGCCACTGAGCTCGATCTTCAGCTTTTCTTCTCCAATTCCTGCCCGCTGTCTTACGAATATCATCGCCCCACCTAGCACAGATACTTAACCAAGAAATAATTATGTATACAGGGTGTAAAAGGACGACTTCCGAAAACTTCGGGGGTTCAATGTACTCATCAATATGAACACCTTTTACTGAGGAACTTTCGCTGTAAAAAAATGTGAAGAAACAGCTGTTCCATACAAAAGTACAATACCTACTTTACTAAAATATATGGAACAGCTGTTTCTTTACTTTTTTTTACAGCAAAAGTTCCTTAGTTTATATTGACGACTACACACTGACCTGCCGAAGTTTTAGTTTTTCAAAGAAATGAATAACCTTATCAAAAGTTTTACGGTTCCGGTGGGATTCGAACCCACGTCCGTCAAATCGATACTTGACGCTTCCTTAAGCCGGAAGTGCTTTGACCGCTAAGTGTGGTTAAACACTATAAAAATAACAAACATTTACTTTTGTTGCTAAAAAGGCGTTCAGCTCAGCATAAATGTTGGGTGCGTTAAAACAGCCCGACGCTGATTTTCTGCTGAAACCTGAGTAAAGGTAGTAGCAGCGACGTATCTATACTAATAAGCTGAAGAGTTTGTTTATTTGCTTGAACGCGCTAATCTCAGGAACTACTGGTCCGATATGAAAAAATGTTTCAGTGTTATATAGCCCATTTATCGAGGAAGGTTATAGGCTATATAACATCAGGCTACGACCTACGGGAGCGGAGCAGTAACCAAAGATGCGGGTGGAACCGCGGGCGACTTCTAGTTTAGTAATAAACCAGTTACTAATCTCTGTTTCAGTCCGCGACGCGCAGGGCGGCGCGATGGACGAGCAGACCGAGACGCCCCCGCACCTCATGCCGCCGCCCTTCCTCGTGGACGTGGAGGGCGCGCCGCACCCGCCCGCGCTGCAGCGCCTGGTGCCGGGCCGCGAGAACCTCACGCTCAGCCAGCTCATCCCGCACGCCGACGTCACCCGGAACCGCATCGACGTCATGATACAGGCGTTAGCTGCGGAGAGGTCGCCGCCGGGTGAGTCTCTAGATGCGCCGCACCCGCCCGCGCTGCAGCGCCTGGTGCCGGGCCGCGAGAACCTCACGCTCAGCCAGCTCATCCCGCACGCCGACGTCACCCGGAACCGCATCGACGTCATGATACAGGCGTTAGCTGCGGAGAGGTCGCCGCCGGGTGAGTCTCTAGATGCGCCGCACCCGCCCGCGCTGCAGCGCCTGGTGCCGGGCCGCGAGAACCTCACGCTCAGCCAGCTCATCCCGCACGCCGACGTCACCCGGAACCGCATCGACGTCATGATACAGGCGTTAGCTGCGGAGAGGTCGCCGCCGGGTGAGTCTCTAGATGCGCCGCACCCGCCCGCGCTGCAGCGCCTGGTGCCGGGCCGCGAGAACCTCACGCTCAGCCAGCTCATCCCGCACGCCGACGTCACCCGGAACCGCATCGACGTCATGATACAGGCGTTAGCTGCGGAGAGGTCGCCGCCGGGTGAGTCTCTAGATGCGCCGCACCCGCCCGCGCTGCAGCGCCTGGTGCCGGGCCGCGAGAACCTCACGCTCAGCCAGCTCATCCCGCACGCCGACGTCACCCGGAACCGCATCGACGTCATGATACAGGCGTTAGCTGCGGAGAGGTCGCCGCCGGGTGAGTCTCTAGATGCGCCGCACCCGCCCGCGCTGCAGCGCCTGGTGCCGGGCCGCGAGAACCTCACGCTCAGCCAGCTCATCCCGCACGCCGACGTCACCCGGAACCGCATCGACGTCATGATACAGGCGTTAGCTGCGGAGAGGTCGCCGCCGGGTGAGTCTCTAGATGCGCCGCACCCGCCCGCGCTGCAGCGCCTGGTGCCGGGCCGCGAGAACCTCACGCTCAGCCAGCTCATCCCGCACGCCGACGTCACCCGGAACCGCATCGACGTCATGATACAGGCGTTAGCTGCGGAGAGGTCGCCGCCGGGTGAGTCTCTAGATGCGCCGCACCCGCCCGCGCTGCAGCGCCTGGTGCCGGGCCACGAGAACCTCACGCTCAGCCAGCTCATCCCGCACGCCGACGTCACCCGGAACCGCATCGACGTCATGATACAGGCGTTAGCTGCGGAGAGGTCGCCGCCGGGTGAGTCTCTAGATGCGCCGCACCCGCCCGCGCTGCAGCGCCTGGTGCCGGGCCGCGAGAACCTCACGCTCAGCCAGCTCATCCCGCACGCCGACGTCACCCGGAACCGCATCGACGTCATGATACAGGCGTTAGCTGCGGAGAGGTCGCCGCCGGGTGAGTCTCTAGATGCGCCGCACCCGCCCGCGCTGCAGCGCCTGGTGCCGGGCCGCGAGAACCTCACGCTCAGCCAGCTCATCCCGCACGCCGACGTCACCCGGAACCGCATCGACGTCATGATACAGGCGTTAGCTGCGGAGAGGTCGCCGCCGGGTGAGTCTCTAGATGCGCCGCACCCGCCCGCGCTGCAGCGCCTGGTGCCGGGCCGCGAGAACCTCACGCTCAGCCAGCTCATCCCGCACGCCGACGTCACCCGGAACCGCATCGACGTCATGATACAGGCGTTAGCTGCGGAGAGGTCGCCGCCGGGTGAGTCTCTAGATGCCTTCTGTAATGTGTTCTTAGGTTTCCTCTAGCCAGACAAGGAAGTTTATCGAAGGATTCTAAAGCTAAGTGTCCGCTGGCAAGTAACTTCCACAATTTCTTGCAGAAGACAATTGACAACTTACTGTTTCCACTGACTACAATTTCTAGTATGCATACACTTGCGACTTGCAGCAAGTTCGATAAGTGACTAAAACTTGCAGAAGTCAACTTGCGCGAGCGTTTACACGTTGCGAGTCGCCCTGGTGATACGCGGCGACGACCTCAATGACGTAGTTGGTTTAATAGCTGACAGGATTCTGCGGGTTCGATTCCCGCCTGGGAACAAAGTTTTTGAATGAACGATTGTCTGAACACTTTATTATAGACAAACGTACAAAGAAATTAGCCGCGGGGTGCCGGCAGTAGAATGTTACCCCTCCTCTCCTACCCGTGGATGCAGTAAGAGCTTGCTAAGGGACACCTCTGTAAGATGGGCAGCAGCGTCTTTCCAATATCAACATCCCATACTGCTCTCACTAACCCGCCTGCCAAGCGTGGTGAGTATGGCAACTACCCCTCACGGAGATCCATGAGGGAGGCCTTAGTTCAGTAGTGGACGTTTTACGGCTGAAATGATGATGATGTACAAAGAAATTACCTCTTTAATTAAATGTATTGGATTTTAATTATCTGAATAAAGAACATTGTTTATTTATTAAATGTTTATGACGTACCATAGGCGGATTTCTTCAAGGCTTGCTTTATCTGCAGATATTTGTCTCGTCCGGGTGTTTTCTATAAAAGATATGTATGTTTTTACAAAAAAGTGTATTCTACCCTCCATCTGTCCACCTCCTAAAATAAATTAAAATTTTCGACTCCGGCGGGATTCGAGCCCGCATTGATTAAACTGATCAGTTGATCAGTCTCCTAAAGCCGGTATGCTAAACTCAAATTTTTTTTTATGACATGTGCGGCCCGTACTTTAGTTATTGAGATCTATGCACCGCAAGTGGGCCTATTTTCATAGTTTTTGCGAGAAGAGGCTACGGAAAACTATATTTTTTGAATTAAAAGTATATTATTTTGAAGAAAAAAAAACAATATTCTATAGAAACTGGTTTTTTGGTTCATTTGGTATGCTTAAAATATTCGACGGATAAACCAGAAAATGAACCGGAACTAGTCCTATTTTCCTAATATTTTGACGCGTTTCGTAAATGCGTCCTTAAGGATGAACGAGTCGCTCATCTTTCCATACAAACTGGAAGGGTAACTACTCCACTGTTTGACGTTAATAATCCAACACTAAGGATTATTATCAATTTATCTTGTCATAATCTATGTTTGTATACACCCCAAACCGTAAAAAAAGTATTTCAAAAATACAAGCTTCAAAACTTTTGTATTTCAACACTGATTTTAGCCCAACTTTGGAGTAAACTAAATAATATAAGGAGAAAGAAAACTCAAAAATAAATACCGTTCCGACATAGTTTAATTATTCAAAAGTTGAAACAAATGTTATTTTGAAAAGACTACACTCAAGTTTTTCTATAATAAATAACCCTTGTGCTAAAAGTCTATTCACATATTTTTGCGCGGTCGGTTTAGGAATAAATCATTGTGCATTTCACTCTAGCGCGCGGGTAAACATGTGAATATGTCGTAGGAGTGTCTTAATAAATAAATGAACACGCTATGTCAGGTGAGATAGCATACATTTAGGCCGCGCTCACTGACGACTTTGCCTCCGCGACTAGTTGGACCTTAAGGTCGTAATAGGATGTCTGTCATTATTTCAATTTTTACTTCGTCTTCCAGGTGAGAACGGCTGGGGCGGCGTGGAAGCAAGAGGCGTGTGGCGCAACGAGGGGGTGCGGCACACGGCGGGCTCCTGGCAGCGGGGGGAGCCTCTGCTGCCCACCACCACCCGCCCTATGGTGCCTCCCCTCGCGCACAGCTACAGGGAGCGCATTGAAGAGACCTGGTGAGTACATGACTGTGTTTCCAGGTGAAATTATATGAAATGAAGAATATTTGAAGCTGACTAAGTCGCGGGTTTCCTTACGACGTTTTCCTTCGCCGTTAAAGCACGTGTCAAATGTGAACATTTTTGAAAAAAGGCAATCCATTATCAATCCATTTATTGATAACTTAAAGGTTACAAGTCAATAAAATTGCAATGATAATAATGTGACCCAAAGTAATAGAATAGAATATACATTTATTTGATTCACAAAAAACAGCACAGAAAACCGTATACACATTTTGGAACATTCAGAAATCAAAAGAAGAAGAAAAAAAAGGTAGGTACAATTACAGGAAAAATACAATAAAAAACTAACAGCTAAACAACATTTGAAACCTACCTACCTATGTGCTGCCAGTACCACTGTCTACTCTGCTGCGAAGCAAAAAGGAACAGTCTCAGCTTTGATGTTGCTCCACCCATAATTTCAACGAATTATTTACAATTAAATAACAATAATAAATTAATTGAATAGTATAATAACAATAAGAAAAAATTAAAACTGAATTAAAAAATAAATAATGAGTTACATTGCTTTTTTTTTCTGTGTGGGTATTTGGAGTGATAGCATAAACAACATTGTGCTCCTTGTTTATTTATTATTTAAAAATAAATACAAGTCTAGTTCTATGCTAATTATTTACCAAGATTAGTGTAAAGCCTCTCCTGCACTTGCTTCTATATAAATCCTCCTCTCAACTTACCCATAACACTGCAAACACTGGGACAATGGACCTCTTTGCAAAGCTGTCAATCAACATTGAAGAGCTGGCAGGCTCTTTTGACGCCAGGATGCAAAACTATGAGAAGGACCTCAAAAAACTCTAGCACTGATCAAGTTTCTCACAAAGATTTGGACACTGACTCGAGAAATTGTGAACTATGTTTACAATTTCTCATTTACTTTTGTATCAATATGTATTTACCTATGTATATCATAACTCCTTTTGTTTTGTACACGTATCCAGCTCACGTAATCAGCTTTTCCTATCCTCAAAGGTTAAGCTAAGCTCGCCTTTGTACATGTCATTTATTTAAACTTTTGTCTGTGTATTTACAATGTGTACAATAAAGAATTAATATTATCATACATATATGATAGAATCAAGCAAAAAAAAATCTTCAAACCCATAAAACTGCAAACCTTCTTAATTAAGTTTCTTACACTATCAACGTTCATCTGTTCACTGTGCTTGTAACCTTTATGAGAGAAAATAAATATATCTTTATTATTATTATTATTATTCTCCATTGTCGTCCCTCAGTGCGGAGCTAAACGCGATGGAGCAGGCGTGGTACCGGCGCGAGATGCGCCGTCGCCCACTCATGATCAGCACCGCGCCGCCCGACGCGCCCGCGCCGCGCCGCCGCAAGCCAGCCGCGCGCGCGCGCCCGCGCCCCGCTACGGTAACTATATCATGATCAGCACCGCGCCGCCCGACGCGCCCGCGCCGCGCCGCCGCAAGCCAGCCGCGCGCGCGCGCCCGCGCCCTGCTACGGTAACTATATCATGATCAGCACCGCGCCGCCCGACGCGACCGCGCCGCGCCGCCGCAAGCCAGCCGCGCGCGCGCGCCCGCGCCCTGCTACGGTAACTATATCATGATCAGCACCGCGCCGCCCGACGCGCCCGCGCCGCGCCGCCGCAAGCCAGCCGCGCGCGCGCGCCCGCGCCCCGCTACGGTAACTATATCATGATCAGCACCGCGCCGCCCGACGCGCCCGCGCCGCGCCGCCGCAAGCCAGCCGCGCGCGCGCGCCCGCGCCCCGCTACGGTAACTATATCATCACAGTCGTAGGACGTGCACTGCTGGACAAGGGTCTGTCATTCTCATGAAAGAAGTCCCCCGGCAGACCAGCGCTGCTACGCATTGCGCCTTGTGCATGGTTGGAATCTTACCTTTCAGATCAGGCATTAACGAATTATTGTTAAAAGATATTGCTCGTTTCCTTTCAAGGCCACATCTGGTGTACCACAGGGCTCTCACCTGGGACCCATACTGTTCCAAATCTTTGTTGATAATCTTCCAATCAAAGTGTATGAGTAAAATTTACTGATTGATCTACCTGTTTGTTCAGATAGCCCGGGTGGAGGAACCTGCCGTGGAGTCGGAACCCAACAGTGACACCAGCGACTACTCCGTACGCCTCTCAGGCGCCTCGCACTCGCGCTCCTACCGCTCCTCGCACTCGGAGCTCGACCTCACGCCGCCCTCCAGGTAAGGACAGGTCCCACAGACACCAGCGACTACTCCGTACGCCTCTCAGGCGCCTCGCACTCGCGCTCCTACCGCTCCTCGCACTCGGAGCTCGACCTCACGCCGCCCTCCAGGTAAGGACAGGTCCCACAGACACCAGCGACTACTCCGTACGCCTCTCAGGCGCCTCGCACTCGCGCTCCTACCGCTCCTCGCACTCGGAGCTCGACCTCACGCCGCCCTCCAGGTAAGGACAGGTCCCACAGACACCAGCGACTACTCCGTACGCCTCTCAGGCGCCTCGCACTCGCGCTCCTACCGCTCCTCGCACTCGGAGCTCGACCTCACGCCGCCCTCCAGGTAAGGACAGGTCCCACAGACACCAGCGACTACTCCGTACGCCTCTCAGGCGCCTCGCACTCTGAGCTCGACCTCACGCCGCCCTCCAGGTAAGGACAACATACTACTTAACACAAGCACTGGAAGTGCTTTAATCACCACAGAACCCATGTCAAGTACCGCTGAAATTCTTGATAAAGTGATTTCGGTTGAGCACCGATTAGAGCGCCATCTACAGGTTTCATTTCCATGAAATGTTCTACTAAAGTGTGGTTAAACACTATAAAAATTAACAGCAAAAACAATATGTTGTCAATAAATATATCTTATTTTCATGTTTCAGTTCATCCTCGTCGCAGTACTCGGACTGGGAGGCCGGGGCTCCGCCGGCGCGAGCACGCCGCCGCCCCGCGCGCTACACGCCGCCGGCGCGCGCGCGTCGCGCGGAGCCCGCGCCGCGGGTGCCGACGCCCGAGGATCCGCCCCCCGAGGACCCGCCCCCGGATCCGGAGACGAGCGACCGGTGAGTGTTGTAATGACTTCACACTGAAAATAGTCATCGCCACACGGCTGAGATGAGCCGTAGGACGTCCACTGCTGGACAAAGGCATCATGATCTTCAAGTATCTATTGATCTCGAGAGGTTGTTGCCATACTCACAGACTGGAAAGACGCTGCTGCCCATCTTCCGGAGGTATCCCTTAGCAGGCTCTTAGATAGATAGATAGATAGAACTCTTTATTGCACACCACATTAAAAGAACATAAACAATTTAGAAATAAGGTAAAAAACAACACAGGAGTACAGAGGGCGGCCTTATCGCTATGAGCGATCTCTTCCAGGCAACCTTGGAATGGACAGGAAAATGAAGGAGGCTATATCGTGACGTAAAATATAAGTAAGTAAAGAAATAAAACTAACATGAATAAATAAGTAAATATTCTTAGATTACTGCTAGATCTTACTGCCGTGGGGTGCCGTCAGTAGAATGATACCTCTCCTCTCATGCCCATGGATGCAGTAAGAGCCTGCTAAGGGAAACCTCCGGAAGATAGGCAGCAGCGTCTATCCGTGTATCAACATCCCATACTGCGCTCAGCAACCCGCCTGCCAAGCGTGGTGAGTATGGCAACGACCCCTCATGGAGCTCCATGAGGGAGGCCTGTGTTCGTCAGTGGACGTTTCATGGCTGAAATGATGATGATAGGCTCTTACTGCATCCACTGGTATGAGAGGGGGGCTAACATTCTTCTTCCGGTACTCCACGACTCACTGTAGCGATTGGATTGTCCCAGGTGCGGCCCCAGCACGAGCGCCTCGCCCGCGGCGCTGCCGGAGGAGTACCGCCCCGGCGACTGGATCACCAGCGTGGCGCCGCGCAAGGCGCCCTACCATCCGCAGATGGGCGACCATTGCCTGTACTTTCGACTGGTTAGTATTATCATTAACATTTAAAGCTGAGAAAATCTTTAAGAGATGACTGTATACCCGAATAGAACATATCGCACCTCCATCCAACAAAGACATATCAACTACCGTGAAGATCTATCACTCGCCACGTCCACCCGATATTACAGCAAAATCATACTTCCTTACAGTACTAAGCATACATATAGGCGGTTTGGATATTTTCAGAAACATTTTAGATTTTGTACTCTTTGTATCTATATACAATAAAATTCAAAGTCCTGACTGACTGATATGTCAACGCGCAGACTAAACCACTGGACCTAAAGACTTGAAATTTGGCACACATATACCTTGAGTATCCTAGAGGTGCACTAAGAAGGGATTTTTCGAAATTCCCACGGGATAGGTAATGGGTGGAATAATTCTTTCAAATGTATTCTCACCTGCGGGGTGCTGGTTATGATAGTTCAAATATTTCACGTAAATACGCAAAATGGGAGTTTCAGAGCCGGAGGCCAAGGGGGATGAAATCAGTTTCGTGTAAAATCGGAATTGTACATACCCCGTATTGTGCTTCTGCTGCCACAATGTTAGCTCGAGCTGGCTGGTCGCAGTTTCCAGGTGTTCGGGATGGATTTTACTCACGCACATGTAAATTAGGAGGCCTCCTGGGTCGTGGTAATATGTGGGTCGCGCGCGGTAATTAATTAGTAATAAATTGGGGCCGAGAGATATGTCCTCTCAGGCTGCGGTGTATGTAGGAACTGAGTATAAAAAATATGGCGGCGCGCAAACTGCATGCGTCTGTGCTTTCTTGCTTGATTCGTAGAGATGGGACACTTCCAGGCTAGCGTAGTGTGGAGACACACACGCAGGCATAGACAAGACCAAAAATAACACAAAAAAAGAAACAGGTAATAAATGGGATTTATATTTTCGAATCAAAGAGGCTCTGCGTGAAAAAGGGGATTTTACGTTTTATGACTTCCACGCGGTCGAAGTCGCGGGCAAAAGCTAGTGACTGTATACTTTAACAGAACACATCGCACCTCCATCCAATAAAAACATATTAACTACCGTGAACATCTATCACTCCACACGAAATTACAGCAATATCCTACTTCCTTACAGTTATAAGCATAATAGCGGTTCGGAACATTTTAGATTTTTCATGGAACTAGGTTTTTTGTTGAAAAAAATAAGGATAACTTACTTAATCGCATTGAAGTTTAAGAGTAACGTAACTGTACCGAGGCACGTCCGCGTCGGCGCGTGCCATCGTATGATGTCACATGAAATTTCGATTAAATCTCGATTTCGATTTTCGAACTTCGATTTCGAACAAGCGGTTATTAATGTTGATGAGATTTATTTATGTGTGTGTTATAATAAATAAATAATGTACCGACGTTATTTTTAGATAATGTTAAATTGGATAAAATAAGTTTCCAATAGTTTTTGTGAATCTACATAATGGACTAAAAATTAAAATTTAGTCAAGTCGTTATTGAATTAGTTTGCTTCAGAAAGCTTAAGTGTAGTTTTGTAGCTAGTAAAGATATATTGGGATTGTTTCAGGGTCACCAGAGGTACTTTGAGGCGGTGGCAGAGAAGGACCTCTACAAAATAAACCCCCGGGACAAACCTTGGGAGCGGACGCAGGTTTATGTAAGTATAATATACATTTGTAGATCTTCATATCATCTGCAAGCAGGAGAAACCTAGAATAAATGAAGCAGGATTCAATATCGTTGATAAATAAGGTGAAAAGAAGTGGACCAAGTATTGAACCCTGCGGTACACCAGAGGGGATCAGTAATGAACACAATCTAAATGCATTCAGAACAATAGTTTGACAGGGTCCCTGGAAATACAAGATGAACCACCGAAACAGATCACCTCGTATTCCGCTATAAAATTGTTGTTAAGAGTTGTATAGAATGATCTATACGATCAAAATCTTGACTAGTCTCTATAGATGGCATCGACCTGTCCCCCCGACTCCATACCAGCAGTGACAGCATCAATAAAGGTAGCTAGATTAGTTAGATTGTTGCGAAATAAATGTATGTCTCAGTGCTAGGTACAGTTGATCGTGGACCATCTTCTTATTATAATAATCTTTGCGAGAACGCACAATTTGGACATCGTTCTATAATTACTAATGTCACGTTACGAACCCTTTTTGTGAATAGGTGTAATAGCGGGCTTCCAAATAGCGGGCATTTTCAGTAATAGACCGTTTAAGTATTAGGCTAATGGGATAAACAATCAACTCGACACAGCTTCTAAATATGAAAGGATTGAGGCCATCAGGTCCTGATGTCCCATTGCAATCTATCACTTACAGAAACTTGCATATTTATGGGGCCGTCTCGACGAGCAAGGGAATCGCGGCGATGTTATCGTCGTGCCACGTATTTCTATACACTCTCTTAGAGGCCGTCTCCACGAGTGAGAATCGCGACGAGTCCGCGCTATAGAAATACGTGGCGCGACGATAACACAGCCGCGATTCCCTCGCTCGTGGAGGCGGCCCCTAAGAAGGATTAATTTCAATAATACAGATATTAGCTGTATCGCAGAGCACATTAGCCGTCGTTGATGATGATGACGTACAGGGTGGCGATGATGTAGTAGAGAATGCTAGGTAATTTGAGTTGTAGAAGCCAGTTTAATTCCAAAACCATTTACCCGCCTAGTTAGGCACCCTATCACATACTTAGACGTCCATAGACTATCAGATAAATACCCTCAAAATCTATATTCGTCACGGAAGACCAGCGTTATAGTAGCGGCTTACAGACATTTTATAAAAACAGCAGTGACGACCGCTTTTGTTGTCATTTTACTACATTTTTGTATTGTATTCTTTGTATTGTGAATTTGTGATACAAAATAAACGTTTCATTCTTTCTTTCCTTCTATATTGACTCGCGCTGCAGGAGTGCGAGCTAGTGAAGGTGGTCGGCATCAAGTACGTCATCAAGCCGCCGCGCATCGCGTGCGTGCGGCTGGCGTGCTGCGGCGCGGGCCGCGCGCGCTCCTTCACCGTGCGCTACCACGACATGCCCGACGTCATCGACTTCCTCGTGCTGCGCCAGCAGTACGACGTGGCCACGCGGCGGCGCTGGACGCAGGGGGACAGGTATCTAGCTCCTTCACCGTGCGCTACCACGACATGCCCGACGTCATAGACTTCCTCGTGCTGCGCCAGCAGTACGACGTGGCCACGCGCCGGCGCTGGACGCAGGGGGACAGGTATCTAGCTCCTTCACCGTGCGCTACCACGACATGCCCGACGTCATCGACTTCCTCGTGCTGCGCCAGCAGTACGACGTGGCCACGCGCCGGCGCTGGACGCAGGGGGACAGGTATCTAGCTCCTTCACCGTGCGCTACCACGACATGCCCGACGTCATCGACTTCCTCGTGCTGCGCCAGCAGTACGACGTGGCCACGCGGCGGCGCTGGACGCAGGGGGACAGGTATCTAGCTCCTTCACCGTGCGCTACCACGACATGCCCGACGTCATCGACTTCCTCGTGCTGCGCCAGCAGTACGACGTGGCCACGCGCCGGCGCTGGACGCAGGGGGACAGGTATCTAGCTCCTTCACCGTGCGCTACCACGACATGCCCGACGTCATCGACTTCCTCGTGCTGCGCCAGCAGTACGACGTGGCCACGCGGCGGCGCTGGACGCAGGGGGACAGGTATCTAGCTCCTTCACCGTGCGCTACCACGACATGCCCGACGTCATCGACTTCCTCGTGCTGCGCCAGCAGTACGACGTGGCCACGCGCCGGCGCTGGACGCAGGGGGACAGGTATCTAGCTCCTTCACCGTGCGCTACCACGACATGCCCGACGTCATCGACTTCCTCGTGCTGCGCCAGCAGTACGACGTGGCCACGCGCCGGCGCTGGACGCAGGGGGACAGGTATCTAGCTCCTTCACCGTGCGCTACCACGACATGCCCGACGTCATCGACTTCCTCGTGCTGCGCCAGCAGTACGACGTGGCCACGCGGCGGCGCTGGACGCAGGGGGACAGGTATCTAGCTCCTTCACCGTGCGCTACCACGACATGCCCGACGTCATCGACTTCCTCGTGCTGCGCCAGCAGTACGACGTGGCCACGCGGCGGCGCTGGACGCAGGGGGACAGGTATCTAGCTCCTTCACCGTGCGCTACCACGACATGCCCGACGTCATCGACTTCCTCGTGCTGCGCCAGCAGTACGACGTGGCCACGCGGCGGCGCTGGACGCAGGGGGACAGGTATCTAGCTCCTTCACCGTGCGCTACCACGACATGCCCGACGTCATCGACTTCCTCGTGCTGCGCCAGCAGTACGACGTGGCCACGCGGCGGCGCTGGACGCAGGGGGACAGGTATCTAGCTCCTTCACCGTGCGCTACCACGACATGCCCGACGTCATCGACTTCCTCGTGCTGCGCCAGCAGTACGACGTGGCCACGCGGCGGCGCTGGACGCAGGGGGACAGGTATCTAGCTCCTTCACCGTGCGCTACCACGACATGCCCGACGTCATCGACTTCCTCGTGCTGCGCCAGCAGTACGACGTGGCCACGCGGCGGCGCTGGACGCAGGGGGACAGGTATCTAGCTCCTTCACCGTGCGCTACCACGACATGCCCGACGTCATCGACTTCCTCGTGCTGCGCCAGCAGTACGACGTGGCCACGCGGCGGCGCTGGACGCAGGGGGACAGGTATCTAGCTCCTTCACCGTGCGCTACCACGACATGCCCGACGTCATCGACTTCCTCGTGCTGCGCCAGCAGTACGACGTGGCCACGCGGCGGCGCTGGACGCAGGGGGACAGGTATCTAGCTCCTTCACCGTGCGCTACCACGACATGCCCGACGTCATCGACTTCCTCGTGCTGCGCCAGCAGTACGACGTGGCCACGCGGCGGCGCTGGACGCAGGGGGAGAGGTATCTAGCTCCCTCACCGTGCGCTAACACGACATGCCCGACGTCATCGACTTCCCGACGTACTGGAAATTCATGCAGGGAGGCTAAAGGACAGATATATGTACATACAGTTGGGCAAAGGCCTCACCCTGTACTCTCCCTCGTCCCTCCTTTTTCCCTCGTTAAGCTTATATTAAATATTGCAGGTTCCGCTGCTTGATAGACGACTACTGGTGGAACGGCATCATCCTGGAGCGCGTGGGCCAGCCGGACGCGCCCGCGCCCACGCCCACGTCCGCGGCGCACGCGTGGGCGGCCGAGGCGGCCAGCCACTTCCTCTCGCTGCGCGTGCGCTGGGACAATGGCGAGGTAGAGCGCCTCAGTCCATGGGACTTGGAACCGCTTGATCCGGAGAGGTAAGGGTTTTAAATGAACACTTATTACAATCTTCTTAACAAAGAATCATCGACACGCCACCAAATCTCGAGAACACAACCCGATGCTGTTGAATTTCACTCTCCGGCGAAATTTTTTCCCGCATTTTGTGTCTTCGAATATTTCGTATGCCCGGTGTTGGGTCAGAGGCCATGACGTCGTCCAAAAGATTCTTGTGCAAAGAGATCGCTTCCATGCCCCTCTAAAGAGGTGCTGTCATACAGATCAGGGTTGTTACGGATGCAAAAATTTAGACATCCGCGGATGCAGATGCGGATTATTAGAAGTTCACATCCGCGGATGCGGATTTTATGCGTATGCGGATTTTGGGATTTTAAAAGGATAATGCATAAATAACTGAAAATCAATTTGATTTTAATTTTTTTATTTATTTTATCATATATTTAGATTAGAACAAAATTACACAAGTTTTTAGTTGTACTTATGACAAAACAGAATTTGAACTTTCGAGTTTCATACTAAAAATCGTTGGTTTAATAATTATACTGAAAGATTGGTGAATTATATTTAATAAATAGTAATATTGCAGCCTTCTCAGAGTCTCCAACCTGTTCCGTAAAAACTCCGCATTGATTGATGCGGATGTGAATGCGGATGCAGATGTCGTCTGAATTAATGCGAATAATCTACTTTTTAACTAGATATATTTTCACCCTAAGTACTTTTGTTTTGATTTTTAACATTAATTTAAGTTTGCTTTAACTGTCTGCTTAATTTTTTTCTTATATATAATGTAAATCCGTTATTGGTCGTAGGATATATCGCACCTCCAGTCGTAGACTGACTCAATTCAAAATTTGGGTGAATTAAGTAAGTATACAGAACGACTCAAAAAAGTGCGCTCTATCGCCTAGTAAATCAGAAACCGTAATAAATAAACTGTAATAGCTCTCTGTTTCATTTATAGTCAAGTTATAGTGTGATTTATCAAAAACTGTCAAGGACCGAAACACGTTTTCTTCATTTCCCAAAAAACATGAATTTTGGATTGAGTCAGTCTACGACTGGAGGTGCGATATATGTAATTTAGGATAATGTAGATTAAGGAGATGATGGGATGATGACCTGGTGAAGACCGCAGGTCGACGGTGGATGCAGATCGCTTCCAACCGCAATAACTGGAAATCCATGAGGAGGGAGGCCTATGTCCAGCAGTGGACGTCCTACGGCTGAAATGACATGATCCACAGTCCTTAATCTCATCATCATCAATGAGATTAAGGACTGCGTCCTGCGTCCTGCGTCCTTCCCCTGGACTGATCCACAGTCCTTAATCTCATCATCATCAATGAGATTAAGGACTGTGGATTTTGTTTAAATAAATAATAAATAAATAACAGACCGAGACGTCGATGGAGAGACGAACTCGACGCATACTTGGAAGACTGGACCACAGTAGCTCAAGACAGAGAAAGGTGGAAGGAAGGGAGGCCTTTGCCCCGCAGTGGGACAGTACAGGCTCTCAATAAAAATAATAATTAAATAAATAAATCCGCATTTACGGATGCGGACGCGAATATTCGTTACGCCCCTGATACAGATCAAGATGAGGTCGTGTTGTGCGCAGGTTGCCGCAGGAGGCGGGCGGCGCGGTGCCGGTGTCGCTGCCCGAGCTGGCGGCCGTGCTGTACAAGCCGGAGCCGGACGAGTGGCCGGGCGGCGAGCGCGCCGCGGCCTGCGAGGCCATCGCGCGGCACATAGGAGAGGTTACATACTTTATTTTACTTATTTGCGGCGCGGTGCCGGTGTCGCTGCCCGAGCTGGCGGCCGTGCTGTACAAGCCGGAGCCGGACGAGTGGCCGGGCGGCGAGCGCGCCGCGGCCTGCGAGGCCATCGCGCGGCACATAGGAGAGGTTACATACTTTATTTTACTTATTTGCGGCGCGGTGCCGGTGTCGCTGCCCGAGCTGGCGGCCGTGCTGTACAAGCCGGAGCCGGACGAGTGGCCGGGCGGCGAGCGCGCCGCGGCCTGCGAGGCCATCGCGCGGCACATAGGAGAGGTTACATACTTTATTTTACTTATTTGCGGCGCGGTGCCGGTGTCGCTGCCCGAGCTGGCGGCCGTGCTGTACAAGCCGGAGCCGGACGAGTGGCCGGGCGGCGAGCGCGCCGCGGCCTGCGAGGCCATCGCGCGGCACATAGGAGAGGTTACATACTTTATTTTACTTATTTGCGGCGCGGTGCCGGTGTCGCTGCCCGAGCTGGCGGCCGTGCTGTACAAGCCGGAGCCGGACGAGTGGCCGGGCGGCGAGCGCGCCGCGGCCTGCGAGGCCATCGCGCGGCACATAGGAGAGGTTACATACTTTATTTTACTTATTTGCGGCGCGGTGCCGGTGTCGCTGCCCGAGCTGGCGGCCGTGCTGTACAAGCCGGAGCCGGACGAGTGGCCGGGCGGCGAGCGCGCCGCGGCCTGCGAGGCCATCGCGCGGCACATAGGAGAGGTTACATACTTTATTTTACTTATTTGCGGCGCGGTGCCGGTGTCGCTGCCCGAGCTGGCGGCCGTGCTGTACAAGCCGGAGCCGGACGAGTGGCCGGGCGGCGAGCGCGCCGCGGCCTGCGAGGCCATCGCGCGGCACATAGGAGAGGTTACATACTTTATTTTACTTATTTGGAAAACTAAAAGCTTAATGTTAAGTGTTCGAGTCAGGCAGGCAGTTACAAATCCTGTAATGTCATGTCTTCCTGCAATGTCAGTCCCTGTTGGGTAGCAGGTTCATTCCCGGAGCAGGCCTCGTGCTTTTGCGGTGAGTTTGCGCACGCGGCCCCGGGACGAGATCGAAACCACAGCCGAGTTGCTGCCTGAAAGCAAAACAAGAAATTGTTTATAGCATTAAAGCTCGAGCAGACCGGATGCGTATGTATAAGCGTAGACGTGCACGTACCACTGAGTTGTAATTTATGGAACTGTATGAGACAGGACACACCGCTTGCGTAACGTAGACGTGCGTGTCATATGTCAGTTCCGTATATTATGACTCAGTGGTACGTGCACGTCTACGCATACGCATCCGGTCTGCTCGAGCCTTTAATATCGAACACGCAGCAATTGTGCAATTTAGCTGCGTTAGCAACTAAGCGCACTTTTGCTCGCGTTTACCTAAATTTGACAGTTCGCGACTTGACATACCGCCGAGAGCGCGGGCTCATTACCATTTAACCAGTAAGAGGGGCCAATCCAACTTACTTTTCATACAACCGCTCGTACGTGGGTGTGGCGTCGTAATAGATATTACTATGAAACTTTTGATCTAATAGGTATCTTGTACACTATATCTAGGTTTCTATCCAAACAAACAATCAAAATTTGGAGAAACAAATTCAGTATATTTCTCCAGTATATTACTGTAGTACATTTATTTTGTTTTGATCTATCTCGTCCCTACGAGAGTTCAGCCAGCGTTTGCAATATGAGCGCAAAAACATGTGTTTATTTACGACCTCACATTAGAAACCTTAAAAATTATCAGTGTATCACTACTATATTATGCATGTATTATACATATAAACCTTCATATTGAATCCCTCTCTAGTAAAGAAACCGCATCAAAATCCGTTGCGTAGTTTTAAAGATTTAAGCAAATATAGGGACAGACAGTCAGCGGGAAGCGACTAAATGTCTTTTATTTTTTATTTATTTTGTATAACGATCTCGCACACATGCTGTACATGTGTCTGTCTATGTCTATGCGTGCCTGTCTATGTCACCGTCGCTCTTATACGAGTGAACATTTATCTAGCCAAAATCACTACGTATCTCCCGTGAATACTTTTTATTTTATGATTTATTATTTTCTTTCAGGTGATGTCCCTCTCAGTAGCGGAGCCTTTCCTCCTGCCGGTTGACTTGAATTTCTACCCGACGTATGCCATGATAGTGGCCTACCCGATCGACCTGGCGACCATCAAGGCGCGGTTCGAGTCCCAGGTGAGTCTAAGAATCAAGAATCAACTCGTTCAAATTAACTGTGTGTGTGTGTGTGTGTCTGTGGCACCGTAGCTCTTAAACGAGTGGACGGACCGATTTACATGCTGTTTTTCTTTAAAAGTACGTTTTCCAGCGGTTGTTCTTAAATATGTTTTATCAAAATCGGTTAAGAAGTTTACAAGATATGGGGGGTGAAAGGGGGATAATAATCGAATGTTCCAAATATACCCGACTTTGGTATCAAATGAAAGGAAATCATGTGTAGAATGCAGAACTGAAAGTTATATAGAAATCAGTCTCGCCATTCATGAGATATAGGGTTGAACGTAGGGGTGAACAATCGAATGTTTTCTATACCCAAGTGTGGTATCAAATGAAAGAGCATGATGTAGATTGCAAAACTGAGGATACACATGAAGCTGTGCTAAGCTTTCTATTCTTCCTACTTGATGCATGCAGCCTGAAGAGCTTGATATGTATAGGTAGGTAGCTGGCTGGTTGTCGGCGAATATGGAAAGAGTGAAGATGATTGGAATGGTTTAATTTTGAAGATTTACAAGCGTTAGAAAACAGATAGAAACGATACAGATATACTTATGAAGAAAGGGTGAAATTACGAGGCAATATGAGAGGCCGCGAATGGCTAGGAGCGAGCGCAAGCGATACGTGTTTTCCGTTGTGAGAGCCGGGAGCAAGAGAACGGTCGTCGCCCGCGCAGCGGGTTTTATGCGGTGGCCGGCGTCTCCCGCCGCGCCTCCTGCGCGGTCCCCCGCGGTTTCCACGCGGTTCCGCGGGGTCGGAGTGAATGTGTTCAAATTACGGGCGGGACGCCACACACATTACAAAAGAAATTAAAGGCTCGAGCAAACTGGATGCGTATGCGTAGACGTGCACGTACCACTGAGTTGTAATGTATGGAACTGACATATGACGCGCATGTCTACGTTACGCAAGCGGTGTGTCCTGTCTCATACAGCTCCATACATTACAACTCAGTGGTACGTGCACGTCTACCATTACGTCTACGCATACGCATCCGGTCTGCTCGAGCCTTTAAGTAAACTCCGGGACTAGGTTAAGTGTCGGGGGTTACTTAAAACTTTTAATTTTATAAACTTGTTGGATAACTAGAACTGACCATTCGGATTAGTGTCATAATCCCTACTAAGCTGTCCCCACCAGTGGGGATTATGACACTTTTCAGAAAAGTTGTGGAGTTTTCCTTACTAACATTTTTAATCCTGGATGGTGGGGAGTGTGACACTAAAAATAATTTAGGTTTATTTTATAATTAATTTCATTTAGTTAAGTATCTTATCTTCTACTGTTATTTATTTTATGGTGTACAATAAAGTTATAATCATTCATTCATTCATTCATTTATATCATCAATCCACACTCGGTGCCTTCTAAAATAAAACGAATAAACTTTAATTTAAATCTTATTTTATTAAGATTTTAACTATGAAATAGACAAAAAAAAATTTACAACCCGCACTATTGTTTCAAAACCGGATTGTCTAGAAACTTCACGTGTTTGTGTCGAAAACAATAGGGAGTGACCTTTGGCGCCTTTCGGCCGCTCGCACACCGGTCCTTTCTGGATCTTTCGCTTACTTACTAGTTTGCGTTTGCGCACGGCGCAACATCATGTTCAAGAGTATGAAAATTGTAAGAGGGCCGGAAAGGGGGTCTTGAAAATGTTAAGTGAAGTTACTAGGTCGTGTAGAAATATGGAAGTTATTCATTTGCACATTAATAAATAGGTTTTAGTTTTCCTGTAAGCCATATCGTTTTCGACTTACATATGTACCAAAACGTTGAATAAAATTGCGTTTCCCCCCTTATCTCCGAAGTTTGCTGAGATAAACCCCTGAAACTTTTATAGTTTATAGAAGTGTATGTAAAGTTTACAGGAAAGTTATAACGAACTCTCTAATTTGCATAGTTTTTTTAGAAATCTTAATCTAGAAAGGTTCTTCAACAAATGTAAACCGCCTTTATCATATATTATATTGTATGATGGCACGGAACCCTCTGTGCGCGAGTCCGACTCGCTCTTGCCCGGTTTTATTTCCCTTCAAAACTACCTGCTTTCATGGGCTGTAACCCTTCCTTTCGGGTAAGTACACGTATTATAATACACCGTTGTATTGTATTGTCATTTTGTTTGTCTCACTCCAGTTCTACCGACGCATCGCGGCCGCGCAGTTCGACGTGCGCTACCTGGCGACGAACGCGGAGCGCTTCAACGACCCGCACGCCGCCATAGTGCGCCAGGCGAGGCTGCTGACGGACCTGATGCTGCACATCATGAGGTAACTACCTGGCGACGAACGCGGAGCGCTTCAACGACCCGCACGCCGCCATAGTGCGCCAGGCGAGGCTGCTGACGGACCTGATGCTGCACATCATGAGGTAACTACCTGGCGACGAACGCGGAGCGCTTCAACGACCCGCACGCCGCCATAGTGCGCCAGGCGAGGCTGCTGACGGACCTGATGCTGCACATCATGAGGTAACTACCTGGCGACGAACGCGGAGCGCTTCAACGACCCGCACGCCGCCATAGTGCGCCAGGCGAGGCTGCTGACGGACCTGATGCTGCACATCATGAGGTAACTACCTGGCGACGAACGCGGAGCGCTTCAACGACCCGCACGCCGCCATAGTGCGCCAGGCGAGGCTGCTGACGGACCTGATGCTGCACATCATGAGGTAACTACCTGGCGACGAACGCGGAGCGCTTCAACGACCCGCACGCCGCCATAGTGCGCCAGGCGAGGCTGCTGACGGACCTGATGCTGCACATCATGAGGTAACTACCTGGCGACGAACGCGGAGCGCTTCAACGACCCGCACGCCGCCATAGTGCGCCAGGCGAGGCTGCTGACGGACCTGATGCTGCACATCATGAGGTAACTACCTGGCGACGAACGCGGAGCGCTTCAACGACCCGCACGCCGCCATAGTGCGCCAGGCGAGGCTGCTGACGGACCTGATGCTGCACATCATGAGGTAACTACCTGGCGACGAACGCGGAGCGCTTCAACGACCCGCACGCCGCCATAGTGCGCCAGGCGAGGCTGCTGACGGACCTGATGCTGCACATCATGAGGTAACTACCTGGCGACGAACGCAGAGCGCTTCAACGACCCGCACGCCGCCATAGTGCGCCAGGCGAGGCTGCTGACGGACCTGATTTCATTCTTCGTAATTAGTGACAAAATAAAATATACATAATTTTATCTTTGTCTTTATCTACTTTGAGGCTCACAGCACAATCTGGTGCTGTGTAAAATTTCCAGCATTGGTGGCGATCCTGTTGTTGCACTAACTAGCTAAAGCTAATTAAATTGGCGTAAAACGGACTAAAGTGACATATAGCTGTTCGGTTAGTTCGGCCGTTCTCGTAAAGCGGATCAAATAGACCCTATTTTTCGTTGACAGTTCTAAATTTAGAAACGTCAAATCCCAATTTATTATTTTAAATTTTATCCAACCGGCCACCGTATTACGTATCTAGCGACAGGTTTGCAGCAGGCGCAAATCTCGCGATCTTCATTTAGCTATCAGGTGTGGTTGTATATTCGTCACAAAGTTAATTCACGAATTGACGTTTGACAACCTGATTGAAACAGCGAGATTTACGCCCGTTGCAAACCTGTCGCGAGATACGTGATCAGCCTGCGGTAACGCCGCGTTGACGCCGTCGATCTCTTGTCCGCAGCAACTGGCGCGACGTAGACGTGATGGCCCAGTACCACCAGCTCACGTCCGCCTACAGGTCGTCGGACGACGAGCCGCTGGCCGCCAAGCACAGGCATACCAAGGTGAGGCGCCCACTCAACTACCACAGATACAAGATACATCCATTAAGGTCCAACTAGTCGCGGAGGCAAAGTCGTCAGTGAGCGCGGCCTAAATGTATGCTATCTGACGAGCTCTGTGGCGCAGCGGGCGAAAGTCCGCCTGCGACGCAAGGGGTTGCGGGTTCGATTCCCGCCTCGGGACAAATGTCTGTACGATCTGCAGATATTTGTTCAGGGTGTTCTGGGTGTTTTTCTATATATAATAAAAATATCTATCTATGTAGTATAATGTATTAAGTATATCAGTCATCTAGTACCCATAACACAAGCTCTGCTTAGCTTAGGGCTAGATGATGCTGTGTGATCTGTCCAGCATTATTTATTTATTTATCTCACCTGGCATAGTGTGTTTATTTATTTATTAAGACACTCCTACGATATATTCACATGTTTACCCGCGCGCTAGAATGAAATGCACAATGATTCATTCCTAAACCGACCGCGCAGAAATATGTGAATAGACTTTTGGCACAAGGGTTATTATACAAACAAACAAACAAAACTATGTCGGAACGGTATTTATTTTTGAGTTTTCTTTCTACTTATATTATTTAGTTTCGTCCAAAGTTGGGCTGAAGTCAGTGTTGAAATACGAAAGTTTAGAAGCTTGTATTTTTGAAATAAATACTTTTTTTACGGTTTGTGGTGTATACAGACATAGATTATGACAAGATAAATTGATATAATCCTTAGTGTTGGATGGTTAACGTCAAACAGTGGAGTAGTTAGTTACCCTTCCACGTTTGTATGGAAAGATGAGCGACTCGTTCATCCTTAAACTAATATCTAAATTAAACCGTGGACATGTCCGCAGTCCCGCCGCCGCGTCCGTCGCGACAGCACCGAGTGGGTGACCACGTGCGAGGGCATCCTGATGGAGATCATGGCGCTGTCGGACTCGGAGCCCTTCCGCGCGCCCGTGTCGCCCGAACAAGCTCCAGGTAACGCCACTCAGCGTGTTATGCTCGCCTGGTACTTTGCTGCGAAATGTCTACATTGAAACAGACCTAAGTATTAGCCATAATTTACGGCAAATGCCCTTAAACTGACTTTGGATGACCCTAAATTGACCTTGACAATCCTGAACTGGCATTGGATGGACCTCAATTTGACGTTGACGTACCGAAAACTACGTTAATGTGCCTTTTCACTTTAGAATCCCTAAAATGTGGTGGACTTCATTAACGGATGAGTACCAGGCCATAGCGCCCGTGTTGCTTGACCAGGCTCCAGGTAACGTCACTTAACGTGTTATGATCGCCTGGTACTTCGCTGTGAAATGTCTACATAGAAACCCAAGTATTACCCTTAATTTACTGCAAATGCCCTTCATCTGACCTTGACTACCTTGATGACCCTAAATGGACCTTGAAATTCCTGAATTGACTTTAGATGAACTTCAATTGACCTTGACATACCGAATCCGGTAATCAGTGTGTCTACCATGAGTTGTCCCTGTTAGATCGCCTGCCGTTACTACAGTAGTAATAGTACGTTACTATGACATCTGTCAGATTTGTAACTCATGCTACCAAATTCTAAGCAAATGAAGCCCAAACTACAGTCGCTGTAGTATAGTTTACTGCGTATTTCAGTACCAAACTATCCGCTAGAGGCGCTGTGCAAGTTTCCATACATGTTTAACTACAATCGCTAGCGAGTATAGATTGTGAAAGCTCACGGTAGATCCACAGGTTGTAATATAATTGTAGATCGGGTGGACGTGGTGATTGATAGTACTTCATATTAGTATAGGTGTTTATTGTAGGAAGGTGCGATCGGTTCTCTTCGAATGCATACGAGTCTTAAGATACTATTAATTATTCTATGGATAAGGAATGCGCTTACACTATCAATCAATCAATCATTCATTTATTTGCAAGAATACATGTAGGTACATAAAAAGATCTTAAAGCTAGGATAGTTACAGTATTCAGCCTGCAAGCAGGCGTGCAAATATTTAAGAGTCATTTAATAATAATATTAGTCAAGTTTTATATTAAATTAAATTTAAATATTCATTTACATTATAAAAATAATTTTCAGACAACCAACTATTTAATTTTCATTTTCTCCTAAATACAATTCCATTTAATAATTTTAATTCTTCTGGTAATTTATTATAAATTTTTTTTTTTTTTTTTTATTTATTTATACTCAAAAACTTAAATACATGGTTATTAAAATCAGTGCCATAAAAACCGTACGAGGTTTGTCTTGGCACATACATTCGTCTTAATTTAACTTAATTACTATACATAGTAGATAGGCAGTACACATTGTTTAAATAATGGCAAACATTTGGGTAGCACATTAATAATTTCCAAAAATATTAAGTTATTACATTAAACAAGTACACCATGACGTTGAATGAAGATGAAAGTAAATAATTGCGCAGTAGGTTAGGTATAACAATAGTTACGAGTATTTCTAAGTTGTAATGTTGTACCTGTGGTTTATGTTTATAATAAAAGTTTGCTTCGTCTCGCCCACACAAATGCAACGCCCGTCTCACCGTGCGCTGCGAGAAAGAGATAACAAGTGAGCGCAAGTTGCTAATGGTCGAGTGCATTCCAGCCGCTATTGTTTTGATGTAGCGAGCCGAACAACAGTTTTATACAGGTTGATTATTAATTTACAAATTATATGGTGTGTTAAATTTTGTTAAGGTAGTACGATTTATATTTGGTTTTAAAATTTCTGTGATTTAATTCCTTTTTAAGTGTAATTGGTAATGTATTTAGAATGGTCGGTAAAATAAAGTTATTTGTTCGCCTTCCATAGAAGTTTTTCATTTTAGGTATAATTAATTTTTCTTGTGTGATTTTTCTGGTCGTAATTTTATGTTCTACTGCTTTAAAAACATTTTGTTTTTCAAAATTTTCAATTAGAAGGCTTAATTGCACTCTTTCGTGTATAGGTAGTATTTTGCAGTATTTAAAGATTCCGTGTATATCTCCGTTAAGTTGATTTTTAATGTTTTTTGGCAAAATAAGTTTTATTAGTCTTGATTGCAATGTAAAAATTTTGTCTAGGTATGTCTTAAATGTCCTGCCATAGCTGCTAATGCCGTATGCTATTATTGATTCTGCTAAGGCAGTGTAGATGTTAAGTAGTATTTTAAAAGGTGTCTTTGTTTTTATTATAGAGAACATGGCCAGAATACCGCGTAGCTTGTCACAGACCGAGTCAATATGTATTTGCCAGTTAAATCTATCATCTACTACTAACCCCAAATATGTATGGTGACAGACTTGCACAATATTAGGACACTGGCAGTTTGTTTTATTCGCATGAAGGCAATCATGAGTATGCGCAGTTATATTAAAAGTTTTTGCTGCAGGTAAGTGGGATGAATGTACATGAACTATTTTTGTCTTATTGGTGTTCATGACAAGCCCAGTATCATGTGCCCACTTAGCTACCTGAGTAAAGTCATTTTGTAAATATTGAACGGCTTTTTCTAGGTCATGGTGGGAAGCGATAAGACATGTATCGTCGGCATACTGATAAATTGAACAGTATTGAACTACGTTTTCCATATCGTTAACGTATGCCAGATAATGAAGCGGTCCCAATACTGAGCCTTGCGCTGTTCCTTCGCTGACCATTTGTTTATCACTGTAACAGTTCCCTATTCTTACGTGGTAGTTTCTTTCGTTCAGATAGTCCTTACACCAGTCTAGTAGTGGGCCTCTGATTCCAGTACTTCCAAGTTTATCAATGAGGGTGTCATGGCGCAAGGTGTCAAACGCCTTGCTAAAGTCAATAAATAATAGAATAACGTGTTTCTTTTCATTAAGTTGATTATTAATTTCATTTGTAAAGTTTGATAGTAATAAGGTGGTTGATTTTTTAGGTTGGAAGCCATATTGTGAGTCTGAAATAACTTTATTGTCGCTATAGAACTCATGAATCATGTTGCACACATATTTTTCACAGATTTTATCAATCACTGGGAGAATAGTAATGGGTCTGTAATTTAAAATGTCATCATGCTTCCCTTTTTTGTAAATTGGTCTGACTATTCCAATTTTGAGTTCATTTGGGTATCTTGAATATTTAATGCTTTGGTTAATGAGGCGTGCTATGACTGAAACTATTTTGCTACTGAGTGTTTTTAGGTCTTTACAGCGTATTGTGTCATAACCAGCAGATTTTTTGCTGTCTAAGGATTTTATAATTTTAGTGATATTATTTTCGGAAGCATTTCTAAATCGTAAGGATTTATCTTCAGTGAATGTGTATTCAGTCTCATCAAGTAGGCGTTTGTCACATTGAGGCATGACATCCTTGACACTTTTTTTAAATGTAGTAGCGAAAGCATTAGCTATTTGCTTGGTGTCATGGAATGTTTTCCTAAAAGCCTTAAAAATCCCCTCATCTATTGAGCGTGCTGTACGTCCCGACAAGTGATTTATGATCTCCCACAATTTTCTCGGATTATTTTTGCTGTCTTCTATTTTATTCATGTAATATTTGTTCCTACTTGTTTCTATAATTTTACGACATTTATTTCTTATTTTATTAAACTCTAGTTTTAGTTCCATATTAAATGGATCTTTTTTCCATTCCCTAAATTTAATGTCCTTTTTAAGGCACATATTGTTTATTTTATTATTTATCCACGGGTTTTTATTTCTCTTACTTTTATTGTTTACAGTTTTATAATAAGTTGCATTTTCATAGCATTTAGTAAAATTGTCTTTTATGTAGCTATATATTTTTATTGGACACTCCATGTATAATGGTTTATCCCAGTCCGTGTCATCTAATAATTTAAGTAACTTTGTTTCATCCAAATGTTTTGCGAGAATTAAATCATCCTGTATAGGCTGCAAGCCAACGCATGTTAGTGCAGTTAGCCGGTGGTCCGCCATAACTGTGCAGACCGCCGCCGAGTACAGGTCTAACGTCCGCGACTTTACAAAGATATGATCGATGCAGCTACGAGTTGTTTTGTTATCTTTTGTTTCAATCCTAGTGTAATCTGTAATCGCAGGCGTTAGACCACACCCGGACATGCAGTCTACATAGTATTCTCGAATGGGTGTTCTACATCGGAGGTCAATATTTATATCTCCCAAGATATAGATATCGTGTTTCTGGAATAACGGTGTTGAGCATAGCTCTTTAATCCCATTTATAAACGGATGCTTACTACAGTGTGGAGGTCTGTATATCGCGCAAATCAGTGCAGTGTAGTTACAGGGAGTTTTAAGTTTGCCAATAAGATATTCGCAATGAGGTAGTGCATTATCCATTTCAATAAATGTTAGCTTATTTTGTACATAGATTATTATACCGCCTCCTTTTCTTTCATTTCTTAGTTTGCTATACATATTATATCCTGGAATTTGGAAAAGAGGTAATAGGCTGCTTTTTATTCCTACCTCCGTTAATATTATTAAATCTAGCATAGAATTTGATGTGCTTATTAAATGTATTAGTGAGCTAAAGTTTTTAATTAGAGATCGAACATTAATATGAATTATATTTAAATTTCCGGAGTCATTAGGTGTTTTTGAGATAAATTCATTAATGTTTATACACTGTGTAAATTCAGATATAAGATTAGACATAATGCCGAAGGTTTCTGAATTTAGGATGTGGGTTTTAATTTAAATTTACTCAGACCCTAATTTGTGTGAGGTCCTCCTCACACCAAATTGTGATGATCTTATCTTTATCTCCTTTGCGGGCTAGTACTTTACCAGATTGAAACCATACAAACTTGAAAGCTGGGCGTAGTTTTTGTTGGGCTTTCCAAAGCAAAGTTTTATTCGCCTTTGAGAGGGCACGCCTCACCATAACCTTGACTTTGGCGACTTCTTTTTGGACGCTTGGAACTACGTGCTCAGCGAGAATCGGTGAAGTTTCTTTTTTAGATGCTGACGCCCATAAGGCCGCGCTTGCTTCATCTTTCAGCTCCACTAGCAGCGGCCCGTCGGCTCCCGGCTTACCCTCGGTGCGTTTAACAGACTTGATATCGCCTTCATCGACAACCAGTAATTTAGCTACGTTGCTCGTTATCAGGTTGATATTTTCGTTCATCGTTTTAGGTATTCCGGTTACTTCCACCATTTTGTCAAGCGCAATCTGTTCCATTCTTCGTAGTTGCACTTCAAGTGAAGAAAGTTTAGTTTCTAAGTGCTTATTCTTGTTGAGAAGGAAAGTTTGTCTTTTCTCCACGTCATCAATTCTACTTGCGAAGGTGTTAATTTTCTCACCAAATTCTTCTAGCTTTTTACCAAAGTAGTTCAGGGTTTCTTCAAACAGAAGGTTTTCTTTTTTGACGACTTTTCTGACCTCAGAGGTTATGTCGCGAAGTAGTTTTTTGACATCGATAGAACCACTAGATTGCCCTATATCTACATTCATATCATCCTCATCTTCTTCATCTTCGGGAATTATAATTGAGGATTTCCTATTCGGAGTGATTCGGCTGCATTCTTCGCAAGTCCACTCGAGTCTATCCGAATTTCGTAGAGCGCCGAGCTGCTTGGCTGGTAAACCGCTACATAATTGATTGCAATGCACGACTTTGCCACACTTGCTGCACTCCAATCCAGGGCTCCTCTTAGTAATCCCTTTATCACACAGATCACACTTGGCCATTATAACCTAAGTGCTAAGGTAGTTATTTATTTTAGATACACTTATGCGTACGCTCCTGCACTATGACCACACAGAGCGAATGCTCTGCGACGAATGATGCACATGTTATAAACATTTCTTTTATAAATATCCTTATGGCAAGGGGGTTTGTATATTGAAAAAATTAAAATTGTATACTACAAGGTAACGCTCCTCATTCCCTCCTCTCCCGTGGGCAGATTACCACGTCGTGATCACGGAGCCCATGGACCTGGGCACGGTGGCGCAGCGCCTCTCGCGGCGCGACTACGCGTCGCACGCGCAGTTCCAGGCGGACATGCGCCTGGTGTTCGCCAACAGCCGCCTTTACAACACCAACAAGCGCAGCCGGGTGAGTCGTGTGCTATTTTCCATGAGCTGTTTCGTCCCACTGAGGCAGGGGTAAATGTCTGCCTCAAACTACCTCAGCCTTATCAAAATTTTTTCGTCGCCGGGACTCGAACCCGCAATGTTCAGACGAACACCTTAAACGCAGGCTGCCTTAACCATTTCGGCGACGAAGACACTAGCATGATACCTTAGTGTGGGTTTACACTTTAAACACAAAAAATAGCTTATAAAAATTAGCTTAAGCGACATCTCTTCACTGCTACGAACATCTGGTTTTCGGACAGTGGGCAAGAATATCTCCGAAGATTTCTGCTAGATGTCGCTACTCGGTGCTACAAAACCGATAAAAGACAATCAAGATTTTCGACGCGACGACATCTGGTTGTCGGACAGTGGGCAAGAATATCTCCGAAGGTTTCTGCTAGATGTCGCTACTCGGTGCTACAAAACCGATAAAAAGCAATCAAGATTTTCGACGCGACGGCTAGTGTCTTCGTGGCCGAAATGGTTAAGGCAGCCTGTGTTTAAGGTGTTCGACTGAACATTGCGGGTTCGAATCCCGTCGAAGACAGTTTTGATTGCCTTTTTCATTTATATAAATGATGCCTTAGTGTGGGTTTACACTTTAAAAACAAAAATATCTCAGCCTTCCCTATCGCCCACCAATAGGCATGACGACAGCATATTGAAATCAATATTCTATTTACGAGTAGTCCGTCAGTCAGATAAATCAAAAACAAAAGAAATGTTTGCTATTTTCAAAATAATGCATTAATAAGATCATACTAAGAGTATACGAGCCCCTTAATTCCTGATCTTAAATGCGCTTGCATTTAAGGTCAGGAGTAGGGACTCGTGACGTCATAAACTGTACCCAGACACGTCAGTGAACAGGAGAACTCTAGTAGTTACCTGTAGATGGCGCTCTATCGGTGCTCAACCGATGACTCCAAACTTTGAATCCTTGGGGCCATAATATTTTTTTCGGTATGTTGCAAGGGCCATAACAATTTTAATTTTTCTGCCCGCCTAAGCAAACAGGCTTTTTTTGCATTTCAATTACTATTGATTGTGTATTGTCACACGTAACGGGCCGGATTGATGACAGTGGCGGGCCGGATTTGGCCCGCGGGCCGTAGTTTGGAGACCTCTGATCTAGGCAATCATGTGCCCTCCTCCCCATCATAACATTGCATAAAATAGGGCATTGAGGCAAGATGTGGTCAAACGCAAGCCTGTATGATCACTACTTAACTACAAAAAAATGAATTTGAGTATTTTACCAACCGTTTGACTACCAATCTCTGTTTATTTTGGGCCTAAATGGTTCTGTCTGTGTGATTGTGTGCGTCCTGCATTTTTTCTCATATTTATAAAACTATCCTTCACAGATATACTCAATGACCGTCCGACTGTCGGCATTCTTCGAGCAGCTCTGCGCGGAGAGGATAGCCCGGGCGTCCAGCCGGACGGACAGGCGGACTGAGCGGAGGACCGAACGGGAGAGGGAACCGAGGCGCGTGCGACCGAGGAGGCAGAGGAATGGTGAGGAATAAATAATGCTGGACTATTCACACAGCATCATCTAGCCCCAAGCTAAGCAGAGCTTGAGTTATGGGCACTAGATGACCGATATACTTGATACATAGATGTATATATCACCCTGAATACGTATTTATTTGCTTTGTGGATGTCGGTTTTTAGTTATTATTATTATTTAAAAAATGTAAGTCCTTTATTGGCTGTAAGTTAGTGCGTAAGTTTTGAACTGTATTTTATTAAGAGCTGTGGATTTTGTAAAAATAAATAAATAAATGAACAAAAAGCTGCAGACCACACTGACATTTCGAACCCGCAACCACTTGCGTCGCAGGCGGACCTTCGCCCGCTGCGCCACAGATATGACAATGACTTAAACCCGCAGTTGCGATTTCAGTTTATTTTTCTGACAAGGAACAGCTATAATAAACTTGTATACAAAAGTGTGAAAACAAAAGTTTCACCTAACAATGCTAAATTATCTTTCCAGTTAAAAGACTGAACGGGCAAGACTCTGATTCCACGGAGTCGGACTCTGAGCCGCTGGCGGCCACGTCGCGCCGCGTGCACGCCATGCGCGGCCGGGCCCAGGGGCGCGCCCGCGCCGACTCCTGGGACAGCGACGTGCCACTGCACAAGCACAGCAAAGGTAACACTCTGATTCCACGGAGTCGGACTCTGAGCCGCTGGCGGCCACGTCGCGCCGCGTGCACGCCATGCGCGGCCGGGCCCAGGGGCGCGCCCGCGCCGACTCCTGGGACAGCGACGTGCCACTGCACAAGCACAGCAAAGGTAACACTCTGATTCCACGGAGTCGGACTCTGAGCCGCTGGCGGCCACGTCGCGCCGCGTGCACGCCATGCGCGGCCGGGCCCAGGGGCGCGCCCGCGCCGACTCCTGGGACAGCGACGTGCCACTGCACAAGCACAGCAAAGGTAACACAAAAAATCAAGTAGTATTGCAGTCAGTCAGTCAGCTGTGAGCATAAGTCCAATCAACACGTATCGTCGTGTCGCTTAATCCATTGTCATTGATCGTAAACATTTGGTTGTAAAATGCAGTGCGGTGTGTGTGGCACAAGTTTTAACGATGGTGTTCAGTGCAGTGCTTGTCGAAAACATCTCGACTTCGGTTGCGCTCAGATATCCGAAACCGGGTGGAGGAAGTTGGGTGTGGACAGAAGGAACGCCTGGAAGTGCTCTTCCTGCAAGGGCCTTTCTCCCAGACCACCCGGTTCTCCACTACCAGCCATCTCACCTGAACCGTCCTCGCTTGATGGAATAATGAAGGAGATCCGCGACGTTAAATGTCAGCTCGTAGGTCTACCGACGCTCTTTGACGATATTAGATCCATAAAAGTCGAATTGACAGATCTTAAGGCGAGCTGTGACTTCATGGGAGCTCGTCTAGACAGCTTCTCCACCAAGATCGCGGATGTGGAGACTAAGGTCATACAAATCGACAGTATGCAGTCTACTATCGAAGCCCTGGAAAAGGACGTTACTGCACTAAAAGCTCAGCTATCCGCTGCCGATCAAAGAACCCGCCTTAATAACGTGGAGATAAAAGGGGTTCCGGTACGAAAGGACGAGAATCTGTATTCTATAGTGGATTCAATAAGCAGTGAAATTGATATGAACCTTCCCAAGAGCCAGATCAACTACCTGTACCGAGTCCCGGTACATGGCTCCAATGATAAAACAATAATTATAAGTTTTACTAATCGCTATGTGAAGGAGGAGTACGTAGCCGCGGCGCGAGCCCGCAAAACCCTAGCAGCTTCGGACATCGGGTTTCGTGACTCAGTGCGGCGCATCTTCGTGAATGATCATCTCAGCGCGGAGTCCAAGGCCCTCCTAAACAAAGTGAAGTCACTTGCCAAGGATAAGGGTATTAAATATGTCTGGGTGAAATTCGGAAAAATCCACGTCCGGAAGAACGATACCTCTAAGGTCTTAATTATCAGCAAAGAAGACGATTTAAACAAGATGGTTTAGCATTTAGTTACGCTGATTCATACCTTATACTATTTAGTCTCAATTGTCTCTTCTTTATTGTTTTTGTCATGGAACTTCTTTTTCCCATATCATCTAACGCAACACCATGTATTAAATACCGTATAATACGTTCAACGAAACTTGCTGCCTTAACTTACGCTGGTGACATGTTTGTTATCTCTGACTCAGCCGTCGCTTGCCCCGTCCGCCATTGTTCTAACGCGTTCCAGGTAGATCACTTTAGCTACCGGTTCTCATACAGCGCTTGCGCCTGCGCGGCTTGCACGTCCAAGTTACTCGCTAATTCTCGGCTTTCTTCTAACAGAATCATTATTATTTTTGCAATTATAAGTTGCTTGCTTCGCCACATATTAGTATGCATTGATTTAAGAACCAGATGTTGGAATGAACGTAAGTATTTGGAACATATCTATGCCTATAACAAGTCAGTAATAAAAGTAAGTTGTTGCAAATCATCGCCAGTGAATGTAAAAATCAGTTTAGGTTATGTCGGATTTATTTTGTTGTTATGTATGAAAACTTATTATGGGTAACGAAAGTTTTACTATATATTATCAGAATGTGAGAGGACTTCGTTCAAAAACAATGGCTTTTTATCGCAATGTTTGTTTATGCTCGTATGACATTATAGTATTAACCGAGACGTGGCTTGTGGATGGGTTGAACAATTCTGAAATTTTTGATAGCAGATATGTGGTGTGGCGTCGAGATAGGGACTACGGTCTTACATGTCAGTCTAGGGGAGGGGGAACTCTAATAGCAGTCCGTAAGGATATTTTTGCTGTTCCCCAGTCCTCTTTCCAATCTACTGCTGAAGATCTATGGGTGTCAATCTTAGTGAAACATAGAAATAAGTTACCCTTAACTATACATTTATGCTGTTTATATCTGTGTAAACAGAATATGGGGCTCTCTTTTTCTCAGCAGTTAGAAAATTACCTAAACAAGCTTAGTGAAACTATTGTAACCTACCCTTCAGATAAGTTCGTTATACTGGGCGACTTTAACCTAAGTAGTATAGACTGGTTGCCATGTTCCTATTGTTATCTAGCACCTTCTAACTATTCAACCCCGAGCGAAATTTTACTTATTGATGAATTAAATACCAATCATTTATATCAGTACAACGGTGTCAGAAATAATTACGGTAAAATATTAGATCTAGTTTTGTCAAATGTTGATTTATCTGTCTCTGAATGTCTCGACCCACTTGTGCCGCTGGACCCCCACCATAAGGCCTTATTGGTTAGCATCACTAATTTGATCCATCCTAGTTTACAGTCTCAATCATACACAAAATTTTTATTTAATAAGGGTAATTATGATGTAATTAATTTGGAGTTAGCCGAAATTGACTGGAACAGCGAAATTTCCTCGAGGTCTCTGGAGGATGCTGTCAAATACTTTTACTTCATTCTTGAGCAGAAAATAAAACAATATATACCAAGTAAATTAGTTCGTAGTAGCTCCTATCCCATTTGGTACTCTGTTCCACTTATTAAAATCTTAAAAGAGAAACATAAATATTATAAGAAGTATAAAAATTACCGTATGAAGTCAGACCTGGAAACTTTGAAGTTATTACGTAACCGGGTACATGCGCTTGAACGTGAATGTTACCAAGCCTATATTACATTTATTGAAAAGGGTATTATTAAGCATCCTAAAAGTTTTTGGTCTTTTATAAAAAACCGTAGTAAATCTAATGGCATCCCGGCTTCCCTTAATTACGGAAATTGTACTGTCAGCACTGGCGATTCTATTTGCGAAGCTTTTTCTAGTTACTTCTACTCAACATTTACGGTACCTTCAGTTCAATCTTCGGACGCTAACGCTCCCGAATTAGAGTTCGATCATCCTGTCGCTCATAGCATTAGCAGTATTGAGATCAGCGAGTATAATATAGAAACGTTAATTTCCCAGTTGGACACAACTAAATCAGCTGGCCCTGACAAAATTAGTCCCGTTTTTTTGGTTGGCTGTGCGAAGTCTGTATGTGTTCCCATTGCCCTATTGTTTCGCAAGTCCTTAGCCTGTTGTAAATTTCCTAGTATCTGGAAATCTGCATTTGTTTCGCCAATACACAAGAAAGGACCAAAGATAGATATTTGTAACTATAGACCGATTTCTAAATTATGTATTATAGCGAAAATATTCGAAAAAATCGTCTATAGTCAAGTGTATGCTGTCTTACAAAACTCTTTTAATACTGCTCAGCATGGATTCATCAAGGGTCGCTCGACAGTATCCAACCTTATCCTTTTTAATGACATCTTGACTGAGGCTATGGATGATAGTCATCAAGTAGACGTAGTTTACACAGATTACAGCAAAGCCTTCGATAGGATCGATCATAAGCTGCTCATCAGTAAACTAAACTATATTGGTATAAGAGGTGACTTGCTAAGGTGGTTCTCCTCCTATATCAATAATCGCTCTCAGGCTGTTGTCGTCAGCAATTATGTCTCTAGCTGGGTCATCATCCCCAGTGGTGTACCGCAGGGTTCGTTACTTGGACCTTTGTTATTTTTGATCTTTGTTAACGATATTTTCAATTGTTTTCATAATAGTAACGTGCTTTGTTTTGCAGACGACATGAAAATTTTTAAAATAATAAAATCAAACGCTGATTGTCTTGATTTACAGGCGGATTTATCAAGACTGGATAACTATTGCCTCACTAACAAACTGGAACTGAATCCATCTAAGTGTTCCATTGTTTCATTTACCCGTAAGAAATCTTTAACTTCATTCGCGTACTCATTAAAATCGGAATTTTTACAGAAAAGTAGTGTGGTTAGGGATCTCGGTGTTATTCATGACTCTAAGCTGATATTTGATGAGCACATTCAAGCTATTGTTGCGAAAGCGTCTAGGGCATTGGGTTTTATCATGAGGAGTTCTTCCTGTTTCAATCATGCAAAAACATTTAAGATCCTTTACTGCACCTTCGTTAGGAGTATTCTTGAGTACGCATCGCAAATTTGGAATCCCCGCTATAATATATATATCGATCGTATTGAACGTATCCAAATGAAATTTATAAAATATCTTTGCTTCCGTCTTAAAATCCCATATAGCTCAACTAACTACCTCAATTTGTGTAAGAAATTTCATATACTTCCCCTTTCTAAACGACGTGAAATTGCTGACGTATCGTTCTTGCTCAAAATTACAGGTAATGTTAACTGTCCCGATCTGCTTCACAGAATGAATTTCAATATTCCCGTCAAACCTATGAGATATAACCCAATTATCTTTATCCCACATGCTGGTACAAACTACCGACAAAACTCGTATATGTGGCGTGCAGGCAACAATTTTAACCATCTTTGTAGACGATTTGATTTGGATATATTTTGTACAAGTGTCACATCGGTCCGGCGGCAGCTGAGCGGAGAGTTTTTTGCGTAGATGATATACATATGTTTATTTCACTTTATATAAGTACTATTGGTTCTTCTAAAGTTAAGATTGATTAGAATGTTCATAGTTTTTTTTCTTTACCTGCTATGTTATATATCGGTGAAAACCTTTAATTGGCTTCATGGTATATATTTTATTGTTTTATAAGTTATTAATAAGCTTCTGGTTTTCCGAAAAATAAATAAATAAATAAATAAATAAACACTCTGATTCCACGGAGTCGGACTCTGAGCCGCTGGCGGCCACGTCGCGCCGCGTGCACGCCATGCGCGGCCGGGCCCAGGGGCGCGCCCGCGCCGACTCCTGGGACAGCGACGTGCCACTGCACAAGCACAGCAAAGGTAACACTCTGATTCCACGTAGTCGGACTCTGAGCCGCTGGCGGCCACGTCGCGCCGCGTGCACGCCATGCGCGGCCGGGCCCAGGGGCGCGCCCGCGCCGACTCCTGGGACAGCGACGTGCCACTGCACAAGCACAGCAAAGGTAACACTCTGATTCCACGGAGTCGGACTCTGAGCCGCTGGCGGCCACGTCGCGCCGCGTGCACGCCATGCGCGGCCGGGCCCAGGGGCGCGCCCGCGCCGACTCCTGGGACAGCGACGTGCCACTGCACAAGCACAGCAAAGGTAACACTCTGATTCCACGGAGTCGGACTCTGAGCCGCTGGCGGCCACGTCGCGCCGCGTGCACGCCATGCGCGGCCGGGCCCAGGGGCGCGCCCGCGCCGACTCCTGGGACAGCGACGTGCCACTGCACAAGCACAGCAAAGGTAACACTCTGATTCCACGGAGTCGGACTCTGAGCCGCTGGCGGCCACGTCGCGCCGCGTGCACGCCATGCGCGGCCGGGCCCAGGGGCGCGCCCGCGCCGACTCCTGGGACAGCGACGTGCCACTGCACAAGCACAGCAAAGGTAACACTCTGATTCCACGGAGTCGGACTCTGAGCCGCTGGCGGCCACGTCGCGCCGCGTGCACGCCATGCGCGGCCGGGCCCAGGGGCGCGCCCGCGCCGACTCCTGGGACAGCGACGTGCCACTGCACAAGCACAGCAAAGGTAACACTCTGATTCCACTAGCTAGCGTCTAATTTTAACTGTGGTTACATTACCCTGACCGAGCCGTGTCGGCGTCCCGTATCAACATCCCGTACTGCCAGCCCGCCTGCTAATGTGGCGAGTAAGGCAACAAACCCCTCATGATGTAAAGATCCATAAAGGCCGCTCTACATTCTCACGAGAATCTCGCGAGAACGCGAGAAACATGCGAGAAACGTGAATGTGGAAGCGATGAGAAGAATACGCGAATCGCTTCCACATTCACGTTTCTCGCATGTTTCTCGCGTTCTCGCGAGATTCTCGTGAGAATGTAGAGCGGCCTTAAGGGATGTCTACGTCCTGCAGTGGTCCTAAGGCTGAGATGATGATAAATAGTAGACACTGGAGTCCCTCAAGGCATAGTTTCATACCCTAAAATTAACCTTGCAGTTCGGTTTTTTGTTTCCCTTTGAATGTTTGCTTGTTTTTACATCCAGTTCTGATGATAGGACCCATGATAAATCGAGGCAACAAGTCAATTCAAAAGGATTTTATCATTTGATGTCGTGTTTTTTTACAATAAAGAATTAATAATATATACATACATACATGTTTATAGAATAGCAGTTGATGTTGTATTATCACCAGGTAAAGGCGTCGGCAAGAAGAGTAAAAGCAACTGCCCTAGCGCCGACCCCGGGCCGTCCACTAGCGCCGCGCCGGCCGAGCCTGGTAAGTTGACCCTTTTACTTTTAGTCATCAACATCATTTCAGCCGTAAAGCGTCCACTACTGAACACACAAGGATACAGAAAACGTTGGTCGTCCGGCAGCAAGATGACAGACGACATTATAATTTTGGTATTACCATTTATTATTACCTGCGTCACAGTTTAATATAATATTAAACTATTGCAGGAATCATCGCTTCCAATGTATTTCTTTGTATAATTATGATTTGTTCTGAATATAAAGTTTTTTATTATTTTATTATTATAATATGTGTACTAAGCCGCAAGGGGGTGGTTCTGACCATGCTAAGGAACAGCGTTTGATACACGACTTTTTAGGATTCAGTGATTTTCATTCGAGAAAACACCACGAAAGTTTTAACTTGATCAGCTGATTATACGGTAATGACAACCTATAAGCCAGCTGATTTTGACAGGTTCATTGACTTCGCGAAGAGTTGTCTTACGTACTTAGGTTTAATTTTTTTTTATAAAATAACCAATACGACCTCTGGATTATTTTCACATCACACCAACTAAGAAAATATGTATAAAAAAATTAAAAAAATCTAATTTCCGATTTTTTTTCCTTCTAAAGCTACTTGTTCTCATGGGCTGAAACCCCGGGTTAGTTTTATTTTTTAGCCTATATTGTCCCACTGCTGGGCAAAGGCCTCCTCAAATCCCTCCACTCGTCCTTATCAAGAGCGATGTCCCACCAATCTTCTCGGAAGGTGTTAAGATCGCCCGCCAGCGCTTTCGTGGACGGCCACGACTACGACTTTCTTGTGGGACCCACGTTGTTGATAGACTAGCCCATCTTTCTGAGTTCATTCGACGGATGCGTCCAGCCCACTGCCATTTGAGTTTGGCCGTCTTGACTGCGACGTCGGCAATACCGGTTAGAGAGCGTTCCGGTTAGTACACATGTTATAATACACCCTGTAGAAATCAGTTTGATTAACGTCCATCTTACGTCAGCCGGTCCGGACGACGAGTCGGCGGCGGAGCGCTCGGGCTCCGAGTGGGGCTCCTCCGCGTGCACCAACATCGAGGTGCTGGAGGAGGAGCTGCTGGACGACGTGCACCTCACCTACACGGACAACAGCGACCGCGGCGACCTGCCCGAGGTATGTGCCATAATACAATAATAATAATAATATAAAAAAAATATTTATTAAATTCGTTGGGTTTAGTGGATAAGGACATAAAACAGGCAGTGAAGGAACATTTCTTTTGTCGCCTTACAAAAGTTCTAAATAGTCTTCTGTCAGGCGGTATCAAGGTACGTGCTTACAATGGCTGGGTTATGCCCCTACTCATGTACACGTTCGGAATACTAAGGTGGTCTCAGACAGAATTGGATGCCCTGGATTGTAAAGTTCGTCAAATGCTAACTGCTCACCGCATGAGACACCCTCGTTCGTCGGTTATGAGAATGTACATCCCGCGGAAGTGTGGAGGCCGGGGCTTTATTAACGCGATTTATAAACCCTCCACAATCGCGAGGTGTGCAATCTCAGGAGTTACTTTCTCCAAACAGTGTGCGAGGTGCAACGTGATGTGGTTGCAGTTGACAAAAACTTTACTCCTCTCTCCTTAGCTAAAGAGAGCTGGCGCCAACCACCGGTGATGAGCATTCAGGATCGTAGGGCAATATGGGAGAGCAAGGAGCTACATGGGTGATTCTACCTCTATAAGACCCTTCTGGGGCCTGATGTAGATCTCCTAGCTTCAGTGAATTGGCTACGTTTTGGTGATCTCTTCGGAGAAACTGAAGGGTTTGTCTGTGCAATTATGGATGAGGTAAGCAAGACGAACAACTACCAAAAGTAGGTACATCATGAAAGATGGGACAATTGACATAATGTCGGGCATGTCACACCACCCTGGGGAGTCCCTCAGGCATGTACTTTTAGGCTGTTCGCATCTTGCTAACTCTGAGTATTTGCACAGACATAATCAAGTAGCCAAGATCATTCACCAGCAACCTGCTCTTCGATATGGCCTTACGGGCCCTGAAGTTCCGTATTATAAATACGCACCGGAGCCGGTTCTTGAAAATGGCCTTGCCACGCTCTATTGGGACCGATCTATAATTACGGACAGGACTATTCTTGCGAATAAGCCTGATATCGTTCTGATAGATCGGTTGGAGCGGAAGGCAATACTCGTTGATGTCACCATTCCACATGATGCCAATCTCTACAGCGTTGGCGCGAGCTCCTCGAGCCGCTCGCGCCACTTGCCGAGCGCACGTCGACGCTCCTCTTGCCGCACTCAAGACGCAGCCCCGTCCCCGCCCTCCTGCCGGAGACGAACGTACACTCGTGCGTCCATCTCCGCCAGGAGGTCGAGCCAATAATGTCGCCGCCTCATGCGAAATCGTGCGGTAACCGCGAACGATTCTGATGGCAATAGAACGCTGCAGGCTACTGAACATAGCCCTGCAGCGCCTAACACCCTTTTGATTTGTCTTTTGGACCAGACGGGCGCTCCGTAGAGTGCCATCGACCGCACGACGCCCGCATACAGGCGGCGAACGCCCTCCCTTGGACCTACAACTACTCTACAATTGGCCTACTACTACCCTACAACTACCAACGCTACAACTAACGCTGAAATGTGTTTAATATTTTTTTCCATACAAACTTTCATCACCTATTTTAACCCCTTCTGATTTAATTTACGCAACGAAGTAAGCCTATGTCCGTCTTTATGGTCTAATCTACTTCTATATTAAAAATCATCTAAATCGGTTCTGCTGTTTTGACGTGAAAAGGGAACATACTCGTACATACATTCTTACTTTCACTTTTATATAATAGTCGGATAAGGGTGATAGCTCTAATCTTAGTGTACCTTCCATCGTTTACCTAACATTCATCGGCGCACCTAACGACTCATCATCAACGTCAAGGCCGTTGAAGTCGGTATTTGTGTTGAAAAATTAAAGAATAATTCACTTATTCAAGTTGGAAAATGAGTGTGCCCCACGTATTAATTTGTATTTCCTTCGCAGGAGGAGGAAGAGATAATGCCAAAGAAACGTAACAGAATATCCTCCTCGGCCTCCGGCAGTGAGCCGGGCAGGAACGGACGCAGGAAACGGCGACGGACGAAACACAAAAGGTAAACTTATGCCGGCTGTACACACTCGCCAAGATACCCCGAGACAGACCGAGAACGAGTGGACCGATTTGCATGCAGTTTTTTTTATATAAAAAAAACTGCATGCAATTATATAAATGTAAGTGTTCCGGCGGTGGTTCTAAAACACTTGGCTTGACCGATTTCTGTATAACTTTATGTTTTGCATTCTACACATCATTTCCTTTCACTTGATACCAAACTCGGGTATATTAAAAAACATCTGATTATGTATCCCGTCTTTCAACCCCCATATCTTGTAAACTTCTTAACCGATTTTGATAAAACATGTTTAAGGAACACCGCTTGAAAACATGCTAATTATTCGGGGGTCAAAATAATAATATAATAATAATAATAATGTTTATTTGCACCTTAATAATTACATTTTACAAGTAGTCTTAATTAAAAAAAAAAATAGGCCTAAGGTTGTAAGATTAACTTATTCTAGTGATACAACTAATTGCCTAAACTAGGATTGAGAGTATCCTGTGTGATAGGCATTAGCGCCCACCTTCAAAAGGTAACAATTCATATTTGGCCTTGAAATAGTAGCTTAGTGTTTACTAAAATGTTGCTTTGTTGTGTGCATTTGTGTAGGTTGCATGTTGTTGAAAAAAGACAAAAAGACTTTCTGTGCGGTGGTCGAAGAAGTAACAGGACTGAGTGTTTTCCAAGCGCTTATTAGATATAGGTTCGCGGATTTGTAACTATAATATTTGTTGTTAATTTAGATGTTTAACTTTAAAGAGTTTATTATGTAAAAGATGACTTACCAATCCAGGTATAGAGAATATAGTGAAGCTGGGCAGTTTGATTGCATTCCCATCAAAGTAACGAATCCTCTCTCTTATCGCGTCTAGGGCAATATTCGTAAACTCTGCCACATGTAAAGCTTTCTTCGTCTCACTTTTCCTGCAATGCATCATCATAATCATCAATTCAGCCGTATAGTCAGTTAGCTCCGCGCCCTCTTGCGGTAAGCACGCGCCACCCTAATATCGCGCGCCGTTACGTTTTCGTTTACAGTTATTGTAACCTTTTGCTTACTTCGCGGACCTAAACAAGTACTACCAATTAAATATGTTTAACTGTCGTGCCTGTCGATCCAACCACTCTGATGGTGTCACATGTTCGAGTTGTGCTGATGTCTACTGTTTTTCCTGCGCCAATACCACTGAACGGAACTACAGAAAACTAGGGGCCGCTCGTCAGGCTACATTGCTTTGTGCAGCATGCAAAGCAAATACTTCATTAGCGGTGACACCCGTTCCATCTCCTGCAGCTAAGCAGCAACCTCCAAATGCCACTTTGGATCTCGTCCTCCAAGAATTGCGTGACGGAATCAGGGGTATCAATACTCGTCTCGAACAGCTTCCTGTCCTGGTGCAAGAAGTGAAGGATCTCACAGTTAGAACGATCGACGTGGAGAAAAGAGTTGCTGCACTTGAGGTGAAATGCATTGATGACGATAGCTACCCGCAACTGCAAGATAAACTGGCAAAGCTCACGGCTGAATTAGCTGCTAAAGATCAACGTGAACGTGTAAACAACATAGAGATCAAAGGTGTCCCACTGAAAAAAGGTGAAAACCTATTTCAGCTCCTATCTAAATTAGGTGATGTAATTGGTCAACCTATTCTACCCTCTCGGATCAACTTCATCACTAGATCACGTTCAATGGCTGAAGTCAAGCCCATCATCGTTGGATTCCTATGTAGATATGACAAGGAGAACTTTGTTGCTTCAGCTCGTGCACACAAAAATCTACAAACGGATGAATTAGGTTTCACTGGAACATCATCACGGATCTTCGTGAACGATCACCTGACCCGCGAGAATAAGCAGCTTCTTTTGAAAGCCAAAAAAAGGGCCCAAGAACTTAACCATAAATATGTCTGGGTACAAAGCTGCAAAATCCTAGTGAGAAAGAATGATACGTCTCCAATAACCCACATTCTTGGTGAAGAGGACCTGCTTAAAATTAAGTGACTAATTACTAGTTTGTTACAGCCATATCGCTATTGTACATCAAATAAGATCATTATAAAAACTACTAACTTTTTAATTTTTATCCTATTTACTTATTTACATGAACTATTTACTTATCTACACATAATATTTACCTGTTTACAGGAACAATTTACATATTGCAACGCCAAACTATCTAACTTATTTATTATTATCTACAATGTTATATTATTTTTACCAGTCTATACTTTTCATAATAACACAACGTATTACCATGTTATTTTATGCATAACATTTCATCTTACTATAATCCTAACGTGTTCTTGCAACATTAAACTACAAATTTTAATATTATTAGCATATCATAACCTAGCATATTTTCTGCATAACACATCAATGATTTTATACTTACACTGTTGTAGAATTATCATTCTTGGATTGACATACGATTACCATTTTAATTCGACTTCTCCGTACGAGCCGTCATACCACTATACAAATAAACATGTCCTCTGTTGTTGCCTAAAGGTGCATGTATGGATTAGCTCAACGTATCAATGGATAAACACAACCTTTTTGTATATCAAACCGCGTCTCACAGCACAACAACACTGTCTCGCTATTATCACTTACAAGTCTTTTTGTCCGCAAGCGACTAACATTATTGAAATACGCAAATCAAACCTTCTTTATAATAATGCACTTTTCGGCCAGGCGATTGCTTGGCTGGATTGTGGTTATGGCTTGTTGTAACATTTATTATCAAAATGTTAGGGGCTTGCGAACAAAAACACTTGAATTTAAGAGAAATCTGTTGTTGAATAATTATGACGTGATTGTGTTAACGGAGACTTGGCTTTTGGGCGGTATAGGTAATGAGGAACTGTTTAGTGACTTGTATACGGTTTGGCGGCGCGATCGAGACTACGCGCTGCGCGGGCAGGAGCGAGGGGGAGGAGTCCTTATCGCTGTGCGCCGGGATCTCACTGCGCTCGCGCGCCCAGACTGGCACTCCACAGCGGAGGATATCTGGATAACTATTAAATTCAATGGTAATTCAAATAAGCCGCCATTAAATCTCCACTTGGGCGGGCTTTATCTTTGTCCACAGAACCAAGGCCTACCTTTTTCATCTCAGTTGTCTAATTTTTGTGAAAAAGTACTTTCTGTTTCGGTTGAAAATCCGAATGACAAACTCTTAATAATAGGTGATTTCAACTTAAGTGACATTACTTGGGCTGCTTCCTGTGACCACGCATGCATGTTACCGAATTACAATCCCAATAATGGCAATCACACTGAACTACGGGATTGTTTAAACCTCAACAATTTGGGTCAATACAATCATATTACAAACCATCTTAATAGCACTCTTGATCTAGTTTTATGTAATGACGATCTGTCAATATCTCACTGCTTGGATCCATTGGTTAGAGAAGATAATTATCATCCCGCTCTCATATGTAGGCCTCTTTTTGCTGAAACAAACATTTTAACGCTAACTCCTAGAAACACTTTTTTCTACGATAAAGGCGATTACTCTGCCATTTGTTCAGAGCTTGACACTAGTGACTGGTTATCACTTCTTTCCTGTGGCAATGTAGACGAGGCTGTTGATGTGTTTAATAAGATATTGACTGATCTCAGGGACCTATATGTTCCGTCAAAATGTATAAGGTCTAGTAAGTATCCGACATGGTATTCTCCTGCCCTGCTACAGATTTTAAAAGAAAAAAATAAGCATCATCGGAAGTTTAAAATTTATAATAATCAATCTGATATTTATGCATTTAAAATCCTTCGTGAGCGAGTAAAGAGAGTAGAACATGAATGCTACATTACTTATATTAATAAAGTTGAAACGTCAATCAGAAATAACCCTAAAGTATTTTGGTCTTACATTAAATCGAAAAAACAGCACAACACGTATCCTTCAACGATGACTTATAAAAACCATAACATTGATTCAGGTCCTGGAATTTGTAACGCCTTTGCCGATTTTTTTAATTCAAATTATTTACCTTCTTCATTACCGTCTGTACCTACCATTAATAATTAAGAGGTGATTCTTTCTGCAGCTGAAGTATGTACCATTGAAATTGAAAGCTCAACAATACTTAGACTTCTGAAAACCCTAGACCGTAACAAGTCAGCTGGTCCAGATGGTCTTCATCCTAAACTGTTATCACAATGCGCCGTTAGCTTAGTATATCCTGTTAGTCTACTTTTTCAAAGGTCTATTAAAGAAGGAGTGATGCCTAAATTATGGAAAACTGCAAACATAACACCAATTCATAAAAAGGGTTCAAAACGAGATATTGGAAATTATAGACCTATCTCCAAATTATGTGTTTTGGCAAAATTGTTCGAAAAAATAATTCATGGTCAACTATACGCAGCTCTTAAAAGTACTTTTTTGACACAGCAGCATGGATTCATGAGAGGAAGATCAACCACAACTAACCTTGTATCTTTTACCGATTTGGTCACTGCTGGCATGGATGCGGGGAATCAGGTGGACACAGTTTATACGGACTACAGCAAAGCCTTTGATCGTATCGACCACACAATTCTACTGGCTAAACTACACGCAGCAGGGATTTGCGGTGACCTCTACAGGTGGTTTACCTCTTATGTCAATGATCGTTGCCAAACTGTAGTCCTTAATGGATTTGCGTCCGTTTCATCACCTATTCCATCGGGAGTGCCACAAGGATCAATTCTGGGTCCTCTTCTTTTTATTATATTTATCAACGATATTCACTTGTGTTTTCAGCATTCTGGATTTCTTTTATTTGCTGACGACATGAAGATTTCAAAAGTAATCAATAACAGTACTGATTTATATCAGTTGCAGATGGATCTTAATAGCCTATATAGATATTGCATTCTTAATAAACTCGATCTCAATGTTACCAAATGCTACTGTATAACCTTTAGCAGATCCACTAAGACCGTATTGTTTGATTATAAAATAAATGGCCAATCTCTTATAAGAACTGACACTGTTGTCGACCTCGGTGTTACTCTGGATTCCAAATTTCTATTCAACAAACACATTGAGAATATTTCGAACAAAGCCATGAAAATGTTAGGTTTCCTTTTTCGAGTAACCAAAGACTTCCAATCTTGCAAAACACTTAAAATTCTTTATTGCTCGCTTGTCCGTAGCCAACTCGAATATGCGTCGCAAGTTTGGAACCCACGTTATGACAAATATATAATTATGCTAGAGAAACCGCAAAAAAAGTTTTTGCGTCATTTAAATTTCAAACATAAAATTATAATTCCGGACTATACAGAGAGTTGCAAGCACCATCACTTTTTGCCACTCAATAAAAGAAGAGAAGCTGCGGATTTAACTCTTACATAATATTTTATTAAATGTTATCGACTCCCCATCCTTATTATCCGCTATCAAACTAGTAGCACCGTCTCGATCGATCTGTCGCAGAAATTATTTGAAACTATATACTCCTCCATGTGTTTCAAATTACCGTCAAAACACGTTCCTCATTCGTACTGTCAATCTCTATAACTCACAGTATTCTGATTTTGTTGATCTCTTTGTTATGAGGAAAAATGCTTTTAAAATCATTTTAATTAATAATTTCTTTCAATTAGACTATAATTAATATTAATTTAACATGTTATTTATGTATGAATATGTAATGGTTTTTTATTTATATATACCAATCTAATAAAATTAGTTCTATTATTAACAGGTTTATGGTATTTAGTTGTTATTTATATTAATTATATCTTATATTATATTGAATAGGTCTAATTACTGATAAAGTAACTATGTAGATAAGGTTTATGTGTGACATAGGTTTATTAAAGTAGTTAACTAGAGTTGTTTTTTTTTAATATACATTTATACCTTTTAATTTTGTCATAGCTAATGTTTGTTTGTTATTTTATTTGTATGTAGGCACGACACTCTTTTTTTTCTATTTACCATAAGTTTTATGTACTTATCCATAAGTGAAAACTATTTAAGGCTTTCTTTGTTTCCATCATTTGTTTTGTTACTTTGTAAGCAGCTGTTTGTTTTCCGTGTAATTTAAAAAAATAAAATAAAAATAAAATAAAATAACGTCCACTACTGAACACAGGCCTCCTTCATGGATCGACATGAGGGGTAGTTGCCATACTCACCACGATTGGCAGGCGGGTTGGCGAGGCAAACGAGACTAAGCATGTAGACACTCGTTCATTTAGTTGCTCGCTAACTGTGTTTGCAGTGTTTGTGTAAAGACGTGTTCGCGATCGGTTAAAAATGTGGTCCACCGATCGTGAAATATAATTTTTAGAATTCCATGTATAAATAATTGTAGTAACTAACAGCGCGAAGACAAACGGCAGCAGCAGTTTCTAGGTCCATCGTGGCCGATATCCGCTGTTCAAATGACGCCCCGAGTGTGTGCACGGTGCCCTCTCGTCGAGAGCTTCTCGGTCGAGTGTGTACAGCCGGCATTAGAGAGCGCGTACTAATGACTTTTGTTACCATGTTAAAAAAATACCGGATGAATGCGAGCCGGACTCGCCCACCGAGGGTTCGGTAGGTATGTAGGAACATAAAAATTATTATAAATTAGCTGATCTGATTTATTGAAGTTTTAAAAATGTATAAAAATATGCGACAACCCATCCAATTTTTGACCGCGCGTAGGGTTGCTTAACCTCGATGATTGATTTCGTACTTTTTTAATGACTATTGTTTTTATGATTCCAATGCAAATGTATAGGTTTTGGATTTTTCTCTGTATGCACAGTAAAAAACCATATACCTTGCCAAATTTTATAGTTCTAGGTCTACGGGAAGTACCCTATGAATTTTGATTCCTTTGAAAATGTCGAAACATGCGTTTTTTTGCGCCATATATGGTCGTATCTTTTTTTCGGGTTAACTTAGAATATTTATTTTTTCATAGCCCAAAGAGGCTGTAGATTTTTGAGTATATAGTTTCAACCCGATATCTCTACACGTTCTCGAGATAAAGGGTCTTGACAAACAGACAGAGAGAAAACAAAGTGATCCTAATAAAAATTGCATTATTTTGCTTTGGCCCGCTGAGTGAGCTGGCTTGCTATCTTTTTGCCACTATTCTTTAAAATATTTAACTCGGTAGGTACTCCAAGATCAAAATTTTTAAGGGGAAAAGATTAAAATTAGAAATAAGTTGTTTTTAGCTTTTGTGGGTCTAATAAACGTTTTTTTTTTAGCCTATGAGGGTTCTGTTTTTGAGGTACGGAACCCTAAGAACGGTTCCGTTACTGTTACACGATCTCCATATTTTTTGACGATTGCAGAACTCGAGAGAGATTCGACGAGGCCAGCTCATCATCATCGTCGTCGTCGGAGGGCGGCGCGGTCGCGGCGGAGGACGCGCGCCGCTACGAGTCGGACCGCTCCTACCGGCCGCGCTACTCCAGCGACGACGACGCGCCGCTGCACTTGTACAGGTGAGGGGGGGGGCATGGTGAGGGGGAGGGCGCGGTCGCGGCGGAGGACGCGCGCCGCTACGAGTCGGACCGCTCCTACCGGCCGCGCTACTCCAGCGACGACGACGCGCCGCTGCACTTGTACAGGTGAGGGGGGGGGAGGGCGCGGTCGCGGCGGAGGACGCGCGCCGCTACGAGTCGGACCGCTCCTACCGGCCGCGCTACTCCAGCGACGACGACGCGCCGCTGCACTTGTACAGGTGAGGGGGGGCATGGTGGGGGGGAGGGCGCGGTCGCGGCGGAGGACGCGCGCCGCTACGAGTCGGACCGCTCCTACCGGCCGCGCTACTCCAGCGACGACGACGCGCCGCTGCACTTGTACAGGTGAGGGGGGGCATGGTGGGGGGGAGGGCGCGGTCGCGGCGGAGGACGCGCGCCGCTACGAGTCGGACCGCTCCTACCGGCCGCGCTACTCCAGCGACGACGACGCGCCGCTGCACTTGTACAGGTGAGGGGGGGGGGGGGGCATGGTGGGGGGAGGGCGCGGTCGCGGCGGAGGACGCGCGCCGCTACGAGTCGGACCGCTCCTACCGGCCGCGCTACTCCAGCGACGACGACGCGCCGCTGCACTTGTACAGGTGAGGGGGGGGCATGGTGGGGGGGAGGGCGCGGTCGCGGCGGAGGACGCGCGCCGCTACGAGTCGGACCGCTCTATAAAATAAATAAAAAATAAAATTACATACAAAAAAAAAATAGGTTAAATTGAGTATTTAAAAACATTTTTTTACTCTATTTTTAGCTGAGACTAGAGAACCAAGAAATAAATCATACTCTTATTGTATTCCGTTGTAAGTTTTGAGCATTCGGTACATAGGACGGACTATGTTGACCAATATTTGTCCTACAATGTGGTAACCTAAAACATTTTTGGTTAACAAGACGACTGCCACGCCGTTTAAATTCAATAGGCTTTATAAATAATCTTTACAATAAACTTGCATTTAATTGATAATGTTCAGAGACATCGGTAGCGCTCTGATTGTTGTTCTTTCCAGCATAGGCCTCCCCCAGGCTTCTCCAAAGTTCACAGTCGAGAACTTTCCGTCTCCATTTAGCGCCCGCTGACTCTGATGTCGTCTTCCCATCTTCGGTAGGGTCTCCTCTTGTTATTTTACCTTTTGTAGGGTACCATTCTGTCATGTCTTTGGTCCATTTATTTACCTCTTTTACTCCTTAGTAAAGACCAGCCCACTTCCATTGAAGTTTCCTAATGGTATAGTGTTAAGTAGTTAAGTTGAAAAGTGACATCAACCCTACTATTTTCTATTTCAGACAACGCGCGGAGGGCAGTGAAGAGGCCGGTCCGTCGAGCTCGTCCAGACTTCACAATGGACATAGCCGGGTAAGAATTATGAGCGCTCCGTACAAAATTATATTTTTTTTAATAATAAAATCGACATTAAAACCCTGTTGATGATGATGTGTTAGTAGCAGCACCGGCCCAAGGACCAACATTTGATATTTGACGTTACAACCCACACTTAAATATTATTTATGTGTATGTATCTATTTTATTTATGTTTATGCCCTAGGGGTCATTCAGATAGTACGCAAACAAAATGTTTGTAATTTGCCCCTCTGTGTCTTGTCAAAATTAATCAGTCCTTCCCCCCCCCCCCCTTTCATGCGTACCCTCGTCTCCCATGTCATTAAACATAAGCAAATTCTATGGCTACTTCTTTATTACTTGGCTTAACTTTCTTGATCACTTAATACTTCAATGGCCCGCTACCTTCTCACTTCCTCACCAGCCATATGCTACATCTGTCTCGCTCACTAACATCACCATCGACGGAAGGGTGTCTCGCTGCGGACCCGGCGCGATGCCACCCCCTGTCACTTCCTCACTAGCCACACGCCACATCTGTCTCACACGCTCACTGACATCACCATCGACAGAAGGGTGTCTCGCTGCGGACCCGGCGCGATGCCACCCCCTGTCACTTCCTCACTAGCCACACGCCACATCTGTCTCACACGCTCACTGACATCACCATCGACAGAAGGGTGTCTCGCTGCGGACCCGGCGCGATGCCACCCCCTGTCACTTCCTCACTAGCCACACGCCACATCTGTCTCACACGCTCACTGACATCACCATCGACAGAAGGGTGTCTCGCTGCGGACCCGGCGCGATGCCACCCCCTGTCACTTCCTCACTAGCCACACGCCACATCTGTCTCACATGCTCACTGACATCACCATCGACAGAAGGGTGTCTCGCTGCGGACCCGGCGCGATGCCACCCCCTGTCACTTCCTCACTAGCCACACGCCACATCTGTCTCACACGCTCACTGACATCAACATCGACAGAAGGGTGTCTCGCTGCGGACCCGGCGCGAGGCCACCCGCTGTCACTTCCTCACTAGCCACACGTCACATCTGTCTCACACGCTCACTGACATCACCATCGCCAGAAGGGTGTCTCGCTGCGGACCCGGCGCGAGGCCACCCGCTGTCACTTCCTCACTAGCCACACGCCACATCTGTCTCACATGCTCACTGACATCACCATCGACAGAAGGGTGTCTCGCTGCGGACCCGGCGCGATGCCACCCCCTGTCACTTCCTCACTAGCCACACGCCACATCTGTCTCACACGCTCACTGACATCAACATCGACAGAAGGGTGTCTCGCTGCGGACCCGGCGCGAGGCCACCCGCTGTCACTTCCTCACTAGCCACACGCCACATCTGTCTCACACGCTCACTGACATCACCATCGCCAGAAGGGTGTCTCGCTGCGGACCCGGCGCGATGCCACCCCCTGTCACTTCCTCACTAGCCACACGCCACATCTGTCTCACACGCTCACTGACATCACCATCGCCAGAAGGGTGTCTCGCTGCGGACCCGGCGCGAGGCCACCCGCTGTCACTTCCTCACTAGCCACACGCCACATCTGTCTCACACGCTCACTGACATCACCATCGCCAGAAGGGTGTCTCGCTGCGGACCCGGCGCGATGCCACCCCCTGTCACTTCCTCACTAGCCACACGCCACATCTGTCTCACACGCTCACTGACATCAACATCGACAGAAGGGTGTCTCGCTGCGGACCCGGCGCGAGGCCACCCGCTGTCACTTCCTCACTAGCCACACGTCACATCTGTCTCACACGCTCACTGACATCACCATCGCCAGAAGGGTGTCTCGCTGCGGACCCGGCGCGAGGCCACCCGCTACAACGAGGAAAGCGAGGACGACTCGGCTGCGGTCATCAGCAAACGCTCCCAGCACCATCGAACCCACGACCCGCGCCGCCTGCAGATGAGGCGCCAGCGCCATGCCACGGGCACGCAGGTAGCGAACCAACCACCCTTCCCATTAGCTTCTTCTCTCCTCATCGGTTATATCAAAACCCTTTTTCCCCTCACCTCTCCAATTAGCTAACCCCTCATTAGTTAAATCAGCACAGCAATAAACTATTATAGTAATCAATACATAGTATAAAACAAAGTCTGTCTCTCTCTATATGTGCTTATATCTTTAAAACTACGCAACGGATTTTGATGTTTTTTTCAATAGAAAGAGTGATTCAAGAGAAGGTTTATATGTATACATGCATAATATAGTACAGAAACACTGATCATTTTGGAGGTTTCTAATGTGAGGTCGTAAATAAACACATTTTTTCGGGATAGATCAAAATAATTTACTACAGTATTGGACACCTTGAAAAGGTCCACAAAAAAGTCCGCGATGGTATATTCTGTAGTATATTTAGTATCAGCATCGCACCCATGCGAAGCCGGGGCGGGTCGCTAGGCAGCAATAAACTACTCCTTTAGTACAAGCAACTTGTTTGATTTACAAGTAGGGAGATTAGATATCTCCCTCTCCCTATTGTTATTTAGGACATGTTGCGATCTTGTTACAGAATATGAGTCAGGGCATGGACGGCGCTCACGCCGACCACAACTACTTCAACGGCACCGCGCCCGACCCCGGCCCCGGCGGCGCCCCCGTCAACGGACACGCCTCTGGTAACTACTCTAGTCATAGGCCTCTGCATCTATTGTAGATGGACCACAACTACTTCAACGGCACCGCGCCCGACCCCGGCCCCGGCGGCGCCCCCGTCAACGGACACGCCTCTGGTAACTACTCTAGTCATAGGCCTCTGCATCTATTGTAGATGGACCACAACTACTTCAACGGCACCGCGCCCGACGTAACCATCCGAAAACACTGCCTGTGACAGAACCGAGATGGAGAGACAGTAGGTTATTAGGTTATTTTTATAACCATCCGAAAACACTGCCTGTGACAGAACCGACATGGAGAGACAGTAGGTTATTCGGTTCTTTTTTATAACCATCCGAAAACACTGCCTGTGACAGAACCGAGATGGAGAGACAGTAGGTTATTAGGTTCTTTTTATAACCATCCGAAAACACTGCCTGGGACAGAACCGAGATGGAGAGACAGTAGGTTATTAGATGCAATAGCCTCCCTTCGCCCCGCTATCCCCGCGTACCCATTGATATCTTAAATGTTTTACATTTCCGATTGCTATTTAGGAAATGTATAGATTTCCTAGGAAATGTGTCTAATATAATTTATTTCACATATTCCGTGCGATTTTGGGAATTACATACATTTCCTTGGAATTGTATTCAATGGCGGAGTACATACATTTCCGTCAAAATATGTATAATAACTATCAAATTGGTGGCCGCCGGGACGCGGAGGGAAAGGCTCGCGAACTGTCATCACCCTGAGGAAGGCCCTCGATAAGGGTCGAAACAGTTGTTGCCTCCACCAACTTATAAAAAGTACGTGAACATTTCTGAAATTTTATATGAATACTCCAAAAATTCTTTAACTTTTTAACAGAAAACCATCTTCTATTATAAAAATTTTGACTAGTTTCTGAAAATACCAGATTGATATTAGCCGTGCGGCTCCGGCAGTAGAATGTGCCTTTCCTCTTGCCCGTGGATGCAGTAAAAATCTGCCAAGCGATACCTCCGGAAGATGGCAGCGTCTTCCCGTGTATCAACATCCCGTACTGCGCTCGCTAACCCGCCTGCCAAGCGTGAGGCCTGTGTTCAGTAGTGGACGTTTTACGGCTGTAATGATATGATTTGTCATGGATCCCATCATCAGAGCTCAGTGTGAAATCAAGCAAACATTATAAAGTTACAATAAGACCCCAACCGCAAGCCTAAATTTAGGGCCCATGCCTTGAGGGACTCCGGTCAATTGTTTAATTCTTCATGGGTTATCTAAACTTCAAAGTTCATAATCACCTATAAGGGTTCCAATTTTTACTCTTGAGGTTACGTAACCTTATATAAATATAATAACATGAACACGGGAATTTATCGCGTAATACCTTTGATTATTCCCGACGTTTCGACTGTGTTTCGACATCTCCAGTCAACCCGGGACCACGATTGTTGAAACACAGTCGAAACGTCGGGAATAATCAAAGGTTAAGCTTATATAAATCAATCAATCATTTATTTATAAAGATCTAAACAAAGTATTACATATCCAACGCAATTTTCAAGACCCTACCTCCCGTGCTAGTTAAAACTGTGTTACGGCAAGGTAAAGTCTCTCAAATCACGCTCACAAATTCAAATATTTCAAATATTTATGTTATGAACAATTCTTGTTTTGCTTTCAGGCAGCAACTCGGCTGCGGTTTCGATCTCGTCCCGCGGCCGCGTGCGCAAACTCACCGCGAAAGCACGAGGCCTGCTCCGGGAATGAACCTGCTACACGACAGGGACTGACATTGCAGGAAGACATGACACCTACAGGATTTGTAACTGCCTGCATTATGAACTGAGTCGTGTGGCTTTGATTTCAGCCGTAAAACGTCCACTACTGAACACAGGCCTCCCTCATGGATATCCATGAGGGGTAGTTGCCGTACTCAACACGCTTGGCAGGCGGGTTGGCGAGCGCAGTACAGGATGTTAATACACGGAAAGACGCTGCTGCCCATCCTCCGGAGGTATCCCTTAGCAGGTTCTTACTGCATCCATGTGTATGAGAGGAGGGGTAACATTAATCTGCTTGTATATTCTTTGTTACCTTCCTAATAAAAAAAATTATCGATCAGTCCCTTAGTTTTTGAGTTTAGTTAAGTTTAATAAAAACTTGTTAATAAAAAGAACTAATAAGTTATTACTGAGCTCATAGGCCATAGGGCCACCTTCCAGCTCCATCATGAGACCCTGGTTACTATCTAGCACTAAAGTGCTCGTCAAGACGGATCAATCGAGTCCAGTCTCGATGGGGCTGTGTCGTTTAACTACCGAGTTCCTGTGGCCATCTTCCGGTTCCACCATCAGATCAACTCCATGTAATACTAATTTTGTCATCCGATATACACATGTGTGCAAAATATCAGCTCAATCGCTCACCGGGAAGTGGATCAAATTAAACTTGCAAGATTTGATAACAGACAGACATTGGGGCAGATGAAACTAAATAACAGCTTATCAAAAACGATCTCGTCTCTTTGGAATATTATGTATTAAATTAATGATCCGACGACTCAGTTCTTATAGCACACGGAGTATGTATGAAGGTGTACTTATTGTCAAAGAACGAACATGCATACTTCTTTGATTCCGTGTATATTGATGGATTTTGAATAACAAGCAGTGTATGAAACCTCGAATAATTAATTAAGTAAAAGCATTACTAAAATAGCAACCTCAATCTAAATTCATTCAACTCACGATATATACGATATCTCTTTTTAACACCTTTAAAATGTTAAAGGTGTTAAAAAGAGATGCTTATCGTATCGTACCTTAATATTTTACAATGTTTCTGAGGCCAGTTTGAAGTTTCCTATTGCTAGTGATGTAACTGTATCGATTTAAAATCGATAAAACACTAAATGATGTTCCTCGTGATCGTGTCAGACACGTAATTTCACCATTTTTAAACCATTTGACAGTTTAGCTGAACCAACTTTGTAAATTACGAAGGTACAACTGTTTATGCATCTTTTTTTGCCTGACTGCCAAGGAAGTGTGTTGTTTTTAACTCTTTCAAATGTCATAAGTACCGAAATCAAATGTTTCCAAATATACCTGAGTTTGGTGTCAAATGAAAGGAAATGATCTGTAGAATGCAAAATTGAAAGTTATATAGAAATCAGTGGAGCCATTCATAAGATATGGGTGTTGAAAGTAGGAGTGAACAATCAAATGTTTTCAAATATACCCAGTATCAAATGAAAAGGCATGGTTTTTAGATTGCAAACCTAGTCTCGGAGGTTAACTATTTTTTTTTTTGTAATGTGGAACACATTTGTATTATTATTATGAGCCCATCTGATCCCACTGCTGGGCAAAGGCCTCCCCCGATTCCCTCCATGCATCTCGATCCTGAGCCACTTCCCTCCAGTCGACTAGGCGTTGATCGAGTTCGTCCCGCCATCTACCTCTCGGTCTGCCGCGTCGCCTTCTCGCCGGGTCAGGACGCCACTCAGTGACTGCCTTGGCCCACAGCTCACCTGGCATACGGCAGACGTGGCCAGCCCAGTCCCACTTCAGTTTGGCGGCTTTCAGAGCTACATCTGCGATCTGAGTTCTGGAGCGCAGTTCAGTGTTACGGACCCTTACACCCAAAATGCTGCGCTCCATGCTGTGACCATGTCTGCGCAAGATATGTCAAAACGGGGCTGATGCCATTTCATGGTCCATTAGTTTACGCTTAAGTGACAAGGGGAGTTCTCCTTTCATAATGTCTCCATGCACCAATTTGGCAAAGGTCTCGCAAAGGTCCTTCCAAGAATCACGTTCTCTAGCCAAGTCCACCAATCAATCCTAAATGTATCCAGATCATCACGCCAGCGTCTCCTAGGCCCGCCTCGGCGTCCTCGCCCGTCCTCAGGCACCCACTGTGTGACGATCCGGGCCCACCTTTCCGGATGCATGCGACTCACATGCCCGCCGAATCCCACTTGAGCCTAGCAGTCAGTGTCTACCATGAGTTGTCACTGTTAGATCGCCTGCCGTTACTACAGTAGTAATAGTACGTTACTGTGACATCTGTCAGATTTGTTACTCATGGTACCAAATTCTAAGCAAATGAAGCCGAAACTACAGTAGCTGTAGTGTAGTTTACTACGTATTTTAGTACCAAACTATCCGCTAGAGGCGCTGTACACATTTTCATACATTTTCTCAACTACAGTCGCTAGCGAGTATAGATTGTGAAAACTCATGGTAGACCTACTTGTCTCCGACATCGGCAATTCCAGTTTGCGAACGTAGCGTAGTGTTACGGATGAAAAACAAAACATTACAAAAAAAATGGTAACCTCCGAGATTAGGTACTGTCGGGAGTTACTTAAAATTTTTAATTTTATATACTTGTGGTTGTTATACTTGCCTTCCTTATATTATGTTATTATTCTGAGAGCAGAAACTTGTGTTCTTTTTTGGCGATTTAGCACAATTTTGATGAAATTACGTCATAGAAGAGTCGTGTATATACATATCTACCTCTTGATATGAGTATAACATTTTTTTAGTATAATTTTATTGAAAGTCGACGGATCGAACAGGTTTTCTATGATCCCGTCTATTAGTTAGCAGGGAGTACCCCCCCCTCCCCCCCTTACTTTTCTATTCACAGATTATGTACATAAAGTAATCCAGACATTTTTGTACTTGTATTGTTGATGTACTTATATTAATGGAGGAGAATCATGCTGTGCTTAAAATTAAGAATTGATAGAACAATGATCAGTAATTGTGATCAAGAATTTACTATTTAATTAATAAATACGATTTTGTTAAATAAGATGTGCACTTTTTTGACGTTGTTGTAAATATTTTTCGTATAATCAAGTGATGTGATTAGTGATCTTTAATTTAAAGTGGAATTTTTGGTTTTTTTCTGAGAGATAGGATGGTTAATGTATGTACTTTGTCGTACTGTAAATATCTACTTGTAATATGCGTGTACGCACAGTGATAATTTATGTGGAACTGTGAAAACCAAACAAATAAAATTATTTTGTAAATTTATTTTATGTTTTTCATTTCAGACATTTATAAATATATCGGATATTTAGGATTTAAATCGCAATAAAACGTTGTAAGTTGCATGACAAAACATAGTAGGTAATAAGCGTGTAATAAGAAACTACTTGCTTGGGTTTATTCCAAATTCGGTAAATACCGCCAAGACGAGGTTTTTTTTTTTTTTTTTTTTTAATGGCAACTTATTCCTTTTTGTAGTAGGAATACTACTGCCAACTTCACGTAGCTGGTTCACGGTACAGATAATATAAACAAAGATAATAACACCCGTTTCAAAATTATGCACGGGCGCGACTGAAAATTAAAACTGAAATCTGTTATAAAAGAAAAGAAAAACATAAAATAATACAATCATTTTTTCTAACAGTCATAGATAGTAAAAGAATAAAATAATGAAAGAAATATTATGTATTTAATATAGTAATTATAATACATAACTATAGTTTTATATCATAATATTTTAGAAATTTTATGAGAGCACATGTAGACAATTTATTTTTTAGGGAGAGAAGGGAAGAAAGGTTAGATGGTAGAGGGGCTTTATAGTGGACCAAAAAATCATATAAGGACGGAGACAAGTATTTTGGGCAGTTGAACAGAATGTGCGTAATAGTACCTTCATCAAGACCACATTCGCAAAGCGAAGTGTCTCTCACTTTCAGTTTATTAAGGTGAACAGGTAAAGAGCAGTGACTGATGCGCATTCTGCAGATTGTTGAGGTCAATTGTTTAATTATTTTAATTTTTGTAAACCAAGGTAAGAAGGTGATGAACGGTTGAATTTGGTAGAGGTGTTTTCCTTTATGTTGGCTGGAATTAACCCAATGGGAGTTCCAAGATGTTTCCAAATTTTGTTTGGCTATGGAAATTAAATCTTTAGTGAAAGTGGAAAAATTTGTTGAGCTACCGTGCACAATAGCTGATTTAGCTAGATTGTCCACCCGTTCATTACCTTCGATACCTCTGTGGCCAGGTATCCAAGCCAATGTAATCTTAATATTATCTTCATGGCAAAGACGTAAAATATGTTTAATAGATAGAGAAATTGGACAGGTAAAAGCGGATTTCCCGAAAGGGTTAGCTTGTATCAACTGTAAACTACTCCTTGAGTCAGAGAAAATTACCGAATTTGAAATATTATTATTCCTAATAAATTTAACACACTCAAGGATAGCCAAGCTCTCTCCAGAACAATTTGAACCATAACTAGGATACTTGAACATCTGAGAAATGTCTGAATTTATGTGTAAGAATGCAGCACCTAAAGGGCTTTGTATGTCAAGCTTAGATGCATCAGTGAAAAATATATCAGAGTTAAACCATTTGGCCGAAATAATTTCATTAAATTTTAAATTTGTATTAGAAGTATTTTTATCAATACCTATAGTGAGCCTGATATCAGGTTGAAAAATTTTGGACTTAAAGTCAAACAAAAATAATGGATGTACTGGAAATCTTTCCACTTTATAACTAATATTTGCAAATTTTCTGAAACTTTTTATTAATGGAGGTATGGATTTATGTCTCCAATATGGCTTGGTTTGAATATAAGAATTTAACAACCATAGCATAGTAATCAATGGATGATTTTCAAAAATACTAATTTTAAAAATAAATCTATCTGCAAGGTACTGGCGTCTAAGGTTAAGAGGAGGGTCTGAACATTCAACTTGAAGAGCATTAATTGGTGAAGATTTCATAGCCCCTATAATAATTCTCAGGGCCTTCGAATGACACATATCCAGTTTTTTAATCATTGTTTTATTTCCTGGGATTAATAGAAATGAACCAAAATCTAAATGGCTTCTAACAATAGCATTATATAATATTCTTAGAGAAAATGGGTGCGCACCCCACCACACACCGGATAGACATCTCATAATATTAATACCGCTCTCACTTCGCCCCAAAATTTGTTTAATGTGTGCAACGCCGTTTAATTTGAAATCAAAAATTTTACCTAAAAATTTAACATTTTTAACTATTGGAATAAACGAACCATTTAAAGAAATAGATATATTTGGAATTTGTCTTTTTCTAGAGAAAATACAAATAGAACTTTTTAAAGCCGATAGGGATAGAGAATTGAACTCTAACCAGGTAGATAATTTAACTATAGCTTCCTCAACTTTGTTGGCTGCTTGAACTATAGAATAATCAACTGAGTAGATAAGCAAGTCGTCTGCGTATTGTAAAATTTTAGTTACCCGTGTCATCGACTTCTCAATATCAATTGTGTACAGATTGTATAAAAGAGGGCTCAGAACAGATCCCTGAGGGAGTCCTTTCCAGATGAATCTGTCAGCCTCATTGACACCTTTAAGTCGTAGTGAAATTTGTCTACCCGAAAATAAATTAAATATGAATGAGGTCACCTTATAAGGAATCTTTAACTTGAGCAGTTTTTCCTTAAGGCTCCAAAGGTCAACGTTATCATATGCAGCTGAAATATCCAGAAATCCAGCAACAACTGATTTATTTCTGCTAAATGCAAGATGTATATCTGTAGTGAATAATGCTTGGCTGTCAGAAATGCTTTTACCCTTTCTAAATCCATATTGGGTATTTGATAAGAGAGAATTATGCTCCACAAACCACTCTAACCGATTTTTTATTAAATGTTCTACCACTTTAGGGATTGTACATGAGAGAGCTATTGGGCGATATGAGGAGGAATCTAAAGGGTCTTTGCCAGGTTTATATATAGGAATTATAATTTGATGTTTCCAGAATTGAGGTATTAGACCACAATTGACAATTACATTAATTATAGTCAAAAAATATTTAAGTTAGTTTTCATTGGCATTAGATAAGAAGGAATAGGGAATTCCATCTGGGCCTGGTGCAGAGTCTCTAACCTGGTTTAGAACTAATTTTAGTTCCTGATAGGAAAAGTACGAATCAAGTGAAAAGTTAGGATTAGTCTGTGAAATCGGATCATTAGATGAGCAGAATGGGTTAGGTAATTGGAAATGATTGGGAACTAATGGGGGAGCTAATTTGTCCATAAAGTCATTTACCCAGGAAGTAGAATATGATGATTGTAAATTTTGCCTACGAGATGATCTGAAACGTCTAATTTTTTCCCAAACAATAGAAGAGGGGGTTTGTGGTGAGACAGAAGAACAAAAGTTGCGCCAGCCTTCTAACTTCTTTTTTTTTTAAAGCCTTTTAGTAGCAGCACTTATGTTTCTAAAATTAAGAAAATTGTCTAATGTAACTATTTGTTCGCATTTAGCCTCGGCAGACTTCCGAAATTTAATTGCGTTTGTGCATGCCGCATCCCACCATGGAGGTGAAGGAATTTTGCCATAAAAGGTGTTCTTTTTTTTAAAACAAGAATTCGCAGCAAAAATAATTGAATCTTTAAAAAGCTCACAACATTCAATTACATTAGAAGAATTAGGACTAGGGAGAGCTCCTACTTGTTCATCTAAGGTGACGGAATAATTATCCCATTTATTTTTATTAAGTATGTATGGTAGAAGAGGAGGTAAATTAGGAATAGAAGTATTTTGATAAGGGAAAGAGACAAGAATTGGGTAATGGTCTGATCCATGGGTAATCGGGAGTCTGGACCATGACAGAAGACTAGCTAAAGAAGAAGAAGAACACGATATATCGACATAACTTCGATTTGAGCCAGGAGAGGTTCTACGCGTTGGCGAACCATCGTTCAGAACGCACAAATCAAAACTATCTATTAAGTCTAAAATTTGCTGCCCAAAAGGGTGATTCATGGGGGCTCCCCATAGCTGATGGTGGCAGTTAAAATCTCCTAATAGGACCATGGGAGGAGGAACTGCGGAAAGATAAGAACTAAGAATTGGAATAACAGCATTAACTTTTTTTGGTATATACACTGATACATAAGAGATGTTATTAAACCTGATAGCAACAAAATTAAGCAAACTGCTTGAGTTATTAATGGGAATACGATTAAAAGGTAAATTATTTTTAATAAAAAGGGCAGTACCTCCCCATCCATCTTCTCTATCGTCACGGAGAATGGTGTACCCAGGAGTTCTATGAACGGAACCAGGATTCAGCCACGTCTCCGAGACGGCAGAAATGAATGGATTATGAGTGTTAAATAACTGGTGCAGTTCAGATTTATTCTGAACTACACTTCTACAGTTCCATTGTAGGACTACATCCATATTTTGTTACATTTAAAAGTGTAATAGATATTGTATTGATCATGTGTATTGCAACGTTGTTCGGTAGGTCCGCTTGAAGGATTATATTGGTCAGAGATGAAATTAGTTTAGTTATTGTGTCTGGTGACAAGGTTTCTTTCTCACGTGTGTTAGGATCAATTTTATTATTGTTTATGGCACAACCATTAGCAAGGGTCGGCATTTCATAAGATTTTATGATATTTCTATGAGCTTCCTGATCATATCCTGATACTAAGACTGGGCGTGGGCGGGGAGTACGAAGGACGGATTTTTTATAAGAGTAAGTAGCTCCAACTGGTTCCAGTTGGGAGGACAGTGTTACACCGTAGGAGTTATTTGTCGATGGTAATTGATGTGATGGAGCAGATGAGGACTTAAGAATATCAGCAAATGATTTTTTTGTTTGCGGAACTATTTTTATTGCCTCTTGGTATGAGACATTATGATTAGCCATGTGGTGTTTGATATTAACCTGTCTACTGTACTCAGGGCATGCCTTATTGGTAGCAAAATGATGAGCAGAGCAATACATACATATTGCTTCGGATACTTCAACAAGGCATGAGTCTCCTGTATGGCTGTCTGAGCATTTAAAACACTTAGGTTTTGAGCGACATTGCGTTTTGGTATGTCCGAATCGACAACAGTTATAGCATTGAATTGTGGGGAATACATACTGTTCCACAGGTAAAATGGTGTAACAGCAGGTTACTTCCTTTGGCAAATTCTGTCCATCGAAAGTAAACACCACTGTCTGGGTTGGGATCCAGCTGCTACCATCATTTGTTGTAACTTTTTTATTTAAACGACGCGTTTTCAGTATTTTTCCTGTTCCGAGAGGGCATTGTACCGACTCTACAATCTCCTCATGAGTCCAGTCAGAGGGGATACCTTTAACTATTCCCATGCGGGAAATATTGTGAGAAGGGATATAAGTTTTATATTTACTTTTTTCAAGGACTTCACTTTTCAGAAATTGGTTCGCATCTATTGGTGTTTTAAAACATATGGAGAGGCGATTTCGACCTATCTTTTTAATACCATCTTTTAAAATGGAAGTAAAGTTATTTTTGAACAAAAATGAACCAAACTTTAACGGATGTAGAGTAGTACCCGTCATACCATCAAATTCTATCAGTTCTACATATATCATGAATGGACCACAGTCACTTGTTTCGTAGTGGTCTCGTGTAACTGAAGTTGGAGTTGGAACTATGTGTTGGCCAGGAACCAAAGTTTGGGTTGAATGTTTGTTTGAAACAACAGCAGGCAAATTTGTTTGGATGGAGGATGAAACTATTTTATTGGGTAAGCGTGGGGAATTGGTTGTCATGTCATTAATTACGTTATTGCTGGAGAGAGCCTTGCTCAAATTGGTATGTATTGGCTTTATCTTAGAAATTGACTTAAGTTTGTCATTTTTTTTAGATCTTTTGTCCTTTTTTTTTGAAACTGAAGACCATTCACTATCGGTTGTATCATCATTTTTCAAGAATTCCGCTCGTCTGTCGCTTGGCGTGGATACAGTTGAAATGTTATTATCCTCATAACAGTCTGACGAAGGCAGCTCTATAAATAGTTCCGGGGACGGAACTATGAAATTATATTCAGGCGGAGGGCCGGGGTCCGGCCCAGGGTCTACATACTCGACGTCCATTTTGGATACGCATTCGTTCGACTAGGTACCCGTGGGCAGAAAAATAAATACAAAAAACTTACCAACCCGATGTGGGATGATCACAAATATATACAAAAGAAGTTCTTAACTATCTAATTTAACTAAATACAATAAATAATAACAGAATCAGAGAAAATTTACACAACAATTCAAATATTTAGGCGGGAAAACAAAAATCACACGTGAACCTCGCACGAGTCCGATTGACAGCCAAGACGAGGTTTCGTGATAGCGATACATTCATAATGTCAAAGTCATAATACCTTGACAGAAATAAATGATGGTATTTCATAGACAAAAGGATACCTGGGTCTAAAAGGGTAAAAAAGGTAGAAGAATTATTTAAATGGGTATGGGTGATGGCGTCGTTTTTAAACCTCGATATTTAGTAAAAACAAATCAATAGAAATAAAGTTTGTTTCTAGCATATCTGCCTAAACAGTATCGGAGACTTTATAATTATTTTTATATAACGAAGGCCTAACATAAATATTAGGTATACTTTATCGTAAGAATTTACCGACTTCAAAAAAGGCGGAGGTTCTCATCAAGTCATTTGTATTTTGTTTTGAATAAATAAAACGCCCACAGATGGACGTCGAATCTCTTCAGTATTAACAAAAGATAGCTATACGGGTAGGCAATCCGCAACCCGCTTAAAGCTTTGGCCTGTCCACAAGCAGTGCAGCTCGCCGGAAATTATAAAGAAAAAATATGTAGGTAACCAATAAGTGTCTTCTTATGTTTCATTCAACAAATTGTTTTGTACTCTTTATTTTTGTTATATTCATACCATAACATAAACTCGAGAGCACAGAAATCGCACACCCCCTACATTTTCATTTTGGCCCTTATTATTTTTTAAATTAAAGTTTTGTTGCAAATATAACTTGAATTATATTGAAGTACACACTGTTAGCTTCCTAAAAATCCCTAAAAATCTCAGTCAGAAAGGTCCTTTAATGAATACGTCATCACTCTAAACAAGAAAATGGATACCACACCGGAAGCAGCGTCTCAAGTGGTTGGACTAATCGAAGCTGGACAGAACCAAAGTCAAGTGGCTCGTCAATTAAATTTGAGCAGATATGCTGTTCGACGTGTATACCAGCGATATCAGCAAACTGGTGGCTATACCAGGAGACCAGGAACAGGCCGAAAACGTGCGACATCACAGCGCGATGACCGTTTTCTTGTGAATACATCACTACGAAATCGCCGGTTGAATGCAGTTCAACTCGGACAGCAGCTCCAGGAAGTTAGAGAAGTGGAAGTCAGAAGAAGGCTAGTCAAAGGAGACCTGACAGCGCACAGACCAGCAACTGGCCCCAAATTGACCCCAGCGCACAGACAAGCACGCCTTCAGTTTGCTCGAATTCACGTTAATTGGACTATGGGTCAATGGCAGGCAGTCCTCTTCTCTGACGAGTGCAGGATGTGGCTCCAAGGTAACGACGGACGTGGTAGAGTCTACCGAAGATCCGGTGAGCGTTTCGCTCAATGCTGCATCTCCGAACGGGTCGCATACGGCGGTGGTTCCTGTATGTTCTGGGGAGGCATTTCACTGGAAGCGAAAACTGAACTTGTCTTCATCACAGGGCCCGATACCGACCGTCGATTGGGTGGATTGACTTCTCGACGTTACGTCGAGGAGATCCTGGAAGAACATGTTGTGCCCTTTTCGGGATTTATCGGCGAAAATTTCGTTTTTATGCAGGATAACGCTAGACCACACACCGCTGCTATAGTCCGCCAGTACTTGGAGGAGGTTGAAGTAACCGTTATGGCGTGGCCTGCTCGAAGCCCAGATCTCAATCCCATTGAGCACTTATAGGACGAACTAAAGAAACGAGTAAGAGCCAGAAACGCAGCGCCTACGAGTCTCAGAGAGCTCCAAACCGCGATCAAGGAAGAATGGGACAGCATACCGCAGGATTTCGTAAAAAAATTGATTTCTTCAATGAATTATCGAATGGAAGCTGTTATTAGGGCTAGGGGAGGCAATACCTTGTATTAATAAATCGTAAAATTTACAAATTTATTGTTTTTTTAACCTTTTATACCTGCTCAAAGTCTCACAAACCGAGCTACCTGAAACGAGCTAATTTAGGCCATTCTGTTGTTAAGTTGCCATTGTTATGATTTCGAAGGTCAAGGCTAGACATTATGGGTTTTTAGGAAGCTAACAGTGTGTACTTTAATTTAATTTAAGTTATAATTGCAAACAAACTTTAATTTAAAAAAAAATAAGGGTCAAAAAGAAAATGTATGGGATGTGCGATTTCTATGCTCTCGAGTGTAGATTAGGTTAGCTTGAGAATGAAAATCACTTTCTGTAATCTGTGGTCAAAGCACTTTACACGGAGATTACCCCTTTAAATATTTATTTTATTCTGTTTTTAGTTTTGTTGTTATACGAAATACATCATCTGTGAAAATTTGAACTGTCTAGCCACCGCGGTTCATGAGATACAGCCTGGCAAAAGTAATAAAAAGAAAAGTAAATCTTAGTATTAGGATCCCATTTTTACCCTTTGGGTACGGAACCCTAAAAATGACGCCAACACTCCATACAAAGTTACCCAAACCTCTTTATTATATTTGTACCTATGTACATCTACACTAGTGATAAAAAGGAAATATTTGTTTGTTTGCATGCATTGAATAGACTCCGAAACTACTGGACTGATTTAAAAAAATATTTCACCATTAGAATGCTACATTATTTCTGATAAACATAGGCTATATTTTATCCCCGTATTCCCACGGGAACAGAACTACGCGGGTGAAACTGCGGAGCGCTGCTAGTCATACATATGTCGGGCTCAGCAACCAAACGACTAAGGGGCCGTCTCCACGAGCGAGGGAATCGCGACGATGCGATGTTACAGTTTCCACGTATTTCTATACTAGAGGCCGTCTGGAGACGGTGGCTCGTGGACGAGCGAGAATCGCGACGAGTCCGCGCTACAGAGAAATGCGTGGCACGACGATAACATCGCCGCAATTCCCTCGCTCGTGGAGACGGCCCTTAACAGATAGCTATTTGTTTTTTGATGGGTGCTTCATTTATGATAATTGGATTCAGAACTTGAACTGCTACAACTAGCCACTAACCTAAACATAGCACAAGCTCTGCTTAGCTTGGAGCTACTTCCGTCTTGTCATTACAAGACGGAAGTAGCGATCATAACCCAAAGCAAATAAAAAAACACACTTATGAAATTAAAAAGGTGTAGGTATTGATAATTTTTTGTTTTCCTGTAGACTTTAAAATTCGTTTTATGAATAATAATTTCATGTGAGCTCCAAATCCACACACACACAAAAGGAAAAAGGGGAGACAACAGACCTATGTACATCAACAATTGAGGATTCAATTCGACCGTATATATATTTTTAAGGTACATAGAAGTGATGAATGTGTGGAATTGTAGAGCCTAAAGCAACCACAACAGAGAGAGCTGTATAATAACTTCTTTAATACAATGTCTTCTCTATGTTCAGTGAGAGTAGTGTAGAGCATCTCAATTCTTAAATTTATCGGAGAGGCGATTTAAAATCAAACAAAATCTAGTTACCATCGAAATACTTTATTCAGCTAAACTAACAATAACATACAATTTAGCATAATATATACACGCAGCACACATTCACTCGCGCACAACTCCCGCCATTACTACGTCACGCGTTGGGAGGGGGTCAGTGGACCCACCTTTGAGAGACCAAAGGTGGGAAGGGGGTATCGTGTGACGTAATGGATGGCCCTTACTGCATACATGCTTGTTTCGATTTTATAACAAAACAACAAAGTAGAAGCATAACACACTGACAATGCTAACGCAGCAAATTTCGTGCTTTTGTAAGTAAAGTGAGCAACGAATTAGTATGATTGTGTCCTTTCCTTACAAGTTTACATTTCCCATTTTAACAATACACCACAACATGGGTTGTGATAAGACAATCATACCTCTTGTTGAACAAGTCTTGCTTGTGTAAGATGTATGAAACATACCTATACGCAGTAGGTAACTACATAATAACCTATGTAGAAAACAACAAATAAACCAAACATAACCATAAGAACAATTTCCTTTGTCATTTTACAGAACAAAATGCGAATAAGTACATAAATACGATATTATATAAAACTATCAAAAATGATATCAGAAAATCGTTCTCTTCCTTAAATTTCATTTTGTGAATGGTTACTGCAAATATATTACAACAGTTATCAACTATATAACAGCCTAAAAGTCACTACAACATTAAATCTGCAGGGAGCGTCCCAATTATGTTAAAACTACAACCTAACGTCATCTGGAGGAGATTTTTAGCGGACAACCTACAGACAGTTTTTGTAACAAATATAACCATCTCATTCTAGCGAGTCAGTCGGTACGGCCAAGAATTAGACGGGCGGCCTGAACCAATACTTTCTTAATTTCCAATCCAAACTAAATAGTTCAACAAAATTAGTCGACGCCCTGTAGAATTAACAAATTATACTACAATAGGACTATTCTAGTATCCAATAATAATAATCTAATGTAAATATATCGGCATTATGCTGAGATAAATTGTCAAAATGCATAGTTTTCGGTAACCATAGCTTTCAAAGAAAAATATGCATTTTGGTCAGAATGTAATGTAAAACTTTGCTGCAATTCAACTTGCAGTCAACATTACAAAGTCTTACTCATAAATGCTACAAACCATACCAAAATAATATAATATAATAAATAATTCGTATGATGAATTTCTTTCCTAAATTAGTTTTATAATTACCAAATTTAGCATTATCTAGTAAGACAATACACGAATTCTCGTTCAGCAAGTACAAATGTTCAAGTAAATAAAAATTGAATCCTTTCAAGTAAGTAGGTTATCGATAAAACAATTGCGAGACCTCTTCCACCGGTTAAATTGTAGTTCAATTCAGTTTCTTGGTTATTAATAACATGTCCGTTTGCCAGTTTCAAACCATGTCCGATAGACATGTGATCTCTTACAGAACAGAGCTGAAGCCAAGGATACAAAACCAGGATATTGTAAAAGATACGCGACGTCCACAGCTGCGCTCAAAGCAGCAGCTGCTTAGTATATTTGGTGAGATGAGATTGCCCGGGGAGGCAAGTGTGACTTCTTAGTTCTTGTCTTCTTTCTTCTTCTGGTCCTCCGACGTCTGCTCCGTCGTCTGCTGCTGCTGCTGACCCTCGCGCTCCGCGGCCATCTGCAAAGGTAACAATCATTCAGTTTCACGGAAGTGAAATCGCCCAGCCGTCAGGGCTAACTTAATTGGTCAACGCTCTTCGACTTTAGCACTTTAGACACCGCTAGAAATATTCACAGAATATTTAGTTGCATATATTAATGAATATTTAGGTGCAGTTTGCTCCGCCCCCAGGTGTGAGGACGGTTGCCGGTGCTTCAGCCCCTACGGCAAGGGCACTCACTGCACTCAACAAATTTATTGCTCAAACAGACGCTGACATATTTTCTGACAACTATTATACAAGGCTTTATCATTTAATGTTATATTTTTTGAATGTTATTTTATAATAATTTACCAACTTGACATTATATATATGTATATTTTTTTTTTATTTAATTAATATTGTACCTACATACTTACTTCGATTATTATTTTAACTAAGTTTTATTCATATTTTATTGTTTTTGACATAAAGTAATATTAATGTTTATTCTTTTAATTTGTGTTTTCAATAAATAAATAAATTAATTAATTATTTAAATAACGGTACGGAACCTTTCGTGCGCGAGTCCGACTCGCACCTTAGCGAGTATTGTTTCTTCTAATATTTTGTATGTGTTGTGTGCGTCAAGAATAAATTTACTTTTATTTCTGTGTTACGTACCTTCTTGTAGGCCTGCTCAAAGAGCTTGAGGCTGGCCTGCTGCAGCGTGGAGGTAGCGGTGCGGATCTCCTCGGGGTCGACGCTGTCCTTGTTGGCGAGCAGCTCGCGCAGCTTCGTGATCTCGCCACGCAGCTTCTCGCACTGCGGAGACCAGGGGTGTATCAATTAATCTATGTATACACTAATATTACAAAGAGGAGACTTGTATTTCGTATTATTTTGTGTGTTTGTAACGAATAAACTCAAAAACCTTTTATACCCATACCCCCAGGTAGGCCTGGGATATTCTTGGTAGAAGGAAGCTTGCCCAGCATATACAAATCTACACTATAATGTACCCTTATTTTATTATTTAGCTTCCACTGTCCCACTGCAGAGCAAAGGCCTCCCTTCCCTTCTTCCACTCCTCGCGATTTAACGCAGTGACAGGCCACGTGTTCATATGAGTGTTCAGCTCGTCCCGCCATCTCCTTCTCGGTCGTCCGCGCGGCCGACATGCGTTTGGGGTCCACTCTGTGGTTATTTTCGCCCAAAAATCGTCGGGCATGCGGCATACGTGTCCAGCCCAGTTCCACTAGGCTGCTTTCTGACCAACATCAGCGATCTGGGTCTTGGAACGCAGTATGCTGTTCCGCACGCGGTCTGACAGCTTAATATCTAGGATACTGCGCTCCATAGCTCGCTGGCATACGTACCCTTATAGCTTAAGATAATACAATGTCTGCGAGAGTATAACCCGAGCGCACACGCGCGCGCCCGGGGAATATATCTCCAGGTTGTTGTCGCACCCGTCCGGTAGACCTGCCCCGCCGGCCAAAGGACCGACGAGGTTAAGTGCTAAGTGCATAGGTCAGTTAATAAATTCTTTATTGTACACAAAAATAACTCTTGTATACTTATAATTTATTACAGTCGCGCACATAGTAAAGGATACCACTAAGCTTTAGTGATTAACCTTAGTGTATTCTTACCTAAGTGGGTATCCTTCACTATGTGCGCGACTGTACAAAGATGTTTAGTCGGTCGTATACAGAGAAAACAACATGTCGATACGTCTGGAGCTGACAAAGTAGGGAGTTGCAAGAGGCGGCTCAGTAGGGAGTTGCAAGAGGCGGCTCAGTAGGGAGTTGCAAGAGGCGGCTCAGTAGGGAGTTGCAAGAGGCGGCTCAGTAGGGAGTTGCAAGAGGCGGCTCAGTAGGGAGTTGCAAGAGGCGGCTCAGTGGTAAGTATGTGTACGCACCTCGTCCTGAAGCAGCTGGTCCTTGTACTCGTCCATCTTGGTCTCGGTGTTGTGCAGCACGCCCTCGGCCTGGTTGGAGAGCTCGACTAGCAAGAGGCGGCTCAGTGGTAAGTATGTGTACGCACCTCGTCCTGAGGCAGCTGGTCCTTGTACTCGTCCATCTTGGTCTCGGTGTCGTGCAGCACGCCCTCGGCCTGGTTGGAGAGCTCGACGCGCTCGCGGCGCTGCTTGTCGGCCGCCGCGAACTGCTCGGCCGCCTTCACCATGTTTTCAATCTCGTCCTTGGAAAGGCCGCCCGATGACTGGATCACGACTGGAAACAAATAAATAAATAATGTTGGACAATTCACACAGCATTATCAAGCTAACCAGAGCTTGTGTTATGGGTACTAGACATTGATATAAACCTTAGATACGCCCTCACCGTACTGAGACCGCGCCGTTGTTTCCAAACGATATGAATGAGCTCACTCATGCAAGAAAGAGAAAATAGTGTTTGCAAATAATGTGGGAGAAAAAGAGATAACACTATTTTTTCGGTACGCGTGGCGTGTTGCGCATTCGTCGGCAGTATTGTAAACACAATGCCAGAGTTTTTGGTGTGAGGGCTCATCTAACGATTTATATCAATTGTACTAGACGACTGATATACTCAATACATACAAAGATATATCGGGTGTAAAAAGACGACTACCGAAAACGAAAAGGGGTGGTGCAACACCCCAAAACAATGACTGTACAGCTTGCTAGTGCGATGACCCCGCGCGGCGGGTCAGCTGTCCGTGGTGTATCATGCAGGATGTGCGTGCAATACATTGCTGTAGATTTTATTTTAATTTTTCCTGGCTTTTTGAAATGAATTAATTAGATAGGATTGTTCTTATAATGTCGTATGTAGTATGCGTATGTTACAAGAAAAAAAAATAAAAGGACGTAGATATATTGACATATTTTTTGCGGTTTTTTTCGCTAAATATTTTCAGTATCATGGTCTGATTGCAACCCCCCAGTTTTCGGTAGTAGTCTGGCTGCACTGTGTATATTCTTTATTATATAAAGAAAGACATCCAGAACATATATCTGCAGATCGTACAGACACTTGTCCCGAGGCGGGAATCGAACCCGCAACTTCTAGCGTCAGATATGAAGGCATCATTTATTTACCATATAACACACTAATGTTGAAACAAAAAAGTAATTGCGACAATGAATGTACACCGCTTCAGAATGGCAATAACACTCATTCGACTGTTCAAAACATAATCGACAAAAATTAATGAAATAGGTTCGTTATTAGGAATGAATACCCGCGGCTTTGCCGGTGTTGGTATAGGCTACTCCTTATAAAAACAGCTATTTGCCCGTGAAAGTCCCGTCAAAATGCAGTCCTTTGATCATGCTAATCTATTTTATATAAATAGATGTTTGTCTGTCTAAAATATAACTCACGGGGATGCGCCAACACGACCAATTGAAAGAATAATTTATTGATTTACTAAAATAGCTAATGTATGGGTTGGTGCAAAATCGTTGCTCCTTGAGAGTGGCTATAATAAACCTTTTCTTTTGTAGTTCGAAAGATTTGTTCTTAGGAATTTAATGTTTTTTTAACAAATCTCCTGTATAATAAATTCGGATATAACTCACTCTGTTGTTCCTTGCCGGTGCCCTTGTCTCTCGCGGAGACGTGTACGATGCCGTTAGCGTCAATGTCGAATGTAACCTGGAAATATAAGTCGTTTTAAATACCGTGGTGAATAAACACAAGTTTAGGCAGGCAGCGGCCGCTCGCACTGCTAGCTCGGTGCGCGGGCGCCGGGGAGGCGAGCAAGTATGCCGTTCGCAACGATCTTTCCGTACCCTATGTTTCTATTTTTATTTGTAAGATGTAATCATAATTAAATGAACCTAACTATGCTAAGTCTTTAAATATTGTTATGCCCAATTATTATTGTAAAAATGTGCGCTAAACAAAGTGCACATATAAATTTTATAATAATGCAAGTTATGTGTTTTAAATGCCTGTATTATGAACATCAGACTTACAAGGTAGTTATTTTTATAAATAGAAATTTTGTTAAAAAGCTTTTATAGGCGCTATAGCCTGCTAAGTTATTTTTTAGATTAAGTTGTAATTATACTGAACCGTGTTCTGTATATTTTATGTAATGTACCTATGGTAAATAAAGAACTTTAAAAACAAACAACAAAAAACACAAGTTTGTAAAATTAAAAAAGTCTAGCTATCACGATTCACGAGGCCTGATCCGGGAACTGCCTGGTGACAGACAGACGTAGCCAGAGCGTAGTCTTAGTAATAGGGTTCCGTTTTTACTTTTTGTGTACGGAACCCTACAAAATAAGTAACTCCCGACACTTAAAGAGCTACAAAACCACCTATTGTATTCATTCTACACACAATATCCTTTCATTTGAGAACCTTTCAGTTTAGATACATTCAAAAAAATGTGTCTAAGCCGTTATAATAATATTAGAACCTAACATATTTTAATTTAATTATATGTAAATTTTAACATGTATTTAACTTTTTTCAATGATTTTTTTTTATTATTTAATTTTGTATTTAAAAAATCTTAATTATTATCTTAATATTATCAAAATAACAATGTAATCATTCCAAATGAATTCGATCAACTTTGTATGTGGTTTACACCTATAATTGAAAAAAACTTGTTTCTTATTATTGTAAGATACTTAACTTCTTAATTTTAGTGTTCATTTTGTTGGTGTGACTTTTTAAATAAATAAATAAATTTGATACCAAACTTGGGTATATTTCGAAACATTACATTATCCCAGCCCCACTTCACTTTATAAGAATATATAGTTCCTTAAAGTAGCTTGTACTGTAAAAACCTGATGCAGTGAATAGAATGAGAGATGAAACAGCTCTATAAGCAGAGACAAGACGCCTCTATGATACAACAGTAAACAATAATTTACAAATATGATTTTTCAACTAAATTTTATATTTTTCTCTGTCTAATTCTCTACAATAGACTAGAAATGAAGTGTGTCTATGAAAAGACTCATAGACACAGTTCTTATGATCATACAGAAAAGTTATCTATACTAATATTAATAGAGAGGCAAGATTTGATGAGGAAGACCAGCGCTGCGGCATTTTTGTTTACCATTGTTCTCAATTTATATGTAACACCTTCTTATATTGTTTGTGGTGACAAAATAAACGTATCTTTATCTTATATGCATTTTTTGTATGTTTGTAACAAATAAACTACTGCACCAATTTCCAGAATTCTCATCCCTTAGTAACATAGGCTATATTTTATCCCCGTATTCCCACAAAAATACGCGGATGATACTGCGGAGCGATGCTAGTTATATTATACAGGGTGTAAAAGGACGACTACCGAAATCTTCGGGGGGTCAATGTACTCATCAATATGAACCACTTTTACTAAGGAACTTTCGCTGTAAAAAACGTGAAGAAACAGCTGTTCCATACAAAAGTACAATACCTACTTTACTAAAATATATGGAACAGCTGTTTCTTTACATTTTTTTACAGCAAAAATTGTTCATATTGACGAGTAAATTGACTCCCGAAGCTTTCGGTAGTTGTCCTTTTACACCCTGTAAGCGTGTATAAGTCCTTACCTCAATCTGCGGGACGCCACGCGGCGCGGGCGGGATGCCGACCAGAGAGAACTGTCCGAGCATCTTGTTGTCGGTGGCCATTTCGCGCTCGCCCTGGTGCACCTTGATCTCCACTTGCGTCTGCCCATCGGCGGCTGCAGAAAAACAATTTTAATTTATTAATAACATTTACCTAGTAAAAAAAATCAATGTGTGGGCCGTAATTTATGGATGCCGTCTGCCGGCAGCAGAATGTTGCCCATGCTCCCTTGCCCGTGGATGCAGTAAGAATCTCCCAAGGGATACATCCGGAAGATGGGCAGCAGCGTCTGCCGTGTATCAACTCCCGCTCGCCAACCCGCCTGCGGCTTTGGGAAGGATCAAGTATCGATTAGACCAATGCGTGTTGTAAGTACCACCAGAATCGAAAAACTATTTTGGATAAGGATTTTTATTTCCATGAAACTAAATTCTTCAGCGCAATCAGATGTCGGGAATCGGTTTTAATTCAACTTGTAAGGTTTGACGCGGACAAATATTGCAAATCAAAAAAACTTGTTAAATGTAGCGCGGTTTCTAGGAAAGCCCTGGGCACAGGCCGTAGACTAGCTGGTACCGCGCGTCGTTCTCGCATCGCTGCAAAAGCGCAGGCGCACCGGCGCAGGCGCTGATCGGCGATGCTCTTCCATTACATTAATAAATATTTTTTGCGTAAGGAAACCATTACCGAAACTAAGGAATGGCTTGATTAGACTATAGGGACTGCACCTCAATGTTTAAGAAATGGTTTACTGAGTTCCGTTGTGGTCGTTTCAGCACAAGAAACGGCGAACGATCAGGTCGTTATGTCGAGGTTGTCATGCCAGAAACCGTCGATTAAATCCAAGGAATTATATTGGACGATCGGAGAATGAAAGTGCGTGAGGTGGCTGAGGCATCTTAACTTAGCGGATACATCGTACTTTATTTATTTAATACTTCGTACACAAAATGTACAGAGGAGGACTTAATGCTAATAGCATTTTTTACTAGTCAACCTGGGCGTGCAAGAAAAAATAAGAAGGCACTAACAACAGAAGTAAGAAAAATTTCTAAATAAATATTACATGAATATTTGGATATGAAAAAGCTGTCCACGCGATGAGTGCCGCGATTGCTCACACTCGACCATAACCGCAACCGTGTGACCACCTCAAAGGATTGTTTGGCGATCCGAACGGGTGTTTGCGCCGTGTCGTAACCGTTGACGAAACATGGATACATCACAACACACCAAAGACCAAGGAACAAACAAAAGAGTGGGTTTCTCCGGGTAAACATGCACCAAAGAAGGCCATATAGTGTTTGTCGACCAACAAAGTCATGGCCACAGTTTTTTGGGATGCACGCGGTGTCATTCATATCGACTAAACCGATACTTCACACCGGGACAGCTTCTCGCACTCTACAAAGGTTAAGTCCGATCTTGCATGGAGTATTGCAGCCACCTCTGGGGATGGTTCAGCTAAATACCAACTTGCTGCACTTGATTCGATGGAACGCAGAACTAAGAGGCTCATTGGTGAGGAATATCTTGCGACGTCTAAGCTTGACAGCCTATGTCACCGTCGCAAGGTAGCATGTATATCAGTTTTCTACAGATTGTACTACGGAGTGTGCTCGCAAGAACTACATGACTTAATTCCACCATCCCCCTTTTTCCATAGAAACTACAGACACACTGCACACTATCCTCCTCATTTGGTTGAAATCGCAAAGCTGAGAACTAAACGCTTCCAATCGTCTTTTATAATGCGCACTGCTCTCGAATGGAACAAACTACTATCGTCTGTGTTTCCAACCTCACGTTTAAATAACGAATAGAGTAAATAGGCATTTTCTAGGGAAGCTCGCTCCATCGTAGATCTCATTCTTGCGATAGCAAGGATGAAATCAAGAGCTAACCAATCTAAAATAAAAATTATCTTGAAAAGCGTAGAATGTTAAGGTCAGTCAATGTCAATGCGCCCTGGGCCACCGCTGAGTCGGACCCAGTCAGAGCCAGACCTATGGAAGGCTAGTGTATGTGTTAAGCGAACAGTTGTCATCAAAGGTGGTTAACGTCTCAGGGGGTAGCCACTAAGCTCAGTCAAGGTCACTGTGATGGCGCCTAGAACGATCGAATCCCTCATCACTCACCGGTAGAGAACACCTGGCTCTTCTTTGTCGGTATGGTGGTGTTCCTGGTGATGAGCTTGGTGAAGACGCCGCCCAGGGTCTCGATGCCGAGCGACAGCGGCGTGACGTCGAGCAGCAGGATGTCGGTGACGTCGCCGGCCAGCACGCCGCCCTGCACATCTCTCATCACTCACCGGTAGAGAACACCTGGCTCTTCTTTGTCGGTATGGTGGTGTTCCTGGTGATGAGCTTGGTGAAGACGCCGCCCAGGGTCTCGATGCCGAGCGACAGCGGCGTGACGTCGAGCAGCAGGATGTCGGTGACGTCGCCGGCCAGCACGCCGCCCTGCACATCTCTCATCACTCACCGGTAGAGAACACCTGGCTCTTCTTTGTCGGTATGGTGGTGTTCCTGGTGATGAGCTTGGTGAAGACGCCGCCCAGGGTCTCGATGCCGAGCGACAGCGGCGTGACGTCGAGCAGCAGGATGTCGGTGACGTCGCCGGCCAGCACGCCGCCCTGCACATCTCTCATCACTCACCGGTAGAGAACACCTGGCTCTTCTTTGTCGGTATGGTGGTGTTCCTGGTGATGAGCTTGGTGAAGACGCCGCCCAGGGTCTCGATGCCGAGCGACAGCGGCGTGACGTCGAGCAGCAGGATGTCGGTGACGTCGCCGGCCAGCACGCCGCCCTGCACGGCGGCGCCCACGGCCACCGCCTCGTCGGGGTTCACGGCGCGGGAGGGCGCGCGCCCGAAGATCTCCTGCACCGTTTGCTGCACCTGGGGATAGACAGATGGATTAGTACTCGTTAAAGATAAAGATTAAAATTTATTTATTTCATACCAAAAAACACAAACATATTTTACAATAGAAAAAAAACAAAATCCTTACAAACTAAGCTAAGTGTTTAAAAAAAAGAGAGAAAATAATAATTATTAATAATAAATGAATAAATATGTATAGTGTTTAATGGTAGAAAAAAACACTACTGCACACTACATCACTCATGCACATATGTATGTAATATTATTACTGTTTAAATACTGATTGTTTTTTCGCCTCACACGCGGTCACACGGACCTGCCTGAAAACCAGCGCCGCAACCTCATAGCTCGCTATGTGACTGTGGTAATACCGAGGCAGTCCATTTTTGAGCCCACGCAACATATTGTCAAGTTAAAACTTTTAGACTATCATCATCATTTCAGCCATAAAACCTGTTAAATGTAGCGCGGTTTCTAGGAAAGCCCTGGGCACAGGCCGCAGACTAGCTGGTACCGCGCGTCGTTCTCGCATCGCTGCAAAAGCGCAGGCGCACCGGCGCAGGCGCTGATCGGCGATGCTCTTCTACTACATTAAACATAATTCTTTTCGCAAGGAACCAAGGAATGGCTTGATAGACACTATGTGGACAATTTCAATGTTTAAGAAATGGTTTACTGAGTTCCCTTGCGGTCGTTTCAGCACAAAAAACGGCGAACGTTCACGTCGTTATGTCGAGGTTGTCATGCTAGAAATCGTCGATTAAATCCAAGGAACTGAACACAGGCTTCCCTTAAGGATCTTCATGAGGGGTAGCTGCCATACCCACCACGCTTGGCAGGCGGGATGGCGAGCGCATTACGGGATGTCGATACACGGAAAGACGATGCTGCCCATCTTCTGGAGGTATCCCTTAGCAGGCTTTTACTACATCCACGGGCATGAGAGGAGGGGTAACATTAGCTCCGGCACCTCACGGCAAACCGTCAATGCGTCGCCTTAACGTGATATAAAGATAGCTGATGAAACATGTATTTACCATGTGCACAAATACAAACCAAAACTATAAGCCAACAAAACAGGAAAACAAGTAAAAATTAATTTAAATAATAAGGCGGACAGGAAGGGATGTGGAACGGGTAAAAAGGTCCTTAACTCCGCATTGTATAGCACCTGGCAAGGCTCAGATGCTACGCTTTTCAGTTGGGGACCTGGGTGATTTCACAAGCACAGATGGAAAGGAGAGGGAATAACAATGGTAATCGAAGGGAACAGAGAGAATAAATCGACGATAAACAATGAAATCAGATAAAGGGAAGCCTTTAAGTCAGTTCGACTGGGCTGCGGTCGCACCTTGGGCATCCTAGTCATGCCTCCGACGAGCAGAACCTCGCCGATGTCGGAGCGCTGCGTCTCGGCGTCCTGGAGCGCCTTCTGGCACGGAGCGATGGTGCGACGGATGAGGTCGCCCACTAGCGCCTCCAGCTTAGAACGCGTCATCTGTAGCACGGAGAAATAAAATAAATTAAAAATACAGCTTTATTTTTCCAAAACACTTTAAAATTATAAATTCTTGATAAGGTGATATCGGCGGAGCAACGATTAGAGCGCCACCTATGGCTTTGGGATAGTAACATTAATTTATATTTATATATTTTATGTTTTGTTTAGGTAGGTATAACATAATTTCCACCAATTCTTCATATATTATAAGTTTTAAAAATTAGTGGAAACTTTATTGCATTGTGTAATACTTTATATTTAAGATTTAGTATTATTGTTCTGTGTGTTTTCCCAAATAAACTTAAATAAATAAATATTAATCTCAAATATCTGTCGATATCGCCACCCGTATTTATTTTATAACACCGTTCTGACGGCCCTAAGTGGTCTTCTTCATCAGTTCCACTTTCCCAAATAGTTTCTGAGTGCAATGCAGTATCCTTATTATGCTTGAATTGTTAAGTATTGATTTTTTTTTATATAAAATGTTACAAGAAATTTGACCCAATGAAACACAGCGCCTCAAGGGGTGGTTATATTATCGTTATATAATTTTGCACCATTCATAAATAATTCAAGCTATACAACTTGAATAATGTAATAAAACAGGTGCATCTCCTAGTTTATTTTATTACTACGTGTGTGAGCGAAACATCAGCACATTCATAATATGTCCATAGCCAATGTAAATCACAAGACTACGCACCTATTACCTAGTACCTATCACAAGACTACGTTCGAACAGAACTCCCCGCACGCACCATCTTACAATAAACACTAGCTCTTCCAATCTTCTAAAAGTGGAAGATCTAGAGTTCATTGTAAGATGTTCATGCTAAAGCTCTTTCGCTCGCCACGTCCACCAGAAGTTACACAGAAAATCCTACATCCTTACAAATGAATGGTTGAATGAATGAGTGTGAGTGAGTGATTCGATTAATGAATGATTGTATCATATGCAATGAATTGGAGATTGGAAGGATATATCTGCGGACAATCTACAGATGTGACTTTTGAGTATAAGGCTCATGGCCACATTACCTTCAGGATCATGTCTTTGGGCCTGGCTGCGTCCATGGTGAGGTCCAGTTAACGATGGATATCAATGTGTATGAGGAAGCGTTACCAGAGATGGTGAATGATTGATGGATGAATTAAGGGTTTTATGAATTCAACCCCTGTCTCTCACTTCATAGCTATGAAGTAAGACATAGAACCTCAAGGTTTGTATGATGATTGAAAAGCTGATAATGACTTACAGAGGTATTAACTTGGCCTGTCTCTCGCTTATACTATATGGTAAGTAACTCATGGTTGGTTTGTATAACGATTGAATGTATACAGACATGTATAGCTAGTTTATGTATGTATAGCGGAGAAACTTTAAGCTCATGGCCGCATTACCTTCAGGTTCATGTGCTTGGGCCCGGCTGCGTCCATGGTGAGGTAGGGCAGGTTGATGTCGGTCTGTGCGGAGCCCGAGAGCTCGATCTTGGCCTTCTCCGCCGCCTCCTTCAGCCGCTGCATGGCCATCGCATCTTTGCGGATGTCGAAGCCTTGCTGCAAGCAAACATATATTTTTTATTATTGTTGGCGATTTGCCGTGGGGTACCGGCACTAGAATGTTACCTTTCCTATCTTGCCCGTGGATGCAGTAAGAACCTGCTAAGGGATGCCTTCGGAAGATGGGCAACAGCGTCTTCCGCGTCTTGTACACCATATACTGCGCTCGCCAACCCGCCTGCCAAGCGTGGCGAGTATGGCAACAACCCCTCATGATTGTACAACTAAGGACGGTGGATGCAGATAGCTTCCAACCGCAATAACTGGAAATCCATGAGGGAGGCCTATGTCCAGCAGTGGACGTCCTACGGCTGAAATGATGATGATGGTGGCGATTCTATTGTTGCACCACCTAGCCTAAAAATATTAAATCGATAAAACGAACTAAAATGACATGCAATAACAGCTATTCGGTTAGTGCCGTTCGAAAATTAAAACCGAACACAGAGACAGCTCTAAATTTGAAACGTCATATCTCTTAGGTTTAGGAAGTGTAAAACAGAATCGACACCATTAACAAGTTATAATATAAGAAACAAATACTATAAATCTTAAAGTTTAGTTTATTTCCTGTCAAATTGATGCACTGTGTTTTATAATCCTTTTTTCTAATACCCATTTTAAGTTTAGATGATTAAGGCAAAATCCATGATAGAGCCTGTGTTCAGTAGTGGACGGAAAAGATGATTTATCATCACGTAATTAATATATTAGGACTTTAAAAGCGTACCTTACTTATGTTAATTAAACGGTCTACGAAACGTCAGCAAGATAATAATAAGAGTTAAGTATGTGGTGAAAGCTGCATTATATTTATTAAAGTAAATGAAATCCACCATTTTGCGGTGGCGGCCATCTTGAAATTAGTTTATCATGATGTACCTACTGTATTCTATCATGCCCTTTCATTTGATACACATATTGGGAGGTAGACTATAAAAATTTAATACGCCATTTTGGATTTACTATGGGACTGAACATACGTAATTGTTTTATCTTCAAAACTAAAGGTAGGTATAGTAGATTTTTTTGCGAAATCATCCTTCATCCGGGAAGTACTACCACCATACCAATTTTTGCCGCTAAGCAGTAATGTCTGGATTGAAGGGTAAGAGGGCCGGTGAAATAACGGGCACAGGAGTCCTTTCAACTATCTCAAGCGCAATGCGTTGGTCACGTGCTTTCTGACCGTGATCACCGCGGTATTGCCGTTGTTATAGGTGAGGTTCCCGCTCATCAGGTAGGAGTTTGGCTTGTCCCTTCATTTAGTAGTATAAAACGTTGCATTTACAAAGGGAGGCCACCAACCAGCAGTTCCAGTTCCTATGGGAATTGGATGATGATGATGAAATGTAGCGCGGTTTCTAGGAAAGCCCTGGGCACAGGCCGTAGACTAGCTGGTACCGCGCGTCGTTCTCGCATCGCTGCAAAAGCGCGGGCGCACCGGCGCAGGCGCTGATCGGCGATGCTGCTTAACAGTTTTTTTAATTCTTATAAATATCAAGGTAATGGAGAAAGTAATCAAATTTACTCATGTTCAAGAGAGTGATCCCAAATCAAATAAGAACATTTAACTTCAAATACCCCGGAAAATAATTTTCAAACGTCTTGTTTTATACTACTGAATGACGCGACAAGCCAAAGGCCCACCTGATATTAATCGGTAACATCTACTTATTACATCTGCAATGGTGATCACAAGCACGTGACCAATTAAGTAATTAGTATTGCATTGAGCCCGTCACCCTAAGAAAGTTGTAAGGTCTCATGGCCCGTAATCTCACCGGCCCCCTTACCTTTCAAACCGGAACACAGCAATGCAGACACTGCTTGGCGGCGGAAATAGGTATGATGGTAGTACATTCCCAGATGAACTCTTCACAATAAGTTCTAATGTATCTGCTTTAAATTAAAAAAAAACGTACCCAAACGAGTTTATCCGTTTACTACTAACTTAGTCGATTTTCTCAGAATTTTTTTTTACTTCTTTTGTGTTAATTTCAATCCAAACTATTGGCCGGCCGATTATTTCCGGTTACCCTGTGCAAATCATATATACTAAACTCACGTCAATCACAATCAGTATGTGTTACTAGTGATGACATATGGAACCGAGACTACCATCAACAAGATGGGGCTAACGACCTGGTAAAGACCGCAGGTCGACGGTGGATGCAGATCGCTTCCAACCGTAATAACTGGAAATTCACGAGCGAGGCCTATGTCCAGTGGACGTCCTACGGCTGAAATGACGCTGATGGAACTCACGTCACGCTTGAACTCGTCGAGACGGTGGATGTATATCGCTTCCAACCGCAATAACTGGAAACCCACGAGCGAGGCCTATGTCCAGTGGACGTCCTACGGCTGAAATGACGCTGATGGAACTCACGTCACGCTTGAACTCGTCGAGACGGTGGATGCAGGTCGCTTCCAACCGCAATAACTGGAAACCCACGAGCGAGGCCCATGTCCAGTGGACGTGCTACGGCTGAAATGACGCTGATGGAACTCACGTCACGCTTGAACTCGTCGAGACGGTGGATGCAGGTCGCTTCCAACCGCAATAACTGGAAACCCACGAGCGAGGTCCATGTCCAGTGGACGTCCTACGGCTGAAATGACGCTGATGGAACTCACGTCACGCTTGAACTCGTCGAGACGGTGGATGTATATCGCTTCCAACCGCAATAACTGGAAACCCACGAGCGAGGCCTATGTCCAGTGGACGTCCTACGGCTGAAATGACGCTGATGGAACTCACGTCACGCTTGAACTCGTCGAGACGGTGGATGTATATCGCTTCCAACCGCAATAACTGGAAACCCACGAGCGAGGCCTATGTCCAGTGGACGTCCTACGGCTGAAATGACGCTGATGGAACTCACGTCACGCTTGAACTCGTCGAGACGGTGGATGCAGGTCGCTTCCAACCGCAATAACTGGAAACCCACGAGCGAGGCCCATGTCCAGTGGACGTGCTACGGCTGAAATGACGCTGATGGAACTCACGTCACGCTTGAACTCGTCGAGACGGTGGATGCAGGTCGCTTCCAACCGCAATAACTGGAAACCCACGAGCGAGGCCCATGTCCAGTGGACGTGCTACGGCTGAAATGACGCTGATGGAACTCACGTCACGCTTGAACTCGTCGACCAGGAAGTTGACGATGACGTTGTCGAAGTCCTCGCCGCCCAGCAGAGTGTCTCCGTTGGTGGACTTCACCTCGAACACGCCCTTCTGTATCTCCAGCACGGACACGTCGAAGGTGCCGCCGCCCAGGTCGTACACTGCGATGCTGCGGACGGGACAAATGTTTACATGCTTTCGTGCAACTTAATTCGCCGCCTCGGGACAAATGCCTGTACGCTCTGCAGATATTTGTTCAGGGTGTTCTGGGTGTTTTTCTATATATAATAATCATAATCATTTATTTGCCAGAATGTATGTACAATAAGATCTTAATTAAATATAATGTCCAGTTACAAACTACCAAACATGGCGTGCAAATATAGTTCAAATATTAATAATATTAAAAATTATATTAAAAAAAAATAATGTTAATAAATGAAATAAATATTTGCCAAAGTAATAAGTAAAACAAAAAATAATTAAATTAAAGATCAAATAAAGTCAAAATATATAAAAATGTCAAATAAAATCAATAAAATCAAATTAAGTCAAGTAATATAAAAAGAAACAATAAAATCAAAAAGTTATAGTAATAAAAATATCTATCTGTGTAGTATATTGCATTAAGTATATCACTCATCTAGTACCCATAACACAAGCTCTGCTTAGCTTGGGGCTAGATGATGCTGTGTGATTTGTCCAGCATTATTTATTATTATTGTTATTAATTCAAAACTTTAGCGTCTTCACGACTCAGTTGCTCCTAATCGTGATTCGTGACGAAACAAGCCAGGCCCACCTGTAACTGGCCCACGTAAAGCGGTAGCCTCTACCTATTACTTACAGCTGCAATACCGCGGTGATCAGGTCACAAAGCATGTGACTATGTGACCAACGCTGTATTGCATTGCGCCCGTCACCCTGAGACACGAGTTGTATAAGTTACGTGTTGTTACGTGGTGAGGTAGACAACCCAGATTTGCTTGAGAGGCTGGCTTTAACTGTGCCACGACGTTACATGACGGGCGCACAAGGTTCAGCGGGCCCTCGTCGCCGCCCGCCTGTGCGCCGCGCCGCCTGGGGTCCGGACTTGCGCCGGCGCCGCTGCTCCCACTCCGCGTGCACTCTCACTACTTAATCATTTTATAGCTCAAACCGACTTCGACATATTCGCTGACAATTTCGCTACTTTCTTTAGACAATTAGTGACATTTTTAAACATTATTTGACATATTTTTTGAATATTATATTATTGTTTTTTTGAATGTATATTTGACATAATTTTTTATTTTTATTTTATATTGAATCTGACTATTTGATCTTAATTATAATTTAGCTATTGTTTTTAATTTGTAATTGTATATATTTGTATTATATAAATCAATTTAATATTTGGGTGCTTTGGCGGAAGCTGTTAGCCCATCTGTGTATGTTTTAATAAATAAATAAGGTCTAATAACTAAGGTCCGTAACAGGTCCTTCGTTATTGGCCTTATGAATGAGCTGTTGTGTTCCTTTCTTTATTATTATTAAATTGATAGTAATTTTATTCTGATTGTGTATTAATATCGAATTATTTTTTATGTATCTATACTAATATTATAAAGCTGAAGAGTTTGTTTGTTTGCTTGAACGCGCTAATCTCAGGAACTACTGGTCCGATTTGAAAAATTATTTCAGTGTTAGATAGCCCATTTATCGAGGAAGGCTATAGGGTAGTTGTAAGCAGTGGTTGTAGTAGGAGCTATACAAAGTTCGCCGGGACACCTAGTTTTGACATAAATCTCATACTAATGTAATTGGTTGTGTGTAACTATTTTATGTGAAGTAAATAAATAGCGCCGTGGGGTGCCGGCAGTAGAATGTTACCCCCTCCTCTCATTCCCGCCGTTGCAGTAAGAGATACCTCCGGAAGATGGGCAGCAGCGTCTTTCCGTGTATCAACATCCCGTACTGCGCTCGCCAACTCGCCTGCCAAGCGTGGTATGGCAACTACCCCTCATGGAGATCCATGAGAGGCCAATGTTCAGTTGTGGACGTTTTACGGCTGAAATGATGATGATGATGATGAAATAAATACAATGTAGCGCGGTTTCTAGGAAAGCCCTGGGCACAGGCCGCAGACTAGCTGGTACCGCGCGTCGTTCTCGCATCGCTGCAAAAGCGCGGGCGCACCGGCGCAGGCGCTGATCGGCGATGCCACTTCCCTGACCTTACCACGCGTGAGGAGCCGGCACTGTCTAGCCCCAATAAGGCAGAGCTTTTGTATTGCGTGCCAGATTATTGATCATCTCAGCCGCAGGAAGTCCAATGTACGTAGGCCTCCCTCATGGATCTCGTAAAGACGCTGCTGGCCCATCTTCCGGAGGTGTCTCTTGGAAGATTCCTTCTGCATTCACGGGCAAGAGAGGACAGGCACCATTCTACTGCCAGCATCCCGACTGCCTGGTTGTTATTGCAACACTAACCCAGCCAGTTGTGAGGGCATGATCAGAACTATCAGATGCATGAGGGAGGCCTAAGACCTGCAGTGGATGTGGACAGCAGTCCTAGATGATGATGATAAACATAGGCTATATTTTATCTTCGTATTCCCACAGCAAGGGGAACTACGCGGGGCGCTGCTAGTCTAAAACATAACTAGATCTGATCCTTTAACTAGAGATAGAATAGTTTTAACTTTTAAATGATAGTTTTAAATTCTTTTGCACTTTTTCTATTCGATTTATGGTATGCTGTTTCTTTAGTTTTTTTTTTGTTGTTAGTAGATATTTATTTATTAATTTCAGTTAGTAGTTATGAGTTGAGTGTTGTTTACATCTCGTATCAAACCGGTTCTGACGGAAGATCAGCGTTGTGCTTATGCACAACTTAGGCTGAGTCAGACGCCTTTTTGTAACTGTTTTTTCTTAGTTTAATTTGTTGTTTTGTCTCTCCTGTTGTGTCTTTTATTTTTTATGTGTTTTGTTATGAGTGTTACAAATAAATGTTTTATCTTATCTATCTATCTATAAGAACACTCACACTTTATCGTCGGTCTTGTCCATTCCGTAGGCGAGGGCGGCGGCTGTGGGCTCGTTGATCACGCGCAGCACGTTCAAACCGGAGATTTGACCTGAACAGGCATAAATTCATATTCAAAATTAATCATTCTTGAAATTTTTCATCATTTTATTTTATTGACAATAGAACCTATGCACTCTGGCCTTGAAGACTCAAGGTTCATTCATTATCATCATTTCAGCCATAAAACGTCCACTGATGAACACAGGCCTCCCTCATGGATCTCCATGAGGGGTAGTTGCCATACTCACCACGCTTGGCAGGCGGGTTGGTGAGCGCAGTATGGGATGTTGATACACGGATAGACGCTGCCGCCCATCTTCCGGAGGTATCCCTTAGCAGGCTCTTACTGCATCCATGGGCATGAGAGGAGGGGTATCATTGTACTGCCGGCACCCCACGGCGGTTCATAATTCATATTTTATTCTATTGACTAGCCCGCATTCCGCGTTTTCACCCACATAGTTCCCGTTCCCGTGGGAATACGGGAATAAAATATAGCCTATGTTACTCAGGAATAATGTAGCAATTTAATAGTGAAAGAATTGTTCAAATCGGTCCAGTAGTTTTGGAGCCTATTCAATGCATACAAACAATAAGATCTTTCTTCTTTATTATTGTAAATACATGTGGATAATAGGCAAGCGTTTGGCCACCATCTAACTTGGAGACAAGTAAGATGTCGCCTAAGCGGCCGTCTCCACGAGCGAGAGAATCGCGACGAATCCGCGCTATAGAAATACGTGGCACGACGATAACATCGCCGCGATTCCCTCGCTCGTGGAGACGGCCCCTAAGATGGAGCACGCTAGTCTAAATAGAACAAAAATTGATTTCTTTGACATTTGATTATTATTTATGATTTATGTAATACTTACTTTTTAATTATCTGTAATATCTGAATTTTAACTGACTCAATTATTATTATCGTTTTTTTTTATTAATCTTAATGTGTAGGTAATCTTTGACTATTATTTCTTATTCTGAATTTATTTCTATGTTGTGTATTGTTTTCGTTTAATTAATGTTATTGGTTTAATTACCGTTTTAATTAAAGTTAAATATATAAATAAATAAAATAAATAAATTACAAACATTTGTCCAGTGGCGGGAATCGAACCCATGCACTAAGCCATGGAGGCAGTCCATACATCATTGGTATCTTTCGATATCGCCACAAGTAATTTTTGATGCCCCTCTGCAGTCTTCCTTCAATGACCCTGAATCTATAAGAAGTATTGATAGTAGAATCCGATGATGAATGGATAGGATACATCATAGTTATCTTTCGATATCGCACGTGAATTTTTTAACAATGAAGAGTTACGATGCCCATATGTGCACTTCTTCAGTTTCAGTTTACTTGAAATGCTTGAATTGTTGCTGAAAATAACAATGCCTATATACATTTGAGGAGTTCCCTTTATTCCACACTTTTTGAATTAGGCGCTCATAAAACATTTTTAAAGCCAAGTAAGTAGTTTTGTTAAAAATACATCACCTGGCCGTCTTGCGGCCATTTTGAAAGTAACGACTATTTAATATAGTATTGACACCAGAACTAGAAGTATGTAATTTTGCATGTAAAAAAATGTAGCACGGTTTCTAGGAAAGCCATAGGCATTGGCCGTAGACTAGCTGGTACCGCGCGTCGTTCTCGCATCGCTGCAAAAGCGCAGGCGCACCGGCGCAGGCGCTGATCGGCGATGCATGGTGTGGATAATGTATGATATCAATAAGATATTCATCATGCTGTATGATTCATATTGGTGTGATTCAAGTGTTAATTTTGGTCTACCTGCAATACATTATTCAATCCCGAACCCCCAGCTCGAAACACTAATATTGTAAAGAGGAAAGACTATATTTTGTGTGTCATATGTTGTATTTTATCTTTTGTATGTCTGTAATGAATAAACTTAAAAACTACTAGACCGATTTTCAAAATTCTGTAACCATCAGCATGCTACATAATACCTAAGTAACATAGGCTATATTTTATCCCCGTATTCCCACGGGAACGGGAACTACGTGGATAAAACCGCGGTCTCCTTCATATAACCGTGTTCCCACGGGTGCGGGAACTACGCGGGTGAAACTGCGGGGTGCGGCTAGTCTTACCTAAAATTGGAATGTCATCTCACCGGCATCCTTAGTGGCTTGTCGCTGCGAGTCGTTGAAGTAAGCGGGCACGGTGACCACAGCGTTCTGGACGGTGGTGTTAAGGTAGGCCTCCGCGGTCTCCTTCATATAACCGTATCCCCACGGGAACGGGAACTACGCGGTTGAAACTGCGGGGTGCGGCTAGTTATATCTAAAATTGGAATGTCGTCTCACCGGCATCCTTAGTGGCTTGTCGCTGCGAGTCGTTGAAGTAAGCGGGCACGGTGATCACCGCGTTCTTGACGGGCGTGTTGAGGTAGGCCTCCGCCGTCTCTTTCATCTTGATCAGCACGAAGGCGCCGATCTGCGAGGGCGAGTATACCTTGCCGTCGGACCCTGCGGGAAGGTAATTGGGAATACATGAATATGTGTAATAGTGAGCATAATTTTAGCAGTAGGGTTGAAGTGAAAATACTCCTTGGTAAAATCTACCAGACACCTCCAGAACTCGCGACAGGTTTGCAACAGAAGGTAATCTCTATCAAACGTCAATTCCTTGCGTTTCTTGCAACGAGCATTGGTACGGGGGTACCAAAGAAGGGGGCGAAGTTTTCCGAAAAATGCCATTTTTGACCTTTGGTTACCTTTTAGATCTTACAATAACTCCGGTCCCTGTGACCGGGTCACCAAAATCAATCAGTACCCTTATCTCATTATGGCAGTGCTGGGGAGGGTTTATGTTTATGCTTTAGTAGTTGCACTGCCTAGCTTGTTTTTGCTTTCTAGCTTCCCTAGCATAGCCTTGCCTAGCATAAATATAAGCCTACTTTGCCTATCTCTTCAAGACGGGCAAGGTGCGAATGATCTTAGGAGGAGCGCAACAGTCGTCGATCCCTAAGGTAAGCCTGGTGGGGAATCCTTCACGCGGTTGCTCCCTGTTTTTGGTCTATTTCCTTCAGAAATAGTCGTAACAGAAACCACCAGACGTTTTATATACACAATTAATCCCACCCTACCCAAATCCCCAATTTACCTATCCGCTACGGAGTAATGTGGTCTGGCTTCGTGGGCCTGTCATCAACAGCGTGATTGGCAGGTGGGGGGTGGACCACCTACGTTTTTGATGCTGAACGTAGGGGCCCGTGAGGGAGGATGAAACTGACCTGGTGGCTGAGCGGACAGATGTCTCTTCCGCAACACTCCACTTTGGTGTGAATTTCTTTCAAAACGGGGGGCCATTGGTCTAACCAACCATGGCTAACCAGCATGACGGTCGGCCTTCAGCCACCGTCGGTGAGAAGGGGGGGTTGATGGGGTCTGCAGTCGGCAGTGCACGCCTTACGCTTGGTGTTAGTGGTCCTCGCCAGGTTCGGTGGTGCTGTTTAGGCTCGTAGGCAACGCAATCACCCCTTCTATATCGGACCGGTAGCCCTGGTGCATAGTAATGCATCCCAACGTGGCGGACTCCGTGGTGGGTGGGGAGCCGGAATGATGAACAAACAAACAAACAACATGCCTCAAAACACAAAAAGCGACCACTTTAAAACCCCCTCAGCAGGGGAGGCGGTAAAGGACTTGGTAGCGGCCCTCGCGGTCCCCCAGTCTAATACTGCTACCTGGACGGTTGTTCAACCGAAGGGTAAAAACAAGAGCAAAGGAGCTGGGAAAGAGGACCACAGGCCAACGGCCGGGCCCTCCGGTACCGGCGTTCGTGCTCCTGTGGCGGCAAACGTCCCCGGGAACAAGAACGCAAAAAAGCTCCGACACAGAAAGAGAGACAGCTTAGAAAAGCTGGGACAGAAAGGAGAGCAACAGGCGGTTCCTAGAACTGGCCCCCCTGTTCCGAAAGCCCCTGGTCCTAGTTTTCACTACAAGCAAAGACAGCAGAGTAAAGGTCCCGATCATGTGCCACAAGCCCCGCCGGCGAGATCTACTGGCTTGCCCGTAGTGACCGCCGATGATGGTAGCTTAGGCAGGAAAATGAGGTCCAAAAACGGTAACCGATACAATCGCCAAAAACGCGCGGCCATAGCCATCTCACGCATGGCACAGGCCCCGGCCCATAATGAGCCGAGCAAGCGTACGCGGCTAGACGATACTGTGTCACCGAGAGGGGAACGCAAAAGACAAAAAACGGAGAAACAACGTCGTGTCCCAACCATTAGCTACGCGGAAGCTGCCCAAAGCAACCTTTGTGTGGCAGTAGTAAGGACCGACAACCACCCACTGACAGAAGAGCAGGCCATTCTCGTGAAGAAGTACCTGGAACGGCGTATCTTGGAGGATATCAAAGACCCCAATACCACACTATATCCACGCTTCGTAGGAAAACCAGTAGTCACTGAAGGAGCCTTGAAGCTGTGGTGTGAGGACACGCCGACTCTAGAATGGCTAACCAGCAACGTCAAACGACTGCCGGAAACAACAGGCCCTGGTATCAAGGTCGTCAAGCAGAGTGAGCTCACCAGGAAGGTGCGAGCAGCCATTTTCATCCCGGACTGCTCAAACTCACTGGAAGACACGAGTCTTGTCTTGGCGGAACTGAACCAATGGGCGCAGGTAAGCAGCTGGACGATGTACTCCCACAGTATGCAGAACGATGACATCCTCTTCGTGACAATAGGGATCCCAGAGAACCTGGTACCCATTATCATGGAGAGAGGCCGAAGACTGGCGTACAACCTGGGTAGTGTATACGTCAGGTTCTACGGAGCAGATGGAGCACTCCAGGATGAACCCCTGTACCCTGGCACGAGAGCGGTACAACAGGAACCTCAGCCAGGTCCAAGCCAACAGGAACCTCTGATCCAGGACGAGCAGATGTCAGCCCCCCCGCACTCATCTCCCAAACCGTCGTGCTCCAAGCCGATGGAGGAGTTACATGCGGAGATTGAAAGAGAGCTGGACATTGACCTGGACTCAGACGAGTCAGAGGAGGAGGTGGGAAACCAAAATGATGGTAACCCAGAATCCCTCCTCCCTTAACATCATCCAATGCAACCTCCAGCACAGCGTCACTGCAACGGCTAACCTACGCAGAGTGCTGGAGCAAAACAACAAGACCATAGCCTTGATCCAGGAGCCGTGGATCAGGGCAGGACGTGTGTGTGGTCTTAACAACCTAGAAGGTAAACTATTATATAACAATACCTGTACTAATCCACGGGCGTGCATCTATGTACCCCGTAATGTAACAGCTGTGCCTCTTACCGAGTTCTGTTTCAGAGATCTGACAACCGTCAGACTCCAGGGCATTATCGGGGAAGAGAACGTAGAGGTGATGCTCGCGTCAGTCTACATGCCCGCTGACGAAGACATCCCTATGAAAGACGTCACGGATCTGGTAAGACAATGTGACCTAAACAACTATAAACTTGTTATTTCAGCAGATACAAATGCGCACCACCCCATTTGGGGCATGCCGACGTCAAACAACAGAGGGGACGAGTTGGTGAACTTTCTTTTCACGACAACCCTCTGTATAGCAAACAAAGGCGCGGAACCAACTTTCGTTACGAAACGATGCCGCACCATAATTGATCTAACCATGGTAACAGGTAACTGCTTCGATCTTGTAAGGAGCTGGAGGGTATCAGACGAATCGTCCTGCTCTGACCATAGGTGGATCAGATATGAACTGACATTAGACAAATCAACCCCAGCACCCTCCCGAAATCCCCGAAAAACAGACAAGGTACGGTATGCAATTTCGTTGCAACATCACCTACGAGAAGTTTCGACGGGACAAATGTTAACAAGCACAACTGACATCGAATGCGCAGTCAAGCAAATAACAGAAAGCATCACCAAAAGCTTTGAAGAAGCCTGTCCTCTCACCGTCGCCACAGAGATCGACAAAGGTAAAAAGGGCTGGTCTAAAAAACTTGAAAGACTTAGGTGTAACGTACGCAGACGTTTTAACAGAGCCATGAACACCTGCGACGACCTGGACTGGGACGAGTACAAGAAGGCTCAAGCAGAGTACAAGAAATGTATTCGTCGCAGTAGTCGTAGCAGGTGGAAAAACTTTTGCACTACTATAGAATCTAACACGAAAGCGAACAGAGTCAGAAAAATCCTCGCGGCCGATCCAAGCCGCGAGATTGGTTCGCTGAAAAAATCAGACAATACATACACTAAGACAACAGCAGAAACAAACGAACTCCTTCTACAAACACACTTCCCGGGGTGTCAGATAGACGAAACAGCCGAGTGGCAATTGATAAGCTCGACTATGCCGTCGGAAACTGACAGGTCATTTGCTTACTCGGTTGTCACCGGGGATAAGGTAAACTGGGCAATACACACTTTCCAACCATTTAAGTCGCCAGGTATAGACGGCATCTTCCCAGGCCTTCTGCGTTGGGGTGAACCACACCTGAACGAGCGGCTAACTGCCGTTTTTAGGGCATGCCTAGCATTTCGCTATGTACCACTGATGTGGAGGGAGGTCAAAGTCCTCTTCATACCTAAACCAGGGAAAAGCGACTACACAGAAGCAAAGTCTTATAGACCGATCAGCTTAACATCCTTCCTATTAAAAACCCTGGAAAGACTCTGTGATCGGTACATTAGAGACAACACCCTGAAAACAACACCTTTGCACCCTCAACAACATGCATATAGTGCTGGTAAATCAACTGAATCCGCGCTGCATGTAGTTGTTAACAGAATTGAACGTGATATAATAAACAAAACACTCTGTCTTGCAGCTTTCATAGACATAGAGGGGGCTTTTGACAAGACAAGGTTTGACATCATTGACACAGCCTTACGAACACATGGGGTTAATCCAACGATGGTGGAGTGGATTATCAACATGCTTAGACTAAGAGCGGTACGTGTCGACTCACAGGGAGGAACCAGGGGAGTGGTGGCAAGAGGATGCCCACAGGGCGGAGTCTTGTCACCACTCCTTTGGAACCTAGTTGCAAATAATTTAATAACCAAGCTCAACGCCCAACGTTTCTTCACGGTGGGCTATGCAGACGACCTAGCCATACTCATATCAGGCCACTTTGCCAGTGTGGCCTGTAACATTATGAGCAATGCACTTAAGGTCGTAGAAGCGTGGTGTACAGAATACGGACTGACTGTAAATCCATCGAAAACTGAACTAGTAATGTTCACTAACAAACGGAATCTAGGGATATATAGGCTTCCTTTCTTATTTGACACTCAGTTGAGCCTATCCAGTGAAGTCAAATACTTAGGCATAACCCTAGATAACAAGTTAAACTGGTCAAAACACTTAGACAACAAAATAAAGAAGGCTACCATCTCTTTCTGGCAATGCCGTAGAATGCTAGGTAGAACGTGGGGACTCAACCCTAAAATAACCTTTTGGCTCTACAACAACGTAATTAGGCCGTCACTAGTTTATGGTGCCCTAGTATGGTGGCCCAGAACTAAACAGATAACCACCATAAATCAGATGCAGAAGTTTCAGAGACTGGCATGTGTGGCGATAACAGGGAGTATGAGGACTGCCCCCACGGCAGCACTCGAGGCCCTTATCGGATTAACGCCCCTACACCTTCACGTGCAACAAGAGGCAGCTGCGGCTGCCTACAGACTCTGGGCTCTAAAACTTTGGGAACACAGTACACAGTCACACCACACCACTATCATAGAAGAGTATGCAAGTGGAAACCCACTACTTCTCTCTATGTACGATAGGGTACCCAAAAAACACCTATACTCTAAAAGCTACACTGTACAATTACACGAAGAGCCCAGTGATAGCTCAAATACCAAAGAGGTAAGAATTTACACAGACGGCTCCAAGATGGAAAAAGGAACCGGAGCTGGTACGTTTTCGGAAGACCTTAACATCCACAATACAACAGCCCTGGGTAAATATAACTCCATCTTCCAAGCGGAATGTATTGGCATAATCCAGGCTGCAAATGCAGTGCTACGGAGAAAGGTAAATGATTATAATATCAGAATCCTCTCAGATAGCGCTGCCGTACTACAAGCCCTGAACAGAAGAGAACACAACACAGGACTCACCATACAGTGTCACCATCTGTTGGAAGAAGTAAGTAAGTCCAACAGAGTCACTCTCCAATGGATAAAGGGACACAGCGGATCCAGGGGAAATGACGAAGCGGATGCCCTGGCGAGGAGAGGCTCGGAAATGCAACCAGCAGGACCGGAGCCAATTGTTCCCCTACCTTTTAGTCAACTTCGATCCTGGATCCGACAGAGAACTGGAGAACTACACCAAAGCTATTGGACAGGTACAAAAGACTGTAGACAGTCGAAGGAGGCCTTCCCGGTTCTTAACCAAAGATACTCCCGAAAACTACTAAATCTAAACCGCGACAAACTTCGACGAATCGTCGGTATTGTCACTGGTCACTGCTCACTTAACAAACACCTTTTTACACTGGATATTACTGATAGCCCCCTTTGTAGGGGGTGCATGATAGCAGAAGAGACGGCCACGCACGTACTTCTGGAGTGCAGCAGCGTGGCGTCTCAGAGACGACTACACCTCGGGGAGCCGAGGACGCCCAGGGAGGCCTGCGCCGACACTACCAAGCTGCTGGCTTTCCTGGAGGACATCGGATGGCTGGACTAAGCAGACGCCGTCCGTCACGCAAAAAGGGCCCATCAGAGGCCTAGTTGCGGAAACCAGTCCGCTCACCAAGTACCAAGTAAGTAAGTAAGGCAGTGCTAACAAAAAAGGTTTCATGTAAATCGGTCAACGCGTTCAGTTGTAATCGTGTCATACAGACAGAAAGCGCTATGCATAAAAGGGGCTTCATCCCCTAATATCCAAAGTATCCAATATCCTTGCGAACATTTAATTAATCATAATATTAAGACAAAAATTGTAACAATGAATAGAAGTGAAAGAGTAAGGTTTCTTGTTCACTTCTTTCCCTGACTTGGAAAAAAATATATCAGAAGCGAACAAATTCAACTATGTGCTTTATTCAATTTAAATGTGTCTTGTTCTTCTTTTGTAAATTGACTATTCTATGTAGCTTTTTGCTCTATTGACTTTGCTGCGATGATCGCGATATTTACCCCTGTTGCAAACCTGTCGCGAGATACGTACTTAGCCTGCCGGGCTCAGTAAAAACGCATTCTTCTGGGTATCACACGGGGACAATGCAACACCCCGTTAGTGCAGAACAGAATTAGAATGAGACTTGTACCTAAGCATCTCCATTTGAAGCATTCACAACCTTGTACGACAGATTCTTTTCAGGATCGACGAACTTCCTACTGCCAGCATGCTTATTATCCGCACCACTTCTTTGAGAATTGTGTCTAAGCCAGCTATAAGGCTGGATTTCCACTAAGATAGAGTGGGGCTTTATTGACCAATAATTTATTTTTACCACAAACATCACAAGTACAATTTAGTTCTTAATTCTACTAGAATAAAAAGCTATCCAGAACGGAATACATACAGGCACACAAACTATGTATAAATAACCTGTATGATGGCGTGCCTATACCCTCCTACCACTATAACAACACTCATTTCCTCAAGCCTTGTCCCCCTTCAAGCAATGTGATTATGAATGGCCCATAGCCTGATCACATAATCAGCCTGCCGGGCTCAGTGAAAACGCATCCTTATTTATAAGGACTAACCACACCTTGATAATAACAAGAAACTTTAGCACAAAGCTTTAAGGAGATGGGCTGGCTAGGGTTATCACAGGGGATAATGCAACGCCCCGTCAATGCAGACCAGAATTAAAGCTGTATTACACTACACAGTATTCAGGGCCCGGTAGTTAGGGCGATTAGGGAGCAAGGCTTGCCGCGGTCGCGCTAGTTAGGGTCCCTTACGCTCCAACTCTTATTACACCACTCTTAGTTAGGGTAAAGGTCCCTGAATACCATGTAATGTAATACTTATCTTACATCTCACTCTTCTACTTCATTCATTCTTTTATCTTTTTAGTTGCCCTGAACTTTTTGTGTATTTATTTTGTTATCATTTAATCATCTAGCATTTAGTAACTTTTGTAACTAGTACCATGTGGACAATGTTGTGGGCCATAGTATTACCGACCCTGTAATTTAACAGTCCTTTTTCTAAAATGTATACTATGGTTGTTTATTGTTCCTAAATAAATAAATACAGGCTTTAGAGTGAGACCCACCTTGCACCCAAGCATCTCCATTGGAAGCCTTCACGACCTTGTAAGACAGATTCTTCATATCCTTCTGCACTTCGGGATCGTCGAACCGCCTGCCGATGAGGCGCTTGGTCGCGTAGAACGTGTTCCCGCTGTTGGTGACGGCCTGGCGCTTCGCCGGCATGCCCACGAGCCGCTCGCCATCCTTGGAGAAGGCGACGTGGGAGGGCGTGGTGCGGGAGCCCTCGGTGTTCTCAACAACCTGCGGGGTTTATTTAACAATAATAACATTAAACAACATATATGAGATAACACAATTGGGTTTATAACTGTTTGTCGTTCGACAAAGGCCTCTTCCAATTTTCTCTTAGTGTTGCCACTCTCGACTTAGAGTTAAGGACGGTTTATTTGGTTTAGATCAACTTGAGCATTGATTTTGCGTGATAGGGTATTTTACACGTTCATTTTCAGTCTCTGTCAACTTACTGCTGGGTGGTGTTGCGTATCGATATGCGAAAAATTCTTAAATAATTTCATCAAATAAATTCGACTCAATTAGATTCTGCAGTGCTAATAAACCACACAAAAAATATAAGAAAATTTTAGGTGTTTTTTTTATTGTGGTTTATTGCACTACAGAACCTAATTTAGATTTTCATAAAAGGTGTAATAATACCCTATTATACTTTCGGGAATTTTATTGCAATGTAGCACGGTTTCTAGGAAAGCCCTGGGCACAGGCCGCAGACTAGCTGGTACCGCGCGTCGTTCTCGCATCGCTGCAAAAGCGCGGGCGCACCGGCGCAGGCGCTGATCGGCGATGCTCCGTAGTACACTTAGTACAAGTTAGTGTACAAGAAACTTTCGACCTCCTTGGATCAATTGGTCTATTAGCTTTACAACTGTAAACGGGACTTTATCATGACCTTGTTTTATTATTTCCTGACGTTTCGAGTGCCCCGCTGCCCTCGTGGTCACCGGTGGACTAAACAGCTAAGATTATGTATGTCTATTGATCGCGAAAGTTTACAAAGTACCTACTATTAATTGTTTATGTTCTTTTAATGTGGTGTGCAATAAAGAGTTTTCTATCTATCTATCTATCTACTATTAGCTAACTGATGCGCAAAACGTTTGGGCTTGATGCCCAAATGTTTTCTTTTAAGCTGATCAGTCTCAAGTCTGATATTTTAGCCGTGGGGTGCCGTAGGCAGTAGAATGCAACTTTTTGCCCGTAGATGCAGTTAGAATCGTGCCTCAGGAAGGTGAGCAGCAGCGTCTTTCCGTGTATCAACAACCCATGCTGTGCTCGTCAACACGCCTGCCAAGCGTGATGAGAATGGCAACAATGCGTCATGATCTCGGAGATTCATGAGGATTCATGAGGTTCAGCAGTGGACATGCTACAGCCGAGATGATATACTTAGATAGATAGATAATCATTATATACTTACTTCAGTATGTACTTAAAAATGCATTTAGTTATTCATCTATTACATATCTAGTAGACCTCTAACTTATAAAACAACAATTATCATCATTATCATTTCAGCCATAAAACGTCCACTAATGAACAAAGGCCTCCCTCATCGGTCTCCATGAGGGGTAGTTGCCATATTTACCACGCTTGGCAGGCGGGTTGGCGAGCGCAGTATGGGATGTTGATATATGGAAAGACGCTGCTGCCCATCTTTCTGAGGTATCCCTTTGCAGGCTTTTACTGCATCCACGGGCATGAGAGGAGGGGCAACATTCTACTGCCGGCGCCCCACGGCTTAAAATAACAAGGCTTTTAAATAACATATTAAAGTAAATGAATTCCTCAGCAATGAATTCTTTCACAATAATGTTTTTACAACTGGGCAAAGGTCTTCTTATCAACAAGGATTACATTTAATTATAATTGTCTATTACAACAACAAATTGTATCTAGTACCTAGTCTTATCTTATAATGTTCAAAAGGCAAATAGGTACAACTTGTACATCACAATATTTGAAGAAATATGAAGTCTAATTTTGTTACGGGTACCAGAGGGCCGATTAATTTTTTTCTTGTCTACTGTATATGTATACAAAAATACATAGAATCTATACCCAGATCTGAGACTAGCTTCTGCCCGCTGCTTCGCATGCATTGTACCTGAATAAAAAGTAGCCTATGTGTTAATCCTGGTCAACATCAATATGTGTGCAAAGTTTCAGCTCAATCCATAGCCTAGTTTTTGCGTGAAGAGGTAACAAACCTCCATCCAAACAGACTACTAAAAGTAATACCTGTGTTGCTTACATGCATACACAAAACGACCTTCAAATATTACTGTAAGCAGTTACTTTCTGTTGCTCGAATTTATTTAAGACCTTCAAATAATACTGTAAGCAGTTACTTTCTGTTGCTCGAATTTATTTTAACAAAACAAAAAAAAAATTAGAATAAATCAAATCTGTAAACAGTTAAAAATCTTACATGCTAGTTCTTAACTGATTTACAGCAAAATAATAGTTCAGCGGTTGTCATACTAGCACTCATTTGGGACCATTCTTACCTTAGGGGTCTTTCCTTCCATAACAGCAACACAGGAATTGGTGGTACCAAGGTCAATACCAATGACAGCGCCTCGGACTCCATCAGATCTAAAAGGTATAAATTTTGTTGAGACAAAACCTTCTAAACGAGTATTGTAGAAAAAAATGGAGGGGGATAGGCTTCTTATTCTTGTGGGGGTAACTAGATCTGCACTGACGTCCCGCATAGGGGTGTATTGTCCCCCGTGATGCTAGCCTGACCCTAGCCAGCTCAACTCCTTAAAGTACCGGAGAAGGACTCTGGGCCGCCGGCAGCATTCCCGAAGGATATGCAGATGTTGTAGAAGAAGGGCATCTATGAGCTCCTGCAGTCCCGTCTCCGATCTGGCGTCCTTTGTTGCGGTGCAATGCAATAGCACGTGCTCCACTGTCTCCTCCTTCTCAAGACACCCGCGACATAGTCCACTGTCTGTGGCCCCTGTCTTTAGATGATGGTGGTTTAGGTGGGGATAGGCTTAAGGCGTAACATGTATTTCTAGAACAACTTAGATTATTTGTAAAGACTGCTTGGAGCTAGTCCAACGGTCATATTGATTGAATTCTATGTGTAGCGCGGTTTCTAGGAAAGCCATAGGCATTGGCCATAGACTAGCTGGTACCGCGCGTCGTTCTCGCATCGCTGCAAAAGCGCAAGCGCATAGGCGCGGGCGCTGATCGGCGATGCTTAGTGTTCTCGTAAATCATAAAACATCTAAAGATGCGGATATACTACTACTTTGCTCTAGAGGCAAGAGCTAAAAATGTAATCTACAATATCAGTTGCAAATCTGCTGTAGATTATCACTGCCTCGAAGCATAGCTGAATGCCCTACCCTGTAACTATGGATACCGATTTGAACTTTGAACCTTCAAACAGCCAGCTGATGCAATTATGCGAAATAACAAACACCTGCAAAATGTTACCTCTGAAAAGCATCGTTTTCAGTCACTCTGGAATATTCTAGGGCGCAAATAAAAGAAAAGTAAGGTTATGATGAATTATGGTGAAATACTCAAAATGCACTTACTTGTTCCTATTCTGGAGACCATGTCGTTGGTAAATGGGTACTGTGGGGGCTGCGCTCTGTAAATTGAAAGGAAATTACAGATTTTTTACGGATAACTGAATGGTAAAGACGACAGCATGTGCTCCCCTGAACCGGCCAATTTCAACGACACTAATTTGACTTGGGAGTAATGGGAATGGAAGGAAATGCCCTAATATTCATTTATTGACATTTTCAGCTCATGTGACAACCGATATTCATTCGTTTTCAAATGTAAAATGGTCACTTACGCTTCTGAGAACTGTCGAGAAATTTCTCTGTGTGTACACATCGGATCCAATTCCTGAACACTCCAAAGCCTTTCGGCCGAACACCCGCGTCGCGGTCAACATTTTAAAGCAAATATTACGACAGAGTAATATATTTTTCGCCTAAAATTTACTTCAAACCGAACATGTGGGTGACGCAACTTCTTGAAAGAACAATTCTGTCTGATTTTTTTCAGTCGCCGTCGCCGTCAGACAGACCTTGCAAAAGTTGCCAGCTAAAATAAATAAAATGTGAAAAACGTCACATCACAGCTAAAATCCAACCTACCTAGGTATTTTCATTGGTTCGAAGGTTTTGATTTACTATTTCACCAATCTTAGTGAATCTTAGGACCATGTTCTCATTTACAAAATAAAATAGTGCCCATAGAGCACATTATTCTCAATTCGCAATTTGCACATAAAACAGTGCCCTCTAGCGACAAGTAGCGCCAATTTTGTTACGGCAAACCGAGTATGTAATGCTATTTGACGAAAGATGGCGTTGTATTTTAAACTACTTAATCGGACCCTACGTCAAAGTGTAGGTAAAATAAAGTAATTATTTTAAGCATGGTATTTTTTTATTCGGTTTGACTTGTATGGCTTGACCGCCATTTTTTGTGTTTTTCCTTTTCTAGCAGTGTCAACATAATTATGCTCCAATATTCCAGAAACATTTATACGTTACTGAAACGTAGCCAATAATTTCTAATATTTTCTACTGAAAAACAATAATAATTGTAATTCTGTGTAACTTGCTTGCAGTTAGGATGAATTAATATTATGAAATATTTCTTATCAAAATGGATGTGTTACGCGTGTGCCGGTGCTGTCTCGCTGAAGGGCATCACAAAGATCTGAAGATGCCTTACTCATTCTTGGACCAGAAAGAAATTTACTCAGATATGTTGCTAAAATGCTTCAATATTGTTGTGAGTATCTTCATAACAATAAAATGGCTTATAAGATTCCGATAGGACTATACAATTACATCTAACAATGCCATACAAAATGGTTAGAATAATACACAATTCTTAAACAGCATTGATGATATCTACTGATAGATAATTATTATTTTTTATTATTACACACATTCGATTTATAATATTACAGGATATGACGTTAAATAACATCTCAATCGGCCCTCACAAATTATTTACAAAGAACATCAGGCTTCATGCATTTTTGGACCTAATCTAAAAGTGCTAGATAAAAATTTATTTTAGCTTACTTCCCTACTTTTAAATAAGATTTTTTTTTTTGATAAGTCGCTGCGCACACCTGGATGCGAAATGCACAGGACAGAGGAGGCTGGCAAAAACTTAGCGAGGCCTATACCCTGCAGTGGGTGATTCCGGGCTTAGAAGAAGTGTGTGAAGCCACATAGTCTTATTTATATTCCGGTATTACTCCTCGACTGACTGAGGAGTCTAAATTATATATCTAAGATGAAGGTGCCTGATTTTCCACAAATAGATATTTCTTTCATATAAAATTGTGTACATTTGACAAATACTAACATGGTAAATGAATGTAAAAATTCTGACTTAACCCATGGTTTTGTAAGCTTCAGATTGACTAATTCCTTCCGATAGATATATGTATACAACATGTCCCAAAATTCAACGATAAGCCGGCACCAAAAGGTGGGCCTGCTCATGGCTACTCGAGAAAAAATAAGAAAGAAAAAAAATCAGGTCTTTTTTTTTAATGCGGAAAAAACAGTTCTAAACTAGCACGGGAGGTAAGGATTTTCTAGACGGTAAAGTATACTTACCTACTGCCCTTTTTGTTTGTTTATTTTATACACCTATGCTGAATCAAAATTATATTGTGAATTCCCAACTGTTTCTATAGTCTATAAGTATTTTTTTTTTTTTTTAAATAATCTGTCACCTTAGTTCATGTGTTAGTTAAGTATACAACTCTGTGTTTTCTGAAAAGATTAATAAAGTTATTCTTATTCTTATATTCAATTTCTTCAAAAATTTACACCCCTTATTATATTATTGACAACCATGACCACAATTTATGAAATATTTCTGATATTTTTTTTTATTGGCAACCTAAGTAGCACTGCTATCTATGACAATCGTTAAAAATACAAGAATGCTTGGAATTTTTACACAAGAATCAATCAAAATATTTTTTTTCCTTAAAATTATGCATATTTTAAATTTCTGTCGACTTTTCCTCAGCATGGTGAAAAAAAAAAGTACTGACACTACTATAACAAGTTTTTTTAAAAATTGGCGCCACTAACCAAGATTCCAAAATGGTATAATACTTAAGAATATCTAACCACAAAAAAATATGAGTACCATTTTTGAACATGTAGGTAATAAACTTCATTTTCTGTTGTTGATAATAACCACTTTTACTATTTGCCCAAAATACATTCTTTGTTGCAAATTCTTGGAATTTTAATGGGACACGTGCATAGTCAATAAAAAAGTTAAGTTAGAAAGAGATAAATAAAGTGAGATTTTACGTTAGAGCGAGATAGACATGTACGTTATTGAATACCAATAGGGCAGGTAGAGAAGTACTCACCACTCTGATAATCGCAAGTCAGTACGCTCTGCTCCTTTGTTTACTGCGCATCTTCCCGTATTCAATTGACTTGGCTCCGGTACTAACGACTTTTGGCTTGGCATTTTGGACTGGATTAAGTGAAATTTTTAGATCTGACCTGGCATTAATTAACTCTGACTGTGTGTGTTTTGTTTTGTGGTTTGTGTCGTATTTTGGTGTTTATGATGCCGCTACTATACACACCACAGGAATACGCTAATATGCACCTGATTTACGGAGAATGCAGATGCAACGCTAACGCTGCTAGTAGATTGTATCGAGAAAGGTACCCAAATGCTCAAAGATACCCAGACTATCGCGTTTTTATTAATGTGCATCAAGCGTTTTCGGAGGGTCGCCTACCATCTACGAGGAGAAATGCTGGAAGACCTAAATCGGACCGTGAAGAAGAAGTCTTAAATGAAATAGAAAATGATTCCACTACTTCGGTACGTGCCATCCAAGCCGCTACGGGAATCCCAAAAACTACTGTACATCGCATTCTAAAACGTCACAGACTCCACCCATACCACTACAGGCGTGTGCAGACATTATTACCGCGAGACTATCCACTACGAGTCGCATTTTGCCTTGTGATGCTGCGAAAGCACAGGGAAGATCCCCAATTCTTAGATAAAGTGCTATGGTCGGATGAATCAACCTGCAAGAAGGATGGCTATTTCAATTTACATAACCTACATAGCTGGAGCAATAACAATCCGCACCTGATGAGACAGGAGAAATCTCAATATCAATTTAAAGTAAACCTGTGGACGGGCATATTAAATGGAAAAGTGATTGGGCCCTTTGAGTTACAAGGAAACTTAGATGGCAACAGTTATTTGAACTTTTTACAACATGATTTGCCAGAATTATTAGAAAACGTGCCCATTAGTGATTTACAAAAGATGTGGTTTCAAAATGATGGATGCCCAGCTCACTATGCCCGTCCTGTGCGAGAATATTTAAATCAAGAGTATCCAGGGCGATGGATCGGGCGACTTGGTCCTATTTTATGGCCACCCCGTTCACCTAATCTAAACCCCCTAGACTTCTTCTATTGGGGCTGGCTTAAAGACAGGATCTACTCAAAGCCCATTGAAACGTTGGACGAGCTTCGCCAAAAAATAATTCTGGCTGCGGATCATATTAATAGCAGAAGATATGCACGACAAATAAAACGATCTTTTTTAAGACGATGTCATGCCTGTATAAATGCTGGTGGCAAACAATTTGAACATTTATTATAATTGTAATGATGTAATAAATTAATTAAAAATGTTAAAATGATACAAGCATTTGTTTTAATTCATCAAACTTTTATCAACAATACAACATTATGAACTATTTTGGGCACATTATTCATTATGAAATTAGGTTTATCTCTAAAAACGGTACTCATATTTTTTTGTGGTTAGATATTCTAAAGTATTATACCATTTTGGAATCTTGGTTAGTGGCGCCAATTTTAAAAAAAACTTGCCATAGTAGTGTCAGTACTTTTTTTTTTTCACCACGCTAAGGAAAAGTCGACAGAAATTTAAAATATGCATAATTTTAAGGAAAAAAAATATTTTGATTGATTCTTGTGTAAAAATTCCAAGCATTCTTGTATTTTTAACGATTGTCATAGATAGCAGTGCTACTTAGGTTGCCAATAAAAAAAAATATCAGAAATATTTGATAAATTGTGGTCATGGTTGTCAATAATATCGTAAGGGGTGTAAATTTTTGAAGAAATTGAATATTTTTTCCGCATTTAAAAAAAAGACCAGATTTTTTTTTCTTCTTATTTTTTCTCGAGTAGTCATGAGCAGGCCCACCTTTTGGTGCCGGCTTATCGTTGAATTTTGGGACATGCTGTATATGACCATGGTGGCAACCCGCCACAAATAGCAAGTATGTGAACATTCCCGCTAATTAATATGAATGTAATAAATAAGTCACAAGTTACTATATCTGACCATGTTGAGAGTATAGGTGCTGGATGCCTATAGTCTATTCTACGTAGGATGATAGCAGGATAGAGCAGGACATTTATAAGAAGAATTAAGAAGTGAGAGACTAAGCTGTTATGCCTGTTTTGGTCATTGATTTTTAAATTATTCTATCCTGTCACCAAACTCGACTATAACAATTTCCCAGGCACTGCAGCATTCCATTCTAATAATAATATTCATCATCATCATTTCAGCCGTAAAACATCCACTACAGGCTTGTGTACATTACAAGCATCCCTCATGGATCTCCATGAGGGGTAGTTGCCATACTCACCACGCTCGGCACGCGGGTTGGCGTGAGCAGTACTGGATGTTGATACAATGGATAGACGCTGCTGCCCATCTTCCGGAGGTATCCCTTAGCAGGCTCTTACTGCATCTATGGGCATGAGAGGAAGGGTAACATTTTACTTGCCACAGGTTAATATTTTTTTTGTGCTTATTTTCAATCTACCATCAGATGTTCAGATGTTTTGGGTGTATAATGATGTGTAAAGTGATCTCTGCAGTGAGATCATCTCCTTTTATTTGTTCTCATTCTTCGGGCCCTGGGTCAGTCTCTGGGCATCACCATCTTTCTCTGTAGTCTAGGCTGGGTTAATAATATTATAAGGAGAAAAGATTTGTATGTTTTGTTTTTAAATAAAAAAATAAATTACAATTTGTAACAAATAAACACAAACACTACTGGACCAATTTCCAAAATTCTTTCACCATTAGAATGCTACATTATCCCTGAGTATAGGCATATATTAGGCATATGTATAACATAGGCTATATTTTATCCTCGTATTCCCACGGGTACGTAAACTACGCGGGTGAAACTGCGGAGCGCTGCTAGTTATAAGAAAGACCAATGTAAATAAAAAGTAAGGCCTTTGCATCTATTATAGATTTTCAAAGAAATGAAATGAATAACCTTATTAAAAAAATTACGGTTCCGGTGGGATTCGAACCCACGTCCGTCAAATCAACATGTCAACGCCATCTACAGGTAACTAGAGTTCTCCTGTTCATTGTCTGAAGTTGCATTCAGTAGCAATGACTAGAGATGTCGCTACCGCTTATTCTATAGTTTTTGTTATTTTTTATAGTGTTTAACCACACTTAGGTAGAACATTTTTAAAGAAATTAAATGAACCTCATCAAAAATTTTAAGGTTCCGGTGGGATTCGAACCCACGTCCGTCAAATCGATACTTGACGCTTCCTAAAGCCGGAAGCGTTTTGACCGCTAAGCTACAGAACCCATGTCTGGACCCGATCTGATGAGGTTATTCGTTTAATTTCTTTGAAAATGTTCTACCTAAGTATGGTTAAACACTACAAAAAATAACAAAAACTATGTTATAGATTTATGCAGCGTTAGCAATGCTGTACGGGATCCTGCAATGCCTGGGACATTGTTAGATGTATTGGGCTCGACCTATACCATCCTCTCAGCTTAGTCAACTATTAGTCAGAGGAAAGAACAGCTCAATACGTCTGAAGCTAACTAAGCCGCGGGTTTCCTCACGATGTATGTTTAATAAATATATTACGGCTTACACCACGTACCTAACTTATTATCATCTTGCTGACGTTTCGTAGACCATTTAGAGGCCCTTCTTCATGAGCACCGTTCGTGGCCGACTCCGAGGGCCGCGAGACGAGAATGTATGTTTCCTTCACCGTTGAAGCGCGTATTACAATAATCAACTTAATTACAGATGTTTTCATCACAGCACTCAAACTCCATATGCGACATGTGCATCTCTATGCTGCGCAGCGCAGTAAGCTTCAAGACACAGGTGCTGCGAGCCGAGCAGGAGATGATGAGACGGGACAAAGACGGGCTACTCTCTGGTAAAAAGTCATTTACTTCATCATCATCATTTCAGCCGTTAAACGTTCACTACTGAACACAGCATCACTCATGGATCTCCATGAGGGGTAGTTGGGATCACAGACCAGACTGTAAGCATACAAAACAAATGCTCCCAGAGAGAAACAGAAAGATAACCAATACTTTGCTTAAGATGACAAGACAAGACCTACGGATGATGGTGGGCGTCATCACGGGACACTGTCATCTCAACTACCATCTTCTCAAGACGGGTGCCACAGACGGTGGACTATGTCGCGGGTGTCTTGAAGAGGAAGAAACCGTGGAGCACGTGCTACTGCACTGTGGTGCCACGAGACAGACTAGATTAGAGACAGGACTGCAGGAGCTCATGGAGTCATGCCCTTCTTCTTCAACAACATCGGCATACCCTTCGGGGGTGCTCATGGAATGCTGCCGGCGACCCCGAGTCCTTCGGTATTTCAAGGAGTTGGACTGGTTAGGTTAGGGTCGGGGCAGTACCTCGGGGGACAATGCACAATACACCCCAATGCGGGACGTCAGTGCAGATCTGGTGACCCCCCCAAGAATTAGAATTGGAGGGGTGGTGGCCATACTCACCACGCTTGGCAGGCGGGTTGGCGAGCGCAGTACGGGATGTTGATACAAGGGAAGACGCTGCTGCCCATCTTCCGGGGGTAACCCTTAGCAGGCTCTTACTGCATCCACAGGCATGAGAGGAGCAGTTTATTTACTTATTTGACCGATTTATATAATTACACATTATATGAATACCACACATAGGTAGAATATTTCAAGGAAATTAAAAACTATATAACAAATTTACGATTCCGATAGGATTTGAACAACTTGACGTTTCCAAACTGTCAGTTACTACTTATTTTTCAACCACCTTCCTTTCGGTAAAAAACGAAATTTCTTATTTGCAGAAATAAAAGATGTGGACATCAAGTTGGAGCCAAAACAGGACAGCGATTTCTCAGAATCAGATGATTATTTCTTAGCCGACACAGGTACCTGCAATATTTATTATTATTATCAGCCATTAGTGTCCCACAGCTGGACAGAGGCCTCCCTCCCCATTTCCTCCAGACATCTCGATCCTGAGCCACGCCGGAGGACTGGCTCCGGAGAATCGTCGAGCTCGTCCCGCCATCTGCTTGGTCTACCGCGTCGCTTTGTCGCCGGGCTGGGTGCCGCTCGGTGGTGACACTTGGCAAGCAGCAGACATGGCCCGCCCAGTCCTACTTAAGCCTCGCGGCCTTTTGAGCTACATCTGCTATACTCAATGCCATTTAGCGTGGCAATACAGGTCATTCACCTACATTCACTACGCTATCATAAAATGCAATGATCGAAAACGCGCTATGTGGTTTGTATGGTAAGCGACAGAATTAGCGACACTTTCATTGCATTTTAAGATAGCGTAGTGAAGGTAGGTGAATGACCTGTATTGCCACGCTAAATGGCATCGAGTATATCTGCAATTTTGGTGCGATCGATCGTCACCAAGTGGCAGCCTGAAGGCGGGCGCGACGCCGAGGCATGCGAAAAGACGCGCTGGCGTGACAATATAGATGCCTTCCAGAAAGAGTGGAGGAAAGCGGCCAGTGGTCGTGAGAAGTGGAAGGAGATAGGGGAAAATTTTCGCCCAGCAGAGGACATATTACCTCTATAACCAGCTGGTCTTGAGGTGGGCGTTGGTAACTGCGTCACAGTTTAAACATATAACACTTTTGTAGGCTATTATAGCGTAGGTATTTTCGCTTTAGTATTGGGGTGATGTATCTGTTGATTTCTGTAATCTGTGCTAGTACTAACTCGCACATCTCCAAGCGTCACGCGTCACTGCAAAAGACGTTTGACATCAATAAAAATTCTCTCCGTAATTTCGTTGCAGTATCCTTCCTCACGTGGCATAGACGGTCAGTGTCTTCCATGAGATGTCAATGTTAGATCGCCTGCCGTTACTACAGTACCTACGTTCCTATGACATCTGTCCGATTTGTAACTCATGCTACCGAATTCTAAGCAAAGCCCAAACTACAGTCGTTGTTGTATAGTTTACTGCTTAGAATAATAACGTAATAGAAACTAGGCTAAAATAGAAATGAAAATCAATCATTCTGTACACTTTTTACTTATGGCATTATAACAGAGTTTGAAAGAGATGCATATACAGTCATACTCCTTGGAATTTACAAGGATGGCGTAAATCAACAGTCAAATGGTTCTAAATTTGGTTCTACTTATGACGTATAAAGCTAATCAAAGCAATAATAAACATGAAGTTAGCTATAAATATTACTTCTAACAAACTTGAAGTAAGGCTCAGACAGAATTGTATTTTAGCCTTACTTCTATTATGTCATTATTCTAAGGTTTACTGCGTATTTTAATACAAACTATCCGCTAGAGGCGCTGTACATGTTTTCATACATTTTTTTACTACAGTCGCAAGCGAGTATTGATTGTGAAAACTCATGGTAGACCTGCAGCACGTGGGGTAGGGCTTTGAGGGGCTACTATAGTCTACAGTAATGCCTTTGTTCCAGTCAGAGCAGTGCCCTTAGACAATATCAAGACAGAAACCAAGGAGACAGCCAAACGGAAGGTCGCGCCAAAAGTGACGAAACTGAAAAGAGCAAAAACAGAAGAATGGCCCGGCGACAACGAAGTCAAACATATACTGGCAAGACTGAACCCATCTTTAGGTAAGGATGGTATAGGTGCTGGGCAGGCCTAACACATTAACAATGTCCCAGGCACTGCAGTGTCCCGTACAACATGAATACCAGTTGTTAACGCTGTATCTTCAATAGATGTTAAAGGCCTTACCTTCTGTAGATATTTATTTATTTTGTCCCGCGTCTGGGTATTTTTCTATGTATATGATAAGTATGTAGTTATTAAAAAAAATGTGTTTATTATCTGTGGTTGTATAAAATGTTGTAGGTATGAATCTAAATATATCCTCAAAGGAGGGATGTAGTGTATGTGATATTATATACGCATACATACGCTGTCGTTTGTGGCCTAGGTATTGACTAGTATTGGTTAGCGAGCTGTCACTGTCACAATGGGAACTGTCATGTGAGCCGTAAGGGCGGGAGGACGGTAGCTTTAGTATTCTCCAAACATCTGGTTTCTGGTCAAGCTTTGCTTAGATTATTACACTAGCGACCCGCCCCGGCTTCGCACGGATGCAATGCTGATACTGAATATACTACAGAATATACAATCGCGGACTTTTTTGTAGACCTTTTTAAGGTGTCCAATACTGTAGTACATTAGGATATACTTTCCAAGGCCGACTGGCGAGTTGAAAGTCCATATTTTTTTTGTAGATAGTACTCACCAAAAGAAAGCGTTTTGCAAAGTCTCAGGTTAAGCAAATTTACGGTTCACGAGATATATTTATTTTTAGTTTTCATACAAACTGGGAAATAACACACAATCACCACTTCAATTTGACAACTAATTGTCATGTCAGACGAGAAAGTCGACACTTTACGTTTCGTTAACACAGTCGAGTTGTATTTTATTCCATTTTAAGTCATGTTCTTTTACTTAAATATTTTTAAATTTTCACAATTATCATTGGTGTATAATAAATACGCAATATTACGCTTTACACTGCTCTGAACGGAATGCGAAGCGACGCCATTATGTTTCTTCTTCTTCTTTTTTGGCTTGAGGCAAACTAGTTTTGCCAAGGCTAAACTAGTTCTTCCTAAATACAACTCCGAAGCTATTTAGGAAATATATAAAATAAAAACACTGCCTGTGACAGAACCGAGATGGAGAAACAGTAGGTTATTAGGTTTTTTTTTTATAACCACCCAAAAACACTGCTGTGGCAGAACCGAGATGGCGAAACAGTAGGTTATTAGGTTTTTTTTTTATAACCACCCAAAAACACTGCTGTGGCAGAACCGAGATGGAGAAACAGTAGGTTATTAGGTTTTTTTTTTATAACCACCCAAAAACACTGCTGTGGCAGAACCGAGATGGAGAAACAGTAGGTTATTAGGTTTTTTTTTTATAACCACCCAAAAACACTGCTGCGGCAGAACCGAGGTGGAGAAACAGTAGGTTATTAGGTTTTTTTTTTATAACCACCCAAAAACACTGCTGTGGCAGAACCGAGATGGAGAAACAGTAGGTTATTAGGTTTTTTTTTATAACCACCCAAAAACACTGCTGTGGCAGAACCGAGATGGAGAAACAGTAGATTAGGTTTTTTTTTTATAACCACCCAAAAACACTGCTGTGGCAGAACCGAGATGGCGAAACAGTAGGTTATTAGGTTTTTTTTTATAACCACCCAAAAACACTGCTGCGGCAGAACCGAGGTGGAGAAACAGTAGGTTATTAGGTTTTTTTTTTATAACCACCCAAAAACACTGCTGCGGCAGAACCGATATGGAGAAACAGTAGGTTATTTGGTTTTTTTTTATAACCACCCAAAAACACTGCTGCGGCAGAACCGATATGGAGAAACAGTAGGTTATTAGGTTTTTTTTTTATAACCGCCCAAAAACACTGCTGCGGCAGAACCGAGATGGAGAAACAGTAGGTTATTAGGTTTTTTTTTTATAACCACCCAAAAACACTGCTGTGGCAGAACCGAGATGGCGAAACAGTAGGTTATTAGGTTTTTTTTTTATAACCGCCCAAAAACACTGCTGTGGCAGAACCGAGATGGAGAAACAGTAGGTTATTAGGTTTTTTTTTTATAACCACCCAAAAACACTGCTGTGGCAGAACCGAGATGGCGAAACAGTAGGTTATTAGGTTTTTTTTTTATAACCACCCAAAAACACTGCTGCGGCAGAACCGAGGTGGAGAAACAGTAGGTTATTAGGTTTTTTTTTATAACCACCCAAAAACACTGCTGCGGCAGAACCGATATGGAGAAACAGTAGGTTATTAGGTTTTTTTTTTATAACCACCCAAAAACACTGCTGCGGCAGAACCGATATGGAGAAACAGTAGGTTATTAGGTTTTTTTTTTATAACCACCCAAAAACACTGCTGCGGCAGAACCGAGATGGAGAAACAGTAGGTTATTAGGTTTTTTTTTATAACCACCCAAAAACACTGCTGCGGCAGAACCGATGTGGAGAAACAGTAGGTTATTAGGTTTTTTTTTATAACCACCCAAAAACACTGCTGCGGCAGAACCGAGATGGAGAAACAGTAGGTTATTAGGTTTTTTTTTATAACCACCCAAAAACACTGCTGCGGCAGAACCGATATGGAGAAACAGTAGGTTATTAGGTTTTTTTTTTATAACCACCCAAAAACACTGCTGCGGCAGAACCGATATGGAGAAACAGTAGGTTATTAGGTTTTTTTTTTATAACCACCCAAAAACACTGCTGCGGCAGAACCGAGATGGAGAAACAGTAGGTTATTAGGTTTTTTTTTTATAACCACCCAAAAACACTGCTGCGGCAGAACCGATGTGGAGAAACAGTAGGTTATTAGGTTTTTTTTTTATAACCACCCAAAAACACTGCTGCGGCAGAACCGAGATGGAGAAACAGTAGGTTATTAGGTTTTTTTTTTATAACCACCCAAAAACACTGCTGCGGCAGAACCGATATGGAGAAACAGTAGGTTATTAGGTTTTTTTTTTATAACCACCCAAAAACACTGCTGCGGCAGAACCGAGATGGAGAAACAGTAGGTTATTAGGTTTTTTTTTTATAACCACCCAAAAACACTGCTGCGGCAGAACCGATGTGGAGAAGCAGTAGGTTATTAGGTTTTTTTTTTATAACCACCCAAAAACACCCCCCTATCCCCCTCCCCCCCACTTCCACCCCTCCCCCCTCCCCCCCCAAATCGCCAGTCGGCTTTGGAAATTATAACCACCTCACATTAGAAACCTCCAAAATGATCAGTGTTTCTGTACTATATTATGCATGTATTATACTTAAAAACCTATATCTTGATCATCACTCTATCTATTGAACAAAACCAGATCAAAATCCGTTGCGTAGTTTTAAAGATCTAAGCACATATACAGACAGCGGGAAGCTACTTTGTTTAATACTATGTACATATATTGATACAGCATTAAATATTTATTTGATTTACTTTTATCTATCAACAATACCAACCTTAGATTTAAAGACCCACAAGCAGGACTAATGCTAAGGGCATTAACCTATGTGACTGACATCAACGGTATCGACCTTGTAAACAAATTGAAAATTAAACCGGCTAAGTGCGAGTCGGACTCACGCACAAAGGGTTCCGTACTATTATTTAATCAAAATCACTTTGTTGTATGGGAGCCCCCCTTAAATATTTATTTTATTCTGTTTTTAGTATTTATTATTATAGCGGCAACAGAGATACACCATCTGTGAAATTTTCAACTGGCCCACTATCACGGTTCATGAGATACAGCCTGGTGACAGACGGACGGACAGCGGAGTCTTAGTAATAGAGTCGCGTTTGTACCCTTTGGGTACAGAACCCTAAAAAACATGTAAACCAATTTGTATTATTTCAGAATCCTGCGAACTGTCAATCAAGAGAAAAGTGCCTAGAAAACTGACCCGAAAGATTCAGGAACCTTCCAAAATCAATGTCTCCTGGACCTCGGAGAAATACAAACTGACCGACAAATTCAAACTGCGTGACAACTTTATAAACATACTCAGATATTCCAATGCGCTGCCGTTCAAGAACAAATCACTTCTAGGCTTTATTTGCGCGTACTGCGATGCTGCGTACCCCGACCCGGCGAATCTAAGGAGTCATGTCGAAGAAGATCACAGGAAAGACAGGCTCAAGCTCAAATTCAAGAAAGCCTTGTCCGAATACAGCATGAAACTCGACATCACCGGATTGCGATGCACTCTATGCGACGATAACCTCGACAATCTAACATCACTGAAAGAACACCTAGTCAAAACACACGAAAAGATAATACACAACGATATCAAGGATCTGATGATGCAGTTCAAGCTGAAGAAAGGCGAGATATACGATTGCGCCATGTGTTCATCCACGTACGAAACGTTTAAAACTCTAAAGCAACATATGAACTTGCATTACGGCAATTACTCCTGTACCAAGTGTGAAGCCGCTTTTGCAACGAAACGGTCCTTAGCGGCCCATTTCAACACCCACCAGGAGGGAACGCACAAATGCGACTACTGCGACAAAGTGTTCTCCAGCCGAAGTAAAAAGCATTACCACCACAAGATGAAGCATTTAGGCGCAAGGAATATATCCAACTGCCCGTACTGCAACGAGTCGTTTAGGAGTTACTACCAACGCAACCAGCATCTTGTCAAGGTCCACAATACCGAAGCGCAGTACAAGTGTAACGTCTGCAACAAAGTGTTCATACTGAAATCGTTGTTGATGTATCATATAAAGAAGAATCACTTGATGGAGCGAAACGCTCAGTGCACCGAGTGCGGCTATCGGTTCTTCAGTAAGAAAGCTCTCAAGGCGCACATGGTGAAACACACTGGAGAAAGGAACTACGCCTGCGAGATATGCCACAAGTCGTATGCGAGAAAATACACTCTCAGAGAACATATGAGGATACATAATAACGACAGGCGGTTCAAATGTGAAGTGTGTGCGATGACGTTTGTACAGAAGTGTAGCTTGAAAAGCCATTTGCTTTCTAATCATGGGATCAGTTTGGCTGCTTGCGAGATTACTTCTGTGTAGCATTGATATAAAAGCATAGATGAGCCCTCACCGTACTGAGACCGCGCCGTTATGTTTCCAAACGGTATGACCTCACTCATGCAGGAAAGAGAAAGTAATGTTTGCAAATGATGTGGGAGAGAAAGAGATAACACTATTTTTTCGGTACGCGTGGCGTGTTGCGCATTCGTCGGCAGTATTGTAAACACAATGGCAGAGTTTTTGAGGTGAGGGCTCATCTATGCTTTTATATCAATGCTGTGTAGTTGTTTTGTGTAGACGCTGCTGCCCATCTTCCGGAAGTATCCCTTAGCAGGCTCTTACTGCATCCACGGGCATGAGAGGAGGGGTAACATTCTACTGCCGGCACCCCACGGCAAAAATATACTAATAATATAAGACGAAAATATCGGCAGAAAGGAAACATTTGTCCCCGGCGGGAATCGAGCCGCAACCTGTGTCTATTATACCAACTGGGCCACGAAGGTCGTCAATACCATAAAACGATTGTTTAATATGATTTAATTATTTTACTTTAGAGTTCCTCGTTATGGTATAAATCAATTATTTATCTGTTAACTAGCTTCGCATGCGTTGTACCCGGATAAAAAATGCCTATGTGTTAATCCTAGTCAACATCTATACGTTTGCAAAATTTCTGCTCGATACGTAGTACGCTAGTTTTTGCGTGAAGAGGTTACAAACCTCCATACAAACAAATTTTCGGCTTTATAATATTAGTGGGATTAAAACATATAGTACCTACTACCATTTGCTCGTTTTATTTCTAAAAAGAGATATTAACAAACTTCTCTTGCTTAAATTTAAGCATTCCTTAGCCCTTTGATTCGCAAATTTATATATGACTAGCTGACCCGGTGCCCACTTCGTTGGGCGGTAATTTATAGCCTAATGACAAATACTGTGGCTTTCTATTAGTAAAAGAATTTTGAAAATCGGTTCAGTAGATCCATAGATTACCCCCTACAACCTCACAAACTTTACCTCTTTATAATATTAGTATAGATCAAGTAACTAAAAAAAAAGCGTGTGCGTCTCGCACGACAGACGTGATATAAGTCATCACTTCTGTCGTGCGAGACGCACAGGCTAGCGCTGCGGGTTAGAGTGAGAGAGGAGGAGCTTGCCTACCTTCTTATTCTAGTGGGGGTAACTGGATCTGCACTGACGTCCCGCATAGGGGTGTATTGTGCATTGTCCCCCGTGATGCTAGCCCGACCCTAGCCAGCCCAACTCCTTAAAGTACCGGAGAAGGACTGGGCCGCCGGCAGCATTCCCTAAGGATATGCAGATGTTGTAGATGAAGAAGGGCATGACTCTATGAGCTCCTGCAGTCCCGTCTCCGATCTGGCGTCCTTTGTTGCGGTGCAATGCAATAGCACGTGCTCCACTGTCTCCACCTTCTCAAGACACTTGAGAGCCTGCCTACCGCTGCCGTATGCGTGAGAGGAAGGGAAGCCAGACAGACTGGCGCCGTAACGCGTTACGTAACGAAGCGGTTTTCCCTCCCATAAGAAGTTATCGCATACTTCCACCTGTTCTGTTGACAGAACTACTGGGATTTTTTTTCCCATTAGTTCTGTCCACAAAACAAATGGGAATACAATTCTCACTTGTTCTGTTGATCACTTCGAAATTCTTTAAACGGAACTTTTTTTTATTCACTACGCAACTTTACGGTTAACTAAATGGTTACTTAAATATTGTTATTTTAATTCTTGTAGACCGGCAGGCTGATTACGTTTCTCGCGACAGGTTTGCAACAGACGTATATCTCGCGACAGGTTTGCAACAGACGTCTCGATGTCCCGATGATCGCTGTAAAACGTCAATTCGTGAACTAACTTTGTCACCAATATAAAACATCTTATAACTCAGGTAATGAATCTAATAACTTACGATTTTATAAATTAACTTGACACTGGCGGAATTGTGTTAAGCCAAACACAAAAAGCCATAAAATAAAAAGACAAGACAAGACAACTTGGGTAATCAAAATTGACGCTTGATAGCGATGATTATGAGATCCGCGCCTGTTGCAAACCTGTCGCTAGCTACGTAATACGGGGGCGGGTCTTCTGTCACATTACGTCATGTTACAGTCATGTAAATGTGACTAGGGTAAAAAAAATACAAAATCTGAAAATAACCTTTAATAGTTATAATCATTGACAGAATCACTGTTGTGATCAACAGTCTTCTAAACTCTCAAACTTCAAAAAATCAACCATGTTACCTACAATAATTAATGAAAAACATAATTTGTTTATCCAAATCCTATTTAAATATTATACAAATAGCGTAATAAACTAGTTAACATCTGTCTAGATGATGCTATATCTTGCTATAGTTTATCTAGATGTTTCTGGGGCGTTATTGTACAATTGTCTTTTTTACACTTTCGCGATCACAACACATTATTAACATACATATAACCGGGTATTTATCGCGTAAATTACCTTTATTATTTCCCGACGTTTCGCTTGGATTGCACCAAGCATGGTCCCGGGAAGACTGATGATAATTTAATATTCGTAATTTACGCGATAAATACCCGGTTATATGTATGTTAATAATGTTATTGTACAATGTAACTTGAAGGGTAACAGACATCTATGCAAACATTTTGATGTATTTTATTGTGGGGTTTTAAAGGGTTATTATTATATTACAAACAACATATTTTTTTATAGTCTTACCACACTTACACCGACATTTTGATATGTTACGGAAATTATCAGGATTGTGTAATTCTCACTCAAAAGTGACGCCAACACGGTCGGTCGCGCAGGCGCCCATTCGCCCTGAAAATGGTTTTCTGAATATCCGACTTAAAATTATTACGTGAGTAATCCCGTAGAATGAAAAGTTTGTCTCACAGTGTTAGTCGTTTTGGAAATGTAAAATTATGTTATTATCAATGAAATAAAGGCCATATTTTTTTTTCACGACTATTATCTTGTCAAGAATTGTGAATTAGCCCGTCACGGGTTCCGTAATTAAATAAAGCATTTCCGGATTCGGAATCGAAAAATCTTTAAAAAGCTTTTTATAGCCTTGATATTTCTCTTGTCTCATATCAAATTTGGTAAACACCAACTTACAACATAGTTTTTAATATACAGTTGAAATATTGATCTAACTAAAGAATACTTTTATTATGTTATCTGATTTTGCACAATTTTTTGATTAGAAAAAATACATCGTTAAGGCGCTGTAGTGAGCCAATGACCTTGTGAATTTCGTTCCTCGTGCCCATTGTAGGAATTTTAATGTTTTATCCTTGCGCATAGTATTTTCAATAATAACTCATAATAAATTCAGTTATAATTTAAAAAAAATACGGGCACTTTGGTTATAAATAAATCTACCCATTGGTGAAAATAAAAAAATAAACCTCAACTTTAGAAGATAAAGGTTGTGTTTTTTTTAGGTTTCTTTGAGAATTTATAGTAAAGTAAACACGACGTTTAAGCAAAATTTAAAGCGGAGACTTTAAACATAAAATGTCGAATATTTTTACTGAGCTTTCAGTTATTTTGCACTACCTGTATTTACAGAGGGTTATAGCATCTGAAAAACAGCAAAACTCCCTACCGCACCTTAATGTCAAGTTTTAATTATTTAATTATAGGTTAGCGGATTTAAAATAGACTTTCGGTATGAACGTAGGCTATTTTTTATCCGCGTGCAAAGCCGCGGCAAAAACCTAGTTCAAGTTTGTACTAAGTTGAAAATCAGTCATGAATCTATCAACGATTACTAGTTCTACAACATCGCTTTAGAGTTGAAAAGTCTTCTCAACTTCGTACTGATAACTTTCTTCTTAGGGTCCTTCTTCACAACATTTTGTTTGACTCGAGTTGACTCATCTGAGTCACTTATGACCACTGACTCACTCAATGAGCCCACTTTAGATTTGTTCAGTCTACCTGACTTACGCCGTGAGTCGTTCGGATGCCTGAGTTGACTCGACTCCGAGTCATTGGTTTTTGACTGTCTTAATTTACGACCTTTCGACTCATTAGGTGAGTTGCGCCTTTTCAACGTTGACTCTTCACTTTTTTTTGATTGTCGTCTGGCTGATACGGGCCTAGGCGATCCATTTGTGTTCTTACTGGGCTCAATCAGTGATTGTCTACTAGGCCGATTTGTCCGAGTCTTACGACCGGGCGATTCAAATGACGAGTCCCTAGATTGACGGCCATCTTGCTTTTTCGGTGATTTGTGGCTGTTTGATTTGCGTCTGCCTGATTTGGTCGGTGATTTTATCCTATCTGACTTTCTTGCAGATGGCCAACTCACTCGATCAACTGACTCACTCGATGAGTCACTTAGCTGACCTTCGCTTGAATCACGTCTTTTGTTACGTTTATTTGGGGAATTGTGCTGTTTGGACTCTGGCAGTTTCGGTTTATTTGACTTCCGCCTATCTTGACTCACTGACTCGCTAGAGTCGCTAGAGCTTTGTTCGCTTGCTGATCTGGGTCTGTTCTTACGTCTAGATGGACTGATCGATTTTTTCGACTTGTCACTCGAAGATACACTGCTATCCGACTCCGCTGACTTATTCCTTTTTGACTCATTTCTAGTCTTCGACTGTCTTGATCTACGTTTATTTGACTCACCAAGGGGTTTGCGCCCTTTTGACTCATTATATAGTTCTCTGGGTTTCTGTCGTTCAGCTGATACACGCCTAGACTGACTAGGAGATTTCGTCTTTTTAATCGATTCGCTCCGCAATTTTCGAGTATTCGAAGCATTAAGCGAGCGTCTGGTACGCCCAATTGACTCATTGGGATGATCTGACTCACTAGAATCCGAGTCGGTCGACTCACGTCTGTTCGATCTATTTTTACCTTCATTTTTTTTAGCAGGGTTGTTTGCCACACTTTTTGTTATGGGTTCGTTGGCTTTTCTTGGTGAGTTTCCTATGAAATAAAATAAAAATTTAATACAAATAATTAAATGTATACAATAAGATGTAAATTCATCAGTTTATTATGGAAAAAAATATTATTTGTAAAAATATGCACAAGTAAAAACCATCATGACGACCTCTGTGGCGCAGCGGGCGAAGGTCCGCCTGCGACGCAAAAGGTTGCGGGTTCGATTCCCGCCTCGGAACAAATGTATGTATGATCTGCAGATATATGCTCAGGGTGTTCTGGACGTTTTTCTATATTATAATAAAAAATATCTATCTATGTAGTAATAAGTACTAAGGTCCAACTAGTCGCGGAGGCAAAGTCGTCACGTCAGTGAGCGCGGCCTAAATGTATGCTATCTCACCTGACATGGTGTGTTTATTTATTTATTAAGACACTCCTACGACATATTCACATGTTTACCCGCGCGCTAGAGTGAAATGCACAATGATTCATTCCTAAACCGACCGCGCAAAAATATGTGAATAGACTTTTAGCACAAGGGTTATTATAGAAAAATTTTAATGTAATCTTTTCAAAATAACATTTATTTCAACTTTTGAATAATAATACTATGTCGGAACGGTATTTATTTTTGAGTTTTCTTTCTCCTTATATTATTTAGTTTCGTCCAAAGTTGGGCTAAAATCAGTGTTGAAATACGAAAGTTTAGAAACTTGTATTTTTGAAATAAATACTTTTTTTACGGTTTGGGGTGTATACAAACAGATTCATCATTCCAGCCGTAAAAAGTCCACTACAGAACAGGCCTCCCTCATGGATCTCCATGAGGGGTAGTTGCCATACTCACCACGCATGGCAAGCGGGTTGGCGAGCGCAGTACGGGATGTTGATACACGGAATGACGCTGCTGCCCATCTTCCGGAGATATCCCTCAGCAGGCTCTTACTGCATCCACGGGCATGAGAGGAGGGGTAACATTCTACTGCCGGCACCCCACGGCTTAAACATTGGATTTGGATATTATTAAACATAGATTATGACGAGATAAATTGATATAATCCTTAGTGTTGGATGGTTAACGTCAAACAGTAGAGTAGTTACCCTTCCACGTTTGTATGGGAAGATGAGCGACTCGTTCATCCTTAAGTATATCAGTCATCTAGTACCCATAACACAAGCTCTGCTTGGCTTGGGGCTAGATGATGCTGTGTGAATTGTCCAGCATTATTTATTTATTTATCATCATCTCAGCCATAGGAAAACCACTTCTGTACATAGGCCTCACTCAAGGATCTCGAGTACAGATCATGAGGTGATTATACTAGCCACGCTTGGAAGGCGGGTTGGCGATCGCGGTACGGGATATTGATACACAGAAAAGAGCTGCTGCCCATCTTCCGGAGGTATACCTTGGCAGATTCTTATTGCATCCACAGGCAAGAGAGGAGGGGCAACATTTTACTGACGGCACCCCACGGCTGACAGAGAGTTAACCATGTGTAGTTGCAGTTGCAATGCTGTGACACTGGAGTGGATAGGAGAGAATGTTAAGCTTGAATTTCTGTTCAGTTGTCTATTACTACCTACCGTTAGTGTCGAGTATGGTAATCTTTAGAAAAGTCAAATTAGAGGTTACTAATATCAAAATGAAAAACAAATTCAAAAAGTTAAGAAATTTGAATTTACCGGGCGTACAGTTGTAAGCTTGACATCCTGTTCAGTTGTCGATTCCTACCTTTAGTCTGCGCCTGCGCCTTCTCTTTCTGTTCAGTTGTCTGTTCCTACCTTTAGTTAGCGTTTTCTCTTTCTGTTCAGTTGTAGAATCGTATCGTTAGTTCGAACCTGATCTTTTGTTCAGTTGTCTTTTCCTACCTTTAGTAAGCGCCTTCTTTTTCTGTTCAGTTGTCGATTCCTACCTTTAGTTAACCCCTTCTCTTTTAGTTCAGGTTGTCGATTCCTACCTTTAGTCTGCGCCTACTCTTTTAGTTCAGTTGTCGATTCCTACCTTTAGTTAGCGGCTTCTCTTTCAGTTCAGTTGTCGATTCCTACCTTTAGTCTGCACCTTCTCTTTCTGTTCAGTTGTCGATTCCTAACTTTAGTCAGCGACTTCTCTTTCTGTTCAGTTGTCGATTCCCACCTTTAGTCTGCGCCTTCTCTTTCTGTTCAGTTGTCGATTCCTACCTTTAGTCAGCGACTTCTCTTTCTGTTCAGTTGTCGATTCCTACCTTTAGTTAACGCCTTCTCTTTCAGTTCAGTTCAGTTAAATAAATAAATAATGCTCGACAAATCACACAGCATCATCTAGCCCCAAGCTAAGCAGAGCTTGTGTTATGGGTACTAGATGACTGATATACTTAATACATTATACTACATAGATAGATATTTTTATTATATATAGAAATCAGTTGCCGATTCCTACCTTTAGATAGCGCCTTCTCTTTCTGTTCAGTCGGCTCCCTGTGTTCAGTGGACTGGTTGGAGCGTTCGCTGGACGGCCGGCGCAGGTTCTGTCTGCGAGCGAACTGTCGCGTCAGGGACGAGTAGCGAGGGGAGCGGTGTGGTCGCGCTTCTGAAATACAAACTATAACATTTAATTACTACTTCTGTGGCGCAGCGGACGAAGGTGCGCAAGAGGTGGTTCGATTCCCGCCTCGGGAAAAATGTCTGTACGATCTGCAGATGTTTGTTCAGGGTGTTCTGGATGTTTTTCTATATATGTTAAAAAAAATATATTTATGTAGTGTAATGTATTAGGTATTACTAGTACCCATAACACAAGCTCTACTTAGCTCGGGGCTAGGTAATGCTGTGTGATTGTCCAGCATTATGAAAATTATGAATGTTTATGATTGTTATGATTTTATTCATAAATATATTTGGTTTTAAAAGGATGTTACGTGACGGATTATTAATTACTTTTTTTAATTTGAAAGAACATTTAGAAATTTTAATAGGCTAAATGACTTATATTAATTGTTAGTCCGTGGTTTTGGTATCAAATGAAAGGAAATGATGTGTCAAATGCAAAACTGAAATAATATGGAAATTGGCCGAGCCATTCGTGAGATATGGGGGTTGAAAGTAGGTGTGGACAATCGAATGTTTTCGAAAATACCCAAGTGTGGTATCAAATGAAGAGCATGATGTGAAGATTGCAAATCTGAGGGTAATGAGTGTCTCTTGCGGCGCCGGGGCTCCGTCGTGCGGCAGGACGCGGCGCCGCGGGCCGGCAGGGCTGTGTTACCTGTCTCTTGCGGCGCCGGGGCTCCGTCGTGCGGCGGGCCGCGAGTGGGGCGGCTGGACGCGGCGCCGCGGGCCGGTAGCGCGAAGATGGAGTTACGGCGAGACGATAGCTGCTTGCGTGCTTTCAGTTCACCTGTAACATTATTGACGCATATTGCTTTAACTGGACAAGAGGGAAGCAGCTCAGATCGGGGGATTTGAGGTAGCTTTTGCCCAGCAGTAGGTCCCAAATGGCTCATAATTATAATAAGCCCCTCAAAGCTCAACCCCACGTCCGTGCTGACTATCTCTGCCACGTGAGGGGCGGACACTCGCAACGAAATTACTTAGCGGATGACCAAAAGGGAAATGGCAAACCCATGATGATGGAGAAAGAAGGTAATAAACGTATATGGTCGCTTCCCAGGGGTGATCGCTGGGGCACGTCTGGAGCCGACGCTGGACGTCACAGCAGCCATCGGTGGCGAGGGTAACGGGCGGCCCTCTGCCGGGGAACCCGAAAAAAGTGAGTCCAACAGAAGGCACGGAGAATTTCTAGTCGGAGCACATCTACAACCGACACACGAAGACTAAGCAGCACGTGTGCAGCTGACGCGGGAGTATTGCGTCTGGCGTCGACTGAGTGAGGCCTGAGCCTTGCGATCGGGTTGAAGAGGACCATGAAACCCGATCCATTTCTTCCTCACCTAAATCTCTTTTCCCTTCTCTTCTTTCCTCTCCACCTTCTTACCTTAACTTTATTTCTGAACCAACTCCTATGTCTTCTCCATTATCTACTTCACTGGCCGAGGATGTTGTGCAAGCGACTTCTGTCGATAATCTTGCACCCACCAAAGCCTTAGCCGAGCCACAAAAAGTGGACTAACAAAATGAACGTTTGTATCCTGCGCACCTATCTATTAATCACCAACATGGAAGCAAATACTAGGGGATACTTAACAGATTTACATACATTTATTGAGAAGTTTCCGGACATGCAAGTTAGCAAACAAAGGTTAGGTGACCAACGTAGAGCAATAATTCGGAATAACCTACTAAGCACAGTTTGCATCACTGAAATAACATCACACGTAGAATTATTGTTACAACAACCTCAAGAACAAACGTAACAACACAATTCTCAAATAGGACACAACGCATGCGATGGATCTCAGAACACAACGATACCATCATAAGAACATATCTCAAAATAACAGTATTAGAAATAAAACTGCGTATAGAAAACCGCTTCATCATTATTTTATCAAAATTTTCCCTCACCTTTCGCACATCAGCGAACAAAGGATTGCAGACCAAAGAAGGGCGATCATAGCTAATAAATTCATTGACGACGTCAGACTTGCCGCTATACGGTAGGAGGTAGCTAACGAACTAGGCATACAAATTAACTCTACCAGTCAAGACGATCAGAACAACAAGATGAGCTTAATGCGACAGTTTGGTATGATGCAAATGACAACACCAACACAATTACTAGCAGTAATTCGACCAAATGGCTACTTTACTTAAGCTATGACGAAACTGAAGCACTGTTTGATAAGCTATGTTAGGTTTTTCTCTGAATTTCTGTATCACTACATAGGTACATGTACTTTACTATTTAATATTCAAATTTAACAGACACGTCCCATTATCAAAATATTCACATATACTAATAAACATACATATACCATACATCGTCACACACACACACACCACACACACACCCACACACATACTAATACACCTATATAAAATTACATGCGCGCTCGCTTTCCAATTAGTAACTTCTTTGTAAATAATAAGCTCTATAATTTAAGTAACCTTACATACTACATTAACTACTAGCTGAACTTAATGTACGTTTCTAATTCTATTGTTTTCGGCAGAGCGAGATTCCCCTAACACAGGTAAAATACTTTACTTAAAAGGGGGTCTCAAACACCGTTATATAATGTATTTTAAGTTAACGAATAAAGAATTTTGAATTTTAATTTTTTTTTTTAATTCGCACTCACCAACATTACACCCACAAACTTGCGAGTCCCATCACGATAGAAATCTGGAAGTGGACTCAGTGTTTGCTGAAGCTTTACAATACTTCACCAACAATGAACCTGATGATAGACCATTTATCCCTAAACAAAGACCGTCAAAAATTTGGAAAAATAGTCACTTATTTAAATGAAATCATATTACCCGAACACGCTACCATAGTCACCAATTTTGAAACCCTTCAGACCGTTATATATTGTGTGGCATGGACAGCCCCCAAATCAAATGGTTCAAAGCTCAAACTACCACCGGAAGAGTTCAGAAACCAATCTAAAGAATACCAAATTCCTAACTGGCCGAAACGCCTTGAGAAAACACTAGACGACTTAAAGAAAAAGTTAGGACGCATGACACAATATAAAAACGGTAACAGAAGTAACCTCACCAAACAAGTTGATAAAATATTAGAGCAGTATCAAATACACACAGTACACGAGTCACCAAACACAGACCTTAAGGTGTCAATGTAGTGGACATTGACACCTTAAAACCAAAACTGAGTGTTGTAAGTAGTCGTCTTAAACGGTACAAGGAACGCAACGAAAGAATGACACAATATCCAACGAGAGGCACTATTATAAGAGAATGGTTCGGGAAGCGATTGAGATTAAGAAGCATCCTAATTTCAATCGTGAAGACGGTTTCAGACTCTCAGCCTCGTGGAATCCAGTGATAGCAAAGTGTACTCGGCGTGAAAAATCAACTCAGTATGTGGATACAGTCAGTGTAGTGTGCTGTGCCAGTGAGAACCGGCCCTAAGCATTTTTATGAAGATCAAGTGAGGGTAGTTCAACAAACGCCTTCGCTTTGCTGCGGTACCTCCAACACGTCAGTCTTCCCGGAACCATGCTTGGTGCAATCACATCAGTAGTTTTATAAAAAATCCCGACACACTTCCCAATTATGTCACAGCTGGTACCACATACATGATATTAAAAGATCCGAAAGACAGCGAATCCAGCAAAATATAGGCCAATCACTTGTCTCCAGACTATCTACAAAATCATAACAGCATGCATATCATAACTTATTTACAGACACATTAATAATAATAATAAAGCCTTTTTATTTCCTTAATAAGTAAGTAGTTACATATGTTTAATTCACAGCATGTTGTTATAGCATGCACTTTAAATATATACTATCTATATTATATAAACAATTTAGTTTTAATTGATGTTTATTAAGGACCTCTTCATAGAGTAAGGGCCTCCTCCATTTTCCTCCACGTAGTTCTATCCTTTGCTTTTTCAAACCAGTTAGTAAGGTTTCGCCTCTTTTACCTCTTTTTCCGATGTTTGTGTTTCCCAATACTCTGTCTTCGCATTTCAATTTTCGACCAATTCGGGCATTAAAATCACCCATTACTATAAGGTTAGCGCTGCAGTGTTTAAGAGATGCCTGTATTTGGTCATAGAATTAGAATTATTTTATTTCTTGTTCAGTTGCTTCACAGGTCGGTGCATGCACTTGTACTATAGATAAATCTGTACTCTCAAACTTCAGGTTTAATAATGCGCTGCCGTTCAAGAACAAATCACTTCTAGGCTTTATTTGCGCGTACTGCGATAACTCGACATCACCGGATTGCGATGCACGCTATGCGACGATAACCTCGACAATCTAACATCACTGAAAGAACACCTAGTCAAAACACACGAAAAGATAATACACAACGATATCAAGGATCTGATGATGCAGTTCAAGCTGAAGAAAGGCGAGATATACGATTGCGCAATGTGTTCATCCACGTACGAAACGTTTAAAACTCTCAAGCAACATATGAACTTGCATTACGGCAATTACTCCTGTACCAAGTGTGAAGCCGCTTTTGCAACGAAACGGTCCTTAGCGGCCCATTTCAACACCCACCAGGAGGGAACGCACAAATGCGACTACTGCGACAAAGTGTTCTCCAGCCGAAGTAAAAAGCATTACCACCACAAGATGAAGCATTTAGGCGCAAGGAATATATCCAACTGCCCGTACTGCAACGAGTCGTTTAGGAGTTACTACCAACGCAACCAGCATCTTGTCAAGGTCCACAATACCGAAGCGCAGTACAAGTGTAACGTCTGCAACAAAGTGTTCATACTGAAATCGTTGTTGATGTATCATATAAAGAAGAATCACTTGATGGAGCGAAACGCTCAGTGCACCGAGTGCGGCTATCGGTTCTTCAGTAAGAAAGCTCTCAAGGCGCACATGGTGAAACACACTGGAGAAAGGAACTACGCCTGCGAGATATGCCACAAGTCGTATGCGAGAAAGTACACTCTCAGAGAACATATGAGGATACATAATAACGACAGGCGGTTCAAGTGTGAAGTGTGTGCGATGACGTTTGTACAGAAGTGTAGCTTGAAAAGCCATTTGCTTTCTAATCATGGGATCAGTTTGGCTGCCTGCGAGATTACTTCTGTGTAGCATTGATATAAAAGCATAGATGAGCCCTCACCGTACTGAGACCGCGCCGTTGTTTCCAAACGGTATGACCTCACTCACGCAAGAAAGAGAAAGTAGTGTTTGCAAATAATGTGGGAGAAAGAGATAATCGACTCGCGTCGCGCGATTCGACTAGACACCAGCTTTGAAAATTCTCTCTGTAAATAATTGTAGTTTCTGTGTTTTAAACTGTGAATTTGGTGCCGAAACATTGCGTACTTCATCTTAAACATAATCAGACAATATAATAGTGAAAAACAATATAGTGAAACCGAAAACTCAAAAACTAATTTGTTGCTAAGTAAAAATTGGCGCGTGCCGCGTAAGTACAAACAAACTATACCATAAACTGTGTCTTTCTACGAATTACGAAGTGAATATTTGTACCTACGCGTGGTGACGGGTGCGTGTGCTTAATCTTGTTTTTGCCCGTAACAATTTTGAACTCTCGTTTCGAATCTGTCTACATAAGTACCTACCTACCTATTCTCCGACCTACGTTGTGCAGTACCTACATCTCTGATAATTAGTAGGTGCCTACCTAGTAACTACCTACGTACCTTCCAACATATCGTATGGTAGCTAACTGCTAAGGTTTCTGCATTCCTACTTACTTATTTTACCTGCGTTGGTACCTACTTACCTACTTTTTAACGATGACCAAAGAGTGTGCCGGCTGTCTGAACCCTATCCCCAATAGAGAACGCCTAAGATGTAGCAACTGCCAGAAATGGTATGATCTAGACTGCGCTAACGTAATAACAAAAACCTTTCGGCATATGAGTAACGACAGTCGAAACAAATGGTCTTGTGAGGAGTGCCGCAATAAAGTACCCAAAGGCGATAACACAAACATCCCAGTTCGCTCTGTACCATTGCCAGGACGCACAGGAATACCCGTTCGTCCTCAACGACTAACCACATCGCAGGGAAAATCAAAACAGCTGAATAGCCACGATACGGACGACTTAACCACAATAGTGACGCCGCCGCCGCCCCCGTCTTCGTCGTCACGGCTGCCGCCGTCGTCACCGCCGCCGCCGTCGCCATCAGCCTCGGTGAAAGTCGCTCAACTGGTGAAATTGGATAGAACGCCTGGATATTACAGCTCACAGTCTTCTCTGTCTGACATCGACGAAGGAAACACGCCCGTTACTAAGAAAGAACTGAAGGAAATTATAGCGCAGGAACTCGGTAGCTCTTTGAAGAACTTGGCCCTAGAACAAAAACAATTCCGAGAGGTAGTCGATAGTTTCCAGCAAGCTATCTCTTTTTTTAGCTCTAAGTACGACGAGCTAAAAACCATACTCGAAGAGAAATCGGAGAAAATCGATAAACTTGAAAAAGACAACATCATACTCCAGGAGACTGTACAGACATTATCTAGAAGGATAAACGCTTCCGAGCAGCACTCCCGTGCCTGTAACGTCGAGGTACAGTGTGTCCCCGAGGTTAAGTCTGAAAACCTAGTAAGCACATTATTACACATAAGCAAGGAAATAAAGTGTGATATCACAGACGCAGATATCCTACATTGCACTCGATTGGCAAAAATAAATAACGAGAATACACGTCCTAAGTCCATCCTGGTTAAGTTTAATAACCAGCGCCGCCGCGACACATTTCTTGCAGCGGCACTTAAGTACAACAGAACCCACCCGAAAAACCGACTGAACTCGAGCCACGCCGGAGTGACTGCAGCTAAACCGCAGCCAATATATGTAGCAGAACATCTCTCTCCGGAACTGAAATCCCTGCACGCCGCAGCACGCACACGGGCAAAACAGCTCGGATTCAAGTTCGTCTGGGTACGCAACGGACGTATTTTTGTGAAAAAATCTGAAGAAACTGACCGCATTTTTATCGACAGTGTAGGTAAATTAGAATCACTGCATTAGATAGGTTATTTATTACGAGTTACCCATTAACCCTTTTAGCGTTCGTTTTATATGATTTAACCCGTTTACTGCCACGTTCATTAAATTGATGAACTTTATTTTAAAAAATATATATTACTAAAGTAAGTCAAACTTAATACTGTTTTATATATATTATTTTTATATTTTGTGTATTAATTGATGAGTATTTCTAATCTAAGTTTTTACTACCAGAATGTACGTGGCTTAAAAACCAAAACTACTGATTTCTCTTTGAATTTTAAATTACAATCCTATGACGTTGTAGTGCTTACAGAGTCATGGCTTAACGAGAGCGTTAACGATGCTGAGCTTTTTGATGACAGATACACTGTATACAGAAGGGACCGTAATTCGAGTAGGTTTTCCAAAAGAAAAGATGGCGGAGGCGTAGTGATAGCTGTTGCTAAGTACTTAAATTCAGTGAGGGTAGAGCGGTTTGAAAGTTCCTGTGAAGATCTTTGGGTAAGTATCACATGTAAGAACGGAAACTCAAGTACTAGTCTTTGTTTGTGCGCGGTCTATCTGCCATCTCCTCTGAAACTTGATGTTCTTCAATGCTTTACCAAAAATGTTTTAGAACACCTAAACTGCATTGACCGCGAACACACTATAATTTTAGGTGATTTCAATTTGTGCAAATTAGATTGGGAACAGGTTGTAAATTTACCACATTGTACAGCGACCGGTCCTAACTCTGAAGTTAATTCTTGTTTTCTTGATTTTGCTGCTTTAAATGACCTGCGTCAATTTAATTATGTCCTTAACAACGACGACAGGACTTTGGATTTGGTTCTTAGTAATAACAATGTATTTAACTTAAACTGTAGCGAAACTCCCTTAACTAAAGTAGATAGTCCACATCCCCCCATTGAGTTCTCAATACCCTGCTCGGCAATCACAAAATTACTTCCTGGCAATGCAACCAAACGACCAAATTTTTTCAAGGCAGACTATGAAATCGTTACAAGAACTCTTGAATCAATTGACTGGGCTGATATATTTCATGAGTGTAGAGATGATGTCAATGCAATGGTCAACTTATTCTACTCAACCATTACAGAAATTATTCAAGAGCACATTCCATTCAAAAAGCCACGATCTAGTAATTATCCCGTCTGGTACTCCAAAGAGCTAATCCGGATGTTAAAAGAAAAGTTTAAGCTGCATAAGAAATTTAAAAAATATAATAACCCTTTGGATTACGAATTGTTCATGGAACTGCGTAGTTATTGCGCTAACGTGCAAAAGATTTGCTACAAAAAATATATCACATTGATCGAGAGTGCAGTAAACAAAAATCCAAAAGTATTTTGGTCTTTTATAAAAAATAAAAAAAAAGATAATGGAACCTATCCAGCAGAAATGACGCTTAAAGATAAAAGTGCTAGTAACGGAGATGATATTTGTAATCTTTTTGCTGAAAACTTTTCTTCTGTCTATCTTGATATTCCTTCTGTTGAATCATCTTCTTATATCAATAATAACGGCAAAGATATTCTCTCCTCTACGTCTCTTACCACTATCTACCTTCATCCAGATGATATTTTTAAGGCACTTAAATTATTGGACATCAACAAAGGCGCCGGCATGGACGGTATCCCGCCAATATTTTTAAAAAAATGTGCATCATCTTTAGTGATGCCACTTGAGCTAATTTATAACACCTCTCTAATGTCAGGTATTTTTCCGGACAAATGGAAGGAGTCGAAAATTGTTCCCGTCTTCAAATCTGGTAGTAAAAGTGACGTAACAAATTATAGACCCATTTCCATTCTACCTTTACTGGGTAAAATTTTTGAAAAATTAGTTACAGTACATTTAACCTGGCACCTCAAACATTTGATCACCAACTGTCAACATGGATTCATGAAATCACGCTCCACAACAACAAACCTGCTTAACTTCTCTACTGAACTATCTAAATCGATAGACAACAAATACCCAATAGACGCTATTTACACAGATTTCAGTAAAGCTTTTGATAAAATTGACCATGGCATACTTACTTATAAGCTTTCACAACTAGGAGTATCAGGCCATTTTCTCTCATGGATCTCATCTTATCTTAATAATAGGCTATCGCGTGTTACTATCAGCGGTTATCAGTCATTCCCCTACAAATCTTTAACAGGAGTCCCTCAGGGCTCACATCTTGGACCTATCCTGTTCAACGCTTTCATCAATGACATAACAGAATGCTTTCATCATAGTAAAATATTTTTATATGCTGATGACATGAAAGTAGTGAAGTCAATTTACTCATCACAGGACACAGTCGCGCTGCAAGAGGATTTAAACAGGCTCTCAATTTGGTCTGAACTAAACAGTATGCCTCTTAATGTCTCAAAATGCTATCACATACACTTCAGCCGTAGCAAAACACCTACTCCCATCAAGTACCATCTGAATAATCTCGAACTTTCAACAGTTAGCGAAATCAGAGACTTGGGTGTTGTCTTTGATCCATATCTAAAATTTGACAAGCATATCCTTAAGATTACTACCAAGGCCTTTAAAGCGCTTGGCTTTGTCATTAGGAATAGTAAAGACTTTAAACGCTCATCTACAAAAATAAAGCTATATCACAACCTTGTAAGACCTATTCTTGAATATTGCAGCCAAATTTGGAACCCACATTATGACATTTACACGAAGAGAATCGAAAGTGTACAAAGACGTTTCCTATACCACGTTTCATATGGTGACAACAATGCAAAAAAATTGCCCAGCTATAAAGACAGACTTCAACACTATAACATGCATGAACTATCGAGTCGCAGAACATACCTAGATCTGGTGTTCCTTCACAAATTGTTCAATGGAAACATTGACTCTCCTGAGCTTATTGAACAATTGTCTATCTATGCACCAACTCGATTACCTAGGAAATGCTCGTATAATCTTTTTACCACCCAATATTCTAGGACTAACCTTGGTAGACACTGCACTCTCCCAAGACTCTTTAGGCACTATAACACTCTTTCAAAGAGCGATGACCTCGACATTTCTGACAGGCTAGCAAAATTTAAAAATTGTTTAAGTAAGATTATTTTGCCAAAAAAAATTAAAAAATAATCTAGATTTTTCTACCTTCTGTTTATCTTCTTTGTTTTGTCTCTTTTTTTTTAGATATAATCAACCTATGCTGAATTGTTTAAAATAATTTACCTACTGTTTGTAACTATTACCCACCTACCGTGGCGCACATGAATATTGTTTGTTGTTTAGTTTAGTCGAATAATAATTTACAGTACATGCAGTGACACCCTGTAATTATAAGTGCACTAGACATTTTAATATTGAGCATGTTACCTTGTTTCTATTGTGTTACTTATGTTGGGAGTCCTTAATAAATAAATAAATAAATAAATAAATAACACTATTTTTTCGGTACGCGTGGCGTGTTGCGCATTCGTCGGCAGCACAGAACAGATAAAGAGGTTAGAAGGGCCTTGTGGGCGGGGCAGGCGCGCCGCACTTTTGAGCAGACGCGCAAAAGTCAGCCGAAATTTGAATCACCGGTCAACAATCGCGCTCTTGTTGTGACAGCGTTCGAAACTCGGCGGAAAAAAAGAATTATGCCGTCTTGCGCTATTATAACGTGTCGGAAAAGAAGTCAGGAGTGTAATGTGGCCCGAGGAGGAATTTCTTATCACCGGTAAGTCCAAAAACCTTAAAATACGAGTGATATTTGTAATTATTGAAAAAGTATTATGATGTTTGTAGACAAAAACGATAAAATCGCATTCAGATGCAAAATTATACATTGCTCGCAATACATGGGTACGATCTTGTACGACGTGAGCGATCACGCAATGTATCGGAAAAGAAGTCAGGAGTGTAATGTGGCCCGAGGAGGAATTTCTTATCACCGGTAAGTCCAAAAACCTTAAAATACGAGTGATATTTGTAATTATTGAAAAAGTATTATGATGTTTGTAGACAAAAACGATAAAATCGCATTCAGATGCAAAATTATACATTGCTCGCAATACATGGGTACGATCTTGTACGACGTGAGCGATCACGCAATGTATTGCGTTCAATGCGAACATCGCGTGCGTCGAGCCAAAGCTTTAATTCCGGGAAATCTGAGCGCGTCGATAGTGTTGTACCTAATTGTAAACAATGTCGATATTCAGTATGTGTATACGAATGATTATTTGCAGTAATATTACAATTAAAATAACTTTGTTTTTATTGTATAATGTTTATGTAATTGTATATGTATTATGGTATAGTGTGGGTTACTAATAAATACATTTTTCACAGAGTAATTCAAAATAAATTATTTAGATTATACCTACTATGTTATTCGACTTAGCATTCGCATTTTAAATTTCTTTTTAGTTTTTTTTGCAAATTGTAGCTTTGTTTTACGTTTTATGTTATTCAAAATGCTTTTTTTCTTTCTTTCTATTATTATGATGAAGTAAAACAGAGCTGCAACTAGCTTAAAACGAAAGAAAATTTAAATTTCGCGGCAGTATCGGATGTTGCCCCTTAATTTGACTTTGATTTAATTTTATTTGTATGTAATGAGGCGTTTTCATTAAAAAGTAAAAACTTCAAAAATAGTTACCTCGATCCTTATAGATGGCGTTAATTTTCTTTTACTGGTAGGCACAATTTGACAATGACAGGATTAATCACAAACTTGCTTACTCCGCTTGCCAGCTCCATCTGTTAGGTTTAGTAGAAAACTCTTTTTGTTTTGTTACTGAAAACGGCTCATTAGGAAGTCCACATAATTCGTATCGTACCCGCAACTTAAAAAATTGCAAAACTTTAATTAACAGAATTACAGTAATTTTATCGATATGATTAATCGACCTTTTGGTCGCCGTAACATTATAAGAGAAATACATTGCTATTACACGTGTGTGAGTGCACGTCCAGAGCAGTATTTGCGTTAGTTTGACAACCAATAGCAAACACGCGATCTTAGTGCATGTGGTTTATTTGTGTGCGTAATGCGCGTACGTATTGATCTCTTGCTTGTAGTAGAGAGGCAGAGTGGGAGACATGCGGCGACACGCGTTCTAATACAAATCAGGTACTATTTCCTTTCTAACCTCTTTATCTGTTCTGTGGTCGGCAGTATTGTAAACACAATGCCAGAGTTTTTGGTGTGAGGGCTCATCTATGCTTTTATATCAATGCTGTGTAGTTGTTTTGGGCCCGCGGCACCAGCACCGTGGGTCATTTAAATAATTAATTATATAGCACCTCCAGTCGTACACTGACTCAATTCAAAATTTGGGTGAATTAAGTTAAGTATACAGAACGACTCAAAAAGTGCGCTCTATCGCCTAGTAAATCAGAAACTGTAATAGCTCTCTGTTTCATAAAGTTATAGGTTATAGTATGATTTATCAAAAACTGTCAAGGACCGAAACACGTTTTCTTCATTTCCCAAAAAACATGAATTTTGGATTGAGTCAGTCTACGACTGGAGGTGCGATATAATAACGCATTTCGCACATCACTATAGCCCCAAAATAAGGTAACAGATAAAACTTTAATGTTTATTATAAATACACATTATCATAAGGTTTGATAATTACGGCATTTTTTTATATGTTGTTAAGTTTTAAGTTTATTAAAACTAGACAACATATTTATAAATCATTGATTCATACATAGAAGACACCCAGACCTAATACTAATAATCATTTCAGCCGTAAAACGTCCACTACTGAACACCGGCCTCCCTCATGGATCTCCATGGGGGGTAGTTGCCATACTCACCACGCTTGGCAGGCGGGTTGGCGAGCGCAGTACGGGATATTGGTACACGGAAAGACGCTGCTGCCCATCTTCCGGAAGTATCCCTTAGCAGGCTCTTACTGCATCCACGGGCATGAGAGGAGGGGCAACATTCTACTGCCGGCACCCCACGGCAAAAATATACTAATAATATAAGACGAAAATATCGGCAGAAAGGAAACATTTGTCCCCGGCGGGAATCGAGCCGCAACCTGCGTCTATTATACCAACTGGGCCACGAAGGTCGTCAATACAATAAAACGATTGTTTAATATGATTTAATTATTTTACTTTAGAGTTCCTCGTTATGGTATAAATCAATTATTTATCTGTTAACTAGCTTCGCATGCGTTGTACCCGGATAAAAAATAGCCTGTGTTAATCCTAGTCAACATCTATACGTTTGCAAAATTTCTGCTCGATACGTACGCGCTAGTTTTTGCGTGAATAGGTTACCAACCTCCATACAAACAAACTTTCGGCTTTATAATATTAGTGGGATTAAAACATATTATAGTACTACCATTTGCTCGTTTTTTTTCTAAAAAGAGATATTAACAAACTTCTCTTGCTTAAATTTAAGCATTCCTTAGCCCTTTGATTCGCAAATTTATATATGACTAGCTGACCCGGTGCCCACTTCGTTGGGCGGTAATTTATAGCCTAATGACAAATACTGTGGCTTTCTATTAGTAAAAGAATTTTGAAAATCGGTTCAGTAGATCCATAGATTACCCCCTACGACCTCACAAACTTTACCTCTTTATAATATTAGTATAGATCAAGTAACGAAAAAAAGCGTGTGCGTCTCGCACGACAGACGTGATATAAGTCATCACTTCTGTCGTGCGAGACGCACAGGCTAGCGCTGCGGGTTAGAGTGAGAGAGGAGGAGCTTGCCTACCGCTGCCGTATGCGTGAGAGGGAGGGAAGCCAGACAGACTGGCGCCGTAACGCGTTACGTAACGAAGCGGTTTTCCCTCCCATAAGAGGTTATCGCTTACTTCCACCCTGTTCTGTTGACAGAACTACTGGGATTTTTTTTCCCATTAGTTCTGTCCACAAAACAAATGGGAATACAATTCTCACTTGTTCTGTTGATTATTTCGAAATTCTTTAAACCGAACTTTTTTTTATTCACTACGCAACATTACAGTTAACTAAATGGTTACTTAAATGTAAACGTGAAAGAAACAAGTTTTAAAAAATTAAGTAATTCTCGACACTACCTATTCTCGGGGGCAACGGGTAAAAACAGGACGCTATTACTAACACTCCGCTGTCCGTCTGTCGCCAGGCTTGAGCTTTATAAACCGTGATAGCTAGACAGCTGAAACTTTCACAGATTTCTGTTGCCGCTTTAACAAATATTAAAAACAGAATAAAATTAATAATAGGTCTTTACCTATGAAATTGCCGTTCTTCAGTACTGGTAATTTCAAATAAAAAAAAATTTGACCTGGCTTGATATTTCAAATTCAAATTAATTTTGTTTTAAAAACATGACATTCTTTTTACAAACTCAGTCTTTTGTTTATTGATTAGTGTTGTATTTTCATCACATTTGAACATTTTTCGTCATAATGGGTACCTTAAAAAATCGTGTAATTATGGAATATGAGTTCCGTCGTGGCACCAACGCGACACAAACGGCACGTAACATCAAAAACGTTTACGGAGATAACTGTACAAACGAACGCACAACCCGTTATTGGTTTTCCCGGTTCCGTTCTGGAAATGTTGACTTGAAAAATGAAGCTCGTGGCCGTCCGAAGACTATTGTCAACAATGATGAATTAAAGGCGATTGTGGAAGCTGACGAAACTCAATCTACAGCTGAGCTAGCAGCAGCTTTTGATGTTAGCATCAAAACAATATTGATCCATTTGCGACAAATTGGCAAGATAAAAAAGCTTGATAGATGGGTACCCCACGAACTTAGCGCTGGCGAGCGCAACGTACGCGTTGAGACCTGTCTCGCGCTGCTCAACAGACAAAGAAATGAAGGAATTTTGAACCGAATTGTTAAGTGCGATTAAAAATGGATTCTGTTCGACAATCGAAAGCGCTCAACAAGTTGGTTAGATCCTGGTTCAGCACCAAAGCAATGCCCTAAACCAAAAATTACCCCTCAAAAGGTGATGGTCACTGTTTTGTGGTAGACCACCAAAAAAAACACCACAGTTTTTTTTAAAAAACGGCATGAGCATTACTGCAGATGTGTACTGTAAAGAACTGGAGACAATGATGGAGAAGCTTGCACATCTGCAACCAGCTTTGGTCAATCGGTCGTCCCCACTGCTCCTTCACTACAACGCGCGACCCCATACTGCACAACAGACCAGTTTCCAAGCTGCAAGAGCTGGGGTTGGAAGCTCTCCCTCATCCGCCATACTCACCAGACCTTGCACCTACCGACTATTACTTTTTTCAAAATTTAGACAACTTTTTAGTGGGTAAAAAATTCAATTCCCGAGGGGCAGTACAAAATGCCTTTGAAGAGTTTGTTGCCTCCCGTGCAGCTGATTTTTACAAGAAGGGCATCAATAAACTACCAATGCGTTGGCAAAGATGCGTCGATTGCATGGGGTGTTACTTTGAGTAATAGAAATAAAAAAGTTTGGAAAAAAAGTACTTTCATTTATTCCATACAAAACGGCAATTTCATAGGTAAAGACCTAATATTTAAAGAGGGCACTGAATATTTCAAGTTTATATGTTTACAGTATATTCACTCTTTATATAAATAATTATATACAGGATGTTACAAAACTACCCGTAAAGCCGAAAGGAGGTTAAATGGGGACATATAACGAGTCCATTCACAATATTTAAGAACCGTAGTAACGCTGTATAACATACCCCTAAAAAAATATTATTATTTTCACTGATGTGCAAACCCTATTTCAGTAAAGCCTGTATTACATTACACGGTATTCAGGGACCCTTACCCTAACTAAGAGTGGTGTAATAAGAGAGCGTAAGGGTAACTAGGGCGACCGGTCGGACCCGGCAAGCCTTGCTTGGTAGTTAGGGCGCCCTAACTACCGGGCCCTGAATACCGTGTAGTGTAATACAGGCTTAAAATTGAAGAGCAAACTACGCAGAATTTACCTACATTTCTGCCTAATTCGCGGAACCACAAAAACTTTAAAAGACCTAACCTAACGAACACTTACTTTTTCATAATAAACGTCTTTACAGAAACGGCTCAAAGTGTGCTCTGCCTTGCTCAATACACAACCTCGCTCGTCGGGATATGGCTTCTCTGGCATTTCGCACTATCGTCGGTGTTATTGACGCGAAAACCGATCTAACACGCTGTTCTATCTCTGCAACCGTCGGGCAATCGGAGAAATACTCTCTGTCCTTCACATAACCCCAAAGACTATGTAATACTCATAACCCCACAAAAAGAAGTCCAGGGGTGTGAGGTCCGAAGAACGAGCAGGCCATAGCACCGGTCCCGCGCGATCCTCGAAACAGTTGTAGGATATCGATTAGAAGGTTTTAAATTGACAACATATTTTTTTTCCAACTTGACATTTTTTGAAGCCAGTGCTTGAGTCCTTGTATTGAGGTAGCAAACATTTATGAATGAAAAATAGAAAAACTATTAAAGTAGACCATTATTAGGTAAAATAGGTACGAGGCCTTTCTGTTAAATAATCTGGTTCCCTGACATGACGGCTTACTAGGGTTGACAATATTTTTGGCATAAATAATTAATAATATTTTTAGGGGGTATTTTGTAACACGTTGTATAAACAAATATTTGAGGGGGTACTCCCATACAACAAACTTGATTTTTTTTGCTCGATATTAACAACGGCAGCAGGTAGACGCTTGAAATATTCACAGAATAAAGTGGGTGGTGCTACCTCAAAAACAAGTTGTTTTGCCAAATAATGGTACGGAACCCTTCGTGCGCCAGTCCGACTCACACTTGTCCGATTTTTATAATCAGATGTAGCTGGGATATCTTATTTAAAAAACGTAGAATTTAGAAACGTAAATACCAGTAACAATTTTTTAAATATTGTTATTTTAATTCTTGTAGACCGGCAGGCTGATTACGTTTCTCGCGACAGGTTTGCAACAGACGTATATCTCGCGACAGGTTTGCAACAGACGTATATCTCGCGACAGGTTTGCAACAGACGTCTCGATGTCCCGATGATCGCTGTCAAACGTCAATTCGTGAACTAACTTTGTCACCAATATAAAACATCTTATAACTCAGGTAATGAATCTAATAACTTACGATTTTATAAATTAACTTGACACTGGCGGAATTGTGTTAAGCCAAACACAAAAAGCCATAAAATAAAAAGACAAGACAAGACAACTTGGGTAATCAAAATTGACGCTTGATAGCGATGATCATGACATCCGCGCCTGTTGCAAACCTGTCGCTAGATACGTAATACGGGGGCGGGTCTTCTGTCACATTACGTCATGTAAATGTGACTAGGGTAAAAAAAATACAAAATCTGAAAATAACCTTTAATAGTATATAATCATTGACAGAATCACTGTTGTGATCAACAGTCTTCTAAACTCTCAAACTTCAAAAAATCAACCATGTTACCTACAATTAATGAAAAACATAATTTGTTTATCCAAATCCTATTTAAATATTATACAAATAGCGTAATAAACTAGTTAACATCTGTCTAGATGATGCTATATCTTGCTATAGTTTATCTAGATGTTTCTGGGGCGTTACTGTACAATGTACTTGAAGGGTAACAGACATGTATGCAAACATTTTGATGTATTTTATTGTGGGGTTTTAAAGGGTTATTATTATATTACAAACAACATATTTTTTTTATAGTCTTACCACACTTACACCGACATTTTGATATGTTACGGAAATTATCAGGATTGCGTAATTCTCACTCAAAAGTGACGCTAACACGGTTGGTCGCCCAGGCGCCCATTCGCCCTGAAAATGGTTTTCTGAATATCCGACTTAAAATTATTACGTGAGTAATCCCGTAGAATGAAAAGTTTGTCTCACAGTGTTAGTCGTTTTGGAAATGTAAAATTATGTTATTATCAATGAAATAAAGGCCATATTTTTTTTTCACGACTATTATCTTGTCAAGAATTGTGAATTAGCCCGTCACGGGTTCCGTAATTAAATAAAGCATTTCCGGATTCGGAATCGAAAAATCTTTAAAAAGCTTTTTATAGCCTTGAAATTTCTCTTGTCTCATATCAAATTTGGTAAACACCAACTTACAACATAGTTTTTAATATACAGTTGAAATATTGATCTAACTAAAGAATACTTTTATTATGTTATCTGATTTTGCACAATTTTTTGATTAGAAAAAATACATCGTTAAGGCGCTGTAGTGAGCCAATGACCTTGTGAATTTCGTTCCTCGTGCCCATTGTAGGAAGTTTAATGTTTTATCCTTGCGCATAGTATTTTCAATAATAACTCATAATAAATTCAGTTATAATTTAAAAAAAAATACGGGCACTTTGGTTATAAATAAATCTACCCATTGGTGAAAATAAAAAAATAAACCTCAACTTTAGAAGATAAAGGTTGTGTTTTTTTTAGGTTTCTTTGAGAATTTATAGTAAAGTAAACACGACGTTTAAGCAAAATTTTAAGCGGAGACTTTAAACATAAAATGTCGAATATTTTTACTGAGCTTTCAGTTATTTTGCACTACCTGTATTTACAGAGGGTTATAGCATCTGAAAAACACCAAAACTCCCTACCGCACCTTAATGTCAAGTTTTAATTATTTAATTATAGGTTAGCGGATTTAAAATAGACTTTCGGTATGAACGTAGGCTATTTTTTATCCGCGTGCAAAGCCGCGGCAAAAACCTAGTTCAAGTTTGTACTAAGTTGAAAATCAGTCATGAATCTATCAACGATTACTAGTTCTACAACATCGCTTTAGAGTTGAAAAGTCTTCTCAACTTCGTACTGATAACTTTCTTCTTAGGATCCTTCTTCACAACATTTTGTTTGACTCGAGTTGACTCATCTGAGTCACTTATGACCACTGACTCACTCAATGAGCCCACTTTAGATTTGTTCAGTCTACCTGACTTACGCCGTGAGTCGTTCGGATGCCTGAGTTGACTCGACTCCGAGTCATTGGTTTTTGACTGTCTTAATTTACGACCTTTCGACTCATTAGGTGAGTTGCGCCTTTTCAACGTTGACTCTTCACTTTTTTTTGATTGTCGTCTGGCTGATACGGGCCTAGGCGATCCATTTGTGTTCTTACTGGGCTCAATCAGTGATTGTCTACTAGGCCGATTTGTCCGAGTCTTACGACCGGGCGATTCAAATGACGAGTCCCTAGATTGACGGCCATCTTGCTTTTTCGGTGATTTGTGGCTGTTTGATTTGCGTCTGCCTGATTTGGTCGGTGATTTTATCCTATCTGACTTTCTTGCAGATGGCCAACTCACTCGATCAACTGACTCACTCGATGAGTCACTTAGCTGACCTTCGCTTGAATCACGTCTTTTGTTACGTTTATTTGGGGAATTGTGCTGTTTGGACTCTGGCAGTTTCGGTTTATTTGACTTCCGCCTATCTTGACTCACTGACTCGCTAGAGTAGCTAGAGTCGCTAGAGCTTTGTTCGCTTGCTGATCTGGGTCTGTTCTTACGTCTAGATGGACTGATCGATTTTTTCGACTTGTCACTCGAAGATACACTGCTATCCGACTCCGCTGACTTATTCCTTTTTGACTCATTTCTAGTCTTCGACTGTCTTGATCTACGTTTATTTGACTCACCAAGGGGTTTGCGCCCTTTTGACTCATTATATAGTTCTCTGGGTTTCTGTCGTTCAGCTGATACACGCCTAGACTGACTAGGAGATTTCGTCTTTTTAATCGATTCGCTCCGCAATTTTCGAGTATTCGAAGCATTAAGCGAGCGTCTGGTACGCCCAATTGACTCATTGGGATGATCTGACTCACTAGAATCCGAGTCGGTCGACTCACGTCTGTTCGATCTATTTTTACCTTCATTCTTTTTAGCAGGGTTGTTTGCCACACTTTTTGTTATGGGTTCGTTGGCTTTTCTTGGTGAGTTTCCTATGAAATAAAATAAAAATTTAATACAAATAATTAAATGTATACAATAAGATGTAAATTCATCAGTTTATTATGGAAAAAAATATTATTTGTAAAAATATGCACAAGTAAAAACCATCATGACGACCTCTGTGGCGCAGCGGGCGAAGGTCCGCCTGCGACGCAAAAGGTTGCGGGTTCGATTCCCGCCTCGGAACAAATGTATGTATGATCTGCAGATATATGCTCAGGGTGTTCTGGACGTTTTTCTATATTATAATAAAAAATATCTATCTATGTAGTAATAAGTACTAAGGTCCAACTAGTCGCGGAGGCAAAGTCGTCACGTCAGTGAGCGCGGCCTAAATGTATGCTATCTCACCTGACATGGTGTGTTTATTTATTTATTAAGACACTCCTACGACATATTCACATGTTTACCCGCGCGCTAGAGTGAAATGCACAATGATTCATTCCTAAACCGACCGCGCAAAAATATGTGAATAGACTTTTAGCACAAGGGTTATTATAGAAAAAATTTAATGTAATCTTTTCAAAATAACATTTATTTCAACTTTTGAATAATAATACTATGTCGGAACGGTATTTATTTTTGAGTTTTCTTTCTCCTTATATTATTTAGTTTCGTCCAAAGTTGGGCTAAAATCAGTGTTGAAATACGAAAGTTTAGAAACTTGTATTTTTGAAATAAATACTTTTTTTACGGTTTGGGGTGTATACAAACAGATTCATCATTCCAGCCGTAAAAAGTCCACTACAGAACAGGCCTCCCTCATGGATCTCCATGAGGGGTAGTTGCCATACTCACCACGCATGGCAGGCGGGTTGGCGAGCGCAGTACGGGATGTTGATACACGGAATGACGCTGCTGCCCATCTTCCGGAGATATCCCTTAGCAGGCTCTTACTGCATCCACGGGCATGAGAGGAGGGGGAACATTCTACTGCCGGCACCCCACGGCTTAAACATTGGATTTGGATATTATTAAACATAGATTATGACGAGATAAATTGGTATAATCCTTAGTGTTGGATGGTTAACGTCAAACGGTGGAGTAGTTACCCTTCCACGTTTGTATAGGAAGATGAGCGACTCGTTCATCCTTAAGTATATCAGTCATCTAGTACCCATAACACAAGCTCTGCTTAGCTTGGGGCTAGATGATGCTGTGTGAATTGTCCAGCATTATTTATTTATTTATCATCATCTCAGCCATAGGAAGTCCACTTCTGTACATAGGCCTCACTCAAGGATCTCGAGTACAGATCATGAGGTGATTATACTAGCCACGCTTGGAAGGCGGGTTGGCGATCGCGGTACGGGATGTTGATACACAGAAAAGAGCTGCTGCCCATCTTCCGGAGGTATACCTTGGCAGATTCTTATTGCATCCATAGGCAAGAGAGGAGGGGCAACATTTTACTGACGGCACCCCACGGCTGACAGAGAGTTAACCATGTGTAGTTGCAGTTGCAATGCTGTGACACTGGAGTGGATAGGAGAGAATGTTAAGCTTGAATTACTGTTCAGTTGTCTATTACTACCTACCGTTAGTGTCGAGTATGGTAATCTTTAGAAAAGTCAAATTAGAGGTTACTAATATCAAAATAAAAAACAAATCCAAAAAGTTAAGAAATTTGAATTTACCGGGCGTACAGTTGTAAGCTTGACATCCTGTTGTCTTTTCCTACCTTTAGTAAGCGCCTTCTTTTTCTGTTCAGTTGTCGATTCCTACCTTTAGTTAACCCCTTCTCTTTTAGTTCAGGTTGTCGATTCCTACCTTTAGTCTGCGCCTACTCTTTTAGTTCAGTTGTCGATTCCTACCTTTAGTTAGCGGCTTCTCTTTCAGTTCAGTTGTCGATTCCTACCTTTAGTCTGCACCTTCTCTTTCTGTTCAGTTGTCGATTCCTAACTTTAGTCAGCGACTTCTCTTTCTGTTCAGTTGTCGATTCCCACCTTTAGTCTGCGCCTTCTCTTTCTGTTCAGTTGTCGATTCCTACCTTTAGTCAGCGACTTCTCTTTCTGTTCAGTTGTCGATTCCGACTTTTAGTATGCGCCTTCTCTTTCTGTTCAGTTGTCGATTCCTACCTTTAGTTAACGCCTTCTCTTTCAGTTCAGTTCAGTTAAATAAATAAATAATGCTCGACAAATCACACAGCATCATCTAGCCCCAAGCTAAGCAGAGCTTGTGTTATGGGTACTAGATGACTGATATACTTAATACATTATACTACATAGATAGATATTTTTATTATATATAGAAATCAGTTGCCGATTCCTACCTTTAGATAGCGCCTTCTCTTTCTGTTCAGTCGGCTCCCTGTGTTCAGTGGACTGGTTGGAGCGTTCGCTGGACGGCCGGCGCAGGTTCTGTCTGCGAGCGAACTGTCGCGTCAGGGACGAGTAGCGTGGGGAGCGGTGTGGTCGCGCTTCTGAAATACAAATTATAACATTTAATAACTACTTCTGTGGCGCAGCGGGCGAAGGTGCGACACAAGAGATGGCGGGGTTCGATTCCCGCCTCGGGACAAATGTCCGTACGATCTGCAGATGTTTGTTCAGGGTGTTCTGGATGTTTTTCTATATATGTTAAAAAAAATATATTTATGTAGTGTAATGTATTAGGTATTACTAGTACCCATAACACAAGCTCTACTTAGCTCGGGGCTAGGTAATGCTGTGTGGTTGTCCAGCATTATGAAAATTATGAATGTTTATTATCGTTATGATTTTATTCATAAATATATTTGGTTTTAAAAGGATGTTCCGTGACGGATTATTAATTATTTTTTTTAATTTGAAAGAACATTTAGACATTTTAATAGGCTAAATGACTTATATTAATTGTTAGTCCGTCGTTTTGGTATCAAATGAAAGGAAATGATGTGTCGGGACGCGGCGCCGCGGGCCGTCAGGGCTGTGTTACCTGTCTCTTGCCGCGCCGGGGCTCCGTCGTGCGGCGGGACGCGGCGCCGCGGGCCGGCAGGGCTGTGTTACCTGTCTCTTGCGGCGCCGGGGCTTCGTCGTGCGGCGGGCCGCGCGCGGGGCGGCGGGACGCGGCGCCGCGGGCCGTCAGGGCTGTGTTACCTGTCTCTTGCCGCGCCGGGGCTCCGTCGTGCGGCGGGACGCGGCGCCGCGGGCCGGCAGGGCTGTGTTACCTGTCTCTTGCGGCGCCGGGGCTTCGTCGTGCGACGGGCCGCGCGCGGGGCGGCGGGACGCGGCGCCGCGGGCCGTCAGGGCTGTGTTACCTGTCTCTTGCCGCGCCGGGGCTCCGTCGTGCGGCGGGACGCGGCGCCGCGGGCCGGCAGGGCTGTGTTACCTGTCTCTTGCGGCGCCGGGGCTTCGTCGTGCGGCGGGCCGCGCGCGGGGCGGCGGGACGCGGCGCCGCGGGCCGTCAGGGCTGTGTTACCTGTCTCTTGCCGCGCCGGGGCTCCGTCGTGCGGCGGGACGCGGCGCCGCGGGCCGGCAGGGCTGTGTTACCTGTCTCTTGCGGCGCCGGGGCTCCGTCGTGCGGCGGGCCGCGCGCGGGGCGGCAGGACGCGGCGCCGCGGGCCGGTGGCGCGAAGATGGAGTTACGGCGAGACGATAGCTGCTTGCGTGCTTTCAGTTCACCTGTAACATTATTGACGCTCTCCACCTTCTTACCTTAACTTTATTTCTTCTCCTTTATCTACTTAACTGGCCGAGGATGTTGTGCAAGCGACTTCTGTCGATAATCTTGCACCCACCAAAGCCTTAGCCGAGCCACAAAAAGTGGACTAACAAAATGAACGTTTGTATCCTGCGCACCTATCTATTAATCACCAACATGGAAGCAATACTAGGGGATACTTAACAGATTTACATACATTTATTGAGAAGTTTCCGGACATGCAAGTTAGCAAACAAAGGTTAGGTGACCAACGTAGAGCAATAATTCGGAATAACCTACTAAGCACAGTTTGCATCACTAAAATGACATCACACGTAGAATTATTGTTACAACAACCTCAAGAACAAACGTAACAACACAATTCTCAAATAGGACACAACGCATGCGATGGACCTCAGAACACAACGAGACCATCATAAGAGCATATCTCAAAATAACAGTATAAGAAAGAAATAAAACAGTATAGAAAACCGCTACATCATTATTTTATCAGTGTTTTCCCTCACCTTGCGCACATCAGCGAACAAAGGATTGCAGACCAAAGAAGGGCGATCATAGCTAATAAATTCATTGACGGCGTCAGACTTGCCGCTATATACGGCAGGAGGTAGCTAACGAACTAAGCACACAAATTAACTCTACCAGTCTGACGATCAGAACAAGATGAGCTTAATGCGACAGTTTGGTATGATGCAATTGACAACACCAACACACGACGAGCTCTGTGGCGCAGCGGGCGGAGGTCCGCCTGCGCTGCAAGGGGTCGCGGGTTCGATTCCCGCCTCGGGACAAATGTCTGTACGATCTGCAGATATTTGTTCAGGGTGTTCTGGGTGTTTTTCTATAGTATAATAAAAATATCTATCTATGTAGTATAATGTATTAAGTATCTATCCTATCACCTATCACCATCAGCCATCACCATCAACCTATCAGTCATCTAGTACCCATAACACAAGCTCTGCTTAGCTTGGGGCTAGATGATGCTGTGTGATTTGTCCAGCATTATTTATTTATTTATTTAATAACTAGCAGTAACTCGCACTCACCAACATTACACCCACAAACTAGCGAGTCCCATCACGATAGAAATCTGGAAGTGGACTCAGTGTTTGCTGAAGCTATACAATACTTCACCAACAATGAACCTGATGATAGACCATTTATCCCTAAACAAAGATCGTTAAAGAAATTTAGTATTATTTAAATGAAATCATATTACCCGAACACGCTACCATAGACACCAATTTTGAAACCCTTTATAATATAATTCCGTGTTGGCCGAGTGGTATGTACCCCCGACTTTCAATCAGAAGGTCGTGGGTTCGATACCGGCCGTGCACCAATGGATTTTTCTTTCTCGAAAAATGTATGTGCACACTTAACACGAGCTTTAACGGTGAAGAAAACATCGTGAGGAAACCCGCGGCTTAGTTAGCTTCAGACGTATTGACCTGTTCTTTCCTCTGAATAATAGCTGACTAAGCTGAGAGGATGGTATAGGTGCTGGGCAAGCCTAATCCATCTAACAATATATTTCACGTAGAAATTATGTTATTTTAGGAGATTTCCAATTAATTCGTTTATTATTATTATTTTTTTTATCTTTTCTGTTTCTGGTTGGTATTTGTTTTATTATTCTAGGAGTTAAGAGTGTATATATCCTTTAACTTTTATCTCTATAGTAACTGGCAGATGGATATGGGCTTTATAGTTAACTAAGTTATCAATAGTTATATAAAATAATCTAAGTATTTATATTTATTTATTGTATATTTAAGTGGTTATTGTTATTTAAAATTTATGTCTCACAGTGACGTTTCAGACAGTGATGAATATGTGTCCTTATCTGATGATAATTGTGGTAGTAATGACAGTTTTAGTAGTATTCCATCCCTTTCTAATACAGTAAATTCTTATTTCCTTGATGTTCCTAAAAATCTAAATATTCTCCATATAAACGCACAGAGTATTCCTCAGCATTACCCTGACCTTCTTGCTTCTTTCGATCACAAAAACATTCATGCTGTATTAGTTTCTGAATCCTGGCTTAAGCCGTGCCTTTCTTCTTCATCTTATTCTTTACCAGGATTCAAACTCATCCGCAACGACCGCATAGGGTCTGGTGGTGGGGGTGTTGCCATATATCTTCGTGGGCACATTCCTTTTTCCGTAGTGAGTATGTCACCACAACCACCACCATCCAATGCGGGAGAACACCTTTTCATAGAGATTGATCTAAAGCATACCAGGGTGCTCCTAGGAGTGTTTTACTGTCCGTCTTCTCAAATTAACTACTTTCTTTCTTTTGAAACACTCCTGGAGAACCTGGTTGCTTCTTATGATCACACTCTAGTAATGGGTGATTTCAATACTTGCCTACTAAAGCAGGATAATCGTTCCTCTTCACTCAAAACTCTTGTAAGGAGTTGCAATTTACACATCCTTCCTCTTAATGCTACTCATTTCTTTCCTCATTCTACTCCTTCTCTTCTAGATCTCATGGTGGTATCATCTCCTGCACATGTTGCCAAACATGGTCAATGTGCTGCAGGGGCTTTTTCCTATCATGACCTAATATTTCTTTCTTATAAAATTCGTCCTCCTAAACCCAAGCCCAAGATCATCCTGCAGCGGAATTTTAGTGGCATCGATGTGAAGGAACTAAGACGTGATGCGGAGTATATAAATTGGTCTCCGTTATTTGATGCCGTTGATGTAGATAACCAAATTAATGTTTTTAATGAATTGATTACGGATCTTTACGATAAGCACGCACCGTTTAGAGCAATCACACTTAAACATTTACCAGCACCGTGGATTACTCCCGAATTAAGAGCTGTTATGCATAAAAAGATCGTTGCAAAAACGAAATTCAAACATAGACCATCTGATTTCAACAAGGAAAAATACATAGCTTGCCGGAATCGCTGCAATAGAGCGTGTCGTGACGCACAACGCCGTTATATCCATACGTCAGTAGAGGACTCCGACCCTGCTAAGGTTTGGAAGTTTCTACGGTCATTGGGAATCGGAAAATCTAAACTCCAAGATAAAATTCCTTTGCACATCAATCTAGATTCTTTAAATAAACATTTCACTTCTTCTTCCGATCTAGATGGACAAACTAAATTGCAGACTCTTACTCATCTTTCTTCTATTCCGATTCCTGACTATTCACCATTTACTTTTAATCAGTTCACTGTCTATGATGTTAAGAAGAGCATATCATCCATTTCCTCCAATGCTATCGGAAGCGATAGTATAAGTCGCAATATGATAGTTCCTATCCTCGACCAGATCGCTCCGATAATCACACATATCCTTAATTCCTCCATATCCACTTCCTCATTCCCAACATTTTGGAAAGAAGCGCAGGTTACTCCTTTACCTAAAAAATCAAATCCGGCTTCTTTATCAGAATTTCGTCCTATATCCATTCTTCCTTTCCTGTCCAAAGTCCTGGAACGCCTTGTCCATCAGCAACTCAGCATATTCCTCTCCAGTAAAAATCTCCTGAACCCTTTCCAATCCGGTTTTCGTCAAGGTCACAGCACAGTGTCCGCATTGGTCAAAATAACCGATGACATACGCTACGGAATGGACAATGGACATGTTACTGTCCTGTGCTTATTAGACTTTAGCAACGCTTTTAATAACGTTGACTTTGACATTCTCCTTGGAATCCTTAGCTCGCTTAACATATCTCCAGCAGTGATTGATTGGTTTCGCAGTTATCTGCAGGGGCGACGTCAGCGTATACGCATTGATGATGCTTACTCATCATGGTGCGATGTATCCGCAGGCGTTCCTCAGGGCGGCGTTTTATCACCTCTTCTTTTCGCTGTCTTTATAAATTCAATATCCTATCAACTAACTTCATCGTACCACCTCTATGCAGACGATCTCCAGATTTACACACATGCCTCTGTAGACCATCTGTCCGATGCTATCGAAGTGATTAACAACGACCTTCGACGTATCCAGGACTGGAGCAAGGCTTATGGTCTTAGGATCAATCCGAATAAAACACAGGTTATAGTAGTTGGGGGTTCGAGGATGATTTCTCGAATAAATTGGACTGGTCTTCCTTCTGTAGTCTTTGATGGTACTCTTATCTTGCAAAGCGAATCGGTGAAAAATTTAGGTGTCCTCATTGACAGAAATCTGTCATGGGGACCTCAACTATCTGAAATCAGCCGAAAAGTGTTTGCAAGTGTAGGGTCCCTACGTAGACTGCGAAACTTCCTTCCCGTTGCCACTAAGATTTCTCTTGCCCAATGTCTTCTTCTCCCCATCCTAGATTATGCCGATGCGTCTTTCCTCGATTTAACTGAACAGCAATTGGATAAGCTGGAGCGCCTGCAAAACCTTGGGATACGGTTCATATTTGGCTTGCGCAAGTATGACCACGTCTCGGAGTTTCGCAGGCAGCTCAAGTGGCTACCAATTCGGCTTCGTCGGAATTCGCATTTCCTAGCTTTACTGTATAATATCCTTTTCACCGCTTCCACTCCCCCTTACCTCAAGGAACGATTTCACTTTCTTCACCTTTCCCACTCTCTATCTCTTCGGTCTTCTGAAACTCTTCAGCTTAGTACACCTGTGCACAACTCGTCTTACTACCACAAATCCTTCACTGTCCAGGCTGTTACCTTATGGAATGCATTGCCTGTACCGATCAGGCGTGCTCCATCCCTTCACATCTTCAAATCCATGGTTAAGGAACACTATTTGTCCTGCTGTCACTAGCTGCTTGCTCCACACATAGTTTATATTTATTATATATATATGTAAGTTTATGTATTTGTATTTTATGTAGGTATATAAGTCTTGATATTATATAATGTATGTATGGTATATTTGAAAATTTCATAAAACTTTTCGTACATCTTTAAACCCCTTGTTGTATCCACAAATCCAATCCATCCCAAGGTTGTCTGGTAGAGATCGCTCTTTAGCGATAAGACCGCCAATTGTCACTTTGTGTTTAGAGTTTATCTTTCTGTTGTTATTTTTATATTTAAGGTGTGCAATAAAGCATTTTCTATCTATCTATCTAACAATGTCCCAGGCACTGCAGCGTCCCGTACAGCATGATTACCAGTTGCTGACGCTGTATAAATCATCTACAATAGATGCAAAGGCCTTACTTATAATATAACGGTCTGAAGGCGGCGAATTTATCTATTTATGATTCTCACTGTGGTATATCGTAGGTTCAAAGACAATGCCACAGTTTTAGGTGTCAAGGTACATCTCTTTAAATCTTTGCGTGAGGTGACATTTGAATGGGCTCGGCGACTCACCGGTGGCGGCCGCGGCCCTGAGCCGCGCCTGCTGCGCCGTCGGCAGCGCCAGGGCTCCGAGGGACGGCAGGATGTACCGCAGATAGCGGTTCCGAAGCGAGTGCCACGTGCGACCTGGAACAATGTGTCAATCTCTCAATATTGCAAAGAGGAAAAGATTTGTATGTTGTATTGTTGTATGGCGAGCGTGGTGAGTATGGCAACTACCCCTCATGGAGACGCATAAAGGAGGCCTGTGTTCAGTAGTGGACGTTTTACGGCAGAAACGATGATGATGATGATGTTGTATGCTTGTAACGAATAAACTCAAAAACTACTGGAGCGATTTCAAAAATTCTTTCACTATTAGAATGCTACATTATTGTGATTTATTATAAGGAGAGGCCTTGGATCTCGAAACACAGCCTAGGCTAGTTCAAGATCCTAAGGAATCAACAATACAATTGTAATATTGTGTCAAATAAATAAATGATTATGATTATCCCTCAGTTTAGCTCTTGCGTCGTTGGCCGCACTGCAAACAGGTTTAGTGACCGAATCGTAGAGTCGTGAGTAACATAGGCGATATTTTATCCCTGTATTCCTATGGGAACGGAAACTACGCGGGTAAAACAGCGGAGTGCCGCTAGTCTATACTGATATTAGATACTAGCCGCACCCGCGTAGTTCCCGGTCCCGTGGGAATTTCGAAAAATCCCTCGTTAGTGCACCTCTAGGATACTCAAGGTATATGTGTGCCAAATTTCAAGTCTCTAGGTCCAGTGGTTTAGGCTGTGCGTTGTCTGTCAGTCACTCAGTCAGTAACGGAAGAGTTTTATATAATATTGATGACCTCGTAGGCGTTTTGACGCTCTGCTCCTACCAAGCCAACAAACTCTTCGGCTTAAAATCTACCCGCAAATAGTTTAAATGAGAACCAACGACTTTCCATACAAACTTTAGAAACCAATTTAGAACCTTTCAAGTAAGTTTTTTTATACCGATTATGATCAGCATCTCTAGACTTAAGCCTTCCCTCATCTCCAAGTACTGTCAGGAGGGGTTGTTGCCACACTCACCTTCACGCGGATTGGCGAGCGCAGTTCAAGACGATACACGGAAAGACGCTGCTGTCTATCTTCTGGAGGTATCCTTTAACAGACTCGAACTGCATCCACGGGGAAGAGAGGAGGGGCAATATTCTACTGCCGACCCCACGACTAAAACATATTTTATAACTCGTATACGATCAGAGCATTACAACGCGTACAAAGTCGCGGGAAACATCTAGTAATAAATAATACTGGACACTTCACACAGCCGTGAGGTTCCGGCGGTAGAATGTTGCCCTCCCCTTGCTGCCCCTCGTCTTTCCGTGTATCAGCATCCCGTACTGCGTCCCAGATTACGCTCGTCGCGATCTCCACTGAAGAATTCGTTTACCCTCAAGAAACTGTGGGTAAACTGTAACAGTAACTATTGCTCCCGACGGACGTACCAACTCACGGTTGCTGTGAGGCGCCGGCAGTGGAAAGTTGCCCCTCCTCTAGCCCGTGGATGCAGTAAGAATCTAGGGATACCTCCGGAAGATGGGCAGCAGCGTCTCTCCGTGTATTATCATGTAGCACTGTTTCACTTTCAAAATTAACGTGAGATATACTATTCATTTTGTAAAAACGGGAATTACTCGCGTAGTATTGTAACGTCGAAGATTATTCCGACGTTATTACGACACTGGCCGTGTCGTGTCGGCCCCGCGCGCGGACGGGCATTCAATCCCATGATGATGATTTTCTTGAAAAATCGAAACGTGTCGGAATAATCTTCGACGTTACAATACTACGTGAGTAATTCCCGTTTTTACAAAATGAATCTAGCACTGTGCTCACCGATCCGCTTACCAAACGTCATTAGTATGGTAGCAACCCTCCCAAGATCACTTCGGCACCCTCGTGGGATGCCTGTGCCCAGCAGTGGACGTCCCGCGGAGATGGTGCTACTCACGGTTGCCGCAGAGCGAATGGAACTGGTCCTGAAGGTCCCTCCACAGCCGGTTGCCGTTGACCTTGGAGGCGCGCGCGCCCTGGGACACCCACGCCAAAATGGCGTGGTCCTCTAGGTTAGAATACTCATGTAGCCTGCAAACAATAACAGATAGACAACTCTTTATTCAACACCACAAAAGTAATAAAAAAAACATAACATCAAAAACAGTTGGTAATAGAACAGGTGACAACCTAGTGCTTATAGGAGAGAATTGAGCAAACAAGGCAGTGGGCTGAAATCCCTTACAGGAGACAGGTGTGAGCAGAGTATAGCTTAAACTAAATATAATACATCCATCCAGTATCTTCCTAGGACGGTCGCGCGGCAACAGGCTCCAATATGTCGTGCATAAAGACACTTAAATAAGCTCCTTGCCTACTAGCATCCTCAAGGACTACCCTTGAGGATGCTAGGCAAGGAGCTTATTTAAGTGTCTTTATGTATGTATTATATATAAGTTTATTATCTTTCTCCTTGCCTAGCATCCTCAAGGGTAGTATGCCAACCCGTCCGCTCTAATCTTGTCCGCACCGGACGAGTTAGCACAAAAAATAAAAACATTATATCCGTTCGTCAACCCGTCCGGTCAACTTTGATAACAAGTTTTTTGCTATAAATTACGAAAAGTAATGTTACCAAGAAAAGTGTAATGTGATGAATGAATATATTTGTTGATCAGTTTTTCTAAAGTGGTAGTAATAAATAGAAGCTAACTAGACGTATTTGTAGATGGATGGATGATGACTGAGCGTGCATTCCTGAGTTACTGTGAGGATATGTAGCGTAGGCCTGATTGTTATTATTTTTTTTATTTGCTTTGCTATTATTATTTTTACCTACCAAATGTTCAACGCGTTTATTGTATATTAGTACCTAGTCACCAGAATATATACATATATTCTATGATCTCGTTGATGTTATGTTGTTTTAAGTGCAAGTTTTTTTGTAATAGGTACCTTTTTAGAGTTTATTTTTGTATTTTTTAGATGTTTAATATAATATATTACTATTAAGAAAGTGTCATAATATAATGCAATAGAATAAGCTCTGTAATGTTATAATTATGTATGAGTAATAAATAAATAAACAAAAATAAATATATACATATACTATAGCTTAAATAACAAACTAATACATATCATAATAAATTTAAGAAGAAGATCATGTGAAAGTTAATTAACCGACTTCGAAAGAAGTACTCCGCCAATCATAAATGGATTCAAAATCCGATTCTGTTGATGGGATGCATGAGGAATTAAATATTTGTGATAGTAGACATTAGTCTCTCAAGGTTTAGTTTTATGCCCTAAATTTAACCTGGTGGTGGAGTATTTTGTTTCACTTTATATATAGTTCTCATGATGGAATCCATGATAAATCGAGTCAAATACTCAAATATAATGGGCGTACATAATAATACCGTTTTACATTAAAACAAAACGGTTATTATGTGTGTGGAAAAACACAGCATTTATGTTGAAGCATGCATATGCAAAATTGCCATTCATTTGGGGTTTTGTAGCTAAGTATACCATGTCCTTGTCTATCTTTCACTGCTAGACTGACTGTTATGTGAATTTAAGTTAAACAACTTTTTTACTGTTATCTAAATAAAGCATTCCTAGTGTTAATCTCAGATTATCTTTAATATGAATTAATCTTTGGACACTTAATTATTGGTCCGCCCCCAATTCCGATAAAGCCTCCGAGGCCAAGAGTCGCGCCTGCCTTAGATAATCTTATGAGTAATATTCTTTGGACACTGAACTATTGGTCCGCCCCAATTCTGATAAAGCCTCCGAGGCCAAGGGTCGCGCCGGCTATGATTCATTTCATGAGTAATATTCTTTGGACACTCAATTATTGGTCCGCCCCTATTCTGATAAAGACTCCCAGGCCAAGGGCCGCGCCGGCACTGATTAATCTCATGATTTCCTATGATCGGTCCCAAGTTACGGCCTCCGAGGCCGTAACAAAATAGTGTCGTTTCAGCACTGAATGTTCTATGGACAATTTATGATAGGACTAACCACCAATTCTGATAGCCTCCGAGGCCTTGGTCTATCTCTAGACAGGTGGTCTGCTATACTTTAGTAGGCGGGCAACGCCGGCCGTAGCCGAGTTCAGTATTGGTTAGATCTTAGTTTTGTAAACATAAGTAGGGACCGATGCAGATGTAGGTATGCCACCAATGTTTTGTTGTCTTACTATAACAAAACTGTTTTGTTTGAACTTTCGGTGGATATTTATTGCACCCTACACTAACGTACCAGAATCTCTGGTGTGCCTTCCACTTACAGATAACTTGTATAAGAGTATCCCAGCCCACATCCGATGCGGTCAACTTGTAGTCCAAAAATGTGTCACTATTTGGTTTACAAGGTGACAGATTTGTGTAGGGCCTTTAGCCGTCAGCTAAGCTCTTTATTTATTGCATCGTACACTAACAAGAGTGCCAGAATCTCTGGTGTGCCTTCCACTTACAGATAAATTGTATAAGAGCATCCCAGTCCGCATCTGATGCGGTCAACTTGTGATCAAAATGTATCACTGCTTGGTTTACAAGGTGACAGAATTGTGTATGGTATTGTGTCAAAATAAAAGTCTTAAACTTGACAGCCACAAAAATCATGATCAACATCATCAACATTCTAAGGAATGCTGACTTATAATACGTATGTTTTTATATGGGTATATTTTTACTTGTGTTACAAAATAGGTAAATAACGAATAAACCACTGTCTGATTTTCAGTAAATGGGAATTGTCTGAGCTCCAAGATAAGTTAACTTAATATTTCAATTGAGAACCATATTGTTCAAATTAACATAAGTCCACAAGATCTAGTTGGATTCCGATAAGTTATAACTATAGTTAGACCGCCCATTGTATGTTATATTTGTCTGTGTTTCTCTTTGTGAAATTTATGTTTTATGGTGAATGTACAATAACGAGTTTATCTATAACTTATTGTTTACAAGGAATCAATCTGATAAATTGTTTTTACTACTTACGAATTTTGTTGGTTGAAATGGGTTTGTTGAGCCCTTGTTCACCTTTTGAATTGTGAAAAAGACTTACATACAGTCTGCTATCTTGGGCAAACCAAAAAGTAATTTCATTTTACGATCCAAATAGGTAGCCCAAAGAAGCATTCACGTACGAACTGCTCAGATTGATAGAAACTCATTTCACGATATAATTCACGTAATGCTACCATGAAATTACAAACTTAAACGATAAAAAACGTATCATAAGACAGTATCATCTCTTTAGCGATAAGACCGCCGATTGTCACTTTATGTTTAGTGTTTCTCTTTTTTTGTTAATTTGTTTAGTTTAAGGTGTGCAATAAAGCATTTTCTATCTTCTATCTATCTATCATAAATAAATAAATATATAATTTATGTAATTTTTACGGAAAAAATCAATTTAGAATTAAATTTGGCTGTGATATCGGCAAATTTTACAAATACTATGATTAGAAATTGGCATTTGACATTGACATAAAATCACATAACAGTCAATCTAGCAGTGAAATTAAATCAAAAATAAATTTTGCATATGCATGCTTCAACATAAATGCTGTGTTTTGGAAACACATATAATAGCGGTTTTGGTGTCTTTAGCAAGTTTTTTTTTTCTGAAAAATTAAAGAATTATTTACATAAAGTAATTTACTTACCCCCGTTTAGTCACTATTACTGGTTTAGGCTTAAAAGGCTCAGGTTTCTTGACAGGTTTACTAACCACTTCTTTCTCCATCTCATTGTCACTACTCAGATCTACAGTATCTATTGTATCATCTATCGCTTTCTGCTTCGTATTATCTCTTTTTGAGTTACGGTCTTCTGTATTGTCTTTTACATTAAGTTCTTTTCTGTTACGGTCTTCTGCTTTTTTATTTAACTTATGATCTTTTGTGTTACGGTCCCCGACTTTTTCTTTTAAGTTACGATCTTTTGCGTGGCTTTCCCTAATTTTGCCTTCTTTGACCTCTTTCAAAGCCATATTATTATTCCTTCTTCTATCTGTACTGTAGTTATTTTCTTTATCATCAGAACTATGATCTGATGAGCTAGAATCACTTTCGCTATGCACATACTTCTTTTCAACTGTTTTTCTCATTTTATACCTCTTTGGTTTGTCTGAAGATGCTTCGGAGATGGATCGCAGACCAAGTTTGGATGCAAAGTCGGCTAATGTAATCTTGCTCTTTTGCCCATCACGGAGCATCTGCGCTATTTGAGAGCAGTATTCAATGTTCACCAAAGGATTAATCCTGAAGAAATGCATTTTCTTGTATTCATCATCCATATCAAATCTTAAGAGATCATCATCTGCGTAGTGGTTTTGAAGGAAATTGCGTAGAACTAGTATGTCATTTTCATCAATAACCAATTCTTTGCACATGTCCTTTTGGCTTTGTGATAGTAGGGTTGGTGTTTTCATGTGTGGTATATCCTTTTTAGGACTAGGCACTTTTGAAATTTCATTCCTACCTGTGTTTTGGGGTGTTTGGCTTGTTGAACCCAATTTAGGGCTTTTGTATCCATTTTTAGTTGTTCTTTTAAGTTTAGATTTATCAGTGGTATCAGTTTCAAAATCTGAATTGTCTGATGTGAGATCGCGCTTGTTTTCTGTCTCTTTCGGTCTTCCATTTTGTTTCCTTGATTTCAGATATCTTGTAATCTGTTTATCTGTCACAACTCTAGACTTAAGAATTGGGGAGTTCTCCTTGCTTGAACTTTTACGTTTGACAGGGACTTTGCATTTTAAGCTGAGGTTCTTTCTAGGCGATCTTAATGCTTTTTCTTCAGAACTCTGTCTTTTCCTCTTTAATTCTCTTCTGCTCGGTTTAACTGGTGATAAACTTTCCTCTGAGCTTGACTGTTGTTTTCTAGTAAAATTTATTTGAGGGTTTGAGGTATTTTTGAGTTGTTTTCGAATGGACGGGCCATGTATGGTTGTTGTGATTGTTTGGAGCGGTTGCTCGGAACTAGTGCTGTCCCTCTTTCTCTTACAAGGCCTGATTTCATGGAGTGACTCATTGGAACTACTGCTGTCTTTATTCCTCTCACTCAGCTGTAAATCTCTATTTTGTATATGTTTGTACTGTGTATTTTTCGGTCTTGGCAATATCTTTCTGGAAACATAAAAGTTTTGTGAGTTCTTACTAATAAAAATATAAAATGCAATTCACCACAAAAAACTGATCCATAACTTCATGAAATATTTTAATTTTACATAATATTTTAATTTTAATAAATAAATTCTTTATAAATTGAATGCAGCATCATATATTTAATCTATAATAAGAGTTACATATTATATACATGCCTATGCCAAGGAGGTGACTATTACAAATGATATAAATTGAATATAGGAACTATTTTATTTTCCATAATTGTTTTAGAAATGAGATCAGATATTTAAATAACAAATAGTAATATGTTAGAATAAGTAATAGAAATAAACATTAATTTTATTTTATTTTATAGTGTTACATATTCAAGTGGAACAGTTTTTGAGTTAATGATATAATCATTGGTTAACATTTCCTTTATAGACCGTCGATTTGGGGGGGAGGGGGGGGGGGTGGAGGGGCTTCATACCTTTGGCCTCTTCGACCAGCCCGCGGCGGCGCTTGGTGCCTGCGCTTTGCTACAGCGGGTGGGGACAGGTCTCCCACCGCCCCTCCGAGCTCTTATAAACACGATGGGTACGTTAGACAAGACCACGCGGAAAGTGGGGTACTCTGTGTTGGATTTGTCGCTCAAATCGAAACTAATCAACTCTTTTCGGGGTGCTCTGTGTTGGATGTGATCAGGTCGATTGGCGAGCGCAGTAGTGGGTTGTCTGATAACAAAAAGATGCTGCTGCCCATCTTCCGGATGTGGATAAAAATATGGACTTATAAATCGATGGTCTATATTGAAATGTTTATCCCAGAAGCCAAAAAAGAAAAAGAAACATAATGGCGTCGCTTTGCGTTCCGTTCAGAGCAGTGTGAACACTACTCTGTTATTTTTTGTGAAAATATGTTAATATAAATTGATAATATTATTAAGCATAAAACGTAATATTGCGTATTTACTAAACACCAATAATAGTATGTGAAAATATAAAAATATTTCAGAAAAAAAAACATGACTTAAAATTGATTAAAGACCGACTGTTAACAAAACGTAAAGTGTCGACTTTGACGTCTCACATGACTTTTGGTTGTTAACCCTAGAGTGGTCGCGCGGATGACATATGTCATCCAAGCTGATTAAACTGGTGAGATTTTTTGTTTTTTATATGGGAAAACTTAGCTGGCGCCGAATTTAGTAATGCCTATGGTATGCTTCGTGACGTCAGTAACGGCCGTGCGCTTGAGTGGCTTGGATGTGTCAGGAGAAGTTCGAAATTGTGGGTGGAGGACGCATGTCATCCGCGCGACTGCTTACGTAAGTATTTTTTACTGTATGTTTACAATGTTATGATTGTTCTATTGTATATTTATAGCAACCTTGGTAATAAATGTGATTCAATTTAATGAAATAACCTATTGTTCATACTTTTACGCTATATAATTGTTATTTTTTTCTATTTTGTACCCGACAAAGGCAAACCAAGAAAGGCAAATTGAATTACGGCTGTTGGAGGAGATGAAGACGAGGTAGAGGGTATTCCGTGTTCATATGACGAAAATTCTGATCACGTTGAAGTCCAGACCGAGAATTCGGACACAGAAGATGGATATGCAAGCTCTGCATGATGTTTTGATGATGAGGATTTACCAATCTAATTTTATTCTATCAAGGTGTTGATAATACTAGATAGCTAAAAGAACAACTTCGCTCTCGCCGTTTGATGCGTCAACATAATATTGTACGTGTTCTATGGGGTCCTCAACAAGAAGCAAAATCAAAGACGACACCAACGGATTGTATATTATTGTGCTATAAATGCTTTATGCATATACAAAATAAATTGAGGACAAGTAAAAGTTTTAAGTCGAGAGTTTCTGTCTAATGTCGCGTTGAGCATGATGAAACCTCTAGCTAGTAGAAGAATAAGCATTGATTGCATACCCAAGATCCTGAAACTTAAAATAAACTACTTTTTGGGAAATCCATCAGAATAACAACCGAGAGAAGTAGCAAGTACCCGTCGTGAAGGCGCGCGCGGTCGCTGTTTTTTGTGCGGAAGAAAACGCAATAAAACCTCGCGTATATCTTGCCAAGCATGCGGCAAATTTACTTCCCCAGATCATTGCAAGTATATGTGCAATAGTTGTTACGAAAATTACAGCTAAGACACTTTTTCTTAATATCTTATATTAGTTTAGTCGAATGTTGATTTCAGTTCCAAAGAATTTGTAAAGACTTGGTTTTCTGTTCATAATTAGTTAAGAAAAATATGTTTTTTTCACTTTTTTTGTTCTATAATGGCGGTAATTTAATTTTTGTTATATTCAATAAATAAATACAAACTAAATACTGATAATATTATTATAAATCGTTGTAAGAAAATGGATGATGTCTGTCATCCACGCGATCTCTAATGGTATGATCATATGCGCGACCACTGTAGGGTTAAATAGAATTGGTAATTGGGTGTTATTTCCCAATTTGTATGAAAACTAAAAATAAATATATCTTGTGAACAGTAAGTTCCCTCAACCTGAAAATTGGCAAAATGCTTTCTTTTAATGAGTACTCATTAAAAGAATTTAGGTATATCTACAACAAAAATATGGACTTTGGAATCGACGGTCCATAAAGGAAATTTTAGTCTAATCATTTTAAAAAATATGTCTGACTAGTTGAGTTGTGATTTCACCCACTAATAGCCAAAGACAAACATTATTATTTAGTTGGGTGTTAAAGTAGGTATGTAATTTTGAAAAGAAGAGATATTGGAAGATTATTTTTACAAGCAGACATGACAATATCTAAGTATAGAAGTAAAAGTTTTTCTCAAACATTAACTTTAAAACATCTAAGCTACATGAAATCCCAATAAGTCTCAGACTAATTCAGAAACAATTTTTAGAAAAGATAATCTTGTATGTATGGTTTCTATATAAATAGTCTATTCTCTAAAGCTCTAAAGATTCTCAAACTTTTTTGTGGCATTTTAGAACAATGCAAAGTTTATAATTTAACAAAACAACCTCAAAACAGACAGAAACATGTTCTAACACCCAAATAATAACAAGAACCGCCAAAAGATGAATAAAAAGACGCTACGAAGTAGAATTCCAACATAAAATAGGCGCGAAACTTTACGTAAACATTACCATACAAATCGAATAGTAGGTAAGATACCTGGACAGCAGTCTAGCTCCAAGACGAGCTTTTGAAGGCACTCGGGCCTGTAAGCGTCGTAGGGCTGCTCGTACGTTGCCAGGATTGAGCTCTACAAACTTTCCTCCACGGGCGACCGCCCAGCCACAACTTTCAGGTAGGTTTCGCCATCGCCCGCCCGCAAACACCAAGAATGCTGGTTCACCCGGCATTCCAAAACGACGCTGTCACTGGCCAAAAGGCGAAACTGTCGCGGAGATATGAAATCTAATTACAAAAACACTAAGATGTTAACAAACTAGCAGAAATTAAATTTTGTTTGGTCACAAGTTTATTTTTTTAATTCGTCTGCAGCCTTGGAGGGGAGCGGAGCCCAGCGTAGCCGCAACTGTACGACGCCAAACTGACGTTGACTTTGACAACAAAATTACAAGGTTCTTAGATCACGTTCACGTTCTCTAGTTTTTTTACTCTTCTTCTTGGCTTTGCTCGGCTTGTGTATTAGCCATTTTTTTATTTTTTTGTAAAGTAAACATTAAGAAACAATCATTGAAGCGTTTTCATAAAAAAGTAAAAACTTAAAAAATAGTTCCCTCGAAACTGATAGATAGCGTTAGTTTTCTTTTACTGGTAGGAAACACTATTTGACAATGACGGCAATTGTGATTAAGCACAAACTTTCTTTCTCCGCTTGCCAGCCCTATCTGTTAGGTTTAGTAGAAAACACTTTTTTCTTTTATACTGAAAACGTCTCATTTTAAGACATCACGGGAGATAAAACGGATGGGAAAAGGAAAAGAATCAGAAGGAGTTTATTCTACGTCAACAATTTATAGGAGTTCTAATAAATATATGTCGTATCTTTAGGGTTTAAATCGTAATATAACCTTCATAACGCATTACGAAACAAAGTAGATACCTACATATAAACTATTTGCTTGGGTTGATTCCATTCTTTTGAAAATTGCCAGGACGAGTGGTCGTGTCATTTTATTTTCCGGAAACAGCCCCTGTTTTGTTTTGTAAATTATCTTTTTCTAAATTTGACAACAAAACTGATTTCCTCCATGAAATGTCTTAGATTGGCATCGGGGTCTATATTGCGTCTACATCAGAAGTGGGATAACGAATCTTACGCTCACATATTTTAATGGTTTCATAAGAGGTCAATCGACGAATCCAACTCGGATGGGCAGCGTTTGGGAAACAACGCAACGTCTTTTCGTCCAAAATTCCTTAAGACGAAAGTCTACCATCAGAGTGTGTTACCAGTGATGTGATGACATACGGAACCGAGATGTGGTCATTCACGTTTGGCCTCATGAATACGCTCAGAGTCGCTCAACGAGCTATGGAGAGGGCTATGCTCGGGGTTTCTTTATGGGATCGAATCAGAAATGAGGAGATACGTAGGAGAACTCGGGTCACCGACAAAGCCAAACGGATTAGCACGTCGAAGTGGCAATGGGCAGGCCATGTAGCTCGCAGAACAGATGGCCGATGGGGCCGAAAAGTTCTCGAGTGGAGGCCACGGACTGGCAAGCGCAGCGTAGGACTTCCACCAACAAGATGGGCTGATGACCTGGTGAAGATCGCAGGTCGACGGTGGATGCAGATCTCTTCCAACCGCAATAACTGGAAATCCATGAAGGAGGCCTATGTCCAGCAGTGGACGACCAACGGCTGAAATGATGATGATGAAGGGAAACAATTGACGGTGCCACGCAATGTGCTCTCGTCGATGGCTATGCGTAAATGAAGGACAATTAGCTAGTTCATACCTATTGAACAATGGAAATGAGATGACGAAGAACCTGGTGATGTGTTTGGTTTTCATTCCTTAAATTCTTGAAAGATTGTCCTGAGAGATATGCTGCTGTGTCTGTCTATACTTTCACGTCATAAAACAATATGGATTGAGAAATATGATGAATAATGGTACCTATACCTACCTCATGTGAAGTCCGAGAGGGAGGAAGAATCTATGACACAGTTGTGTGTCAGCCAAGTTTGGTAACATGGTGTAACATTATCTGATTTATGAGAAATAGAAACTGAGATACTGTATTGCTGTTGGATAATAATATTATGGTATGTATATAGTAGATGTAGAAGTGGAATCGAAGCGTTTCGTGCGTACGTATGGTATTTCTACCATGTACCTATGGCGTCTTGTTCTAGTACAAATTATTCTAAGTACTAACACATAAAAAGTATTTTTTTGCAATAACTTGTATTTAAATCGGGGCTGTGCGCTGCTAGGGAGTACACCACAGTCTTCCCTTCCACTGTCAGTCAGTGTCATACTGTCACTGTCACCCACTGTCTGTCATCTTGTGTGTGTCGTGTCGTGTCGTGGTTGGTTGGTGTGTGTCCGTACTTGCTGGCGACACTGTCCGTAGGATAATAGATAGTGTTAACAGTGTTAATTAGTGTTCTTGTTCTGTGAATGTAATAGTGTTCTGTGGTGGTGTGGTCGTGGTGTGCGTAGGTTGTTTTGGTGTCCTTTCGTAAATTATTTCGAAAAAAAATAAGTTTTCAAAGTTCTGTCTGATCTTCTGTGGTCTGATCCTGCAAATGTAAGAAATAAATACGAAATTTTACGCAGTTTTCAAAGTTATAACAAAAAAGTATTAAAAATAATATAATTAGTTCTTATTGTTTTGTTCAAGATTTTCATAATAAATGGACCAGGTTTTTGGAGAGCAGCATACAATGGAGTCTGCAAGCATTATTAGCTACATTTTCTATCCGATTACGTTCAGTAAGTCACTAATAACTGTACAAATATATTCATAATCATATTCATTTACGTACCATAACTAAATGACCTGTATGCTGTATCATTACCGTATTTCGCTAGGTAGGTACCTACGCTACACATTAACCAATGAGACTTGAATGTATCAAGCAAAAGCTCCCTTATCTATTGCAATTAATGAGAAATGAAAAATATTTATTAATTCAGCGAAAGAGTATACATGTTTTCATGTACAATGTTTTCAAACATTTTCCCTTTAAATTAATCATGACGCAATTCCTAGAGTGCACAAGTCGAAGTTGTTCTTACACAGCTCATACATAACTTATTAAATACCTCATACACGCAGATATACTGTAATAAACTGGATGCAGGCACTATGTAGACAAGAGAAAAGATCAGCTCAAAAACAACAAACTCAACCCGCCTTCAGACATCAGCTACAACTTCACGCACATATATACTTACATTCTTATATTTTCGATAACTGTTTAATTCCTTATATCATATCGCACCTCCAGTCGTAGACTGACTTAATTCAAAATTTGGGTGAATTAAGTATACAGAATGACTAAAACAAGTGCGCTCTATCGCCTAGTAAATCAGAAACAGAGTAAATCATAAATAAACTGTAATAGCTCTCTGTTTCATAAAGTTATAGTGTGATTTATCAAAAACTGTCAAGGACCGAAACACATTTTCTTAATTTCCCAAAAAACATGAGTTTTGGATTGATTCAGTCTACGACTGGAGGTGCGATATAATTCAGAACTATTATTTTTGTCTGTTTTTGTGTACCATAAGCTGGAGGAGGGCGTTGGTCTCTGCGACACAGTTTTTTAACTTTTGTGGATACCATTAATTATTTTTCTGTATTCTAACGTGTTTTTGATCCAATAAATGATGATTTATGAACTTTGTGGATGGTACTCTAACTTGCACTATTTTCCCACGCATTTTCAAAGCCAAAAGTGGCTGTCATCTTTGAGTACATCCATACTCATAAGCAGAAGTGAGATTGCTTTTTAGGAAACCAGTTAGAAATACTATTATTAATTAACATAAGTAGGCTAGCTCTTTTCATATCTTAGGCGCTTTAATGGAAACTGTGTGATGCACTACAAAACAGGCAAAGTATATACAATACACAAGGGAAACAGGTATATACAATAATTATCGTGGTGGTATACGCCGTGGCGTGCCGGCAGTAGAATGATACCCCTCCTCTCATGCCCGTTGATGCAGTAAGAGCCTGTTACCTTCGGAAGATGGGCAGCAGCGTCTTTCCGTGTATCAACATCCCGTACTGCGCTCGCCAATCCGCCTGCCAAACATGGTGACTATGCCAACTACCCCTCATGGAGATCCATGAGGGAGGCCTGTTCAGTAGTGGACTTTTTGCGGCTGGAATGATGATATCCTGCAAGTAGAGTTTTTTCAAGAGTGTTTTTCGAATCGGTGGAATGCAAAGAACACAGAAGCCAGCTCTGTCATCATCTCAGTCATGGGACATCCACTGCTGGGCAAAGGCCTCCATGGATCACTATGTAGGTACTGATCACGAGTGGTGGCTATACTGGCCATACCCGCCACGCTAAGCAGGTGGGTTGGCGACCGCAGTACGAGCTGCTGATGCACAGAAAGACGCTGCTGCCCATCATCTGGAGGTATCTCTCAGCAGATTCTTACTGCATCCACGGGCAAGAGAGGAGGGGCAACGTTCTACCGCCGGCATCCCAGGGCGACAGCTGTCTGGTGAAATGAAAAGTTCTTATCTCATTTCCAGCTCTGCAGTTCTTGGCTGCCTACGGCTGGTACCTCGTAGGAGCGGGCATCGCATCCGGGTATGCCTACTCCAAGCTGAGACCTCGCTACAACAAGTGGAAGGAGGCGAAGGAAGATGCGGAGTACCACAAAGGTAACAGCACAACAAATCTTAACGACCTCTGTGGCGCAGCGGGCGAAGGTCCGCCTGCGCCGCATGAGGTTGCGGGTTCGATTCCCGCCTCGGGACAAATGTCTGTACGATCTGCAGATGTTTGAGGGTGTTCTGAGTCTTTTTCTGTATATATTAAAAAATATCTATGTACATAGTTTTATGTATTAGTCATCTAGTACCCATAACACAAGCTCTGCTTAGCTTGGGGCTAGATGATGCTGTGTGAATTATCCGAGACCTGCGTTCAGTAGTGGATGTTTTATGGCTGAAATGATGATGATATAAAATGTAACGCAAATTCCAAGACAACAATTTAAAAAATAATACCACTAGATTTAGTTATACCTTAAGAGTTGTTTATTTATTTACCTTGGTTGTCGCAGTTGGTCTGTTTGCTTTTCAGCGGATATTTGTCTCGATTCTGGGTGTTTTCTATGTATCATCACCCTCAGCCGTAGGACGTCCACTGCTGGACAACGGGCTTCCTCATGGACGTATTGATCATGAGCTGTTGTTGCCATACTCGCCACGCCCGGCAGGCGGGTTGGCGAGCGCAGCACGGGTTGTTGACACGCTGCTGACGCTGATCTTGGAGATACATGAGGGAGGACTATTAAATATCCCGCCGCGAGAATTGAATGACATCAATGAATTTCAAGACTTGACCAGAAAGACCATGATGCTTCGCAGCCGGCCAGTGGACGGACAGCAGGCCTACTGCTGTCCGTCCACTGCTTATTTAAAAAATCCCCTGCGAAGGCAATATAAATACATAAATAAATAATGCTGGACAAATCACACAGCATCTACCCCCAAGCTAAGCAGAGCTTGTGTTATGGGTACTAGATGACTGATATACTTAATACATTATACTACATAGATAGATATTTTTATTATATATAGAAAAACACCCAGAACACCCTGAACAACTGCAGATCGTACAGACATTTGTCCCGAGGCGGGAATCGAACCCGCAACCCCTTGCGTCACAGAGCTCGTCAGATAAAGGCAATGAAAGGGACAAAGGCCTCCCTCATGGATCTCCAAAAAATCATGACATTGTTGTTTGCAATACTGGCCGCGCTTGGCGGACGGGTTCGCGGGCGCTGTAGTGCCGATACACGGAGAAACGCTGCTGCCGGCTAGAGGTATCCCTTGGCAGAATCCTACTGCTTCCACGGGCTAGAGAGGAGACGCAACACTCTACTGCCGGCTGCGGATCAGCTCAACGTTGAACTAAAAGCGTCAAGCTGACCGCTAACCAAAGTAGTGAGAGTGAATCGACACTAATTTATGTAAATGAAATGATTGTATGTATATGGAGCACTCGAGTAAATAATTAAAGACTAACCGCTAGTTAATTAAAATTAATGATTTTATTGAGGTGCCGGTAGTAGAATGTTGCGTGTCTGCCTAGGGATGGCTACGGAAGATGGGCAGCGGCCTCTTTAAATAATAACTTATTTAAAGGCTTCTAAATAATAACTTATAGTTATTATTTAAAGAGGCCTTTGCTCACAAGTGGGACCCAAACGGGATAACCACTGATGGACATAGGCCTCCAGGATGATAAAGAGATTGTTACCATACTCGCTACGTTTGGCAGGCGGGTTGCCGAGCGCAGTTGGTACACGGAAGACGCTGCTGCCCATCTTCTAGACGTATCCCTTGATAGAAAGGAACTTTACTGCATCCACGAACAAAAAAGGAGCGGCACCATTCTACTGCCGGCACCCCACGGCAATCAAATGAAGTGAAATAATTATAATAATAATTGATTATGTAATTTCAGACCCCGACAAGACCCTAGCCCGCATGGAGGCCATCCAGCGAGCGAGGGAGAAGCAACAAGAGATGTTACTACTAGCCTCGCAGCGAGCTGCGGAGCAGCAGAAAGAGGTAATAACGATTAAAAGGTAACAGCAAAAGCGGTAATAATGATTAGAGGTAACATTAAAAGCGGTAATAATGATTAGAGGTAACAATGAAAGAGGTAAAAATGATTAGAGGTAACTAATGAAGAGGTAAAAATGATTAGAGGTAACAATAAGATGATAATAATGTTAAGAGGTAACAATGATAAAATGATTAGAGGTAACTATGGAAGAGGTAAAAATGTTTATAGAAAGAGATAAAAAATATTAGAGGTAACTAATGAATAGGTAAAAATGATTAGAGGTAACAATAAGATGATAATAATGTTAAGAGGTAACAATGATAAAATGATTAGAGGTAACAATGATGTTGATGATGATGGCGTCCTGTTATCCCTCATCAAGGACATAGAGCTCTCAGAAGGGATTTCCACTTTGGACCATCTTTCGCGGCAACCTCAAGCTCCTTCCATCCGAGGCCTGTTGAGGTTACAATGAAAGAGGTAATAATCATTGTTACCTCTTTCATAAAACAACAACAAAAATAAAGTGTTAAGCACAAAATTGAATTTGTTCGTTTCAGATGACATGCGAACAGAAGGAGCTAACTCGGTCGTTCTAGTCATCATCTAACAATTTTGCTTTTCTCTTATATTAAAATTCGATATCGACAAAACAAAATTGTTATTATGACTATGATTAGCGCGGTAGGTTCTATTGTTTATTTCTTTTCCTAACTCGCGTGTCATCTGAAGTGAACAGATTCAATAATGTGCTTAATTCTATTAATCTGATTTGTTTTATTTTGTGAGTTGACGCGTCAGTCTCCTGCGGGTCGCACTGAATAATTTTGTGAGCTTGAGTATTATATTGACCACCTCCTTGGCTCAACGGGTTCGATTCCCGCCTCGGGACAAATGTCTGTACGATCTGCAGATACTTGTTCAGGGTGTTCTGGATGTTTTTCTACACATAATAAAGATATCTATGCAGTATAATGTATTATTAAATTAAGTATATCGGTATTCTAGTACCCGTAACACAAGCTCTGTTTAGCTTGGGGCCAGATGATGTGAATTGTACAGCATTATTTATTTATTTATTATTAGCCTATTTTCTGTCGTAATGCAAATGTAGTATTCTTTCTTTTGTTTCTCCTTTAATAATCCATAAGTTGTCTACCCACGTTTTTTTTTCTTATGTAATATTCTTCTTCCTATAAGTGGAAACTTATAATTGGGCATCAGTGCGCATGTGCTGGTTGTACCGGCTACATGTATTAATTTAACTATTTGTTTTTAAGGCTAGCTGTAAGTTTTCCTAAAATGTGTAAAATAAAATAAAATAAAAATTACTAGCTTATGCTCGCCGCTTCGCATGCGTTGTACCCGGATAAAATGTGGCCTATGTATTAATCCTGGTCAACATCTATGCATGTGAAAATTTTCAACTCGATCCGTAGGCTAGTGTTTGCGTGAAAGACACATGTTATATAGGATTACTAGCCCTGTCCCCTACAGTGCGAAGTCGCAGGTACCAGCTAGTCTAATAGAATTTTGCCTCCACAGCGTGAGGAGCAGAAACGACTGGAAAACGCTGAACGGCTGCGGAAATATGGCTCCTCGGCGGAGGGGCAGCGGCTAGGGAGCTCCGACGCTGGTGAGTTATAGATACACTGCCGGCCAAAAGTTTGAGACCACCTACATCTAAGTAGCAAAATGAAATAAAACTCAAAATATAAATCAAGAGGTTTAGATATTAATTAAAATGCTTATTTACTAATACACATTCATCAAGAAGAAAAAAAAAATCAAGAAATATCAACCATTTACGTTAAAAATGACGTTCATATTTAATAAAATCATTAAACGGATTTTTCGTCAAAAAAGCCTCCCTTGCATTTTATAACTTTTTTCACTAGTCTCGGCATACGAGCAATCAATTTATCAATTTTATCTTGTGAGATATTGTTCCAGCTTTCCTGTAAAGCCTTCCACATGTCTTCTTGTGAGGAGGGACAACAACTGCGCACATTTCTGTCAAGCTCTTCCCACAATAGCTCAATGGGGTTGAGATCCGGACTCTGAGGGGGCCACGCCATGTTTTTTAACACCCTTTCTGTTTCTTTATGTTCTAAATAACCCCTGCATAATTTTGAACTATGTTTAGGATCATTATCTTGTTGGAAAAAAAATCCATTTCCAATTAATCTTAAACCAGACGGAACGGCATTTTGCTGTAGTATTCGTTTATAATGCTCCTTTTTCATGATTCCTTCGACTCGTACCAAATCTCCGGTTCCATGGCCCGAGAAGCATCCCCAGACCATAATGGAACCACCACCATGCTTAACTGTTGGCACCACACAATCTGGCATCATCTTTTCCTCGGCGGTACGTCGAACAAAAATTCGTCGTTTTGAACCAAATATTTCAAACTTGGATTCATCTGTCCAAAGAACTTCTTTAAAGTCTTCTTCAGTCCAGTCTCGATGGGTAAGGGCCCACTGCATCCGTTTCTTTTTGTTTTGTGGCCTTAGTAGTGGTTTTCGAACGGCGACGCGACCAAATAACTTAGCATCTCTCAATCGTCTTTTTACTGTAGTCAATGACACAGGTTCTGATCGGGATTTGTTCACTTCTACGCGGATTTCTGGTGCGGTTAGGCGTCTATTCCGCTTGCTGGTAACGACGATGAAATTATCCTCGCTAGAAGTGGTAGCTCTCGGTCTCCCCGATCGCGAACGATCTTGATTACTGCCAGTCTCCTTGTATCGGGTTATTGCGTTATGAACACAAGTCTTCGACAACTTAAGTTGAGAGGCAATCGCACGTTCAGATTTGCCTTCGCCGTGTAAAACAACTATGGCAGAACGAGTTTCAGTGCTAATTTAGCGCACTTTTCCCATTTTAAGATGTCTTCACTGTAACAACGACGAGCTCAGACTAGTTAAGATAATGAAAAATTTACTCCATCAAAACTCAGGTAAAAATATGTTTAAGGAAGCTAAAATAATCCGGAAGTACGGTTACCGCAAAACAAAACCAAAATAATTAGAAATGAGCAGGCCATAAAAAATATAACAATGACTCTATCACCTGGTAAGCGCGCGGTACTCATTTATGTTTTGAAACAATAGACCTTTAAAGGATGATAACTTAAAAATATACAATAAAAATAACTCTCAGAAATTCTTTGATAACAATAGAATACGCAGGTGTTCAAATTAGCTCTTTATCATGTGTACTTTTGAAATATTTTGGTGGTTACAAAGATTTTTACAAGTGGTCTCAAACTTTTGGCCGGCAGTGTACCTAGATAGATAGAAAATGCTTTATTGCACACCTTAAATATAAAAATAACAACAGAAAGATAAACACTAAACACAAAGTGATAGTTATAGGGACTACTGGAATCCCCTGTCATGGTATGGGTTCAGAAAAGGCTGGTCAACAATACAATATAATATATTTATTCATAACACCAAGTTATAAGTCGAGTAGGTACTAAAGTACAGTATTAGTTATTATTTATTTAAATAACGATACTTAAAAATCATAATTTTTTGTTAAGAATATGGAAATTATTATTGTTAAAATTATAATCAATCAATCAATCATTTATTTGCAATAATACATGTACATAAAAAGATCTTAAAGCTAGGATAGTTACAGTATTCAGCCTGCAAGCAGGCGTGCAATTATTTAAGAGTCATATAATAATAATATTAGTCAAGTTTTATATTAAATTAAATTTATATATTCATTTACATTATAAAAACAATTTTCAGACAACCAACTATTTAATTTTCTCCTTACAAGTCCATTTAATGATTTTCAATTCTTCTGGTAATTTATTATAAATAATGCTGCACATGTTATAAACATTTCTTTTATAGATATCCTTAAAATATTCGCGGCACGACGTCTGGCACACCGACGCGACGATGGCGCGCACTGCTCGCTCCAAAGTACGGACATCTATAGTAGATGATACAGTACATGATATATTCTCGTTCTGTTCACAGATTACCTGCCGCTGTCTGGCGGCGCGTCGACTTCCTCGTACCGACCCCCCAAGAAGTCCAAATGCGGGGGAGGGGGGTGCGGGCGATAAACCGCCCAGCGTGTGGTACTTAAACAACGCTATGCTAATCCAGCTGCGGCGAAGTCGCGCTAAGCATGAAAAAGTAGTTTATAAATTATATATATATAATTATATATGTAGTCATATTATAGTGATGTACATTGCCGATGAGTCATCGTATAACCAACATATTCCGTCATATTTTCGAGCTGTTTTGCATACTTTCGAAATGGCCGCCGCCACAAGATGGCGGATGTTGCAGTTTTTGGTCAAACGCATAAATACAGCCACCAAGAGTAATACCTTTGCTTTTAAAAATGTTTTATGTTATTAAAATGTCACAATGATAAAATGTCAATCAAAAAACGTCAAGAGACTGCGACATGGATTTTCTTGGATTAATTCGCCGTGTCACGATATTGTAACTTTATGTTAAAGATCTTAAAAGGTTTTTTTTTGCTTACTTGAGATACCCGCTTAGCTAGTCAGCAAAATTGCATTCTTACAGCTGTAAGAAATGTTTGGTTTCAAAGGTGTATTTTGACACTAAAGTCAAGTACATCACTTAGGTGGATACTGACCGGTCCTACGAGGTGTAAGTGAAGTCATTACGCTGGATTCCCAGTAATGCTATGTACTGACTGCATGAACGCTCGCAGTGCTACATATTACACTACACCTCGTAACGAAGTCGGCGATTAGTTCCTAATTCTTAATTTTTCACGTATGAAATTTTGCTAATTATTATCGGGACGAATTATTCTTCATGAAAAGTCTTAATTTTACCAATTCTTAATTTTCCGAATGCCTCATTTTCCTACTTATAGATAGTACTAATTCGATTTTTTCACCGGTCAGTACCCAACCCACACATTAATTAAAATTCATTAATATAATTTGTATAGCATTTAACCTTAAATAGCAAGAAAACCTTATCAAATACCAGTATCGTTTTGACCAACGCGGCTGCGCGACCTACTTGAATCGAATTCTTTTGATAAGGCTTTCATTTATTTTGAAGTAATTTGTATTGTCTGTTATGTACTATGTTCTTAATTTCTATTGTAATTGTACCCCGTAAGGTATAATTCTATTAATAATTGTAAAACTATTAAACATTATGTCAATAAAAATACTAAAACACTTATATTTGTATTAAATAGTGCGTCCTACTCTACAGTGGAGCCTCGGAGTAAATACCGATCAATTATAATGTACATTCTTTTTAAACTTTCGCGATCACAACACATTATTAACATAGTACATATAACCGGGTAAACGTCGGGAAATAATAAAGGTAATTTACGCGATAAATACCCGGTTATAAATGTACGTATATTACCCTTGTACGAGCGGCAAAGGTAATATCGTGAGGAAACCCACGGCTTAGTTAGCTTCAGGCGTATTGTATTGACCTGTGTATGTTTTGACCTGGCGCCGTGGGGTGCCGGCAGTAGAATGTTACCCCTCCTCTCATACCTATCGATGCAGTAAGAGCCTGTTAAGGGATACCTCCGGAAGATGGGCAGCAGCGTCTTTCCGTGTACCAACATCCCGTACTGCGCTCTCCAACCCGCCTGCCAAGCGTGGTGAGTATGGCAACTACCCCTCATGGAGATCCATGAGCGAGGCCTGTGTTCAGTAGTGCACGTTTTACGGCTGAAACGAACGAACGTATTGACCTGTTCTTTCCTCTTGACTAATAGTATGCTGTGGGGTGCCGGCTGCAGAATGTTAGCCTCTCATGCCCGTGCATGCGCTTCTGACCCACCGTCCACCGACCATACGGTGGGTAATTATGTTTCCCTACGATACCACCGTAGCGCTGAGACACGGATTGCGATTACAATAATTTATTATCAATTATTTTATCATAATGCACTCATTAAGTATTCCCTTTTATCTCCATGAAGTGCATTGAAGTATTATGTATTTATTTATTGCATCATGTACAGTGTGTCTACCATGAGTTGTCCCTGTTAGATCGCCTGCCGTTACTACAGTAGTAATAGTACGTTACTATGACATCTGTCAGATTTGCAACTCATGCTACTAAATTCTAAGCAAATGAAGCCCAAACTACAGTCGCAGTAGTATAGTTTACTGCGTATTTTAGTACCAAACTATCCGCTAGAGGCGCTGTACAAGTTTTCATACAGTTTTTTAACTACAGTCGCTAGCGAGTATAGATTGTGAAAACTTATGGTGGACCTGCTGGTTTGTATTAGGTCTAAGCAATACATATTATAGGTAAATACATGAACTATTAGGGCGCTGCAAATTTGATCAACATAGATGACCTCTTTTCTAAATCTCTAATGTTAATTAGAACTCTTTACTTGCATTTATAAGTATTATAGAGGTAATATGTCTTGTAATTTGACGTTGAAAATATACTGACAGAGAATTTTATTATTGTGAAAAATATTTTGAAATTGAAAAATATATAATATTTCTAAAGGAGAGATGGGCTTAAGTTCATAAACATAATAGAATCGCTCTTTGTGGTAAAAATGGATATCATCGCGAAAAAACTTACATAAATGGTAGTGTTAAGGCGGTGCTCGACATATCGTCGGTGATACTCAATACCGCTTATGAGCACTTTGTAAATACCGCGTATCTGCAAAAGTAGCGAAATTGAATTATCGCGCCAAGGGATTCCTCATGCTAATTTGCAATCTAAGGGGTTAACCGGTCCCGCCGGCGGGGCCGAAGAATACACTCTTCCGTCTTAAGGTGCAGTTTTGCACCTGGACGTTAACCATCATTACATATAAAAATCTGGCAACAGTCCAAGCCGTGGTTCGAACCTAAGTGATGCCCTTGTGCTTGTTGCCCCATCATAAGTCTTGCGACTGGGCGCCCTCTGCGCTCGCCATAGTCCGGTAACGTAGTCATGGCCGTCTGCGGTCAACAACATTTAACGTCAATTCGAAAAAAAATATAAAAAAAAAACAATTAAGTACCTAGGTATGTATTTTTTTATTTTACTGATACATGTACAATATACATGTAAGATTTATCTAGGCTAACAAGAATAGAGAATAATGATTTTACTATAATATCGCAGAATATAAGAAGTATTTATGCTAACTTTGACGACATGCAGTTAAACATTTCTAGCTTAAACACAAATGTAGACCTTATAGTTCTAAGTGAATGTAGATTAAATGCTAACAAAAACATACCACAAATGAATAACTACACCTCATACCAAACAACAAACCATCTGAATCATGCTGATGGTGTAGTAGGTTATGTAAAAAACACACATAGAGTAAATGTGACTGAAGTTATATTAACACATGCATCTTGTTTACAGATAAAATTATTTCCAGATATTATTATTTTAGGTGTATATAGATCTCCATCAAACACAAATTCAAACGAATTTACCAATAGCCTTAGTCGGTATCTTGACAGTATTTCCTCAACAAAAAACATAATTATTACCGGTGACATAAATATAAATCTTATAAACAGACAGGATGAGCCTTCGCACGAACGTTCCAATAGGTTATATTATTTAAATATGTTAGCAATGCATGGTCTATTACCTGGACATACTCTACCCACAAGAGGGAATAACTGTCTAGACCATTTTATTGTTAAAATTAAATCCCATAATAAATCAGCAACTATAGCTATTCTAGATATGACTATCACAGACCACAATATGATTTTTCTAAAGCTATCAAATAACGTAAATTATACCAAAAACCTTAGAACTAGAACAATATTTAACCTTGAAAGCGCTCTAAATTATATAAACGAAGTAAATCTCTCTGAACTATTGAATCTAAAAAACCCTAATAGTCTTATTAATAGCCTTATTAGCACTTTGCAATTATGTATTAAAAAAAACAGTACAACCGAAATGATTTCCCACAATCAAAAACTTATAAAACCCTGGATGACTAAAGGACTACTACGTTGTATAAGCAACCGTAATTATATGCAAAAAAGGTTAAAGCTCGACCCATATAATGAGGTGTTAAAAATCACCTTTAAACGTTACAGAAACTTTTGTACCAATCTCATTAAAAAACAGAAACGTATATTTGATAGAGAGCAATTGGAAAAAGCGCGTAAAAATCCTAAAAAACTGTGGAATGCTATAAACTATATAACTCAACGAAAAATTAAAAATACACCTAGCTCTCAACTTTTAGATAAATGTTCAACTCCACAACACTCTGTTGATGAAGTCAATGAATATTTTTGTTCAGTAGGGAAAACTCTAGCCAACGACATAATAAACTCAAGTTTTGTAACGCAAGCTGAGAAATTTACGCACCCTTCTTCAGAAACTTCCTTGGCATCTTCTTTTGCACTATTTAAAACGGATTGTGAGGAAGTCAGAACCGTGCTAATGAGCCTTAAATCTGAGAGTTCTCCAGGTGCTGACAATATACCTACTAGTTTTCTAAAAGCTATACATACTCAGATTGTCCCTCTGATAACGCATCTGGCGAACCTTTGCTTTGATCAAGGCATCTTCCCGTCTGCCTTGAAAGAAGCTTTGATAACCCCTGTGCACAAGGATGGTGATCGGACTATATTGTCAAACTACAGGCCGATTTCAGTACTCTCATCTATATCCAAAATTTTGGAAAAATTAATTAACACGCGGCTAGTAAATTATCTTAATAAATTTAATTTACTCTCACCGTCTCAATATGGCTTTCGACAAGGAATGTCCACAGAAGATGCCATCTTGGCGCTGACTTCAACTGTTACAGACAAACTGGACAGAGGAAGTAAGTGCCTGGCTGTTTTTCTCGACCTTAAGAAAGCCTTTGATACGGTTTCCATTCCAAATCTACTGCACAAACTAGAAAAAATTGGCATACGAGGTACACCCCTGTTGTTATTTAAAGACTATTTATCAAATCGTAAGCAAAAAGTAAAAATAGGAAAATATATTAGCGTAGATAAAGAAGTAACGTTTGGCGTCCCTCAAGGCAGTGTACTTGGCCCGACTCTTTTCCTTATATACATTAATAATCTAAGTAACATGAAGATTGATGAGGGCCAAGTTCTGTCATACGCAGATGACACGGCTATTATTTTTTCCGGGAAAACGTGGGAGTGTGTTAAAACATCTGCTGAAATAGGTCTAAAAATGGTTTCATCATGGTTAGACAACAATCTTCTAACTTTAAATACTTTAAAAACAAATTATATTTGCTACTCTATACAAGACAGTACTCAGCCCTCATCCGACTTTCAAATAAAGATCCATAAATGTAACAGTGACGGTCTTCTCTGTTCTTGCACTGTAATATCGAAAGTACAGCAAACTAAATATCTGGGAATAAAGCTTGATCAGAGACTATCCTGGCATATGCATATTGAACTAGTCATGAATAGAACTAGGAAATTGATATGGACCTTTAAAACATTACGGCATGTCGCACCAACTAATCTATTGAAACAAATCTATATTACTCTTGTCCAATCAGTTTTAGGTTATTGTTTGCCAATTTGGGGGGGTGCCACTAAGATAAAGTTTTTGGAACTAGAGAGGGCACAACGTTCTCTGATTAAGGTGATGCATTTCAAACCTTTTAGATATTCCACGGAAAGTCTGTACCTAGATTCTGGACTCCTTACAGTAAGAAAACTTTATTTACTGCAATTAGTTTTAAAACAACATAAATCTGTTTTTTATACGCAAGAAATTGTTACAAATCGACGAATGAAAAACCCGATACCCACAGTCACAAATAAAACTACATTTGCGAAGAGACAATACAATAGACAATCATCACGCATATATAACATAATTAACAAACAACTTCATATCTATCCGATGACACGTTTTTCTGTTAAAAAGACTCTTATAGCATCGTTAATGACCAGAAGCTACGACGAAATAGAGAGTATTGTGCAGGCAATGATATGGTAACTCACACACACACACACACATCACACACATACACACGCTGACACACAAACACTTCACCACACATATACACATAAACCACACACACACACACACACCACGCACTCACACCAAGACACGCATGCACCTATATACTACCCACTAAAACAAACAACAAAATGTAATATGTTTTCCCTTTCTTAGTAAAAATGTTTCTTTTTTAAGTGTTTAAAATTAATTATTTTGAGTGTTTTTTTTTTTTTTTTTTTTTTTTTGTTAAGAATCATATATGACAATGGCTATAAAAGAGCGGATTCTCCTAACACAAGCAATTTTTTGCTTAAAAGGAGAATCCAAACCCTGTAATAACTAGTGAATAAGTTAAAGCAATAAACATTTATTTTATTTTATTTTATTTTATTTTTTATGTACCAATTACACTAATATAGAGTGCTTAGTATAGACGTTAGTGGTAAATTTACCTACTAAAAGCTGAAGGGCATACTTACAGTAAGTATCAAGTGACTATTCTAACAGTTCTGTCTGCGATTGGAAAGCGATCCGATTACCCGTGACTGGCTGTGGTTAGATTACACCAATAACCGGCGGCGGCACACGGGCAACTAGAGTTGCCGTTAGGATTGTGTAATAACTTAATAAGTTATTATTATTCATCATCATCATAATTTGAGCCGTAAAACGTCTACTGAACTTACGTTGCCATACTCACCACGCTTGGTAGGGTTGGCGAGCAACGTATTATTATTATATGCCTCTATTGTCCCACTGCAGGGCAAAGGCCTTTTTGCTAATTGTTGTTTTTTGCCTTAAGGTATATTTTGTTATGATTCGATTGAGTTTCAGATTATAATGGAGAAAAAACACATATAAAATCGCATTGAAATGTAAATATTTTCGATTCCGATAGGTTTCGAATCCGCATTGACCACACCGATCCCTCCTTAAGCTGGTGCTCTGTAGAGTGCGTTTCATCAAATAGTTCCTATGCCGACATGTTGGCACCCCTGTCTGTCAATATTGTCAACACACTAAGACTATCTTCAGGTTTTTCAAAGTTTTATTGGAATATCTTGAGAAAATCATGCCTAAAACATTAAAAAGTGGTGAAAGGGTGATGGTGTTGAAGGTGAAGGACTTTTGTGAAAGAGAAAAACATAACGAGGGCCTACTTATCCCATTAATATGTGTACAAGCTCGGGTTGCCGCCATTACAGGTTAGTAAAATAGGGTTACCAGCATCAGTTTGGATTAGGCCCATAATCATATACTTATTATCATTTATACTACATTCAAAAAGTTTTTTATATTTACCTATATTATCTCCAGACTCAGAAATACCCATATAGATTATACATGTACACGTACATACAGTGTTCCCTAGAGCTATCTCTCCAAAAAGAAATAAAATAGAAACACTTCAGTTTAAATTTAGTTAATACATTTTTATAGTGGTTTTCTTGTACGTTTTCCTATATACTTTTGATATAAAAATCAAGGGTTTGCTTATAATGTTGGACACTACTGAAACACATTTAAGCACTTGACTGATGTCAAGTCAACGAAGAAAATAAGTAAATAATAAACAACGAATTTTGTTTTAGGAATATCTGAAAAAACAGTATCGAAAATTACCAAAGAAGGTGAGGTGGCAGCTTCAACTTCGAAAAAAATTACAACACCGCGCAAAAATGGTCCTCGACGAAAAACTCACGAACTGGATGACTTCGAACGGTGTGCCATAAGGCATAAAAAATATGAATTTTATGCCGTAAGAAAGGAATTGCCTACACTCGCGAAATTATTGAATGAAATGCGAAATGACATAGGTTATAAAGGGAGTCGCACGACTTTGTGGAGAGTTATAAAAAATATGGGATTTTATTTTAAAAAATGCAAATCCAAAAGAAAGGTTTTGATGGAGAGATGACATCGTCGCCTGGCGTCATCGATACTTGGAAGAATTGAGAAAAAATCGTCTTGGAACTCAGCGGCCAGTTGTGTATTTAGACGAGACATAGTACATACACTCTACATATTGTGCTGGAAAATGTTGGCAAAGTGAAACTGAAGAAGGTGTTTTATCCTCTGATTCCAAAGGACCACGGTGGATTATCGTTCACGCAGGTGGCGCCATGGGCTTTATACCCAATGCTCAGCTGATTTTTAGATCACAATCAAAATCAGGGGATTTTTGAATAAAATTGATGAATAAAGTCAACTTTAATAAGTGGATTAAAGAAAAATTAATACCAAATCTACCTCCACAGTCAATAGTTGTCATGGATAATGCCTCCTACCATACTGTGCAGATCGATAAGGCACCCACAATGTCCAGTACTAAGTCAGAAATGCAATCTTGGATCACAAATAAAGGACTTTCTTATTTGCCTACGATGATAAAAGCACAGCTGTATGAAATTATTAAAGAACACAAACAGCCACCTGTATATGAAGCAGATGTGATGCTGGAAGAGAATGGCCATAAAGTGGTAAGTCTTCCACCTTATCATTGTGATTTGAATTCTATTGAGCTCATAATATGGAGTGTATTAAAAAGACGAATTGCAGAAAAAAACGTGGGTCAGGAAGCCAGTAAGATAGTACAAATTACTGAAGAAGCATTTGCGACAATCACTGAAGAGGAATGGAGGAAAGAATGTGAGCACGTAATAAAAACTGAAGAAAAATACTACGCCGATGTCCCAGCTATAGATGGTGAAATGGATAGGTTCATAATCGAAGTAGGAGATGATAGTGATACTTCTGATGACAGCGAAGATAAGGAAATGTCAGACGTTGACATTTTAGATGAACACAGTTACTGTCGAAAATAATAAAAAAAAAAAAATTTAGTTTTTTTTACTCATTGATCCTATATTTTTCAATTCCCTACTATCTTTCTTATATATTAATGATATAAACTAGCTGTTCCCGCGACTTCATACGAGTCTTGTAATAGGACTTTCATATAGTCGACTTATACGATAGTTATGGCCATGAATGGTATCCCATTCGTACAACACAGGTAATAAGTTGTAATGTGGATGAAATTTTGAAAGCGGACAGGTTTATAATTTAGATGGATATAATAAAAAGCTTAATGCTTTAAAAAGATATCTTAAAAGTCATTACCTAAGGCGCGTATGAAGTCGCGGGTACTACTCAGATACAATATGATCTCCCTGATTTTATGGTAGCACAGAATGGGTAATAATGACAACACTTATTTGCACTACTGCCAACATGACGGCATAGGAACTATTTGATGAAACGCATTCTATGCGCAATGCTCGTGCGAATCCCGTCGGTAACGAACATATTGAATTGTGCATATTTCAATACGATGAAAATCTGTCAAGGGAACTGCCATGGAACACGTCTAGGTCGTCGCGCGCTTTGGCCTGCCTCGGCATCGTGTATCGTCCGGAGTCCAATCTGCGGCAATCTAAGCCCATCTCTCGGGATGCGTAGAATACGAGTACCTATGTAGTCAACAAAACAAAAAAATTGCAGATGTAAAACCTTTTCACCACAGTTGACACAGTCGCAACAGTAGCCCAAATTGTCGTAGTCACCACAGTCGCCACAGTAGATGTTTTACATACCTAAAAACCACAAAAAGTTGCTCGTTCGCTACTAAACGCGCCGCCACTTACCTCACCATCTGTAGCAACGGCCCGTGACTGCCATTGCAGGAAATTTTACGCCATTTTGTAAAACTTTATGTTTTGGCACCTTAAAGGCTAGTTCGCATTAGGCTAGTATTTTAGTCAAGAAGCGAGTAATTTAGTTACTAAAATACTCGCTACTGCCCAAAAATCGTTCGCACTTTGCTCGAGTACAGTATACAAGTGAGTGGCATTTTGCAAGATGAACAGCCTACCTACTACTAAAGTAATTTTTTCGCTCCAGCGAAACGACATTTTTGCAGCAACTAATAATTTCAGCCGTGAAACGTCCACTACTGAACACAGGCCTCCCTCATAGATCATGAAAGGTAGTTGCCATACTCACCACGCTTGGCAGGCGGGTTGGTGAGCGCAGTACGGGATGTTGATACACGGAAAGACGCTGCTGCCCATCTTCCGGAGGTATCCCGTAGCAGGCTCTAACTGCATCCACGGGCATGTGAGGAGGGGTAACATTCTACTGCCGGCACTCCACGGCAGGCAGTAGAGTTTGCGGCAACTAATGAACTTGACCATATCGACAAATTCGGACATGTTTAGTCGGTGAACCAGTGAGCATGGTGTGGGTGCTACTCGCCCGTTGAAAATAGAACAAAATGGATCGACTCGACTAAATAACTTCCTAAACTACTAGACTAAATTTTCATTGTTCGGACACGTTTAGTTACTAAATTACTCGCTTCTCGACTAAAATACTAGCCTAATGCGAACTAGCCTTAAGTCATGGTGGGCAGGACGCATTGGTTGTTTAAACGGCATTGTGGAGTATTGCGCGAGTTAAGGATATCGTCAAGCTTACCGAAGGCAGCCCAACCCAGTTGAATCCATGTGGTGATCTCCTTATGTTGGTGTTCCTTTTCAAAAGAAAAAATATGCACAAGATAGACGTACAATAAATTATCTTATCTTAACTGATCCACCATTTCCACCCAGGAGGCTGTACCGAATGAGAGTTGCACAGAGAGCCATAGAGCGCGCTATGTTAGGCATCAAACTTATCGACAAGAGTTCCAAATGTCGAAATCCGAAAACGAACGAAAGATGTTGGTAATCGGATTTTGGAACTCAAATGGACCTGGGCGGGACACATGGCGAGGCGTGGTGATGGCAGGTGGAGTAAAGCTATAAGTAACTGAATGGTGGCCGAGACAAGGATACAGAAACGTTGGTCGTCGGGCAGCAAGATGGGCAGACGACATTGATAAAGTCGCGGACAGACGACGGACAGGACTGGCGCAGAATCGTGGCGGATGGCACAAACTAAGGGAGGCCTATGATTATACAGCAGTGGGTGAAGTCGGGCTGTGGATGATGATGATGATGATTGTAAAACTTCTACATTTGTACCTACACCCTCTCTTGAGAAGCGAGAAAAAATGTAGTTATTGTAGACATACGTTTATTTTGTCACACAAATTACAATTTATCAAAATAAAAAAAAGTAAGGCCTTTGCATCTATTATAGATGATTTATACAGCGTCAGCAACTGGTAATCATGCTGTACGGGACGCTTCAGTGCCTGGGACATTGTTAGATGGATTAGGCTTGCCCAGCACCTATACCATCCTCTCAGCTTAGTCAGCTATTATTCAGAGGAAAGAAAAGGTCAGTACGTCTGAAGCTGACTAAGCCGCGGGTTTCCTCACGATGTTTCCTTCACCGTTAAAGCACGTGTTAAGTGTTTTATCAAAATAAACTACTTAGGTAATTAAATTAGGTTTTAAAAAAATTGTGACAAAATGGTCATTACTCAGCATGCGCTGTGGCAGAACGGGTCGCACCACAGCGCTGGTCTTCCGTAGTGACCAAAGCCATGTCAATGCACTTTTTTTTCGAAGCACGCCTAAGACTAGCATGAATCGTTTAACTCAAAGACCACATCATCATCACCTCTAATGGGTTTCCAAGTGCAGATAATGAGGGGCTGTTGCCATACTCACCGCGCTTGGCATGCGGTTCGGCGAGCGCAGTACAGTATTTCTGTTGCCGCTATAACAACAAATACTAAAAACAGATTAAAATAAACATTTAACGGGGGGCTCCCATACAGCAAACGTGATTATTTTTATCTTCGTATTAATAATTGGCATATGTATATATAAGAATTGTTCCTTGTATTTTTTTTTGTTGAATGTGTTTATATACATATACATTAGGTACTGTCGGCGTTCCTTTTTTATAAATAAATAAATAAAATAAATAAATAACGGCAACAGGTAGACGCTTAAAATATTCACAGAATATTTAGAACTGAAATTCACTACCTATTAAAAGTGGGTGGTACTACCTCAAAAACATGTTGTTTTGACAAATAATGGTATGGAACCTTTCGTGCGCGAGGCTGACTCGCACTTGGCCCAAATAAATACCTTTATTTTCCGTGTTTCGACTGGATTGGATGGAAGGTCTTCACGGGAAATTATAAAGGTAGTTTAAGAAATTGAATTTGAAAGACTTGTTATTTTTTATTAACTTATTATTTGTCATACATTCTCGTAAAATTGTCTTGTTATGTGCCTATAATGTTGAAAAATTTGTATTCCTGCATGCTGACATCCTGTAAGTGGAGGAACACATTGTCATAAGTTAAATTAGTTATAAGTTTATATTTTATAGTGATTCTTTTGTTTGGTGTCCTTAAATAAATAAATAAATTAAGCGATAAATATAATATCCGGTTATATGTATACTAGCTGACCTGGTGCCCACTTCGTTAGGCGGTAAGCATTTTTACTTGTGATGAAATGATGTGTGTGGTTAGATTAGTACTGAGTGCTACGATTTATTTCCTGAATGCCAGGAGGATTTTATTTTTAAAGCATATGAACGTTGAAACATACATATTTGCATGCCAATACGTATTTGCATGCCAATTTGGCTATATCACCGCGTTTGTTCAAATAAGTGAATAAAATGATTATGAATAAATAAATCATGTTTATTTTCCAATTCCAATTAGCTGTAAGTGTCCCACTGCTGGCCAAAGGCCTCCTCCCCATCTCTCCATGCTTCTCGATGTCTCTTCTGCTGTCAATTCGACCCATGCGCACATGCGATCATGCATATTGGCCTAACTCGTCACGCCATCGTTTCTTCGGTCTGCCGCGGCGTCTTATAAATAATAACGATTTTCAGTTAGTTTGTTTCGCTTAAAAGTCGAAGTCAAAAATAATATGCTCAAGATAATATTTAATTTCGAAAATAATCAGTTAATTTATAAATTTCGTTAAATTTGAATTTAATGTTATTAAAAAGTTTCAGTTAAGTATTTACCTCAGCAAGAGGAGATAAAGCGGGCCGGGACGGTAGGTATATGTTTTGTAATTTTTCTGAATTATTAACAACCAGCTTGTGCCCGCCGCTTCGCATGCGTTGTACCCGGATAAAAAGTAGCCTATGTGTTAATTCTAGTCAACATCTATACGTTTGCAAAATTTTACTAATATTAGTGAGATATTAAAAACACAAAGAAAATTAATAAATACTGTGCCCTAAATTGCTCCTCCACTCTCGCCCGTGGATACAGTAAGAATCTGCCTAGGGAAAACTCCGGAAGATGGACAGCAGCGTCTATCCGTGTATTAACATCCCGTGCTGCTTTCGCCAACTCGCCTGCCAAGCGTGGCGAGTATGGCAACAAACCCCAGACCCGCTGTTCTAAGACTGAGATGATGACTATGTGCAAAACAACGAAAACAAACAAGAATTATCTGAAATTAAATTAAATTGTTAACGAACGGAACCTTTCGAGCTTTTTTCGTCGAAAAATCGTTGATGATTTCGTTGAAATCCAGTTCTCGGAGTACATCGCTTTCAATGCTCAGGAGTAAATCGCTTTCAATGCTCAGGAGTAAATCGCTTTCAATGCTCAGGAGTAAATCGCTTTCAATGCTCAGGAGAGAAAGCTTTGATAGACGGTTTTGTCCCATCGTGGTTCGAAGCCTATTTTTTATAATTTACATTTTTGAAAATGAGCGCTCTCCAGTGCAATTTGATACCATCAAAACCAAATTCTCAATGCAATTTCAAGGTTTGGGAATGTAGCTCTGAAATTTTGATCTTCGAGAATTTGGTAGTAAAATAGTTCCGGAGATTGGTCTTTTCCATAGTCCTTTTTGTATGAGTCAATCAAAGACACAAACTGAACCAACTCATTACCAAGACTAGGCTCTAAATCATCCGTATAAACTTTCACCAATGCCTCTGCTGCAGCGTGCAAATTTTCAGCATCCATCTTCTCGATGTGATTCAGAAATCCAAATCTCGAACGTACAGCTTCATAGGCATGCATTCTTTCAGTAAGAGAAACAACTCTAACACATACCTGGTCAACCACTGGGATGAAGGCGGATACTTTGTATCTGTCCTTGGGTGACATATTTGCGTCATGTGCTTTTTTTAGACAAGGGGGTTTTCAAAAATTTTGTGAATTTAATAGGTGATGTGGGGTATCATATGAAAGGTATTCATTTGCACATTAATAAACAGTTTTTAGTTTTCCTTTAAACCGTATCGTTTTTGAGTTATTTACAAAAATGTTGAAAAAACGACCGTTCCCCCCCTTATCTCTGAAGTTTGCAGAGATAAACCCGTGATATAGTGATACTTTTATAGCTAATAGAAGTGTATGTAAACTTTATAGGAAAATTATAGCGAACTCTCTAATTTGCATAGTTTTTTAGACAATGGGGTTTGAAATTTTTGGAAAGTTACTAGGTGATGTGGGGTGTCATATGAAAAGTATTATACATATCATGCCCTTTCATTTAATACCACACTTGGGTATATTTAAAAAAAAACATTCGATTGGTACACTTTCAACCCCCTCATCTCATGACACTTTATTTATCAAAATCCCTTACCGTAAATAATTACCTGCATACATAGACTGCTATAGTCATTTCCCTTTCCAATTAACATAACGCGGGTGAAACCGCGCGGGTCAGCTAGTTGTACATATTTACAAATGTATATGTACTGTGACCGAGTTACGTAAGTAATGTTTTTATGGAAAATAAAGTGCCCGATCAAAAAACTCTTCGTTATCTAATGATAGACCATAAAAACGGCTTGGCAAGGTCATTACAGTACGTACATATTTAGGTTTACTCGTACTACTATTATACCATCTGTGCTCGTATTTTTTATGGTATTGTTAAAAATGATGTCCAAGGCTGAATTAGCTTGTGTTTACTCCGCTCTCATCCTCGTTGATGATGATGTCGCTGTCACTGGTGAAAAGATCTCCACCATTCTGAAGGCTGCCAACGTAGACGTTGAGCCTTTCTGGCCCGCAGGGTGATTACGTATCTCGCGACAGGTCTTGTCTTGTCTTTTTATTTTATGGCTGATTGTGTTTGGTTTAACACAATTCCGCCAGTGTCAAGTTAATTAAACCTTCCTTTTTTCTTTAATAAATTTACGTGAGTCTCGCGACAGGTTTTGCAACAGGCAATTGACAGCAATATTGCTGTCAAATGTCAATTCCTTGCTGTTCTATTGACATTTGACAGCAATATTGCTGTCAATTGCCTGTTGCAAAACCTGTCGCGAGATACGTAATCACCCTGCCGCTGCCGGTCTGTTCGCCAAGGCGCTCGAAGGTGTTAACGTGAGGGAACTCATCACAAACATCGGATCGGGCGTGGGTGCTGCCCCGGCTGGAGGCGCCCCCGCTGCCCCCGCGGCTGAGGCCAAGGAAGAGAAAAAGAAGGAGGAGGAGCCAGAAGAGTCTGATGATGACATGGGCTTCCGCCTCTTTGACTAAAAAGCTTTACGTTAAAGCTGTGGTATTCCATTATTATAAGCTTTATGGGAGGTATAACCACAGATTACAGAATGAAACAATTTGAAACCGCGGTCAACCCATCTCGGTGCATCTTATCCACACACAACAAATTAATATATTTTGTTTAAGTTTAATTCTATTTTGTATTGATTTATTGAATATAAAATGTATTTATTTATTTATAAAAAAATAATATATAAACGCATTCAACAATAAAATGACAAGGATCAGTTCCAATTATAGGCGAAATATCCGCCGTAGGGTGCCGGCAGTAGAGTGTTGCCTCTCCTCTCATGCCCGTGGAAGCAGTAAGAGTCTGCTAAGAGATACCTCCGGAAGATGCGCAGCAGCGTCTATCCGTGTATCAACATCCCATACTGCGCTCACCAACCCGCCTGCCAAGCGTGGTGAGAATGGCTCATGGAGAACCCATCATGGAGATCCATGAGGGAGGCCTGTGTTCATCAGTGGACGTTTTATGGCTGAAATTATGAACTAAATATATCTATATCATATTTATGGTAACTACATAGTAATGAGATCAAAAGACAATAAAATACTTAAACAAAATAAAATTTAGGTAGAGAAACACGTGTTTAATGAATGTCTATATAATTTTTGAAAATGATTTGGAAGAGCGAAAATACCTAACACAAATTTTTGTTACTAGGTAGCTGTCCCGACGAACTTTGTACCGCCCAGAATCAACAACCTACTACCACATCTTCTAACTACTACTCTACTTCTACTATTTCTCTACTACTACTCTACTTCTACCCTACGTCTACTCCACTACTACTCTCTTCTACCCTACTACTACTCTACCTACTACTACGCTACAACTAATCAGCAACTACTCAACTACTACACTACAATTAATTAATACTCGATTACTGCCCTACAACTACCCTACAACTAATCTACTACTACCTAATTGAGCAAAAAAATATAATCAGCTTAAGTTTAGTCTCATAATAAACTTTTTGAACGCACCTATAAATATTTGACAACCAAGAGATACCGAAAAGCGAAGGGCCGAATATCGGTAGGAAAAGTTTGTATTGGAAAATTAAATGTTATAAATCCTTTTTCACGAATTCTGTCAATGTTACGTCAAACGCCATAACCATTACATTAAAAAAGTTTAAATTGTCAAAAAATAGTATTTTTTAAACTTTCGCGATCACAACATATTATTACTATATTGGATTATCGGGGAATAAAATAAAATAAAGGTAATTACGCGATAAATACCCGATAATCCAATATAGTAATATTGTCAAAAAATGTTACATTATAATTAATAGTTTATTATGATGGTTAAGTATTCTTAAATTTTCTAATTTTCCGAACAATTTTCTCATTTTTTTCTTTTATAAGAACCTTCTCCTGACAAATATCAAACACAACAAAAAAAGAATTAGCGAAATCGGTCCAGCCCTTCACGCGTGATGCCGTGACGAAGGGAAATAGGGCTTAATTTTTAGGGTTCCGGGTCCAAAATGGTAAAAAGGAACCCTTATGGTATCACTTTGTCTGTCTGTCTGTCACAAATGGATATCTCGAGAACTACTAATGCTATCGACTTGAAATTTGAAATAGTTAAAGATAACACTTTTTTACTAATACAGCATAAAATATATTCTATGAAAATGTTAAAAAAAATTCTTATTATGATTGCAGGGGGCGGATAGGGAATCTCAAATTTTTTAAGTTAAGTTACTAGGTCATGTGGGGCATCATAATGAAAGGTATTTATTTGCTATTAAAATAGAATCGACAAGCGATCTCTACCAGGCAACCGTGGGATGGATTAGATTGTAAAAATACGACAGGATATTATATAATGGTCTAAGTAAGTAAAGTTTAACAGTTATCTATCTATCACAAATATACCATACATAAATTATATTGTTATACAGGGTGTAATATAACATGTGTACTAAGCCGAAAGGGGGTGATTCTGACCACCCCAAGGAACAACTTTTGTTACATGACTTTTCAGGATTCATTGATTTTCATTCAAGAAAAGACCACGAAAGTTTTAACTTCAACGTTTTAACAGCTGATTTTACGATAATGACAACCTGGTACAAATGAAAAGTACCTAATTAATTTATATAAAAAACCTCTATGGTAAACCAGAGAGGTTTTTTTATCTCTCAAAAAAAATCATCTTAAAAAAATAAATATGACAATTATGACCTCAGGGCAATTTTTACATCATACCGTAAAATTGTAAATAAAAATATTAAAAATTATACGAATTTATTCCGATTTTATTCCCTTCCAAAACTACTTGTATTCACGGGCTGAAACCCCCGCCCTTCGGGCTAGTAAAAATATTATGATACATCATGTATAAAAAAATGTATGTAAAAAATAATAAACCAATCATCTGGTTTCCCTAGGACAAGCTTAGATTCGTTTGGGACTAGATGGTGTTGTGTTAAGAGCCCAGCACTGTAGGTATGTACCCAAAAAAAGTAGATTTAGCAAATTACCTATTCATTACCATTAAGTAAGTCTAGCCGGCGTGTATTTTCTTCAGTCTTGTAGACTGAAGAAAATACACGCCATAACACACCACATAACAATACCTGTGCCTACATGATGAAGACCTCACCATTTACACAAATACAAACGAATTAATTCAAACATGAACCCAACGAAACACAGCCGCATTGTCTGTGCGCCACTGGCTTGCGAAGCCCTACGAGGGTCTCGGAAACCCTTACAGCGCCTCTCCCTCCAACACGCAACAGAAGAAAGGGACGGCAGCAGTTCAAAAAAGCGGTGCGAAAAAGCCTCGTGACGTCACAGGAGGGGGAGGGGCGCACCGCGCAGCCGGCACCCGGCACCGCCAGTATTCGGCCGGCAGTCGACCCAAGCGCTCGGCACATGATGCACGCACGTTGAAATAATAAACAAATCCGCGATGCTGTTCGAGAGTCCTAACGCGAAACTGTTCCCGGGATTCAACATCCCCCCACCCGTCAGGCTAAGGTAAGCCACCGGTCCATGTGTGAAATTAAAAGTGCGAGTGTTAGCCGTAATTTTTAAACCGAAGCCATAAAAATGCTTATTAAGTGTTGTCGACTGCGTCTGTAACGCTCGAACGAAGAAACGTCAATATAGCCGGCCATTGCGAGTACGCGGGTCCTGTGCCATTACAGACGTTTCGTGAGTGATGCTCACGATTCAATTATCTGCGTCAGTTATTTGCAAATCCTGGAAGTGTAGCGGCCGACAACAGTGGAAGGCGGAACGCTGCATTCCGACTTTGCAGCGTTAACAATCGATCGAGGAGGTTTCGGTTCAACACACGTTTTTGTGAAGTTCTCGTATCAAATCGATTGATTCACCAGTCTGACGTGACCCGATCAGGCTCAGTTCAATATCTTCAGTCAAGGCCTTCATTGCTTTAATACGTTGTTATTTATAGTTCCATCGATCAATCGCTCGAGTGTAGAGGTTGGATATTGACGGGACATTTGTAAATAAGATCAAATATCGTCCGCAGAAGTGGGACAGACGATACCCACTGTAAACAAAGTCGGTTTCCTGTTGCGCTGCACCACATTCCAGTCAAGAATCGACTTCATGAGAGCTATCATTCAACTCGATGAGTTAAAAGGAAGGTAGCAAATAGGGTATGCAGTTTTATTGCTTTTAGCGGCAGTATCAGTTGCCAAGATTCTAAACACTTAACGAGTTTCCTATTGGACTTTTATATACCAGATGTAGCTTAAACATCAGTTGTTGATGAAAATGAGGGATGTTGTGCAGTCCTACGAAATGTGAACACCGAAACGATAGTTATTCAATTCCTGTACGCTTACATTCTAGATATTTTAACACACTATTTAAAAGTCAGAAAGTGAAGACTTGTCAGGCGAACGGCAAAACAACGATCTGGGTGAAAGAGGATAGTGAGAGAGTGTAGAAATTACGCCTGTAAAGCGTAAGGACGGAAAACACCTGTTTCGACGCACGGTATGTGAAATAAGAGCAGAAGACGACGTACACCATTGTGTTATAGGTAACTATGTAGTGTAAACCAAAAATGAGATTCACTGACCTGTTATTTTGTAACAAAGAAAAAGCTGGACTGTTTATAGATATCAATGGGATTCACATGGAATCATTTATATCGCAGCTTTCTTTGGGCACAGCTTTCGGTAGCACGTTGAAAGTATTTACAATTGTACATGAAACTCATTTCAAATGAACATCAGAAACGTAAATAGATATCCAGCTCCAGTTAGAAAAATATTGAAAGTAAGGGTAATGATAATCTCTCAGCTGTGCAAAACAAATGAAACACTAACACCGATCAATATCAGCACTATTTCATTCAGTGTTTGTAGCGTGTCTCATACATAAGCATACCATAACATTAATAATGAATTGGTTAAGCAAACAATAAATACCAATTTATGAGTCAAATGCAAAGCAGAGAAGGAACGCATCATGAGTATTGATTTTAATCAGAGCAAACTACGGCCGTCACGCACTTGAATCATAACTTTATTGCATAACATTACTTAAACTGTTTATGTTTCTAAAGAGAAACAACTTCGAGCATTGACAGCTTTCACGGTTGTGATCACTATGAACAAAATCTACTGGGCATTTCAACCATGACTTGAATTTTCTGTTCCTGCCGGAATCGAATATTTTTCTTTTCATTTTCAAGAAATGTTCTATCTAAGTTTGGTTAACTACAATAAAACTACAAACTAAAATCTAAGGAATTTTTACTCTTCACCTGCTTCAACTTCGCACGCATTTTACCTGGATAAAAAGTAGCCTACGAGTATGTGTTAATCCTCTTCATGTGCGAAGTTTCAGGTTAATTTGTTTTGTAGCTTGAAGAGGTAACAAATATCGGCACACACCTTCAGATTTATAATTGTAGTAGGATGTCTGGATTTTCTCTATGTTTTCCGATATTTTTATGCACTTCTTCAGACCTTTTTTGTTCTTTATAATATTCATTACCGGAGGTCATGTCCGTGCTACATACAACCCTAATCTAACAATGTCCCAGGCACTGCAGCGTGAATGGCATGTTTATCAGTTGCTGGCGCTGTATAAATCAATTTATAATTATGAATGCCTTCACCGAGATCTGCACTAGCTGCTTCCACACCACAGTGCGACAGCGCTCTAATTCGGATAAACTTTAAGATTTTTTTTTGACCGAGGCCTAATATTGGCTCCATAGCACATAACTGAATTGCAGTAGGCGCAAACGAAGGGAACCTATTTTGACAAATTGTGCTTCAGAACGTCATAACGTGATCGTTGGTGGATAGAGCTATCGGTATGGCATCGAAATTATATGTCTATTTCTGTATAATTTGTTTCATTTAATCGTAAAAAGGGTGCGGCAAAATGTTTGCTTAAACAACTCATCTTGGATCGGAAACTGTCCTTGATGTAGTATGTACATACATAATGAGTTTTTTTCTAGTTTTCTTTTAACTTCGGGAAACGTGTTCCTGTCAGGAAAAAGCGTCCATAAATATCACAGATATTTCCGAAATACTTAATTTGCCGAAATAATATTATCAGATTCCTTGGAAGGCACTGGGTAGGAATCTGCTATAACTCCGTATAACATAAAATAAAATTGTTAAATGAACAAATTCAAAATTTTATTGGTAGGAAACAGAATTTGACAATGACAGAATAATAATAAAATTAATCAACAACAAAGTTGCGTCCTCCGCTTTTTCTTTTGTACTGAAAACGGCTCATTGAATAAAGAAAATAATTTAATTTGTTCGCTTGATGACTCGCGAGTCAGAATAATTTTTTAACCAACAAAGACGACTTCTATGAAAAATCCTTGACATGTTTCTGAAAATAGCCAAACCGCTATAAGTTTGCCTATTGAGTATGCCATTTGAGTAGTTCGCTCGATTAATAGTCGGTTCCATCATCAGAAAGGGGTGTAGAAAGAAGCCGACATTATTAAGTTTCACTTTCAGTTAAAAAGAAGCGAACTCAAGAACCACGGTCGTTACCTACAATTACAATAATTGAAATTGATACAGCCGTAATATTTATAAGAAAGAAAATAAATCTAAAAGTCAAACGGACATCAAACTTTTTAAATCTGGTGACACTCCATACACTGACATCTGATACTGTCATGGAACGGAAAAATCTCCCAGGACACTACAGGTATTCCTCGTATAGTGATTCAGGAAAGCAACGAACTTCTTCGTCTTTTAGAAAGTCAGGCTTCCGATTGTTGAAGACCGCGACCCCGCCTACCTCCTTCTTCACAAGTTATTGCCGCGAGAATATGCTTGGTTCATTACCACCGCTGTCGCCTCCGTTTAAGCAAGGCTTGATATTGGATTCGTATAATGATCAGTAGGCGCGGACTATGACACCGTTTTAACCTCAATACATTGTTGACCATTTAAACAAAACTTTTACGATACAGGATTCGATCGAGTTTATTTTTAGAAATTCTAACGCCAGGTAGCCGAAATTGGCTGCCGCCGTTGGATCCGGCGTCTTAGAATCTGCGCCACCACTGAAGCGGAAGATGCGGTGCTGCTATCATAGAACTAAATACAGATTACAGACTGTACTGTTCCCGCTTCTGCCGTGAGACTTCCATCGTGGTGCGGACTCTTAACTATGTCACACTTTGTCATTACAATCTTCGTATTTTTTTTCGTACACCATCAGTGCAAAAAGTTTTTTTTTAATTTTATATAGGCTTGCCACATTTGCCTGATGTTCTGCAATGATGTGGTTTAGGCTGGAACACGCATACGGGACCAGATTATCCTTGATTTGAAGATACCTAAATTGTACCTAACGGGGAATACTAACTCTAGAATTCTAGATTGTTACAGTGCCTACGCATCTGCGTACCTAAGTCAATCGTTGTGGAAGTCAAGTGTTTTTTCAATAGAGAAAAAAGCTACATCATTTAGCTTTATACAAGCTTTTATTTGGCTTCCCATGTATGTACCTATGTGTTTGTTCGCGGAATCTTGCAACTCAATTTTGAAGCAGATATCTTCAACCACTTGAGCTGTCATTTTGTATCATGTTTTCTTTGGATAACAATGTATGGTCAGCTATGTGGGGTCACTCTGAATCCAACATGGCGGAACACCCAAGATGGCGGACTACTTATTTTTAATGTACTCCTTTATTATGGGTATCAAACGAAACGGCTTGCTGAGAATAACTAAAAAAAATGAAATGACGTCACTGGATCCAACATGGCGGAATAGTAATGGACTCCTACAATATGGGTATCAAATGAAAGGGCTTGCTTTTTTATCCCATAAATTGTGTATTGACGTTAAGTTGACATTAAACTAATAGAAAATGTTTATTTTATTATTTTTAGTTGTTACGTTTAGATAAAAGCTTGTTTGTTAAAAAGGTTTTTTGTCATCATCTGTGAAAATTTCAACTAGGTATAGTCTTTTTTAAACTTTCGCGATCACGACACATTATTAACACATATTTAACCGGGTATTTATCGCGCTATTTACCTTTAATATTGCCCGACGTTTCGACAGGATTGCACCCCTCGTGGTCCCGGTCCCGGGAAGACTGTATATATAACAATAAAGGTAAATAGCGCGATAAATACCCGGTTAAATATGTGTTAATAAAATTTGAACTGTCTCAATCACGGTTCATGAGATACAGCCTGGTGACAGACAGACAGAGGGACAGCAGAGTCTTAGTAATAGGGACTCGTTTTTACCTTTTAGGTACGGAATCCTAAAAATAACATACAACAACAAATAAATAATTTTCTTAGTGAAAGTAATACTGACAATGTGTGTACAAGCCCATCTGCCGGTTTTCATACAATATTCAAAAGCAATTGTATGCCTGCCTTCAACGGGGGAAACAAAACACACTCAATATACTAGTACTAGTCTACTACTAGTACAACTCTACTAATACTAGTAACAAAACACACTCAATATACTAGTACTAGTCTACTACTAGTACTAGTCAGGCTAGCTGACCTATCGGTCGGCTAAAGCTGAGTCACTATATCCAATATTGCCCAAGGCTCCAATAGTTAACTCGAGAGAAGCTGTCGTTACAGCCATATATATTTTCGATAAGAGATAGCCATACTAGCCACCGACGTGAAAGAGTAAGGTTTTCTCCTCGCTTCTTTCCCTCACATGAAAAAAGTTTTCTAAAGCGAACGAATTCAAAAGCAATAAGTTAAAAGTAAAAAGAACTTTTTATTAAACAAGCTTTTATTTAAACGTACCTACTAAAAATGGGGCTTGAGTGCAGTGCAAGCGCGGTAACTAGGTACCTACCAGACCTGTCATTGTCAATTATTTTAATTACCAGAAAACGAACACTCCCAAGACATTTCTTAAAGAAGAAAAAGAACAAGACAAAACAACGAACACTAAATGGACTAAATGTAATTATGCTCTATGGAATTTTTTTGCTGTTTTTCTCATGAAAAAGCCTTATTCTGTTGACAAAACCTTTGATAATCAAAGGACAAAACTTTATCTCAAGAGTGCGAGGAAAATACGGATTGGTCTCACCTATTTACGCGGTCTGACCGGGGTCTCCATAATTCGCTCATAATGGTGGGAAGAGGTCAGATCGGACTCCGAAAGCCCCGAAAGGGTCGAGTATTAAATGATTTTTCTACAAATTGGATAACTCCAATATGCCTGGTTTTGTAGCACATACGTAATGATGTACGCTTGGAATCCTCCTCCTTTATAGGGATTTTATACTTACCTGCGCACACGTACCTAATCAAGTCAGACGCGATTAAATTGATGTGCTAAGTGAATTTAGGTGTTATTGTATGTTATATTCTGTAGGTATTTTTAAAAATTTCGCGATCTTTTTATTTAGATTTATCGCGTAAATGCCTACTTATTTTTATCGCGACGTTTCGACGCGAAATATTGCTGTCAAATGTCAATTTTGTATTAGAGAACGGCAAGGAATTGACATTTAACAGCAATATTGCTGTCAATTGCCTGTTGCAAAACCTGTCGCGAGATACGTAATCACCTTGCCGAGTGCTGGTCCGCTTAGACGTGATATAACCTCGTGTAAGGCTGGTCGTGATCGCGGGATGACTGGAGTCAAACATTAATTTTGTATTAGAGAACCTTAGAATAATAACGTAATAGAAACCAGGCTAAAATAGCAACGTTAACCGCAGCAAAGCGAAGGCGTCTTTTCAGACTACCCTCACTTGATCTTCATAATTAAGGTTCACACTGGGACAGGACATTACACTTTCAGCACACACTTATGTTCATTCACACGCCTAGTACCTACAGTGTGCTGAGTAAACTGGTTTTGCCAATAAACCAAACTGTTAATGTTACCACTTATTGTTTTTGACTTTCTAGGAAAAATATTAGGTACGGCTAAGCTAGCTGTCTTATTTTCGGGGAAATTGTTCATATGAAATGGAGTTCTGTGGTAAAAAATACAGACGACTTGGCAACCTCCTCTTTTCATTGAAGTCGGTTAAAAGTTAGTAGTAAAGGCCTTACTAAATGGATCGACAACTATACTTCTTTTCTTCGGTTTTAAACACTGACCCATTACATTGAGAAACATTAAGTTACAATATGCCGTTGTGTGTCGGCAGCAGAATGTACTATTCTCCACTATTTTTTTATTTTTATTTATCTACTAAACATTACAAAAATGACTTAAAACTAGACATAGTCCCACAAAACTATTTTTTATAAGTAGGTTTGACTGTGGGATTAGGGTAAACATTATACAAAGTTATATTTAGTTAACAATCATAATTATTTATTTAGTCAACGAATCATACCATTACATTAAATTATTATATTAATTACCCACTATTTGGACTCCCCTCTAGTAACAAATCCCAGCATTTGTATGGCATTTGTCACTAGTCAAGAGTATCAAGTAGGTATTGTTTAAGCTTATTTTTGAACCTCTAACTGCATTGTCCATTTGTAGGACACGAGCCTACACCGCGCCCCCTCGGTACCCCCATGTTCATCCTTTACCAATAGATATAATATGGATAGAATATTCGTTTTGTCGCTAACACTAATCTTATCAGGCTCCCGTCGTACATCCAGGGGTAAGCTATTCATCAAATATGGTAAGCATTTTAATGTTCTGGTAATAGTTATTAATTTTAGACACTATATATTTACCCTCAGATATAGACCTGGTTCCATGACTATGTATTACAGGCTGTAGGTATACATATATCCTATAGGTATAATATTATCATAATTATGTATGGCTATCAAATATTTACTTATTAAGGTAACTGGTAAAATTTTACAAATTTTGAATAATTCCCGTGGATATAGTAAGAGCCTTGCTAAGTGATCCCTCCGGGAAATGGGCAGCAGCGTACCCGTGTATCAACATCTGCGCTCGCCAACCTGCCTGCCAAGCGTGGTGAGTATGGCAACTAACCCTCATGTAGATCCATGAGGGAGGCCTGTGTGCAGTAGTGGACGTTCTACGGGTGAAATTATAATGTTACAATAACAAATTCGCCTTGCAAATTACAAAGTAAATCAATCCGTTGACAAAGAACGAAACACTTTCGCTGACTATCGATTATAGATTCGTTACCGCCACGGAAGTTATTTTTTTTTTAAATGCGCTCAAGTGTAACGCACTTTCTAAATGTTGCCAGGTTACTAAACTGACTTCTCGCATTTTTAGTTGTTTTTGTAAAACTTTTCAGTGAAGTTATTTTTTTTGCCACTGGCAGCCGAGACATTCACTTCAGTGACCCGCGGTTTAGTCAGCAGTATTGCCGGTAGTAGAATGTTGCCTCTCCTCTCTTGCCCGGGGATGCAGTCAAAATCTGCCAAGGTACCTCCGGAAGATGGGCAGCAGCGTCTTTCCGTGTATAAACAATTGCCTACATTTTATCAGTCGGTTAAAATGCTGTACAAATCATTTGTATAGATGTAAAACGCCCTTTCCTCTTTCTCTCACCTACGCGCGGTCCAGTTAGATCCCTTTCGCAAACGAGTTCCCTAACGAAGGGCGCGCGCCCTTCCCATTTGTCTTGCGCGGGCGCACGAAGCGGCAACGTCGCATCTCCGGTTACCATTGTCGCCAGACAAAGACAGCAGGTTGTCTATTGTCTCTTACACGCCTGGACTTAGGTTACTGGTTATGTGTATCATTGTTATTATGTTTTAAAAACAATCTACTTCTATGATAAAATCCTTGACTTGTTGCTGAAAATACCTAAACCAGTACATAGATAGATAGACTTTTATCTGGCAACAAAACAGCACAGACAAAACACAGTACGTATACAAGACCAACTTAAATAACTTTACACTTAGAGAATGAAAAATAATAATAATAGCTAACATACAATGCGATTAGGTTGGTTTATGATTATGGTGATACTTCTAGATACTTATGAGCATCCTAAAATTGTTGTGCCCTAGCTGGGTCCATGTATGATACTTTTATGTTATAAGATCTTTATGTTACAACATGGTTACAATAAATATTTTGAACTTTGAACTTTCTACACAAACACATAATAGAGTAAAGATAGTCGGGCAGGGCACCAGTAAGTCCTTTCTGTGCCGCTGTTAGCCAAAAAGGACCAGTCTCAGCTATATGCTGCTCCGCACCAGAGGTACGCGGCAGCGCGCTGGTTTTCAGACTGATCCTGAAAGGGTGGCTTCACGAACCCTAACGCAGTCCACTCAATGATATAATGTATGCCTATCATCATCATTACAGCCGTAGGAATGCTATCCACGTCCACTGCTGGACATAGACCTCCCTCATGCATCTCCAAGACCATGAGGCGATGGTTGCCATACACGCTACGCTCGGCAGACGGGTTGGCGAGCGCAATACCGGATGTCGATACACGGAAGGACGCTACAGCGTACCTTCCGGATCCCTTGGCAGCTTCTCACTGCATCCACGGGCCAGGGAGGAGAGGCATCATTCTAATGCCGGCACCGCACGGCACGGGCCGGCGTGGTTCTATTTTTACCCAACGGAAGGGACCGGTGTTTATCCCGGATATTGTTCACTAATTATAATTTCATGCGTCGTGTTTACACTTGAAGCTTGAAAGTTGTGCCCGTGACAGAAAGATTGAAGAGTAAGAGCTCTTACACACGAACGGTATGTTACCAACGGCATAGGTAACTGCAGCCGTCGACGCGTCGGCGGCAGCAGTCTATTGACTGCTGCCGCCGATATGCGACTTATTCGTCGCTATAGTTCGACTGCTGCCGTCGACGCGTCGATGGCAGCAGTCTATTGACTGCTGCCGCCGATATGCGACTTATTCGTCGCTATAGTTCGACTGCTGCCGTCGACGCGTCGATGGCAGCAGTCTATTGACTGCTGCCGCCGATATGCGACTTATTCGTCGCTATAGTTCGACTGCTGCCGTCGACGCGTCGATGGCTACCGCCGACACGTGTCTACGACTGCTGTTGCCTCTGCCGTTGGCAACATGCCGCTCGTGTGTAAGAGCTCTAATAGTGGTAATAGGTTGACGTGGTACGGACATGCTATGCGGAGGGATGAATCTCATGTTACGAAACGAGTGATAATTATGAATGTGGACTGATAATATGAGCAGAGGTAGACCGAAGAAAAGATGGATTGTGCGAAAGATGATATGAGTGGCAAAGAGTGAATATCGAGTTGACGTCTGATAGAGAAGAATGGAAGAAGAGAACTAGTTGTGCCGACCCCACGTAATGTGGGATAAGGGCAGGGACATGATGATGCTTCGTGTTTACACATAATAAGAACCTTCGGTGTAGTTATGTTAAATCACGTTAATTATACGTCGAAAATAGGTAATGTGTTCAGTTCCTTCCAGGGGAACTTTCATCAGGGAATGGAGTTACGCGGCACCTTCTCCTTCCTTCCCCTCGCGATCGCGTTGCACTCATCTTTCCTTCGGTGTTTTCTGTATTTTTTTGTTTGTAAACTAGTTGTTTCTACTACTACAACTACTTGCTACAACTACTACAACTTCTTGTTACTACAATTTTACTTGCTACTACTACTGCAACTAGATTGATACAATACTTGATTTTTTTTTGATATTTCAATTATCATACATAGAAAGATATTAATAATACAAATGGTGTAATTAACGCGACTTTGTTTTTTAAATAACTAGCAGCAATCAGAATTTTCACCCATGTAGTTCCCGTTAGAATACGGGAATAAAACATAACCTATGTTACTCGTGGATAATGTAGCATTCTAATGGTGAAACAATTTTGGGAATCGGTCCAGTAGTTTTTGAGTTTATTCGTTACAAACATACAAAATATAAATCTTTTAAATAATAGTTATAAACTAATAGTTTAGAATATAGATAGCAACTGATTCCTTTTAGTGGAATACGAATGGCAACTTCACGGTACTGTTATCATAAAATGCAATAAAAACGTCTGAAAATAAAGCTCGGTGGCGTGTCTGAGAACGTTTACAATTATTTTTTTGTTAACTCAAGAACTCTTAGAGTCACAATTTGAGCCATCACAGGACGCTTGGCAGATGAAAAACATTTTCACCACAGTCTTAGACGCCACAGTCGCCCAGTTAGAACAGTTGCCACAGTCGCTAAAGTAAACCCAGTTGCCATAGTCACCACGGTCGCCACAGTAGCCCCAGTCGCCACAGTCTACAAGATGGGCACGATGGACGAAGGGCAGTCGCCAAAGACACAGGAGCATCCCTTCCGTTTCTGATTTTCCTGAACTTTATTAGTATTTGAGCGCGAGTGCTGTAAAGATAACGCTGAAACAATGAAGGATAACACAGATTTGGCTTAGTTGTGAGGGACTAAATGGTTTGTGTGAAACGCCTAGCATTTTTTTAAATATTTAACCACGTAAAGGTGTTTGGCAACATTATTTTTAGTGTTCCGTAGTACAACAAGGACCCTTCACTTTATAGGACAACTACCTATATCCGAAGAAATTGTCGCTCAACTACACTTATGTATAACCAAATCCAAAGGCAGTTGCCCTAGTACTAAGTCGCACATCTCCAAGCGTCACGCGTCACCTCTCGTCCGGTTTAAACACAAAAGATGTTTTATACCAAAGTTATGCATGATCAATAAATAAATAATTATTCGCATCAACTTGAGAACCTCTGTTTGTTAAACATTTATTTTTTTATTTTAAAGGAAAACCAACAGCACCATATTAAGAGAAGTAGGTAACATAGTTAAAAATGGGAGGCCAATAAAAGGTTTTCACGTATAGATACAACATAGATACAAAAAGGTGTGAAACAAATCAAAGCATACAGAAAGAAGTAAGTACATAGTAATGGAACCTTATCACGAATACAAATCAATAAAAAAAAAGATAAGAAACAGAATAGAATAGGTACAACAATTACAATTAGCCATAGTGTCCCACGAAATAGAATAGGTAATTTAAAAATAATCTCACTAATATTATAAAGCCGAAGGTTTGTTTGTATGGAGGTTTGTTACCTCTTCACGCAAAAACTAGCAAACTATAGAAATTTTGCAAACGTATAGAGGTTGACTAGGATTAACACATAGGCTACTTTTTATCCGGGTAAAACGCATGCGAAGCGGCGGGCTTAAGCTAGTTTAATTATAAAAAATACTGGACCGCTAAGGAAGATTGCTTGCAGACTATATTCTAGCACTACACGAGTCTGCTTGTTTACAAGATCCGCCTCCAGTGTAAACACGGCTGGATAATGTAAATATTTATATGTGCTGTAATTTTTATTATATTGACTTCTTAATGGACTGCCGTGGCTGATTTGGTATCCTTGGTTTGCCGGGATATTGTAGTTACAGTAAAAATGCAAGACGGTTCCCCTTTTCACCAATAGGCCAGTTCATAGTTCGTTGGAACGGGGTCCCTATTTACTGTCTGCCTGTCGCCATGCTGTATCTCATGAACCGTGATAGCTAGACAGTTGAAATATTCACAGATTATGTACTTCTTTTGCCGCTATAACAACAAATACTAACAACAGAATAAAATAAATGCCCCCCATACAACAGACGTGATTTTTTTGCCCTTTTATGCTCAATATTAATAATGGCAACAACGCTTGATATGTTCACATAATGCTGTTTCCACCACAGTTTTTAAAAGTCGGCTGAAATCGTGGCTTGTGGAAAATGTTTTTTACAGCTTAAGAGATTTCCTCGAACTTCCCGAAATATAGGAAAATATTTACTATAATATAATCTAAAATAATATTATACAGGGTGTTTGGCAGAACGTTGAACATACGAAAATTGCAGATCGTGTGCTATCTACTCAGCCCAAATGATTTGACCTAGTTCCCATAGATTGTTTTATTTAGATTTTTTTTAATAACCGAATATAATGAGTTTGAAGTAAGATTACTTTATGTAGGATAGACGAAACTGACAACATTTTTTTTTGTTTTTGTCTCGACTGTTGGTAGATTCCCCTAAAATTATTGTTTGGTGCAGATAACAGCTAGACAAAAAGTTATAAGCCTTCAAACATTACAAAAAGGGGTAAAACATGATTTTAAGCTTTTCTTTGCATTGCATTAAAAAAAACTAAAAGTGATTGAAGACTTAGGATTTCATCGAAATATTCTTAGTGTATGGCCTTTCGAACGCTATGTAATGTATTTAATTTAAAAAAAAACTTAAGAGTCATTGACCAATTTTAGTTCAAAACGGGAATTTTGATGCAATTCGATTTTTGTGAAATGTAAAATGTTTTGTAAAATTCTTGGTAAAAATTAAAAATCGATAGTGTATTGGGTAAGTACGTGATTGATGATGAGATTACATGATGAATTTTGCATTCTGCCGAACACCCTGTATAAATTGTTAAATAAAAATGAGTTGTCTCTTATGAATAATTTCTCGTTATGTTCAGTACATTTAAAAGCATAGTTATATTGTTCATCTGTAAAGTGAAAATCTACGATTTTTTGGAGTAGTTTTTGTGTTTTATTAACCGACTTCAGGAAAAAGGAGGGCTCGTGACGTCATAGGACAGTCATAAACTATACTGAAACACGTCGTCTGTAGACAAAACAGCTGTACCTACCATAACAAGAGCAAGTACAAAATTAGGTCATTAAAATAACATATATGTATTTATTTATTTTATTTATTTAGGACACCCAACAAAAAAATCACATGAAAAACTTAAAATTAGACATTAGTCCGAGTGTTCTTATAGGCTATGTGTCTTTTTAATAATAGGACGCCAGAGCTTGAACAAAATGAATAATTTAAACAAAACAGAGCTTACAGTATAGTACAATGATAGTATGTATGTATGTAACACAATAGTATGACCACGCGGAAGCAGCGAAAATAAGGCTCCACTACTAGGTACTATTTCGTAGGATTTTTCCCCATTTTCCGGGAAAAACTAGAGCGTGAGCTGCCGTCGTCGCTGTCACAAAAGTTTTTAATAAACATTTGAACTTACTGGGAACAAACAATGGCCAGTAATTAGGTCAAAACCGCCAACCGGCCAACAGAGAACAATACTCCAAATCCCAGCGAACTAAAATAAAGCCTCCGTTGAGTAAGTACCTGCTATACCTAGGCTGGTTTGGTACTTTGAACACAGGTTTTTAGTGACATTTTTCCAGAATTTAGTCTGCGTACCATAATATATACAGGGTGTTCGGCAGAACGTTGAACACACGGAAATAGCAGATAGGTGGGGTTGTCTGCTATCTACCCAGCCCAAATGATTTGACCTAGGTCCCATAGATTTTTTATTTTGTTTTTTTTTTAATAACCGAATTTCATGAGTTAAAACTTTCAAGTAAGATTACTTTATGTATGATAGACGAAACTGGCAACATTTTTTGTTTTTGTCTCGACTGTTGGTAGATCCTTCTAAAATTATTGTTTTGCTTAAAATATTATATAACATTAGGCTGCCTTACCTTTTTGTCTTGTCTTCTTATTTTATGGCTTTTTGTGTTTGGTTTTACACAATTCCGCCAGTGTCAAGTTAATTATATAAATTCTTATGTTATTTGGCTAGCCATGTATGCGGCCATTTTCTAATGCCTTTCCTTTTTATTATGCTTGGATAAAAGGACCGGAAATCAAATGTCATTATCATGTCATTGCCTGACATCTGGTATAACGTTATAAATAAAAAAGAAGACTCCAGGAGGCGGGAAAATTTAACGAATAAATTAGCCAAAAGCTACTGACTGACTAAAATGTTGGCTGACGGACTATTTTATTTTTTGCAGATATGTTAAACTAAGTTCATTGTGAATTTGTGATAGAAGTTGTCATATTTTCACATACAGATCGTACGTCGTGCTTCGCAGAATTGAACTAAAATGAAGTTGGGTTTCAATGTGATTCAATAAATTTCCATTTACAGGTTAGGGACTACGTAAATGGTTTCGATTATGTTGTTGCACTTACTAGCTTAAGCTAATCAAATTCACGTAAAACGGCCTACAATTTCATAAAGTTATTCGGTCAGTTCCGTTCTAAAATTAAAACGTTAAAATTGTACCAAATGTATTTGTACCACTGACAGCTCTAAATTTAGAAACGTCATATCCCTAATTATAATCAGGTTTAGCAAGTGCAAAACAGAATCGAAACCAGTATCTACTTAATGCGAAAATCATCTTCATCTGAAGGCAAATAATTTATTTCAGTGGAAACAAATAGGTACATTTTCCCGAAAAGTTGATTTTCGCGGAATATTCATAAGAAGTAACCGTGGACTATTCCATTTGAAGACTTGTCCTTTGATCTAATAATTATAAATTTCGTGTGACGCCATCTTCAATTAAAGATGGCCACCGGAAATTATAGTTTAATCTATGCTATTTCTGCGCGATCATTTGGGCAATAAAATTAGATCGTTCCAGAAATCGAGAGATCTGACATTTGGATTTCACCTACTTTTGACGTAACATCCGACTGACACGAATTGATTTAAAGTAGGCACAGCTGTCATGTAGGTTAATTAACCTACCTTTCACACATTTTCTTTAATTTCTTAACATAAATGAGACGATATTTTTTTTACTCTATACATCATTTCAGCCGTAAAACGTCCACTACTGAACTAAGGCCTGGCATGGATCTCCATGAGGGGTAGTTGCCATACCCACCACGCTTGGCAGGCGGGTTGGTGAGCGCAGTACGGGATGTTGATATACGGAAAGACGCTGCTGCCCATCTTCCGGAGGTAGCTCTATACAATACGACATAATAATATATATTACGGGCACATGAGACTACAATTCTGTGTCAGGCTGACAGGCGCAATGCAATGTAGCGTTGGTCACGTGCTTAGTGAACGTGATTACCGCGGTATTGCTTAGACGAGGATTTTTATCTTGTCTAAGCGGTATTGCGTACCTATTTAGTCGCATGAAAAAAAAACTGAATCTTTTAAACGATATCTAACTCGATAGGATAAACAGGAAAGAAAAAGTCATCCCAAATCTTTGTTAGCAGTTTTGGCGTAATTTTTAGGGTACCTCAAAAGGAAGAAAACGGAACCCTTATAGGATCACTTTGTTGATCGTATCTCTGTCTGTTTGTCTTGAATGAAATTTATATACTCACATCGACACTCTCTTTAAGCTGTGAAAAAAAACAATATTCTAAGTTAAACTGAAAAAAAGATACTACCGTTTATGCCGCAAAAACGCATGTTTCGACATTCTCAAAGGAATCAAAAAGCACAGGGTACTTCCCGTAGACCTAGAACTATGAAATTTGACAAGTTATATTGTCTTATATTTTAGATACATACAAAAAAACCAAAAACGGTACATTTACAATGAAGTCATAAAAATCGTCTTTAAAAAAGTACGAAATCAATCATTGAGGTTAAGCCTACGCGCGGTCATAAATTGGATAGGTGGGATTTTTCACACTACTAATTCATTTCAGCTAATTTACAATAGGTATCTATTTATTATGTACATACCTACGGAACCCTCGGTGGGCGGGTCCAGCTCGCACATGTCCGGTTTTATTTTATATGCCTTTTAGGACTAATAGTCCTTTCTTCAGTAAACTTTTTCTTTCAAGTGATTGAAACTAGCGAAAAAGGGAACCTCGCTATGTCACCACTGTTCATTATTTCAATTACAAGTATTTTAGTAGAGTAGTTTTCAGGCCTATTTTACACGATTAAAGTAGGTAGTGCTACGTGCGTACTGAGCTGTACCGGCTTCCGGCTCGGAAGTTGCGGCTTCACATCCGGTGGAGCACCAATCGATATCCCCTCGTGGAATAGACAACACAAAAATAGGTTCTCTATTTATAACTGAACAGCCGGCTTTGTAAAACAGGGCAATTAAATATTCCTAATTTATAGAACTATTGAGTACGATCGCCGACTAAGCCACGGGTTTTGCTTAAACCCATTTCTGATGATGGGATCCATGATAAATCGAAGGATATTCTCAAATTTAATAAGCATACATATTGCGGTATGGGTATTTTCAGCAACATTTAGGATTTTATCATTGAAGGGGGGTTTTTTTCTTGAATATTAATAAAATATTATTAGCCGTGGGGCGCCGGCCAGTAGAATGTTGCCCCTCCTCTCATGCCCGTGGATGCAGTAAGAGCCTGCTAAGGGATACCTCCGAAAGATGGGCAGCAGCGTTTTTCTATATATCAACATCCCATACTGCGCTCGCCAACCCGCCTGCCAAGCGTGGTGAGTATGGCAACTACCCCTCATGGAGATCCATGAGGGAGGCCTTTGTTCATTAGTGGACGTTTTATGGCTGAATTGATGAAATGATGATTAATAAAATAAAAAAAATATTTGATTTTTTTTTAATAAATTTATTTGGTCTCATAGTTCAGAGTGATTACAACATAAAGGAATTTGATAATGCCTGCAGTAGCTTTTTTTTAAAACTGTGTCGCAGAGCATATAGAAATTATCGCCCTCCTCGGAAAACATAAAATTACTGTGATAATTTTAATAATTATTAACCTTAGCTTATTAGTTATTACTTAAATGTTAAATATATATATATAATTATTATTTTCCTTGTAGTATTTAAACACTAAATTAAAAATATTAATTGTAACATCTTAACTAAATAAACAATAATAATAGAATAAATAAATAATAATGCAATATTAATACACATATATATCTTTATATATGTATAAGTAAGGCCTTTGCATCTATTATAGATGATTTATACAGCGTTAGCAACTGGTAATCATGCTGTACGGGGCGCTGCAGTGCCTGTGACATTGTTAGATGGATTAAGCTTGCCCAGCACCTATACCATCCTCTCAGCTTAGTCAGCTATTATTCAGAGGAAAGTTATATATATATATATATATAAATGTATTATTATATTAACGTGTGTGTGTACCTATCGTGTGTGTGTGTGTGTGTATGTGTGTGTGTGCGTCCCATAATATGATTTTCAGCAGCTCTTCTGTGGTTGCATATGTTTGGGATAGGAGCCATGTGGTAATAGTGCGTTTGCAAGACTCTTTAGACATAGGGTATATCTCTAATTTCTTATTAATTTTGTTGTATAGACATGGTCCTAAAAATATTCCGAATCTACGTGCTAAAGAAGTATGGTACCTTTTGACAATGAATTTTTGATGCTTTCTCCTGGTGTTGAATCGTGTAACATCAACATCTTCAGATCATTAGATTAAAAAGCCTGTCTGTTGAGCACGTCTATTCTAGGGCCCGTGTATCCAGCAGGCTAATGGAAATAACTGGTCGATGTGCCTGAATTGTTAATGGTCCACGTATTATTTCGGGAACTGGAGGCTACATGTATTTTAAAATGCGCCAGGAGCCAGGCTGGTAATTAAAATGCCTTTTATTTTACCTAATTTTACACGAATAACTAGCGACCCGCATCGATCGTCTTCTATGAAAAAAATATGATAACTCGTAGAACAAAAGCTGTTCAGGTTGGTCACAAAACCATCTCGGATTTCTAGGGCTTTTTGTTACAGGTTGTACACAGGGAAACCAGACATGACATAATTTACCAACATTACATCTTGTCATCATCATCATCATCATTTCAGCCGTAGGACGTCCACTGCTGGACATAGGCCTCCCTCATGGATATCCAGTTATTGCGGTTGGAAGCGATCTGCATCCACCGTCGAGTTAAATACAATGTTTAGAGCTGTTTTTCATTAGACAATGGTTAGATATTACACGCGAAAAGTGTGAACACCCGCCGCCGTAAATAGTTTGTCGCGCAAGAGTTTGAATTACGCTTTGGCTCATAAGATATTGATTCAAATTATAGTTTAAAAAGCAAATGTTCTATAAGAACTACTAAAGATGTTAATTAATCTTATTAAGATATAAATTTATACCTGGTTGTTTAAAACGGCTTCGCGAAAAATGCATACTCGTTAATCAAAATCTAAATTATAAAAATGGTTATTACGTGTTATCCATAAAAGGTAGACATATGCTGTATATAATTTATTTATTTAAAAGACCAACAGTTTTACATAGAGTTAAAAGTAAGCAAATAATACATATAAAATAGTATTGCCCAATTACAGGTCTTTCTAGTTAAACTGTAAAGATAACGACATTGAATTTAATTGTAAATGTAGATTAAGTACTTAAATTAGACAGGACATAACGGAAATCTCAAAGTGCTATGATTTAACATAAAACAAATACATATACAATAATTCTGAAAGTAAATATAAGTAAACATACAACTCATATAAGAATATAATAATAATTGTTGAAAATAGTAAATATGATAACTATACTACTACTACCACAGATTACAGAAACTAACAGATACATCACTCCAATACAAAAGCGAAAATACCTACGCTATAATAGCCTACAAAATCGTTGAGATTGCTTTGCTCACCCGCCTCACCTACTTGCAAGTAATCTGTGACGCGGCATCGCTAGGGCTAGGGTTGCGCTTCTACGATGAGATTTTTATAATTAAACGAATGTGGTGAAAAAAAACAGCTATTTTTATTGGTTGCTCAAATATGATTTAGTTTTTTAAAATGATTTATACCTTTCAATGTTCGAAACGTCAGGATAATAATAATAATAAATACCCGGTTGTATGTATGTTAATGGTGGTTAATGGACGGTTGTCATATGTACGTTAATAATAATAAAAAAGAAAAACTATTTTTTCATTATTCCTAAAAAAATACTAAAACCTATCGTTATAACTAGGTATCGATATTTTATAGTTACTTATATGAGTAATATCGTAAAATGATATGAGTACTACTGATATGAGTAGGTATCGATACTTTGATGGTATCGGAACATCCCTACTTGCAACTCCTGCGATGTACAGAGCGGTAGGCATTTAACGCGTGGCCTTGAGCGAGTGACGGACGCCTGCTACTACTACGTTAAGCTGGCAATTATAATAACAGAAAATACTACGCATTCAATATTATCTCAACAATACCTTTCTTAAACTGTTGTTTATTAGAAAGGAAGATGTCCACACTTGAGAAACGTTTATTGTAGTCAGCACAAATTCGGTTCATCGTGGCGTTTTTGGCATAATTAGTAATATTTGAGGAAATTGAAAATAATTTTGTATGGCGAGTCCGTTTGATCGGTACATTATAGTTTAATTTATTGATTAGTGTGGGAGAGTCGAAATTACTGTTAGCTATATTGTATAACAACATACTGTCGAGTAGGGATCGTCTGTCTTCTAAGGATAATAGTTTATGTAGAATGCAACCATCTCCATAATCACAATATACTCGTTTTTTATAGTTAAGATATTTTATAAACTTTTTTTGTATTCTCGACTTTATTTTTATATGTAATATATGTGACCAAATACAACTAGCATATTCTAGTACACTCCGGGACGTATGCAAAGAAAACTGTTTTTATACAGGTAAGATCCGTAAAAGGTTTGCATGTAATTGCAGGAACAATTCTTCAATACATCACATAACTTATAGGTTAACCGTGACAACATTCGGCATGATATTTTCCGACAACTTCAACATTCTTCATCATAGTTCAGCCAACTTCCACCAAACCATAATGAATTGTACTTTTACAGCTTCCTCTTGAAACACTCTCTCCATTAGTGAAAACCGCATCAAAATCGGTTGCGTGGTTTAGAGGGGTAAGGGGCCAAACAGAAAGTCAGACAGACGCAAGCAGCGATTTCAAAAAAACATAACCCTCCTCCTGGCGCAGTCGGGTAAAAAGGAAATAATGATAGCAAAAATGACACCTAGGGACAGAGGCTACAACGATTCTAGCTGAAACCTCATCACTGGCAACGATGCTGTTGTTACACTAACTAGTTAAAGCCAATTAAATTGACGTAAAACGGACTACAGACCACAGTGATTTTAACTATTATTATTTTGTATTGTGTTATGAATGTTATTATTAAACAGACCTGTAAACATATTTACCAATAAAATTGATTATTCTGATTGATTATTCTACAATGACATATGGGCTATTCGGTTAGTGCCGTTCTAAATTTAAAACGGAACAAATAGACCCAATTTTACGCTGAAAGCTCTCAATTTAGAAACGTCAGATCTCTAATTATAATTTGTTTTAAGAAGTGTAAAACAGAATCGACATCATTATTTGCCTATTGTAAATTCACCGCCAGTATCATCATCTATGCTGATATCAAGTCGTATTGTCACTCTTTTCCACCTGCATTCGCTTCGCTGACTCCTGTCTTGCACGGAGTGCTATCAATTTAGGGTTCTGCATCCGAATTCTAAAATCAACAATGTTCTCCTCATGTTAACATTTCTATAAAAGGAAGATTAAACAGTTAACTTTAAAGTATACTAAGCGCAAAATGTTAAATGAAAACATTAACCGAAATTTTCCGTACCCATGTGAGGATAAGAGCAATCCTGTCGAAACGCCGGGATAAATCTCAATTAATCCAAGATCATTGAAATCTGTCCAGCCGTTCTCGAGTTATACTCGTAAGTAGTGAAACTTATCATCAGATCAGCCGTCCTCTGCCGGACATAGGCCTCCCTCATTGATCTCCAAGTATTGCAGTTGGATGCCATCTGCATCCGCCGCCGAACAGCAGTTCTCACCAAGTCGTCTGCACATCTTGTAGGTGAACGTCTTACGCTGCGCTTGCCGGACCGTAACCTCCATTCGAGAACTTTTCGGCCCCATCGGTCATCTGTTCTGCGCGCTATATGGCCTGCCCATTGCCACTTCAACGTGCTAATCCGTTTGGCTATGTCGGTGACCCGAGTTCTGCTTCGTATCTCCTCATTTCTGATTCGATTCCGTAGAGAAACCCCGAGCATAGCCCTCTCCATAGCTCGTTGAGTGACTCTGAGCTTGTTCATAGGCCAAGTGGTGAAGGACCACCTCTCGCTTCCATATGTCATCACTGGTAACACAAATGATTGTTGACTTTCGTCTTCAGGCACTGAGGTATGTTGTAACTAATACGACTTTGTTTTCTAAATAGAGATAAAGATAATTTGTGTACGTTTATTGTAACGCTGTACACATACAAATATTTTTAAATTGTGTAATCATTAACGCATAGATAGATAAGCTCTTTTTTGTGTAAATCATACGGAAAATAAAACAAAAATAACTAAAATTGACATAATTAAACACTGTTGAAACAACATGGTAAGATTATGAGCAAACTCAATAAAAAGTAAAACAAACGTTAAAAATAGAGAACAGAACCCTCGGCCCGCGAATAGACTTACACTTGACTCTTATCATTCTCTGCCTGTAACATGCTCTTTGTTGGTAGTTTTTAATCAAAGATCTGTAGGAAGATGAGTTGTTCTTGAAGACAGTGATTACAGTCTGGTTTCTTTGACTTATTGTTGTAAATATACTATTTTTCCTTTCGTAGTATCTGTTAAAAAGTGGGTCAACTATCTCGCTCTAGCCAATAAAATGTCAACTAAATCGGACAACAGGAATTTTAATTTTTAAGACCTGTGGCAATGTACTTTACAAATGTGTTAACAATAATGACGACGCACGCACACTGCTTTTGTCAATAAACCTGACTTATTGTTATCATTTACTGACCCGGCGAACTTTGTATCGCACCTATAACACTTACAACTTACCCTACAACTACGCTTTTTTTTTTTTTTTGGTGACGGGGTGGAAATCTGCTCGTTCAGATACCATGCTGCGTTAAGGGCACAGCATGGTTATGTGAGGTTGTCTCCTGACGACTCACTAAAACCACCCCGATGGCCGGCCTCGGTGCACTAGGGGCTCCGGTTCCTCATAAAGAACACTCCGGAGCCCCTATAGCACCTTGCCTAAGCACGTCCCGGGGGCGTCCACAACTAACGCCCCCTACGTCTCGCGGAACTTACGATGGTGCATAGCCATATTATGCACCATCGCCCTCCCTGGGTCCGTCTAGGATAGTCCAAAGCCCTCACTCCGACTACCCTACGGACCCAGATGGTCCCCTATAGGGGATGCCGCAGCCCCATGACGCCGTAGCCTCACGGGGCAGGCAGCGCGGGGCGGCCGTTGCCTGCACCCCGCCGCCGCCTTCTACGAGCGGGATCAGCCCTCTCGCGATCCCGCTCCGCGGCCTCTTTCCGAACCATTACGGTCTCACAGAAAGAGGCCACCGCCTTCCACGCCGTCTCATCTGCCAGCATAGCCGCAACTACGCTGGGCAGAGAGAGATCCTGCCCGATCCTGAGGGCCAGATTCCGCCTTTCCACGCACCACGCCGGGCAATCCTCGAGCGTGTGCTGGGCGGAATCCTGGCCCCACCCACAATGGTGGCATTGCGGTGTCGGTTCGCGTCCGATCCTACTCAGGTACTCACCGAAGCAACCATGCCCGGTGAGGACCTGAGTAAGTCTAGTATAGGTGACGTTACCTCCCTCCCTCCCTAGCCAGGCTTCGAAGCTAGGCAGAACAGCGCCGACGGCGCGTTGGCGCGAGCTCCTCGGCTCCTCGAGCCGCTCGCGACCCTACAACTACCCTACTATTACCCTTCAACTACCCTACTACTACCCTTTTTTTTTTTTTGTTTTTGGTGACACTACTAGGGGTAGTAGTAGGCTACTACCCAAATATTACCCTACTACTACCATACAACTAACCTTCTACTACCCTATAACAAACCTACTACTACAAACCTATAACTACGCTACAACTAACGCTGAAACATGTGTTTTATATTTTTTTCCATACAAACTTTCATCCCCCATTTTAACCCCTTCTGATTTAATTTACGCAGCAAAAAGTACCCTATGTCCGTCTCCATGGTCTAATCTACTCCTATACTAAAATTCATCCAAATCGGCTCAGCGGTTATGAAGTGAAATTTCACTTTTATATATTAGTAGGATTATACGATCATGTTGCAAGAAATTTCGTGAAAACGTCACCACCACGTCTGGCTAACGCGTGGTGCTTAGAGGAGCATTGATTCCAAATGAGTGAGCTCACTAATTTCGTTTGGAAACAAAACAGTTCTGTCTTATTACGGTGAGGGCGTATCTAACGATTAAATTCTTGGCATACCGATGTAAATTAAATAATGTAGCAACAAATACTATGACACGTATCGGGCGCCATTTAAGTATTTTATCAGAACGTAGGTACCACAGATACTATGTTGGAAATGTCAATAAAAATCGGCCAAGTGTGAGTCAGACTCACGCACGATGGGTTCCTTACCATTAGTTTGTGAATATTTCAGGCGTGTACCTGTTGCCGTTATTATTATCGCGAAAAAAACGACAAAAAGTCACGTTTGTATTGGAGCCCCCTTAAATATTTATTTAATTCTGTTGTTAGTATTTGTTGTTATAGCGGTAATAGAAATACATCATCTGTGAAAATTTCAACTGTCTAGCTATCACGGTTCATGAGATACAGCCTGGTGACAGACAGACGGACAGTGGAGTCTTAGTAATAGGGTTCCGTTTCTACCCTTTGGTTACGGAATCCTAAAAAGCAAATCGTACGCCACTTAGCATTTTGCCATAACGTACTTGCAATTAGTATCAGTTGGAAATGTCAATAAAACCCAACTACCCACTTAAAGCTATCAACTCGACATGATCGTATAAACTTACACCTTTAATTAAAACTAGGTATTTAATTCGTATGTGAATTCTTCACACGGCAGACGCCATTTTATTAAATTCCTTTCCCGCGTCTTTATGTCGATGCTCATGTCATTGTCACATGAGGACGGGATTAGTGACTACTCTTTTATTTTGTTCCTTGAAATAATAATAATAAATCTTGATATAATAATAATTCGTATATTGGTCGTGGGGTGTTGGCAGAAGAGTGTTGCCCCTCCTCTCTTACCCGTGGATGCAGTAATAATCTGCCAAGTAATAGCTCTGGACGATGGGCAGCAGCGTCTTTCCATGTATTAACATCCCATACTGCGCAATAACCCCTCTTAATCACCAGTACTACTAGGGCATGAGGGAGGTCTTTGTCCAGCTCTGAACGTGATCCGCCTGAGATGATGATGAACAAATCCTTATTTTATTATGGTATGTTATGTAGGGGTCGTAAAGATCTATATCACACACTGGCTCGACAATGCCCTGGTATTTTCGGTTTTAACTCACCCGGCACACATCTTACACACATGAAAACCTACTCTCCTCCCGCCCTTACGGCTCACATGACAGTTCCCATTGTGACAGTGACAGTTCGCTAACCAATACCCGTCAATACCCAGGCCACACGAGACAGCGTATGTATGCGCATAGTATATAATAATATAGTATCATTTTATATTGTGTGACACAAAATAAATAATACTTAGCATCAGCTCACGTTCGTCCACTGCAGGGCATAGGGCTCTCCTAATAAGCGACTGTAGCCGAGTCTTCACTCGCACTCTTAACTGCTTTTTGGCGGCCGCCATTTTCCTTTTGGTACCAAAGATAAACTTATTTATTTCAATAGTTCTAAAACCTTCCATTTTGTTCCAGGTAAGGATTGATGGTCAACAAAGCATAAGGACCTGCAATGCGCGTTCCCATTACGTTCGGTAACTTAAAGCATAAAATATTACGGGAAGAGCTTGTGAAATGCATTTAAGGCCACGCCACTCAGCCGTAGTACGTCGACTGCTGGAGATAGATTATTAACACATATTTAACCGGGTATTTATCGCGTTATTTACCTTTATTATTGCCCAACGTTTCAACAGGATTGCACCCATCCGTGGTCCCGGGAAGACTGGGTGCAATCCTTTCGAAACGTCGGGCAATAATAAAGGTAAATAACGCGATAAATACCCGGTTATATATGTGTTAATAATGTGTCGTGATCGCGTAAGTTTAAAAATGACTGAGATAGGGCTCCCTCATGGATCGCCAAGTACTGATTATGAGGGGGTGTTGCCAAACTCACCACGCTTGGCAGGTGGGATGGCGAGCGCAGTACCCAAAAAAATATTTGTTATATTTTGATAAAGATCGTGGACAAGACGTTTAATGCCGGTCTACTCATTTCTATACTCATTTGTATGATGGCACGGAACCATTGCATCGGTGCGAGCCCGGCTCGCTCTTACCCGGTTTTATTAAATTCAACAATCCGTAATTAGATCCTCCGATTAGCTATATAAATTAGGCGCTAAACAAACAATTACCTACTCTATTGTAAATCTACACGTTCTGCTAAAACAATGGCCGAGAAAAAAATGGCGTAAAAACGAGAGATTTGACGTCATCGTCTCGTCTAGGACAATGGTAACCTGCTAGGCTGCTACATCTACCTCTATAGTTATTAGCCTATTATCTGTCGTAATATTCAGTCTGAAGGTAAGTATTGATTAACTATCGATGAGCCGTTTTTAGTGGATAACAAAAGGTTTCTACTAAATCTAACTGATGGAGAGCAAGTCAATTGCTGTCACTGTCAAATTGTATTTCCTATCAGTAAAAGAAAACTAGCGCCATGTATAAGGTTCCAGGAAACTATTTTTGAAGTTTTTACTTTTTAAAGAAAACGCCTCATTGTTCAATTCAATTGTTATGTCGTGGGGCAGTAGAATGTTGCCCCTCCTCTCTTAACCGTAGATGCAGTAGGTACCTAAGAATCTTATCTTATGACACATATGTTTATATCGATGAAAATTATATATTAGGTAAAATAATTTTATGCGTGAGGAATTGTTCCTTACGCATTATTCATCTTATTGCAAATGATATTTATGGGACCATAATATTATGGATGGTGATGTTTCGGAGACACTTGTTACTGATTGTGATTTTCGGACAATCGTTTTTCGGAGACAAAATGGGCACCCAAATAAACAATATAATTATATGTGTAAAATGTCTTCTACTGAACACAGGCCTCCCTGAAGGATTTCCATGAGGGGTAGTTGCCATACTCACCACGCTTGGCAGGCGGGTTGGTGAGCGCAGTACGGGATGTTGATACACGGAAAGACGCTGCTGCCCATCTTCCGGAGGTATCCCTTAGCAGGCTCTTACTGCATCCACGGGCATGAGAGGGGTAACATTCTACAGCCGGCACCCCACGGCCACTATACTTCAGCCCAATTAGATGTCGAATGTTTGCAAACAAACTGTCACACTTAAAATTGAATTACTTCCTGAGGATTGGTTTTTGACCGAGTTTTAATAGTATTTTATAATAAAGAGGGAGATCGCAAATCCTCAACAAATTGAGAAATATAAATAAAAACCAACAGAGAGAAGATTATTATTAGGTTAACTATTAACACTTTGTTTACAAACATTCTATATCTAATTTGACTGAAGTATAGAATGTTCAGTTGCCGTGGGGTGCCGGCAGTAGAATGTTACCCCTCCTCTCATGCCCGTGGATGCTGTAAGAGCCTGCTAAGGGATACCTCAGGAAGATGGGCAGCAGCGTCTTTCCGTGTATCAACATCCTATACTGCGCTCGCCAACCCGCCTGCCAAGCGCGGTGAGTATGGCAACTACCCCTCATGGAGATCCATGAGGGAGGCCTGTTCAGTAGTGGACTTTTTACGGCTGGAATGATGATGATAGAATGTTCCGTTATGCTGTACCTACGCATCTCTTGATTTTATGGGTTTAGTATTGACCTGTCTGTGTGGTCCATTAAATTCACCTCATAATTGGTAATTAAATCTATTATTTATTAACTAGATAGTGATATGCCGTAAGTATCTCATCATTATACGTACGTATCTCTTCTTTATGGGTTTTAGTTTTGTTTGACCTGTCTGTATGATCGTGTTATTTGCCTGAGCCAAGTTATTTAACGACACAGCACATTCAAGTAGTTACTGACAGACTGCTCGCTCCGAGCTCTGTGGCGTAGCGGACGTAGGTCTGCCTGCGACGCATGAGGTTGCGGGTTCGATTCCCGTCTAGGGACATATATTTTTCTTACATGCTGTGGTACCCTTTAAGTACGGGAGCACAATGCTATAAATTGTTTTTGAATGTTTTCTTATTATTTTATGTGTAAACCTGTGTTGGGTATCCTATTATATTAAATAAATGTCTGTACAATCTGAAGATATTTGTTCAGGGTGTTCTGGACGTTTTTCTATTTTATAATAAAATAAATAAAATTAAAATAAAATAGCCTTTATTACTGTTTCTTAATGTTTACAGTTGGTTTTTATATATGCCTATAACTTAAGTTATATATAATATATAATTATTATTAATAAAACACATTATAAATCGGAATACGGTTCGTCTTTGAAAACAGCTTGTCTTTCGACAAAGGCCTCCTCCAAAGATTTCCACTTTGTCCTGCCTATTTTATAATGTAGTGCAATGTAGTGATTATATCAGTCGTCTAGTAGCCATAACACAAGTTGCGCTTAGCTTGGGGCTAGATGATGCCGCGTAAATGCATTATTTATTATAACATGCTTATAGCACAGAATAGTAATGTATATATATACTCTGTAACGATTTGGGGAAATGCGTCTCACATAGAAAAAGTTCTAATTTGCCAAAAAAGATCTATAAGAATAATACATGGCTTGCATAGATTAACTTCAGCTAGAGCGTACTTCAAAAAAGCTAAAATCTTGACGGTGATATCCACTTTACATTGTAACTGTGATTGAAAAAATTTCTCGCGATTTGAACATCGAAATACATGAAGTTCCTGAAAACAAAGGTGAAAACCTTGTGGCTTTGTTCAAGATACTATGTGAGAGCCTGCAGGTTACCGTCACTGATAGCGATATTGGTATTTGTCGTCGCGTCGCCAAGATGAATGCAGATTCTAAGAGACCGAGAAATGTTCTTATTTCTCTCTCATCCCAACGTCTTCGTGACGTCTTCCTGTCAGCGGTCACGCGATTCAATAAGTCTAACCCTAAAGACATGCTCTGTGCAACTCACATGGGTATTAATGCTACGACAAGAATTTATGTAGCGGAGCATTTGTCTGCTGAATCAAAGGAAATACACAGTGCTGCTAGACAATTTTGTAAAATTCATGGTTATAAGTTTTGTTGGGTGCGCTTTGGTAAAATCTACATTAGAAGGGACGAGAAGAGTCCTGCTATTCTTATAAAAAGTGTTGAGTTTTTAAATAGTTTACGTCGTGAGTAATCGCATTATAAGTTTAAGTAATACTATAATAAACATACTTTGTTGTATTTTATTGTAGGTAATATTATAAGTAACATATATTATAATAGGTGTTAGTTAACTATGATAGTAGTATATTACCAAAATGTTAATAGAATGCGAAGCAAATTGTTGCAATTTCATTTAAATTTATTAAACTCTAACTTCGATATTATATGCCTAACGGAAACCAACTTAAACAACAGTATTTTTGATGGTGAAATAGTAGATTCCCGTTACAATCTTTTCAGAAGAGATCGCGAAGATACTAGTTCTTTGAAAGGTGAGGGGGGAGGTGTCTTATTGGCGATTTTGCGCAAATATAATGTTATTCGGCAGGCATCATGGGACAGTGATATGGAGGATATCTGGGTATCTATTATGCCAGAAACGCAACACGATCCGCGATTAAATATTTGCGTTTGCTATTTACCACCTGACTTAAGTTCTGAAAAGTTCGATTATTTTTATACACACTGTCAAAAATTAATGCTGACAGATTTTCCCGATGATGACTTCTTGCTGGTTGGAGATTTTAACACACCTGATTATGTCTGTAATTATATAAGATCTGCTCCTATTCCTGACGATCTGATTTCAACCCCAAAAGCTACTAGCAAAAAACTTTGTCTACTAAATGAAATGATAAATTTGTGTAACCTAAAACAATTCAATAATATAAAAAATACTATGGGCCGCTTATTAGATTTAGTCCTCTCAAGTCTTGACAATATTTCAGTCATTGAAACACCGGCACTTTGTAGATTAGACAAACCTCACCCTGCCATTAGTATTAGTATTTCTTCATTTAAGGTATCTTCAGGATTAAAAAAACTCAACGCAAAACGTCTTAACTTTTCAAAATGCAATTATGACAAAATTAAATGTGAATTGGCAGCCGTAAATTGGCACGATGTTTTATCTTCCCCTGATGTTGATGGTTCAATTGATATATTCTATGAAAAATTGTTCTCTATTATCAAAAAACACACCCCATTGACCACTTCAAAAGCTTCATCATATCCAATTTGGTACAGTAAACCCTTAATTCGATGTATTGAGGAAAAGAATAAATTTCATAAGCAGTACAAAAAGTATGAAAATCCTCGTGACTATGACACGTTTTCATTACTCCGTCAGAGGTGCAAGGTTCTTGCAGACGAGTGCTACAAACATTTTATATCGACTACGGAAGATTCAATTCAGTACAATATCAAATCTTTCTGGCGATTTGTCAATAACCGAAAGGGTCAATCTTCTATACCTCAAACAATGACATCTGATAATTCTTCTTCGTCTAGTGGCGAGGGAATATGTGAGCTATTTTCACATTATTTCGGTTCTGTTTTTGTGAAAGATACCAGTCAAAAACCTATCAGTGATACCTTTTCAGACTATTTTGTTAATAGCACGAACACACTGTCACAAGTCTTTATTAATGAAAAACATATCTCCTCAAAAATTAGGAAATTAGACAAAAACAAAGGACCTGGTCCTGATCTTCTCCCACCGTCATTTGTTAAGATATGTGCCAATGAACTATCAACTCCACTTTGCATTATATTTAACAAATCGCTCTCTTCGGGAGTTTTTCCAAAGCGATGGAAGACGGCCCATATCGTTCCCATTTTTAAATCTGGAGATAAATCCCGATGTGATAATTATCGTCAGATAAGTATTTTATCCTGCCTTGCCAAATTATTTGAATCCGTAGTGTACGACGTATTATATAATCACTTCAAACCAATTATCTCTGATAAGCAACACGGATTCGTTAAGAATAGGTCCACTGTTAGTAACTTGTTGGCATATAAAAACTACTTGTGTCAAGTGTTTGCAATGAGCGGTCAAGTTGACTCAATCTATACCGATTTTTCAAAAGCTTTTGATAGGGTAAGTCACAATTTGCTCTGCCGTAAACTACTGCTATACGGTGTCCATGGCAGTTTATATCGATGGATATGCTCATATTTAGACAAGAGAAGTCAATTAGTGGCTATTAAAGGTTATGTGTCAGCACCCATTGTTGTCACTTCGGGGGTTCCACAAGGTTCCCATTTGGGACCGCTTCTATTTGTCATCTTTATCAATGATCTGATTCAGCGTCTATCTTGCAACTGTCTTCTCTATGCAGATGACCTTAAAATTTTTAACGCTATATCCGGGATCGATGATTGTTTAATTCTCCAAAATGACTTAAAAACTATTGCTGAGTGGTGTACAGAAAATCAGATGTCCTTAAATATTGAGAAATGTTTCGTGATAACTTTTACAAATAAAATCTATAAAATTACTAACAACTATACAATTAACGGTCAAATGTTGAACAGATCAATTATAGCAAAAGACTTGGGGGTTTTGTTTGATGAAAAGCTATCCTTCCGCGCGCACATCCAACACATTACCTCTAAGGCCAACCGACTTCTGGGATACATTCTCAGATCATCCAAGGGTTTTAAAAAGCCGCAAAGCTTGATATACCTTTTTAATTCTTTGGTGAGAAGTCTTTTAGAATATGGTAGCCCCATATGGTCACCCAACTATAACATTCATAATAATAATGTGGAAAGGATTCAGAAGAAATGTCTTCGCATGTTGTGCTATCGTCATCAGCCTGGTCGCTCAGATTTAACATATGAAAAAAGGCTTAAAATATTTTATGTTACTCCCCTTGAAACACGTCGCGTATATTTCGATCTTGTATATCTTTATAAATTGATTCATTCCTTAATAGATTCGCCGGAATTACTGTCACAAATTTCATTTAATATTAAATTCAGTGCTAGAAGGTCAAATAGGAGCAATCTGTTTGCGTTACGAACATATAAGAATAATATCTCTTATTTTAATCCACTTACAAGAATGGCACGTCGGTATAATGAATTGGCTATTGAACAGAACGAACTCGATATCTTTCACCCTAGGCTAAGCTACTTTAAAAATAAACTTAAGAATATCCTCCATTTTAATTTCCCTCATAAATATGATGCTCCGCAGGGCATCCAGAACATTATTAACATATAACTAGATAGTAAATTAATATATATATAGGTATATTTTTTTATTTTTCATTGGTACTTGTTTATTACATATATTTTGTTTATTTTTGCTATTTTCTAAGACGGTACTTAATTATCTTAGTTTATGTCCGCTTAGTATTTATATTATGTTTAGCTGAGCACACATATGTTTATGTTGCAACGTAGATCGTATTTTTAGTTCTTAAACTTATTTTTATTGGCGTTGTAATGTGTTTTGTGTGTCTAATAAAAATAAAATAAAATAAAAAATAACTGTCTTTTAGAAATTCACTTAGTTATGGACAAATTTTCTATGAAAAAGCAAAAGCACAACTATAATACACGAAATAAAGAGAAACTACATATACCCCGAACGCGACTTGTCAAGACAAAAAATCAAGGACTTTGCATTATGCTTCAAATGTACATTAAGTTACCTCTACAAATTACTCAGCTGCCTATATGCGCAGTTTATAATCAGGTTATGTTGTATTTTTGATGAAATTAATTTGTATTTTTTATGACTTGCCAATGTTATGAAATGTAACGGAATGGTTAATAAATGAATACTGAATATATATGTATATACATTACTATTCTGTGCTAGTAGGTAGCCAGGTAATCGTCCTTCGTCGAGTAATAACAATATTGGCTTTGTCTTTATAGATAAGTACTTCTTTTTATTATTGGCGTACGAGATAGGTCGGAGTTCAATACTAACAATAAAATATTTATATAATGGTGTCAATTCTGTTGGCGCACTTCCTAACTAAAGCTAGCTAAAATTGCGTAAAAGGGAGTGACGTAGACGTATTCGGTTACCGCCATTCTACAATTATAATGGAATCGAAGGGTAGTTGTAGCAGTAGTAAGTAGTTGGTGCGACATGATGTTCGCCAGGACAGTTATATATGTATATATGTTAGTAGTTATAAATAAAATATAAATAAATAAATAAATAATGCTGGATCAATCACACAGCATCATTTAGCCCCAAGCTAAGCAGAGCTTGTGTTATGGGTACTAAGATGACTGATATACTTAATACATTATACTACATAGATAGATATTTTTATTATACATATATAGAAAAACACCCAGAACACCCTGAACAAATATCTGCAGATCGTACAGACATTTGTCCCGAGGCGGGAATCGAACCCGCAACCCCTTGCGTTGCAGGCGGACCTTCGCCCGCTGCGCCACAGAGCTCGTCTAATATATTTTTAATATAAAATCAATCATGGGCTGGAACCTCCAACCCGTTAACTACACACATTAAAATACATCCTGTAAACTGCTATCACAGTTATCGTGTGGTTTTATGCAGAATTTCATTAATTATTTTCTTAATTTTTAAAGCCGACAGTGAAAGCTAGAAAAAGTTCAAAAAAATGTTAGTTCATGAACTATTTCTACTTTTTTCCCTAGGAAAGTACAGTCGAGCCATTTTTTATTTTTTTACGAGACTAAAGCGGGCTCTCTACTGCGAGATGCGATAACTTATTATTAATGACTCACTCGAATGACATTGCTGGCAATTATTGTAATTAAAAAAAAAATACTAATTTTAAAACACCGTTTCGATACGCAAACAATACCAATATTTTTTAATCAGGCTTCTGTGTTTTTCAAGCGCTTCTAAATATAGGTTATAATATTATTTATTGTTAATTAACAGCCAAGTGGTATGTACCCCCGACTTTTAATCGAAGGTCGTGGGTTCGATACCGGCCGTGAACCAATGGATTTTCCTTTCTTGAAAAGTGTAAGTTCACATTTAACACGTGCTTAACGGTGAAGGAAACATCGTGAGGAAACCCGCGGCTTAGTTAGCTTCAGACGTATTGACCAGTTATTTCCTCTGAATAATAGCTGACTAAGCTGAGAGGATGGTATAGGTGCTGGGCAAGCCTAATCCATCTAACAATGTCCCAGGCACTGTAGCGTCCCGTACAGCATGATTACCAGTTGCTGACGCTTCATAAAATCATCGATAATAGATGCAAAGGCCTTACTTTTTCATTAATATTATCACTAAAAAATACAAATTATAAAACACAGTCGTGTTTTATTGAACCGGAATTAAGTTTCAAGAAACACGACACAAACAGATTTTGTTGATTTCTGGACCAAATTTTTTTCGGTCAGTCAGGCTTTATTCGCATGGCACGGACACGAAATCTGTAATTCCGCACCGAGATTCGCAGCCTCCACTACAGGCGTGCGCGGCATTGAACCTGGCGGTCGACGACCCGCGACCGGTCGCCACTACGCCGCGCGCTGTGGCCGCTTTGTGCTTATGTGCTCCTGGTAGGTACGTAGTGATTTGTTTTGTTTTTTTATGGTGAAGCGATGGCGAGCTGTTCGTAATTTCGATGGTTTATTTATAACATCACAAAATGCCGGTAGAATGTTGCCCTTCCTCTCTTGCTCGTGGATGCAGTAAGAATCTGCCAAGGGATTCAAAATTGATTCGATTTATTTCCATAGTTTGTGTAAGTTAGACAACCTCGGACAATCGTTTTTCGGCATCCAAATAAACGATATACCTACATAATATGTATATTATGTAAAATGTCCTCTACTGAACACAGGCCTCCCCCATGGATCTCCATGAGGGGTAGTTGCCATACTCACCACGCTTGGCAGGCGGGTTGGCGAGCGCAGTACGGATGTTGATACACGGGAAGACGCTGCTGCCCATCTTCTGGAGGTATCCCTTAACAGGCTCTTACTGCATCCACGGGCATGAAAGGAGACATTCTACTGCCGGCACCCCACGGCAACCATCGGAAACCACTGCCTGTGACAGAGATGGAAAGATAGTAGGTTATTAGATTTGCGGCCGTCAACAAAATAATAAGGAACATGAAAATTATTCATATAAATAATTATGAGAATAATGCTTATGAGTTAATAATGTTATGGATTTCTTTACTTATTGCGAATCACTTTATGGATTGTAATCGTTATGGATAATTTAAGACCACAATTGTATACCTAGGTATGTTTCGTACAAATAAAGTTCTTGTATCTTGATATATTAGTGGAAACTATATTAGGGATCCTTATGTTATAAATAGTTATAATATATAGATTGTGATTATAGGGGCAAAAAAAGAACATGAAAAATTATGAAATGTTTTATTTTGCAATATTAAATTACTGCAAGCTAACTCTACGGAACTCAAATTCAGTATTTCGTCTCAATTGTTGAATATTAATGCACTCTACACATTTAACAATTAAGATCGCAGCTTAGACAAGATAAAACCCATGTCTGCGTCGGAACCGGTTTGAAGATGGCGATGAGTCAGTGACGGAAGGCAAACTTCACGTCAGTCTGACATAATTTATGTCATTTTATTTAAAGACGAGTGAAAACATACTATTCTCATTTCTCAGCCGAAGGACTGCTGTCCATGTCGACTGCTAGACTTGGCCGCCTCCTTGGATTTCTAAGATTATGAAGGTATTGTTGCGGGTTGGCGAGCGCAGTACGGGATGTTGATGCACGGAAAGACGCTGCTGTCCATCCTCCGGAGGTATCACTTGGCAGTTAAATCATACGCGCGCTAGAGAGGAGGGGCAACAATCTACTGCCGTCACCCGGCAGTACAGTAGTCTTTGCGGAAGTATAGTGGTAAGCCCCGCCTGCCTGTGTGAAATGTTTATTTATAATCAAACTAGTGAAATCTCAAATCCTTAATTTAAGTCATTAAAACTTAAATTAAGAATTTTTCATTTCCAATGTTATTCTCCAATCCTATTTCCCTCTAAAAGTTGTCACAAGTCCGTCAACTCTTCTTCTTGCGGTTTCGGATGTTTACATAATTGACATTGACATATGATAACAATACCAAAATACTCAAAGATATTAAATTATATTAATTGTAATAAGTTTTGTAATTCAGCTTGAATTACAAAACTTATTACAAAAATTACAAAACAAATGAAAACTATAGGCTTCATTTGTTCTATATTACTAACCATTTCTACGTTTTATACCTCTCCTCTCATGCACGGGCATGAAAATGTAAAATACGTAAATGCAAAGGGATACCTACGGAAGATGGGCAGCAGCGTCTTTCCGTGTATCAATCCCGTCCTGCGATCGCCAACCCGCCTGCCAAGCGTCGTGAGTATGGCAAGCTGTTTGTTTTCCAATGATCAATAAAAATAAAACTAATATAGCCTTGTAGTTTACAAAACAACACGATGGTCGAACAGTCGCCATATGCGTACAACGGTCGTAGTACGGTCGTCACAGTTCGCCAGACTCCGACCTCCGATCCGGGCGCGGTGACTCGGTACATGGTCACCCATACACGTAACGAAATCCAAGGCGGTTCAAATGAACGAATTCGTCAGTAACGTAACAATCATCGACTACATTTTGGAAACAATAGAGACTTATATAAGACTTTTAAATAAGCGGAAAACGTGTTTTTCAAGGAAATTAAAAAAAAAAACCTTATCAAACATTTTTGTAGACAGAAGATTCTAGTTGCCTGTAGATGGCATCTTAGGAGTGCTCAACCGAAATTACCTTATCAAAAATTTAGAAGTAACCCGACACGCGTGCCATAGACACTTGCGGCTCTAGGAAGCGTCAAGGATCGATTTGACGGACGTGGTTTCGAATGAAGACGTGGAATCGTAAATGTTTGATAATTAATCTATACTAATATTATTAAGAGGAATGATTTGTATTTTGTGTGTTTCTAACGAGTAAGCTCAAAACCTACTGAACCGATTTTCTTTCACCATTAGAATGCTACATTATCCCTGAGTAACATAGGCTATATATATATATATATATATATTTAGTCTCGTATTCCTCCGGGAGCGGGAACAACGCTGGTGAAACCACGGAGTGCGGCTAGTATAAAATAAATTGAATGCGACCTAATGAGACATTGCTGTGGGGTGTCTGCAGTAGAATATCGCCCCTCCGCTTGTCCGCAGGTGGCTTGGATGCAGTAAGAATCTGCCAAGGAATTCTCCGTAATATAGGCAGCAGGGTCTTTCCTTGTATCAACATACCGTACTGCTCTCGTCAACCCGCCTGCGTGATGGGGAGCGAAATTACTACGCATCGGCACTGTAGTGTCCCGTACAACTTTAATATCAGTTGTATAAATCATCTTTATTGGATGTAAAGGCCTTCTTTGATTATCTAGAAGACAAAAATGCTTGGAATTAAATTTGCTCCAACTCCGAAATAAACTAAAAAACTAACTATTAAAAAGAGCTGTGTTTCTTATCACAGTGCCTAAAACAGAGAAGCGAACAGATTCATTGATGTGCCTTATTTCCTGTTAAAATAAAATTAAATGTTTTTTTTATATTGTAAGTGGACGCGTCTTTGTTTTGTAATTACAAACTATGGAAGTAAATGAATGAAGTTCTGTGTAGGTCTACCATGAGTTTTCACAATCTATACTCGCTAGCGACTGTAGTTTAGACATGTCTGAAAACTTATACAGCACATCTAGCGGATGTTTGGTAGGTACTAAAGTACCTACGCAGTAAACTATACTACAGCGACTGTAATTTGGGCTTCATTTTGCTTTGAATTTGGTACCATGAGTAACAAAACTGACAGTGTCATAGTAACGTAATATTACTACTCTATTTAGATATATTATATTTATATATTTATATTTACTGGCAGGCGATCAAACAGGGACAACTCATGGTAGACACACTGCATTTCTGAATTAAACAGAGACATTGGATGACCAAGAAGCAAGCATTTCCCTATCATCAGGAAGTGTGTGTACGAGTGTATAGTTGCTACTTGTATGCACTTTCTATTTCAGTACAATGCACTCTGTACTGGCCTAGCGGGGCTGTGGCGACTTTCAATTTGGTCGTAGCGTAGCACGGTAGTCTGATTAGGTACGTATCTCGCGAGAGTTTGCAGGAGGCGTGATCTCAAACGTCAGTTTGAATTAACGTTTGTCGGCGATGGTCGCGAGATACTTTGTACCGAATACAATACACTTACAACAAAACCCTGTTATCTAAATCAAAATTGACGTTTCATAGCGATGATTACGAGATGATTGCGCCTGTTGCAAACCTGTCGCTAGATACGTAACTAGCCTGCCGGTTCTTTGTTGGCTGAAAAGATTGTTTTATGTAATGGCACTGCCAAATTTTATGTTCTCTTTAACTTTGACTTCAAAGAAAGGAGGTTCGTTCTCAGGTCGTCTGTTTTTTATAACCGACTTCAAAAACCAGAGGAGGTTTACTAGTCGTCTGTATCGTTTTTTAGTCTTTGTTACATCACAAATCGTTTCTGAACCGATTTGGAAAATTATTCTTGGGTTCGAATAGATACACTTTCAGTTAGGCCCTGTTTTTTACTCAGTTCTGATGATGCATGGATAGGTACATAAGGAATTATATTAAATTTATGTTATATGGTGAATGTACAATAAAGAGTTTATCTATCTATATATCTATATAATAAAACGTTTTGGTATTCTCTGCTACAAATCAAGCATTGGAATTGAATGCATTCAAAGCATAATTTAGTGAACTGAAACTGATGAAGAAGACCACAGATAAGATTATCATCGAAACTCTTCAATGTAAAATTCACTAATTCTAATTCTAGGGGGGGGGGTTACCAGATCTGCACTGACGTCCCGCATTGGGGTGTAATGTGCATTGTCCCTTGTAATGCTAGCCCGACCCTAGCCAGCCCAACTCCTTCAAGTACCGGAGAAGGACTCTGGGCCGCTGGCAGCATTCCCTGAGCATTCCCGAAGGATATGCAGATGTTGTAGAAGAAGAAGGGCATGACTCTATGAGCTCCTGTAGACCCGTTTCCGATCTGGCGTCCTTTGTGGTAGTACAGTGCAATAGCACGTGTTCCACTGTCTCCTCCTCCTCCTCCTCAAGACACCCGCGACATAGTCTACTGTCTGTGGACAATTCATGGAAAATTCACTAGTAAAAGATAGCCGGCAAGGGTAACATTGCCGACACCGGCAGTAGAATGTTACCCCTCTCATGCCCGTGGATGCTGTAAGAGCCTGCTAAGGGATACCTCCGGAAGATGGGCAGCAACGTCTTTTCGTGTATCAACATTCCATACTGCGCTCGCCAACCCGCCTGCCAAGCGTGGTGAGTATGGCAACTACCCGTCATGGAGATCCAGGAGGGAGGCCTGTTCCTGTACCTTAGTATTAGAATAGATATTTTTACATTATACAGGGTTATTCTGACCATCCCAAGGAACAACTTTTGTTCTACGACTTTTCAGAATTCAGTGATTTTCATTCAAGAAAGGACCACGAAAGTTTTAACTTCAACAGCTGATTATACGATAATGACAACCTAAAAGCCAGCTGATTTTTGACAGGGTCATTGACTTACAAATAAAAATACCTACATAATAACCACAAATAGGTTTTTTTTATTAAAAAGTAAAAAAGAATTAAATATTCGATTATGACTTCAGGATAATATTCACATCACACCATCCACTAAAATAAAATTATTTAAAATGTTTATTCTTCCAAAACTTCTTGTTTACATGGACTTAATTAAACCCCACTTTTCGGGTAAGTCATCATCATCATTATATCAGCCGTAAAACGTCCACTACTGAACACAGGCCTCCCTCATGGATGTCCATAAGGGGCAGTTGCCATACTCACCACGCTTGGCAGGCGGGTTGGCGAGCGCAGTATGGGATGTTGATACACGGAATGACGCTGCTGCCCTTCTCCCGGAGGTAGCTCGTAGCAGTAGCAGGCTCTTACTGCATCCACGGGCAAGAGAGGAGGGACAACATTCTACTGCCGGCACCCCACGACAATTAGGTATCTGCAATTCGTACAGACATTTGTTCCGAGGCGGGAATCGATCCCACCTCTTCGAGGTCGTTGATGATGACGATGAGACCATTAAAACATGGTTATTCGCTGAGGCTAGATCACCAACCGCTTTCTAAGTGGATGTAGGCTATCTAAACGGAAGCTAGGTACTAACTCAGTACTGGTTTTTCTCTAAGCGGTTTTATTACTCTCTAGGTCAAGGTTAAAGCCGACGCATTGATAAACTATCATCATCATCTCAGCCGCAAGACGTCCACAGCTGGACTTGAGGACCAGGATAAGACCAGGATGAACGAGTCGCCCATCTTTCCATAAAAACGTGGAAGGGTAACTACTCCACTGTTTGACGTTAACCATCCAACACTAAGGATTATATCAATTTATCTCGTCATAATCTATGTTTGTATACACCCCAAACCGTAAAAAAAGTATTTATTTCAAAAATATAAGCTTCTAAACTTTCAACACTGATTTTAGCCCAACTTTGGACGAAACTATATAATATACGGAGAAAGAAAACTCATAAATAAACGCCGTTCCGACATAGTTTAATTATTCAAAAGTTGAAATAAATGTTATTTAGAAAAGATTACACTCAAGTTTTTTTATAATAACCCTTGTGCTAAAAGTCTATTCAAATATTTTTGCGCGGTCGTTTTAGGAATGAATCATAGTGCATTTCATTCTAGCGCGCGGGTACACACACTATATCAGGTGGGATAGCATACATTTAGGCCGCGCCCACTGACGACTTTGCCTCCGCGACTAGTTGAGCCTTAAGCCTCCCTCATGGATCTCCAAGATCAAGAGGGGCTTGTTACCATACTCGCCACGCTAGCCAGGCGGGTTGGCGATCCCAGTACGGGTTGTGGAAACACGGAAAGACGCTGCTGCCCATCTCCCGGAGGCATCCCTTTGCAGATTCTTACAGCTTCCACGGGAAAGAGACGAGAGGTAACATTTTACTGCCGGCACCCCACGCTATGATTGATGAACCATTGACTGTAATTGTTTAAATTACGTGGTGAACGCGGGCTGAGGGGCGGGCGCCTGCAAACAAACTGACGCGAAAAGCTAGCTTGAAATGAAAAGTCGTAAGCGCCGAAGCACACGGGCCACAAAACGCCGCCACAAAACACCGCCACAAAACGCCGCCACAAAACGCCGCCACAAAACGCCGCCACAAAACGTCGCCACAAAACGCCGCCACAAAACGCCGCCACCGGCATATTTCCTGTACAGATGGGCAGACGACTTGGTAAGAACCGCAGGTCGGCGTTAGATGCAGGCCCCTTCCAACCGCAGTACCTGGAGATCAATGAGGGAGGCCTTTTCCAGCAGTGGACGCCTACGGCTGATATGATGATGAAGCGCCAAAACAGTAATAAAGCCAATAAAAACTATTGGCATGTATGTAAAATCGAACCACCATTTTGAAAAGGGTATATAGATGTACGGAAAATTAAGAGGCACAAGCCGGTTTCGTTCGCCTGTAAAATTAAAATATATGTTCTATAGAGCAGTATTTGGGATTTTTTAACACATTTCTTCAAGTCATACAGTGAGAATCAGACCCGCCTTTTTATAGTCGGCTAATAATCCCCCATCAGCACTACATCCCCTGATTAGGGGTAGAGGTCAGACCCAATCTGCCGCGTCAGGGAGGGTAGTTGATTATAATTAACCTTACATTACAACCTCAGTGTAAGAAATAGGGTGAAATACGGGTTTAGGGTCGGGTCGAGTTGTCTGGAGGAAAGTGGAATGCGCGCACGTAACTCAGTGAAAGAATTAAACGTTCAGCTTTACCGACTTCGAAAGAGAACAATTTCAATTCGATATGAAAATTGTATTGGGCTTGTCACATCTATTAAAGATGATTTATACAACACCAGTAGTCCAACTTAGCCGGTAGTAGAATTTTGCCCGTGGATGCAGTAAGAATCTGCCAAGGAATACCTGCGGAAGATGAGCAGCAGCTTCTTTCCGTGTATTTAACCAGTACTGCGCACGCCAACCCTCCTGCCAAGCGTGGTGAGTATGGCAATAATCCCCTCATGATCTGTACGTACTTGAAGATTCATAGGGTAGTAGGGTACTACGACCATACCTATTTCTGCCGCCAAGCAGTAATGTCTACATTGCTGTGTTCCGGTTTGAAGGGTAAGGGGTCCGGTGAAATTACGGGCACATGAGACCTTACAACTCTGTCTCAGGGTGACGGGCGCAATGCAATGCATTTATTGTGAATAAATTATTTCATTTCAATTATTTCATTTCATTTCATTTCAATGCAGCGTTGGTCACGTGCTTAGTGAACGTGATCACCGCGGCATTGCAATTGTTATAGGTAGAGTTTACCGCTTAACATCAGGTGGGTCTTCGGCTTGTCTCGTCAATTAGTAGTATAAAAAAAAGCGAGGCCTATATCCTATATAGAGGTGCTACAGCTGAGATTATGATGGTGATACAGCGTCAGCTGTATCTGCGTCCCGTACAGCATGAATGCTGTACGGGACGCTGCGGTGCCTGGGACATTGTAAGATGGATTAGGTTTGCCACCTGTAAAGGTACCTACAATCCCCTCAGCTAAGTTAGCTATATTCACATGTAATGCATGTGAAATTGACTAGGTATATAAGCTACGAGTGTCACGCGCCTTCACCGCTAAACCGTGTGCAAAGAGTATACTTAGTAACATTTTTGAAAAATAAAAATCCATTGTTGCACGTCCGGTATCAAAAATTAAAAATGTATTTACTTTATTTCAAAATTCATTCGCTTTATCGATCCTACGATCTGCGTATCGATAGTCAGGGTTACCACTAGGCCAACACAGCCACAGCTTGTATCTTCGATAGAGGCTGTTGATAAGGTCAAACTAAAGAGCGCTCTACACTCCCGTCGAGAGGTTTGTCTAGGTATTCGTTCCGTCTCGTGGCGTCTCACACTCTCGCTACTGTGTCGAAGAAAACCCGAAAACGTCTCTTTTTCGCATTTCTCGTTCAACGTCGTTCAAGATGGACGTTATAACGTGTTTAAACAACAGTAACGTTATTTGTTTTAACCCTTACTGATGATATTGGGGATCTATGAGGGAGGCCTATGTCTAGCAGTGGACGTGGTCCGTTTTCGTTCTACGGCTGAGAAACATTATTTGTTTGCATAAGACCTACAAAATAATAACGGGCTTCATAAATGTAACTTTTTTAAGCTAAGCTATATTTTTGTGTTCACAATGCACTAATTATAAGCTCTGTGGCGCAGCGGGCGAAGGTCCGCCTGCGACGCAAGAGGTTGCGGGTTCGATTCTCGCATCGGGATAAATGTCTGTACGATCTGCAGATATTTGTTCAGGGTGTTCTGGGTGTTTTTCTATATATAATAAAAATATCTATCAATGTAGTATAATGTATTAAGTATATCAGTCATCTAGTACCCATAACACAAGCTCTGCTTAGCTTGGGGCTAGATGATGCTGTGTGATTTGTCGAGCATTATTTATTTATTTATTTTTTCAAGTGTTATTTTTTGATATACTTATGAAAATAAATATTAAGTATATTGGAATTTTAAATTAGTGTTAACACCATTGGACCGACAAATAATGAGATACCGATTTGCAAGCATTTTTATTCATAACTAGCATCGCTCCGCAGTTTCACCCGCGTAGGTCCCGTTCCCGCGGGAATACGGGGATAAAATATAGCTGTTCATCTGAAATAATGTAGGATTCTAATGGTGATAATTTTTTTCAAATCTGTCCAGTAGTTTCACAGCCTATTCAATGCATACAAACAAACAATCAAATAAGTATTAAGTGTTTAGTTTTATTTAGTTCTTTTTATATAAGTTAGGCTAAGTAAGTCTGTAAACCTCTTTTGAATAAATAAAATAAATAAAAAAAAAAAAAAAATCTTTCCTCTTTATTATTAGTGTAGATGAAGATAAAAATCGACGTGCGCACATATACAAAAGAGCATTATTTATTTATTTATTTGATTCGGGCACGAAATACCGTCAGTTTACGGATTCCACACGAATATAGGCAAGACTTGCCGAGGCGGGCTAATACACTCCTCTAAAATATATTGTAATGTAAAACCACACTACTATAATAGTCCTGGAAAATAAAACTCCTCAAACATTTGACTTCTCTTATTAAGAGGGGCCAATCCAACTTACTTTTCATACAACCGCTCGTACGTGGGTGTGGCGTCGTAAAAGATCTTTCTATGAAACTTTTGATCTAATAGGTATCTTGTGCACTATATCTAGGTTTCTATCCAAACAAAAAATCAAAATTTGGAGTAAGAAATTTTATACTGAATTGAGAGTGGTACGTGATTCGGCGCTATATATATTCGGCGATTAAGAGATTGTGTAGATCGCCATAGTGAATTTATACAATAACAAGAACGATACAACAAAAATATATATTTTTTCACTTCGGTATTCTTGTATATTCGCCGGGAGTGTAGAGCCCCATCACATTAAACCTGGTTTTAAACTGGGAGGAACTGCTCTCGCCCACTCTAGTTCAATTACTAAGTCCTAGGTAACTGGGTTTGCCTGGCAACCAGATTACCAACTTACGCGTCAGTGCTTTAACGGATAAAATTTATATTTTATAAGACGGCCAAGTGCGAGTCACTTGCGCTCTTAGGGTGTCAAAATTAGAAGATATAGGTAATATAAGAGAGAATACGAGTATTTATATTGTTCTAGGACGTTTGGCCATTACACAATAATGACATACTTATCTACATCTAAATGAACAATAAATATTTAGGAACGAATCCGCTAACCTGGAAAAAACACTCTAAAAGAATTCGGTACAAGTACTTGTCGAATTGGTTAAGTGAATGTTTGGGATATTGTTAGATGCAGGCTTGCCTAGCACCAATACCATCCTCTCAGCTTAGTCGGCTATTAATCAGGAAAAAAACAGGTCAATACTTCTGAAGCTAACTATCATGTGCACATAACTTTATGAATGAAAATAAATGAAAGAAATGAATGAAAAATCCATTGCAACCAACCAACCATGCAGGTTGGTATCGAATCCACGTCCTTCCGACGGAGAGTATGCGGTATGTTTCCCCCATATACCGCTGGGCTTTTTTTTATTCGAATAAATGACGAGACAAGCCCTAGGTCTACCTGATGTTTAACGGTAACCCCTGCCTATTACAACTGCGATACCGCGGTGACCACGTTCACTAAGTACGTGACCAACGCTGTATTGCCTTGCGCCCGTCACCCTGAGACATAAAGTTGTAAGGTCTCATGTGCCCATATTTTCCCCGGCCTCCTTACCCTTCAAACCGGAACTCAGCAATGCAGACATAGTGATGCAGTAGCTTGGCGCCAAAAATAGGTATGGTGGTAGTACTTCCGCAGATGAACATTTCACAAAAAGTTCTACTACTCTAGACTTTTTGTTAATGTTAGTTATTTCATAATTTTGTTCGTTACCAACTTGTGAAAACTTATGCGTCAATAATACTAGAGTACCTACACCCTTATCACTTCTAAGGGTCCTCGATAGATGTCGCTACTCGACAGTGCTTTCAAAACTTCCTGCTTCCGGCCGAAATATGACTACGTCACTTCCGCCTGTCGGAAACCACCTCTTCACTATCTTTTGAATACATAAAAAATTGTAAGGAGTTGTAACATTAATAAATAACCAATTTAACTTTGCTAATTTTAGCTTTGTGTTATTTATGTTCTGCAGGTTAGGGGAGGCCTATGTCCAGCAGTGGGGTTAAGGACGATGATCATGATGATTGATGAATTATGTCTGAATGCTTCATTTGAACATTGCTGACATATTTCAAGCATGAACCTGGATGTTTCTCCAAGTTCTTTAAATTAGATAAGAAATAATGCCGGACAATTCACACAGCATTATTTAGCCTTGAGCTAAGCAGAGCTTGTGTTATGCGTACTAGATGACTGATAAACTTAATCAGCCTTATTCCAAAACAAAGTCTTAAGATTATATATATATGTATATATAGAATATATTATACTACATAGAAATACACCCTAACAAATATCTGCTAGGTCGTAGATATTATGACAATAGAGGAATTCTTTTGCCTCTTGTAAGTGGACGTGACTATATTTTGTAATTACAAAGCTGTGGAAATAAAGTGAACGAATTTTGAATCTATTAACTTTTTATATGTATTTGACATCATTTATTGTTTTTTGTTTCAGGTATGAGCTCAGATAACACATAGAAACACACATCTACTCACAAAAGAAATCACTATCGCCACAGCTTCCCACAAAGGTATAGTATATGTCAATCAAATCAAACATTTATTTTAAAGAATCTTAACACAGTATTACATATTAGGTAAGCTCAGTTTTCAAGACCTTACCTCTAAAACTGCGTTACGGCAAGGTAAAGTCTTTCTAATCACATATAAATATAACTTAAAAAAAGGTAAGATACATGTACCTAACAGACAACCGGCACCCCACGGCGGGGTGCCGGCAGTTAGTTCAATATATTATGTAATAAACTATAAATACTTTACGGCTACTTTTGTGAGGTCAAGCAACAAATAAAATTAAAATATTAATAAAGATACAGACTCTTCATATTTCAAAATAGAAACCTTATACCAAAGATTAAAGTAAAATCACCACATAATGCTAGATCATTCATTTTGTAAAGAGCGGGGATTACTCGCGTAGTATTATAACGTGCTTATTCCAAAATGTTTAGATTTTTTAAGAAAGAGAGTCTTCCCGGGACCACGATGGGTGCAATCCTGTCGAAACCTCGGGCAAAAAAGGTAAATAAAACGATAAATACCTACCCGGTTAAGTATGTGTTAATAATGTATCGTGAACACGAAAGTTTATAAAAGACTATTTTTCAAGAAATGAATTAAATTATTATTACAATTACAATGAAATTAAATAGATGTAATGGCCATAAAGTAAAAAAAAACCTTTTAAAAACAAGCTTTTATTATATAAAAAATTTAATAATCTCCATCATAAGACTGGGGTTGTGTCGTTTATTATTATAGTGTAGGGTGTAAACGACTACCGAAAACTTCGGGGAGTCAAGAATCAAAAAATACTTTATTCAGTGCGGCCGCATGGACCTTATTGACGCGTCACCAATTACAAAATAATACAATACAAATAAATAGAATAGAGCACATAATTTAATCTGTTCACTTCAGATGACACGCGAGTTAGGAAAAGAAGCGAACAGAAGAACCTAACTCGGTCGTTATAGTAATCATTTAATTTAATTAAAATATATATAAAAAAAAATAATACGTTTTTTACCTTTAAAAAATATTTTAACCTTATAGCCTATAGCCTAGTAGTGGGCACAGCGAGTTTATTCTTATTTCTTGTATTTACATTGTGATTGTCGCTGTTCTTCTTGAACGAAGCAATATTTTTATGGGTGTACAACAGGTTCTCATAAATGTATTGACAAGCTACTGTCATTAAATTTATTTCTTTAAATTTAGTGCGAAGTGATTCTCTGGGACCCATATCGTAGATAGAACGAATAGCCCCCTTCTGCAGCACAACGGTGTCTATATCTGCAGCACATCCCCACAGTAGTAAGCCATAAGACATAATGCTGTGGAAATAGCTGAAGTAAACAAGTCTAGCGGTATCTACGTCTGTAAGAAGGCGGATTTTTTTGACTGCTTATGCTGCAGAACTAAGCCTACCTGATAGTTGTTCTATGTATGGGCCCCATTGAAGCTTATTGTCTAAAGTTATGCCTAAAAGTACAGATTTTTTTACAAGGCTTAAACTTTCACCTTTTAATTTAATCTTGGCATCAGCCAGTTCTACATTAGGGAGAGTAAATCTAATGCATTTTGTTTTATTTTCATTAAATAATAGGTTATTGAAATTAAATCAATTTTTGAGATTGCATTATTCACCTCATCGTAATCGGTGTTACGCAAAAGTGAAGTGGCATCAGCAAATAATACAATCTCATGATTGTTTTTGACAAGATGAGGTAGATCATTAATGTAAATTAAAAATAGAAAAGGGCCAAAAATTTATCCCTGCGGAACACCCATTGTAACTACAGACCCCGAAGAACGTTTTCCATTAACATCAACTCTTTGTATCGAGTGTACTCATCAATGTGAACAACTTTTACTAAGGAACTTTCGCTGTAAAAAAATGTGAAGAAACAGCTGTTCCATACAAACGTACAATAGCTAATTTACTAAAATATATGGAACAGCTGTTTCTTTACATTTTTTTACAGCAAAAATTCCTTAGTAAAAGTTGTTTATATTGACGAGTACATTGACCTCCCGTAGGTTTCGGTAGTTGTCCTTTTACACCCTGTATATCCGGTTCCGTCATCAGATCAGCTCCATGTCATAATAATTTTGCATTGTCATCCGATTTAAAAATACATGCAAAATTTCAGCTCAACCGGGAAGTGGATCAAATTTAACTTGCAAGATTTGATCATGATCTAATGCCGGCAGCCCACGGCACTACTTAACATACAATGTCATAAAATAGTTTCCGATATCAATTTCCCAAAATACATGTGCTATTCGTTCGCATTCCTCGCTATACAATAAGTTAAATTTAAGTGGCTGTAGTTTAAGTAGTCGGTACTACCGTAGTAGTAGTGTGTGTCTGAAGTGATGTAATAATAATCGTTAAAAAAAACAGCTGTTATCGGTCCTTGATAAGTACCTATTTTTCTTCTTAGTCGAAGACGTCTTAGAGAGCTCTGTGGCGCAGCGGGCGAAGGTCCGCCTGCGACGCCAGGGGTTGCGGGTTCGATTCCCGCCTCGGGACAAATGTCTGTATGATCTGCAGATATTTGTTCAGGGTGTTCTGGGTGTTTTTCTATATTATAATAAAAATATCTATCTATGTAGTATAATGTATTATGTATATTAGTCATCTAGTACCCATAACACAAGCTCTGCTTAGCTTGGGGCTAGATGATGCTGTGTGATTTGTCCAGCATTATTATTATTCTTAGTGTGCCTTAAGAAAGTTGGCAATCATTTAAGGCAACTTCAAGTTTGGAGACTGCTGCTCTAAATAGGATTTGGTGCACCTCCCAAAACACTGGCGTAAGTTTTTGAGCCTTTTAATTAATTATAATTTTGCTTGGACATATAGACCAATGGGGGGGTAGTTGCCATACTCGCCACGCTTGGCAGGCGGGTTGGTGAGCGCAGTACGGGATGTTAATATACGGAAAGACGTAAGAGTATGGCAACTACCCCCTCATGGAGATCCATTAGGGAGGCCTTAGTTCAGTAGTGGGCGTTTTACGGCTGAAATGATGATATAGACCAATTACGCCAAAATATCGCAACAAAAAAATGCTGAAAAATTAATTCATTTGGGGAACCTTCCATACACGTAAGATGGGGATTTTTCTTGATACTCCCATCGTGTGGGGTATCGTTGAATAGGTGTTATAGAAACAATTTGTCTGCTCCAATATTTTCAACTATTTGTTCAACCAGTTGAACATATTGGATACATTTCCTCCAATTTTTTCAACTTGAGGGTTGCGAAGACAGTTTTTCTATTTAGGGTTCCGTTTGCGAAATATTCAAGTTTTACACTTTTTTAAATCTAAACGGGGAGCTTTACAAATCTAAAAAAATCATTAATGTAGTTTTAACCAAGAACTTTCTAGGGAAACTATAACTGTTAAGCTAGCTTTTTTAGGTTTCGGAGAAATAGTCGCTCAAATAAGTGATACGGTTTACCGGTTTACCAAACATAACGGTATACATGAAACCGAAAACTCAATATGTTTTGGTAAACGTATAAAAACATACACCAACTTCTAACAACAGGTCTACGGGTAACTACGGAACCCAACTACTACACAGCGCGTGGTCCGACATGCACCTGGCCTTATTCATTATTAAATGCATATAAAATAAATTAAAAAATAAATAAATAATGCTGGACAATTCACACAGCATCACCTAGCCCCAAGCTGAGCAGAGCTTGTGTTATGGGTACTAGATGACTGATATACTTAATACAATATACTACATACATAGGTAGATATTTTTAATTGTATATAGAAAAACATCCAGAACACCCTGAACAAATATCTGCAGATCGTACAGATATTTGTTCCGAGGCAGGATTCCAACCCACCACCTCTTGCGTCGCAGGCGGACCTTTGCACCACAGAGGTCGTCATATATGACAGCATATTTATTGATACCTTTCCAATTTTTAGTATGTCTGTTCGTTCCGGCGGATCTCCGAAACGGCTTGACTGACTTTGACGGGATGATCAATGGCAGATAGCTGATGTTTTAAGGAGTAACTAATTCTAGTCAGTGCAGGATTTACCAATAGGCTGAGTAGGCTGGAGCCTAGGGCGGCAAAATTAAGGGGGCGGCAAAATTGCTGGAAGAAAACTCTTGTTAGAGTTAAGCTCGCCTTTGCACATGTTATTTATTTAAACTTTTATCTGTGTATTTACAATGTGTACAATAAATAAATAAATTAAATTAAAGCATTTTTGATTTAGCCGTGGGGTGCCGGCAGTAGAATGTTACCCCTCCTCTCCTACCTGATGGATGCAGTAAGAGCCTGCTAAGGGACACCTCCGAAAGATGGGCAGCAGCGTCTTTCCGTATATCAACATCCCATACTGCGCTCACCAACCCGCCTGCCAAGCGTGGTGAGTATGGCAACTACCCCTCATGGAGATCCATGAGGGAGGCTTAGTTCAGTAGGGGACGTTTTACGGCTGAAATTAAACCATTTTTGATAGTTTTGAGAAACAAAAAGATATATTATGCACAGAGAAAACGAGTCTAGGAAATTTAACTTAATTTCATATCCATATCTAAAAACTAATAACAGACAAGACCAAGACGATAGAGCCCAAATCATAATGTTGCGGTTATATTGTTTCTAATTTCTTAAGTCATTAGGGGCGGCAAAAAATTAATATAGCCTACAAGCGGCAAATTTGTGAATCCGCCACTAATTCTAGTAATATTAGCCACTACTTAGTATGTAACACATGTGCAATTCGCTCACATTGCTGGTTATAAATACACACTCTTGCCGCGGATTCGCACTGTGGTTTTAGGATCTTAATATTTATTGCCGTGGGGTGCCGGCTGCAGAATGTTACCCCTCCTCTCATACCCGCGGATGCAGTAAGAGCCTGCTAAGGGATCCCTCTGGAAGGGCAGCAGCATCTTTCAGTGTATCAACATCCCCCCTACTGCGCTCGTTAAGCCGCCTGCCAAGCGTGGTGAGTATGGCAACTACCCCTCATGATGATACCCCCCATAAGGGAGGCCTGGGTTCAGTACTGGACGTTTTATGTCCTCTAATGCCCGTGGAGAGCCTGCTAAGGGATCCCTCTGGAAGGGAAGCAGCGTATTTCCTTGTATCAACATCCCCTACTGCGCTCGGTAACCCGCCTGACAAGCGCGGTGAGTATGGCAACTACCCCCTCACAGAGATCCATGAGGGAGGCCTGGGTTCAGTACTGGACGTTTTATGGCTGAAATGATGATAATGATATTTATTACTTCTCTTAACAAGTTTCCTTATCTAAAAAACATTTTTAAAAACATGATGAATGACAAAATAACAACCTCAGCCCGCGTTTGAACAAAAAAATAATTATATGAAGAATAAACAAAACAAAAATCGGCCAACTGCGAGTCGGACTCGCTCACGCAGGGTTCCGTATCATTATTTCAATTTAATTATTTATTTTAAAATTGACATATTACTAAATATTCTGTGAATATTTGCGAATTATATGCGTCTACCTCTTGCCGTTATTAATATCGAGCAAAAAACGGAAAAAAATCACGTATGTTGTATGGGAGCCGCCCTCAAATGTTTATTTCATTCTGTTTTTAGTTCGTCGTTATAGCGGCAGCAGAAATATATCATCTGTAAAAATTTCAACTCTCTCGTTATCACAGTTCATGATATACATCCTGACATACAGACAGACAGACGGACGGACAGCGGAGTCTTAGTAATAGGGTCCCGTTTTTACCCCTTTTAAACCCTAAAAAAGTAATCTCACTAGAAGAAGAAGAAGAAGAAGAAAATCATTTATTTTTGACACACACACAACATATACAAATTACAAAGAATCACTAATATTATAAAGCCGAAAGTAAATGCGGCCTTACCGGGTTCTGCGCACAGAGTGAGGGTAGTTGCAATACCAACATCGCTTCTTGATGAACATTCTAATGAAATGTCCAGTCCACCCGGGACCACGGCTGTTGAAACAATACAATACAATACAAATACTCTTTATTGCACACCAAACAAATAATAAAAACAAACAAAAAAATAAAAAGAAAACATTACAAATATGAGGCACAATGGGCGGCCTTATCGCTAAAAGCGATCTCTTCCAGGCAACCTTTGGATGGACATAAAATAAAGAAGAAGAATAGACGGTGGCATACATTATTGGTAAAATAAGACATAGGTACTTTAACCACAATATAGTTAAATATGTAAAAACTATATATATAAGCAAATACATAATATATAGGAATATATATATATGTATATATATATAACACACGTGGAACATCGGAAATAATCAAATGTATTGTCATCTTCTTCAGGCCTCTCTCATGGAACTCCATGTAGGGTAGTTTCCATACTCACCACGCTTGGCAGGCGGGTTGGCGAGCGCAGAATAGGATGTTGATACACGCAAAGACGCTGCTGCCGCTCTTCCGGAGGTATCCCTTAGCAGGCTCTAACTGCATCCACGGGCATGAAAGGAGGGGTAACATTCTACTGCCGGCACCCCACGGCGAATCAAAGGTATTACGCGAGTAATAATCGTGTTTTTTTGTAATTTATAACAGTCATTTTAATTTAACGTATTTGTATGTATGGATTTGCAATGACGTCAATCTTACAAGACTTGATGTAATGTCGTATTATGACTGCGGTTAGCAAGCGGCCTATTTACTAAAACTATTTTAAATAATTAAGAGTAAGTAGTATTATGCAATCTTAACCTAAACCTTACTGAGAACATGAGCAATTGACGTGAATCAATTTTGTGATATAAAATCCCTTATTTTACTAATTGGATGAAAATTTACATATATCAAGATCCTCTAGCTTATTGTATAACCTACTTAACCGGGGAATTGGAGAATTGAACCCCAGCACTGTTCTTAATATCTATGTTTTAAGTATAATGTATCAATCAAAGATTTAAATCGTTAGATACGCCCTCACCGTAATGAGTCCGCGCCATTTTGTTTCCACACGAAATGAGAAAGTGCACTCACTTGGAATCAGTTTATCTGTAAACACAGTGTTACCCGGACGTGTTTTGTGTTGTTTTTTCACGAAAGTTCTTGCAACATGATTGCACAATAAATGGTAACAATAACAGTAATGTTTATTGGCAAAACCAGTGTGCGTGTGTCGGCATTATGGTTAACACACGTATAAGACAATACCATAGTTTTTTGTAACGATTTAAATCTTGGTATCAAGTATATCAGTCATCTAGTACCCATAACGAAAGCTTTGCTTAGCTTGGGGCTAGATGTGTGAATTGTCCAGCATTATTAATTATCATCTCAGCTGTAGAACTGCTGTCTGATGTCGGTTTTTTTGTCGAAAAATTAAATAATTATTCTATATTCGCGCCAAACCAAACACAGGGACCAATCGCTGACCGCTGTCACACTAGCGCCCTCTCCTTTGAGTTTTGCACTAAGAAGGTTACGTTTCATACATTATTGCCAACACCTCTCAATAAAATAAATTCAGAGTAAAAAAAACTTTGTAACAAACAAGCTTTTATTTAAACGTACTAAAAATAATAACGTCCTAATACCGGGACGTCCGTAATAACGGCAACGTCCCGAGTCAAAGCCGGCCACTAGACCAACTGCGCCACGAAGGTTGAAATATATGTATGCATTACTATATAAATAAAACATGTCAGTGTTTGTATGTCAAGTGAAGCCAAGCAATTAATGCAGGTCGAGTAAATCAAATTTCGTCTAGGAATCGGGCAGGGTTGCCACAAAGAAAAAAATATAGTTCTAAATCTAAACATTGTTGATTTAGAAATTAAGTATATTCTCGGTAGAAAATATTACTAATTTTAAACTGTATTGCGGGACTTTATCGCGTAATGACCTTGTTTTATTATTGCCCGACGTTTCGAGTGCCCTGCTGCCCTTTAGACCACGTTCGTAGCTGATCTTTGATAACCAGCTACGAACATGGAATTTTTTTCTTGCTTGATATCCAGTTACGAGAACGGAATGTACTTGCCGTTTTCGTAGCCATGTTTCGTAGCCAGCTACGAAAGTGTTTTTTTTTATCTCTGTTCATAACTGATTACATTGTTCATTGCATGGTTGGTTTAGTCCGCGGTCACGGGTGGACTCAGTCCACATCGCGAATGTTTACAAAGTGCCAAAATATCACTTGTATTAACTGATTATTGAACAAAATAACTTGACCCAGACAAAACGAAGGTCATGTATAAATATATTTTTTTAATGTATGATCTTGATCACGCATGTAAACACCCAGACCCAAGACAAATATCTGCAGATAAAGCAAACATCCGGGCCGTGGGGTGCCGGCAGTAGAATGTCACCCCTCTTCTTCTGCCCGTGGATGCAGTAAGAATCTGCTAAGGGATATCTCCGGAAGATGAACAGCAGCGTCTGTTCCGTGTAAGAACATCCCGAACTGCGCTCAAAAACCCGCCTGCCAAGCGTGGTGAGTATGGCAACAACCCCTCATGCACTTGGATCTCTAAGTCAATGAGGGAGGCCTATGTCCAGCAGAGGATATCTTACGGCTGTAATGATGATGATGATGAAAGCAAACATCTTCTCCCCGGCGGGGTTTAGATTGGCCCTCAGATACTTTGAAGCATTTTGCTTATAAGAGTAGTTAATAATTTTGTTATAAAAATGTACCTAGCTGAAAGTTTTCTTAAAATTAATAAAATAAAATAAAAACTAAAATTACGTCAATAAGAAAAACTACGTGCCCAAAAGATTTTATTAATCTACATGACGCACCAACAATTCCAATTTAATCATTAGCCTATTGGTAGCGATTCTGTTGTTGCACTAACTAGCCAAAGCTATTTAAAATGACGTTAAACGTATGTTACTAGCTTCTGCCCTACGCTTCGCATGCGTTGTACCCGGATAAAAGGAAGCCTATGCGTTAATCCAGACCTACATCTACATATATGTGTGCAAAGATTCAGCTCAATCCGAGTTTTTGCGTGAAGAGGTAACAAACCTCCATACAAACAAACTTTCAGCTTTATAATATTAGTGGGATTACACAGCCATTCGGTTAGTGCCGTTATAAAATTAAAACGGAACAAATAGATCCAATTTTACGCTGCAGCTTAAGCCGTCAGATTAAAATTAGTTTTAGGAAGTGTAAAACAGAATCGACACCACTATCTCAGTCGCTGACAGCCCTGACTGTTCCCGTCGGTGAGGACAGACGCAGACGTACGGACGGATATAGCTTGTAGATTAGCGAGCCGCGAGCCAAGCCAGATAATAATAATAGTCGTAAAGTAAATTGTAGTATTAATAACAGTTATTTAACTAATTGATGTTGTGAGCTATTCTAGATAAAAAGCAGAGTTTATAGATATCATCATTTCAGCTATAGGACATCCACTGTGGGACAAAGACCTTTCTCATAATACTGTATTTATAAATAAACTAGCCGCACCCCGCAGTTTCACCCGCGTAGTTCCCGTTCCCGTGGGAATTTCGAAAAATCCCTTCTTAGTGCGCCTCTAGGATACTCAAGGTATATGTATGTGTGCCAAATTTCAAGTCTCTAGGTCCAGTAGTTTAGGCTGTGCGTTGTCTGTCAGTCACTCAGTCAGTAACGGAAAAGTTTTATATATTGATAAATAATGCTGGACAATTCACACAGCATCATCTAGCACCAAGCTAAGCAGAGCTTGTGATATGTGTACTAGATGACTGATATACTTACGTGATACTTCATAGATAGATATTTTTTATTATTTAAAGAAAAACATCCAGAACAAGCATCTGCAGATCATACAGATATTTGTGAGGCGGGAATCGAACCCGCTACCTCTTACGTCGCAGGGGCGTGCGCTACAGGTTGTCGAGAGTGCTATTGCATGCTGTAAAGCTGACCATGGTTGTACTCTTACTTGAACCCTTCTCATCTCTGTAACCCATGTTCGCAAAAGAGCGAGATTTGATTTGATTCATGAACTTCCAAGTATTGCGGCTGGAAGCTGCTTCCACATGGGTTACAGAGGTGATAAGGGCTCATCCACCGCCGACCGGTATACCAGGTCGTCAGCCCATCTTACTACGTGGACGTACCGCCGGTCCGTGGCCTTCACTCGAGAACTTTTCAGCCCCATCGGCCATCTGTCCTGCGAGCTACATTTTTTTTATTATTTATTAATGTATAAAAGACTCTTTAATAACATAATAAAAACGTCTAAAAAACCGTATTTAGTTTGTCTTAGACGCTAATGAAGAACATTCAAACATGGCCTGCCCATTGCGACTTTAACGTGCTAATCCGTTTGGCTATGTCGGTGACCCGAGTTCTTCCACGTATCTCCTCGTTTCTGATTCGATCCCGTAGAGAGCCCCCGAGGGGGTTATCTCCATAGCTCGTTGAGCGACTCCGAGCTTGTTTATTTAATGCTGATTGTTATATCAACTATTTATTAAGATACGGACAGCGGATTTTTCTTTCTTGAAAAATGTATGCTGACATCAACAGTTTGCCGTGGGGTGCCGCCAGTAGAATGTTACCCCTACTCTCATACCCATAGATGCAGTAAGAGCCTGCTAAGGGATACCTCCGGAAGATGGGCAGCAGAGTCTTTCCGTGTACCAACATCCCGTACTGCGCTCGCCAACCCGCCTACCAAGCGTGGTAAGTATGGCAACTACCCCTCATGGAGATCCATGAGCGAGGCCTGTGCTCAGTCAGTAGTGGACGTTTTACGGCTGAAACGAACGAACGAAATAATGCTGGACAATTTACACAGCATCATCTAGTCCCAAGCTAAGCAGAGCTTGTGTTATGGGTACTAGATGTCTGATATACTTAATACATTATATTACATAAATAGATTTTTTTTACTATATAAACAAATTATCCAGAACACCCTGAAAAAATATCTGCAGATCGAACACAGTTTTGTCCCGAGCCGGGAATCGAACCCGCAACCTCTTGCGTCGCAGGCGGACCTTCGTCCGCTGCGCCACAGAGGTCGTCAGTATCCAAAGTCGCGAGTAGGAGCCAGCCTCCATAAGTGTAGGTTCTATTCTCATCTCGGTAAAAGCTAGGCATTGATCGCGAATGGCCTATTGTCTTGAGTAGTGCCCTTGTGTGGAGAGCTTAGTCGATTGAGGCCTTCTTTGTCGTGCATCGATGGCTTTCTAACACTTCAGGGCTGGTTTTATAACATTTTTTGATCTACAAGTTGTACCTTCAAAACCTTTTTACTCGATAGCCAAGGAAGGGTATTGTTGCGCCGTGCACAAACGCAAACTAGAAAATCAGCGACAGATCCAGGAAGGACCGGCGTTTACGTAAACACCATATAGAGTTCAAAGGTCACTTCTATTTTTAGAACATAAACAGTTTGAAGTTCCTAGAAAAACCGGTTTGGCCAAGTGCGAGTCAAAAATACACGTATTTTTTGTAGGCAGGTACATTGTTTTTGTTACACTTTCAACAATTAGGCGAAAAATGCAAAACAAATATTAAATAATAATTTAATATTATTTATATTGTTAGATTTTAAACACCGGCATGATAGGATAGGCATATGGCGGATTTCAATCTAATCTTTTTTAAACTACGTCACAATTTAAAGGAATTAATAATGAAACGCTAAAACTTATAAACATTAAAAACCGTTTTGATTCATAAATCAAGTACCGCAGTCAAAACGGACTGAAATAGATCATAGCCGTCTCTTTCTACCTATACGTGTTAGAGAGAGAGGCAGAACACGTGCGTTATTCTATTTTCAAATGGTTCTAGTAGGATTTTATAGCGTAGAGTGGTGATACCAAGCTGTGGTGTATGGGACACAAATTAATGTTGGAGACTAGACAAAATTGTTTCCAGAAAAATATTTGTTATAAGAGAGATGTTAGGTACTTTCAGGAAAGAGTGTAGAAAATGTTAGATTGACCACTAATATAAGAAAGACCGTGGGATCATTTACCTAGTGTAATAATGTGGACCTGTTTTTAGAATGTCGTAATACATTTTTTTAGTGTAACGATTTTTAGTTGAATAAGAATCATGTGAAATATAAAAAAACACCACTGCTGTGGATCGCCACCACGTAAGAAGAAGAAGAAAATCGTTTATTGATCCACAACAAGCATAAGTACATAAAATTAATAATACCTATAGTAAAATTTGTGGACCAAAAGGACGTAAGATCAGCCTCCACTGAATGCGCTCATATGCGGGGGAATAGCACGGGGCAAGCTGCCTCCCCCTGCCTTCTTCATGTTGTCAGACCATCTTGTAGATGCTCTACCCTAAACACGTTGTCCGATCAATTTCCTATAATCATTTGCTTCTCGCATGCTTTGAAGAACGCATGTAAAACGGAATCTTATTCATATATTTCACATCACGTGTTTACGTCCACCCCGAAGCCAAGCGAGAATACCAGCGCAGCAAACAGCGAACGCTGCTTCGTTCGCCGTGATTAGCCGATCTTTGGTGCAGCAAGTAGATGGTGATTTTGAGGCGCCACAGCCATTATCTATAGCTGACTAGCTCTTACTCTGCGACATCATATGTGAAATGACGTAAATAAAAATATAAGAACACGAGATTAATGCGAGATCGATCAGCAGAACGACGGGTCTATTTACAAATTCTTATTTAGTACATTTTCTTACGTGACGGATGGTTTCCGAAGTCTGTTTTACTTTGTAATTTTTTATACCTTGTGTTTAACCGCACTAAGGTACTTTTAGAACATGTAAAGGAAATGCAAAGCTTATCAAACATTTTTCTTCACCATCCCACCGGAATCGTATTTTTTTGGTATATAAATAAATAATACTGCACAATTCACACATCATTATCTAGCCCCAAGCTAAGCAGCACTGGATGACTAGTATTCCCATCTTAGAATACTACATAGATAGATATTTGTTATTATATATAGAAAAACAACCAGAACACCCTGAACTAATATTAGCAGGCTCTTACTGCATCCACGGGCATGAGAGGAGGGGTAACATTCTACTGCCGGCACCCCACGGCAGTACGTAGCTTATTATGAATTTACTATTCGACGATGAAGATAGCTTTACATAATATCTTTTTCACTTTACCAACTTAGAAATCGGCCATTATACATGTCTGGATAGAGTGACTTAAATTCAACTTCGACCTCCAGGGAGATCTCACATATGTATTTAGTTTAGGAGAATATTTTAGCTTCGGTAAAATGTAACCTCGTGTTTATTTATTTATTAAAAAAAAACAATTATACATAGAACTTACAGTTAAAACGTTAAGTGTTAGTATAGGTTTAGATTTAGATTTATTTATTTAACAAAGAGCTTACCTACATGATAATCTGGTTAATAGCCTCCTTAAGCCTATATTTGGTTTATCTGGATACTAGGTTCTAGTCTAGGTCAATTAATAATTACGCTAATCTAATAGAACATTATGAAACAAGTGTGCAATATTGGTCATTACATTACAGTCGAGGCGGGATTGCAGCCAGAGCCGAAGGCGAGGGCGTAATGGAGCAGAGAGTGTAATGATCATTGCTCACACGTGTCATACGACGTTTTTAACACACTTGCGAGGAAAAAAAAAATTAATTTACCACACAGCGACGAATACGATAAAACCAAATAATACCTAATATAATGAAATTCATCATCATTTCAGCCATAAAACGTCCACTGATGAACACAGGCCTCCCTCATGGATCTCCATGAGGGGTAGTTGCCATTCTCACCACGCTTGGCAGGCGGGTTGGTGAGCGCAGTATCGGATGTTGATACACGGATAGACGCTGCCGCCCATCTTCCGGAGGTATCCCTTAGCAGGCTCTTACTGCATCCACGGGCATGAGAGGAGGGGTATCATTCTACTGCCGGCACCCCACGGCGGATAATGAAATTAATTGTTGTTAATAACAAACAGTTTGTAAATATCTGCCCTTTCTAAAGAATGTTCAACGTCCGTCATACCTACAACGTCATAGTGCCCCTCCTCTCTTGGGGCAACGTTCTACTGCAGGCACCCAACGGCAAAAAAAGTGTATAATGCAGTGTATTATATTCTGTGTATTAAAATAATATATATAAATATAAGGCCTTAAGGCATCTATTATAGATGATCTATACAGCGTCAGCAACTGGTAATCATGCTGTACGGGACGCTGCAGTGCCTGGGACATTGTTAGATGGATTAGGCTTGCCCAGCACCTATACCATCCTCTCAGCTTAGTCAGCTATTATTCAGAGGAAAGAACAGGTCAATACGTCTGAAGCTAACCAAGCCGCGGGTTTCCTCACGATGTTTCCTTCACCGTTACAGCTCGTGTTAAGTGTGCACATATGTACATTTTTCAAGAAAGAAAAATCCATTGGTGCACGGCCGGTATCGAACCCACGACCTTCGGATTGAAAGTCGGGGGTACATACCACTCGGCCAACACGGCTTATTAAATACGATGACGAAGATAAATAATTAGTCTAAGTTTAATTATGCTTATATCTGTGTACATCTCTGATAATGCCTACGGTCTTCTTGTTGTAAAATAACCATCTTAGACTAATACTGTGCTAATACGCCGAGGTCCGCTATAAATTAAACCTCGTTAGCTATTTAATTAATATTTTCATCGAGTGAACTTAGCTCCAACTTCATAATGAATCATAGAGACAGTATATTAAGTTATTAAGCCTGAGTTACAGCAAGGCAGTTTGTTATTTACTACTTGCGCTTGGCTGCTTTCCAAGGTGTATCGGGCCACAGGGGGATGTGAACAGCTGGGCTACTGAACGAATGAGTGAATGAAATCAAGGAATGAAGATAACGACTTATTTAAGAGGCCTATGCAGTCACACTGAATAACACTTTTGTGTTAATAACCAGTTTCCTGCTTCATAATTAACCTTAGACTAATTATTTATGTTCGTTATTGTATTTATTTGACGTTTACAAGTAGATATTGTTACCACAAACAAATAAAAGCAGGCGAATGAATTTGAGTTTGACGAATAAGTGAATAAGTAATAATAATATATTATTATTCTTTTATTATTTTATTTATCAATTTGTGGTGTTAATTTTTCTTACTATTGTTATTTAATTGTTAATAATTCTTTCAATGTATTTATTTGTTTTTGACTTGTATCAATAAATGAACTTGATCTTGAACTTAAGTAAATCGGCGAATCGAGAAATGCAAGGTTATTTTTTTTACTACAACTACTCTGATATAGATAAAGTAATAAGTATAAATCTGCTTAAACGTGCTATATTCATTTTCAAAAACATTATTTAAAATGACAAAAAAGGGAATAGAGTAAATTAATTTGAATTTGTCAAAATAAGTTAGGAGGTATACATATTAGTTACTAAGGCTTAGTAACTAATATACCTCCTAACTTATTTTATTAATATCCGTAGCGAAGCATAATCGCAATCAGAAATATGCGTAACTGTATTTAAGCCAAATTCGATTTTACATTTTGTTTAAGATGTACATTTTGAACACATGTTTTTAAATCTCTTATATCTGCATCTCAATCAAATGTAAATAATACTAAATGGGAGCAGTCTTATAGCTAAGAAGCGATCTCTTCCAGACACAAACAGTAAAAAGTAAACACTGTTTTTCTAAAATTTCTTTCCCACTACGGCTACCCTAGCTGTTGAACCACAAAACTTGTGAGAATGTGACCCAACTGTTTAGATATGAGCTGCAGTCCCCATAGAAACATTAACTTGAGCGACAAATTATTAAGAGTCCAATTTGGAGGAAGGCAGTTGTTTTTATGTTCAAAGCCGATTTGGGAGTTCAGCATCATCATTGCAGCCGTAGGACGTCCACTGGCTGGGCATAGGCATCCCTTATAAATTTTAAAGTACTGGACAGGGGTTGTTTCCATACTCACCACTCGCGGCGAGCGCAGTACGGGACGAAAAGACGCTGCTGCCCATTTTCCACAAGTTAGGTCCCTCCTGAGCAGATTGCAGATTATGATAAGATTGCAGATTTTAGATGTTAAAAATAAATAAAACCAGCCAAGAGCGAGTCAGACTCGCGCACCGAGGGTTGTGTGCCATCATCTATACTAATATTATAAAGCTGAAGAGTTTGTTTGTTTGTTTGCTTGAACGCGCTAATCTCAGGAAGTACTGGTCCGATTTGAAAAATTATTTCAGTGTTAGATAGCCCATTTATCGAGGAAGGCTATAGGGTAGTTGTAAGCAATGGTTGTTGTAGGTGCGATACGAAGTTCGCCGGGACACATAGTACAATGTGTCAAAAGCGGTTTACATTTATTGGAGAACCTTGATAAGATATTCATCTGTGACAGACAGACAAAGTCACGCCATAAGGGTTCCTTTTTACCATTTCGTTCTGGAACCCTAACAATATTCATTATTTTACGTGTTTTTGGCAAAGTCACACCATAACTTTGGCGAGCTCTGTGGCGCAGCGGGCGAAGGTCCGCCTGCGACGCAAGGGGTTGCGGGTTCGATTCCCGCCTCGGGACTTATATCTGTACGATCTGCAGATATTTGTTCAGGGTGTTCTGGGTGTTTTTATATATCATCATCATCATATCAGCCCGTTGACACCCACTGCTGGGTATAGGCCTCCTCTTCAGCACGCCAACGTAAACGGTCCTGTGCAAGTCTCATCCACTGTCGTCCGGCAACCCTGGCTAGATCGTCCGCCCATCTGGCAGGTGTTTTTATATATATAAATAAATAAATAATAAATAAACAAATAATGCTGGACAAATCACACAGCATCGTCTAGCCCCAAACTAAGCAGAGCTTGTGTTATGGGTACTAGATGACTGATATACTTAATACATTATACTACATAGATAGATATGTTTATTAGCTATTTTTATTATATAATAAAAATATCTATCTATGTAGTATAATGTATTAAGTATATCAGTCATCTAGTACCCCTAACACAAGCTCTGCTTAGTTTGGGGCTAGACGATGTTGTGTGATTTGTCCAGCATTATTTGTTTATTTATTATTTATTTATTTATAAGGGTTCCTTTTTACCATTTCGTTCCGGAACCCTATTATTACAATACAATATTAATAATACAATATTCATTATTTTACGTGTTTTTTTAACTTTAAAACAAGGAGAAGGTTCTCAATACGACTGTATTATTTTAATTTATTATCTTTCTGTCATCAGTGCTCCGTCTTTTATCAACATATTTCTTCTTCTTCTCCCAGCCCGGAATCACCCACTGTTGGGTATACCCAGTGTGTGATTCCGGGCGGCCTATCAAAGCCTATCAAAGGGGGCCTATAGGTCTCCCTTAATTTTTGCCTGCCTCCTCTGTCCTGTGCCATTCGTATTCAGGAGTGCCCAGCGATCTTTATAATGTCGTCGACCCAACGCGCTTTCGGACGACCATAACTTCTTCGGCTAGACCTCGGCCACCGCTCAACCGATTTAGAAAATTGTTTCTGGTAAAAGATTGAAACCTACGGAAGACATCCTGTACTGCGCTCGCCAACCCGCCAACCCGCAGAGCGTTTGTATTATGGCTACTACTCCGCATGATCAGAACTTAGTGATCAATGAAATCAATGAATGTTTATACTATATATGGCACCTCCAGTCGTAGACTGACTCAATCCAAAATTCATATTTTTGGGAAATGGTAGAAAATGTGTTTCTGTCCTTGACAGTTTTTGATAAATCACACTATAACTTTATGAAACAGAGAGCTATTACAGTTTGTTTATGATTTACTCTGTTTCTGATTTACTAGGCGATAGAGCGCACTTTTTTGAGTCGTTCTGTATACTTAACATAATTCACCCAAATTTTGAATTGAGTCAGTCTACGACTGGAGGTGCGATATACATATGTTAGATTTAAGGCTAATATCTATGGCCCGTAGATCTGTGTACTTTTCTATTGTTGCCTGAGAATAAAGATATTATTATTATCGGGAAATTTGTTTTTCTCAGTCGTCTGACTGGTATAAACTGCATTACGGGTTACAAAAACCAAGTAAATGCAGCGTATATTTGGATGTTTCAATTTATTGGTGTGGATGATGGGTCTACGAGTATCTCCATGAATTTTCTGACTATTCTACACGTATTGAGAATGGCTGCTTTTTGTAGAGTTGTGTATATGAATGCGTTTAATCTAATATCTCTATACTGCGATGTAAATGTTTTGGTATCACTCCTGTGGAAGAGAGCACTATAGGTACAATATATAATTTATTTTGTCTCCATATTCTGATTATTTCGTCTTTCAGGTCTACGTACTTTGTAATTTTATCTGTAATTGTTTTCTGTATGTTTGTAGTAGGTTTACCATGAGTTTTCACAACCTATACTCGCTAGCGACTGTAGTTAAAAAGATGTATGAAATCTTGTACAGCGCCTCTAGCGGATAGCTTGTTACTAAAATACGCAGTAAACTATACTACAGCAGCGACTGTAGTTTGGGCTTAATTTGCTTAGAATTTGGGACCATGAGTTATAAATCTGACAGATGTCATAGTAACGTACTATTACTACTGCAGTAACGGCAGGCGATCTAACAGTGACAACTCATGGTAGACACACAGGTTAAACATTCTGTTACACTTTGCTGTTATCACCAGGCAAGAAGTAGGCAGTCGATAAGAAAACCAAGGTACGTGATTAATTTTCTGAATCAGTGATTTTTAATTAAAATCTAGTTATCCTATTTCATCAAATCAAATCTTCTGGTTTACAGACGACCTATTTCTACATCTACTCCTAGAATAGAAACACTAAGATAAACAATATATAACATTATTATATAACATACATAATAATGTTATATAACATTAGCCGTGGGATGCCGGCAGTAGAATGTTACCCCTCCTCTCCTACCCGTCGATGCAGTAAGGGACACCTCCGGAAGATAGGCAGCAGCGTCTTTCCGTATATCAACATCCCGTACTGCGCTCACCAACCCGCCTGCCAAGCATGGTGAGTATGGCAACTGCCCTTCATGGAGATCCATGAGGGAGGCCTTGGTTCAGTAGTGGACGTTTTACGGCTGAAGTGATGATGATGGTTATATAACATAAGGTCAGGTGCGTGTCAGGCCACGCGCTATGTAGGCTTCCGCAGTTAACTGTAGACCTGTTAAGTTGTTAGAAGTATGTAGGTGTATGGTTTTTTACGTTTACCAAAACATATTCATCATCATCGTCATTTCAGCCGTAAGACGTCCACTACTGAACACAGGCCTCCCTCATGGATCTCCATGAGGGGTAGTTGCCATACTCACCACGCTTGGCAGGCGGGTTGGCGAGCGCAGTACGGGATGTTGATACACGACAAGACGCTGCTGCCCATCTTCCGGAGGTATCCCTTTGCAGACTCTTACTGCTTCCACGTGCATGAGAGGAGGGGTAACATTCTACTGCCGGCACCCCACGGCCAAAACATATTAGCAGGAAGGAATTGAGTTTTCGGTTTAAAGTATTGCTGTGTGTTTGGGAAACCGCATCACTTATTTGAGCGACTATTTCTCCGAAACTAAAAAAAGCTAGCTTAACCCTTAAAGTTATATAATATAGTTAGTATAATATAGTTTATAGTTCGACGAGCTCTGTGGCGCAGCGGGCGAAGGTCCGCCTGCGCTGCAAGGGGTTGCGGGTTCGATTCCCGCCTCGGGACAAATGTCTGTACGATCTGCAGATATTTGTTCAGGGTTTTCTGGGTGTTTTTCTATATATAATAAAAATATCTATCTATGTAGTATAATGTATTAAGTATATCAGTCATCTAGTACCCATAACACAAGCTCTGCTTAGCTTAGGGCTAGAAGGTGCTGTGTGATTTGTCCAGAATTATTTATTTATTTATTTATAGTTTTTTTAGGTTTGTAAAGCTAGCAGTTTAGATTTTAGAGGAAAGGACGCTCGATAAAAATAAATAAATTATAAAAATCGTAATCCGTAAATGGTTTGAAAATACCTATTTAACGATGACCCACTTGATAGGAAAATAAAAAACAAAAAAGTTCATTTCCACTTTACACGTATGGGAGGTACCCAAAGACATTTCCACCTTTGGAAGTACCCCAAATTAATCATTTTTTTTTGCATTTTTTTTGTGCGCTCAGCGTTTCACGTTAATTCGTCAGGTTAATAGCAAAGATTTAAATCTTTAGATAAGCCCTTACCGTAATGAGTCCGCACTGTTTTGTTTCCACACGAAATGAGTGAGCTCACTCTTTTAGAATCAGTGTACCTCTAAGCACAGTGTTAGCCTGAGGTGGCGTGTGTTATATTTTTCACGAAAGTTTGTGAAATATGATTGAACAGTAAATGGAAACTACTGTTTGGTTAATTGGCAAAGCCAGTGTGAGTGCATTGGCATTATTGTTATCACTCATATAAAGACAATGCCATAGTTTTTGGTGTCAGGGCACACCTAACGGTTTGGTTAATAGGCGATAATCGACGCGGTCTGGCCCCGCGTGCATCTGAGTGGTTTGACTAATGACAGAGACATCGGCAGACGCGCCTGACAGCTGTCAAACTAGATAGATCACGTGGGTGGCAGCGTAGCAATCAATTTGTTTTTCGCGTGAAATTTTACCTATGTGTACCGTTATTAAAAAGTACATTTATACGGGTATTTATCGCGTAAAGAATGAAAAATCCATTGGTGCATGGCCGGTATCGAACCCACGATCTTCGGATTGAAAGCGTTTTCGGCTACGGTGACCTTATTTAATTTAATTAATTAATTTACCTTCTAATTTCGGAGGTACATACCACTCGGCCGACACGGCTTTCTTGAAAAATGTATGTGCATACTTAACACGAGCTTTAACGGTGAAGGAAACATCGTGAGGAAACCCGTGGCTTAGTTAGCTTCAGACGTATTGCCCTGTTCTTTCCTCTGACTAATAGCTGACTAAGCTGAGAGGATGGTATAGGTGCTGGGCAAGCCTAATCCATCTAATAATGTCCCAGGCACTGCAGCGTCCCGTACAGCATGATTACCAGTTGCTGACGCTGCATAAATTACCTATCTATAATAATATGTAGATGCAAAGATCTATATATATATTATTATTTATTATTAGGTATGCTGAGATGGTTTGGACATGTCGAGAGAATGAATGAAGAACGATTGACGAAGAAAGTGTATAAGGCGAGTGTGAATGAAAGTGTTGGAAGGGGTAGACCTAGGCGGACGTTTCAAGACCAAATCAGGGACGTCTTGAAAAAAGGCCAGGTCAAGAGTACCCTAAACCGAAGAGCATGTATGAAGGGAATAATGAAAGTGGACGAAGCGAAACAAGTATGTAAGGATCTTAGCAAGTGGAAAGAAGTTGTCTCTGCCTACCCCTACGGGAAAAAGGCATGATTATATGTATGTATGTACGTATTTATTATATTAGTATATTATTATTTATTACTAGAGAGGAACTAAAGATGTATTCGGCAAAGTACAAGCAGCGCAGGTCTGCAATGACTGGCAAATATAAGTGACAATGCAGTAGACGGGGTCACGATCACTATATGGCTGAGATGATGATGATATCATCTTCATCATCTCAGCCATATCGTCTTCTCAGCCATAAACTACCTACATGGGGTTTATGCCATACTTACCACGCATGGAAGGCGGATTGACGAGCGCGGTACGAAATGCCGATACCCGGAAAGACGCTGCTGGATGCAGTAAGAATCTGCAAATGGATAACTCGGGAAGACAGGCAACATGCTACTGCCGGCTCGCACGTATAGTTCTGTAACATTAATCATTTAATGCTAAAGAAATTTCAAAGTACGAAACCGTGCGAAGGGAATCTTTGAATACCTCATACCTTGTAGGTCCGTCTGTCTGTATACAATCATCACAGCTGTAGTACTTACTGTCCATGTACAATGGTGACCAGGGGATTTTTGCCATACTTGCCACGCTTGGCAGGCAGTATGGGATTTTGATACACGGAAAGACGCTACTGCCCATCTTCCGGAGGTATCCCTTAGCAGGCTCTTACTGCATCCACGGGAATGAGAGGAGTGGTAACATTCTACTGCCTACGGCTTTTCATAATAAAGAAATTTCAAAGTACCTCATACCTTGTAGCTCCGTCTGTCTGTATATCACGGCAGTAAAACTTATTAATGGTCACACTTTCTTTTGTCTTCATTCGACGGGGGCGGCCCGTGGGACAGACTCAAATGGAACAGCGGAGCGTTTAGGAGTTGAGTTATGGTGTTGGGTAGACGCACAGATAATATAATACTCGTGGATGTCATCATCATTATCATCTGTAGGACTGCTGTCCACATCCACGGCTGGACATAGGCCGCCCTTATGGACAAATAATCAGGGGGTTTTTGATTGCCACGCTTTCCAGGAATATAAAGATAAAGATAAAGATAAATTTATTTCACATAAACCAACATTGCTTATTACATAAATAATACAGAGTCACTTACACTAAGATACCACTGCAGGGAGGAAGAGCATAGGCACCCAAACTAGGAAAAATCCTGTATGATGGCATACCTAGACCTTCCGCCAGAATAACAAAATCATTTTACTTTCACATAACATGCGTTTAGGTTCTCATTAACAGTTAAACAAAGTGTTGTAATTTGATTTGAATAGAAATAATTAATTAATTACTAATAATCAATTACCGGTATTTAAGCAAATGGGAGTGTGAGTGTGTGTGTATCAATGTTATTGGGTGTGAGGTGTGTGTGTGAGTGTGTGTAAATGTTTATGTGGGTGTGTGTTTGTGTGTGTGCGTGCGTGTGTGTGTGTGTTATAGTGAGTGTGTCTTTGTTTATGTTTTGTTTGTACGTTAAGAAAGAATAGTTAGCAGACCTTCAATGGAGTTGTAGCTTTGCTCCCTTAACCAATTCTCGACAGCAACTTTGCACTTGTAGCTAGTCATAGGATAGGAATATTAAATAGAAAGATTATTATTATTTATATTAAATAGAAAGATTAAATAGAAAGGATTTGTTTAATGTTAAATAATGTAAGTCAAATTCGTGAGCAACCCAATTTAAAAAAAAAGCCAAAAAAGAGCATCTATTATAGATGATTTATACAGCGTCAGCAACTGGTAATCATGCTGTACGGGACGCTGCAGTGCCTGGGACATTGTAAGATGGATTAGGCTTGCCCAGCACCTATACCATCCTCTCAACTTAGTCAGCTATTATTCAGAGGAAAGAACAGGTATAATTAACCCAATTGAATAGAGTACCTAAATCTATTAAATTGGGTTGCCTACGAATTTGATGAATAAATATGAATAAATAAATAAATTTTAATGAATGAGATTTCTACAGACAAACCGTAAGGATACATAATTATTACTACTACGCTTCTAACTTTATAAATGTATACAATATGTAAGTACCTATATTATTATACTAGAATGTTATTAATATTTTTAAGAATTTGCTCCTTCTTTCTCTAACTTAGTACACCTCCGACCATTCTTCTTATCATCTGTATCTTCTCCATCCAAAGGTTATCTGGCAGAGATTGCTTCTGAGCGATAAAACCGCCCATTGTACCTTGATTTGTAATATGTTATTTGTAATTTGCTTATTTTCTGCATTTTGTGTACAATAAAGTGTTTTCCGTGGGGTGCCGGCAGTAGAATGTCACCCCTCCTCTCCTGCCCGTGCATGTAGTAAGAATCTGCTCGGGGATTTCTCCGGAAGATGGGCAGCAGCGTCTTTCCGTGTAAGAACATCTCAAACTGCGCTCACCAACCCGCCTGCCAAGCGTGGTGAGTATGGTAACAACCCCTCATGCACTTCGATCTCTGAGTCAATGAGGGAGGCCTACGTCCAGCAGTGGATATCTTACGGCTGTAATGATGAAAGTGTTTTCATTCATTAATTCATTCACTCAATGTACACAATGTAACGCGTGCTTTTTTAAAGGGTAAAAAAAAACATTGTGATCAAACTCGAGGGATAATCATAAATAATTTATACATATCTAGGTAAAAAGCCAAAATAATACATATTCAGCGCAATTATGAAAGCCTTACCATGTTTTACACAATAATAATTTTATACACGGTTTTTTTCCCGGCAAGGTAAGGTCTCTAAAACCGCGGGTACATATAGAAAAATACCTTATAAACTAAAGGTAAATATATGCATCAACTTCAGACGTATTCACCAGCGCTTTTCTCCGAACAATACCTACCTGGCTAACCTAAGATGGTACAGTCATAGCAAGCATCTAAAAATGTACCAGCCACTGCAACATCCCGTACGCCGTGAGTTAACTGTTGCTAACGCTGTATAAATCATCTCTAAAGAGTGACTTTTTAGTGCCATGAATACAGCGAACAGCATAATACCTTGCCACGGTACACCTTGTCCCCAAAATCTAAAGCAATTTGCAAAATAACCTAGCACTTGGAACCATTAATGGAATTTATAGGACTATCTATCATCGCTGCCCGAACAAGAGTATGACAAAGGCTCCCCACAGAGGCATTCCATACAACATGATGCATTGGGACAAGGCCAATTGTGTAGGGACTAATTAATAGAAATTTGAATTAATTTATTGGAGTTTGAGAAATAACATTGGACTATATTGTTTGTGCTCGGTAATAAAATTAGACTGGTGGTTTGATGGGTACGTTCATAATATGGTATAACAACATATTTTGAAACATTTTCAAAAGTGAAAATAAATTCTATAGTGCTAATAAACCACTAAAAAAATCATTATATTTTCATTCAATTGATAATATGTGCCAACAGCATTTGAATCACAGATAATATTTACACACTTGTATTTGAATTTGCCGTTCCGCCGTGGGGTGCTGGCAGTAGAATGATACCCCTCCTCTCATGCCCATGGATGCAGTAAGAGCCTGCTAAGGGATACCTCCGGAAGATGGGCAGCAGCGTCTATCCGTGTATGAACATCCCATACTGCGCTCACCAACCCGCCTGCCAAGCGTGGTGAGTATGGCAACTACCCCTCATGGAGATCCATGAGGGAGGCCTGTGTTCATCAGTGTACATTTTATGGCTGAAATGAAATGATGATTTGAATTTAATTTTTTGTTTGCTCGTAATTTAATGAAAATACATTTTTTTCTGTAAATAACGTCACTTAGAGTGTAAACAAAATGGTTTTAAGACAAAATTGTTATAAAAGTTCTTTAAATTTATTAGAATAAAGCCGAAATTATGCCCTGTATCCTCTGAAGTAGGTACAGTACCTATTCACAGCCGGTGATCTTCGAAACTAGGTACTGGTCCGATTTCCACCAAACAAAGCTACACTATTTGATTAAAGACACTATTGATCAAGTCATCTTTCGAATAAGAAAGCAACATTAAAGCGGTTAGGAGCTACGATGCCACGAACACACAAACACTTAAAACTTATAACACCCCTTTGGCCGGGGGTTAAAACAAGTCAAAAAGTCTGGAACCGAATATGTTGTGGGTTTCCTCGTTTCAAGATGAAAAATAGATTCTCAATATCAGTATACAAATAGTACAAAAAGTTAGAAGGCCAGAAAATGTAGGTTCCATTTCAAATAAAGGTTGGCCTAGATTTTCGCGATAAAAATAAGAGTCATTTTGTTTCTTTCCAAATAGCCGATATATGTTGGTAAATCTAGAGAGCTAGATTGTACCTACTGCTTCTTTTGACGCAGTGGCGCGGTGCGTAAACCGACTGAGACGCAGCAGGTGCGGGTTCGATGTCCGCCGAAGGGCAAAAGTTTGAACAAACTGCTGATACTTCTTTCGGGTCAGGGTGTGATAGGACCTACTGAAGGATCTTGTAACACTGTTACAAGATGGGAATGACAAAAATGACGTCCCAACGTGTACCACTCACTGTTACACGGCGGAAACAAATTTCTAAAATGTATTCTCCTCCACCCAGCCGTGGGGTGCCGGCAGTAGAATGTTAACCCTCCTCTCATGCCCGTGGATGCAGTAAGAGCCTGCTAAGGGACACCTCCGGAAGATGGGCAGCAGTCATCCGTGTATCAACATCCCTTACTGCGCTCGTCAACCCGCCTGCCAAGCGCTATGAGTATGGAAACTACCCCACATGGAGATCCATGAGGGAGGCCTGTGCTCAGTAGTGGACGTTTTACGGCTAAATTGATGATGAATTTCGGTTTAAAGCTCATAAACTCAATTAACTCCTATTAATGTGTTATCCCCCTCACCGTAATGAGGCCGCACCGTTTTTTTCCACACGAAATGAGTGACCTCACTCATTTGAGATCAGTGTACCACTAGTGTTATCCGGACGTGGAGTGTGCTATTTATTTCACGAAAGTCCGTGCAACATGATTGCACAATAAATGGTAACAATAACAGTTTGGTTTATTGGCAAAACCAGTGTGCGTGCGTCGGCATTATTGTTAACACCCATATGAAGAAGATGTCACAGTTTATGGTGTATCTAACGATTAAAATCTTTGCCTACAGACCCCTAAATAGCCGGATGTCGCGTATATTACTGGAACGGAGGCGCGAATCGAATTTATGAGGCAATTCAATTTGCAATCGACATTTTTGGTATCAAGTCTAAGACACGGTAATAGGATCCCCCTTCTATTGTGTACGAAGGGTCTATTCTGATATCGTGCGAGATTAGGGATCTCGGATGAAGCTTTTGGAACAAATTGGAGGTAGGTAGATTAGGGTGTTACCATTTTTTATCCGCGATAAAGAGGTTACCTAACGTTTTGAGGTGCATTTACGTACATACGTAAGTGAATTCCGTCCGTTGGCAGTCACTGCAGTCGTTAATATCACATCATCGAGGACATACCCAATGAGCCATTTTCAGTAACAAATCAAAAAGAGTTTTCTACTAAACCTAACAGATGGAGCTGGCAAGCGGAGTAAGCAAGTTTGTGATTAATCCTGTCATTGTCAAATTGTGCCTACCAGTAAAAGAAAATTAACGCCATCTATAAGGTTCGAGGTAACTATTTTTGAAGTTTTTACTTTTTAATGAAAACGCCTCATAGAGAGGAAATGTCATTTATTTTGTCTAAACAACAATTCCGCCAAAAATATTTCATAGTTGTACGGAAAAGTACACAAGTCGGCTGTTGGCGCTGTATACTGTCAAAGGCGAGAGACAGTTGTCATTGCATTAAGTCTTGTCTTGTCTTTATATGTTATGGCTTTTTGTGTTTGGTTTTGCACAGTTCCGCCAGTGTCAAGTTAATTTATAAATCTTTCTCTAATAAAACGTTACAAAGCTACAAGTTTCTTCCCTTCTCTCCCTAAAAAATAAATTGTCTGCATGTGCTCTCATAAAATTTCTAAAATATTATGATATAAAACTATAGTTACATATGTATTATAATTACTATATTAAATACATAATATTTCTTTCATTATTTTATTCTTTTACTATCTATGACTGTTAGAAAAAATGATTATTGTATTATTTTATGTTTTTCTTTTCTTATAACAGATTTCAGTTTTAATTTTCACAGTCGCGCCCGTGCATAATTTTGAAACGGGTGTTATTATCTTTGTATAAACTATCTGTACCGTGAACCAGCTACGTGAAGTTGGCAGTAGTATTCCTACTTAAAAAAGGAATAAGTTGCCATTAAATAATAAAAAAAATAAAAAAAGCTACAAGTGCAAAGCACTAATGGGCTGCCAACATGGCTAGCCAAATAACTTACGAATTTATAAATTAACTTGACACTGGCGGAATTGTGTTAAATCAAACACAAAAAGCCATAAAATAAAAAGACAAGACAAGCACTAATGTAGCACTAGATCTAGAAATAATATTTGTATACCAATTCACAGACTTGCGAAAGTGGGTAAAAGCTTCCTATGTATTGGTATAAAATTATTTAATAAATTGTCCCAAGATTTACGCAGCATTAATGATTCGGACTTTAATGTGAAAATTAGAAAATTATTATTATATAAATCCTATTACAATATTGACGAAGCTCTTGCTGATGACTTTTTACATTGTGAGATACCTACTTAGTAGTTATTTATTACTTAGTCTTACTATTATGTGTTTTTAATGTATATGTATTCTAAAACTGTTATAATTTGACTTTTCCAAGTGTACGATTGTATCTTTATAGAATAAATGATTTGTATTGTATTGTATTGTATGTGTTTTTCTGAATTCTTATGACCTTATTTCCTCTCTATTGGATATACAAGTGCTCGATGTATCTCATATTCTTATTAAAAAAACTAGGCCAGGTGAGTGTTGCTCCACGCGTTTTGCAGGGTTCCGCAGTTACCCGTAGACCCACAGAATAGAAAAGAGGTTTATTTTTGTCTTTACTCTTCTGTGCGTAGACCTGTTTTTAGAAGTTGATGAATGATTTTTACGCTTAACAAAACATATTTATTTATTAGGACCACCAACAAGAGATACAAAGATTCAACATAATTTAAAACTAAGGGACTAAGGGCCTTGTGCTCCCCTAACTAAAGGCGGCCACAGCATGCACACAATTGAGCGCAACTCAACAAAAATAGGTACTAAAGGTAGTATCTAGTAAGTATTGAAGTTATATTGAGTAACAACAGGTAACAACCTAATAATTACATAATTATCTCAAACAAAATATTAACAGGTATTTATTGAGTTCTCGTTATTTTATATGTCCATGCAAAATAACAGCTTTCTAGGAATAGCACAGCGAATAGTCTCTACGTAAAGCCGAAGACATACAAATTGTAACTATAGGTAAGGGTTCCTTGTTGTGGCAAAGCCGTGTTGGCCGGGTGGTATGTACCCCGACATTCAATCCGAAGGTCTTGGGTTCGATACCGGCCGAGGACCAATGGATTTTTCATCTTGAAAAATACATATATATGTGCACACTTAACACGTGCTTTAACGGCGGAGGAAACATCGTGAGGAAACCCGCGCTTTGTTAGCTTCAGACGTATTGACCTGTTCTTTCCTCTGCCTTATAGTTGACTAAGCTGAGAGGATGGTATATGTGCTGGGCAAGCCTAATCTATCTAACAATGTCCCAGGCACTGCAACGTCCCGTACAGCATGACTACCAGTTGCTGACGCTGTATAAATCCTCTATAATAAATGCAAAGCCTCCTTGTTGTACTACGAAACTCCAGAAAGGTCTAGATCGCGACGACCAACGCCTTCAAATAATAATAACCAAAACAGTTATCGCGTTGAAACACCGCGAAAACTCCTGTCTGCCTTTCAGCGTTATTTGGCGAATGTTTTGTGGGTCCCTGGAAATTCGCGGGTGCTCGACAACACTCGGGCGAGCCGGCCTGTTTGATCTTGCATTTATTACTTATTCAATGGACGAGCGACGCCATGATTTTTTCGCTCTAGGGTTCAGTTTGCATGATATGAAACCATAGTATATCATCATCTCATGCCTTTCAAAATTAACGTGAGATACATTCATTTTGTAAAAACGGGAATTACTCACGTAGTATTCAGTGTCGTGTCGGCCCCACGCGCGGACGGGCAATCCCATGATGATGATTTTCTTGAAAAGTCGAAACGTATCGGAATAATCTTCGACGTTACAATACTACGTGAGTAATTCCCGTTTTTACAAAATGAATGAAATGAAATGAAATGAAATAATTTATTTGCCTCAAGTATGGTTTTACACAGATATTTGTATGTTTATTGTAAGGTATCACACACTTGACCGAACTATCCGGCATGCAAATGTCATTGTTAAGAAGTTATTACTCATATTACATTGCTACATCCACAAAAAATCTGGAATGAACACAGTAGATAAAACAATTTAAAAATAAATATAGAATAATAAAAAAAAAAAAATAATAATAATGTCATGCAAATAATTATAATTAATGGGTATGTCAAATTTTTAATCTAATAATTCTGAAACAGTGTAAAACTGTTTGTCATATAACCATAATTTTAATTTATGTTCAAAACGCTTTATCGGTAGGTCTTTAATGTCTCTTGGAATTTTATTGTAAATGCGTCCACACATTGCAAAACAGTTTTTTTTATAGAGCGTAGTTTTTGATATCTTTGAAAAAACAATTCTGTCACGATCTCTTACACATCTAGTAAAGATATCACCAGCTTTACAAAATTGGTCTAAATGTTCTTTAACAAATTTAGCAGCTTCAAAGACATACATACTGGGTAGAGTTAAAAGTCTAAGTTTTTTAAAAATGGGTTTACATGACTCCCAGGGTGGTATGCCGACTATAGCCCGAATGCATTTCTTCTGTGCAATAAAAACCCTCTGAATATCAGTGGAGTTCCCGTATAAAATTAGACCGTATCTCAACACCGAGGCAATGTATCCGTGATATGCTGTCAGTGTTGTGTTAATATTAGTAGTTTTGCGAAGTCTATATAACACGTAAACAAATCTGTTTAGTTTTTTACAGACATGGTCAACGTGTGCCTTCCAATTACAGTTTCGATCTAAAAATTATGCCTAAAAATTTAGTTTGGTTCACTTCAGTTAGAGCTTGGCCATTATAATTTATACTGAGCTCGCGACGCACTCTACCGTAATTACTAAATTGAATATAATTTGTCTTTATTAAATTCACACAAAGGTTATTGTCAGTAAGCCATGAAATTATTGCATTAATTGTATTATTTATGTCAAGAGTATAATTATGGATGTCAGAATTTGATGAAATAATGATAGAGATATCATCGGCAAAAAGAGTACATGGGTGTGGAGTAATTTGAGGTAAGTCGTTTATGTAGAGCAGAAACAACAGGGGTCCTAAGACGCTACCTTGGGATACTCCACAATTGTTAACTCTGTATTCCGATTTGCTGGCCACTAGATCACTTTCGTCATTAATATTTAAAATTTCGACATTCTGCTTTCTATTACGTAAGTATGAGTCAATCCAATTCAACGCCGGTCCTCTTATGCCGTATTTTTCAATTTTGTTGAGTAGTAGATCATGTGAAACGAAGTCAAAGGCTTTAGACATGTCAAAAAAAACAGCAGTTACCCATTTGCCGTCATCTAAGTCCTCAATAATTTTTTTAGTCAAATTGAAGCAAGCTGATGTAGTCGATCTACCCCTTTGAAAGCCATACTGATCGGTGTTTAAAATATGATGCTTCCCTATGAAGGAGAGCATTCGATTTTGCATGGCCCGTTCAAATATCTTTGATATAACTGGTATAAGAGTGATTGTAGTTTTAAATTTTTGTTTTGACTCCCTTCTTATAGAGCGGTTTCACTGTGGAAAACTTTAGTGAGTTAGGAAAACAACCTTCCTCAAATGACAAGTTAATCATGAAAGTTAGTACTGGCACCAGCTCATTGACACAGGTTTTTAGAATAGATGTAGAAAAACCGTCGTAGCCTACTGATTTTGTATTATTAAGTTTTATTATAATTTTTTTTATCTCGTTACATACTGTTACAGTTACTATTTTTGTAGGTCATACGAAGGTTATTGTTTTGTTTGTTCGTTAAGTCAATCCAGTAGTTGTTAAATTCTTCCGCTATTGTTAGTGGGCTCGATATAATAACATCGTCTTTCTCTATTTTATTTATTAGATTTAATTGTTTGAGTCCATTAGATTCTTGCTTTATTAAATTCCATGAAGTTTTGCATTTGTTTTTAGATTTTTTAAAATACTCTTCTTTGTGTGTTTTTTTTGATTGATCAATACAATTTCGAAGAAGTCGTGAATATTTTTTATAACATTTTTTATTTGTCTTGGTTTTACAACCGTAGTATCTGTAGCGTAACAATCTTTTTGTGTTGCAGCTAATTTTTAGACCTTTAGTTATCCATTTTGATTTGCTATTTTTGTTTGTTATTTTTTTTCTATTATAAGAATAGCAAAGATTATAAAAAAGGGAAAACAATTCATGAAAACTCTCGTACGCTGAGTGGATATTTGATTTTGAATAAGTTTCAGAGAAGGATAATTTTTTGAGGCAGTTTTTAAATTTAATGACGTTTTCAGAGTTATAATCCCTGCTAGTTAAAAATTCTCAGAACATGTATAATTAGGTCTTGTGGGAACATTAAGTAGTTGAGCCGTATGGTCAGAGATTCCCCAGTGTAAAAGTTCCCCCTTAGCTGAAGTAATATTACTGATCAAGTGATCAATACAGCTCTTTTGCCGTGTTGCCTGCTCTATGTGCATGATGAGATTATAATTCAACAACAATTCGCGAAACTCTGTGGTTTTTTTTCCTTCTCTAGTGTGTTTATATTCAAGTCTCCCACTATAATAACCCTTTTTTTACTTTTTATGCAGACGTTATGGAGCAGAATACGAAATTTTTTAATAAACAAATGGAAATCGGATGTAGGTGTTCTATAGATACAAATAACCCATATCATATGATGATCTATCATCTTATCCCGTTTGCAACCACTGCTGGGTATAGCTTCCTCTTTGATGGGCCATTCTTTCCGGTCCCTTACGATTTGAATCCACCGGTTTCCAACGGAACTAACTTTTGTAGTATATAAAAGCAAAAATATCGGCTAAGTTCGAGTCCAACTCGCGCACGAAAGGTTTTGTACCATTATTTAAATTTAATTTTTAATTTAAAAAAACTAAATATTTTATTATGTGAATATTTCAGCGTCTAACTTTTGCCGTTATTAATATCGAGCAAAGAACGGAAAAAAATCACGTTTTTTGTATGGGAGCTCCCCTTGAATATTTGTTTTATTTTAATTTAGTTACTTATACATTTTTTAAGTGAATATAAAACTTATTATTATGTAAATATGCCTTTTGCCGTTCTTAATATCGAGCAAAAAACGGCAAAAAAATTACGTTTGCTGTATGGGAGCTCCCCTTATTTTTTTTCAGTTTTTAGTATTTGTTGCTTAGCGGCAACAGAAATACATCATCTGTGAAAATTTCAACTGTCTAGCTATCACGGTTCATGAGATACAGCAGGCAGACAGACGGACAGCGGAGTCTTAGTAATAGAGTCCCGTTTTTACCCTTTGGGTACGGAACCCTAAAAATACGTTTGACAGCGATGATCGAGAGATATACGCCTGTTGCAAACCTGTCGCCAGATACGTAATCCTGCCGGCAGGATCCTACGATCCTTCCTTGATGGATTGTAATCTATCCGGGGCCCTTCACCGTGGGACTCACCCTTGACCGGTTTGTTTAATTATTTAACTAGGTTGCGACCGCAGCTGAAGTGTTTTGTTTCGTCGCGTATAATTTAATGTTTCCTCTAGTTTTATGATGATGGGGCGCGCGTACAAATCATTTGAACCTACGAAGTAAATAATAGCCGTGGGGTGCCGGCAGTAGAATGTTACCCCTCCTCTCATGCCCGTGGATGCAGTAAGAGCCTGCTAAGGGATACCTCCGGAAGATGGGCAGCAGCGTCTTTCCGTATATCAACATCCCGTACTGCGCTCGCCAACTCGCCTGCCAAGCGTGGTGAGTATGGCAAATACCCCTCATGGAGATCCATGAGGGAGGCCTGTTCAGTAGTGGACTCTTTACGGCTGAAATGATGATGATGACGAAGTAAATTGTCCTTGCACAGCTTTCCAGTGTGTCTACCATGAGTTGTCCCTGTTAGATCGCCTGCCGTTACTAAAGTAGTAATAGTACGTTACTATGACATCTGTTAGATTTGTAACTCATGCTACCAAATTCTAAGAAAATGAAGCCCAAACTACAGTCGCTGTAGTATAGTTTACTGCGTATTTTAGTACCAAACTATCCGCTAGAGGCGCTGTACAAGTTTTCATACATTTTTTAACTAACAGTCGCTTACTAGTATTGTGAAAACTCATGGCAGACCACCGATCACGGCCAAGATGCATGTCGTAACACCAACAGCTGGCAAGATACTCTTAGATAGGCGATTAATTATTAACAAGTACTCAGGTACGCGTAATGTAGGTTAGTTAGTGGAGGGCTGCCTGAATATAGGATTATATCTTTTGTCGCGGGGTGCAGGCGGCTGTAGAATGTTACCCCTCCTCTCTTGCCCGTGGATGCAGTAAGAGCCCGATCAGGTCTGATATGATGAGATGTGAAAGGCAAATAAATAATGCTGGACAATTCACACAGCACAGCTTGTGTTATGGGTACTAGATGACGATACACTTAACAATACACGACACAGATAGATATTTTTACTATTTCTAGAAAAACATCCAGAATACCCCTGAAGAAATATCTGCTCAGAATGTGTTCAGAAGTGTCAGCAGAAATGTCTTCCCCCGTTGCGTAATAGAGGTGCTTGAAAAGTGCGTCAACGAACGGAAGCGAATATTATCGTCCTGGGTTTAGTATTAAACAGTCTGGCTTGAAAAGTGCGTCAACGCACGGAAGTGAATATATCTTCGCGTGTCAGTGAGCCGGAGCAGACGATAGACAGTGGTTCAACGCGGGTTCATTCAGCCAAACTGATTGGTACCGCGATAGTCCGCGGCTTAACCCCGGTTTATTCAGACAACGTACCCGAGAGATATAAAAAATCGAGGTAGATCTAAATGGTTGGGTATTGGAAAAATGAGAGATGGAACGACGATATTAGAAAAGTAGACGGTCCAGTATGGGTCCGTGCAGCAAAAGACAAAACTAAGGAAATATTTGGAGGAGGCCTTTGTTGCAAGATAAGTTGTCACGAAAGCAACGTTGGCCGATTGATTAATAACAGAAATACAGGATAAGATAAAATAAAAATAAAATAAATAAATAATGCTGGACAAATCACACAGCATCATCTAGCCCCAAGCTAAGCAGAGCTTGTGTTATGGGTACTAGATGACTGATATAGGTACTTAATACATTATACTACATAGATATATATTTTTATTATATATAGAAGAACACCTAGAACACCCTGAACAAATATCTGCAAATCGTAGACATTTGTCCCGAGGCGGGAATCGAACCCGCAACCCCTTGCGTCGCAGGCGGACCTTCGCCCGCTGCGCCACAGAGCTCGCCAAAATAAGGAAATAGATTAAGGCATAGTTTATAAAACCTACCCTTATTGTAAACGACATTATAGGCTTATTATATTATTTACTTATTTCATTCAGACAAACATTTTACCAAAGCTTATCCACCACAGCCGTAGGACAGCCATTGCTGGACACAGGTGTCCATCATGTACATACGTGGAGTTCCAAGTACTGATTGTTGCCACACTCACCACACGCACGGGCTGGCGAGCGGAAGTTCTCAAAAGGAATATTTTCCCCCTGTTATACAGTTTTCGATGAAGCTCCGCTCCTATTTGCTATAGCGTGATGCTATATTCAGAGGAAAGAAAGAATGGTATAGGTGAAGAATGAAGAGAGGATGGTATAGGTGCTGGGCAAGCCTAATCCATCTAACAATGTCCCAGGCACTGCAGCGTCCCGTACAGCATGATTAGCAGTTGCTGACGCTGTATAAATCATCTATAATAGATGCAAAGGCATTAGATGCTATATATGCCTTCCTCGATAATTGAGCTATCCAACACCGAAATAATTTATCAAACAGGTCCAGTAGTTCCTGAAACGTTTTACCAAATAACTCTTCAGCTTTACAATATTAGTACTAGATAAATTTGGAACCTCACTTAAAAACTTGTCTTGTTTGTCGTTGTTCTTATCATTAATGTTATTTATGTTATTTTGTTTCAGGTATAAAACCAATAAAACCTAGATTTGTGCTGAATGTAACAGGGCAAGTGCCAGTCACTTTTCGCTCTGAGAGTTCGCTCAAGTTTCAGTAAGTAATTAGTTTTTATTTAAAAAAAAAAAAATATATATACCTTCATCATTGTTAGTTTGTAACCCACGACAAAAAAGAGGTGTGTTATAAGTTTGACTGATATGTGTGTAAGCCGTGTTGGCCGAATGGTATGTACCACCGACTTTCAATCCGAAAGTCGTGGGTTAGATACCGGCCGTGAACCAAAGGATTTTTCTTTCTTGAAAATTGTAATTTCACATTTAACACGTGCTTAACGGTGAAGGAAACATCGTGAGGAAACCCGCGGCTTAGTTAGCTTCAGACGTATTGACCTGTTCTTTCCTCTGACTAACAGCTGACTAAGCTGAGAGGATGGTATAGGTGCTGGGCAAGCCTAATCCATAAATTAATGTCTCAGGCACTGCAGCGCCCCGTACAGCATGATTACCAGTTGCTGACGCTGCATAAATCATCTTTAATAGATGCAAAGGCCTTAATACTATGTGTGTGTCTGACTGTGTGTCTGTCTGTCTGTGTGTCTGACTTTGTGTCTGGCTATGGCACCGTCGCTCTTAAACGAGTAGACCGATTTGAATGTAGTTTTTTTATGAAGGTTTTCCAGCGGTGGTTCTTAAAGATGTTTTATCAAAATCGGTTAAGAAGTTTACAAGATAAGGGGGGTGAAAGAGGGGATGGATAATCAAATGTTTCCAAATATACCCGAGTTTGTTATCAAATGACAGGAAATTATGAGTAAAATGCAAAACTAAAAGTTTTCTAGAAATCGGATCCATTCATGAGAGGGTTGAAATTAGGAGTGAACAAACGAATGTTTTCAAATATACCCAAGTGTGGTATCAAATAAAAGGGGATGATGGTGTAGATTGCAAAACTGAAAAAACACATAACAAATAAAATTGGTAACCTCCGAGACAAGGTAAAGTGTTGGGGTTACTTAAAATTTTTAATTTTATAAACTTATGACAAATAGAGGTATTATTTTAACAAAAAAAGCGACTTTTATGTAATTAACCATAGCTATTATCAGATGATAACCTTTATCGTAAGCAGGATTATCATAATCGGTTCATACTCAACTATCCTTAGGTCCTTTTAATTTGGGTTGCTACAGGAAGCTAAAACAATAAATTAGTAGATTTGATTACCGTTTTTTGCCGTGGAGTGCCGGCAGTAGAATGTTGCTCCTCCTCTCTTGCCCGTGGATGCTGTAAGAATACGCCAAGGCTACGGAAGATGGGCAGCAGCGTCTTTACATGTATCAACATCCCTGCATCGCCTGCCAGTATGACAACGATCCCTCATGTATTTGTAGATCCATGGTGGAGGTTTATGTCCAGCAGTGGACGTTCTACGAGATGATAATTATTTAATTACCTACTCAATAAATTAACTCTCACTAAACATACTGACAAGAAACAAATCCACTCATTAGACATTATTAATACTCGATAATAATCTGTAGCCGTGCCAAGATGTCAGTCAGGGAGTTTAACCCGCGACCCACTAAATATAACCACGCTAATGGCCGATACTCAAGGCTATGTCTATAAATTTGCTGTTCACATTTACATAGATGATTTATACAGCGTCACCAACTGGTACAGCTGTACGAGACGCTACAGTGTCTGGGACATAGTTAGATGGTTACCTTGCCTAGTAACAATACCGTCCTCTCAGCTTCTTCATCATCATCATCTCAAGTGATGATCGTAGGATGTCCACTGCTGGACATAAGCCTCCCTACAGCCTTCTTGAAGGGTTGAAGGCATATCACCACGCGAGCAAAGTACGATGTTGATACACGGAAAGACGCTGCTGTCTATCTTCCAAAGGTTTGGCAGATTGTTACTTCATTCACGGGCAGAGAAGAGGGGCAACATGCTGCTGCCGGCACCCCACGGCATAGCACTGCATGGCTCCTTTCAGCTTATTAGTCGGCTATAATTCAGACGGATGGAGTCGATACGTTTTGCGCTGATAACACATACTCGCAAATGACTTCAGTTTACCCGTGACCTAATGTGTGGAAGTGAATGCTGGGCAACTGAAGGGGCGGATGAAAGCAGAGTTCACGTGGTGGAGATGCGTATGTTAAGATGGGTGTGTGGTGTCACCAGAATGGACAGGATTAGGAATGAATACATAAGAGGAAGCTTGAAAGTTGCGCCCGTGACGTCACAGCCCAACACTGTGGTGTAGCTCAACACTCACGGATGGAGCACGGTGGCTCCCTCATGGCCCCAGCCAACGACCCCACTGCGCGGTCGTACCGCCTACCAAGACGAAGGAGAAAGAAGATAAGTCTGGCCTTACCTTCGGACACCGAAACAGACTCCTGGCCTAAGCAAAGATCCCGGCCCACGGCACCAGCAATGGACCAGCTGAGACTCACCGCAGCACCACCAACCAACACGACAAACCAGCAATCCACACCGGACCTACCGAGCCTCGCAACTACCACCACACCGACGAGCACCGAGGCCCACCTAGAGGTGATGGATGCAGCACTGCAGATCCCGCACGACGTCCTGCTAGCGATCGCTAGCAGGACGTCAAGGAGCCTGATCAGGCAGGGGACGAGCCCGATCCCGCTGATCCTCAGCGGTATAGCGGCGCTCGTGCAGCTGCAGTTGCGCTAGGGGGAGACCTGAAAAGGCCTCCAGCCTCACCCACGCCCGTGTGAACGCGGGCACAAATAGCAGGCTCAGCCGAGCCGACCCAAGGATCCCTTAATTGTAAATAAGGGCGGGAAAATAACACCGCAGGAAGGGGCACACGCGCGGAACTGCCTACCCGAAGGCCGCGTGAGCAGACAACCTCGGGCGCCCGTGACAGAAAGATTGAAGAGTAATAGGTTGACGTGGTACGGACATGTTATGCGGAGGGATGAACCTTATGTTACGAAACGAGCGATAAATATTAATGTAGACGGATATGTAAGCAGAGGTAGACCAAAGAAAAGATGGATGGATTGTGTGAAAGATGATATGAGCGGCAAAGGAGTGAATATCGAGTTGACGTCTGATAGAGAATAATGGAAGAAGAGAACATGATGTGCCGACCCCATGTAATGTAGGGCCCCCCGTGTTTATTCGTGTGTAACTGCGTCGAAATATCCGGATCTCAATATGTTTGTATTCGAAACATTCGATTCTTCATGGGGATGGGGAACCGAATCTATGACCGATTTCTATGTAACTATATAAATTTACAGTTTTGCATTTCCCGTCATTTGATACCAACTTGGTTATATTTTGATGTGGGGTTTTCTAGCGGTGGTTCTTAAAAGGCGTTATTTTGCGTTTTATCAAATGGGCTATAAGACATTTTAATCGATATGGGCGGTGAAAGTGCGTGAATAATCGAATGTCTCTGTGGGGATCTTTCCCATATTTTATTATTTATTTAAATAAGTACATATATACTTACCCATATTTTAGGATCTTTTCTATATTTTAAATGCTCTTCCACTACAACTTTCACCGCCCATATCGATTAAAATGTCATAGCCGATTTATTCTTTAAAAACCACCGCTAGAAAACCAGCTTTTAAAAAAAACTGCATTAAAATAGGTCCACTGGCTAATGGGCTAGGTGGCACAGACAAACATACTGGCACACATAGGTGTCAAACTTATAACACACCTCTTTTCCCCTTGGGGGAAGACTCAAATCATGTTTAAATTCTGTAAATATTGCATACAGTAAGAGATATTTTCAATACGCGCAAAGTGGCGGTCGTTCAAACCTACTTTTAATTAATTTTAGTTGCAGTTGAGTTGTAAAACGTCCCGTACGTATTGCAATGTAGAGTTTTTATGTGATCTGGCGGCAAGCCAAATAAGTTTTTCAGTTTCAAGCGATAAGAGAGAACCTGCCCAAAGTACATAGGTTCTAGAGAATTTAAGCCTGCGTGTCTACCATGAGTTGTCACTGTTAGATCGCCTGACGTTACTACCGTTACTATGACAGATTCTTTCATCATTCATCTGTCACATTTGTAACTCAAGGTTTTATTTACAAGGAAAGTGGTTACCCTTCGTACACTTTTTACATTTTATTTTTTTACTTTATGATTAATTGTCGAATTTATTTCGTTTTGTATTTTCTTAGCTTTCTTTTGTCTTGAATTAAGTTCCTTCAAACTACGTTTCACTGCTTCGGCTCTGGCTTTCCTTTCCTGTTCTATTTTTTCAATTCTTTCTGTCTATGTCTTAATAAAAATATTTCATTTAGTTGGAAGTAGAATACTGCATAATGGGAAAAATATGTTATTATGCTGTCTGCACGATAATTTTAAAAGGTTTTACTATACAGTGTGTAAAAGGACAACTACCAAAAACTCGGGAGGTGAATGTACTCGTCAATATGAACAACTTTTACTCAGGAACTTTTGCTGTAAAAAAAATGTAAAGAAACAGCTGTTCCATATAATTTAGACAGTAGGTATTGTACTTTTGTATGGAACAGCTGTTTTTCACATTTTTTTACACTTATATCACTTATATCAAAATGAATTTTGATATAAGTACTGGTGGTTAATAAAAGGTGAACATTTGTATGCGTACGAATGTGCCCCCTGTCTGGCTATCCGAATGCACCCTGTGCCTTTGCACAAAAAAAAAACCAACTTTATACAAATTATAATTTAGTTTGAGAAATATAACAATTAAAGCTCAAAGTAAACAATGTTAACATTAATCAATCATCACCATTTTGTCAAAAACATAACAATTCTACTTACAATTACGAACTAAACTTCGGTAAAAAATCTCACCGCGCGCGAAATCAGTACGTTACGTCTTGTCAGCTGATACACCGTGTATAACAGTATGTACCTCTATAATATGTTATCTACTTATAATGTTTATTATGTATGGTATATATGTACATATGTAATAAGTTTAACCTACATACTTTACACCATTATAACCCCTTGTCATATATATTACAATCCAATCCATCCCAAGGTTGCATGGTAGAGATCGCTCTTTAGCGATAAGGCCGCCAATTGTCACTTTGTTTTTCAGTGTTTCTTGTTATTATGTTTAGTTTTAAGGTGTGCAATAAAGTATTTTCTATCTATTTATCTACACTGTAGTGCGACTGGCGCGACACTCCGCAAGCAAGATGGCGGCCGGTATGTCTATGCACATAAGCAAAGGCGTGTTTGTGTGGCGTTTGGTTTTTATGTTATACTAAAAGATAAATAAAGATAAAAATATGTTTATTTTGTCACTCATTACGAACAATTAACAAAATTATAAAATTATTCTTAGAACTAAGTCAAAGTGACAAAAAAGGTCACCATTCAGCTTGCGCTGTGGCAAAGTAAATTAAACCACAGCGCTGGTCTTCCATGGTCACTTTGTTTGTGATAGGTGGCAAACTGTACGAATGTGCCCCGCGTACGAATGGTGACCACTTTCTACTAAATTATTTCAACTCGTCACAAATTAAAATCTTCTTACTTAACTTTGTATCACGTGTTAGTTTAACTACTTAACTAAAAAAATTTTTAGCATAATCTTTCACTAACTACCGCAAACCTTACAACTATTTTCCAAAGCGCCTCTCAAAAATTGCAACTCATAATCCATAGATATGAAAATCCAGATAAACCACGTTCTAATCTTTCTCATTCATATGCAATAGCCTCAGTGAGGGCTCTCGGCATCGAAGACTCAGCGGCTAGAGTTGAGGGGGCTTTAAAAGACACTTTGAAACCTCTTGGAGGCTGACGACAGAAGTGTACGGGAGCTTAAATTTTGACCCAGATTTTTACCTATATGGGCACTGTGAGAAGGCCCTAATCTGGGGCTTGTGACAGAAAATTGACGACAACCTCATTGGCTCAGTTGATGCCCGCCGGGTTGCGGTTTTAGTATTGTATCAACTCTGATTGATCTGGCACCCATCACGTAATGATATGCTTGCTTTGGGTGATGCTGTAAAATAAAAAATAGGTCCAAATAATGCGGGGCAATTCATACAGCCGTAGGGTGCCGGAAGTAGAATGTCATGCCCGTGGATGCAGTAAGAGCCTGCTATGGATACCTCGCAAAGATGAGCAGCAGCGTTTTCCGTGTACCAACATACCGTACTGGGCTCGCTAACCCGCCTGCCAAGCGTGGTGAGTATGGCAACTACCCCTTATGGAGATCCAAGATAGGCCTGTGTTCAGTAGTGGACGTTTTACGGCTGAAATGATGAAATTAAAATGCTCAAGACTCTACTCTTTTCATGAATGAGCATTTAATGGGTGTACCTTACAAAACCACTCTCAAAATGAAATTAATATTTTTAAATTCTAATTTAATTTATGAAAAAGTTAAATTGGAATTTAAAACTATACATTAGAAACATAATCTAACCGGCTTTTCACGACGCCATTTTGTTTTGGCTCCAATAATAAGACACATTTTTTTCCCCTTTCAATTCCCGCCTTGTCAGGTGTAACAAAGAATATGCTAAGTGGCGTACGTCCTTGAGAAATATTGTCGCCATTTTGATTTTTGATTTCTGCGACTCAGCAAATATTCTTATTTTTGTATGACCCTTGAAAACCCTTGGGTTTATGGGGTGTTAACGATTTTAGACCCTTATTTAAGTCGCAGATTCAAGATAAATTTAAGCCTGTGACTAAGCACGCGATGTGGTTTTTTGTGGTTCTGTATGCGGAATACAGAATATTTTGAATGTTCAACTGTTGCTCTTACATATACCTTATCTTACATAGGTGTTTAATAGGTATAGTGTAAAGTTTATACAGTATATCCAAAACTGTTTTTTAGTTTTTAATTACAGGATTTTATCGCGTACCTTTTTTATTATTTTCCCGACGTCCTCCCGCGACCAAGAACGCTGAAATGTGTTCGAAACGTCGGGAAAATAATAAAAAAGGTACGCGATAAAATCCTATAATTATAAAACTAAAAAATATGTTAACAAATCGCGAAAGCTCAACAAGTTATATCCAAAACTGGACAAACAATAATAATTATAATTAATAATCAACCCCGCTACGATGTGCCTTTTGACAAAGGCCTCCTCCAACGATTTCAACTGTTGTCTGTCTTGTGCAATCCTTCTCCAGTTTGGTCTATTAGTTTATTTATCTTGCATGCTGTCTTCCCTGTCTTTATTTGCGGTCTCTTGGGTACTATTCGGTGACTGCTTTGCTCCACTTCCCTACTTTGTCACGCATCATATGTCCCGTCCGCACACACAATAGATTAGAAATAGGGCAAACAATAGAATACGATAAAAATTACACTTAGGTACAATATGACCAATTTGATCAACGCAGGTTGGAAAACCCCAAACTCCTAAATCTTGCTCTTCCGAAATTTTCCTTGTACTTAAATGTTCTTTCGTTCACCTTATTCTGGTTAAACGACGTGTCAAAAGTGTAGGAGTGGTGATGTTGTTCGTTGCTGGGAAACTTCTCTATGTCTTTGTTGTTTCTAGTGCATTCCGTGACGGACCGATTTATCCTGAAGGTGTCTTGTAGAGAGGCAAAACACGTGTGCGATTCTTTGTGTGTGTTTTAAGCGCTTATTAGAAATATGTATAATTTAAATTGTTGTTTATTTACATATTATAATGGATTTCCGCAAAGTCACGCCTGAATCAATTTACAGGACTTTATCGCGTACCTTTTTTATTATTTTCCCGACGTTTCGAACACATTTCAGCGTTCTTGGTCGCGGGAGCGATAAAATCCTGTAATTTTAAAACTAAAAAATATATTAACAAATCGCGAAAGCTTAACAAATGAATCAATTTAATCTTTATCCTAGATAGGCGTAAAAAGTTACGCCTGAATCTGTTAACTAATCTTTATGTGCTAGTAGAAGTAAAGAGTCCTGACTGTTTTACAGTTGTGTACTACGTAACGGGTGGAAACTGGGGCAAGTACGCTCCTCATGAGGCAGGGAAGGCAGGACCGTTAAGTGTACCTAACAAACGGCCCATACTTGAGCGTTTATTGCGAGTTTCATTAGGACTGACAGACAGACAAGCACGATTCATTACTCCACTTTATCACAATGAGGAGCGCGTGTGATCGTCGATTGTGCGCAAGTTGCGAATGAAATTTAATTTGCTTATTGATAACTCGTAAAAGCTGTTATTTTTACTTCAGGCAGACAATTCAATTTTATTAATTTTCTAGCTGACCCGCGCGGTTTCACTCGCTTTAAGATAACGTTAATTGGGAAGGGTCTATTTACGAATACGGATATTGACGAATAAACTGTCAATAGATTGGTTAATTGTAATGTAATGTAATTAATTAGTTATAAGATGATTGCTGGAGAAACTTAATTATTATTGAAATAAAACATGTAACTAACCATGAGCATAATACCCCTATATTTTGGCAGAAATATGACACAAGCCATTGGTTTCCCAAATAGTGTTTTGAGTAGTCCGATGTCGGACGAATCAAAAATGTTGATCACGTTGCTAGAATTAGGATTAGATAAGAATTAAGTTAAGTTTGTTGTTTTTATTATATTATGTTGATTATTGTGTAGCCTTTTCGGGACAATATGGTCGCTGAGCGACAAAGTCCTTTTGTAATTTAAATAAAAAAAAAAAATAAAAAAAATAATACCCCTATTGAGAAACCCCTACGATTTGACCGTATTGTAACGTCTAGTATAGTAAGTACGTATAGTAAATATATTTAAAATAGACATAAATATAAGACAGAACGTAAATAATAAATTATGTAAATAAGTTTAAATAAAGAAATAAAAAGTGCTCTGGTTCTGCCAGAGGTTCCTCACCCTACCAATAAAAAAATGGATTGGTTAATATGTCAATGCTATATTTGTTATTTTATACCTCTGTAAGCTATATTGTTGTATGTAAACGAGGAATGTACTTAGCACTCGAAACAAACCCACTAGGGTTAGTGTTAATAAAGTAAACTGTATTTTGTTTTTTGGAATAATAAAGCAATAATAATAATACGAACGTGTTGGCCGAGTGGTATGTACCCCCGGCTTTCAATCCGAAGGACGTGGGTTCGATACCGGCCGTGCACCAATGGATTTTTCTTTCTTGAAAAATGTATGTGCACACTTAACACGAGCTTTAACGGTGAAGGAAACATCGTGAGGAAACCCGCGGCTTAGTTAGCTTCAGACGTATCTGACCTGTTCTTTCCTCTGAATAATAGCTGACTAAGCTGAGAGGATGGTACAGGTGCTGGGCAAGCCTAATCCATCTAACAATGTCCCGGGCACTGCAGCGTCCCGTACAGCATGATTACCAGTTGCTGACGCTGTATAATCTTCGATAAAAATCGTACATTAGTTCACATGTATTGTACCATTCAAATGCGTGTTGAAGTTACCTCAACAAACCAGCACACATCAATACCACTTTGCTCGAAGTAGGTTAAGCGGGTGTTACTGTAGCGTTACCTAGGCTATTGTCCGCGGACAAACGGGCGGGCCTGTACCTACACAACGCTTTGTGAAGTCTGTGAGGTGGATGGAAGTATCTACTGTGTGTCTACCATGAGTTGTCACTGTTAGATCGCCTGCCGTTACTACAGTAGTAATGGTACGACACTATGACATTTAACAGATTTGTAACTCATGGTACCAAATTCTAAGCAAATGAAGCCCAAACTACAGTCTACTACAGTATTATCCGCTAGAGCCGCTGTATAAGTTTTCATATTTTTTAAACTACAGTCGCTAGCGAGTATACATTGTGAAAACTTATGGTAGACCTACTGTTGTTTATACTCTTGCCAGGTGGCCAATTCTCGTAAATCGTGATTTTGCGCGATACTTCATTTTATGTCACTTCTCAGTGTCGACTCCGAACTTGTCACACACTTGTCTTCCCAGGCTTATACATATGTGCGTGTTAAAAATAATACATTAATAAATTAAAAGTAAAAAAAACTTCAAACAAGGATTTATTTAAACGTACTAAAAAGAATAAAGTAAACATTTCCCATTATTGTTTAATGTCATCTTACACAATTTATGTGAGATTAACCTGTGTACATGGAACTTGATCAAATTTTTTTTTTCAAACTATGTAAATACGAGTACCTGCTTAAATCTCGCGACAAGCGTTTTTATCACACAAATTGTGTTAAAGACGTATAAGTTGACATTAAATTTTAATGGAAAATGTTTATTTAATTTTATTTTTGTTTATCTATCTATCTATTTTATTCTTAGTAGTAAGTTTAAATAAAAGCTTGTTTGTTATTTTTTTTTACTTTTAATTTAGTTTTTATTTTTTAGTTATCACTGGACAGTTGGTTTCTTGTCTGTTCATCTCATGCCCGCCATCTTAGATTTAGAGTGATGTTATATAACTTTTAACTATAAATCCTTATAATTTCGAGTAACTCTCAGCAAACCCTTTTATTTGATATCCATATTGTAAAAGTGCATTAATAAAATAACTAGTTCGCCATCTTGAGTATACATCCATGTAGGATTTAGAGTAATGTCATTTAATTTTTGGAACAACTCTCAGCAAGGCCTTTCATTTAAAACCAATATTATAGGAGTACCTACATTCGGCGAGCGAATAATGGGGCTCAAATGGAGTTGGGCAGGACACTTGGCCAGACGAAATGACGACAGGTGGACGAAAACGCTGACTGAATGGTGGCCGAGAGAAGGGCACAGAAAAAGGGGTCGTCCACCATCCCGATGGGTTGACGATGTTCGGAAGACCGTGGGTTGCACCTGGCTAAGAATAGCTTATGACAGAGGCGAATGGCAAAATCAAAGGGAGGCCTATGCCCAGCAGTGGGTCGATAAAGGCTGATGATGATGATGATGATGACCTACATTAAAAATAAGTAGTCCGCCATCTTGGTTGTTCCGCCATGTTGGATTCAGAGTGACGTCACATAGCTGACCAAGCATTGTCATCAAAAGAAAACATCTATACATAATTTTAGCTCAATTGGTTGAAGATATCTGCTTCAAAATTGAGTTGCAAGATTTCACCCGAACATAGTTACATACATACATACATACAGGGCAAGCTAAATAAAAGCTTGTAATTATGGTAATTGACTTAAATAATAACGTAATAAATACATACGTATTGCACACACGCTAGGCGTAACTAATTGGTCACATATCGCATCAAGCGTGCTTGATTGCACGTGCAATCAGTCTGTCAAGCACAGGCTGGGGTTGCGAAATGACTTGATAATTAGAAGGCATATTTATGCAAAACAGTTCTATTACAACAACAGAATTCAGAGAGTAATATTATTTCAATGAAAAGAAAAACCTTATCAAACATTTTCGACTAGCCCGTCACAGGTTGCGTAGCTTGGTTGGTTAAAGCACTTCTGGCTTAAGGAAGGTTCAAGAATCGATTTGACCGATGTGAGTTCAAAAACGAACGCAATCGAAAATAGTTGCTACATTTTGACATTATGTATCCAGTGTGTCTACCATGTGTTGTCACTGTTAGATCGCCTGCCGTTACTGCAGTATAGTACGTTACTATGAAATCTGTTAGATTTGTAACTCATGGTACCAAATTGTAAGCAAATGAAGCCGAAACTACAGTCGCTGTAGTATAGTTTACTGCGTATTTTAGTACCAAACTTTTCGCTAGAGGCGCTGTACAAGTTTTCATATTTTAGGGTTCCCTACCTCAAAGGGAAAAAACGGAACCCTTTTAGGATCACTTTGTTGTCCGTCAGTATGTCTGTCGGTCTGTCAAGACCCTTTATCTCGAGAACGTGTAAAGGTATCGAGTTGAAATTTAAACCATATACTTATCTTATCTTTATTACTCTTATCTTTAGCCTTTTCAAGCTGTGAAATCAACAATATTCTAAGTTTTCCTAAAAAAAAAGATACAGCCGTTTATGCCGCAAAAAACGCATGTTTTGACACTCTCAAAGGAATCAAAATTCATAGAGTACTTCCCGTAGACCTAGAACTATGAAATTTTGCAAAGTATATCGTCTTATACTGTAGATATAGAGAAAAATTCAAAAACTATTATATTCCAAACAACCGCATAAAGCATTTCCCAGCTATCCCGGCAATGACGTCGTAATTCAGTGCCACTACGTACTACGTCGCGTAGCGCGTGTGCACGCATCTGCTACGCCAGTTAGGACCGCTCGATATCTACCATAGACGGTAATTGAGTTAGGTAACAGAGTATGTCTTTTACAAGTATAATATATACTCCAAGGCTCATCATTATCATCATTTCAGCCATAAAACGTCCACTTATGAACACAGGCCTCACTTATGGGTCTCCATGAGGGGTAGTAGGGGTACCGGATGTTGATATACGGAAAGACGCCGCTGCCCATCTTCCGGAGGTATTCCTTAGCAGGCTCTTACTGCATGAGAAGAGGGGCAACATTGTACTGCCGACGCCCCACGGGAGCCCATGGCTGCAGGTTATCAAATCAAAATTCTATTTCGTCCGTCACATATCTACCGGGTGTAATATAATGTGTGAACTAAGCCACCCCGAGAATATACATATTACGATTTTTTTCCCTTGTTTTCATGGGCTGAAAAACCCTTTCGGGTTATTACACTTATTATAATACACCCTGACCCCAAATAGGTTAGGTTTCATCTTTAAAGTTAATGCAAACTAAGATAATGCCGTGGGGTGCCGGCAGTAGAATGTCACCCCTCCTCTCCTGCCCGTGGATGCAGTAATAATCTGCTAAGGGATATCTCCGGAAGATGGGCAGCAGCGTCTTTCCGTGTAAGAACATCCTGAACTGCGCTCACCAACCCGCCAGCCAAGCGTGGTGATTATGGCAACAAACCCTCAAGCACTTGGATCTCTAAGTCAGTGAGGGAGGCCTATGTCCAGCAGTGGATGTCTTACGGCTGTGATGATGAAATGATGAACTAAGATAATGCTTATTCAAGTTTAAAAGTTGAGGCTCGTGAGGTCACAACTTACCTTAAACTGCCATGATCCGTGACGTCACGCGACATTTCGACCGATGAGTTGAAATGGTTATTTTGATTAGGTCATAGAAATACAAAATACGCCTCTATATTTGTTTATAATCTACATGACAACTTGACTACTGGTACATACTCTCTGTAGTTCATATACACACTAAATGTAGAACAAATAAAATAGAAGTCTATCCCACTAATATTATAAAGCCGAAAGTTTGTTTGTATGGCGGTTTGTTACCTCTTCACCCAAGAACTACCCCACGGATTGCGCTGAAACTTTGCACACATAGATGTAGGTCTGGATTAATACATAGGCTACTTTTTATCCGGGTACAACGCGTGCGAAGCGGCGGGCAGAAGCTAGTAGCCTATATATTTATACAGATACTATTCCAAAAGCACCATGACGTCATAACTCACCGCGTAGCATGTCTACGCATCTGCTACGAGAGTTACGGCCCGTAGCGCGTAGACCTTCGTAGCGCCGTAGTGTGTTAACGTATGCCTGCGACTTGGCGCTTGTACAATGGTAAAGTTTAATTGACCACCTCTGTGGCGCAGTTAATAGCCGGCTGAGGCGTAGGCGGTTGCGGGTTCGATCCCCGTCGGGGTACAAAATGTTTGCCTTATATGTCTCGGGTCAGGGGGTTTTCTATGTATGATGGTTAGGTTTACGAACAGTATTAATTTTATTAATTAAGTATTATATATATCGTAGGGTACTGGCAGTAGAATAATGCCTCTCTTGCCCGTGGATGCAGCAAGAATCTGCCAAGGCATACCTGCGGAAGATGGGCAGCCGGTTCTATGTACCATCTAGCACCCATAACACAAGCTCTGCTCATATGGGACTGGATAGTGCTGTGTGAAGGGACATTTCACACAGCAGCACCATTTATTGTACTGCACTTAGACAATGAAACCTGAAAACTTATCAATACAATTTAGAAACTTAAAAGTACAACTTACAAGCGCCAATAGTAACCTCACCTACAGTTGATTCATATTTAAAAAAAATACTTTATTCAGTGCGGCCGCATGGGCCATATTGACGCGTCACAAATTACAAATAAAACGACACAATTAATAGAATAATTGAACCTGTTCACTTCACATGACTCGCGAGTTAGGAAAAGAAGGAAATAGCGGAAACTAACTCGGTCATTATCTAGTCATCATTTAACAATTTTCTTTTGTATAATGTTACGTTTGACGGAGATAGAAAGAGATAATAATTCTTGATAAGTTTCGATATGCCGTGGGGTGCCGGCAGTAGAATATTACCCCTCCTCTCCTACCCGTGGATGCAGTAAGAGCCTGCTAAGGGACACCTCCGGAAGATGGGCAGCAGCGTCTTTCCGTATTTCAACATCCCGTACTGCGCTCACCAACCCGCCTGCCAAGCGTGGTGAGTATGGCAACTGCCCCTGATGGAGATCCATGAGGGAGGCCTTAGTTCAGTAGTGGACGTTTTACGGCTGAAGTGATGAAGTTTCGATAGGTTCAACTAAGTGTCAGTCAGCTAAGTGGTATTCGTGCTGTACGGGATATTGGTGGATGGATAAGGTTTGCCCAGCACCTATGCCATCCTCCCAGCTTAGTCGGCTATTAGTCAGAAGAAAGAACAGGTCAATACGTCTGAAGCAGACCAAGTCGCGGGATTCCTTACGATGCATTTCTACAGCGTTATAGCACGTGTTACGTGTGCACGTACATTTTAAGGGTTCCGGACATAAATGGTAAAAAGAAACCCTTATGGTGTGACTCTGTCTGTCTGTCACAGATGGGTATCTTGAGAACTAATGATGCTATAGACATACATTATTCATTAATATTGAATGTAAATTATTTATGTTGAAAAATATTCTTATAATGGTTGCTTAAGGGGGCGAAAAAGGGGTCTCAAAAATTTTAATTGGGTATTATGTGAAAGGCTTCATTTGCACATTAAAAATCAGGTCATAAATAAAATCTTAAGTCATATAGTTATCTACTTATTAACAAAAATGCTAAAAAAATACCGTTCCCCATTCGGAGATAAGAATCAGAAGCTATTAATTTCGAGCAAAAAACGGAAGAAAAATATGCTTTTCTTGTATGGGAGCCCCACTCCATTGTTTGTTCTATTTTAATTTAATTATTTATTCATTATTATTGGTCATGAATGGTCATGGTCAAAATCACACCCTTTCAGCTCAGTACACATGTTATAATACACCCTGTATAGTTGGTACTATGTGCCTGTACCAAAAATATTTCTACACAAAACCAAAGCCATAATTCATGCCAAGTGTAATGGTCTGACAGGGGTAGCGACAAAAAGCGGGGGCGGACGGCGCCCTAGCCCTGCATCGGGCAGTGATCGAGCCGCCCTAACTTGTGCAATTGATGGTCCATACATTCCATACCACTTGACTTAACTCACCTCTTCACAAAATGAACCATTTATTATCTGTACTTACGATTTTTATTGTTAATGCTAGCCTAAGTGAAGAAGAATAATTCTTATACTGCTTCGGTTGGGTGGTACACAGTGGAAATACATTTTGGATATTTGTTCCCATCGTGTACCAGTGTACGCATTTTTAGGGTTCCGGACCAAAATGGTAAGAAGGAACCCTTATGGCATCACTTTGTCTGTCTTTCTGTCACAAATGGATATCTGGAGAACTACTGATGCTTGATGACTTGAAATTTGAAGTGGTTAAAGATAACAAACACTTTTTTACTAATATTTTATAGGATTTTAAGAAAATGTTAAGAAATATTCTTATTATGATTGCAGGGGGACGGATAGGGGATCTCAAAATGTTTAAGTGAAGTTACTAGGTCATGTGGGGTATCTTATTAAAGGTATTCATTTGCATATTAATAAATTGTTTTTAGTTTTTATTTAAGCCGTATCGTTTTTGAGTTATTTACAAAAATGTTGGAAAACGATCGTTTGCAGAAGTTTGCGGAGATAAACCCGTGAAACTTTTATAGCTAATAGAAGTGTATGTAGAGTTTATAGGAAAATTATAGCAAACTCTCTTTTTTGCATAGATTTTTAGACAAGAGGGGTGGAAGAAGGGTTTTAATTTTTTTTGTGGAGTTACTAGGTCATGTGGGATATCATAAGAAAGGTATTTATTTGCATGAATGAACAGTTTTTAGTTTTGTTATAAGCCGTATAGTTTTTGACTTATTTAAAAAACCTTTGAAAAAAATAGCGTTCCCCGGAGATAAATATCTCCGAAGTTTGCGTAGATAAACCCCTGATACTTTTATTGCTAATAGGAGTGTATGTAAAGATTACAGGAAAATTACAACGAACTCTCTAATTTGCATAGTTTTTTAGAAATTATCGAAAGTGCAAAATATCTACATAAGTTCAGCTATCAGAAGAGAGATGGCGCTGTCAAGGTTATCCAACAAATATAAACCGCTTTTATCATATATTAGATTGTGTGATGGCACGAAACCCTCGGTGCGCGAGTCCGACTCGCTCATGCCCGGTTTTATTTGTTATTCCAATCTTGTAACAGTGTTACAAGATTTTAGTGGTAGATCCTTCAGTAGGTACTAATCAAAGCCTGACCGCAAACCTGGCGCGAGAGTAGATAATGTTACAAGATTTTAGTGGTACAGGATAATTGTGGGGTGCGGACAGTAGAATATTGCCCCACCTTTCTCACTCACTCATTCTATAAGCAGGAGGTTCGACTCCTGCCGCGGGTCAAATGTTTGTAATTTTTCTGCAGATATTAGTATTTGTCTAAGTATTATGTATTTACAAATATAAAAAATATATGTAGTTAGTTTTATCAATTATCTGGTGCCCATAACACAAGCTCTTCTTATTCATACTATAAAATCATTTATTGTTAATTTCAACTCTTTATTTTATGAATTTGTGAAGTATTTTTGATAATATTATTGTTATTAATTTTAAACTAGCTACAAATTTAGTTTTATATTTAAATCAATTACAGTTTTAACATTAACTTTTAAAAATGGAATTATATACAAGAATTATTATTATTATTTCACATTAATCCATCGTATACATAAAATCAACCTATTGTCATATTAATTTAATTTTTTAATTCATTTTATATTTTTACTTATGATTGCCAAAATGCTGTTGATTTACATACATGTTATTTGCATACTGAATTTATCACCATAAAACTTAAGCATACCCTGATCAGTACTGTAATTAAATAAATAAATAAATCAGGGGAAAGCACTCATTACCATAACACAAGTTTATAAAACTTATATTGGTAATAAGGGTTTGTATTATTATGTAAGTACTTAAAGAGAAATAAATAAATTTTTAATTCAGGAGGAGATCCATGAGGGAGGCCTGTGTTCAGTAGTGGACGTTTTACGGCTGAAATCATAAAAAAATTATGATGTAATTCACTTTTTGATTTTTTACGCTTTTTTATAATTGCCACAGTGCACTGCAGAAGGTACTTTTTGTACCTCTTGCCAAATACTCAGTAGGAAATCAGCTGACATTAGTGACAAAAAGCGAGGGCGGGCGGCGCCCTAGCCCTGCACTGGGCAGTGAGCGACGCCCTAACTTGTCCAAAGTTGTGCATTTGATAGGCTCGGCACACGACTGCACTTCGTTGGACAAGGATGAGTGATGATGTCAAAAAAAAAGGACAATTTGTCATGGTTTAAATGGCTTCCAGTTTCAAGTTTAAGTCGTCATTCGTTTCAGGCGTAAAACGTCCACTACTGAACACAGGCCGTCATGGATCTCCATGAGGGGTAGTTGCCACGCTTGGCAGTTTCCATTCCCTAGCTCAGACATACATAAATGCCGGGGTGCCGGCAGTAGAATATTGCCCCTCCTCTCATGCCCGTGGATGCAGTAAGAATCTGCAAAGGGAAACCTCCGGATGATGGGCAGCAGCGTCTTTCTATATCATTTCCTATCAACATCCCGAACTGCCCTCGCCAACCCGCCTGCCAAGTGTGGTGAGTATGGCATTTGCAACTACCCCTCATGGAGATCCATGACGGCCTGTGTTCAGGTAGTGGACGTTTTACGGCTGAAATGATGGTGATGATGACATAATTAGGTGGGTACGATCCTTAAATCTCAAATTCATGTAACCCAATCAAATTGAAAAAATAAGTGTGCTAAGCTGTAAAAAAATAATATGTAACAATTTATAACATGTGATTATGACGATTGTAACCAAAACTAAGAAGTACAACATTGTACAATAAGGTTTATTTTCATCCCGTCTCCACCTCTTATGATTTAGTGCCATATTAAAAGAGTAAAAATATAAAAGTTCAAAGTTTTGGTAGATTGTATTTTTATTTTATGGCTTTTTGTGTTTGGTTTTACACAATTACGCCAGTGTCAAGTTAATTTATCCTTTTGGTAGAATAAACGGCTGAAATCACTATCACTGAATCCTGTCTACGTAGTGTTTGACGTTGACATGTTAAAAATATTTATGTTAATGTTGTCTTGTCTTCTTATTTTATGGCTTTTTGTGTTTGGTTTTACACAATTCTACCAGTGTCAAGTTAATTTATAAATTATTGTTTATAAAGTATATGATAATTGGCTGGCCATGTAGGCAGCAATTTACATTGCATTAAAAGCAATTTACCTTGGAGTTTCCGCGGCAAAAGGATCGGAAGCAAGAAGTAAATTGATTGATATTTTAGGTCACACGCCATTAACAAAAGAAGAAGATATCTTAGGTTAGGTTATAGATAAGTTAATATGGGTCGTATAACTCGTGTTTATTTTGCAAGTTAAACCTAACTGCTTCAAATTTTGTTCGTCTGTCAATCAATAGTAGAATTTGAAACAAGTTCTTTGAAACCCAAGTTAAATCAACTCCGTTTGACCGTTTCATTTGCAAACTAGTATAAATAATTCTCAAGTAAGGAGCTATGAAGCTACGTAGTTTAATGATACTTGTAACTAAATGTAATATCTAAACATAAGTCAAAAACGGGGTATGGACGATTTATTGTCTGTAGTTGTTAAATTAAAACCAAATGAAAAATAAAACCCTATTTTACCCGGCTGCAGAGAGAAGGGTGATTCTGTACAAAACAAGTCAATAGCCAAGAATCCCCTATTTATCAGATAATAAACAAATTGGTGCCCTCACAAGATGGCAGCCATGGTTACCGGTGTACGTTACATCAATAGTAAAACCGATATTGATCTACGAAGGTTAGGCTGACTTAACTTATAGTTTTGCTGCAATGCGCTGCCTAGTTGGCACTGTTTAAATAGGCATTATTGTTGAAACCTTCCTTAAGACGCTGGTTAAATGGAGGCATAGACAATTAAAACCGAATTTCGTCTCTTGAATATTTGTTACCTCAGGACATTGTATGAACCTTAGAACAAACTTAGAAAAAAGTTTTCCGAAGCGAACGAATTCAATTAAGTGCTTTATTCAATTTAAATGTATTTTTTAAACTTTCGCGATCACAACACATTATTAATATATTGGATAATCGGGTATTTATCGCGTAATTACCTTTATTTTATTTTATTCCCGACGTTTCGACCGGATTGCACCTGGTCGTGGTCGCGGGGAAACTGAAACGTCGGGAATAAAATAAAATAAAGTTAATTACGCGATAAATACCCGATTATCCAATATACTTAGTAATAACAATTTAAATGTGTTTTGTTTTTATTTTGTATACTATTTTAAGTAGCGTTTTGATATATTGAATAAACCCTTATTGACTTTGACTTTGAACCGATTTTATCAATTTTTGGGTTTGTATCATCATCATTACAGCTGTACGACTGCTGTCCACGTCCGCAGCAGGACACAGGCGTCCCTCATGGATCTCTGAGATCATGAGGGGGTTGTCATCCTGGACGCTGGAGTGCCTGGGACATTGTTGGATGGATAAGGCTTGCCCAGCACCTATAACATCTCCTCAGAGGAAAGAACAGGTCAACACGTCTGAAGCTGACTAAGCCACGGGTTTCTACACGATGTTTTTTCCCACGGTAAAGGCAAAACATCGTCATCATCAGTCATTAAAGTCGGTTTCCTTTTGTTGAGAAAACCTTTCTTTTGTTTAAGATTTTTTTAATAAAAATAAGATAAGATAATTTCTTTATTTGTAACAACAAACCTAGAAAACATTGATTACATATAAAAGACAAAAATAATGAAGCCATGCTTTGAGTCACAAAAAGGTCTCAGTCTCAGCTTAATGTTGGCTATGTTAACCAACGCTGGTCTTCCGACTAAGCCGTTTGGTGACGTCATAGAAGGCAACACAATGAATAAAATTAAATAGAACATATAAAATGGAGCAAAGACATTGACAAATTGTAATACAAATCATAAAATATAGAACAATAAATAATAATACGACATTAAACTTAATAAATATAAGATTTTAAAATTAAAATTACAATAAAAACTATAATTTAAAAACTATAACAAAACAAAAAAAAAACAACAAATATGTCAGGAAGTTTGTGTTATTTTTTTTGTATAATATATAAAAACCATACATACATACATAAACGTTGAGAAACAAATTAAGGAAAACATATACTAATATCGGATTTCCTAACAAAATGCGCAAAAAAGAAGAACAACAAGGAGGGCCATTTGAGGTATTGTTGGTAAGAATGCGGTAGAATGTTAAAAAATTATGATTATTCTATTGATCTTCCTTGTAAATCCTTTTAAAAACACTGGTAATGTAATTAAAGACAGCCTTTCATAATACTTCAATCTTTTAATGGTAATTCCAACACATTTTTTTTTCTCCTGTCCTCTTTCATCCAGCGCAAGTATGTGCCATCTTTTTAATCATTTAACATTTATGTCATCATTTTAGAAGGTCCCGAGCCAGTACATTGTTTGTTTAGTCTTTCTTTATATTTTTTGCTGTAGTTACTAACTTCCTCCTTAATAGTCGGCATCTCAAGGAATTCATGTATTTCCAAGTTTCTTACAAACCAACGCGCGCTGGAGACTGTCTTAATGCAATGTTTCGAATTCTTTGGAGAATCTCTATGTAAAGTTCGATACCGTATGCCCATATGGTTTTATTATGGGTTTGTAAACCATTAGTTTGTTATGTAATGAGAATCCAACACATAGAAATAAAATATTTATTAGTTATTTCGTAGCTGCCTGTTCTAGTTCACCCTGTAGCCTCCGCAAGTTTCCAGGGCGACCCACATTCAAGTTTGAAGGCAGTCAATTCTGTTTTCCGCTGTCATTTTGTTGCTAATATAAACAAATATATTAGTTGACTTGAATTGAGTGCCGTGGGGGCAGTAGAATGTTGCCCCTCCTATCTTGCCCGTGGAGGCAGTAAGAGCCTGGCAAAGTATACCTCCGGAATGGGCAGCAGCGTCTTTCCGTGTATTGACATCCTGTACTGCGCTTGCCAATCCGCCTGCCAAGCGTGTCATGATCAGCACTTAGAGGCCTCTGCCCAGCAGTGGACGTCCTATGGCTATGAATGTCGAGTGCTGCATAGTAAAGTTGTACGGTACAACTTACTTACAACTTACTTTACTACTTTCAAAAGAAACACAAGCAAATGTTTTGTAGTTCTTACCTTCTTTCCCTCACTTGAAAAAAAAGTTATCTGAAGCGAACATATATTTCTGCACGCCCAGGATGACTGGCAGAAAATGCTTTAGCATTAAGTCCTCCATACACAATTGTTATGTGCTAAAGTGTTAAATAAATAAACGAATTTAATTATGTGCTTTGTTCAATTTATATGTGTCTTGTTCTTTTTTTTGAAAATTGACTATTCTATTCTATTCTATGAGCTTTTTGTTCTATTGAATAAACACATTGACTTTGACTTAGGCTTATTACGGGAAAGTGCGAGTTGGGCTCTGATACAGGAATTTTAATCTTTTCCCTACATTTGTGTTGAACTCTTTGCTTCTTACCATTCATGATTCGTCCATCGCCGTGGGATGCCGGCAGTAGAATGTTCGTGGTCTCTTGTACGTGGATGAGTAAGAAAGATAGATAGAAAATACTTTATTGCACACCTTAAAACTAAACATAATAACAAGAAACACTTAAAAACAAAGTGACAATTGGCAACGCAGTCAGTACTTGGAGATCCATGACAGAGGTTCTCCAAGATAGGGTTGTTGCCATACTCGCCACGCGATGCAGGCGGTTTGGTGAACGCAGTACGGAACCTTATTACACGGAAAGACGTTGCTGCCCATCTTCCGGAGGTATCCCTTGGCAGATTCTTACTGCGTCCACGGGCAAGACTGGAGAGGTATTATTTATTTATCCACAGCGTGATATTCATTACCTAACCAGGTTCGATCTCGTCCGATGCGACTGAACCCTAAATCATGGAAATGGCGCTCCATCCGCCGCGACCTCATCCCCAACAGGAAGTGGCGTCACTCGGGGAGTTCCATAATGTGTAGCCAACGTGTTTGAGAAACAGCTAGCTGATTTAGAAACTAGAATGGATTTTCAGGAGGATGTATGAAGATATGGAATGTATTCTATTAATTTGTGTTGTTTTAGTCTTTTTTAAACTTTCGCGATTACGACACATTATTGACACATATTTAACCGGGTATTTAACGCGTTATTTACCTTTATTATTGCCCGACGTTTCGAAAGGATTGCACCCGTCGTGATCCCGGGAAGACTGATATGTAATAACTGGTCACCGCAGCAAAAGCAAAAGGTGAATAACGCAATAAATACCCGGTTAAATATGTGTTAATATTGTGTTATGGAGGTTTCATTATGTTATGTATGACGCACTCTCTAACTCGTAGATGCAGTAAGGATTTTCAAGTACCCTTGAAAATCAATGAGGAAGGCATATGTCCAGCAGTGGGGACGTCCACTGCTGGACATACATATGCCTTCCTCATTGATTGCAGTCGAGATCGTGGGGTGCCTGAGTAACATTCTACTGTCCTCCTCTCATGCCTGTGGATGCAGTAGAGCCTGCTAAGGGATACCTCCTAAAGATGGGCAGCAGCGTCTTTCCGTGTATCAACATCCCGTACTGCGCTCGCCGACTCGCCTGCCAAGCGTGGTGAGTATGGCAACCCCTCATGGAGATCCATGAGGGAGGGTTGTGTTCAGTTGTGGACACTTTACGGCTGAAACGAACGAATTATTGAATGACTAGCTGATACCCGCGGCTTTGCCCGCGTTTTTATTTTTTTGCAGGGAACCAATATTTATTTATCTAAAATATGAGTAGCCTATGTTACTCTTTTAAACTAAAACTTTACATGCAATCTACCAGTGCAAGTCCCGTCAAAATAGGTCCAGCTATTACGGAGATTAGCCTAAACGAACAGACAGACAGAAAAATATTGGTCTTCTGTTATACGTAGGTATCGTATAGGTAAACTTAATTAAGCAACTTCTAAAGCCTGTTATTCTAAAACACAGTTTTTTTGTATAGACCAGTATCTCCAATTTTCAGCTATAGGCAAAACGAAGTCCATTTTTGTTCGAGATTAGTTCAATCGTAATAAAATATAAATAAACAGGAAAGCAAGGCATAACAACAAACAATTGAAACTCGTCGATAAATAAAAACTTTAAGGAACTCAAATCCGTATTTCATTTAAATAAAAAACATTTCGAGGAAACTCTTGTGTTCGCTCAGCGTTATATTTTAATTGGCAAATAACGCTGTTTTCTAAATACCTATTCAAAAGCTTGTCAAACGACTTCCAAAATAAAAGAAGAAGAATGCGCCTGAAAGTGACTTTTGTCATCATCCACGCGCGTAAAATTCGAGTTGTTTGTTTCTATTAAACACCGACCATAATTGATACTCCATTGTGAGTTATGAAATTAGTATTCTATGTACGTACACTGGCAGAAAAACAAACGCTACCTACATAGAATAGTGAGTTCACAAAATAAAAACAAAACACATTTACATTAATTAAAGCACATAATTAAATTCGTTTGCTTTGGAAAACTTCTTTTTCGAGTCAGGGAAGGAAGCGAAGCAGTAACCTCACTCTTTCACTTCTATTCATTGTTACAATTATTTTTGTGGAAGTATCTGTGTGTAGGTCATTAAATGTTTTTCTTTTCTATTATAGCGGTCGTAACAAATAATAGTCCAAGAACCACTAAGGCGCGATCATCGACCGGAAAACACATACGAGTAGGTATGGTCAGTTTACGGCGACCCTTGCAAAACCATTTATAAGCTTAATGTTTTCAAAGTCAACATTTCTTCGAAAACAGTTTGTTATTTAAGGACAGAATCGCTCTTTACTTATCTGGAATGGAATCTTTTAGAGAATTTTCGAATTTTCCTGTTAGACCCTTTTAAGAAACTCAAAACATTTCTTGTAATGTTTTCTATGTCTAATTTACTTGGAATTTTGTAGATTTATTTGAAAAGGCTGTAAAGGGCCACTACACACAGTAGGTACACACCTAACTTGTTCCTTTATCTGCGTTGTGGTCTGCCGTGACTTATACCAACCTAGGCTTAATTAATACAATTTTTGAGTTTTGGAATAGACTTTAGTTTTAATTTATTCTAATATCTAAAGAGTTGGCTTGTCTGTTTTTTTGGCCGAACGCGCTAATCTCATGAAGTACTAGCTCGAATCGAATAATTGTATTAGTATTGGATACTTGAATAGCTGATTTTGATCGAGAACTACTTTCGTCTATAACATTTAAGTCCATGGCAAATAATATACCTACTAGCAGAACATCAAACCGCGTACGAAGTCGCGGGAAACATCTAGTATACAATAAAAAGGGATGTAGGAAATAACGGAATTCCTCCATTAAACAAACATTACCCCAGGGCAGGGTAGTAACAACACATCAGAGTACACGAAATAAAAACACTCACATGACTTCCTTTTACCGCAAATCTCGCCAATTTCGGGTTGACGTGTAAACAAAGATGGCGGATTCCCGCCGAATCCTTCTTTATGTCACGTGACTTTACGAGACACGTGAAGTCTTGTTTATGCAGATCTGAAGATTCACAGCTTGTTTAATAAATTAGAAAGGTAACCCTGGTTAAATATACCTTGTATTCTCAACATTAATTCACACATTAACTACGTGGGGTCTGCACAAGATGTTTTTCCACTTATTACTGAGGGGCCATGTTGATTTAAGATTTGGCTTCACCTTCCTTTACGGCATGAATTATTTCAGGATATATTGAGACGTTTTCATAAAAACGCGTGTTCGTCGCGGGACGCATGACAGAAGTGATAACTTAGGCTAGCGTAGCGCAGGGTTAGAGTGAGAGGAAGGCCTGCCTACCGCTGCTGTATGCGTGAGAGGAAGGGAAGCCAGACAGACTGGCGCCGTAACGCGTTACGTAACGAAGCAGTTTACCCTCCTATAAGAAGTTCATCAAAAGAATACCTTTGTGAAAGAAGAACGTTGCCCTTTTTCGCTAGCCTGTAGATCCAGTAGAAATCTGCCAAGGGGCAACAGCGTCTTTTCATGCATCATGATTTTAAATATATACCCACTAACATAGGTTGTTAGTGGGTATATATGTATTTAAAATCTTGTATATGTATAGTCAAATGTCTGGAGTGGTTGAAAGCCTTGTCTTATGTATGATGAAATTCCTCTCCCTTTTGTCTGACACTGTCACTGTACTATTTTAAAACAAGGACAATAATTAGTAAACAGATTGAAAGAACAGATGGTGTTGCTATTATCTGTCAATTTACTGTCTTGGCAGGACTTTATACGCCTTGTCTTTTTTGCGTAAATTAGTTAACAGTTTAGAAGATTTTCGTTAAGTTCTATTTAATGAGTCGCCAAGGCTGTGTTTAGCTTTCGCTTGAATACGAAATAGTTTTTCGCCAAGGTTTACTTGCGATACCACAGTATATATTAATATTTTAATTTTAACTTGCTCAACTATTATTATTGTTTTTTTTTTATTAATCTTAATGTGTAGGTAATCCCTGTTATTTATTAATCTGAATGTACTTCTATGTTGTGTATTGTCTTTGTTTAATTAATGTTATTGGTTTTACCGTTTTAATTAAAGTTAAATAAATAAATAAATAAAATAAATAAATAAAAGGCTGGTATTTCTCAGAAAGATAATCGTTTAATTAACCTTTAGCTACTGACGTCAAATTTTGTAGCACCAGTGCCGACGTGAGACTTTGAGATCATTAATAATCTCTTAATGACTTTTGGTAAATCGAAGGAAGCCTACGGCAAATGCAAGAAGGGCAGTGATTTTTCGAGTTTTTACGATCGCGCGAACCGTTGGGTCGTCACACGTTAAAAAAGTCAAAAGGTAATTGGGCTTCCACATCTATACTATCATAATTTTATAATTTCAGCCGTAAATCGTCCACTATTGAATACATCCCTCATGAGTCTCCATGAGGGGTATGCCATACTCACCACGCTTGGCAGGCGGGTTGGCGAGCGCTGTACGGGATGTTGATACATGGAAAGACGTTGCTGCCCATCTTCCGGAGTATCCCTTAGCAAGCTCTTACTGTATCCAAGGGCTTGAGAGGAGGGGTAACATTCTATTGTCGGCACCGGCCACGGCCATCTATACTATAAATCGATGATTTATACAGCGTCAGTAACTGTAGGACGTCAGTGTGAGCAAGTTCCTTTGCGCACGCCAAACGAGCATCACGGAAGACAAAAGACAAGCGTCTTCCGACTAAGCGACGTAGGTACCTACAACTTACTCTTCTTCTCTTCGCCTTTGTCTCTACTTACTCTGTTCCTTTTTGGTTCGCAACAGAGCAGACAGTGGTACTGGTAGCACATAATCGTAGGTAGGTTTTAAGTTAATTTTTTATTGTATTTTTCCTGTAATTGTACCTACCTTTTTTTTCTTCTATTGATTTCTGAATGTTCCAAAATGTGTAGGTATACGGTTTTCTGTCTGTGCTGTTTTTGTGAATCAATTAAATGTATATTCTATTCTATTCTACTTATTTATTTGACCGGTGCTAAGTCGTAGACAGAGGCTTATTGGAGGGGTCACATGGATAAATTTCACATTACCTAATCAGTTGTAAAATGTTTTGGCAAACACTTCTATTTTGTATAATGGATCAATAATTGGTTACCCTCGGAGATATCGTGGCGTTGCGTGTTACAGTTTTGTTTTTGTGCTCTACCTACCTATTTACCATTTTTGTCGAGGAATTTTCGGCGCATAGTTTTATTGTAGATGCCTACTATTATTCATGAAGCTTAGCTTATGGTTACGCCAAAACATTTATAAAAGGGTAACTTCCTTCAGTTTATTATAACAGTTCTTGAAAACTTGTTGCCGATGGTTTGGTAGAATGCGAGGTAGAACGTAGTGCCATTCAGTGATATGCTAAATACATGTTATCTATGATCAGACTTTCTGTTCTGCTTGGAGTTTTCATAGTCCAATAATAATAGCCTAGACAGTAGATTGTACCTTAAGGGAGCAAAATAATATTTTTACGGCGAGGGCGCTTTTTTGAATCCAGATCGAAGTGAGGGATTCTAGAGTAGAATCCTGAACGTAGCGAAGGATTCAAAGTACGTCGCCCGAGCCAAAAATATATTTTGCGCCCGAGTGATACACTCTACTTTTCATCACCCTTTTTATTTTCTTTATGAGAAAATAAAAAGCGTAACCTAATAAAACATAGAGTAACAACTAAATTGAAATTAAATAGTATCTATTATGTAATAAAATGATTTCTTTGGCGCTGAACACTAAGATGTTCCAAATTCAAAAAGTGCGCGGCAAATATAATTGCGGCGCTCTTATAAAGAGGATTAAAAACTCATTACTGCCCGCTAAAACTTCTTTCTTTTCTTCTTTAAGAAACTTAAAGAAAACACCACCTTTGGGTGCACTTAAAGGCGAACCAAGTCGTCTTTTTCGAATAGATGGGATGAACAATATTTAAAAAGCCTTTACATTATACAGGAATTACTTATGAATCATTTATACTATAGGAACTAGTAATCATTATTCTCTAATATAACTAAATGACGACACAAGCCGTAGGTCCACCTGATGTTAAGCGGTAACCTCCACCTTTTACATTTAACATTGCAATACCGCGGTGATCATGTTCACGAAGCACGTCACCAACGCCGCATTACATTGCACCTTGCCACATCTTATCACATTACGCCCGTCACCCTGTGACTATCATCTAGACTTCAGACTACCTCCTCACCTCAGACTTGTAAGGTCTAATCTGCCCGTAAATTTACCGGCCACCTCACCCTTCATACCGGAACACAGCAGACATTACTGCTTGGCGATAGAAATAGGTATGGTGATGGATAAACTTTTAACAAAAAGTTCATTACTACTAAATTATTGTATTATCTCGGCCATTTTTCTGTAGTCTTTTTTAAACTTTCGCGTTCACAACACATTATTAAAATATGGGATTATCGGGTATTTATCGCGTAATTACCTTTATTTTATAAATGTGAATAAACCAAAGTGTGCAAAGTGTGACAGCACACTACACTCACTGTGAGTGTAGTGTGCTGTCCCAGTGTGAACCGGCTTTAAATCTCAAATTTCTAATTATGAAGACCAAGTGACGTACCGACCAAGAGTGTAGTCTGAAAAGATGCCTTCGCTTTGCTGCGGTTAACTTCAGCACGCCAGTCTCCCCGCGACCACGACCAGGTGCAATCCGGTCGAAACGTCGGGAATAAAATAAAGGTAATTACGCGATAAATACCCGATAATCCCATATTTTAATAACATTTTTCTGTACCTACTGAAATAGCCCATTTCAAAATTGTGGCCTGTCATTTTGTGGTCCTTCCATATCTGCGTTCGCATTTAGGTAATGAGATAGCGGGATTTATCGCCCGATATCCTGAAAGGAAGTGGCATATGTGTTTTGGAAATGCATTGAATGCAGTCGGTACAATGACAACCTTCGTAGCTATTGCGGAATAATGAACAAAATTTATTGTATTGTTTTTATGGAAAGTACCTATAGACTCTAACGTTTTTCATAGCCTTATCTGTTAGTACAGGTGGTAGGTACCGAGAGCCGGTGAGGTCGACTTGGGAGCCAAAAGATGTGGGTCCCTTAGGTACCCCTTATAAATCTATCTTAGTGTTAAAGATTAGCGACAAAGTGAGAGCTGGTTAAAGAACTTAATCTAAAAAATCGACTGAGGGTGCAAATAGAGAGATAGGGGAGGGATGGGCACTATTTCACAATTTAATGCATAAAAAATCAGATATTATAGATAAGCATCGTTTATTGCCGATTCTTATTGCACCACATATTTGGCTAGATATCTTAGAGAGAACTTCTTAAAATTATAATTAGTCTCAACATTACGAGATAATTCAGAAATTAAGTCAAAAGTGCCCAATGCTCCCTATGGCAGGGTGGTTTGGACACACCCTGTGGGAGGCTTGGGCGTGGCCTATTTATATCTATAATAATATAATCCAAAAATGATTTCTTTGGCGCTGAACACTAAGATGTTCCAAATTAAAAAAGTGCGCGGCAAATATAATTGCGTGCGGCGCACTTATATTAAGTTAACAAACGCAAATAAAATAAACGCACTTAGGTTAACAATAAATAAAAAAAATCCTAAATAATCTATTTATGGCTACAGCATAGATAAAGTTACCAATTTACGTGCTTGTATCATTGTCAATCCATAATTATGTTTAGAACAAACTATCATGTAATTTGTCAATTTTTGTACTTCTTCGTCGGTGAAAATTTGTGAGGTTTTAAATCTGTGTGAATAATCCTTTACAAAATCTTGTTTGAGGTACCAACAGTGTTTGCGGTGAGGCGTGAGAAAGCTTGTTTGAAGTGCAAACTTGATCTAGGGATTTGATATTTATCAGCTGTTGTTTTTATTTTTGATCCTTTTGATACCTCTTCTATGGCGCGTAATATCAAATCTTTAGGAATTTCCCGTCGCAAACCTTTCTTTTTGAATTTGAACGGCATATTTCTGTAATTAAAAATAATTCAAATAATTTAACTAAAGCAGGTAATTATAATTTCAAAAAATCCTCCTATACTCAACATATTTTATAGGAGGCATTGGGCATGCCCAAACCTCCCTCACATCACAATACCTATTACTCCCTCTGTGTACATTTTCAACATAAAGTTAGGTACCGGTATTTTTTATTTAGGTGTTTAAGCGTGAATTTCAGTTTAATGTATAAGTTAGTAAATAAACAATAGATATATAAGTAACAAAAAATAGACATACCTTTCGTTAGTTTTCTCTTTATTACGATCCGAAACCACAACAAAATATTCACTTTTACGAGCGCATACCCTTCTAACGTGTCTGTGTTTAACAACTGACAGAAATGACAGGTAGTTTATGGATGAACAGTGTTGCCAGTCGGTAAAATAAACTACCAATTTAGGAAAAAAATAAAATCTGTGACCGGATCAGAATATAAGTGTGGGGGAGCCTATATCTCCCAACTGCCTGTCCCTCCTCTACCTCCCTATGTGCTCAAACTACATCATCGATCGTAACAATGCGGAAAGACTGTAACACACTCCCGCCAAAAGCAAATCGCCATTTTGTTGTTATTTCGATGAGAGGCGCCGACCTGTCTGCCATCGATTCCATCTCCATAACTTCAAGTTTTCCTGGTATTTTCAGAGGCGCTCCCGATATATTGGAGTATTAGCAAAGATTACAGAAACTAAATAAGGCTAAAAGGAACCCTTATGGTGTGACTTTGTTTGTCTGTCTCTCTGTCACTAATGGACATCTTGGGATTTACTGATGCTGATTTACTTGAAATTGATATTGGTATTTCATCAAGCTTCTTCACTTAAATTGCTTATTTATATAAAATATTGAAAAATATTCTTATTACGATTCCAAAGGGGGCGAAAATGCGGTCTCGAAAATGTTTTATTGGAAATACTAGGTCATCTAAGGTATTATAATATGAAACGGCTTCATTTGTATATTTAATTAAATACAAATGAAGCACAACAGTTTTTAGTTCTCCCTTATGCCGTATAGTTTACGATTTATTTGCAAAAATCCTGAAATTTCCGTCCCATCCCTTATCATTATGTTAAGTACAATACAGAGCTATCTATCTATCTACGAAGTTTAAAATGGTATTAGGTACATCAAGAAATAAACACCTGAAACTTTGAAAGATAATAAAAGTGTATATTCTTTACAGAAAAGTTAAAACGAAATCTCTAATTGATTAGCATAGTTTCTTAAATTATTGAATTTTAAAAAATCTACATAAGTTCCGCTATCAGACAAGAGATGGCGCTGTTCCGCTATCAGACAAGAGAAGTTTCGTCAGCAAATATAAACCGTTTTTATCATCAATAATTATAGTGTACTCGCTCTTGGCCGGTTTTATAAGACAAGGTATGCTAAAAGCTGTCTGGTATCGATTCTATCTCCATCACTTCATGTGATCTTGGTATCTTAGGAGTCGGGCCTGTTCTGTCACCCCGTGGGATTTTCCGAAGATCCTACTTTATTCTGATAATTTACAATAGGTATAGTAGTCTCTGCTGAATAATTTCTTGAATGATGATTAAGTGGTACATACAGGGTGTATTATAACATGTTTAGGTACTAACCTGAAAGGGGGGGTTTCAGCAAAACGGCAAAATAATTGTCTCTGCACCTGACACGGTTTTGGTTTTTAGGGACAAAGATTGGGCATCCGTCTTTAGAACAACACAGCTAGGCCTAAACAAAGTCTCCAAGTGCCTCTATGACAAGCTGTTAACGTTGAATGCAACTGAACACAATACATAGCATTTGCAATACGAAAAACAACTTAGCAGACCCTTGTCAATATGCCTTAAAAGCACACTTACATAACTGCACAGCATACAGTCCAGAAGATTGCAACTGTACCTACATTATTGGAATATGTTAATAACACCTATAAATATCTTGGCATATAAATTGTCATTTGACGTACCAGGCCCATGTTACTAAACTAACAGCTAGAGTGCGAAAATCATTATACGTTTTTAAAAACATACGACATGCAGCAACAAACTCACAGATTAAAACCATCTACTACGCACTCTGCCAATCTTTGCTACTCTACTGCAATACAATTTGGGGCGGCGCAGCAAAAACACTTCTATTGGCCTTGGAACGAGCACAAAGGGCGGTTCTAAAAGTCGCTCTATCTCGCCCGTTTAGATACCCAACCAAAGATCTATATAACGACGCTAGAGTCCTTACAGTGCGGCTACATCCAGCAGGTCCTACTGAAGTAACGTGGCTTCACCACGCGTCGGATACCTAACTAAAAGGCGGAGATATAAAGTTTTTAACAAAACTTCGTTCAAAACAAGATTCGCGCTGAAAGATAGCGGTTTTTTAGCAACACATATATGTATATAACCAAATAAATAAAATAGTACCACTTCAAGACACATCTTACTATGAATGCAAAAAGCGTATCCACAAATATCTCTTGACCCTAGATTACTTACTAACAGAAAAACTATTTTACATACCATCCTAGTTTTAAAATTGAGAACATGTTTAATTTTATTTATTTATAGATAGAAAGGCATATCTATTATAAGTATATACTGCACGATTATTTGGGAGATTCATGATCTATGATTATCCCCGACTAAGTCAATAATATGTAAGTAGGTATAGTTTATTAATTATAATATTGAAGCCTACCTATGTCATTAGAATATAATAAGTTAAATAGATTAATATAGTGTTAAACAAACAATTAGTTTTTAAGTTTAAGTTTAAATGCCCCTCTTAGTGCAATGTTGCTGTGCCCTAACATTGTTTATGTTTGTAACAGTTTATCTCCATTTAAATATAAAAATATAAAAAAACAGTTTATCTACCCAACACCAGTATTTACAAGTGCAATAAACGATTTTGATATTGATTTAGTAAATTTGTTCGAAACAAAATTGATCATTCATCCAAATTGAATCTCTACGTAATATCAAACCCCTCGCAAGAAATAAGGTAAGGTTCTGGTTGTTTAGCAGCAACAACGCACGAGACAAGAGAGCGCAGCGAGCCTGCCGCGGCAACAGCCCAGAATCCAGTTCCAGAACCGAATTATACTTGGTGATTTAATGGAGGTGACAGATCTATTATTTTGATTTATGAAACATAAACTTTCTGTTAAAATTAAAAAAATAACAGTTTTATAGACCATTATAAAAGAATTAGGCCAAGCGCGTGTCGGGTTCCGTAGTTTCCCGTCGACCTGTTACCGTTTGAACCGATATCTCGGCGTCATTATTTTATATATTCATACAAAATTTCAGGTTTCTAGGACTAATATAGTCTCTTTGTGAAGCTGCAGACAGGCAGACAAAGCGAGACTACCTATAATTGTTTATTGTTGTATACGGAACCGTAATCATTAAAGTTTTAAAGATCGCCGGTAATTGTAAATCGATATAATACGAACTGGGGACTGAATTTTTTACGTTTACCAAAACCCATTAACAGGTCACCTACCTGTACATTGAGTTTTCGGTTTAAAGTATTCTGTATTCTGGTATGTTTGGTAAACCGCATAGTGATGCGATTTGGTTATAACCTATAAGTGTAGTTGAGCGACCATTTCTTCGGTTATTAAGTTGTCCTATAAAGTGAGAAGTCCTATGAAGTCCTTGTTGTACTACGGAACACTAAAAATAATGTTGCCAATCACCTTTACATGGTTAAATATAAAAAAAATGCTAGGCGTTTCACACAAACCATTTAGTCCCTCCCAACTAAGCCAAATCTGTGTTAACCTTCATTGTTTCAGCGTTATCTTTACAGCACTCGCGCTCAAATACCTACTAATAAAGTTCAGGAAAACCGGCGTTCCGAAACGGAAGGGATGCTCCTGTAATTGTTTTTAAAATCGTTTTGGGACACTGCCTTATGTAAATCAGTTAACGAACTTAAAACGCGGGGTGAACTAATGACTCTTAAGGCTCATAAAGTCGCGGAGGCAAAGTCGTCAGTGGGCGCGGCCTAAATGTATGCTATCTCACCTGACATAGTATGTGTACCCGCGCGCTAGAATGAAATGCACAATGATTAATTCCTAAAACGACCGCGCAAAAATATGTGAATAGACTTTTAGCACAAGGGTTATTGTAGAAAAACTTGAGTGTAATCTTTTCAAAATAACATTTATTTCAACTTTTGAATAATTAAACTATGTCGAAACGATGTTAATTTTTGAGTTTTCTTTCTCCGTATATTATTTAGTTTTGTCCAAAGTTAGGCTAAAATCATTGTTGAAATACGAAAGTTTAAAAGCTTGTATTATTTAAATAAATACTTTTATTACGGTTTGGAGTGTATACAAACATAGATTATGACGAGATAAATTGATATAATCCTTAGTGTTGGATGGTCAACGTCAAACAGTGGAGTAGTTACCCTTCCACGTTTGTATGGAAAGATAGTCGACTCGTTCAGCCTTAAATACCGGTTCCTACCACAATTTTCTGGCAGTGGGATAGCCCACATCAACGCTAAGGTTCAATTGTTTCTCGCCATTTTTGCCTGTTGGTGGACAATCACCACACTCATGCAGGTTGTTTCCCACTGCAGCTTAATCTGATCAGTCCAGCGCATCGGCGATCTTCCTCGGGGTCTTGTTCCTTCTACTCTTCCCTGGACAACAAGATGCTCTATGGAGTCAGGATCTCGCCTCGACACTATAATTGATTTCAATTAGTCTGTAAATTAATCATTTCTTGTTTTCGCCCTATAATTTAAAATACATAGTATAAAACAAAGTCGCTTCCCGCTGTCTGTCTGTCCCTATATTTGCTTAGATCTTTAAAACTACGCAACGGATTTTGATGCGGTTTTTTTAATACATAGAGTATTTCGAGAGGAAGGTTTTTATGTATAAATCATGCATAATATAGTAGAGATACACTGATCATTTTATAGGTTTCTAATGTGATGTCGTAATTGAACATATTTTTTTGCGCTTACATTGTAAACGCCCCGGCTGAACCCTCCGAGATAGATCAAAATAATGTATTGTACACCTTAAAAAGGTCTACAAAAAAGTACATGATGGTATACTATGTCTATCTCTTAGGGATAACCCACAATAACCATATTTTATCCTTTACTTTTTACGAGAGATAATGGCTTATTTACGAAGCTATTTTAAGCAATACAGCATTAATCCTTATCCAATTAAGTACCTTAAATACATTTTGCATTTAATATAGATCATTATGTTGGACCGACATAATTAAACCCGGTAGATGGCGCTGCTGTCAGCATGTCTACATAACAGCGGGCAGGACGACGTCTGCCGGGTCCGCTAGTAATTTATAATTAAAAAAGTAAATAAGGTTAAAAAGGTTGCGTCCTTGACGCCACCATCGGCTCTGGACCAGCTTTAGCTGAGTATCATCATCATCATGGTGGCTTTTTGGTGATCCAATCTTGGATGTAGGCATCTCCCCTCTTCTTCCATCCTTCACGGTCTTTTGCCCGACTCATCCAGTCTCGGCCTCCGTGTCGTTGGATGTCGGACAGACCAGCGCTGCGGTGGTCATCCGCGCCCTCTGGTGTCCGCTCTGGGTCTCCAAGACTCGTCCATTCTAGCAATGTGCCCTGCCCTTGTCCACTTTTTCTTAGCTATGACGGCCATGACGTTTTTAAAAGCTGTATTACACTACACGGTATTCAGGGCCCGGTAGTTAGGGCGATTAGGGAGCAAGGCTTGCCGCGGTCGCGCTAGTTAGGGTCCCTTACGCTCTAACTCTTATTACACCACTCTTAGTTAGGGTAAGGGTCCCTGAATACCGTGTAATGTAATACAGGCTTAAGCTAAGTATACAACTATAACATTATGCTGAACCAGGCAGGACCATTTTGTGGCCCTTATTAGTTTTTTCTTAGACTAAAGTATTAAGATTACAGTTTCACTGCTGCAATAGTGTTGCACATAAATTCATTTAAATTTCACATTCCATAACTTAAACCCTTGAGAAACGTGTCTGGGACCTCATTAGATTAACTTAGCTCTTGTAGCCATCAACATCTCAGTTTATCCTGTGCATAGAACAATGAAGAAGTTCCTTGGCCTACGGCCAAGACTACCACAACTATGCGTACTATTCGGATATAGTTCCACATTAATCCTACGCCGGTAGAATGGAGCAATTCTTTTGCCATAAAAAAGTAAACGTCCAAATCCTAATGTCACTGTCAACGTTGACGATTGTAGCAGATTTTTGCGCGTTTTTTTACTTTTTTACCGGGCTATTCCCGTCCTAATCGTCGTCCATTACCGCCATATGTTGTTTAATGCGAAAAATATTCTAATTCGCGGACGGTGCGTCCGGTTGCCGTAAATCATTCTAAGATTTTACGGTTAAAATTACAACGTGCATGGTTACCTAATGTTTGACACCTGACGCATAGCATGGGGCTGATCGGAAAGGCTGGCATATAAAGTAGATTATTAGAAAGTGCCGTGGGGTGCCGGCAGTAGAGTGTTGCCCCTCCTGTCTTGCCCGTGGATACAGCAAGAATCTGTCAAAGAAGGTATAGATCCGGAGGATGGGCAGCAGCGTCTTTCCGTGTATCAACATCGCCAACCCGCCTGCCAAGCGTGGTGAGTATGGCAACCCTCTCATGATTTTGCAGATCCACGAGGGATGCCTGTCCAGCTGTGGACGTGAACAGCAGTTCTTCGGCTGATAAGTACTGCCTACCATCCCACGGCAATCGTGTATTAAACAACTAAGTACCAATTTATAGTAAAAAACATGAAACATTCAAAGCATAAAATATACATTCCGAATGTTTTGTAACTGCTAAAAAAAATCCATGACGCCCATAACGTCAATATACATATGTCGCCGTTGTCTTAAATGAGGTACCTAGTGCATTATTATATCATACATAACATAAGGCAGTTAGGTAGTTATTTTTATTTATTTATTTATTTATTAGGGCACAAACAGTATACAATGGACTTAAAATTAACAAAGATTAATATATATTATGGATACACCAATCAAGCTGCCACTAATACTAAATAGTTTACAAATAAAAATATTTATCTTATGCACTACCACAGAATAAGTATAGATAATTCAGCCGTGGCACTACCTCGGTAGTTATCATAAGCACGATCTAAGTAATGTTCTATCAATACAATAATACGACGTATGTACACTAGTTCCAGCCGCGGCTTCGCTTGCAAGAGCACGCGCCCTCGTAAACACAGGATCCTATCGTAATTAGATCGAGTCCTCAAACAACGTTTGAGATCGGATAGTTATTGCCCGAAAATCTCGGCGTATCGGCACAGATTACAGAAACGTATCGGCGCATCGGAGGTATCACACAATATCGCTTGATGACTATGGTTTTATTGAAAACTTTCCGAGAAGTCTACTTATACTTCATCATTTCAGCCGTAAAACGTCCACTACTGAACACAGGCCTCCCTCATGGGGGTAGTTTGCCATACTCACCACGCATGGCAGGCGGGTTGGCGAGCATACTTATACTTACCTACCTACAGTTTATAATTTTGAAATTGAATGAGTACAATGTATGAAAGGAGGGGTAACATTCTACTGCCGGCTCCCCACGTAGATGCAGTAAGAGTAGGGATACGTCCGGAAGATGGACAGCAGCGTCTTTCCGTGTATCAACATCCCGTACTGCGCTCGCCAACCCGCCTGCCAAGCGTGGTGAGTATTGCAACTACCCCGCCTGTGTTCATTAGTGGACGTTTTACGGCTGAAAATGAGTAGTAGGTAGGTAGTAGATTTTTTGTGAAGAGTCCATCTGGGGCAAGACTACCACCATACGGTATGGTGGTAGTAACAGTAGTACTTCCCCGGATGAACACTTCAGAGTATGGTATGGTCCATACCATACTATTCTGCCGCCACGCAGTGATGCCAGCATTGCTGTGTTCCAGTTTGAAGAATATATTACGGCACATGAAACCCTCCAAATCTTCTTGTGACGGACGCAATGCAAAGCAGCGAGCGTTGGTCACATTAGGTAGGTACATAGTTTTTATTAATTTATTTTTATGTCTCAAGAAATAAAAATATAAGTACTTATAATATAAATATTAATTTCTTAATTTTTGTTTCAGTTAGGTATATTTTTTCTTTCGAAAAAAAAAATTGTCAGTTTGTAGGATTTTTTTTATAAGGTTTTCTTTGTAGTATGTAGGTAGCTATTTTCAAAATTCAAAATTCAAATAATTTATTGCGTTCATGTGTACATTAGGTCTTATAATTTAGCTTTTAGTCCAAACATGAGCCCAGTAAGGGCACTAGAATTTAGGTGTTTGTAGGTAACATAAAAATTGTCGTATTTAACTAATTTAAAACAACTTTACTTAGAGTTAGTTATTCTAAAAATGTACTTATCATACCTTATTCTAAATTATATCAAAATTTATGGTATGAATGGTAAAAAATCATACACACAAATTAGAATAAATCATGTGTCGATGTCTACTTATGTGATTATGTAGGTAGGAATGTCACCTTGTGACTGGAAGTCGTACCTGTATGATTGTAGGAAGGACATACACCTTTTGACTGAAATTCGAGATATTTCAGCTTCCGATAAATTCTAGACGCCCATCTAGAATCAATTTCAAGGAAATTCTCCCTATAATTAGTAATTCGAAGAACCGAAGACGTAGGATTGTCTTTCAAAACAAAAATGCCACCCTTACCCCACAAAACGCCCCTGGAGAAATCAATAGATACAGTTGACTTGTTGCGTACTACGCCATCTAGCGTAACTTCTTTGTACTTGTTCTTATTTCTCGGATGTTTTGTTTGGATGTTATTGACAAAGATGGCGCTTTTTTTCAGCATATTTGGGTTATGATGAGAAAATAAAATAAAAAATTGTGAGGTTCAAATTATTTATGTCTGTGATGTAACGATTTATATAAATTGCTCATTTAACTTTTATTTTGTTACAGGTAAATTAACAGATTGGCTGAAAAAGAGCGGGAAACTGAAGGTTGTGGACCGAATTTTGTTAGGTCAAGGCTTGGTCACTTGGTCAAGGCAATATGATATGATTTCTTCAATGTATTAGCGTAGGCTACGATTTTAACAATTCAATTTTTTCTTTCTTTCACCGCTCCGTATACATGTTAATACCTACATAGGTACGTAGAAAATACCCAAACCCGAGTCAAATACCTACCTACACGCACGTAGGTATGTCAGAATAAAATGTTATAAGTGAAGGACCTGTGACTTTTTTAGATCGCGTTATTATTCACAGTAGGTGCACGATTTTAAGTAAGTACGCTTTTTACTAAATTTAAACGAAAATATTTTACTGTGCAATTAATGAAATTGGAGGCTTAGTTGTTTTAATTATGTTCTGATATGCACACGAGGTTGCGGGCTCGATTCTCGCACTCGGTTGCGGGCTCGGACAAACTTTTGCTTTCTGCACATAAGTTTTAAATATTATAGGTACAGATATGTATAATTTTCAAAAAGCTGGACAGATTTTGATGATAGGTACCTACATATTACATGATGAGAGTACAAACAAATAAAAACTCACTTGCTGTTCTAAAAACTGGTGATCCAGCCAATTTTGAAACAAAATCAAAATTGCTCCATTTGTTTGAGTGCTGCGGTGCCACAGACAACACATTGAACCATTCATATACTTACTTAGAATTTAACTAAGTACTTACTCTATGCGAAACAGCCCTCTTGGCGTCGAGGAAAAAAAATAAAAATGTCCGCACATTATAATTTGTATGGTTACAGATTCGTAAATCAGATCATTAAAATCGTCTTTTATTGCCAAAACAGGCTCGTTTTCAAAACCCATTAGGAGAATCGTAAATAATAGCGAACGACCTGAAACTTGGAGTTGTAAAACTTTCCCTGTAAGTTTACGATATCTTTAGCATGAAGTTAGCAGACATTGATGTTCGTAAAATCTATGAATTCCAAAAATATCAAGTGATCCGGAATCTACCTAAAAACTTTACTTCACGACCTTTATACCCGTCTCTACGAGGAGGGAATCGCGGCGATTCTTTAGCGCGGACTCGTCGCGATACTCTCGCTCGTGGAGACGGCCTCTAAGGCATCGTCCTAATAGAACGCGACTAATGCCCGGTTTCTATATTCAACGGACAGTCATAGTATAAAAGCTACGAATAGTTTCCACCTAACCATTAACGAGTCGTTACGTTGTGTTCCACAACGTTCACAGCTCTCCTGCCAGCGACGAACAACCGTCCGTTATCGCCTAACCGACGGTCCTCTTTACGTTTCGTTCTTACAACAAACATGCGTTTCGTGGTATAAAGAATATGATGTTTTTTACAAAATAATAATAGGATAACTATGTAAAATAAATATAAAACAGAGTCAAATTAATTTTTGCTGTAACTACGTTATGAACTAATTAATTTAGAGACATTTTTACGTTTTTTTTAGATACTGCTATTATTTGCTATACTAAAACGAAACGTCAGCGTAATATCGCTTCATTTCAGCTGTCAACATTGTTTGTGTTTGTCTGAGGTGTTTGTGTTGTGTGAAAGAAAAGTAAAGAAGAATCTGAGATTCTTTGTGTAAAATCTTAAAAATAGACATGGATAATACCCCGGTAAGTTTTTATCATTATTATAGCTTATTGGTAATAATAACATGCCTAACGCTTTTGTTATAAAAGATCTTTATTTCGTCAATAATTACTATCATGTGAATTTTTAAACAATTTTACAAGAGTTATTTTCTGTTACAGAAGAGCAAAAAGCCAATGAGCAAAGATGAAGTGGCTTACTTTGTGGATCTCATCCAAAACAACTCTATTTTAACAAGCAACAAGATGGGAATATTGAAATTCATTCTCTGAAGCAGATCGGGACAGTTAACATTACCTGTAATTTTGAGCAAGAACGATACGTCAGCAATTTCACGTCGTTTAGAAAGGGGAAGAATATGAAGATTAGAATTATACATTTTAAGATAATAAAACATGTTAAATATTTTCTTAAGTCAGTTTATATTCATTGCCTATATTGTACAAAGTAATTTGTATTGATTAATGTAGACAGCCTTCTTCACCCCAAACTGAAAAGAAAAGGTAGGTATATAGTTTTTTGACTGATAGTAAAGAAATAGTAACAAATCGCTTGGACAAAAGTCAATAAATGAGATAGTTTTAGGTAAATAATTCATATGCGATCCTCACTTATTGAAATATTCAGCAATTAGGGTTTCTCTTTCTGTTTGATTACTTGCTTCTGTATTATTTGGTGTGGGCACTGCACCTATGTCTGGGATTTCAACTTCTGGTGGAATATCATCCAAGCATTTCAGTCGACAAATATTGTGGAGTATCAATGTTGCAATAATTACTGCATTGGCTCTTTGAAGGCTCAGACGCAATGTTAGAGCCACTACTGGGAATCTCCGTTTCCAAACTCCAAAACACCTACAACAAAATAAGCAATAATAAGATGTCTATCTGGAATACTAGTAAATATAATGTTGTATGTAATGAAAAATAAACCTTTTAATGGTGTTTCTAGTTCGGATGTGGGCTTCATTATAAAGTTGCTCATCTCTTGACTGAGGGTTTAACAATGGAGTTAATAGGTAAGGCTTCAGAGGGTATGCACTATCCCCTAACAACCACCTATTTTGAAAAAGACCACTCTCACATTGTGCTGAAAAAAAAAGATAATTTTGTTAGACAAAGAAACGTGAGTACCTACTACCCTATTTAAATTTACTTTTTATAAAAGATTATTTAATTCTGGATCAGTAATGTACCTCTCAGTTCTGAGTCGTTAAATATTGTGGCGTCGTGCGCAGAGCCTGGCCAGGGAGCGCCAACATGCATGAGCTGCAGGCTTGTGTGCACGCCGCTTGCACATTTAACGAGAAGTACCCTTTACGGTTTCTAAATTCTTCTCCAGTCTGAGCACCTGAAATAGTTGTATGAAAGGAAAATTATAAAACATATTATTTTATTGAAGAAGATAACAGCCCAACAAAGTGTACTAACATGGTGATTGTATTCTAATATGTGTACCATCCAGTGCACCAAGTACCCGAGGAAATCGAGCTATGCCATAAAAGTCTTGTTCTGTATTGGTCTGCATGTATATATATTTGCCATACAGCTGTGCTATAGCACAACTGACATCACGTACAATACGACAAGCTGATGCTTTTGACACACCTATAAAATCTGCCACTGATAAAAGCATTGTTCCTAATGCATAGAATCTTAATGTTAACAGCAACTGGTGTAACGGGGATATTCCATGATTTCTGTAAAGAAAGAAGTTACCATATTTAGGTAGAACCAACCTATAAATTGACGTTGATTAAACTTCGTAGTTTAAAGTAAATAAGTACTTACCTGGCACCTTTTATTCTTATAAATGGATATATTTCCAGCAGCAGCTCTTGCACAGAACATTTATCGAGCCGAAATCTCACTTGAAATTCAACATCATCCAACTTAGATAAATAGTTCACTCTTTGCTTGTAAACTCTATCACGATGTGTATTATTTTCTTCCGAATCGGTGTCACTCCAATCTGATATTATTTGCATCATTTCTTGATCACTTTCTGAACTAGACATTGTTGTTTATCCTAATATAAAGAAACCGAAACCGATTACCTACCTACCTATCGACCAAAATCGGCCGGTAAACAATTTTCGTACGGATGGTAAGTTTGACAGATAAACTGACGTTTGAAAATGGTTATAGAAACACCACAGAGTGCTATTTCCATACAAAGCAGTTACGGAGCGTTGAAGGTATCCCTCCCATCCGTTAGTAACAAACTGTTGGTAGTTTATACTACGAGACGTTTGTTATAGAAATGGTTTACACTTACGCCTGGTATCATATTTTACTGTCCGTAGGTAAAACGAACCGTTTTATTTTTATAGGAACCGGGCATAAGCGATCATCGCAAGATCGCGCGATTTTCAATCGTACGAATCCACGATCAAATATACTGATATGGAATAGGTGTCCTAACCGGCATTCGCGCGATGCGGACGCGCGACTAGAATGTTTGATCACGACCACACGATGGTCGCATCGCTTACTCGCGCGATAATCGCGTAGTCGCGTTCTATTAGGACGATGCCTAAGAGAGTAGGTATATAGAAAGAAATTATATATAGTATAATACGTGGCAACGACGATAACATCGCCGCGATTCCCTCGCTCGTGGAGACGGCCCCTAAGGCGCAACGGGTGAAGGTCCGCCTGCGTCGCAAGAGGTTGCGGGTTCGATTCCCGCCTCGGGACAAATGTCTGTACGATCTGCAGATATTCGTTCAGGGTGTTCTGGATGTTTTTCTATTTAAAATAAAAAAATATTTTATTTTAAATAGAAAAACGTAAAAAGTATATCAGTCATCTAGTACCTACCCTTAACACAAGCTTTGATTAGTTTGGGGCTAGATGATGCTATGTGAATTGTCCATCATTATTTATTTATTTATCAATCAAACTAACAATCCCACCTCCAATGCATGAGACGAAATCTGCAAAATAAACCGAATATGAATCGTGTAGAATGTGCACCATAGCCGCAGCCAAATATTTTTAAAACCAAACAACCGCAGAACGTAACCAGCCAGACCACGCTTCACTAAAATCGAAGACGAACCAGTGACTTGAGTCAAATGAGTAATTGTATCATTAACGCTTTATCAGTACTTTCCGCGCTATTAAACCGGATATCAAACGCAGCGCTCGTTCAATGGCTGGGGTTGGGTTATGATGTATGATTTATTGAGCTGTCGTATTCACGGGCGGCCATAAAATGCAGGGATCGGTCGTCGCCATTGTGGAAACTGCTGAGATGATTATCTTTTGTCTCTTGTTCGCGGGTGACAGTGTAAATAATGGATTTGTTTAGTCTCATTTTTTGCTGAGTTTGTTTAGTGAAAGTTCTGGTAAATAAATATCTACTTTCTGTTAGGTACCTATTTACAAAAAGAGTTTGAAAGGCACTCATTTCTGTCATTCATTAATTTTCAAAATAGAATATAGGTCTGCCTAATAGGTTTAGTTATTTATCGTAGCTATTTATTTTCAGTGTTTAAAAAAAATCTTTAGTTAGATAGAAAGTTAGTATTATGTCTAATACTTGCACTAAACAATATGCTTGCACTATGCAATAATTAACAAGTCAGCTAAGGTGAAAGCTACCATTCACTTTAATACCAGGTGCATTACATTGTTATCTGTTAGTTTAATACCCTTGAGTTAATATCAACTATTTTCACCTATAAAAAACTAGAAAGTAATTCCGTCCAATCAATCAGCGGAGACGGCAAATAATATAATTTACTCCAGCTCAGCACGACGGCAAAAAAGAAAAAAAAACAATTGCTTGCGTCATCCTCGGAAAATGTCAACGCTAGAGCAACTTTAAATCTTAAGGCCAAGTTTGAAGGGTCTTTTTCATCTTTGCGGGCGCTTCGCTTTCCTAATGAAGCTAAAAAACTACCTAAGGGGACAAAACTAGGGAAACTTAGTAATGAGCCGGGAAATGGTGTGTCATCTGTAGAGCTATTTAGGTTAGGGCCTTTTTTGTTGAGGCTCTAATGGTATTAGCTTTTTTAATCCGGGATTTTGCTGGCTATTCGCCCGCGGTTTATTGCCTATTCATACACGCGGGCCTTTATAATTCTAATTTATTAGTAGCACAGATAATATAATAGTTAATATAGTTTTTTATTATAATAACACTAGTTAGTAGGTGCAGAACGGAGTAGGCTGATATTAATTTTTTGAAGAAAATAGCAACCTGGGTCATGCATGATTTATAAGGTTATTATATGTATAACTTATTCGTTATAGATCATGTTTAGATGATTCATGATTATCATCATCAGCCGTATGTCGTCCGCTGTTAGACACAGGCCTCTCTCATGGGTCGTACACCACGCTTGGCAGACTGGTTAGCGAACGTAGTACGAGATGTTGATACTTCCGGATCCCTTAGCAGATTCTTACTGCATTCACGGGTTTGGATGATTAATAGATTTAGATATTTATAAATAGGTATTTTAAGTAAATATTCGTAAGCTTTTAGCTTGTTCATCCTCTTTAATCTCCATCTGTAGGAATCTCTGAAATTCTGAAATTCGAAAATCTGAAATTAGTGAGACCGTGAAGTGGCTGTGATCATTTAATTATCTAGACCTTTGCCTTTTATTAATTTGTTTCATATCGCCATTACAGTCGTGGCCAGCACGACAATAGTGTAAGATTCATTATCACTAAGATTAATTTTCATCCCGTGATAACCCTCAGCTGGGTGTAAAGTAGGCCTCCTGAAAGAGTGCCTAAAGTACACGGCACTTCTTCCGGTGTTAGGCCTATCGCATCCAGGTCTTGTTGGTGAACGATGTCTCTACCCATCTGGCACCCTTCTGCCAGCGTTGCGTTTATCATCCCTGAGATTATAATAAAATATAATACAAACAAGTTATTACGTTATAAAGTGAAACAAAAAAAGCACTGGATGGTCCAACACACACTTGGCCGATTTAAAGCCAGCATACGACCATTTAAATGCATCGATTACAAATTTATTCGAATGATTGAATTAAATACAATATTTAATAATATAATTATTTCTGATTACATTTAAAATCATGAAATAAGTATATTATATATTTTGTAATCTAGTTTTAATTCCCTTTATTTAGATACCCTACTCGATAGGTTTTGTTTTTTTTTTCTTACAATTTGGCACCATAAATCCGCCATTGAAATTTTGTTTAAATAACTATTTAAGGACACTTGGGTTTTTGAGATGAATCTAACGATATCTTAATTGTCAAAATCCATCCATCCTAATATTTTTGTCTTTGCAAACTTCGGAGGGTTATTTTTCGAGTTTTTTAATAATAATAATTAAATAATAATAATTATTGTTAATAATAATAAATATCCGTAGAAAAATTACAAACATTTGTACGGCGGCGGGAATCAGACCTGACATGTGTTTCAGCCGGGTGTTAAACGGTAGTTGTCAAACATATCAAAAATATAGGAATATGGACCACGGCTGTTGAAATACAGTCGAAATTTATTACGCAATAAATTCCCGTGTTCTTGATATATAGTATATTTTGTGATCGCGAATGTTTAAGAAAGACTGTTTACAAATATTGTTTGCTAGTGGCTGGTCGTGCGTGAGGTCAAAACAGGTTCCGTCAGAATACCAGCCCTGCTCTGCTCGAAGCTGAGACGAACCTCACACCGCTACACCGTTTAATTAAGCTTAAGGTTTTTTCTCCGTTATTGTATAGTATGCCGTGTGGTGCCGGTAGTAGAATGTTGCCCCTCCTCTCTTGCCCGTACGTAGGTGCAGTAAAAATCTACCAAGCTACCTCCCTCCTCCTCTACCTCCTCCAACTCTACCTCCGGAAGAGGGACAGCACCGTCTTTCCGCGTACTAACATCCCGTAATGCGCTCGGCAAGCCGCTTCCCAAGCGTGGTGAGCATGACAACAATCCCTCATGATCAGAGTAGGTACTTAGATCCATAAGGGAGACCTATGTCCAGCCCAGCAGTGGACGATCTACGGTTGAGATGATGGTGATGAATTTTATTGTTTTACCTATCTGTGGTGTATCTGTGTATGACAATAAATGTTTTTATTTGTTCTATTCTATCCTACTAATATTATAAACGCAAAAGTTTGTGAGTAAGTATGGATGTTTGTTACTCTTTCACGAAAAAACTAGCCTACGTATTGAGTTGAAATTTTGCACACGTACCTATAGACGTTGACTAGGATTAACTTATCTAATCTAAACAGCCTGCTGGATCCCACTGCTGGGCAAAGGCCTTACTTCTCCTCTTCCACTTATCCCGATCTAGGGCTTCTGTCCGCCAATCTGTGCAATACTCATCCAGTTCGTCCCGCCATCTCCGCCTGGGCCGACCACGAGACCTCTGCGCTTTGTGGGACCCACTGTGTGGTAATTTTGGCCTACAAGTAATTTCTCATGACATACACGTGTCCAGCCCAATCCCACTTCAATTTACAACATTTTTAGGATTAACACAGAGGCTAAATGTAATCCGGGTACAACACATGCGAAGTGGCGGGCACAAGCTAGTTCTAACATAATCATCATTTCAGCCATAAAACGTCCACTGATTAACACAAGCCTCCCTCATGGATCTCCATGAGGGGTAGTTGCCATTCTCACCACGCTTGGCAGGCGGGTTGGTGAGCGCAGTATGGGATGTTGATACACGGATAGACGCTGCTGCCCATCTTCCGGAGGTGTCCCTTAGCAGGCTCTTATTGCATCCACGGGTAGGATCTAGTTCTAACATAATGGCTAGGTATAATCATTCTAATACTACACGAATCGCAATATTATCACATTACTCTCAGAACATTAAAACAAACCGTTAAGCCCTCCATTCCCGCTATAGCACAAAAATCTGTTATTTTCTCCCCCTCTAGACAGATAGCTCCGTAAACCTTTTAGCAATGTAGGCCAACAGGATACAGCTCAAATTGAAACGTTAGGCTTTTGTATTCTCTACCATCTAGCAAGTTTGGGTTTTGCCAATATTGTGGTTTGTGGTTCTATCTGCCTAGTTTGTTAGCTGAACCGATTGAATTCTTTATTAAAGAATATCCTTGTTTTTTGTGTTTGAAGTAGTTGTAGAATTTTTTGTAAAGTGTTTACCCGGGGAAGTACTACAACTAAACTTATACTTCTGCCGTCAAGCACTGATGTCGGCATTGCTGTGTTCTGGTTTTAAGGAGGCCGGTGAAATTACGGGCACATGAGACCTTACAACTCTATGAATCAGGGTGACGGGCGCAATGCAATGCAGCGTTGGTCACGTGCTTCGTGAACGTAATCACCATAGTTGTAATAGGTAGAGGTTACCGGTTAACATTAGGAGGACCTATGGTTTGTCTCGTCATTAAGTAATATTTTTAGAAATGTTTTATGGGCATTTTAATAATTTATATTTTCCAGCTATTAGTGTCCCACTGCCGGACAAAGGCCTCCCTTCCTTTATTCCACTCTTCGCGATTTAACGCTGTTAGAGGCCAAGATCTTAAGTTGGTTATTTATTAATAAAATAATCTAAAATATACATAATGGTTCAATAACTGTCGTTTTTATCCAAAACAAGGTAGTGCCACTTTTTTACAAATCCAAAACAGTTTTTTTTAACTCCGCGTTATTTTACAGAGCAGGTTTCAGTGTGATGTTTGGTAAATAACATTCCTAACGGTCACGACAATGTACCCGTTAGAAAAAAATCTTCCTAAACATCACACTGCTCTATCACGCTATGTGCCGTGCCTGGGACATTGATAGATATCAACGTCCCAGGCACCATCGTCTTGAAAAGCATGAATGAAAATTAATAGTGGCGTTAAATCATCTATCTAATAGGGAAATGTCAAAATACAATATTTAATAAAGTTTTATGTATATACTAGCTGCTGCTCGCGGCTTTCCCCCCGTTATATTGTTTTTATTATTTTGTGCAAAAACAAAATTATTTTTTAAAATCTTACTAACTTAAGTTATTCCTTATAAAAACGGCCATCTGCTAGTGAAAGTCCCATTAAAATCGGTCTTGCAGTTTCAGAGATTAGGTGAAATAAACAGACAGACCAAAAAAATATTTATAAGTATCGTATATACTTTAATATGCATATATTAAAAACCTGTAATTTTGACATTACAGACATTTCCATTTTATTTATTTGTATAAATACATAATATGTATCCATAAAGACCTTCATAACACCTCTAATGTATTATTAGAAAAGTCTAGTACTCAGCGTAGTTCTAAAGAGTTTTACTGGTTTTACTAAGTGATTTCAAGTAGTAAACGAAACCAAGCGAGCGTGTCATGCTCGAGAACCGAAACTCGTGGCATATTATTGATTTCTCCCTCAACCCCAAAACTTGTTCCCATAAAACGCCCCTAGGCTGCTCTGTATAGGATTAAGTAACTGGCTGCGGCCCGTGGACTTGCCCAGTTAAGTAAGCCTACGTTTAAAGTAAGTCGTTATGTTTAAAAGTTACAATCGCTTGATTGTTTAGTCAGTAATTTCACTCTCATACTAACTAACCGGGCCTTCTTAGTTTCACCTGGAACATAAATGATTCTTTTCTTTTGATTTCTACGTTTTTCAGGGATAATCCAACTTCGCTAGTAGAAACTTATGAATAAAATGTAAATTAGTAAAAAACGCTCAAATGCAATAAATTTATAAAATCTAAAAAAAATATATTATATAAACCTATGAATTAAATAACAAAACGAAATCATGCGAAGGAGAGTAGGAATTACTTATAAAAATAGAACGGGGTAACTGGAAAAGTTACTGCTGAATTCAAGGGTTCGATCGAGGTCATGACCCCGCGTGCTAAATTGGTGCCAAATAGATAGGAATTTCAGTCACTTTTATAGCCGGAAGTTAACTTCAGCCCCAATGTTTTTATTTATTGAGGCACCTATGTAGTATTTAATTTATTGTTTCGTTACAGTTGTTATTTTGACTGAAGACACGGATATAATAGACAATAGAATATTCAATTTCACTAACTAAATGAAAATCAATTTTGTGAACTCAACAAAAAGGCACGTTATCTACATAGCAATACCACCGCAAATACCCCCACGATTTTATTCGCGATCATAACCCCCGGAGAAAATGGCCGCGCGAGTCAGATGCAGCCAAAGATGGCGCGCGCATGCGCCCACAGCCGCTCGATACATGCACCCTCTATAAAGCCGTGCTTAATCACCCATTGGCAAAAACTTTTTACAGATCTATTCACTGAAATCACAATCACTGAACACAAATACTTCTGTAGCCCCTGCTGGGGCAACCTGCACTCCGACTGGTAAACCTGGTAACCTGTAATACATAATACACTACACAAAAATGGTTAGTTTTATGAAAGGGCTGCTGCTGTTCTGATGTTACAGGAACTGATGATAGTGCATCACCGAAACCGGCTTGCCCGGACGCAGCAGTAGACTGTTAACGTACTGCTGTGACAGGACAATATGGTCACGGCGAGCGTTTATTCTTGATCTGGCTTCTTGCTTGCTTCGGAGATCCAAGACAATACCTAGTTTTGTGGAGTACCCTTGGCTTGGTTGGGTTGTTAGCTTCAGGTTTTGCGCGCGAGGCGGGCGGCGGGTGGCAGGCGTGTGAGGCCGCGTGGCAGGCCGCCGCGCCCTGGGCCACACGCATGCGCAAGGCCGAGGGGTGGGGAAGTACACACCCTCAATGAACACCCTCAATCACCTATCGATTTTCTTACAAAAAAATATAATTCATTGCATTCTATATTTAAGATGACAGAAATGTAAACAGTGTTGGAGCTTTTTGATACTAAATGATTATAATTTTCATCTAATTTTTTAAACAAATTTCTGCATATAACAAAAATCAAAAACCTTTAACTAAAATAAATAAATAATGCTATGCTAAATGCATCTTGTCCTAAAAGAAGCAAAGCTTGTGTTATGGGTACCGGATGATTGATAATACCTACTAAAATATTTTTTATATAAATATTTACGTTGGCGTGCTGAAGAGGCGGCCTATACCCAGCAGTGGGTGTCAACGGACTGATATGATGATGATGATGAAATATCTAACAGAAAAACATCAAACCCGCAACGCCCTGCAACGCAGCTGGCTAATAATCCAACTGCCTCACACGTCATCATCATCATCATCTCAGCCGTAGGACGTCGACTGCTGGACATAGGTGTCCCTCATGAATTTCAAAAAAGTTACTGATTATGAGGTGTTGTTGCCATGTTCACCACGCTTGTCTGCCAAACTTTCAAAGCCAGTGTTGGCGAGCGCAGTAAGTTTGTTAACAGGAAGACGCTGCTGCCCATTTTCCGGAGGCATCCCTTGGCAGGTTCTTACTGCAACCATGGGCAAGGTAGGAGAGACAAAGCTTTTTAAATAATTATTAGCTATATATTTTTATCGATCAGGGGAACAGTTTAGTAAGGGTTAAACCCAACTGAAATGAGATTGAAAGTCAAAATCCACTAGACAAGGGTGTACCACAGAACCCCCAATTCCACTTATTTCAAAATATCATCGGGAAACCTCCTGAGCCTTTCAATATTATTTATAATTTTTTTATTTCTCTTTAAAGACGAAATAACAACGTAAATTAGAAACCCATCCATAATTTCCGTAAAAAGTCCTCCAGTTATACAATTCGCAAAAGGGAAATCCGTAGCAAAATAATGTTACGAGACTATTTTCTGGTTCCCTAAAACTCAACCCTTGGAATCAGAATCGGGTTGGTATGTCGAAGACACGAATATTTAGGGAAAGTTTTCTGGTATGCGCATTCTAAATCAGGCTGAAAATATTATGCGAGTACTACGCTTAAGTGCGATATTATTTTTTAGGCTATCTTAATCCTCTCGTTCGCGGTTCGCGCTACTTAATATTTTAGCAGACTAGCATATTCGTTAAATTCATTTATTTATTACTTTATAATTATAATAAACATTACAATAGTACTATCCTAGTAAAATTTGAATCAATAAGCTCGAAAAATGCATTTTACCTGTAAGCCGAAAGGCATTTAGAAAAATATAATACGTTTCTGTTAAAACCCTTGTGTTTTTTTTATATTTAATTAAATATTATAAAAAATACGTTTTTTAAAGAAAAACTCCTCCGTTTCAGCACTTCAGGCAAACCTCTTAGGTTTCATTATTCCTCACAGCAGGCGGCAAAAACAAAAATCACTTAGCCGGCATGTGTTGTAGAAATTACAGTGTACTATTTACGTGAAAATTAAAAGCAGAAAAGAATTTTTGCACGAAATTTTATTTCATTCTAGCGCATACGTGAGGATATTACAGAAATGTTTCAAAAATATTTATAACGCTTTTAAACACAGGAATGTAAGCGCTGTTTTTGCTAAAACAATACAAAAGTTCGTCGTATTTCAAATTTAATTACCGACCATGGACAAAAGACCGGTGGAATGAACGAATATTTGAAATTAGCGGCATAGAATGACACATACCTATGAACATGATGGATTTGCGATTTTAGACACTGGTGCAGACGCAGTTATCATTATATAAAAATTATACACGGCTACTATCGTAATGTGGTAATTTTTTTACTTGCTTTTGCTTGGCTTAATCATTTTGTTTTCCGATAATCTTGTGGCTTAAAATTGCCTTACCCGCTCTCAACACGTTTATGATACTTTTATCTACCTGACACTGGCAGAGTTGCAGCAAGTGGCATGCATCAGCCATTAAAAAGAAAAGAAGAAGAATGTGGTAATTACCATAATTAAAATCAAAGTAAAAAAGTGTTTATTCATTTGAACCTAAAACCACACTAACACCACCCAATTTTATTATTGCGAAATACACATGTCTTATTCCGGTTACAATGCGTCGTATAGCCACTAGCAAAACCTAGTAGGGTACTTGTCGAAACTATAATAATCCATCTTACTAATATATAAATGCGAAAGTTTGCTGGGACAGATTTTTGTTACCTACCTCATGCAGGCAGAAGCTATATAAGTATTAGTTTAAAATGTGTAGGTGTCTGAAATATGACCAGCATTAGGTACTATGTGAATTAGTCTCGCCTAAATTCACGGAAAGATCACATTCCCCTAACTAATCGTTGACCCGAATATCCTGACCTTTATGAATGTAGTGGAATTTAAGTTTTCTTTAATTTTTTAGATTTTCTTTAAATAAACTGAAAGAAATTAAAAAATAATAACCTCAGTGGAACTTCTTGATTGTTGTCTTGATATGCATAAGAAAAGAGTGAGTGTTGAGTTGACGGCATAATATAGAGGAGAAAGTGCCGTGGGGTGCCCGCAGTAGAATGTTTCACTGCACTCACCACAGATATAAGTGGCGCTCACCAAACCGTCTGCCAAGTGTGGTGAGTATGGCAACTACCCCTTTATGATCAGTAGGTACTTGGAGATCCATGAGGGAGGCCCATGTCCAGCAGTAGGCGTCGATGCACGGCTGAGATGATGACGATGACGAGAGGAGAATCAAAGAGAAGAACTTGTTGTGGTGGCCCTCCCTAGTGTGGGCAGGAAAATGTTGACACGGAGGCTGCACAAATTTCATCAGTCGAGCAAGTTTAATAAATATAATACGGCTTACACCACGTACCTAACCTATTATCATCTTGCTGACGTTTCGTAGACCATTTAGAGGCCCTTCTTCATGAGCACCGTTCGTGGCCGACTCCGAGGGCCGCGAGACGAGAACTCCCTCGGAGTCGGCCACGAACGGTGCTCATGAAGAAGGGCCTCTAAATGGTCTACGAAACGTCAGCAAGATGATAATAGGTTAGGTACGTGGTGTAAGCCGTACTATATTTATTAAATGATGTCTAGCCACGATAATTTCAATTCAGTCGAGCAAGTGGTTATACTTTCTTGATGAATAATGTTGATTGCTGAAATAATGCTGACATCTCCAACAACAAGGGCAAATAATTATAATACTAGAAGGCCGTGGTGAGATGCAGGGACGATTTAAACTCCTGGAGCAAAGAAAAAGCAAATTAATAAATATTGCACAAGAGCGTGCAGGATAGGGATCAGTGGAGAGAGACATCCACTGTTGGACATAGGCCTCCCTCATGAATATTGCCGTACCTACTCGTCACGCTTGACAGACGGGTTAGCGAGCGCTGCGCTTGATACACGGAGACTGCTGCACATCGTCCGGGAGTATCCCTTAGCACTCTTTCTGGATCTTACATGGGCATGAGAGGAGGCGTTACATTCTACTGCCACAGCACCCCACGGCTCTTACAAATATTATATTTTTAATTTTTTCTACACTAGTTGTAACCGATTTGTTGGGTAGGTAATATTTGATGTAAAGAACATCAAATATATGTATATAACCTAACCCAACAAATCGGTTACCGACAATATCGCGTAAAGAACGCGCTTCGTAAGTTCGGACCTTCTAAAGCGGCAAAAACGTGAACTTTCCCAAAACCAGTCAGCCGTATCGACGAAGTCACGATTGATACTATCACTGACAAATTACCTTTTACCTTTGCTCTTTACGCAATCTGCCCAGTCAATCGTTAAGAAGGTAAAATTAGTTGGTAATCTTTTGTCAGATAGTACTAATTATCTTCCTTGAATGTTTCCTGATCTATGAATACGATATTACTTGCACTAGTTTCTTATGTATATCGATGTCATGGATTTCTTGAATTAATTCTACTTACTAAATACATTTTGAAAAATCAAGTTAATTGGATCTGAGAAATAAAATTTGCATAAATGTAGGTACGGTATGTCATAAAATAATTTGGTGATTCAACTTTGGTTGCCCAAACGAATTTATACTGGGGCCTAATTCTCGTGATAGATGAAAAGGTATCACAATCGAGGTATAACGTCTTTGATTGGGACAGCTCTAGTTACTTTTGTTTATATTATTTCAATTTACGTATCTCTTGTTGTCGGTCCAAATAAAATAAATATATTTATCTATTGTAATATGTTTCTGTTGCTTACTTGAGAATTAAGACCCTGAAATATTCTTATCTTCAAAGAGCCGAAAAGAGAAATGAATCGAAACCATGTAAATTTTCGACTATTGTGTACACAAAAGTAATCATACCCTAACGATGCTCACACAATCCCGCCCGAAACGTCGGGTCTATTGTCAAGGAATAGTGGAATTCAGAATTTCACAACGGGGATTACGTTAGATAAATTACCAGCAGTGATTTACGAGGCAGGGAAATTCTCAAGAATAAAAATTGTTTCCCTCTGAAGCGTATCAAGTTTTCAACTTGTAAGTTAAACAATTTTTTTTATTAATCTTGCGGCATTAGTGAAGTTCGTTTGACCTGATTTTCTAATTTGTCAGGGCTTTAGAATACAAATTAGACTGCGCTTATTTTCCAGTATTTCTGGATTTGAGTTATTTATTCTAAAATTGGTCCTTTATCACTTATCTAGACAGAGAAATGATTAATACAACGTCAGCGACTGTCCACTTATACTGTACGGGACACTTTAGTACTGTTAAGCTAGTTGACAATATTACTCATAATATTGTCAGCTCGAATCATCCCAGTGTTGGGCAAAGGCCTCCCTCCATTTCTTTCAGTCAATTCGATCAATAGCTAATTCCCTCCATGTGGTATGGCTCGAGTTCATTACTATGTAGTATCGGATGTAAAAATAAAGTTTGACAGTAGACCCTTGTTCAACTGTTGTTTACTTCACCATCTACAGCTTTATTAAATATACTTACCAAGCAGTGGGTAAAATTGATTCACGATTCATGATTAACTCTAAGTTGTTTTAAATTGGTTAAGTATGACAATTTTTATGTTACCTACAAACACCTAAATTGTAGTGCCCTTACTGGGCTCATGTTTGGACTAAAAGCTAAATTATAAGACCTAATGTACACATGAACGCAATAAATGATTTTAATGATTTGAATTTGAAAATTTGAGCTGTGGCCATAGAATGACAGGTTTGTGTACCTACCTTAAAGGCTAAACATATTATGACGAAATAACCCGTCCAAATACTAACAGAGCACTTTCAGAAGATACCGAGTAAGCGCGGGACTGCAAATACGGATACTTCTACGTGCGGCAGGAAAGGCGAACATGAGCCATATTTTTAAGATGTTAAACAAAACTCTTCGTAATTTCTGCGGGCAGCTGGCTGGCGTCTGTTTTAAGTTTATTTACATCTTTTCTGGCGCCCAGCTCAAGTTTTCTGATAAACATAATACCTACAGTCATGTGAACTTATTTGAAAGGGGATTACTTACCTACTTTAATTAAAAACAATAATATGATAGGTAAGATATGGTTCCTAAGTAGGTACCTAGGTACCTACTATGTCTTACTAAATACAAAGGTTTTAAAATAAACATGAAATCTTAATATGCCTACAGAGTTTTAAAAATATCTATTCACCTCAAAACAGTACGATACATTAATACATATAAATCACTCGAGAAGACAATATCACAAAATTAAAACTCGCTACATGGTACCAAATTACGTTCTATTGTCGCCATTATTTTTGTTGATTGATTTGACAATGACGACTGCCTGACCCTGAATTGATGAAACCTCGCCGCGTCGCGTCGCGTTATGTCAAACGAAACGAAATGTAAACAAAACGTTTCTTTTCATTTTCAATAACCGGTTCTACCTATCTAAAAGTTTTCGATGTTTGCTTTTGTTGGTTTTTGCTGCTGAGCTGAACTGAAAAAAAGATGATATTCTCCTATTTTGAAATGTAATTACTTACAGTGAGGTGTTATTTAATGAACTATTCCACTATCGGTTTTATGATTACCTATCTTGATGCGTTTGAGACTTGAGTCGTTTTTAGATCATTAACAACGTCCTCAGTCTTCTCTGTACACAATTTACTGCAGTTTTTCCCAAACACCAAAGCACAAAAAAGTTATTGACCCTAACCGCAACCTCCTTGAATTTCCAAACTCCTTTGAATTTGAAAACCGAATGACGCGACTGTCATTTATTTTCCGCCGCGTCCCGCGGTTTTTCAAAAGGGTCTTTTCAAAGTTGTTCATCTGAGAATAATTTATTCAATTAATTAATAAATAACTAATTTAGCTCAAAAGCTGTTGTAGTTTCGTGTTGTGAAAATGCTGGGATTGTATTCTAGCGGCGCGCTGGGCGTAGGAGGAGTGGAGGTCGTCGATGGTGGATTGGCGTCGGGTCTGGTAGGGTCTGAATTGACGGCCCACGTGCTGACCGCCCAGGCACACGCCGCAGCCACGCAGCAACAGCAGATGCAACAGGCACAGATGCAGCAACAGATGGCGCAACAGCAATTGCAACAGCAGCAGATAAGTAAGTCCTATAAGTATATTTTTATAAAGGGGAGATTAAATCTACACTTATATTCTGTATTAGTGGTGTAATATGCATTGTCAACATAACAACAGTACCGCAGCACTGTACCCTAACCTTGCAAACCCAACAGTTTGTAAATACCAGAGGACTGTGTGGAGGTGCCCTTCTAATAAGAGCAAGCTATTTGTTGGTTAGGGAAAGAGACTTAATGCCCAGCAGTGTGTCACTACTAGCTAACAGATGATTTAATTTATATTAGCGAAATGTAAAATGCATTGAAATTATAATTTTTGGGGAAACACAAAATACCTGATATATATAATAGTACTATATAGGTACCTACCTATATAGATAAAAACAATACAATGATCATGCTATAGTGAAGTCTTAATCCTATTTTATAATAGCTACTGCCTATTGCTTTGTATGCATTATAATATGGAACTGGAAAATAAAATTACCCTATGTTATTTTCTGTACTAAGTAAGTACTAATAACATGTTTTTAAAATTTCATGATAAATTAATGCTGTGCTGCCATAGGTACCTACAATTAATCCAATCATCATGAAATTTAAGAGGAATGAACTAACAACTATTGATTTTTATTTACTTTCAATGACTAATTGGGCTATGCACACATGTTTTAATCCTGAATCCACAATAAATTGTAATGAAACCATAATGTTGGTAGAATCACATATTAAGAAGTTTTCTCCCTTTCACAGAAGCCTCTCCGTCATCAGGCCGCAGCACACCAGTAGCAGCTTCATCAGCACCCGCCGGTTCCACATCCCCGTCTCCTTCCAAACTCTTTGTTGGCGGGCTCAGCTGGCAAACCAGCTCAGAGAAGCTAAGGGAATACTTTGCTATGTTTGGAGCAGTAGCTGATGTGCTTATAATGAAGGATCCAGTGACACAGGTGAGGTGGCTAATGAACGTTGTGGGGTGGAATGCTTAAACAGGTCTAAATTCTAAGTTGTAAATTTACCTGTCCGTGTATTGACTTAGCAATCCATGGACTGATGGTCACATAAAAGTATCAAACTGCCCTTACTTAGTCCACCTTATTGTAACAGCAAGGTGGACAAGACTGAGTAGTAGCATGTTGCATACATAACACCCATCTATATAATAGATGTTACAGAATACAGGGTCAGCAACTGGTACTTATGTATGTGACGCTGCAGTGCCCGGGACATTGTTAGGTGGATTAGGCTTGCCCAGCAACTATCCCAACCACTTGGCTTAGTCTGCTATAATCAAAGGAAAGAACAATAGATCTGAAACCCCCTGAGCCTCACAATGTATGCATTGAAATACTTACCTCCCTTACCTATTATAAACTCTGAAATTAAATCATGCAAAAAGTTGTTACTTCAGCCATAAGTAACATTATGGAGTTGATATAACTGAGTATTTCTCACATTAAGATTTTTTGTATTTGAATATTAATCAGAGTAATCAATTTATTACTAACAGAAGATGATAGCAGTTAAATGTTTACATTTAATAATAATTATTAATGCAATATTAATTACAACTCCAACATTATTACTAAGCAACCCAATGAGTACAGATAATATTGCAATTTTGAACACCCATGTTATATGGGATAAGGGCAAGTCCATAATAAGCTTTCTTTAAATTTTTACAAGAGTGCATTGGATCAAACAAGCAAAGTTTTAGCAACCTCACATGAGAAATACCTGGTTTTGTTAGGGTGCAAAAGTTAAAAAATAATTTATATTGTTTATTTATTTAACACATGACAATTGTGTAAGGAGGACTTAATGCTAAAATTGTTGTCCAGATTGTTTTATTCAGACTTCAATTTTTAGGTGTAAGGATAACTGATACATATATTAGTCTTAAAATTATTAAATCTTCAATCCATTGATCAATAATTTATGATCAGCATTCCACCCCACTAAAAGTACTTTAGTTTTTAGTATTTTCCTTTTGAATGTAGGTATAATAAATAATAACAGCAAAATGTAGTTCATAAAGCTCTTTAACAGCTCTCAGATATTGGCAGTAAATCTTGATTATTAAGTATTTGCTCTACTAAATCAAAATTTAACCATGAGGCATTTTCATAAAAAAGAAAAAAAAACGTCAAAGATATATTTATATACTTACTTAATAGATGGCGCTAGTGTTAGTAAATACAATTTACAATGACAGGACTATAGTTAGCTCTAATTTGTAATTTTTAGGGTTCCGTACGCAAACGGTAAAAACGGAACCCTATTACTAAGATTCCGCTGTCCGTCTGTCTGTCTGTCACCAGGCTGTATCTCATTAACCGTAATAGCGAGACAGTGAAATTTTCCCAGATGATGTGTTTATGTTGCCGCTATAACAACAAATAAATATATATATATATATATATGTATACAGTCTTACATTTTGATCGTTTTAATCCCTTGGACAGGTGGTTTAACTTACATAATACTTTTCATCAACAACTTACACAGCGTCATATCTCTTATAATGAAAAAACTAGCAAGTGATAACGTAATATTCGCAAAATGCATGAAACCAGTAGTAGGGTCACGAGTTAGTCGTACGGCGGTGCGTAAACTCCACCCACTTTATGAACGTACCTAGGTTATTGACTCACTCAGCTGATTCCAAATTTTCCTTCATACTTTTACGGGCTTAGGACCGTCATAATTATTTTTAGCCTAGATTATGGGAACTAATTAAATTTAAACAATTATGCTTAAAGCGGTAAATAGTAAAAATAATTTCCTACAGGTTTGCTAGTAGGTAGGTACCTATTTATGGCGTATTTAAAATTTTGGAATCAAAATTATTTACAACGGATTTGAAAATAAAACTTTCTTGTTATTAATTATCAAATGATTTGAAAAAAGTTCTGTTACATACCTCTAAGTAGGTACCTTTGATTTATTTAATAGTTATGGATGGAGTCCTTCATGATGCAAGAGCTTCCAAACGTAGTATTGACTCACGTTATTCCTAATTGCAGCCATATTTGTACTACGCCTGGGATCTCGTTCAAAGTATTCCAGGATTTCCCCGTCTAGTTCGGGTGTCTAAACGGGTTGGCGACCGCGGCCCTGAGCATGTGACGGTGTGGTGAATTGTCCGTGATCTAACAGCCGCTGCGTAGCCGCCACAATTGTCTGACCAGGTGGAATTTGCGGGTTGGGTGGGTATACCACTCAGTCGTAAAGATTGCAGGTGGTTTGGTTCGCTGTAGAGACGACGAGCCGCTTGCGCATCGTAATCCGCGTTCGCGTAAAATTACACCATTGCAACGAACTCCAGGTTGGAGAACACGTAATTACGTGACGTCATTTTTTTCGCTCGACAAGGATCGTAAACACTAAACAGTGATGCACCACCGATGACGTCTTAGAGAAACTGATTTGATTTATTTAGATGTGCCGACCTTGTGCGCGGCTCGCTCGCATTTTAAATCGCCAATCAAATGGGGGTTGGGGGCGGAGCTTAGTTAGCATTGGCTAATTTTCATGAGTCCACGTGGACTGCGCTTACGCGTCATTGGTGAAATAGGTCATAGACCTTTACAGTACTAGTGTCGGTCTCTTTGAATGTCATCTACCTGTGAACACATGTTTGAATGGTACTACTATTGGTTCGCATCGCTTTTTCACTAATGCGAGAATTGATTCGAGTTTAAAAGAAAATATAATTTTATTTTTTAATTTTATCTTTACAAATCGATAGTGTTTCATGTACCGGATCACCCCTTCACGGGATTAAAACGATCAAAAAGTAAGGCTGTATATAGGCCTTGTTCATCAGTGGACGTTTTATGGCTGTAATGATGATATATAGAGGTATATATATAATATATACTCCTCAAAACAAAGAAAGGGCCACCTGAGTATTTTTGTTTTGAGACGATTTTTTGCTGACCATCGTTGATTGAATTATTTGTTATGATTGCAACTATGTTTTCAAGGGTCGAGTTAACGATTACAGTGAAATACTAGGGATATTGGTGTTGACGGTATGGTAAACAATTTTGATGTCTGAAATATCATGATGTGGTAGAGTTTAGTTTATTTTGTGATTGATGTCAGATCAGTTTGACGCAAGTGTACTGACAACGACGGTTGTTTTCGAACGTTAAAAGTGTAATTTAATCATTTAACTGTAAAATGCCAAGAATTCGACGCCATTTGGACAATGCTTCTGATACCAGAGCCATAACAATGATAGAGGCTGGTCAGTTGCAACGTGCCGTGGCTTTACCTACAGCTGGGATGTTCGCGAAGGGCTATACAAAATATTTGGAACCGGCTCCAGGAGACCGGGAGTGTATCCCGGCGTGGCGTCGTGGCTCTGAACGAATTTGCGCTACCACTGCCCAGGCAGACCGGTACCTGCGACTTACTGCGCGACGTGATCGTACTGTGACAGCGCGCGCATTACAAAACCGATTACGCCGGACTACTAGTACCATTGTCAGCGACCAGACCATTAAGAATCGTTTGCATGAAGATCAGCAACGTTCACGAAGGCCTGTAACTCGCACTAAACTGACCGGGACTCATCGTGCAAATCGATTAAGGTTTGCGCGTCAACATCTCGAATGGGGCATGGGGGAATGGCGTTAGGTGCTTTTTACGGATGAGTGTAAAGTGAAGTTTTCTGGTGACGATCGACGTATGCGAGTGTGGAGAAGAAGCATAGAATGATTTTCTGATACTTGCATTCACGAACGTGACAGGTATGGTGGTCCCATGGTCTGGGGCGGGATCAGCTTCAAGGCTAAACTGACCTTGTTTTTCTGAATGAACACTGTAACATCCCAGAGTTACATCGAACGGGTAGTCAGGCCATTATGTCATCTCATTTTCACAAGTGGTTGACGGTTTCATCCTGCTGCAGGATAATGCACGACCGCACACAGCCCGGGCGACCATCTCTATTTTGGAGGAAGCCAATATTCAGGTTTTGCCATGGCCTGCGAACAGCCCTGACCTGAATCCCATTGAACACCTTTGGGACCAATTAAAACGCCGAGTCCGGGCAGCTGAAGAGGATGTGCACAGCCAGCAATTTGGTTGACTCAATTGTTGAAAAGGTGCTGTGGGAGGAGATCCCAGAGGAAAACGTCCGTCATCTTATTGAGAGCATGCCATTGAGGCTTCAAGAATGTATTTTGAAAAGGGGAGGACATACACGTTATTAAACACCTCAAAAGTAAACAACTCTGATGTGCGTCTACAAGTCTACAATTTAATCTTATTGTAAAGTGTAAACAGCCTTAAAAAGTGATAAAAACCAAAAACATCCTAAGATTGAGTATTTTTTGTCTAGTCATTAAAATTCATTGAAGTTAATTAAAAAAACATTTTTTATTGAATAAAAAAAAGACAGCAAAAAACCTGGTTGAAAAAAATATACGGAAAATAAGTGGTGGCCCTTATTTTGTTTTGTAAATATAAATATATATAGATATTTAAGAAGCCATTTTTTGCTCGATATTAATAACGGCAACAGGTAGACGCAATTTCAAGAAATTTTCACAGAATATTCACACGCGATGGTACGGAACCCTTCGTGCGCGAGTCGGACTCGCACTTGGCCGATTTTTTTATAGTGTTAAACCACACTTTGACCTTATCAAGGATTTTGACTACCCCGTCATTGGGTTCAGACCGACGTGGGTTCGTACCCCACCGGTATTGAACATTTTCACAAGGCTTTTCAAAGCTGTTACCTCGCTTATTTCGCGCACTAGCGCTCCATCTATTAGGTTCAGTATAGATATTATGTTTTTCTTTGTTACTGAAAATGTCTCATTGAATAGTTGTCCAATGTCGTAGAATTTTTCAGCAGAGGGTTGTTCAGTGGTTATTAATTAACGAGATGACGAGCTGCATTTTACTTAAATTTTAAACGAAAACCTAAACAAGACAATTAACTCTTTTATTTTTGAAGACAGCCTCTTTAGGCAGAAGGAGCTGTGTCAAGTCGAAATGGTCAGTTCATTTACCTATGTGGTTGTTAGGTTTGGTCCATAGGTAGTTTGTAGGTATGTGTGCGTTCAGTGTAAGGTACGCTGTCGGCTGAAGCGGCGCGGGTATTGTGGTTAAGGTTCAATGTAGTTCTCCTTTCCTTCTTAAATTTTTCATTATACGGTATTATCTACACTATTTCTTAGTTCATTGAGTCTTTGTTTTCTATGATAGTAAGTTTGGGACTAAAAAAATATATTATATATAAGTAATCTATAAATTGTCTAGTACCCATAATACAAGATTTGCTTTGGGGCTAGATGGTGCTGTATGTAGTGTCCAGCATTATTTATTAATTTAATACTTCACTAGTTCTTAGTTCTATACAGGAATGCCTGTAAAGGACAAAAAGCTCATCATTCCCGTGCCCTTATCCCTTATAACTTAGCCACCACATCTCCCTAGCATGAACCAACTTTAGGCGCCGAAAGATATTGCTGTCTAGTAAAAACTCTCGCCCCCTGGATCGTGGACATTGTGTCGAACGCTCATTGCATAAACGCTTATTTCACATAGTGTCCTAAACTCATGAAGGTAGTTTTGGATTTGCTTAGCGGTTGCCACGTGACGCAGTGCTCAAGGCACAAATCCATGCGTATACCTTACACATACCTTTCTATTGTTAGGATAGTGTTTCGTTATCCATAAAGATAAATTGGGAATCCTTCAGCCTTAAGTGTTGAACCAGCCTCAGTTGAATAAATGCTTTTTCTTTTTTTTTTTAAACCACACGCGTCGCTTCAGTGGACAGTTATCTGAATCGTGAGCCATAGACAATAGACTTGACTCCCCCTTTTACATACATATATGATGAATATTCATACTAGTGTTTCTAAGCTTGACCTGTTTTCTTCGCTTGTAGGGTACTCACAAAATATTGAAGTAGGTATTTTGCTCTTGGCTGAATTGTTGATAATTATGAATTAAAATTAATGCTTTCGTCTGCAATTATTACACATGAGAACGCCGTAAGTCATGAATAAGTCTATTTATAAGTCTATAAGTGTATTTAAATGTTTTATTTTAAGTTTTTTGCTAGAACTTTAATGTTCTTGTAGATGTGTTGGTACTTTTGTTGATTACATTTCAAATGCTATAATTTAATGATAAGTAATATAGTTATTTATTTATCACTCAAGCACATTGCACAGTACACACTGTACGTAGGTGCCTACAGCATTAACACTAACCTTATTAGGCATATTGGCAGGGTACGAAATAGAAAATTATTTTAAGTCCGTCAGTATTTTTTCTTTTTAGGGTTCCGTACCTCAAGAGGAAAAAACGAAACCCTTATAAATCAATGTTATAAGTTAACCTGAAAAAAGATACCGCTGTTTATGTCGCAAAAAACGCATGTCTCGACATTCTAAGAGGAATCAAAATTCATAGCGTACTTCCCGTAGACCTTTGAAGAAAGTTTGGCAAGGTATATCGTCTTATACCGTAGATACCGAGCAAAATCCAAAAACTATACACTTGCAATGGAATCATAAAATAATCGTCCTTCAAAAAAGTACGAAATCAGTCATCGAGGTTAAGAGGCAACCCTACGCGCGTTCATAACTTAGATGGGTGACCGAATCTTTTTGTGCATTTTAAAAACTTTTACAATATGTATTAAGGAACATAATACACACCTACGGAACTCTCGGTCGGCGACTCCAGCTCGCACTAGTCCGGTTTTATTTGAAATTAATGAAACAATAGTAGTAAGGATTCGCCGGTTCTAGATAAATCTAGAACCGGCGAATCCTTACTCGTTCTCCGGTTCTAGATGAAGCGGTTCTGCGGTCGTCCAGTGGCAGGATCGCCGCCTAAAAAAAAAAAAAAAAAAAAAAAAAAAAAAAAAAAAAAAAAAAAAAAAAAAAAAAAGTTTGGTATCAAATTGGGGGTTTTGGCATACGCCCGATCGATTGCACTTGTCCATTTTAACGTATCTTAACTCATTCCAAAGTTACAGAAAACGATTAATAAAACTGATTATCACCTTCAAAACTAATTACTAATAGCACTTCGCCACTTTCATTGTGACTAATTAGTTTACTCGCTTAAACATTACCTTAATTACCTCGGTGATTAGGATGTTACTCATAAACAGTAAACATTTTTGATTTTATTCCATATTTTTATTTACCTTAAAACATGTATTAAATAACTTAGACAGAAATATATCGTTTTTCAGCTTACTGCTACCAAATAATTTTACAAAATCCATCATACTATTCCCGTTATACTTGTAATATAAATATGTTAGACAATACTCTCCACAAACTGAAGTCAAATCATGCTGTAGCCTGTACCTATTGAAATCCCACTGTCTTGTGGTTCGATTCAAGAAACTTCTATGATTCCCCGTAGGTGGTCGTCCATAAGAATCAAAATACTGGCCAACTCCATTTCTCTCTATGTGAATGGCTATCCAATGAGAGCCTGGTTCACTATCGGGGTCCAAATTACTTATTATGCATGTTGGAGTGTTAATTTGTAAAGGTAACCTGTTTGCTGCATAAACATGTTTTTGTAACGTAGGATGTATGAAATGCAAATATTTTTGAATTTCAATTGTGTTCATCATACAGTTGTGACACATTCAATTTTCAAACCAAGAATGTAAATCTTGGTAGGCTGAACTTCTTTATAAAGTATGGAAGGAAATAAAAGGATTGGAATATGTTTTGATGTTTTTTATTTCGTATTTATAACTAGGTTTATACAATGTGAACTTAACTACTATAATCTACGGTTACATTACGGTTCATATCTATTTCAATAACATTATCAAATTCTGCATAAACAATACAGTTAATTGTCTGAGTAAGTGCAGATTCAAATCGAACTTCCAACCTAACACTACCATGTTTTATAAGGTTCCAATGGGTATTTGAATTGGAACTGAGATCTGCTGTTAGATCAAAGGCTAACAAACAGTATCCTTTCGCATATTGTTCCCTAGATATCCCATTACCTTCATTGAGAAAATGTATTCCTGTCCCCGAAAAAAGTGTGTGATAGGCTGCAGTAAAAATATTACTCTCAAACGATGTTTGCAAAGCTTTTGAAGGTATTTGATGACCATCAATGTATAAACAAAATGTATTCAAATCAAAGTTTTCAAAATTAAATGGGTTTTTAGTCAAACTCCCATTAAATGCTGCATTGTTTACAAATCCAATAATATGTAAATCTTGGTAGGCTGAACTTCTTTATAAAGTATGGAAGGAAATAAAAGGATTGGAATATGTTTTGATGTTTTTTATTTCGTATTTATAACTAGGTTTATACAATATGGTCTTGATAGTGGTGAAAGACTGGTTATAAAGATATGCAAGGAATGTGTACTCAAGCAATCACATTTGAACTTTGCTTTGTAATCACATTAGGAGTAATTAGGTACTAATGATCTTGATATCGTTGAAATACTTGGTATATAAGTCACGCATTTCTTCAAATGTTCATATTATTGCTAGTGCATTGTGAATCATCAGATTATATTTAGTGAATTGTGTTGTGTGTTAAAAGTGATCTACAGAAAACAATGGAGGTAAGTTATTCTCTATGTATTTAAACTGTATGTTAAAAAAATAAATCATAGTTATGGTTTCAAAAGCTTTAATTTTTATAACTTTGATTTTGCAGAACTCATTCAATCTGACTGAAGAAAACACATTCAAACAGTACTATTACACTTGTTCAGATGATGATGATGATGCTACACAGGAGTTGAAAATTGCAAAAGATTGGCCATTACAGAATTTAATAAAAAGAAAATCATCAGAAAGCTTGGACACACTCTTTGATATCACAAAATCAAAGAAGAAAAAGTTATCATCAACAGTTTCTCATGCCCACCGGGATGGCGGGAATGTGTTTATATCTACCAATGAGGACGATGGTCCCAACTCTAATTTTATGATTAAAATTGAGGTTTACGACATGCAAAAGATTAGGAAAGTGGCTTCAAATGAACAATGGAAGCATGCAAATTATAGACTTAAATATTTTACTACTGAAACCAATCAAAATTATGAAAGTGTAAAAAAATTAATGTTTAATGTCACTAAAGAAATCGCTGCAGCTCCAACATGTAAAAAATATCATTTTAAAAATTAATAGGTAGATAATAATTTAAATCTTTTTCATTTTTATGATATAATTTTATTTAAAACTTACTTTATGTTATATTTGCTTCCAAGTAATCAACAAATTTTTAGTTGTAGATAAGGTACTCATTACTTATTTACTTGAAACAATGATCCCTCATAAAGTAATCACTTGGGGTACTTATTAAAGTTTACATGTTTGTCATATAAATAGTACACACAGACATATTGGTAGCATCAGTTGAATTTAAAATCTATAACTGTGAAGTATCTCTGATTATTATATCTTGAAGAAAATGGCGAATGTGAACTGTGTTAGTGTCTTTTTCAATACTGATTCTAAAATTGAAGAAGGGTTATGTGAAAAACTAGATACTTGTATGGCGTTTGAAGATGAATACGATGAGGAACTATACAATATTTGCGCCGTTGTTGAGGAAAATATAATGTAAGTAATATCCATAACTATACCAGCGCTTTTATAATTTTTTTGATTTAAAACCAGGATTGTGTCTTATAACGTTTTTTCATTGTTGTAGACAACAAGATGGAGGAGCTCTAAAGAGAGTGCATAACACTGAAAATGATGACATCATTGTAAAACGAGCACGATATGAAGTTGGATCATCTACTAATGCAGCAGGATCTAGCAGTGTAAACGGTGAATCAACAACTGAATCTATCAACGACAATGGAGGTGATGCTGTTATGGTGACATGTAGCACATGTCATGTTTTAGTTAAAAAAAGGTATTTAGCAAATCATTTGAAAAGTAATCTCCATAAAAATAAACTTAAAAAAGTTCACAACTCTTTAAAAAATGTATCTGTCATTGAATCAGCTTTTGGTCAAAGAATAATTTCTTATAAGATTCATAGTAAAAATGAAATAACTACAAAAAACGTTGTAACACCAGAATTATTTTTGAATTCCATAAAAGAAGAGATTTTGTTATTAATTGAAGAATCGATTCAACAGCATACTATATTTAAAGTTAACTTTGTTTTGCATGCAGATTTCATTCAACAAACTAAAGAAGATTCATTTCAAACATTTGATTTTCAAACGTATAATTACATAGTTTTTCGGGGGGATGATCTGGATATATTGTTTTCATCTTTGTGTGACACTATGGCATGTAAAATCAGTTCTTTTGAAAAAAAAGACAGTGGTTGGAGTCTTAAAGAAATAAGAGCAATTGATATGAATGTAAATAAATTTAATCCGCTACGTGGTACTTCATACATTGAGTTGCCAAAGGACATTAGAATAAAAAAAGCTGTAGTTAACGTTAAAAATGCTGATAACTTATGTTTTAAGTGGGCATTGCTTTCTGCTTTGTACCCGGTAAACGAAAATGTGAATCAAGTATCATCGTACACTAAGAATTCTAATAAATTAAAATTTGACGGAGTACCTTTTCCTGTAAAGTTATCTGATATACCAAAAGTTGAAAAACTAAACAGTATTAGCATCAACGTGTTTGGTTTAGAGTTTAAAAAAGAAAAAAAGTGTAATAATGTAGTCGGACCATTATTTTTAACAAAATCTCGCAAAGACGTTCACGTTAATTTATTACTCATTTCAAACGGGTCAAACAATCATTATTGTTACATTAAAAACATGTCGCGCCTTGTAAGTAAACAAATTTCTAATCATGACCACGCAGTTCATATTTGTGATGGATGTTTACTACACTTTCCTACAAAACAAGGGTTAATTGATCATCAACAGCATGACTGTGCTCACATTGCAACAGAATTACCAAATAGTTGCAAAACGTCAAAGGATTGGTATGGTCAACCAACATCTAATGATAAATTGAAGTTTGATAAATACAATAAGAAGTTAAAAATACCGTTTGTTATATATGGTGATTTTGAAGCTTTTCTAAAACCGATTAAATCATGTTGTAACAATCCATCAAAACCGTATACAAGCAATACTCACGAACACGAGCCATATAGCTTTGGTTACTATATCAAATGTTCATATGATGATACCTTATCAAAATATGAGACTTATAGTGGAAAAAATTGCGCGCAAGAATTTATGAATCGTTTACATGAAGATTTAAAAAAAATATGTAGGAAAATCAGTTTTCAAGTTTCTCCTAAGCCACTGACGGTTAAAGAGGAGAATGATATTTTAAATGCGACAGTATGTCATATTTGTGAAAGTCATTTAGATGGTGAGAATACTATCGATTATGATTGGCAAACTGGTCGCTTTAGAGGAATTGCACATCAAGTATGCGCAACAAAGTTTCGGTCACCACGTCATATTCCAGTTTTCTTTCATAACCTAAGCAATTATGACGCTCATTTCATTGTTCACGCCTTAAATTTTGTTGAAGGTAAAATTGATGTTATCCCTCAAACCAAAGAAAAATATATTTCATTTTCAAAAACTATCAATGTAAATAATCAAAAAATTAGCTTGAGATTTGTAGATTCTTTAAAATTTTTACCATGTAGTCTCGATCAACTAGCAAAAAACTTATGCAATGAGCAATTTAAGACTTTAAAACAGAACTTTCCGAACAATGAAGATTTTAAACGTCTTCGAAAGAAAGGTATATACCCATATGAATTTATGTCATCTGAAGACAGCTTGAGAAAAACAACACTCCCTACCCAAGATCAGTTTTATAGCTCACTATCCGATTCTCATGTATCAGATGATGATTACAATCATGCCAAAGATATTTGGCAGCACTTTTGCTGTTGCACTATGCTAGATTATTCTAATCTATATCTCAAAACTGATGTTTTATTGTTAACAGATGTTTTTGAGAGCTTTAGAACTTTATGTTTAAAAACATATGGTTTGGATCCAGCTCATTACTATACAGCACCTGGGCTAAGTTGGGATGCTATGTTAAAGTACACTAAAATAGAGTTAGAGCTATTAACTGATTATGAAATGGTTGCTTTTATTAAGGCTGGTATACGGGGAGGTGTATCTCAGTGCAGTAATCGCCATGCAAAAGCTAATAATGAGTTCATGGAAGATTATGATAAAGGTAAGTTGAAATCATACTTAACCTATTTTGATGCGAATAATCTTTACGGTTGGGCTATGTCTCAATATCTCCCAGTTGGTGGTTTTGAATGGGTAAATGTTGACACAAACTTCGATGTATCTGAAAATGCAGAATACGGTTTCATTTTAGAAGTAGATTTAGAGTACCCTGACGAGCTTCATGATTTGCATTCAGATTTGCCTTTGTGCCCTGAAAACATTAAAATTGGAAATTCCAAAGATACAAAATTAGTTCCAAACCTGAATAATAAAACAAAATATAAAATCCACTATAGAAATTTGAAACAGTGCATTGAAATGGGTATGAAATTAACAAAAGTTCATAGGATTTTGAAATTCAAACAACATCCTTGGTTAAAACGTTACATAGATTTAAACACAATTTTACGAACATCTGCTAAATCTGATTTTGAAAAAGATTTTTACAAATTAATGAATAATTCTGTATTTGGAAAGACGATGGAAAATATTGAAAAGAGGGTAAACGTTAAACTGTTAACACACTGGGAAAATAGAGGTAAAGTTCTTGGTGTGCAGGATCTAGTAGCGAAACCTGAATTTCATAGTTTAGCCATATTTGGAGAGAATTTAGTTGCAATTCAGTTAAGAAAAATTAAATTGCTTCACAACAAACCCATTTACTTAGGTTTTTGCATCTTGGATATTTCAAAGACTTTGATGTATGACTTTCACTATAACTTTATGCTTAAGAAGTTTAACAATAGCATTAAATTACTTTACACTGATACTGACAGTTTAATATATCATGTATTCACAAATAATTTGTATGAAGATCTTAAACCAGATCTCTCTTCAAAGTTTGACACATCTGATTACCCAGATGACAACATATTTGGCTATCCAAAAATAAACAAAAAGAAGTTAGGTTTTTTTAAAGATGAAAACAATGGTAAAATATTTCGGGAATTTGTTGGATTAAGATCTAAAATGTATGCGTTAGATGTTGAAAGTAAATTGATTTCAAAAGCAAAAGGTGTGAAAAAATGTGTTACAAAAAATATGAAAATAGAGAATTATAAAACATGTCTATTTGATAAAAATATTCAATATGATACCATGTCTCTGTTCAAATCACTTAAACATAAGATATTTACTCAGCAAGTAAACAAAATATGTTTATCTTATAATGATAGCAAGAGATTTATTTTACCAAATAATGTTGGCACATTAGCTTGGGGCCATTATAAATTACGATAAGATATCTAATGTATTTTAGACATTAAGTTTAAACTAATAATTTAAGGAATAAATTTGAATATAGTATAATTTGTAATATTGTTTAGTAAGTATTAATAAGTAAGAAGATATTACTGTAAATAGTACCTATAATCTTTGTGATGTTATCATGTAAACTTAAGAACTAGATTAGTTATTTTTGTATACCGCTTATTAATGAAATATAAATGTGTAAAATCGTTTAGTAAGTATAAGTAACTAATAAGATATTACTGTAAAAAGTACCTACCTATATTTTTTGTGATGTTGTCATGTAAACTTAAGAACTAGATTAGTTAGTTTTGTATACCTTATTAATGAAATATAAATAATTGATATTTGCATATTTGTCTCATTATTTTCATAAACCTCACACAGTTAACATATAATATTAAAAATGTTTCATTTTATTCATCCATTCACAGCAATAGTGGCAGGTCCAAGTGGGTGTGGAAAATCTAAATTCGTAACAAATTTTGTAAAGTATGCAAAAGAAATTTGTAGCACTGAATTTATTCAAATTACTTGGTGTTTTGATGAAATGCAACCGCTGTATAACCTCAAAAATATAAACTATTGCCAAGGAATACCAGATCTCAGTATGTTTGATGGAAAGGATGCTCAACTAGTAATCATTGATGATCTCATGAGAGAATCCGATGGACGCATTGTTGATATATTTACAAAAGGTAGTCATCATAGAAACTTAAGTGTCTTTTATATAACACAAAACTTATTTCATCAAGGTAAAGGTCAGAGGGATATATCTTTGAACTCTGGTTATATCATCTATTTTAAAAATCCTCGTGATAAAACTCAAATTAGATATTTAGCACGACAAGTATCACCAGAAAATACAAAGTTTATGGAAGATTCATACAAGGATGCAACTAAGGACGCTCACGGATATTTGATGATAGATTTAAAACAAGACACATCAAGTGATATTTGTCGTTTTAAAACTAAAATATTTCCTTCAGATAGATATTGCACTGTTTATGTTCCAACGAAACTTTATAAATATGCGAAGAATCATCAAATTTCTGTCATTCATAAATAATGTATCAAAGCCTAAAGACGCATAAAGATTTACTTAGTGCTTTGCATACACTTAAACCAAAATATCAGAAAGCGCTTCTAAAATCATGTAATGAAAAAGAAATTAATTGCATTTGTGAATGCATTCATAACATTTTACAGGGTAAAGTACCTCTTGAAGAAAAGGTAAAGAAAAAGTTAAAGAAATATAAAGGTTTACTTCGAAAACTAGTGCGAAAAAGTACTAATCAAGTTCGCAAACGTTTGATAGTTCAAACCGGAGGATCTTTTTTACCTCTTATATTGGGGCCAATTTTGAGTGGATTAGTTGGCTCTATTGTTTAAAAATATGGAACACGCTAAAAAAATGTTATTAATTGATCCAAGTGTTATTGAAAAAATGAACCAACATGATTCTGTTGATAACCCTATATCAAGGTTAGACACTGAAATGAAAAACATTTTAAAAAGTGATATGGAAGATAGACAAAAATGGATATCATATTTACAAATTTTGCAAAGATACTTACATTTTTCGGAAGAAAGACGCCAACCTCTGGAAATTCCCATAGTTTCAAATATTCCACGAGTAGAAAGAGGGGGTCAAGTATCAGATGATGGTATGATGGATAGTAAAAACAAAAATTTTGATGTCAAAGAAGTAGTTGCCGATCAGACATCAAACGAAGAAGAGGAACAGGGGGAAAGTTCTGGCTTAAGTAGAAAATCGATTTACTCTCCTAAACATATACTCAGCTTGATACCTAAAACATATTTAAGGAAGGGTGAGAGATTATTGTATTTGCTATCTTCAAATAAAAACAAAATTCATTGGGGTGATGACGGTACAATCACTGTAGACAATGAAACAATTCCTGGAAGTAATATTGTTGACTTAGTAAATGATTCTTTGAGACCACTCAAAAGAAATGATCCAATAGGATGGGAAAAATTCATGCAAGCATTGAAAGATATTAAAATACCACTTATATACATTGGAAATCCAAAAAGACTCCATTATATGAATCAGCTTCAGGTAAACGAATTTAAAGAATTCACCCCACACAAGGAAGAGGAGAAGGAAGTGTTTTCAACACCAGTTGCTAGAAGAGTCAAACAGAAGATAGATTGGGAAAAATGGAGTCCTTATTAGAAATAAACAATATCTACTATAACCCGTCACACCCTGCTGGGTATGCTAGTATTGATAAACTAGCTAGAGCTATGAAAGGTAAAATGAATAGAGAAGATGTTAAAAGATGGTTACAATCACAAGAAACCTATACACTACATAAAACGGTTCACAGAAACTTTCCACGAAACAAGTATGTCTTATCTAATCTTAATGAACTTTGGCAGGCTGACTTAAGTGATATGAGAACTTATTCAAAATATAATAATGGTTATAATTACATTCTTTGTGTTATTGATGTGTTTACCAAATATGCATATGCTCGACCTATGAAAAGTAAAAATTCAGAAACTATTAAAGCATGTTTTGAAAGCATTTTTAATGAGAGTAAAACAACACCAACTCATATACAATCAGACAAAGGAACTGAGTTTGTATCAAAAGATGTTCAAAGATTCTTCAAATTAAAAAATGTTAATTACTATACAACAAATAACCCCGATATCAAAGCTAGCATTGTTGAAAGATTTCAAAGAACACTCAAGATGAGAATGTGGCGTTATTTCACTCATAAAAATACGTTTAAATACATTGATATTTTACAAGACTTATTATATGCATATAACCATAGCTATCATTCAAGTATTAAGATGTGTCCATGTGATGTAAATACAAATAATATAATGACTGTATGGAATAACTTATATGATAGAAAAAAAGTTCAAAGTTTTACAAGTACAGCTTTACCAAAACTTCGCATTGGAGACTATGTAAGAATAACGAAGTATAAGCATATATTTCAGAAAGGTTATGAATCCAACTGGAGCGATGAAATATTTATGATAACTTCAATAACAGAACGATCTCCATTTGTTGTGTACACCTTAGAAGATTTAAAACAAGAAGCTATAGTTGGAACGTTTTATGAAAAGGAATTACAAAAAGTAATATATGACCCCACCACGCAGTATAAAATAGATAAAATAATTAGTTCACGCTATTCTGGTAGCAGAAAGCAGGTGTTAGTGAAGTGGAAAGGTTATCCAGATAAATTTAACAGTTGGATTTACGTTTCTGAGTTGAAAACAATATGATGACAAAAAGTTTTTATTTAACATTACTTAGTAATAGTTCCATGGAATATTTTCCAGATAATATGACCACACGATTTTCAACAAAATTACCAAAATCTATAAAACTTGAGGGAGAATGGTCAGTTGGAGTTGTTGAATTTCAATATCCTTGTACGATGTATACTGTACAAGACCATGAAAATGTAATTTATATATCAAAAGTAAAGTCGATGCCAAACGAAGAAAAACCTTCATTGGTGTATTATAAAACACATATTCCAGCAACAAATTATGATAATATTAATCATATATTAACAGCGATAAATAATATAAAGGAGAAAATTAAATTTCGATATGATGAAATATCAAAGTTTGTGTCTGCCTCTGTTATGGATGAATCTATTAAATCGTTGACACTATCACAGAAGTTAGGTTTACAACTAGGCTTTGAACCGAACAGAAATCTTGTGGGTAATGGTTTAGGTAAATGTCCTGCAAATTTACATTTAGGGTTACCATATCAATTATTTGTTTACTGTGATATTATTGAATCTCAGATAGTAGGTGATGTTATGACACCTTTATTGAGAATTATACCGTTGGATCCTGCAAAGTATATTTATGGAGCAAATAAAATGCATGTTTTCTCACCTCCTCACTACTTACCTGTTATGCGTAGAGAGTTTGATACCATTGATGTAGATATAAGATCTAGCACAGGTCAAAAAATCCCATTCCAGTTTGGGACAGTATGTGTTAAGCTACATTTCAGAAAAATATAATGTATCCTCGCGATAATATAACTTGTCCCTATGAACATTATTACTCACATCAAGCTGGTTCTGGGATTGGGGTGATTTATAAAGGAGCACCCTACCAGCGTGGTCATGGCATCGGTAGTTTTTTAGGTGGGCTATTTAGATCTGTTCTACCATTACTTTCTAGTGGAGCTAGAGTTATAGGCAAAGAGGCTTTAAACGCTGGTGTTGGTCTACTATCAGATATGGTAAGCGCTCGTCCCATGGAGGATTCAATAAGATCTCGACTTAAAGAAGCAAGTTCAAACCTGAAAAGAAAAGCAGATAATAAAATAGATAGATTAAATATGTCTGGCTCTGGATATAAAAGAAAAAGGAAACAGTTATCTTCACGCAGTCTACTACCAGATGTCAAAGTGAAAGCTACTAAAAAATCAAGAGCTGACAATTTGAAAGATATATTTACATAAAATTAAATAAAAATGTCGTTTTTACATAGTCATTCTTGTGAGTGTATAAAATCAGAGTTGGATTTATTCGCTTTACCATCTACGCAAACCAGCATAGAAAGTGGATTATGGATACACTACAAACCCATTTCATCTCTTGCTGACGATGGTCCCATAGAGTTTCAAGTATCGGGGACAGGGGATGACTATATGGATTTATCCCACACATTGTTACACATAAAAGCCAAAATATCCAATCAAGACTCAACAAATATATCAGCATCAACCACTGTAGCCCCTGTTAATAATTGGCTTCATTCACTCTTCAGTCAACTAGATGTTTATTTAAATCAAAAGCTTGTATCACCTCCAAACAATACATATGCCTATCGTGCTTACATAGAAACTTTGTTAAACTATGCCCCTGCAGCAAAAGATTCTCACTTGACTTGTGCACTTTGGTATCAAGATACAGCTGGAAAAATGAACTCAACCGATGAAAAAAATGAAGGGTTTATTCAAAGACAACAGCTAACATGTGATAGTAAAGAAATAGAAATGATTGGTCATCTTCATGGTGATATATTTAACCAAGAAAAGTTTTTAATTAACGGTGTTGAAATGATGGTTAAATTAGTTCGCTCTAGAGATACATTTAATCTTATGGCTTCTTCAGCAGATTTAAAATTTAAGGTATGCATTACAGATGCGACTCTTATTGTTCGTAGAGCACGAATCAATCCAACTGTATTACTAGCTCATCAAAAAGTGTTAGCCTCAACAACTGCTAAATATCCTATTACTCGAGCAGAAGTCAAAGTGTTAACCATTCCTTCAGGTATTCAGGGCAAAACTCTCGATAATATTTTTCTAGGACAAGTCCCTAAAAGATGTATTATTGGATTTGTAAACAATGCAGCATTTAATGGGAGTTTGACTAAAAACCCATTTAATTTTGAAAACTTTGATTTGAATACATTTTGTTTATACATTGATGGTCATCAAATACCTTCAAAAGCTTTGCAAACATCGTTTGAGAGTAATATTTTTACTGCAGCCTATCACACACTTTTTTCGGGGACAGGAATACATTTTCTCAATGAAGGTAATGGGATATCTAGGGAACAATATGCGAAAGGATACTGTTTGTTAGCCTTTGATCTAACAGCAGATCTCAGTTCCAATTCAAATACCCATTGGAACCTTATAAAACATGGTAGTGTTAGGTTGGAAGTTCGATTTGAATCTGCACTTACTCAGACAATTAACTGTATTGTTTATGCAGAATTTGATAATGTTATTGAAATAGATATGAACCGTAATGTAACCGTAGATTATAGTAGTTAAGTTCACATTGTATAAACCTAGTTATAAATACGAAATAAAAAACATCAAAACATATTCCAATCCTTTTATTTCCTTCCATACTTTATAAAGAAGTTCAGCCTACCAAGATTTACATTCTTGGTTTGAAAATTGAATGTGTCACAACTGTATGATGAACACAATTGAAATTCAAAAATATTTGCATTTCATACATCCTACGTTACAAAAACATGTTTATGCAGCAAACAGGTTACCTTTACAAATTAACACTCCAACATGCATAATAAGTAATTTGGACCCCGATAGTGAACCAGGCTCTCATTGGATAGCCATTCACATAGAGAGAAATGGAGTTGGCCAGTATTTTGATTCTTATGGACGACCACCTACGGGGAATCATAGAAGTTTCTTGAATCGAAACTTCTATGATTCCCCGTGTGTCAGTGGGATTTCAATAGGTACAGGCTACAGCATGATTTGACTTCAGTTTGTGGAGAGTATTGTCTAACATATTTATATTACAAGTATAACGGGAATAGTATGATGGATTTTGTAAAATTATTTGGTAGCAGTAAGCTGAAAAACGATATATTTCTGTCTAAGTTATTTAATACATGTTTTAAGGTAAATAAAAATATGGAATAAAATCAAAAATGTTTACTGTTTATGAGTAACATCCTAATCACCGAGGTAATTAAGGTAATGTTTAAGCGAGTAAACTAATTAGTCACAATGAAAGTGGCGAAGTGCTATTAGTAATTAGTTTTGAAGGTGATAATCAGTTTTATTAATCGTTTTCTGTAACTTTGGAATGAGTTAAGATACGTTAAAATGGACAAGTGCAATCGATCGGGCGTATGCCAAAACCCCCAATTTGATACCAAACTTTTTTTTTTTTTTTTTTTTTTTTTTTAGGCGGCGATCCTGCCACTGGACGACCGCAGAACCGCTTCATCTAGAACCGGAGAACGAGTAAGGATTCGCCGGTTCTAGATTTATCTAGAACCGGCGAATCCTTACTACTAACAATACTTAGCTACCTAAAGAGAGTTCAAGTTTAGGAGTGCTCGTGACGTCACAATTTCAATACTGTGCCGAGGCACGTCGTCGGCGCGTTCCAGCGTGTGACTTCCGCGACATTTCGAAATAAATATTGCGGTTATTTTTATAGATTACGTTACCTTTCCTCCGTCGTCCGAGACACGTTCTAGGCTTGCCCGTTAACGAGCTCACCGCCGCCAACCCGGAGGTGACGTCAGCACGTCCCACACTAGCTGCTAGACGCACGTTCAATAACCGGTCCCGTCGGCGGGGCCGAAGAACACACTCTTCCGTCTTAAGGTGCAGTTTTGCACCTGGACGTTAACCATCACTACATGTAAAAATCTGGCAACAGTCCAAGCCGTCGTCGAACCTATGTGGTGCCCTTGAGCTTGTTGCCCCAACCTAACTTTTGCGGCTGGGCGCCCTTTGCGCTCGCCATAGTCCGGTAATGTTGTCATGGCCATCTGCGGTCAACAACATAGATATATTGTCATTTCGAAAAAAAAGAAAGATATTTCGTTAAAAAAGAAATAATACGTGTCCAAACTACATGACGGACTTACAATTAAAATTTAGTCATATAGCCTGTTGGGTCTAGTTATGTATTCATTTAGTCTAATCTATATTCATTCTAAGTTAATTAGGATACTATAGATAGAATTTATAATGCTTCGGCTAAGTCGGGTTTTTGATTTTTCTATTAAATAGCTTCTTTCTGTCTATGGAACACGGTACTGTTCGCACACAAATAGTGGGCTATGGTTGGCATAACTAATACCATCAGATAATATAGACCACTCGCATGCTATTCACTAATACCCCTACTAAGTAAAAGATAGGTATACCGTTGATCATAATTGTTTTATGTCCTCTGGTTGCTATCACGAGCCGTGCAATTCCATTTAGCTCGAGCTCAGCGAAGCTTAGCGGTGCATGAATTCACCAATCACAACGCTCGTTCTCTGCCCTTCAAGCTTGTGATTGGTTAATGCATGCACCGCTAAGCCCGCGCAGCTCAGCCTCAGTGAAACGTACTCTTATACTGCTTCGCATTCGTGTTGGCCGATTATGGTCTCGTTTGAGAGTTTTATTATCATACAGTTCAGTAACTGGTAACGTTAAATCACTGATCCATAGTTTCTACGGCAGACGAAGGCCCCAGAACTTTTGCCAAAGATTTTTTTAAGCAGGACGATTCTGGAGAATAAACCTTTATTTCATCATTTTATCTTTATCCTTCGTGTCAAAGGTAAACCATCACCGGGTCTATATTGGTCCACTGCTGGACATATCCGTATCAGCCGTAGGACTGCAGTCTACGTCCACTGATGAACTTAGGCCTATCTCCAAGATCACGAGGGGGTTTTTGCCATACTCACCACGCTTGGGAGGTGGGTTGGCGAGCGCAGTAGAGGGTGTTGGTACACGGAAAGGCTATGCTATCTTCCGGATGTAAGTAACCCTTTTAAGATTCTTACTGCATCCACGGGCAAGGGAGGAGGGGCAACATTCTACTGCCGGCACCCCACTGGCTGGCTGGACATAATTATAGGCCTTTCCAAATGTGGGTCATTTCAACCTGTCTTCGGCTTGCCGCATCTAGCCAACGACCGTTTCCAAATCATCTCTCCATATAGCTTGGTGAGCGTTCCACGCTACGCTTGCCGAATCGCTGTCCTTCATTATTCGGCAGATATGACCAGCCCATTGCTACTTCAGCTTGCTAGTCCTCTGTCAGATAAGCTCTGAGCGGATTTTATTATATAGAGAGCCAAACCAAGCCAATAACCGATCAATCCCAATACGATTGCAATAGCAGCAAAAAGCTCGCATGATACCTACCAAAGTATTTAGGAGAACTATGAATAACAGCATTAGAACAATTTATATAGACCCTTACTACAGTGTTGCGTCGGTACTTTACTCCTTTCTAAACTTACTAGTAGACATAGTTGGTAGTTTTCTTTGATAGCTAGAGAACTAGCATAGGTGTGCGATACTGGACTTCACTAACATGCCTTGTTGGTGCGCAGTGCGTAACTTTAGTGCTTTTGTTTTGGTGCATTTATTCAGGCGGCATATTTTTACAAGGTTTTATTTTAACTTGCAATGTTTGTATGTTTATTTAGTTCGAACTATGCAAGTTTTATTTAACCCCTTACATATCCGATAGAGCCGATATTTAGTATACTATTCCACTATACCTAGTATACGTCTATAGTGCTTGTGACAGTACAATAAGAAACTTCAGCACCACAACTTCTATCTTGTGGTGACGTATTTTTGAAAAACCCTGTGTGTATTGGCTTTAAACGAAAGGAACTTAAAGTTTTTTTTTTAAATACCCTACCCGTATCTGCCATTACATGGGGTCGGCACAACATGTCACAACGTTTAAACCCCAAGCATTATGGGTCACTCCGTCTTAAAAACTCAGAACTATTTGTAAAAGTCATTAATTCACCATCTCGACACTATTAAAAAATGTTATTTTTTCGTCAACTCGTCCTCTAACCTAATTAAGATATGAATTAAAACAGAAAAAAACATTTTAGTTAAAATTTTAGGATTTAAATGAAAGATTTGCGATAAAGATTTGGGTAGAATTTTTATGACCTATTTTTACTACTTTGGGGAATGCTTTATAATTTGTCATAACCTCGTTTGCTAGCTAGGCCTCGAAAACTGTTTGGTGCCCCCTTTACCTACCTCCCTTTGAAATATCCCACCAATCTCTGTTAATGGGGAAATGCCTCGTGAAAATCTGTAACAAGACATTGTACTATAAGTATTGCACTGCGCTTTCTCGCCCACGGCCCTTAGCTAATCACATAGCATAGGTACCTATTAATTAGAACAGGTTGCTCACACGTTAGCTGGTACTTAATACTTTGGTACACGACTTGGGTACCTACAACCGATGCTATGATAGTCAGAGTGCTAATACTTAGTGTATTCCTAAGTACTTGCGTATTGAGGAGTGTGTGGGTACTTTGATTTACTTGTTTTGTTACTCGAATTTTATTGGTTATAATTTTTATATATTAACAGGCTACGTCACCTGTATTGACACTACGTCATCTAGTAATACTACGTCACCAGACTGATATTTTTTATTCAACCGCTTAAAGACAAAAGTTTTCCCCCAGATTTCTCTTGTGTATTTTCTACACTCGCTTCCTTGTACCATTTTAAACTAATCCGACCCTAATGGAAAATTATTAAAAAGCGATTATCGTACGAAATCTATCAAATTTAAAGGACCCGACAAAATATTTATACCAAATTGTACAAACATAATTATGTATTTAGTTGATACCCAAAGTAGTCACACACAACTCTAGAATAATATAGTAGGTACATCCAATCTTCGCATGGTAATATACCCCTCAGTATAATAGTAGGTTTTATAGGGTGAATTTAACTTAGATCAAGTAAATAACGTACTGTTTTAGCTATAAGTTGAACTAAACGTATATTTAATAGTATTTAACGAGTGTTTAAAGCTATGATAAAATATAATAAGGCATGAGTTTATCAGGCCCGTTTCCCAGAACCTCTATTCCAGAGCCAGGCATATTTTCTAACAATTCAGACTTTTTGGAATCATGATGTCATTTCTTTTGTGTACCTGGAGTTGAAAGCTAGTGAATATACCTATAAATTTAAATCGATCCTATGTAAATCCATAAAAACCCACATCTTCGTCTGGTTTGGATTGAAAGTACTGATAAAAAAAAATCAGATTGGGATTTTGATATTTAGTAATTGTGTGAACATTAAACCAATGTGTGACTGGACGATCCTGCAAGCTTCCACTCCAATTGAAACCCCACCGTAAACTTACCCTAAGTGTTCTGGAATTCGGGCCTTAAACTAATGTCGGACCGTAATCTACATTCCATTTCCTATTCCTGGAATATAGAAATTCACTATTTGTGCTCTCTAACAGGGATCCAAATAGAATCGCCAAGTCGCAACATTTATGTACAACTGTCGCCGCGCGCAGAGATCGCGCGGCTTCGGTTTCATCACATTCCAGGAGGCATCCTCCGTGGACAAGGTGCTGGCGGTCCCCGTCCACACACTCGACGGGAAACGCATCGACCCCAAGCACGCCACGCCCAAGTCCGCGCCCCGTCCCGCCAAGACGAAGAAGATCTTCGTGGGCGGCGTCGGCCAGGACACGTCGGCCGAGGAAGTCAGGGCCTACTTCGCCCAATTCGGACCCGTCGAGGACGCCGTGATGCTGATGGATCAGCAGACGAAGCGGCACCGTGGATTCGGGTTCGTCACTTTCCATTCCGAGGAAGCGGTCGAGCGCGTGTGCGATATACACTTCCACACAATTAAGAATAAGAAGGTGGAGTGCAAGCGCGCCCAGCCCAAAGAGGCGGTAGCGGCGGCCCCGCTGGCGCTCGGCAAGCGGCTCGTGCTGCGGCCCGGGCGTGGCTTAGTGTACGCCGCGGGCGGCGTGCCCGGCGTGGCGCACGCGTACGCGCGCTACGCGCCCTACGCACTGCCGGCCGCGCAGCCGCAGCTGGTCGCGCCGCAGCCCCCGCCGCAGGCGCCGCAGGTCCCGCAGTTCGGCGCAGCGTACTCTCTCGCCGGCGTCGACATGTCGTCCTTCCAAGGAGTCGACTGGGCAGCCATGTATGGCCTCCCGTGCGCGTACATCTAAACCAGGAGAGGCCGTGAGGTTCCTTTTTGTTTCTCTTTCGAGTTCCTAACATAAGTCTTGCCTCGTTGCCGCGTGAAGGTCAGGTCGAGAGGGGCATTGGGAATGAATATACGTTTTTTGATGACATTAAAAGAATTGAGCTATTCGCTCGTCTTGCGAAGGGGGAATCGCATCAATAGCGATTTAATAAATATCACTTTGAAACTTATGCAATTCCTCCTGGACGTTACAAAAAATATAATAGTCATAGACAATTCGTATATTTATTTCAAACGCATACGGGAAAGAGTTTCGGCTTGGTAGGCACTGCCCTATGGCATCAAAGAAAACGCATTTTCCGTTTTTTTTATTTAAAGAAATTAGATGAGGTGACCCGTCGCTCAGATGTATGCTTTTTGGGTTACTATAGTTAAAGGTTGTAAGCATGTGGGAGCATCACCTCGTTAAGGCGAAGATCTCAAGTAATTTAGTTTTAAAACACTATTTCCCCCCTTTTTTATTTTCTTGAAGTTTGTAATTAGTTCGTAGTATTTAGTGCACGTTTTGGCAATACGATATACTTAGTATTTATATAACGACTGTATGAATCTCATTGCAGCTATGTATTTTATAATATAAGCGTACATATTATATTTGGCGGTATGTGGCGTCGTGTGACTAAAAATAATAAAAATAATTTATGATACGAATTAGTGTAACATTAGAAATTAACATAAATCATTCCAGTATTCAAGTAGTGCCATTGTTTTAACGAAATTGTGCCAAAAGATTTCCATAGCTCTATAATTATTGTAATCTTTACCTACAACTTATTGTATTTCAATCCTATCGCACTTTCCCATACAACATTTTACACTACGCACCGGGGTCGCTACGTCACCCAAAATGACACTACGTCATCAAACGTGATACAATGCCATCAAAATTAACATCCACTTCCCACTGTCATGACTACACGTTATAATAACTTACATTAATAACATTGCTGAACTTGACACTACGTCGAACGAAGTGAAACTACGTCACGAGACATAGTCTGGACGCTGAATAAAAAATCATAAGTTGACGCGTTACGAGTAAATCTATTGATGATACCGTGTAAAATGTCTATCCTTTTGGTATCGTATTTTTCCTCCGTGCGAGTACTTCAGTACTTACTGCTCCTTAATTTATTAGCTGGATGAGTTTATTAACTTTCCTATGCGTTTTAAAGACATTTGTGAAGAATACGATAGCAGATTGATAGATCGTGAGATTAATGATTGATTTAGTCAGCCTACGCGTCCGGACTAAATGGATACGTCACACGGCGTCACTGGCGTCGCAGCTCACAATACTTTATCATACATATCCTATCCAATTTACGCGGAAAAGCAATCTCATTACACATATTATTATTGTATTTATTACTTGTATGTAGTATTAGATGCCGGCTGGTGGTGGTTTTTGAGACTATTTTTCAGTTGACAAAGCTAGGACTGAAGATTTCAATTCATGATTAAAAAATATCTTGATTCTGAAATACAATAAGATACTAAAATATATCAAGTCGAATGCTGTATATTCTTGAAAATGTTATATAAATACGTTACATATGTTATAGCAGTACGCAACAATCTCTGTTCATGATTCTTTAAGGGTTTTTATGAGTATCGTAATAACATTAATGTTTTCCAAGTTTTTTCCTTTTGATTCCGTTGCCAAGTGGCATTTTTATCACTGATGATTAAGTAAAGTCACTCTGATCTTCATCTCGCGTCTTCATCTTCTTTGGCTCTTGTATCTCAATCGGCTATTGGCTCGTTGCCGTTGCTTCTGTATACGAGTTTATTTTATTTACTGATCGGAAATTCTTTAGCATAGAATAACCCGCGTTATGAGTGCTTGCTTTTTTATTAATAGCTTTGACAGTATCTGTATATTAAATTGAATAAAAATGCTTTTCGATACCTATAGAACCAACCAATCCCACCACGGAATTGTTATGACGTCTGCTCTAAAATCTTTAAGGTTTATCTTCGACAATTTCGATAAGCATTTTAATATTTTTTTTAGTATGGATAACTTTAAAATTAGAAAACATCTGTAGTTTCAAAACTTACCACCACATAGGCTATTAGCAGAGTATTAATTATTATTAAATAACCTAGTATAGTTTGAGGGAATGCGACTAACACCCCCCAGTGTTTGACAATAAGCTGAGTATGGAGCCGCCGTAGTCTGGAGTCTGTCTGTGCCTGGGTTTTATTTTTTACCAAATTACACGTTTTTGGAGGATTTGATGACGAGGAGCTATTTTGGCCTTTCAAGCCAATTGCGTAGGTACTTAATTTTTTAATAGTTTTTACTGTTTGATACCTCGGTAGGTATCTTTGTAGCAGCCATCTAAACTTTAAAATTAATATGCTATGTTTGTAAAAAATATATAACACGTCAGTAAAGATTTATTGGTATTACGTAGAGCTATCTATAATGGTTAGAATTTGGCTCAATTTTCTAAAACTCTATAAATATTATTTCACTACGTCCGTACTCCATTTTGTATTAGAGTTATTATATTAAAGTACTTAATTTAATACCTAAATGGTGTCGGTTCTGTTTTATACTTCCTAAAACTAATTATAATTAGAGATATGACGATTCTAAATTTAGAGCTGTCAGCGTAAAATTGGCTCTATTTGTTCCGTTTTTGTTTTGGAACGGCAGTAATCGAATAGCTATACGTCATTTTAGTCTGTTTTACGTCATTTTAATTAGTTTTAGCTAGTTAGTACAACGACAGAATCGCCACCAATATTAGTCTAATATCGTTCTAAAGCAATATTTATACCCTGTGATTAGAAAGTATTATTAAAAGACAATTAAGGTTGTGTTGGTGCAATTCCTAGTATTAAGACGGTCTATCTAACTGGACATGGTCCCTCAGTATTATTATACAATTCGGAACCAAATACAACTGGTTTTGGACATAAACAAAATCAGGAAGAAAGTTCCTCCTAGATGTTTATTTCGGCTTGGGTATTTATTTTGTACTTAACACGCGATCAGGCATGGACAGACAGTGTAGTGCAAAGTGCATGTGGTAGCTTCGTTAGCTACATTCCCCGGTCAGCCGGTATCATGTAACCTTGGCGTGTGGAGACCACTTTCGCACCCATTTTTATACCATTTAAAACAAAGAGGCTCATCATAAAATCTACAACTCACGAGTATGTTTTCAAACTCCAATATAGTCGTCGAATATAGTTTAAATCCCACACAAAACATATCTTCTCCACCCGTCATGGCTACCAATTGCTAGAATGTAATACACATACCTAATTATTGTAGCAGTATTTTTAGCATAAGTAGGATTAGAACCTTCTTGAGATTAACCGCGGCCGTCGCAAAATGCGCGCTGTATTCGTTTTCCGTCTGATATTCAATACATGATATACATAGACATGTCTAGGACGTGACATGTTTTGTAATTACAAACTATGGAAATAAATGAAAATTTCCGATAATTCTTACTGGTAGTGGTAGAGCCACGCGCACTGTGAAGAGACAGACACAGGGTCGCCAGACAGTACGTCAGATTCACCTGACGTGACGTTTGAGAATGACACTGTTTAACTTTGGCCCTTGAACATCAGCGTAGTAATTTGCGACGGCCGCACGCACAGAAGTTGACTACACCTTTTGTATATTAGCATTTCCTTGATTCAGTATTATGACTATGATTGTGATTTGTTCCGCCACTCCGCTTAACGACTTGCCAAAATTTAACCACGCCTTGGGGTGGCGTTAATCTGTGTACTTAATATTTTTTTCTAATTAATTGTAGTGTTTGAAGTCTTTTGGATTTCTATGCCCTTTTCCACCCTTGTATTAGTTACATTTGGTAACTTGGTTTTTTTTCCGGCGTCCGTTACTCGGCGCTTGCATTTGTCGTTTTTTTCTACATGCCTGATGTAAAGCTGGGTTTTGCTTAACTTATTTTGTGTGATCCTTTGAGTGATTGCGTTTTTGTAGTTCTGAAAACGACGCGTGCGAAAACCGTATAGCTTTTATTTATTTTGGTGACGGACGCCGACAGTAGGCTAGAAGTAGTATGTACTTAGTGTTTGCCCGTTGTAATGGAGCACCCATAGACGTACTCAATGTGTCATTACATGGTTATTAGAATAAACGTGTGTTTTATTTAGCTCTCGGAGCGCGAGGTAGCATCCTGGGTTTTGGTTCATCATCACTCATTGTCCTTGAATAGTATGCACGTTGATAGCAGTTGAGTGTTGTTTAGGCCCCGCGTTGGGCGCCACTGGTGGGCGGTGCAAGCTCTCGGTAAGTGCGACGATTGAGGCATGCGAACTTGAATTGTAAATTAAGTACCTACAGTATTTACAGTATGTAGCTAAACGTGTACGCGACTAACTCGAACTCTCGGGCGTAAGGCATGTTTGGCATGGACTTGTACGTAAATTATACTTCTTCCATATTCTCTGTCAATTTCTAAGGCGGTACGCCACACGTTGGTTGTGATACGTGCTATTTAACCGATATTCCTTTTGAGGGTAAAATAGTTTTAACTTTGAAAGGAATATTTAACGTACACGTAGTTTATACCTTGTAGTGACGCTTCGCTTGAGGCCTACGGTCTTCCCTGATGAGAGAGGTTTAGTTGCCAAATTACAGGCCAAAAGTTAGCCAAATGTCTATTCTGTTGCTCAAAATATTGTGAGAGACGCGGCTTAAAACTGTCTTGTGAGTAGGCGGAAATAGCGCGATGCCTAGATAGGCCTAACCAATGTTTATATGGTAAGGGAGTGATGCTCTAATACATATTATTGTGATTTCAGGGATAACGATCCCAGTAAATGTGATCAGTAGAATCTGGTAAAATATACGTGTTATCAGTGTTGTTCGTTCTTTATAATCTGTCGCTGACGTGCTCGTATCTAAAAGCAATTCACGAGTGATAGATAGTACACAGTTTGTGTGTCAAATGCTGCGTGCCGCGGAGTTTTGCCAAAACAGCAATTGTACGCAAACCATAGCATTAGGATGAGACAATAATTAAGTGGAAAAGCCAACATGAAGCTGATCTACTTCGTTGTCAAACGATACATTCCTTTCTAGTCAGTTTTTAGGTTATTCAAAATCAATTTTGGCAGGAAATACATAGTCTAATCTTGCTCAATATTTCTTGTCTAGCCGTAGTGTTATCGATAAGGTTATGCTTTACGCAGTAGTGATGTGCCATACACTTGATACACAATAGCACGCGTTTCTGACGCGCCCTGCTTTTCGCTATTCCAGGCTGACTGGACCAAACGTTTCCCAGCATTAAACAAATATATATTATTAATAAGTTAAGATAAACATTTAATATACAATTTTTGGATTAAAATATAATGGTTAAACAAAACTATAAATTATGTTGTGTGTTTTAAACTTATGGCGATGCTAGAGTAGTGATGTAGTGTAGTAATTTTGAAGTTTTACATAACTATGGTAACGTATGACTAACCCAAAAGCAATAACGTTAATATAATGATTACTTCGGCACGCGCACGCTGCTCGTTTGAAACCCGGTAGGTACGTTGAGAGTTTGAATTACGAACTGTCAAAGTGTAAACGTCAGGTCGACATTTTGACAGATCGGCTGGAGCTCTGCGCTCCCCGTTTGATAATATTATATGCACTTACGCTAGGATAAGATGGTTGGCACAGCAGCGCGCGCCCATACTTGTTAGATTCTAATATTATACACACATGGCATACAATTATTGAATATTACAATATTTTTGTATTATAGGTATCGGTGTAATCTGTAGTGTTGGTAATTGTATTTTAAAATTAATGCGATCACTTGAATGATATTGTGATTCACTTGTTTATAACCATTTAGGACGTATAATTGCGTCTATATGCTTTTAAGGCGTGCGGCCAATTTTCGTTTTATTTATTGTGTTTGAGAAGCGACAGAAAATTTAAATAACTTGTAGACTAGACCCTTATTAGAAGATTTGACAATCTTCATTAACCTGAAGGTCTTGTCTTTTTATTTTTATTTTATGGCTTTTTGTGTTTGGTTTTACACAATTCCGCCAGTGTCAAGTTAATTTATAAATTCTTATGTTATTTGGCTGGCCATGTTGGCCGCCATTTTTCCATAAGAGGCAGTACCTACACTAAGTACTTTTGGACTTTGACATTACGTCGTCGCCTGTCAAACTACAAATTGTTAAAAAATAGACACGATTGAAACTTGGCAGCACTTGAGGTAACGATTTTAAAGCATTCATTTATAGATTCCTCGCAGATTAATTTTTAAACATTCCTCTTTATGTATGAAATTGTGCATTTTATTTATGGTAGCTTAAAATACTAGAATCATAGACTTATTAGTCATGGGCTGTTTTCATTATTAACACATGCTAGTATTATTGTGCAAAACGGTATTTTGTTGGAGGTGCCCGTAGGTAGGGTTTGGGTTTGTAGATTTAGTTGTACCTACTTTAGTCAGGTACAGCCCTGGAGCTGTAGACATTTTTTTTTCCTTATTGAGTCTTAATATTTTCGTAGAGAAACGTTGTATGAAGCTTTGCAGCGGAGTGTAATTGAATGTTTTGTATTAAAGCGTACGTCGTCATGTATGTAGTTATTTGTATGTAACCAAGAAACGACGCCTTTTTTGAAGCTCTTTCTCAATCTAATCCTGGTCTTGTCAACATCTCCATGACAATTTTGCAGTAGGTATTTCCATATTCAAAAAGGGCGTTCAGTACTAAGCCGATAGTTTCGGGCCAACTAGCGCCCTCTAGCTAGTGGGAACAGTAGAGCGTGGCCGCGCGCCTCCTTCAACGCATTACAGAATATCTATGGTTCATCTTCACTTAGAACGAGTCTTAGAAAAATAAAAAAGTTGGTGACACACAGTCGTTTTTCATTTATCGCTTATTTGTACCTTTTTAGTGATAGTGATTTATAGTAGCATAGTCGAAGCTTCGGCCCTACGTTGGGGCGCCAATTTTTCGTTTGTAAGAAGTGAAGGTGTAGAGTTAAATGTAGGTGAGAGTTGGACTTAGATGCATGACGGCGTTGGAGCTGTGTAGCGGCGCTGCATGAATCGGTGTCAGCGGCGTTCCAAGACCTCAAGATTGAAGATCCACGCTCAGCGGTGAGGCAATACTGACCGTCTTTACAAGCGCAAACACTAGTCCGTTATCGTATCTTTTCAAGCTACATTATAGTAAATAATGCATGATAAAAGAGAGGGTATCAGTATTGTTATCACAAAGCTGTCAGTTTTTCTGCTTAGATTTTTATTACCCATTCAGTAAAGTGCATCCCAGTAAATAGTGTAGAAATAGTTTTGGGTTTTGGGTGCTGGGTTCTACTCATGTAGGTAATGTAGCTTAGATACAAGATGCTAAGACTGGTTGACTGTTGTGAGACATCTAAATGCAATTACTTATTCCGACGCGGATATGGGACATGTTTTAATGGAAATGAGAATGAACAGCTCAACAAGTTTTCAATTAAAACATGTCTTGCCCTCATAAGTTTGGTTGTATCTCGACCAGCGATGTTTGAATTTTGTTATTTTTACAACTACCATGTATGAAGAATTTTAAAATGTGATAACTCTTTGGAGCTTTTGGTACTTTTGTTATTTTGTAGTGGAGCGTAGTCTATTGTAGTTCGAATGTAATCGAAATATAAGCATATCATCAGAGAGACACACTGAGATAGACACAATCGTATTGTGCCTTACGTTTAGATTTTTGGTTCAAACTGTAGAAATAATAGAAAAGTAGATGAAGGACCAAACAGTAATTGGAGAATGTAAAGAAAATATTTTTTGTAACAAATTTAATTTCCCTGTTGTCATCGAAAATCGTATTATAGTACCTAGTTAGGTACCAACTCGTACATTGTAGTGTAACTTAGTATGAAAAGTGTAATATTGGAGACTAACAAAGATTGAAACATTCTGTAGAAGTACAAATTACGAAGTAATGAGGTATTTTGTAATGCATTGACATATTGTCTTCCTTTAACAACTATAGACTGATTATAATCACCCAAGTTATTTATAATCCCTTTACACTGGGATGCACTAGTTTCTGTAGTAAAAAATGTAAGGGCACTTTTTTGGATCAAACTATTATTCACGTGTCTACGAGTAAGACTTTATATCATTATTGTTCAAGTTACGTAGTTAAAAAATTTGATAAAAAGAAAAATAGATCACTAAAAGTGCTCCTTTTTAATGACACGTAGTTTCAAAGTGTTCAGTAGTTGTAAAACCCAGTACAATGAGTACAACAGTGCCTGTGTGTGACAATATTATGTATCACACCTGATTTGAAGTTTTCTATTCCATTTTACATGTACGGGCTATTCTCGCTTGTACCCACTTTCCTTCTTACACTTAGAAACATCAATGTTACGAAGTTGGATTCTCTAAAGTTTTGCGAAGGAAAAATTTGGCTAACATTGATATTTTCTATAGTTAAAATAAATGTTATTTATTCAATTCACGCGAATTAAAAGTCTTATTCGGATATGGCAAAAGGTTCATATATTTTTTCACCTCTAAATTTTACATTAGTGTATCTAATACGTATTTTTGTATTATACTAAAGTACTGACCTACTTTTAAAGTATCTTTTTACTTATCTAGAATAGTTTACCTTAAAATTAAAGCTACTTAGATCACAATTTTGGAAAAATACAGTGAGCGTTTACTTACGTTGCTTTTAGAGTATTTAGGTAACTCATACCAAGCTTGGAAGCGAATTAACGTTGAATTTCTTTTGCTATATCCGATTTTTTATTTACCAGTTAGTATTATCTAACTCTTGTGTTGTTAGTTGTAACGAATGTATTCTAGTCTAGTCAACATTTTATTTATTAATCCAGTTTATTAATTGATCGTGGGTCAAATCGTAATGCAATGTTAGCTGTTTTTTTACACACCTGTAAATAATTTAGTGTAAGGAATTGTTATGTATGGTGTATTTTGTAAATGTACGGTTATAAATTACTTTTGGGGTGACTTTAGCGTTTCTTAGATATTTCCTAATACTCTTCTCTATCATATTTAGTAAACACATATTTAAAAATAATCTCTTCGATTTGAACGTAGAAATTCGATCTTTAATCTCTTGTTAGTGAATTTAATAATTACCTGCCTATTTATCTTAATCTAAGTTAAACTTTATGATAAATATAAACTCTTCCGACTATTTTTTTATTTAACCCGCAATAAAAGTAAAAGGGCATAATGAAGAACATTCTCTGTTTTAACAGTACCAATCCTTATTTGCTTCAGTGTGGTAGCTCTCAATAAACATGATCATATCTTTTTTTATACAACCAACGCCTTTTATTAATTTCTAAAATTATTCAGTTCACTAGCAATCTTCTTTTAATCTATAGAACATTGATGATATTAAAACGAAAGTGCCCCACGAATTTGTATAGTGAATAAGCTCATATAATAACAATATTAAATATTATGATATTTCATATTTACATTATTTATTTAGACGTAGTTTTGTGATTTGTAAAATGATTGAAACGTTTAGATTTTTTACTAATTACACTATGTACGTTGAATCGTGTTTTCCTGTAGGATATTTACATGGCCACTTGAGGACTTCGGGTTTTGCAGCAAACGTCAATAGTGACAGCTGAATGCCGCCGACTGGTAACAGTAGCGACAACGTGTCACAAGTGAGGCTGACGTATGTTTGTCATGCTGAATTAAGCATGAGCCGTTATCTACTGAAACGTTTTCTTTATTACTAAAAAGAAGTGTTTTCTATTAAACCTAACGATGGAGCTGGCAAGCAGAGATAACAAGTTTCTTGTTAATTCATATTTCTATCATTGTCAAAATGTGTTTCCTACGCTAACGCCATCTTTATGGTTCGAGGGAACTATTTTTGATATTTTGTACTTTTTAATGGAAACGCCTCACTAACCAGACCGCTACTTGACAGAACTTTTCTGCCCCTTAATAAGGCGTTTTCATTAAATCAGGGTAACGGGCAAAATGCAATGCAGCGTTGGTCTCATGCTTCGTGACCGTGGTCACCGCGGTATTGCAGCTGTAATAAGTAGGTAGAGGTTATCGCTCAACATCAGGTGGGCCTACGGCTTGTCTCGTCATAGAGTCCAATAAAAAAAAGATCTTTGAGTATTTAAATAAAGCTGAATAGTTTAAAACTTCCCAACCGACCGTTCATTCAAACGCTCACTAAAAGTGCAATGAGCTGTTTTCAGTAACAAGAAAGTGTTTTCTACTCCACCTAACAGGTGGAACGGGCAAACGGAGAAAGCCAGTTTGTGATATCCTTTATTCCTAGGTCTTCACTTTCCCAATTTTTCACAGGCACCATTTTTCACATTTCCAGGTCTTCACTTAACCAATTTTGCACATTTACATTGCCAAATTTTCACATGCTCAGTTCTTCAGTCTCAATTCTTCACATTTTCAAATCTTCACATTACCAATTTATCAAATGCCCATTTTCTCAATTACCCAATTCTTCAATACCCCAACAATGACAAGCAGTCTAGCAACATGGTGATCATCAGGAAATGTCCAAAATTGGTAAAGTGAAGATCTGGAAATGTGAAAAATGGGGTCTGTGAAAAAGTGGGAAAGGGAGGGGAAACCTGGGATTAAAAGTTTGAGGGAATCATTTCTAAAGTTTTTAGAACAGAGGCAAATTGAAGCAATTAATGGGCATAAATTCGACGTTAAATACGCCTAGTGATGGTTAATTCTGACGCTCGCACTCTGTCAACCACGCAAAAATCGTTAAATTCAAAACTAAGAACATAGGTACCTAGAGTTAGGGCCATGTAAATATTAGTTTTATTTGCAAACTAGTATTATCTGTAGTCTTATTATGGCGAGAGAACTTGGTATCCATTGAGAGTTTGCTCTATCGCTTTCTTCACCTGCATATCCTGAAATCTAGCTATATATGCCCATTCCGATAGCTAGCTACCTTACCTTAGGTACCTACCCCGACTGCAAACTTGGCACCAATGTTCGCTGAACATTTGCTTGGCATCCACGTATGCTCGTAAATTATGATTATGATTCTATACCTAATCTAAGAACTAAAAAGCAATAAAATTGTTATTCGATTTCACGTATTGGCTCCAAGTCGAATTCGAAAAAACTAAAATGGCGGCCTATGTGTAAACCATGGTCCCATGGTGCCAAGTTCGAGCCGGGGTCATCGCAGATGCAGGTGCTAAACAACGGGATCTGGGATTTAAATATGAAAAAATAAAATGGTTTTAATAAAAATGGTTTACACTTGAATTTTTGTTTTATTGTGTTTGGAAAACTGTCCCTAAATGTAAGAACTAGTAGGTAGGTAATAAATGAGTCTGGCCATAATATTTTGACAGGTAGGTATAAGTAGGTAGGTACCTAACAAGAATTCTACATATGTAGGTACCTACATTACTTACGTAGGTAGGTATTTTATTTGAAACTGGCAACAATAACAGTTTTGACATCAGCTGTATTCCCACCTGTTCTGTTGATTTTTCGACTGGGATTTTTTTCCCATTAGTTATGTGTACGTACGCAGGGGGACTCGGGTCACCGACATAGCCAGACGGATTAGCACGTTGAAGTGGCAATGGGCAGGCCATATAGCGCGCAGAACAGATGGCAAGCGCAGCGTAGGACGTCCACCTACAAGATAAGCAGACGACTTGGTAAGAACCGCAGGTCGGCGTTGGATGCAGAGGCCGCTTCCAACCGCAGTTCCTGGAGTCAGTTTGTCCAGCTGTGGACGTCCTTGGGCTGATATGATGTAATAGTTCTGTGACTTAAAAGTCTATGCTTTACACCTGACTTATCTCTACTATTCCCGCCTGTTTTGTTGAAGTAGTTCTTGACAGAACTACTGTTAATTTCTCCGCATTAGTTCTGTGATTTGAAAACCTTTACCAACCTATGTACCTGCATATTGGAAATAAATAAATGAAATGAAACAATCTTATTGAACTGAGAAATATATTTTACCAACATTCCTAACAAAATACAAAGAGCGTTTTAACTGAAAAAACGGTGTAGGTTTATTGTCTCCCCTGATGGATCCCCTAGGGGAGATATCAGAAAAAAAAATCCTGTTGTCTCCCCAGGCAGGGGAGATATCAGATCTTACTTAAAAAAAACTGTTTTTTCTGCTAAGTGATGTTATCTTTCATTCTATACTGTATCTCGTATAACGCTGCCAAAAACAATAACAAAGGTGATACCAGTAAAAAAAAGATCCTCCTTTGTAGAAGGTTACTTCGTCATAGCTACGTTTTGCCATAAGAAAAATCTAGGATTTTTTATTTTAGCCGAAACCTATCAAATTGTATATAAATTATGGTCTTGGAACATTTTTATTCCTTTAATTTCGTTTCTTACAAAGAAAATAAAATAATTAATATTTTTTAAGGGTTTTTGTGGTGATTTTGTAACACTAGTCACTTTTTGGGGAAAGCTATCAAGGTGCATTGGTACTGCACATTGGGTTAAAATGTCATTCGTTTCCCGTGCCTCGTCCGTTCTGGAATCGAATGTTCTTTCTCTCGCCCCGCCGCGCCGCCGACGTTGTTGTTTTTGCTGTTCTGTTTATTTGTTGAAGTTGTTTGTTACTCGTTAAAGTTATCTTGTTGTGTTTGTGTTGTTGTTATTATCTGGTTGAGTTTTTGTTGTTTTGTTATGGAGCCTGAGCCCGCGGCTGCGCTTCTGGAGCCGGTAGCTGGTCCATCGAGAACAATTGAAACTGCTACTACACTGTCACCACCCAAAAAGCGGCCGGTAAAAGCTCTGAGTTCAACAGAAAAACTGATGATAATGAATGTGTACAAGCACACGTACAAGAACTGGCCCAAAAGCGAATATTGGTCACTTTTAGCCTGTATAAACAAAACAGCCGAGCTCTTGGGAATATCTCAAAGAACAGTAAGAGTTGTTGTAAAAGAACACAAATCAACAGGAAGACTTGCTTCGCCCAAGAAAAAAGGTCGCAAAACAAATTACAAACAAAACATTGATGAATACACATATTCTGCTATCAGAAGGATCGTCCATCAGTTTTTTCGCCATTTAATCATCATTTAATTGACACTGTATGTGATCGATTTGTAATAAATATCACTGAAATAGATTCTGAATCAGATGATGATAGCAGTTGTTCAGATATTAGTATGTAAGTATCATACCCGAACAACTGCTGTCATCATCGGATATGATTAAAAATAGTCTATAAGAATATAAAAAAAAAAACAAAAAAGAGTATTTGTTTGTTTTATTTATTTCTGAGGGAATGGATAAATAATTCTGCGCCTTTGTTGGACTAGGATTTTAGTAATCTAAGCAGTGAAAATATAATGTAACTACTTCACTAATAAAAAATTGCAACTATTTCTTTGTTTTATTATGTATGCTCCGAGGCTCTTGTTGATAGGTACAAACATAGCATAGTGTAGGGTGGAACTATACTTGTAGTCATCATCATCATCATTTCCGCCGTAAAACGTCCACTACTGAACACAAGCCTCCCTCATGGATCTCCATGAGGGGTAGTTGCCATACTCACCACGCTTGGCAGGCGGGTTGGTAAGCGCAGTTCGGGATGTTGATATACGGAAAGACGCTGCTGCCCATCTTCCGAAGGTGTCCCTTAGCAGACTCTTACTGCATCCACGGGTAGGAGAGGAGGGGTAACATTCTACTGCCGGCACCCCACGGCAACTATACTTGTAGTGATCCATAAAAAACAAGGTTATGCTCCACTGTCTTGGCAGTTTGACAGTGACATCAAGTGACATTACTTTGTTTACATTATTGGCAGCGTTTGAAAAAACAGACTATAGCATTTGTTTTTCCTACAGGAGGAGCAAAGAAAAATCTAGTATGAACACTAGCCCGTATTTTTTATTCTGATGTGGTCATATTGATATGACAAAGAAGTGCGACCACGCGGAAGTACCTAGCAGAAAAAGCACGTAAACTTAATATTTAGGAGGCCGATTGGAAGCATGAAACCCTGATAATTGTGTTCAGAGGCTGTCTAGAGAGGTCTAGAGCTTGTTTTGACATCTGTCATGAGCTACAATTATAATAGGTATACCTGTCAACAAAAAGGAAGTACATAAGTCGGCGCCACAACTCAAGTCTTACGGCAAAAGCGGGAACTAAACTCTACAGTCTGTTGTCTTTATCTAGTTCTATGTTACCAATTACCAACGCCGCGTCTATCGGACTTGAGTGGTGGCGCGGACTAGGTAGAAGACATAGGCAGATCACACACGCCATTTATAAAAGAACGAGTTTTGGCATTTAATCGCCGAAGCCATGAAGTCTTGTCACAAAGGCAGAGGCGCGGGGAGCGATGCGCGCCTGTCAAGCGGTACCTACTTGCGTGTCTGCATTGACATGTGTTGCATTGTTTTATTTTTTTGACAGACGAAGCCGCGACTTTTCAAAATATATTGACATTTCGTCGGGCTTAGGCATTTCGTTCGCAAACAGATACTAATTACTCATAAACACTACACAATGCCGTGGGGTACCGGCAGTAGAATGTTACCCCTCCTCTCATGCCCGTGGAAGCAGTAAGAGCCTGCTAAGGGATACCTCCGGAAGATGGGCAGCAGCGTCTTTCCGTGTATCAACATCCCGTACTGCGCTCGCCAACCCGCCTGCCAAGCGTGGTGAGTATGGCAACTACCCCTCATGAAGATCTATGAGGGAGGCCTGTGTTCAGTAGTGGCGGTCTTACGGCTGAAATGATGACTACACAACGCCCCGAGGCCGGCAGGCTGATTACCTACCGCGACGAGTTTGAAGCAGGCGTAAATATTGCGATCATCGCTGTCAATTTGTATGAGAAACAGCAAGGAATTAACGTTTAATCGCGAGATTTACCCCTAGGCGAAGATCTCGTAAAATAGGCGCGCCTGTTGCAAACCTGTCGCGGGATACGTAATCAGCCTGCGGATATGCGTTGCCGCGCCGCTTCCCGTGCTGCTGACTTCGTGACCACAGCCTTGAGTATTTTATTAGTACTTTGAAAACTTTCGCGATCTGTAGACATAATAATTATTTTAAACTGATTAACGGGACTTCATCGCGTAATTAGGTAAGTACCTTATTTTATTATTTCCCGACGTTTCGTCGTCCACCCGCGGCCACGAAGGCAGCAGGGCACTTGAAACGTCGCCGTCGGGAAATAATAAAATAAGGTAATTAAGCGATAAAGTCCCGTTAATCAGTTTAAAATTATTTTTATTAGGACGAGTACCTATAGTATATTCTTTCATTAAAACCAGAAGAATATCAACACTCAAATAGACAACCAATGACAGTTTACGGCCAGACATGTCCCTCTATCCAGGGCAGATAGGGCAGCACTCTGGTGTAGACTCCTGCGCCGCCCCTAAATCCGCATGCGCGTCCGTATGACGTCACTGCAAACACGTAGTCAATGCACGCGCGCGTCGGAGAGCCCACTTGCAGGGGACCTCCGCTGTCACCCTGCGGAACAAACAAACATTACTTAAGTATATAAAATAATAAATAATGCACATGGACCATTCACACGCCATAATTTAGCCCCAAGCTAAGCAGAGCCTTTGTTATATTTTGGTAGACATTTTTTATTAAGTATGTATAGAAAAACGTCCAGAACACCCTGAACAAATATCTGCAGATCATTCAGACATTTATAGTCCCGAGGCGAGAATCACACACGCAAGCTCTGCATCGCAGGCGGACCTTCGCCCGCAACACCACAGAAGAGGTCAAAGTGTAAAAAAAATCTTGGTGTTATCTTGTGGACACAATATTGTTTTCACCAGTGGATCCGAGGGAGACTTGGGTTCGTCCTCATGACGTAACAATAAAGTTCTCGAGAAATTAACTCTTGAATTTTGACATCTGTCAGGGAACATGTTTGATTTTTAATTCTGGGCTTATGTATAATTTCAGCCGTAAAACGTCTACTACTGAACACAGGCCTACCTCATGGATCTTCAGCAGGGGTAGTGCCATACTCACCACGCTTGGCAGGCGGGTTGGCGAGCGCAGTACGGGATGTTCATACACCGAAAGACGCTGTTGCCCATCTTCCGCAGGTAGGTATCCCTTAGCAGGTTCTTACTGCATCCACGGGCATGAGAGGAGGAGTAATATTCTACTGCCGTCACCCCACGGCAACACACGGCACACCCTTGTGTATAACTCAAATGTAAGGCTGAATACATTTTCCCTGACAGCAATCAAAATTCAAAAGGTAAATTCTCGAGAACTTATTTCTTACCTACTTGCCTTTTTAGACAATTGCGATGAGGAAGAACCCAAGAGAAGAAGAAGTTCAGGATTATTGATCTAAATTTTGACACCGCGGTGCCCTTTGTTTGACCTTTGACTTTGCGGCAACCATTGATATCGCGGCGCCTTTTGACACCGCAGTGCCCTTTGACACGGCCTGCCCGTAAGATTCGAGGCAGAGGCCTAAAGGGACTTGTTTACATTGTTTGAGCAACTATAGAATCACGCACGACCCATCGTGATCAGTAGTCAGTAGTCAGACTACTTACTAGTCACTAACTCTAGTTTCTTTTTATTTTGTTCAACCTTACGTAGAACGTAGATATTTGTTTTGTTTAAAAATTCTATGTAGACCCTTAAATATAATTGTTACCTATGTTTAAAAATTCTAAGTCATAATATGTTAACTTTTGCTATGACAACTTAATTTGTAACCTAGATGTAGCTGTAATTGCCTGTAAGATGCCTGTAATTGGGAGAACACTAGCTAATGATTTTTATTGTTTTTACTTTTGTAATTTTTCTTTGTGTATCTTCTGTTGGTGGCTCCAATAAATAAATAAATAAATCAGTCTTCCTGGGACCACGATGGGTGCAATCCTGGCGATAAATACCCGGTGACTTAAATATATGTTCAGAGGCGGCTCTAGCCCTTGTGGCGCCAGTGTGCCACCAGTACCCTGGCGCCCCCTAGTAGGAGCGGGGTCAAAATGGAATACTTACAGTTATATTTTCATACGAAAATTTGGGTGCAAATAGTGCAATTTTAAATGATGTCAAGAAGCTTTTTAGGAAGGAAGGGGTAACCCTGCTCTCCCATCGAGTATTTGAGAGTGGTTTTAGACTTAAAGTTGGCGCTTCTTTAGGAAGTATTTGCCAACGTAACATAAATAAATAACATACAACATAAATAGTAACGTAAATTTCTTGCACAATGGAAAATAAATTTACTATTTCTAATGAACCTTTAGCAGCGTATTCACTACCAGATATAGGCTGTGTGTCGCACATGGTACATAAAATTCGCGCGGGTTTATATCTGAAATTCGTTTTCAAAGACCTATATTTTTCCCTTTCATGTTTGCACCATTATCGTAACCTTGACCACGCATATCTTGTATGTCAATTTCGTTTGAGATTAAAAAATCTAACAAAAGTTGAGTTAAACCCTGGCCAGTAGTGTCTGTAATAGGAAAAAACCCAGAAAGTGTTATTTTGCCTTGTTGTTGCTTGCATTTAAAAGAACGTACCGTACGACAACCGATATTTGTTCTTCGTGTGCAATATCTGGAGTGCAATCTAGAGGTAAAATAATTGAAAAATATTTGGATTGTGTCAATTGCAAAACAATAGCTTTTTTTATTCTTTCTCCTAATAATTGTATTATTTCATTCTGAATATTATGGCCAAGATAATGAGTTTTGAATAAGGGCAATGTGTTCCGCAAGCACATTATCAAAATTAGAGGTATATTAAATAACAATAAATAAATAATAATAAATAAAGTTTATTTTAGCAAAAGCGAAAAACACTGGTACGAGTTGTAATATTTTTAAACATCGAATAAGCAGGTATTTTTATGACGAGTGTACCTTAATGAGCGCTGTTCCCCGCACTAGATCTCTGGAAGGAGTCTGTGTTGCGAGGTCACAGTAAGTCTCTTCTCGGACTCTCTATCGTGACTGTGTCGAAATTTGTACAAAAATAAAAAAAAATAATTGAAAAATTTAGTAGTAAGAATTTATGAGGTATAAGGAAAATAATTTAGTTTTTATCGAAAATAAAACAAGATAAAACAAACAACATAAAAATATAAATAAACAAAACAAATCAAGTCCTCGAATGTTTGTCAGTGTGTTGCGTTGTGTGTGTGCGGAGTGTATTTGCGGTTTAAGTGTAGTGTGATGTGTAAAGAAACGAATATATACATATATACACATACATGATATAATAATATTTATAATTAATTTATTCTACATATGTATGCGGTATTAAAATTTAGTCCATCATTTCCTCTGTTTCGTCATAAGTTAGGTTTTTTAGATAATCATTACATAACCTTTAAGTATCTCTGTTATTTCTATCTACTATTGTTATTTTTCTACTAATTTTGTTGTAGAGTTTAGGTCCCATTATAAATGCAGATTTCTTTCCAAATTTTGTCTTAGTACGTCTTATCTTAAAAACTACGTCTTTTCTTCGTTTCTCAGCCAGAGATTTTACAATGTCGTCGTCCACTAGAGTATGCTGTTTGGTTAGCATTGCTTTTATAAATAATTGTCTTATGGACAGCACTGCGCATTCTTTGTAGAGAGCATTGGTAGGGTATAATCGTGGCTTAGATGTTATGGTTTTGAGTAGTGATCTCTGTGCCCTTTCTAGAATAATGAGGTGCGATTTAGAGGCAGCTCCCCAAACCCTAATACAGTACGTGAGTATAGATTCTGCAAGTGCGATGTATATGTTTTTCAGTTGCTCATAATCCATAGCATGGCGCAATTTTTTAAAGATAAAAATCAACTTTCGGGTGCGTCCAGATAGGTATAGGATTTGCTCTTTCCACGTTAAATTTTTATCTAGTACTACTCCCAAGTACTTAATGCTGTCAGTTCCACTCAAATATGGACAAGTTAAGCACTGCATAGAATTATCACACGTAGCACTATGTATTTTTAGCTTTAGCGTTTGCCTTGACTCCGCGCTATTCGTTATGCTAAAATTTATATATTTTGTTTTAGCTATGTTTATAGTAAGAAGATTCTGTTGCAGCCATTGCGATACCGAGATGAGTGCTTTATTTGCTAAAGTCTGGACTTCCGTCCTACTTTCCCCATGGAACAAGAGGACAGTGTCGTCGGCGTAGGTAACAATATTCATGTTATTTAGGTTCATACTGCAGAGGTCATTTATATACACAAGAAAGAGGGTTGGACCGAGTATGCTTCCCTGGGGGACTCCATATTGTATTCCCACTTCGCTACTCACATGTTCACCAACTCTCGTTTGTTGGGTTCTATTGTTGAGATAACTATTAAACCACTGCAGTACAATACCTCTTATCCCAATTGCTTCGAGTTTGGCCAACAGTATTGGGATAGACACCGTATCAAAGGCCTTTGTGAAGTCCAGGAATATACCCAAGCAGTTACTTCCCGCATCAAGATGTTCGATGAGGTACTCTGTGACCTTTGATATCGCGTCTTCTGTACAGAGTCCGGATCTAAATCCAAACTGATTTGGCGAGAGTAGGTTTTTAGATTCGAGATACTTTTTAAGTCGATTATTCATTAATTTCTCCAGTACTTTTGATAAGACGGGAAGCAAAGAAATAGGCCTATAATTTACTATGTCATCATCATTACCTCCTTTGTGTGCTCTTCAACCAGCTTTAAAAAGTTACCATTACCAGAATCGTATTTTTTTCAGATCTTCCCCGAAAAGCCAGACATTGCCTAGCTAAAAAATGAATAATGTTAATTATTCGTTCGAGTACTGCAACCCAACGTTTTTTATCCCGTTCATCCGGCACGCGCCTTTGGTAGTGATGCGACACTACGCCAATATAATCATTAACCTATAATCTGTTGTGTCGCATTAGATGGCGCTCGGCGCCCCCTTAGACCCAGCGCCCGTGTGCGCCGCACACCCTGCACTATAGGTAAAGCCGCCCCTGTATATGTTAATAATGAGATGATGATAATGATTGCCGTGGGATGCCGGTACTAGAATGTTGCCCCTCCTCTCTTGCCCGTGGATGCAGTAAGAATCTGCCAAGGGATACCTCCGGAGGATGGGCAGCAGCAACATCCGTGTCTTAGACACACTAATACTGCGCTCGCCAACCGAACTCAAGCGTTGTAAGGCAACTACCCTATGATACTTGGAGATCCATGAGGTCTATGTCCAGTAGTGAACGTCCCACGGCAGAAACACACTATACTGCGCTCGCCAACCGAACTCTTGCGTCGTATGGCAACTACCCAATGATACTTGGAGATCCATGAGGTCTATATCCAGTAGTGAACGTCCCACGGCAGAAACACACTATACTGCGCTCGCCAACCCAACTCAAGCGTTGTAAGGCAACTACCCTATGATACTTGGAGATCCATGAGGTCTATGTCCAGTAGTGAACGTCCCACGGCAGAAACACACTATACTGCGCTCGCCAACCCAACTCAAGCGTTGTAAGGCAACTACCCAATGATACTTGGAGATCCATGAGGTCTATGTCCAGTAGTGAACGACCCACTGGAACGATTACCTGGCAGGTGTCCTTGTTCTCCTCGTGGTCTCCGTAGCAGACCTGCGTGCGTCGGTCCACGCCCTGCGGCTGGTTGCGGTGCTGCGGGTACAGCTCGTCGCACTCGGCGTCCGTAAAGCGCTCCAGCCACGCCTGGGAGACAACCACAGAACATAAAGAAGACTAGAAGCCGCAAGTGTGACGAGACGATCTACAAACATTTCGTCATTCTGTCCGCCCTCGGTCATGTTTGCGACAACGTCTTAGAAAAAATCTAATAAAAAATGCCTTTTAGCGATAAGACCGCCTATTGTATGTTATATTTGTCTGTGTTTCTCTTTGTGGAATTTATGTTATATGGTGAATGTACAATAAAGAGTTTATCTATCTTTAGTGCCGTTGCGAACTGGCAAATCACATCAAAACATGTTCATCGAGTGGATGGAAAGAATTCGTTTCAGTTTTGTTAATAAATTACATGTCATCATCATTTCCCAAACTTCCACTAATGAACACAGGCCTCCCTCATGAGCGGAGTACGGGATGTTGATATGATACACGGAAAGACGCTGCTACCCATCTTCCGGAGGTATCCCTTAGCAGGCTCTTACTGCATCCACGGGTATAAGTTTTACCATATTTATTTATTTTTTATTTATTTATTTATCATACAAACCAACTACTATTATTTTTTGTCGCGTGAATGCGTGTTCTAATGTTGCTTGTACTTACAAGCGCGGAGACACTTGTCTCCGTCTGTGTAGAAAACACGCACAGTCCAACACACAGAAAATGCATCCACGCGCGTTATGCAGCTCACGCGCTCAAGCGCGGAGAAACATGCACCTCCGCGCGTAGGTGCGGGACGAGACGCAAGGTATGGCACACCGAGTCCCGAAGTCTAGCGAACAGTTCTGAATTAAATGAGTCAGAGCCGCCGTAAATCCACAAAACGCAACTACGCGCGTGAGTGCGTGAAAAACCCGCACGATGATGCGGATCTGCACTCCCGCAAAACGCCGTGCGTACGCGCGTACCTAGGTGCGTCGACACGTAACATGCAGCGTGGTGCGTGGCAGTGTGTTAACAGCCTTAATGTTTTGTTATTTTATATATACATATGTATTTTTATATATCTTAAACAGAAACAGAAATACATCATCTGTAAATTTCAACTGTCTACCAATCACGGTTCATGAAATACAGCCTGGTGACAGACAGCCAGACAGACGGACAGCGGAGTCTTAGTAATGGACACTATTACTAACACTATTATTCTGTTGCCGCTATAACAACAAATTTTAATACTCAAAACAGAATAAAATAAATATTTACGAGTAAGGAGGACTCCCATACAAAAAACATTAATTTTTTGCCGCGATTTGCTCGATATTAACGGCAACAGGTGTTTCAAATATTCACAGAATATTTAAAGACGATAGATAGATAGATAGAAGAGATAGAAAATACTTTATTGCACACCTTAAAACTAAACATAATAACAAGAAACACTGAAAAACAAAGTGACAATTGGCGATGGTATGGAACCATTCGTGCGCGAGACAGACTCACACTTGGCCGATTTTTCAATGTACTTACCTGCCTCAGCCCATCGGAGCTCTGCTTGTTGTACCCCTCCGCCCCCCACCCCTCTGCTTGCCCCAACTTCGGTTCCAACTCCCGATCGGCCAGGCAAATCGGGAGGACTAGCTTGCTGAACTTTATTCTGAAAGGAAATATCATATAAACTTTTGGGATAATTATATTTTACCGTGTAATCATCATCATCAAACAGAGAAAAGTTGGCTACCTCGGCCATATATTGCGACATGACCGGTATCAACTGCTGCAAATTATCATGATGGGGAAGTTACAAGGAAAAAGATCTGTTGGCAGAAGAAAACTTTCCTGGCTGCGGAATATACGGCAGTGGACAGGCATAAAAAAGGCTGAAGATCTTTTTCGGATGGCCCAAGATAAAAATCAATTCAAGAGGATGACCGCCGACCTTCAATAACTGGAGAGGCACTATAAGAAGAAGAAGTGTAAACCTGTCGCGACGCGAGATACGTAATCACCCTGCCGGATAAAAAAATAGCTTTTGTGTTAATCCTGGTCACCAATACCTAGGCAAAGTTTCAGCTCAATACGTAGAGTCCGTAGTTCATGCATGAAGAGAAGATACCCTTTGGGATGGAAGATGGGCAGCAGCATCTTTTCGTGTCTCAACATCCCGTAGTGCACAAACAACAAAGGACGCCAGATCGGAGACGGGACTGCAGGAGCTCATAGAGTCATGCCCTTCTTCTTCTACAACATCTGCATATCCTTCGGGAATGCTCAGGGAATGCTGCCGGCGGCCCAGAGTCCTTCTCCGGTACTTTAAGGAGTTGGGCTGGCTAGGGTCGGGCCAGCATCACAATACACCCCTATGCGGGACGTCAGTGCAGATCTAGTTACCCCCACAAGAATAAGAATCCCGTAGTGCACTGCCAACCCGCCTGCCAAACGGGTAAGTATGGCAACCACCCCCGTGTAACCCTTCCATGGTCAATCAGTAAGGTCTACGATAGATCCACGAGTAAGGCCTGTCCAGTGGGCGTCCTACGGCTGAGATGATGATGATGATGAAAGTAACAAGACTCACTCTGCATCGGTCTCAATGAGCGCGATGTCGTTGTACTTGCTGGGCGGCTTGTATTCGGGGTGGGGAATGAACCTGCGAACACGATGCTGCTGCCACACGTCCGCCGGGTCCGTGCGTCGCAGGATGCCGAGAGCCACGAGGGACACTGGACCCCTGCAAAAATAAGATTATGTGTTGGTGACCTTCTAAAAAAATTTGCAGTCAAGGAACGCCTGGCAGATGTAAGTAAATCATTTTCACCACACACTCGCAATAGTCGCCACATTCGCTACAGTCGCTAAAGTAGACCCAGTTGCCAAACCACAGTCGCTACAGTGTACCCAGTTACCAAACCACAGTCGCTACAGTGTACCCAGTTACCAAACCACAGTCGCTACAGTGTACCCAGTTACCAAACCACAGTCGCTACAGTGTACCCAGTCGCCACAGTCGCCCCAGTTGTCGCAGGCCTGTAAAGTAGCCTAGTACCTACCAACTCGCACATCTCCAAGCGCCACGCGTGACCTCGTCCTATCGGTATAACCACAGAAAAGAGAAGAGGTTAATTCTGTTGGTTTAACCCCCCGCAAAACATGTTTTACATCAAAAAGTTTATCGTGATTTCTGACATAACTAGTATTCAGCCCTCAGTTGGTCCAGTAAAGACTTTTGATCCTTACAAGAAGCAGGATGGCATTAAATTTTTTGTGAAAATTACCATGTTCTTGCTTACTGTAGGTAGGTACATTTTTTACAAAATCTGTGAATGCAGTTCAGGATATCTCAAAAAGTTATGAAGAAACTTATAAAGGAGGAGGTAGGCTTTTTGGACCTTTTCGATGAGAAGAGTACAGTTGACCTCGTACGGGTAACAAATGCAGGCACTAGATTCTAGCTTAGAGCGGAAAAGGGCGCTATAAATCAAACGAACGATATGATCGCTCCAGAAGTCACGCGCATTCCTTAGGACAAACCCGAGGCGTCTGTAAGACTCATCTGCCAGCAAATTTATGTGTTCGTGAAAAGTTAGTATAAACTCTTTTAAATTATCATATAAAAAATACTTATTATACATATATTCAAATATCTAAGTGTCTAGTATGATAGTTCTTCGATGTTAACAACGTTTCTTATTTGTATCTTTATTATTATTGTTATTAACTAGGCACTATACTTAAAACACTGTTGTTCTTGTCAACATTTCAAAGATTTTTGTTATTATTTGTATTTCGGATTATTGTATTGTATTCTATTGAGGTTGATGTAAGATATTATTTAAACCCGTATTACTTTATTCATTTTTATTATATTTGTTACACCGTGTGTGTGGTCTGTGCTTTGCATAGCGCTACGGCGCCTCCGAATCATATTGCGTTATCTTTTAATTAATCATTATTTCCTTACTGAATGTGCTAAAGCTACCAAAGTAACTCACAGTCTCGGGTGCGCCCCGCAGTGTCCCGCGGTGAGAATGTACCGCTCGCTGATGACGGAGCCGCCGCACGACCACTGCGCCGCATCCGCGCTTTCGCCGTAGCCCAGCAACGCCTGCACAGAACAAATGCAAAATCGGTTATTAATTCAGGCGTATCTTTGCGGAGTTCCATTATAATATCTAAATGAACTCGAAATCATTAGTGACAAATCTAATAAGTGCTTGAAGAAACACTCAAAATTATTCTTCTATATATTTATTGTTCTCGGCTGGCCATCTGCGGTCTATACTGTCAATTTGAAAAAAAACAAAGTTCTCACTTTCTGTTCGGCTGTGGAAGAGGCAACACGTCTATGTTCGTTATTGGGCAACTATCTCTGCTGCGTCTTCGTTGTTTCTAGTGTATTCCGAATTCTTTTTGAGTATTTTTTCATGCGCTTATCTTAATAATATTATAAATCCAAATGTTCGTTTGTATAAGTAGATGTATGGATGATTCTTACCTTATAATATATGTATATAAATAGCTTCTAACCCATAAATTTCAGGGGAGAACATATTCATAGTAGGTACCTAATAATTTATTAATGTTGTTTAAAGATATGATTTATGGTTTAGTAAAGTAATTACTCACAACAAGGAATTTATTCTAGTGTCTAAATTTTAAATAGGCGAAAGTGTTTGCTTTGTTATCTTATCTTATCTTTATCTTATCTTATCTTATATATAGGTATATACATATTTTTGTCTGTTTCAGTTTGAGTTTATGAACTGGAAATAAGACTATAAAAAGAGAATATTTATACCTCACACTAGAAAAAGTATAAGGGTTATGCGCAAAAATAATAAAAAGGAGGAAAAGTCGCAAGCAGCAGCTAGTATATAGAAGTCCACCGTCAGAAGACCACTCGCCATATGCGAAAACTGCTCAAGTACCGCCAGCTCCCGAATCATCAGGAACTGGTAGACCAACATAGGGTAGTTACCACTTAGTTCGCGCCTACGCACTCAACAGTCACCTATCTCCCGTGATCAACACCTTATCGAGTTATTAAAGAATAACCCTGTAGAAGTCATAATCTCAGCCGTAGGATGTCCACTGCTGGACACCGGTCTCCCTCACGAATCTAAAGATCAGGAGAGGTTCTTGCCATACTCACTACGCTTGAAAAAGCTTGGAAAGACGCTGCTGCCCATCATCCGGAGGTAACCATTGGCAGATTACTGCATCCAAGGATAAGAGGCATCATTCTACTGGCATCCCATGGTAATAAGAACGTAATCTTAGAGTCTTCATCTTACCTTACGCGGGAGGTCGGGACCCCACGCTACAGGTAAGAAATGAGTCTTCATCTTACCTTACGCGGGAGGTCGGGACCCCACGCTACAGGTAAGAAATGAGTCTTCATCTTACCTTACGCGGGAGGTCGGGACCCCACGCTACAGGTAAGAAATGAGTCTTCATCTTACCTTACGCGGGAGGTCGGGACCCCACGCTACAGGTAAGAAATGAGTCTTCATCTTACCTTACGCGGGAGGTCGGGACCCCACGCTACAGGTAAGAAATGAGTCTTCATCTTACCTTACGCGGGAGGTTGGGACCCCACGCTACAGGTAAGAAATGAGTCTTCATCTTACCTTACGCGGGACGTTGGGACCCCACGCTATAGGTAAGAAATGAGTCTTCATCTTACCTTACGCGGGAGGTCGGGACCCCACGCTACAGGTAAGAAATGAGTCTCCATCTTACCTTACGCAGGAGGTCGGGACCCCACGCTACAGGTAAGAAATGAGTCTTCATCTTACCTTACGCGGAAGGTCGGGACCCCACGCTACAGGTAAGAAATGAGTCTTCATCTTACCATATGCGGGAACTGCCCTCGCATCGCCAGCTCGCCAATCAGCAGGTACTGGTAGACCACCTTGGGGAAATGGCATTTCTCCTTGTTATTGAAGGATTTGATCGCGCTGTAGTACACGCCTATCTTGCAGGAGTAGGGCAGCCTGGAGATGGCGTCTAGGCAATCTGGAACCAGGGGATATTATTTTGAAGAAAATAATACTGAATTGCCGTGGGGTGCCGACAGCAGACTGTTAACCCTCCTCTCATACCCATGAATGCAGGAAAAGCCTACTATGGGATACCTCCGGAAGATGCGGTAGCGTCTTTCCGTGTATCGACATCCCGTATTGCGCTCGCCAACCCGCCTGCTACGCGTGGTGAGTATGGCAACTACCCATCATGGAAATCCATGTCCCTCATGGATTTCCATGATGGGTAGTTGCCATACTGTCTGGCTGTGTTCAGCGGTGGACGTTTTACGACTGAAATGATGATGATTCTGCCGCTAAGCAGTACCTAATGTCCCCATTGCTGTGTTCGAGTTTGAAGGGTAAGCCTGGAAATTTCGGGCACATGAGACCTCACAACTGTTAATGTCTCAGGGTGACGGGCGCAATGCAGTGCAGCGTTGGTCCCGTGTTTAGTGAACGCAATCACCGCGGTATTGCAGTTGTGATAGGTAAAGGTTACCGCTTTACATGAGGTGGGCCTTCGGCTTGTCTCGTCATTTAGCTGTACCTATGTATAATGAAAAAAAAGATAGGCAGTAGAAAGTTGCCTCTCCTTGCCGTAATTTTCAAGTCGTGAGGGGGTAGTTGCCGTACTCACCACGCTTGGCAGGCGGGTTGGCGAGCACAGTACGGGAAGTCGATACACGGAAAGACGAGGTCGCCCAATTTATGAAGGTATCCCATAACAGATACTTACTGCATCCACGAGCAAGAGAGGAAGGACATCACTCTGTTGGCGACACCTCACGGCTACTTTATATACCTAGTAATAATAATAAGTAGGAAAGTTCATAGAAATAAGCATACACATAGAAAAATTCATCATTTCAGCCATAAAGTTAATATTTTTAGTATTGCAATTGTTATATTAATAATCTCATTAATTAGTGTAATTGCTTTATATTTGTAAGTAGTGCTAATTAATTAATTGTTTATATATGTAAATAAATCTAGTCCCAAACTAAGCAGAGTTCTTCAGATGCTATACCCTCTATATATACAGGTAGTGGAAAATAACTAAAAGGTCAATAAAATATTTTACATTTTATGGCTAAATACCCCGTTTGAAATTTTAAACTGACTTACGAATTTTTTGAGGTTTCTTTGAGAATGGAAACCTCAAAAAAACACAAAACCTGTAATACCTATCTTCTAAAGTTGCGGTAATTTTTATTTATTTCTACACCAACAGGTAGTTTATTTATTTATAACCAATGTGCCCGTAAAATTTTTGGAAAAATGAAAACATTGAATTTATCATGAATTATTATTGCATATACGACCGTGCGCCATTGATATAAATCGTTAGATACGCCCTCCCCGTACTGCTGAGACGGCGCCGTTGTGTTTCCAAACGATATGAGTGAGCTCACTCATGCAAGAAAGAGAAAGTAGTGTTTGCAAATAATGTGGGAGAAATAGAGATAACACTATTTTTTCGGTACGCGTGGCGTGTTGCGCATTCGTCGGCAGTATTGTAAACACAATGCCAGAGTTTTTGGTGTGAGGGCTCATTTAACGATTTGCTGAACATTTTGTAATCAATATTTATATATTTTTATCTTTATTAATAATTATCATCTAGTGTTATTTTGTTAATATTGTAACCGGTACTATGTGGACAATGTTGTGGGCCGCAGTATTACCGACTTTATTATTTGAAACCTACCTTTTCATGTTAAATTGTATATTGTGGTTGTTTATTGTTCCAAATAAATATATAAAATAAAAAAAAATATATCAATGCCGGATAAAACTATAAACTCTTCCTACAACGGGCACGAGGAACAAAACTCTCAAGGTCATTGGCTCACTACAGCGTCTTTATCCCACTAGTGGTTGAGGTCTTCGCTTACTTACAATCATACGACTTGTTAGTCCCTGGTTTGTACTGGATTCCTTCAGTTGTTAACACCATTTTCCTGTAAAACAAGTTGAATTTACTTATTACAACGAGTTGAGATTATGTCCAACATACATAATTAAAATGTTTATTCATGATTGTAGGTACGCAACGAATTGAACTAAAATAACAAGCATTGGTACGGGGGTACCAGAGAAGGGTGCAAATGTTTCCGAAAAAAACAAAAAAAAAACAAAATTTCAAATACGGTCACAATAACTCCGGTCACCAAAATCAAACAATACCCTTCTCTCATTAAGACAGTGCTAACAAAAAAAGTTTCATGTAAATCGGTCAACGCGTTCGGTTGTAATCGTGTCATGCACAGAAAGACAGGCAGACAGACAGCGCTATGAATAATAGGGGGCCTCGCCCCCTAAAAATCATTTGAGTAGCGCGTTACAAAATCAAAATGAATGACCGTAACTGTACAGGGTAATAACTAATATGTGTGCAAACCCGAAAGGGGGGTTTCAACCCATGATGCGAGTAGGTATGTAGTGCTCCTCCCAACATTTCTCCGCTCCGCTTATAACAGAGTGTAAATTAAAGGTTGCCGTCACCAAAATCAATGAGGAGGACTATATTATATTTGTATATGTCGTAGGATGGTTTGATAAAGAAAAATGATCGGATAATTGTGATTAGATTTAAACCTAATAACCTACTGTCTGTCCATCTCGGTTCTGTCGCAGGCAGTCTTCGGATGGTTACGTAATCAAAATTGTCTAATTATCCGTGTTTTCGCAAAATCTCTAGAATTTCCGCGATAATTCGAATTATCAAATCATCCTACGACTGAAGATGGGCTATATATACTGCACTGACTGTTAGTCGGTGTTCGACGGCTAAGTAGGTACCTAGTGACATTACAGCGAGCGGTTTGGTGGTTCCCTGGCTACGCGGTTTTATAATTTGCGCTTCGTAGGCTCAATTGGTTCTATTAACGCACACGGGAAACAAAGAAACCAACCCACAATTTGGGTAAAATTGAGTTAAGTGCATAGTACGATCAAATAATATTTTTAAGACCTCAAAACAGTGTGTAACTGTGGTGTAACATCCTACTGTAGTCAGTAGAGAGTAGTAGCAGTAGTAGAGAGAGCTGCACTTGCGGAACCAACTTCTTTCGGCCAAGTTTCTAATGACAGAAAATATATAAGCTATAAAATTACCCAATCTGTCCTGTAATATTTTTTTTTATTATATAACGTCGCTGAATAGGCTAAACTACTAACGTGCCTAAGGGCTATTTTGAGAAAAATCAATTTAAAGTTTTTTTTTGTGATTAACCTGTCACAACTTTTTTTCTTTTGCGTGAAAGTAAATGCTGTAAAAGGAAACATATCATGGTTTTATTTTATCTACTCAATGGATATATTATATTGTTCTTATTTTAACTATATCTAGAGTTACCTGTCACTTTCGGATAAATATTAAGTCCCAAAAAAACTCAGCAAAGGAAAATTGCTAATCTCCAAATTATGTTCGCGGTAAGGAGTCACTAAATACTACAGAGTTAACTATCATAACGTCCTCTTACAAAGAAAATACTTACAAATTAAAAAAAAGATATTCGTAAGCGAAATTTACTAAGAGATAAAATATTTCAAACAGACTTATGGCAAAAATAAATTCAGCTTCTCTTTTGGCAATTGTCTTTCTCAGCGCTATTATTATTCTTCAGATTTGCCTTTTTTGTAGTTTTTTTGCCATTTTTATTATTGTCCGAATTATTTTTTGAATTTTCTGATAATGCACTTATTGAATCGGTAGATCCTTGCCAAGAAGTACTTAAACTGCAGTAAAATTCTTCATTATCCGATAGGGAATCTATATGTTTGTAAATTACCTATAAACTTGATTATGCTATGTAGTATAATGTATTAAGTATATCAGTCATCTAGTACCCATCACACAAGCTCTGCTTAGCTTGGGGCTAGATGATGCTGTGTGATTTGTCCAGCATTATTTATTTATTTATGCAAGATTTCAATTTGTAAAAACTACTAAAGTACCACATCTTGTGGTTTTTCCTTAATCTTAATTGACTAAAAGATGTGTGATAACAAAACTGCTTTAAGCGAAAGTGGTTTAAGGGCCCATCGGCTATCAAAAGTATGTTTTCCAAAATTACTAATAAAGCTTTATACAGCTAGTTGCTGCGAGTGAAATACTAAACCGACAATTATTAAAAATGTGCCAAAATAAGGGACACATAAGTATTCGTAGGAATTATTCGAGATTTTCGCCTATTTTTTGATGCTTAAGCGCCAAAAAAATGCTCCAATCGCCACGAGACCCGGACTAATAGATAGAGAAAAAAAAATGCAGTCGAACCAATTATGTAACTCATTTTGACCAAAATGGCGCTTTAGTAGTTTTGCCTATTCAGCGACGATAAGATGCTAACACTTAATTCGTCACGGATATTTTTACAGCTGATAGTACTCGGTTCTCGGAGTACATTTAAGTATGAAACATCATAGGTTTTGTTATGTTTTTTTGGAGAAAACTAGGAAACAAATTTGCTACGTTAAAACACCCTGTTAATAAGATAATTAAATGAGACCTCTTTAAACATATAATCATAATGACATTTAAGAAAAACAACTTTGGATGTGACATGACAGACAGTGTTAAACATCTTGACAGATACATAATAAGGGTGATTATTTTAAAAATTAATTATAATTTATTTTTTTGTTCAGTAAATGAAAACAAAAAAATTATATACAAAGGTTCTTAATTTACAGTTAAAAGTTAATTGTTATAATGTAATGTATTATCTCTTAAAATATCTGTGACTAATTTGTTAGCAACTTGTATACATAAAGTTATGTAATACGTTTTTTTCTTTATTACACCGCCTGTGACAAGCTTATTTTCACTTTTAGGTTGCGATGGGTTGGTTCCCATTTGCATCAAAGGTTTTATTGTAAAAAGTTGTTATGCCACTTAATGCCACAATCGTAGGGACGTATTGCAGGGGCAATCAGGGTTATTCCACTCAGCTTTTTTTAACTGAAAGAAATATTTAATGTTTGCAGAAAGCACTTACGTCACATCCGTGCTGTTACAGTCCGTGCAACACACGATGGGCTCCTTTCCGCTGTACGAACACACCTGAAATATAAATAAATAACAGATATCGCACCTCCAGTCGTAGACTGACTCAATCCAAAATTCATGTTTTTTGGGAAATGAAGAAAACGTGTTTCGGTCCTTGACAGTTTTTGATGAATCACACTATAACTATGAAACCGAGAGCTATTACAGTTTCTGATTTACTAGGCGATAGAGCGCACTTTTTTGAGTCGTTATGTATACTTAACTTAATTCACCCAAGTTTTGAATTGAGTCAGTCTATGACTGGAGGTGCGATATGATGCGCTTTTATTATACATTTTTATTGACAACAAACTCAATATTTTTTTGTTGTTTTACATCAAAAATAGTTAATCTACAATCAATGTCAATCTACAGGGTGTTGTACAGTGTGTACTAACCCGAATTGTGACCGTGTTGGTCGAGTGGTATGTAACCCCGACTTTCAGTTCGGTCGTGGGTTCGATAGGTACCGGCCATGCACCAATAGATTTTTATTTTTTGATAAATGTATGTGCACACTTAACACGTGCTTTAACGGTGAAGGAAACACCGTGAGGAAACCCGCGGCTTAGTTAGCTTCAGACGTACCTACCTGTTCTTTCCTCTGACTAATAGTTGATTAAGCTGAGAGGATGGTATTGGTGCTGGGCAAGCCTAATCCATCTAACAATGTCCCAGGCACTGCAGCGTCCCGTACAGCAAGATTACCAGTTGTTAACGCTGTATAAATCTTACTAACCCGAAAGGGGGGGGGGGTTCAGCCCATGAAAACAAGTAGTTTTGAAAGGGAAAAAATCGAGGTCGTATTTCTTATATAGGTATTTTTTCAAACATTTTTATTCACTATTTTACTAGTTAGTGTAATGTGAAAATAATCATGAGGTCATAATTGGATTTTTAAATTATTTTTTTGCATTTTCATTAAAAAAAATCTTTATAAGGTTATATTATTTTATTTGTACGGCAACTCTTTGAACAAAAAAAATATTTATTTGACAGTAAAACATAAATATGAACATCATATGTATATAAACAATTACAATTTCAATAAAATACAATGAGCCGTTTTCAGTGAAAAAAGAAAAAGAGTTTTCTACTAAACCTAACAGATGGAGCTGGCAAGCGGAGTAAGCAAGTTTGTGATTAATCCTGTCATTGTCGAATTGTGTTGTACCAGTAAAAGAAAACTGACGCCATCTATATGGTTCGAGGTAACTATTTTTGAAGTTTTTACTTCTTAATGAAAACGCCTCATTCTCTACCTAAAAGGGGATCTCTCACAATTCTCTTACTAATATAAATTTAAATATATTTGAGCATTTATTAATTATTAATTACATACTTTTTATTTTACCTACTGTGTCCAGAAATCCAAAGATTGCCTGTGGCGCCCACACTAGAACATATCTGTATCGTGGGTGCCTGATACGTTTAACAAAAGGTCTGCCTCGGCTTCAGCTTAGGTTCCAAAGTAAATAATAGAACAATGACATTGAAATAACTATTGATAATATTAATACATAGAAATAGTATAATAAATAATAAAAAGAAATAAATAACAATACAAAAACTAAGGATACATGCAATAAATAAATAAAATACATTAAATAAATCTGTTTTTGCATTTATGTTATGATATTTTATCCAATAATGTTTCTGTGCTATCGTATGTTAAGGATGCTAACCATTGAATTGAAATTATCGTGGCTAGACATCATTTAATAAATATAATACGGCTTACACCACGTACCTAACTTATTATCATCTTGCTGACGTTTCGTAGACCATTTAGAGGCCCTTCTTCATTAGGTACGTGGTGTAAGCCGTATTATATTTATTAAATGATGCTAACCAATTTGTTAGTTTGTATTTTGCTTCGCTTACAGAACAACGCTTTAGGTCACACATTTTGACAACTTTTTTGTAGGTAGAAGTGCAGATGAATGGGCTAAAACGCTGGGCAAAGGCAGTATGTACTAGCACATTGGGTATCATTAAAACACGCCTATTGAGCATTTCGTCGTACAGTGCACTATTTAATACTCTCTTATGCTCGGATAGACATATTTTAAGAACAAATAGCTGACGGACATTAAGGACTCTACTTTCCTTGTAAACGTTTACGGTGGGGTATCTGAAGGGCTTCTTTAAACATTGTCTTAAGTACTGACCGTTGCGCCCTTTCTATTTGGATCATAGTGTTACTAGTTTTGATGACAGCTAGTAATGTCTCTGTGTTCTGTGTGTGGTTACGACCTACTCTCTCTAAACTCACGCAGACAAAGTTCCACGTACTGATCTTCTGTAATACTGATCATACCTGAGGATGTTCCGGGGGCTTGAGCTTCAAGTCCACGAGAGTGACGGTGGGACAGAACCGGATCTTGCGACAGGTGCCCGGCACTCCATCTCGCTCGCACGCGTCTCCTGGAACCGGAAGTAGATAGTCGCTAGTCATGTCAACAACATAATTACCTACACCGACGACCTCGGGATGGCTCAATAGGCGTGATGGCAGGGTATAACAACCAATATTCTATAAAGTTCGGCAGTCAGGTATACAAACATATTTAGTACCTAGTATCTAAGTATATTATAATTATTATTATTATATTCGTAATTACGTTACTTATCATAAGTTTAAAATTTTGAACAGAATTGCCTATTACGCCCTAAACTAAAGTAATATCTTAGAAGATATCACAGTTTTAACGCCCCCGCATTTTAATTAAAGGTGCCTACGACCCACTCTTTCTCTTACGTGACGCAGACGAAGTTGCGGGGGACAACTAGTTTAATATCAGCATTATCATTTCAGCGGTAAAACGTCCACTACTGAACGCAGGCGTCCCTCAGGGATCTCCATGAGGGGTAGTTGTCATACTCACCACGCTTGGCATTTTAAAATAAAAATGATTCATCATCATAAATTTCAGCCGTAAAACGTCCACTACTGAACACACGCCTCCCTCATGGATCTCCAAAAGGGGTAGTTGCCATACTCACCACGCTTGGCAGGCGTGTTGGCGAGCGCAGTACGGGATGTTGATGTACGGAAAGACGCTGCTGCCCATCTTCCGGAGGGATCCCTTAGCAGGCTCTTACTGCATCCACGGGCATGAGAGGTGGGGTAACATTCTGTTGCCGGCACACAAACTAAAAGTAATTAAATAAATGTAAAGTTATTTTTGTGAATAAGGCGATTCACCTTACCTTCAGACAGCTCATAACTCGCGAAAACAATACATATTAAATTCACAAATATAAATAGTGGGAACATGTTTACCCTGCAAGGAACAGGTAGATACTACCTAACTGGTTTGAGATCAAGTAGGTAGGTACCTTTTTCTGTAGGTAGGTACCGCAGAACTGGACAGACTAGAAACCACTCTCTCCTCCATGACTCCCGATCATGGGTAGTTCTAGTCCATAATGCACCCGCTGTAGTCCTTAGGTCAAAACTCAACACTCAAAAACTCAAAAAATACTTTATTCAGTGCGGCCGCATGTGGCAGTGTCCATAAAGACGCGTCACAAATTACAAAAATAAAACAACACAAATTAATAATAGAATAAAGCATATAATTGAATCTGTTCAGTTCAGAAGCTCAGATGACACGCGAGTTAGGAAAAGAAGCGAGCAGAAGAATGTAACTCGGTCCATAAAGTCATCATTTAACAATTTTATTTTGTCATTTGACGGAGTAGAGCAGATTTCGTCCCAAGTAGTATTGTCCTCTAGGTAATCTGATATTTTATAATAAGCTTTGCTGTAAAGATTGCGTTTGATAACTTTTTTTGATTTGTTTTTGTAAAAATTGTTTTATTTGTTTTTTGTTTTTGTTTAAAAAACATAAATTACGGACACTTCTCTCACTATATATATTTGAAATGATAAAGTTTGTTAGACAAAATATAAATCTATTTGAAAAAGATGATAAATGCTTATCAAGAAGGAAAATAGTGCAGAAACCACTAACGGTACCTATACTCCAGCCAAACTCAAGATGCAATATTTACTAACATTGGAAATCAGCTGATTTTTAGGGTTGCGCCTCGAAACTTTTGGAGTCATGAATGAATTAGATGATTTTACCAATAAATTCTACAAGATTTGTTACAATTTTCAATAGTTACGTCATTTCTATGGAAAATCTAACTTTTTCAATTTACAAATCTTCATTATGTGATCAAAAACAAAGATTAAAATCAACAGAGATATTTTGTTTTCCTAACAGTGCCAACCATAACGAATTTTAGTTTTGACTTCCTGGGTCGCAAACAGTTGGATATTTATTAGCTATGATTCGGGATTAAGAATACACTACAAGCTATACATTACTCATAGAAAGAGCATATTATTAATTTAGGCGCATTATTGAATTGGGCGTAACGTTTCTTATCATGCCGAATCTTAGCTAAGTGGCATCCTATTTTTCATAGAGTTCAATCAAAGCTCAAAGGATTTTTTTTTTCTTTTGTCTATGGGATGTAATGTATGTAATGTTTATAGTTTTGGAATTTTTAATTAGCAAATATCATTTGAAGATAGATAAACGTAACGGTTTTGTCAAGTAAGAATTTGTTTACTTCTGAGAATTAAATAATCGTTAAGTAATGATTATTTTTCTACTGCTCGAGCATTTTAGAATGCATAGTAGAATGTTACCCCTCCTCTCATACCCATGGATGCAGTAAGAGCCTGCTAAGGGATACTTCCGGAAGATGGGCAGCAGCGTCTTCCCGTGTACTAACATCCCGTACGCAGTACGGGATGTTAGTACACGGAAAGTCTCAAGTACTCGCCAACCCGCCTGCCAAGCGTGGTGAGTATGGCAACTACCCCTCATGGAGATTCATGAGCGAGGCCTGTGTTCAGTAGTGGACGTTTTAAGTGGCTGAAACGAACGAATTAATTTGACAGCAAATAACATTTTTTTATATTAAATTTTTATCTAAATATATATATATAAATAGCGAAAATAGTACAGCCGAAAAAATGTTTTCACCCCTGATATCAGCTGATTCAGCTGTCAGTGCAATGTTAGTAAATATTGCATCTTGAGTTTGGCTAGAGTATAGATATAGACTGAAATTATGTGATAAAAACTGTTACTCAATGGCAGTCAAATTATATAATAAGCTCCCAAATGACCTGCGGTTATTACCTAACAATATGTTCAATAATGAAATGTATTGGCTTAGCGACCAATGCTTTTAATATTGAAGTATATATAATGCATAAATTTTAAAATGTTAATTAGTAAAATTTTTATATTGTTGTTTTCATTTGAACTGACTTGAACCAATTACTATTTATGATATTATTAAATCTTTGATTTAATTTTTAAGTGTACCGTAATTATTTTTATAACTAAATTTAATGCTATTATAAATATTTGTACAATTTCATAGTTGAGTGCAGTGATACCGTTAAATTGTAAGACCTTCATACCTGCACTAATGCAAGTAAAGTATATTTCATTTCATTTTATTTCGGTGGACTATGGCCATATCTGTAGAAGAACCGATAACCAATGGGGTAAACGAGTTCTTTAGTGAAAATCGCAACTGCATAAACGTAGTGTGGGACGCCCAGCCCAACAGCTAGATTATGTGATTTGTGAATGGTCGCTAGGTGCGTCCAGCCGAAGACAGAGTATAATAGTGTAGATTTGAGGTGGCCTTTGTCCAGTAGTTGACTGATATAAGCCTGTGATACGCCGTAGGCATTTTTTAGTTTATTCTGTACTAACGTTTACGCAGATAGCCTGAGGGACTGGATGTCGGAAGTAAATAAAGGGTTAAGATTTTTTTTTTAATTTATTTACGACAAAAAATTACAATCAGACTTATAACTAACCTAAGCCTTAAAGAGACCTCAGAGCTAACGCGCGGCACAACAAAGTACGTACTTCAGGCTTCTAGCCTCTCCAGTTCTGTGGTACGTACCTAGGCCTTTGAACACGTATGATCGAGAACCTAATTAGTAGTACGACGAACTGAGGTCTCGTTCAAGCTCAGATTAAGCTCATCTACAGTCGGCTCCCGCGTTCCTATTATTCATACGAATTGTTTTAAACTGACTTCAAAAAAATTTTAGGCCACGCGCTGTATTGTAAAACAAACGGTGTGTAAAACTGTTGCTAGAAGTTGGTGTGTGTGTTTTTACGTTTTCGTAAACATATTAGGTATTCATGAGTTTTCGGTTTAAAATATTCCGGTATGTTTGGTAAACTGCAATAGGTACGTATTTGAGAGACAATTTCTCAGAAACTACAAAAGCTAGCTTAACCGTTATAGTTCTCCTAGAAAGTTCATGGTTAAAACTACATTCATGGTTTTTTCAAATATTTAAACCCAAAAAAGTTAATGTCGGTGACCCGAGTTCTTCTACGAATCTCCTCATTTCTGATTCTTTTTTATTGGTCAAACCACATCTTCTCTATTTGATAGAAATCTGGGGAAGTGAATTTAAAACTAAGCTAGACAAGTTGCAAATTATCCAAAATATAATAATCAAATCACTTTTTCATTACCATTATCTAACTCCTACAAATATAATATAAAATAATACAAATGTAATGAATCTTAAACAATTGTATATAAATAAATAAAATAAATAAATAAATAATGCTGGACAAATCACACAGCATCATCTAGCCCCAAGCTAAGCAGAGCTTGTGTTATGGGTACTAGATGACTGATATACTTATTACATTATACTACATAGATAGATATTTTTATTATATATAGAAAAACACCCAGAACACCCTGAACAAATATCTTCAGATCGTACAGACATTTATATACTGCACTTGTATCCTTGTTCGAAAAATATTAAATAAATAAATCCACACTAACTTAGCCTTTACAATGCTAAGGCTAAATAAAAGGCGACACGTTACTTAAAATAAATATTTAACCTTGTTTATCTACTTTCTTTGTCCATTCTAACAAAATAGTGTTCTGTCAAAGTCATAGGGACCCCATTATCTTAATATGCCCAGTATACCTACTAGAACGACCTACTGTAAAATTAACGTAATCTGTATTTCTCATGTAACCTATGTAAACATCTTAAACCATATCTTTTTCAACTGTGTAAAGATCTCATGTCTCAGTCACCGAATTAAATACTTTTTAAACAACGAAAAAAGGAGGTTTCCAATTCGACCGTCTATATTTTTTTTGAACATTCTGATCACACATACAGTCTGTGGTCTTTGTTCGTGACACGATTTCACGGCTGGTCCCCCGCGCTTTTCTTTTGGCGGCAAATTGTTCAACTGTGTAAGCTGTCAAACACAGCAATGGGCGGGAAGTCGTGTGTAAACGAAAAAATATGGTTAGGAGCAAAGATTTAAATCGTTAAATGTGAAATCAAAAAATGTAGGGACTGAAATTATCTATAATTATATATTACTATTATATATTAAAATATAGTCTTTAGATATATGTTATGATAATTTATATTTAAAATGTATGTGTAAACTAGCTTCTGCCCGCCGCTTTGCATGCCTAGGGTGCTTTCTGATAGTAAATAAAAATACCTAATAAAACCTCAATAATATTAGTGATGGATGACTGATGAGTGAGCATGAGTCTTCCCGGGACCACGCTTGGTGCAATCCAAGCGAAACGTCGGAAAATAATAAAGGTAATTTACGCGATAAATAACCGGTTATATGTATGTTAATAAGGTAACATTTAGTTTTAAATTCTAATATATACATATGCAAAATTTTTAGTTTTTAAAAGTAAAAAATAAAGATTTTTCCACAGATTTTAGACGGATTAACTAAAAAGTATTTGTGTCTCGAGAAATCCCTACTTCCCTACTAATATTATAATAGTAATAGTGTGGATGTTATCTCGTTGTTATTATAGATCTATTATGTATGTTAGTATGTATTATGCATGTAGGTTCCCTTTTGACGTCAAAAATAGTTTAACTTCCATCTCCTATTTTAACCCCTTCAGCAGGGCTAGCATGGCCGAAGATATTTTATCCACGGGGAGAGGATAAAATACTATTCCCCTCTGTCAATTTTGTCCACCCTCCGAGCATGGCGACATGGGTGGATAAACTATTCACAGTGAACAAACCAGGGGAAACGCTTGTCCACGTCTAATGTCAAAAAGTGATATAATTCTCTTTCCCCCTGTTGCCATGCTTTGGCAGGTGGATAAAATAATTTTATCCCTTGTCAGTGGAAATAACCGGTGGACAAAAGTTTTATCCCCAGCCCATGCTAGCCCTGCTGGTTTAATTTGCGCAACGAAAAGTAACCTATGTCCGTCTCCATGGTCTAACCTACTCCTATACTAAAATTCATTCCAATCATTTCAGCGGTTTTGACGTCAAAAGAGAACCTACATGCATAATACATACTAACATACACATACAACCACACTATTACTATTTTAATATTAGTAGGGAAGTAGGGATTTCTTGAGACACAAATACTTTTTAGTTAATCCGTCTAAAATCTAATTTAAAGCTTCGCCGAATTAATTACCAGTTACGTAGGACACCAAATCCATATAATATTATAAAGCTGAAGAGTTTGTTTGTTTGTTTGCTTGAACGCGCTAATCTCAGGAACTACTGGTCCGATTTGAAAAATTATTTCAGTTCTAGATAGCCCATTTATCGAGGAAAGCTATAGGGTAGTTGTAAGTAGTGGTTGTAGTAGGTGCGATACGAAGTTTGCCGGGCACCTAGTACCTAATATGAAGGCAACAGGAAAATCTTGGGAATTTCCCGCAGACAGACACGACCGGTGAGCCGTCGACCCCGATGCTTATAAACTATGCAACTCCTATTACTTCTTTCCCTTTTGATAACTCTTGTGATAATTATTACCAATATTTATGATATTTTTTTTAGGGTTCTGGACCAAAATGGTAAAAAGGAATCCTTATGGTATCACTTCGTCTGTCTGTCTGTCACAAATGGATAACTCGAGAACTTACTGATGCTATCGACTTGAAATTTGAAAAGGTTAAGATAAGACTTTTTTTTACAAATATAGCGTATAATGAAAATGTTAAAAAATATTCTTATTATGATTGCAGGGGATGGACAGGGGATCTCAAACTTTTAAGTGCGGTTACTAGGTCGTGTGGGGTATCATATGAAAGGTATTAATTTGCACATTAATAAACAGTTTTTAGTTTTCCTGTTAGCCGTATGTATGGTTTTTGAGTTATTTACAAAAATGTTGAAAAAACGACCGTTCCTTACCTCCGAAGTTTGCAGAGATAAACCCCTGAAACTTTCGTAGCTAATAGAAGTGTAAAGTTTATAGGAAAATTATAGCGAACTCTCTTATTTGCATAGTTTTTTAGACAAGGAGGGTGGAATGGTCATTTTACTTGATTTTAAGTATGTTACGTCAAATGTTTTCAGCTCCAACCCCATTCTACATCATCTCTTTTACTCAATCCTGATTAAAAACTGAACAAAAATGTGTTTTTGGAGTAGTTTCAAAAATAGATCCACCGCCACTAACCCGGAGGTGACGTCAACCCGTCCCACATTAACTGATAGGCACACCTATAATAACCGGTCCCGCCGGCGGGGCTGAATAATACACTCTTCCGTCGTAAGGTGCAGTTTTACACCTCGACGCTAACCATCATTACATAGGCTGCGCTCGCCATAGTCCGGTAGGTAACGTTGTCATGATATCAACGTATCCAATATTTATGCTGAGCTGAACGCCTTTTTAGCACAAAAGTAAATTTGTATATACTTAACACGTTCGTTGCATTACGAGATCTATCAGATCTCTTGCAGGACTTTTGTATTGTGCGTTGACTATAATCGTGTTATTTCACTCCTTGCGGGAGGCTCTAACGTGTAAAGTTCTTTAAGTATGAGTAAGACAAATATACTTATTTGTTCCCTACTTATAGGTGAATTCAAGGACAAAAAAAAAATTCGAGATGGATTAGGTCCCTAACGCACAGTAGTATAATTATTTTCATTCCTTGCGTTAGGAGGCATGTCGATACTCGTGGAATCGTACACCTCGTAGACGCAAGAGAGGGAGGTTGGGCGGCGTGGGCGCTGCGTGACTCGATTTAGTGTTGTCCTAGCATTGCCGAGGGAGGTCGCGCGCACGTTTTGGAAATAACACTACGAGTTTGTATTATAAAGTGTGTTGATAAACAATGAGTCCTTTTAAAAGGAAAAAGTGTATAAAGTACTTCTTCTGTTGATTGCCTGAACATTTTTCGGTGTTTTTGAGATTGTCTTAGCTTAGTAGCATTTCAGGTGGCCTTTCATTGCATTTACTTCACTGACGTGGTTGCATACTATTTATTTATATAATGCATTTTATTACAAAATTCCCCGAAGGAAGATGTACAGATCATGTTTTCCAACGTGGCGACAAAAAAGACGTTGTGTGGGTTGTAATGAAAAATTACGACGCGCATTAAACAGCACTGACGCTTCTAAAAAAGCTGAAATAATCGTTACCATTTGCGCGCAATTCAAACAATCAATAAGCTTACCGTGTTTTAATGAAAAACACTGCCTAGTTTAAAAATAAACTTCTTTAAAAAAACTTTTTCAATCGACAACTGAGATTATTTTATTCCCATCACTACTTACTACACATATTGAACTATCTCCGGTTGCGGTACGAGATACAATCGATATCTAATATTTTTTTTGTATTTGTAGTATAATCTAATGTCATAACTGCGTGCGAACCTAGCAAAATATAGAACAATAGGCTATCTTTGACCCACAAAAACTTCAAAATATACTTAATTGGTTTTTCGGAAGATATAAATTATTTTAAAAACTGTATTTTTAGGAGACTGATTTGATTAGGTCTCAAACGCACCAAAGGGTAGGTTAGTTTGGAGATCTTTTAGGTCTCCAAAGCACCAGCTGAAAGTTCTTTGAAAATTATGGCGCAGGGAACGTGTTAACTAGCTTCTGCCCGCCGCTTCGCATGCGTTGTACCCGAAAAAGTATATCATCATTTCAGCCATAAAACGTCCACTAATGAACGAAGACCTCCCTCATGGGTCTCCATGAGGGGTAGTTGCCATACTCACCACGCTTGGCAGGCGGGTTGGTGAGCGCAGTACGGGATGTTGATACACGGAAAGACGCTGCTGTCCATCTTCCGGAGGTATCCCTTAGCAGGCTCTTACTGCATCCACGGGCATGAGAGGAGGGGCATCATTCTACTGCCGCTGCCCCACGGCTTAAAATGTATATGCCTATGTGTTAATCCTAGTCAACATCAATACGTGTGCAAAGTTTCAGCTCAATCCGTAGCCTAGTTTTTGCGTGAAGAGGTAACAAACCTCCATCCAAACAAACTTTCGGCTTTATAATATTAATGGGATTAATGATTTCTTGGTTATTTATCTGTGTAACATCTAAGTTGATATTTAGGGTTCCGTACGTAAAGGGTAACAATGTGGCCATATTACTAAGACTCAGCTGTCCGCCTGTCCGTCTGTTTGTCTGTCACCAGGGTGTATCTCATGAACCGTGATAGCTAGACAGTTGTAATTTTCACAGATGATGTATTTCTAAATCTCGCCTCCGTAAATAAATATTTTAGGGGGGCTCTTATACAACAAATGTGATTTTGATTGAATAATGCTACGGAACCCTTCGTGCGTGAATCTGACTCGCACATGGCCGATTTTTTTGTAATTTTGTGTTAAATAAATGCATTCTTTATCTTATCTTTATTTATATAGCGTCAGCATCTCGTATGCATGCTGTTGTTAAAGGAAAGAGCTGGTGAATAGGTCAAAATTCATAGGTATTTGCCAAATGGACCAAAAGGTTTATAGCATAATGTTGCCTCTTAGAAATTAGAGATCTTCGAATCTACATGTTTATGTCTTAGCATGTTTTCCGGTTTCGTCTTTTATATCCGTCCGCCTGGCACATCTCTTTTATTCGTCAACTATAAACATCGTCATTCATCCTCATTTCATCCGTTAAACGTCCACTACTGAACACAGGCCTCCCTCATGGATCTCCATGAGGGGTAGTTGCCGCACTCACCACGCTTGGCAGGCGGGTTGGCGAGCGCAGTACGGGATGTTGATACACGGAAAAACACTGCTGCCCATTTTTCGGAGGAATCCCTTAGCAGGCTCTTACTGTATCCACGGGCATGAAAGGAGGGGTAACATTCTACTGCCGGCACGCCACGCCAAACTTTAATCATAATAATTTATTCATAAATATAAACCTTATGAACTTCAATTACCCTTTATAAACCCTTTCCTTATAAACTGAGCAACTCTAGCATACCGTTGCTACGAACGTCTGCCCTACTCTAAACCTTTTCAGGACTGACGTCCATCTTTCGTCTTCTTTATTCCACGGGGGGTCGGCGCAAAATTTACATCTCCAATATCTAGCTTCTGCCCACCGCTTCGTATGCGTTGTACCCGAATAAAAAGTAGCCTATGTGTCCTCCTGGTCACCATCGATACTTGGGCAAAGTTTCACCTCAATCCGTCTCGTTAGAGTAATATTGTTTTGTACAATCCGTAGCCTAGTTTTTGCGTGAAGAGGTAACAAACCTCCATATAAACAAACTTTCGGCTTTATAATTAGTGGGATTATTTATTACTGTTTTGGCGCTTACAAGACTTACAAGATTGCTTGCGTAAGATTGGCAGCATCGTCTTTCCGTGTAATCCAACATACTGCGCTCGCCAACCCGCCTGCCAAGTTTGGTGAGTATGGCAACGACTCCCTCATGATCAGTACTTGATCAAACTCATGACTTGCTAAATCCTGTAACGCTATATATTTAATGTGCAATAAATAAATGATGGATGCCTGTGTTCAAGTGTTTAGTGGACGTTTTGTGGCTGAAATGTGAAATGATGATGACCGACATAACATTATCTTTTTGGCTTAGCGAGTAAAACAGGTGCAACTAAACCAAAGGCCTATAAATTTATATATAAATGATAAGATTTAGCATGCTTGACGGTCAGCAGGCGGTATGACTAATTCCCCGCCATTAATCTTCCGCTGAGCTGGCAACACCGGCGTCAGGCGCACCTGCTTCATTAATCTGCGTGTTGCGGCATTAGTTGGACACACCGGATCCATCTTCGTCATTTACAAGCTAGGGCTGGGTGCTAGCAAATTATTATTATATCCTGGGTCTAAGTGGGTAGTCGGCCACGGTGGATAGAAGACGCTGTGAAAAATGAAAGTAAATAAATAATGCTGGACTAAGCACAACACCATCAAGTCCCAAACTAAGCAAAGCATTTACTATGGAAACCATATGATTGATACAATACTTAAATACTGTTTTTTTTTGTAAATACAAACTTAGCATACATAATAAAATACCCAGACCCAAAACAGTATGAAACGGATATTCTTTCGGTTTAGTTTCGGTTAGGTTTTGATATAAAATTAAAAAATTTAAGTAACCCTCTTCTTTACCTAGTCTCGGATGAGGTAACCAATTTTTTTTTCATGTGTGACATGTGAACGTTGCCGTGGGCAGTAGAATGTTACCCCTCCTCTCCTACCTGTGGATGCAGTAAGAGCCTGCTAAGGGACACCTCCGGAAGATGGGCAGCAGCGTCTTTTCGTATATCAACATCCCGTACTGCGCTCACCAACCCGCCAGCCAAGCATGGTGAGTATGGCAACTACCCCTCATGAAGATCCATGAGGGAGGCCTTAGTTCAGTAGTGGACGTTTTACGGCTGAAATGATGATGATGACGTTAAACCCAACATAAACTTGGGACTGTTGGTCGCCTCCCCGGTAGTCGAGTCTGGTAACCTACTACAGGTTACCAGACTTGAGAGATATCGTGTCCTCGCCCTCTCTACGGACTTCTGATAATCCAAAAATGTCCCAGTGTAACCTACTAATTTCTTCTTCCAGCTAAACAATTTTTTCGTCTGTCCTCAAAGTGTGGATGTTGTGTGTTACCAGGGCCAGTGGTCGTCGTAGGGGTTGGTAGCCGATCGTCTCCCGGGGATTCTTAGCACCCCTAGCCCCGCCGTTACCGTGACTACTACCGTAGCCAGGATTAACGGGGCCGCCAGGGACTCGGGGCCTTAGGTTGTTGTATCATAAGTGGGTTGTTGCCATACTCGCCAGGCGGGTTGGCGAGCGCAGTATAAGTTAATGAAAACATTTTTTTTTATTGACTTTTAATGTTCTTGACCGCAGATGGCCATGACAACGTTACCGGACTATGGCGAGCGCAGAGGGCGCCCAGCCGCAAGAGTTATGATGGGGCAACAAACTCAAGCATCACTTAAGTACGAACCACGGCTTGGACTGTTGCCAGATTTTTATATGTAATTGATTGTTAACGTACAGGTGCAAAACTGCACCTTAAGACGGAAGAGTGTATTCTTTGGCCCCGCCGACGGGACCGGTTCTTATAGTGTGCCTATCAGCTAAAGTGGGACGGGTTGACGTCACCTCCGGGTTAACGGCGGTGAGTTCGTCAACGGGCAAGCCGAGAAGGTGTCTCGGTCGACGGAGGAAAGGATCTGCCGTCAATTCGACCCATGCGCTAGTGCGCACCAGTGCTTTCCCGATATTTAAAGTCGAGCAGATAAAGCATCTGAAAACAATAATAATAATAAACGTTTATTTGTATTTCTCTCACAAAAGTACTTAGTCAATAAACTTATGGTCTAATATAGTTACAAAGTTATGCGTACTTGCTTAGTGAGAGACTGGTGCCTGATGTAGGTTCTTTTGAACCTGTATTACAGGTCACCAGGCCACTCCCTAGCATGATCGCCACAGTACAGCTGGATAACAAAAAAAAACAAGTAAAATAAACATAACTTTCTTTCTATTATATTGGTCTAATTGGCCACGCCATCGCTTCTTTATGTATATCTCGGTTATTTGATCCAGACGCAGCCTTCATTGCCTTTGCGGATCGCATCCAACCGCAATACTTGGAGGTCCATAAAAGAGGCCTTTGTCCTATAGTACCTAACTAGGCGTCGTACGACTGTAGGTCTACCACGAGTTTTCACAATCCTCGCTAGCGACTGTAGTAAAAAAATGTATTAAAACTTGTACAGCGCCTGTAGCGGACAGTTTAGTACTTAAATACGACAGTAAACTATACCACCTACTTACAGCTACTATATTTTGGACTTTATTTGCTAAGAATTTGGTACCATGAGTTACTAATCCGTCGAGCACATAATCCAATAGCGGGGAAATAAGGTCATAAGATTTCCGAAACCGCATTAGTTCTGCATTGATGCAGTGACAACCTGTCTCTCGCCTTTGACAGTACAGCGCCAACAGCCGACCTGTGTACTTTTCCGTAAAATTATGAAATATTTTTGGCGGAATTGTTGTTTAAACAAAATAAATGACATATCCTTTCTATTGGGTATGTCATCGATGTACAAATCTAACAGACTGATGTCATAGTAACGTACTATTACTACTGTAGTAACAGCAGGCGATCCAACAGTGACAACCCATGGTAGACACACTGAAATTATAATGATGATGAAAACCTAATATTTGTTATCTATTCAGCTCCAATGAACCTATAGGCCGTTAATTACGGTGTTAGCTACTTTTACCGTCATTTTGCCACAAAGCGCGGTAAATGACCTGTGAAGGAGATAGCGAGGAGGTGCGGTCAGGGTGAAGAGCAGAACGTTTTACGAATATAAATTCAGCTAAGTAATAATATAATAGTGCTGGACAATTCACACAGCAGCACTAGCCCCAAGCTAAGCAGAGCTGGTTATGGGTACTAATTGACTGATATGCTTAATATATTATACACCGTGGCCGAAAATAACATTGACAAAATTAAAAAGTAAAAATTTCAAAAATGGAATCTTCTACGTTGTCTTTGGTTTTTTGTTATTGTATACTCATTCTTTGGCGCTTAACTACGTTAGACTAGGCAGTATGGTCTTAGACTATAGCCTGCTCTGAAAGGAGCGAAAAAAAAACATTCTTTGGCGCCATTTTTAACTTACTTTGTTTGCTTAAAAGTTTAAAAATTTTGTTTTTTTCACTATGTCAGTGCATCGTGAAGCCATAATTTCATTGCATAAGCGTGGAAAAAGGCAGTGTGAGATAGTTAGATCAGTTTCTTCAGCAATTAAACGTTTTAACGAGCTCGGCCACATCGGAGACCGTCCTGGAAGAGGACGCAAGAGGACTGTTAGAACTTGTAGGAAGCGACACATTATCAAACAAAGATTAGTCCGTAATCCACAGACCAAGGTGAGAAAAATGGCACGAGACTTGGGAATCAGTCGCTCCAGCATACAGCGTATCGTAAAGCATGATCTACAATTGGTACCATATAAACTCAGAAAGGCGCAATTGCTTACGGGCAAAGACAAAAAAATCGGCTTGAGAGATGCTCCACAGCGTCAAATTGGGAAAATATCGTATTTTCTGACAAAAAAATATTTTCGATAGAACAAGTCCATTATCATTATTAACATACATATAACCGGGTATTTATCGCGTAAATTACCTTTATTATTTCCCGACGTTTCGCTTGGATTGCACCAAGCATGGTCCCGGGAAGACTCGAGGCCGTCGAGAGTAAATAGATAAATACCCGGTTATATGTATGTTAATAATGTGTTGTGATCGCGAAAGTTTAAAAAAGACAAGTCCATTATCACCGAAACGACAGGATCTAGTCTTCCGCTCGTCCTGGAGCTGCTGCAATTTTTCCACATCGCCAAAACGCTGAAACAGGTTTGGTTTGGGGTGCGATTTGCGCTACTGGCAAAACTCCCCTATATAGTTTTTGTAGAAAAGAGTATCAGAATCAACCAAGAAAACTACGGTCGAGATATCCTTGAAAATGTGCTTCTTCCTTGGAGTCAAGACTCTGATCCAGCTCACAGGGCCTTAAGTGTTCAACAGTGGCGCAAAGTCAATTTTCCTTATTTCATTAGCTCCAAAGAATGGCCACCCTACTCACCTGATCTGAATCCGATGGATTACAGTTTATGGTCTATCTTAGAAGCAAGGTCCTGTGCTACGCGTCAGAAGTGTTGACGAACTAAAGGCAATTCTTACACGGGAGTGGGACAAAATATCTATGGAAAATTGTAGAAAATTTTACCAAGCGTTTGTCTCAATGTATCCGCGCTAAAGGAGGTTATTTTGAAGACAAATAGGGATTTTCGTAGAAAATAAAGTGTATTTTAATAATTTATAACCTTATTTCATTCACGTGTAAAATTAATATAATATTTTATAAAACCTCTTGTCAACGTTATTTTGGGCCACCCTGTACTACATTGATAGATATTTTTTTTTATTATAAGTACGTATATAAAAAACATCCAGAACACCCTGAACAAATATCTGCAGATCGTACAGACATTTGTCCCGAGGCGGGAATCGAACCCGCAACCTCTTGCGTCGCAGGCGGACCTTCGCCCGCTGCGCCATGAGATCGATTCCTGCGGTACACCAATGGGTTTGTAAATAAGTTCTGTATAAGGGTGAATATAAATAAATATTTGCTGTGTGGTGCCGGTAGTAGAATGTTTCCTCTCCCTAAGCGGATTACTGCATTCACAGAATCAGCTAAGGGACTCCGGAAGGTGGGTAGCAACAACTTTCTGTGTATCAACATCCCGGACTGCGCTCGCCAACCCGCCTGCCAAGCGTGGTGAGTATGGCAACAACCCCTCATGATCGTAGTGTTCCATGAGGGTAGCCAATGTCCAGCTGGACGTCCTACGGCTGAGTTGATGATGATGAGTTACCGATGTAGCATCAACTAAAACTTCCTAGGACCACTAAACAGGGCGAATTTTTTTATAATATTTTATGAAGCCGCCGCGGGGTGCCGGCAGTAGAATGATACCCCTCCTCTCATGCCCATGGATGCAGTAAGAGCCTGCTAAGGGATACCTCCGGAAGATGGGCAGCAGCGTCTATCCGTGTATCAACATCCCATACTGCGCTCACCAACCCGCCTGCCAAGCGTGGTGAGTATGGCAACTACCCCTCATGGAGATCCATGAGGGAGGCCTGTGTTCATCAGTGGACGTTTTATGGCTGAAATGATGATGATGATGATGATTTTATGAAGAAGAAGAAAAACATTTATTAGTCACACACAAAACAAAACATAAAAACAACTAAGTATAATAAAAGGTAGATCTTATTTTCTAATTTAAATCTACATCTAATTTTTATTATAATCTACCTACTAGAATTAAACTTTATAATATATATTTATACTTTATTTTTTTAATATTGTTTTACTACACAGTTCACGATTCTAAAAAATATGAGACAAAAAGATGGCAAGCAACTCACTCAGCGGGCCAAAGCAAAATAATATCCTCAATGTTCGCTCGCGTTCTAAAACCACGGTGTTACGGATTCACTGGATTCACGTAACTAGTCTTTAGTCGTGAACGAAACCATGAAAGCACGATAAATTTTGTAACGAATCAATTGTAAATAAAGTAAAAATAAAAAAAATAAGTAAAATGGCTTTATTATTTATTCTCTAATCTTTATTGATCTCCTAGCACTGGTATATTATACATACTTACTTAAAAGGAGTATCATACTAAATAAATATATGTATATTTATGATTAAGTTACTGATAAAAATCTGAATTTGAAGACTTTTATTTTTTTGGTGACCTTATGAGGTCACAATAACTCCGGTCCCTGTGACCCAGGGTCACCAAAATCAATCAGTACCCTTCTCTCATTAAGACGGTGCTAACAAAAAAGGTTTCATGTAAATCGGTCAACGCGTTCGTTTGTAACCGTCCCATAGTATGTCTGTCTGTGTATGGGACCAATACACAGACAGACAGTGCTATGCATATTAGGGGGCTTCGCCCCCTAACTTGGTCCTGATGTCTCATTCTGTGTAGGATTTGCGTAGTTCTCTGTCCCGACGAAAGAGGCACTGAGCTGAGACATGGTGTCTCCATACTATCGTCAACCGTACTTAGGGCTCTGCTTGACGTTCGATACTAAAAATACCTAATATACATATTGGTATCTTTTGAGACGATTGATATACATAATTGACTAGGTGCTGTAATTAATTATAAGGCAGCTCTTTATTTTTATTTTATATATTTGTTATTACTATATAGGGCACTATAATCAGTCCAAAGGAACAGGTGCCAACAAAACGCATCATTTTGTGGCTAGTTACTGAAAAATATACGGTACTCAGTTCGAAAAAACTAAAAATCATATCCACCCTACATGATTTGCTTCTATACAAACATGTAATTATGTGTTTTCTCCTAAAGAAAGTCATGTAATTCGACGGACGATACGTAATTTTTTTGGAAAAATTTATTAGAAACATTTACCTAACTTGTTTTATCCTTGGAGCTTGAACTTAAGCAATATAGGCGAAAATATGGACTCTCAGATTTAAAATTAGATTCTATATAACTTCTTAACTGTTAAATTTTGAGTCATATTTTATATTATTTCTTTTTCACGATGTTTGTGAGGTGATAAACTACATGTAATGAAAGTCAAATAATTTAAAAATGTATTGGTATGTTTTGAACATTTTTAAGTACTGATCTGAGAGCTCTAGTTGAACCTCTATAACTCTGTAACAGCGTTTTGTTTTAAAATAAAAATTTACAAAATTGGCATAAGTAGTAGTTTCTGAGATATACAATATGCCTATTTTTCAAGCGTGTGGATTGAGAGCTCCACTCATTTGGCTATACCAGCTTTAATTTAAGTTATACAAAATTGGACCTTTGCATATTTTTCACTAAATCTGTGATTTTTTTAAATTTAATTTGAAAGGATTTCAAAAGTGACCACACGCAAATCCGTCCGTCACCGGCTTTGCGAAGAGACTTTTAGTCCTAGAAAGATGTTATTTTGCATGGACATAACAACGGCAAGATAACGCTTCAAAAAAAATCTAAACAAATAAATTATTTGGGGTACCTACCATACACGTAAGGTTGATGGATGGATGAACTTTTAATTCTTGATTTTCCCATCGTGTGGGGTTGAGGGGTTGCGAAAAAAATTTAGGAAAATATAAGCTAGATTATTTAGTTTCGGAGAAATTGTCTCTCAAAAAGTGAACGTTTTTTACGAAACATACCGGAATACCTTAAATTAAACCGAAAACTCAATTCATACCTGTTAAATAATGTGTTTTGGTAAACGAAAAAACATACACTAGGTACCTACCTAACTTCTAACAACAGGTCTACGGGTAACTACGGAACCCCTGATGTCTCGTGGCCTGACGCGCACTTGGTCACCTTTAAGCATTTATTTTGTCCACAGCAGACACTATTAAAAAAAACTTTCTACCGAGTATATTGCCGTAACCAAAGATTTAAATCTGGCCGTAACTAGTTTAGTTAGGTACCCGACACCGGAAGGATATAGTTAATTAATTTAAGTAACATTACATATCTATAATAAACCCGGTCAATCGCAAGCTGGACACGCCCACTGAGGTTTCCGTAGGTATGTAGGAACGTTATAAATATTTGTAAAAGTTTTACAAATGCACAAAAAGATTCAGTCACCCATCTAATTTATGACCGCGCGTAGGGTTGCTTAACTTCGATGATTGATTTCGTACTCTTTATGACGATTTTTTAAGTATAAATAGCATTTTTTTTTAATTTTTCTCTGTATCAACAGTTTGTGACGATACACCTTGCCAATTTTCATAGTTCTAGGTCTACGGGAAATACCCTATGAATTTTTCCTATGAATTCCTTTGAGAATGTCGAAACATGCGTTTTGTGCGGCATAATACAGCCGCATCTTTATTTTTCAGGTTATCTTTTATCTTAATATAAAATATATTTTTTCACAGCTTAAAGAGGCCGTAGATCTGAGTATATGGTATTAATTTCAACCCGATACTTCTAAACGCTCTCGAGATAAAGAGTCTTGACAGACCGAGAGACGGACATACAGACAGACAGACAGACAGACAGACGAACAAAAAGAGATCCTTTAAGGGTTTAGTTTTTTCTTTTTATTGTACGGAACCCTAAAAATGAAAGTAGGTACGGGTACCTGGTAGTTTCACTTTATTAGCATTAACCTACTTCTCACGTAGTCGGGTACAAGCAAGGCGTTGTATAAAGTACTAGATCTATCTGTTCACTTTATTCCTTTCCTGTCTCCTTCTCTCCTTTACATCTGTGGTCGTGGAACCCCGGTTCCCAACTGAAAACCAGCGTAGCATCTGAGCCTGGCCAGGTGCTACACAATGCTGAGTTGAGGACCCGTTTACCCGCGCCGCATCCTCTTCGTCCCGTCCGCAATGTGATGTTTTATTATTTATTTTTAGGGTTCCGTAAGTCCAAAGGGTAAAAACGGGACCCTATTACTAAGACTCCGCTCTCTGTCTGTCTCCAGGCTGTATCTAATAATTCTAGTCTGTCTATCTATCTATGTTATGTAATGAACCCTATAGATGTTTAAGTGTAATTTTTATATGTAAACTGTTGGCGATCCTTTTCTTAATGAATAAATAAATAAACCCTGATAGCTAGACAGTTAAAATTTTTTAAAGATGATATATTTTTGCCGCTATACAAATACTAAAAACAAAATAAAATAAATATTTAAGGGAGCTTTCATACAACAATGTGATATTTTGCCGTTTTTTTTTCGATTTTAATAACGGCAACACATAGACGCTTGAAATATTCACTGAATATAATTAATATAATCAGGCGTTACTTTGCGGAAATCCATATTATTATGACAAACAATGAAAATATTTTATATTTTCATCATTGTTTGTCATAATATTCACAGAATGTTTGGTTGTATATAAATTTAAAAAAAAGAAAACAAATATTTGAGGGAGCAAAATTCACGTTTTTTGTATGGAAGCCATTTTTTGCTCGATATTAATAATAATAATAATAATAAAGATATATTTATTTTCTCTCATAAAGGTTACAGCACAGTAAAAGATGAATGTTATAACTATATATATTAATAACGGCAACAGGTAGACGCTTGAAATATATACAGAAAATTTAGTTGTATATTAATTGTTATGGCAACTACCCCTTATCCATGAGGAGATCCATGAGGGAGGCCTGTGTTCAGTAGTGGACGTTTTACGGCTGAAATGATGATATTCATTGTTATGATTGCTCTGGACTCGCAATTTGTTAGCCTAAATATGCTTTGAAGCCGCTTCCGGAAAGGGTGACTGCATGCACACGTTAGACACGTACGTTTAATTACTAAAATGTATTCATATTCATACTCGTAAATAACTTTTGAAAAAATCCAGAGCGATCATAAGAATATCTACGCTAATTTCGGAACCCAAACCCAAATGCAGTTTTGCTAAAATATGATGATAAAAATGCTATGTTAATACGAAAATAATTAGCAGCTCTTCTCTGATGTCAGCGTTACATTCCAAATTATTAATTTTCCAAGTTCTGACAATGTCCACATTATAATTTACCCAAAATCTTTTTTCTTCATATTCGGAATTTTTCGCATTATTATATTATAATATATATATATATATATAATATATAATATTCCACGTTATGAATATGCCATAGGGAAGTAAAATCGTGATAAAAACTTTTTATAAAAAATTCTCCAACTTTAACCAACTATAAAAACATTCCCAGCAAAACGCGTGTTCGTGACACACATAAGTCATCGCCTGTTGTCTCGTGTGATACGAGTACTTTGAGTCGTATGGTGTGGTGATGCGACAGTTGGGCTTTACGAGCCGATTGACCGGAGTCTGGCCGGAGCCGATTCACTCAAAAAGTGTTTATGCAATAGAATAGTCAGTTTACAAAATAAAAACAAAACACATGTAAATTGAATAAAGTAGGTAGGTACCTACATAATTGAATACGTTCGCTACGGAAAACTCTTTTTCAAGTGAGGGAAAGAAGCAAAGAAGAAACCACACTCTTTCACACTTATATAGTAGGTACCTAGTTCGCCCTTAACTTAGCAGAATACTACTGCTATATATATATTTGTCCCCGGTCTGGGAAATTTTATTACTTTTGAGAGCTTCCCTTGCGTGTGCTGCATAAGCGATTAAAGTTCCGCAGCCACCGTGTATGGCGGAATTGTTGCTCTTAAAAAGATATGTTATAATATAAAGTCGTGCGATTGCATAATCTTTAAAGGTTGACCCACTATAACCTGTTTTATGGTAATACATTTGTTCAAATTTTTTTGTGCTAACATTATTTGCAATAGAGTTTTTATAAATCATCATATCCAAATACTTACGTTATACATCATTCGTATTAAATTTTGAAAAGAATTGCCTTTTAAACCACTTGAATTCAAGGAATATCTCAGAAGATAATATTACAGTTTTACTACACGCTTCCTAGATATCAGTCGGCTATTAGACCAACTTAACAACAGTCAGAATGGTCAGATAAAACTCGCTATTATCCGGTTCCTGTCCCAACACTAAAGGGCGCTCCACATTCTCGCGAGATTCTCTTGAGAATGTAGAGCGGCCTTAACAGTGAACGCATGAACAACGTTGCGTTGTCTACAATCACTGCCCATGTTGCTTCGCACGAGGCATGAAGAGAGAATACCAAGTACCTGTTCTTTTGATTGCTTGTGAATTTTATTATGTTTCGCATTGATCGAACAACGAGCTAATTAATTAAAAAGTTGACAAAATGGAGAGGAGAGAAGTACAATAGAAGTAAAAAGAATGGACAGAATAAAACTAAAAGTCTTAACGGGCAGAACAAACTTTAAAAACGCAATACGATTTACAAACAACTAAAATGGAGATGAACTAAAACGGGACACATGATTAGGAAGAAGGGGAAACGGGCTGGACTAATATCAGAATGGTAACCACGAGACGGTAAAAGAAGCAGAAGTAGACAGACAAGATGAGGGGATGGGAAGATGATATTGTAAGCTGCGGGCCCGACGTGTCCGCGTACCTACAGCCACAGAAAAGAGGTAATTCTGTGCGTAAAGAATGTTCTTTGCAGCTTCCCGTACAGCATGATTACCAGTTGCTGACGCTGTATAAATCATCTATAATAGATGCAAAGGCCTTACTTTTTTTTACAGCAGAGGACAGGACAGGACAAAGTGGAAGTCTACCGAAGCCTTTGTCAGTAGACAAGCTGTTGTCGAAAAACAACCGTTTGCCGACTTCAAATTTGTGTTAAATAAAACTAAAGAACCGTGGGGTGCCGGCAGTTGATTGTTGCCTTAATTCTCTTGCCGGTGGATGAAGTAAGAGCGTGCTAAGGGATACCTCCGGAAATGGGCAGCAGCGTCTTACCATGCATCGACATCCCGTACTGCGCTCGCCACCCGTGGTGAGTATGGCAACTACCCCTCATGGAGATCCATGAGGTAGGCCTGTGTTCAGTAGACGTTTTACGGCTGAAGTGATGTGAAGGATTTTATCATTTCAAGGCGGTTTTATTTTAAATAAGAAATATTAATTATCAGAAGGGTATAGAATAGGTGAAGGCTAATATTTCTTAACGTGCCATGGCAAGTGATGGAAACCATGGCTTATAATAAGTATGACACATCTGACCACAAGTAGGTATACCTGTACGAATATAAAAACAATGTGTCTAAACTACTATTAGTAACTTTTTATAGCGAGTTGTGATGAGTTCTTCGTCTTTGAATCATTAGATGACGAAAATTTTAACATTTTCATAAAATACGTCAAAGATTTTACTGTCGGTACTCAGAAGCCTTTTAATGCCACAGACAGTGGACTATGTCGCGGGTGTCTTGAAGAGGAAGAAACTGTGGAACACGTTCTGCTGCATTGTGGTGCCAAGCATGCTAGATTAGAAACAGGACTACAGAAGCTCATGGAGTCATGCCCTTCTTCTTCCACAACATCTGCATAGGTACCCTTCGGGGATGCTCATGGAATGCTGCCGGCGGCCCCGAGTCCTTCTCCGGTATTTATTTACAGGTTAGGGTCAGGGCAGTATCTCGGGGGACAAAAATGCACAATACACCCTAATGAGGGACGTCAGTGCAGATCTGGTAACCCCCCTAGAATTAGAAGCCTTTTAATTATTTTTTAGCCGGGGGATGTGGGCAATATAATTTAGCCTTTCCTCTCTTGCCCGTGATTGCACTAAGAATTTGCCAAGGGATATCTCCGGAAGATGAGCAGCAGCGTCTTTCCAGCATCCGTCAGCGGTACTGCGCCCTGAGGCAATTATGGCGCCACTTAAAATCAGTGGCGTGTTCTCACGACGTGTGCTGAGTCTGTTGGTGACCAAGTTATGTCTGATAAGATTTGTATTTTGTTTATACTTATGTGTATTTTAAATTTTTACCCATGTACCTATAAGCCCTAACATTTATTTATACAGCGTCAGCAACTGGTAATCAATCATGCAGTACGGGACGCTGCAGCTGAGTCGGACTGTATCTGTTACCTACTTATTTTATAATTATTAATATTTTTTTATTAATCGTGTTTTAATAGTATATTTCTGTTTATGGTTAAATTTCAACCATACTTTTATTAAAAAAAATCAAATAAAGCGAAAAACAATTATCCAAAAATATGGTTTCATCCATCCATTTGAAGATTGAAAATTGCATGAAATACCCAAAATTGGACAATACAATACCTACTTGGTTATGGCACGGTTACGTAAACCCCTTTGTAGTTCAGTAGGCACACTTATTACCTACTCAGTGCCACACTTACCTAATTCACTGTGACTTAGTTCCCACAATTTTCCTGTCAGATCAACGAACGCAGCTGGGTCACCCAAACAAATAGTTTAGTATTCTGACCTACCGTCCTTGTCTGTAAAGTCCAGTTCCTAACATAATAATACCACCTCTTTACACTACTGGCCAGTCGCCTCTGGCAGAACGATCGAAGCGCGCGTGTCCAAATAAAAATTAAAAGTTTATCGTTCCATCGACAAAGGAGGTTTTAGCGTCGACCAAAAAAGCAATTTTCACGTAAGTTTGTACGCGGTATTTTCTTTTATATTTTTACCTATTTTCAGATATTTTTTTCTCATAGGTTCTTTGTTTCGAAACAAGTTTTTCCGCCTTTTGTGAAGTTAACTAATTGGTTGAGTGCGTTTTAGCTTTATTTCGTAGCGTAATTGACTTATAACTGGGACAACTTGTGTGCAATATTTCAACGGAAACCATGTTTTTTTTGGAAAGGGAAGCATACATTCTGAATGTTGATATTAACATCAAAACATTGATTGATTATTAAAACTAGGAAGTGCTTAAAATCTAGGTACATATGTTTTGTCTCCTTTTTAGCACTATCGTACTCAAGTAGCTTTAAGCACATAGCTAAGTTGATAGTACAAGTACTCACTTAAACAGTAAGATCTGAATCAGACATTCTTATATTCAAGGTCCATCAATGTACATATATACATACTCGTAACATCAGATTTGCTCAGGGCGTGCGTGGGCATTTGGCTGGACATTAAGTATTTTGTGCACAATGACTTAATGGTTTTCGTAAATTAATTGTGTGGTCGTATCTGCTCGACACTGGCCAAATCTGCCAATATCTGCCAAACTTTACTCCAAAAAATGCCAAAAATATGCCATCAATTAATGCATCCATGAAGAAAACGGTCTACTTAAATTAAGCCGAGTGCGAGTCTGCCACGAGAATTGCAGAGTTCCGTAGTTACCTGGTACTGTTGTTAGTAGAAGTTGGTGTGTTTTTTACGTTTACCTATACATATTATCAGGGATGAGTTTTCGGTTTAAGGATTCTGGTATGTTTGGTAAACCGCATCACTCATCTGAGCGAGAATTTCTCTGAAACTAAAATGCTTGCTTAACCGTTACGGTTTTCCTAGAAAGTTCATGGTTAAAACATCATTTATGATATTTTATAGATTTGTTAAGCTATAGCAGTTAAGGTTTAACAAGTGCATCATAAAAATATAGTAAATAAGGCGCTTACGACTTTCATTTCTTTCACTTTTCGCGTCAGTTTGTATACAGGCGGCGCATTCAAATAATTGTTTATGGTATATTCAAGGTCATGGATAAAACAGATTCATAGATAATTTTTATTTCCCGAAATGCATTGTTTGTTCGTAACTACTTGCTGCGTTAATTCCACCTTTTATTTATTCTGTGGTATATCTGATCATCATATTGCATTCACGCTGTCACGGGTACTGAGCAGGGCTTTGTATCTGTTTTTAACCCATTCAGTGCCGTGCCCGCCTATCGGCGAGTGAAACTTTTTAACTGACACGCCAAGCCCGCCCATGGGCGGTTGGATTTCAAACTCCGATATCTTAGGCAAAAACCTTTTGAGAAAAGGAAGATTTTGTGGAATGATTCGTTTTACTAAAATTGATTCGTAACCAAAATGGCCTGCAGATATCTAAGGTTTTGGAAAAAGTCAATTCCGACCTTTCATGCCGAGCCCGCCCATGGGCGGGCAAAACGCTTGTTCAGGATACACAAACCTTTTGCGAAATTTTGATAAGAGAACTATTCAATTATTTTTTAAATATCGGTTTCAGAAAAATATAAGATCCCAACCAATCATCTGTAAAAGCGTGTCAAGTCTATCTCATTTGTAATATTTCTTCCCAAAAAGAAGTGAGACCTACCCTAAAATATATTTTTCATTTCTCATGCTCGGAAAGTACGCTTGAAGTTACGTGAACATAGCGTGGAAAAATTTGCGTCTTTGGACGCAAAGTACACAATAAAGTCCCTAGGGACGCAAATAACTGTCAACTAATTAAAAATGTCACCTTCTATTTTGACATTTCTTTTGAAGCATGTCAAGACAAGGGAAAAGGGAAAAGTACACAGTTACAGCTACATTTAAAAAAAAATTACCTTTATTTGAGGATTGCTGTAAAAAAATATTATCAACCAAAAGTATTACAAATTTTGTAACATGACTTATTTATGTAATTTTCACTAAATTAGTGTTATATTAAATAAAATTGAGCTAAGCATTTGCAATATTCAATGATAAAAAAACTGGTGAACTTTTTTGTGGTAGTTTTTTTACCAGTCAAATTTTTTTGATCACTTGTTTTTTTAATGTGGGAAAGCAGCTATTCGATCTTCAGTTGTTTAGTCAATTTTTTATGTGTCCGAGCTATTTTTAGCCACATCAACCTTATGCACAAGGACATACGGCACTTTGTAGGCATTTTGGTGCCTAGATAAATAATGTAAGCTTTTTAAAGACATTTTAGATTTATTTACATAAATATTAGCTTAATTGTATCTGATACACAGGTTTATATGATTTTCCTTCATCTTAGATCAATAATTAACTGAAAATTATGACGCTTCATGCTCCATTTCTATTTCAGCTAAAAACCATTAAAACTGTCACAATTTTGCTACAAATATCTCAGGAAACTACACAACATACATTTCACACGGTACAACAAGTTACACGGTTTTTTACAGTACGTCATCATGCTTTGAGCCGTGTTGGCTGAGTGGTATGTACCCCCGATTAACAATCCGAAAGTCGTGGGTTCGATACCGGCCGTGCACCAATGGATTTTTCTTTCTTGAAAAATGTATGTGCACACTTGACACGTGCTTTAACGGTGAAGGAAACATCGTGAGGAAACCCGCGGCTTAGTTAGCTTCAGACGTATTGACCTGTTCTTTCCTCGGAATAATAGCTGACTAAGCTGAGAGGATGGTATAGGTGCTGGGCAAGCCTAATCCATCTAACAATGTCCCAGGCACTGCAGCGTCCCGTACAGCATTAGTACTAGTTGCTGACAGTATAAATCATCTATAATAGATGCACAGGCCATCATGCTTTTCACACGGTACAGTACATGTAAACTGGACACATCAAACGGTACACGTCGAAATCTACAGCTTCATGCCGAAAACGCCGATGGGCGGGCAAGAATACTTAATCGAGATGGCGGGATCGCCGATGGGCGGGCTGTTGCCAGCATGTGGGTAAAGTTAACATTTTCAAACAGACATCTGAATTTTATTTAATTGATATAATACGTTGTACTCTGGTACGCGCCGATGAGCCTCTGTACAGTTTATGACGTCACGAGCCTAAATAGAATTTTGATCATTATACCCTGTCAATATCCCTATTTTTTTAGGTAAATTGACACGATTTGACATTGACTTTGACGGTGCTGTGTGAAATGTCCCGCATTACAACTTCTCAGTAAGTAGGTAACATAATGTATTCCGGTCACGTAATAAACAGTACCAACGGTGCTTCTCGTTCTTACAACAGCTTAACTGCATTCTGTACATGGACGTGGAAAAGGTGTTTAAGACCGAATTCCGGTACGTATCCATGTGTGTGCCAAATGAGTACAAGATCCGTTTGTAACGAGCAAATATGAGCTTTATTTTCGAAAACGTAAAATAAAACTTATCTTCATCTCAGACATGTGCGTTCTCCCTCCAGGGCCGGATTTACCAATAGGCTGAGTAGGCTGGAGCCTACACGGCAGATTTTAGGGATTTTGACTAGATTTATTTTTTAGTCTTAAATAAACTAAAACATACACACATTGAGAAAAAAATCGGCCAACAAAGGCACAATGGCACAACAAACGCTTTGTTGGTTTTTTATTGTCACGATAACAATAAAAACTTATCAATTAAACAAAGTTTTTATTGCGAAATATTTTATAGTGCCACGCACAATTTCAGATTATCGATTCAACAAAGTTATTCTGTCAAAACACAGTCACAATGTTTTATTGTTGAATTGATTAGAAAAAATTGTCGAACCGACAACGGACAGTTGTCGAACCGACAATGGACAGTTGTCGAACCGACAATGGACAGTTGTCGAACCGACAATGGACGGTTGTCGAACCGACAATGGACAGTTGTCGAACCGACAATGGACAGTTGTCGAACCGTACAATGGACAGTTGTCGAACATTTATTTTCTCTGCAGAGAAAATGAGTCTCGGAAATCTAACAAAGTTTTCAATCACACTCGTACCCACTAACGGGCAAGAGTATTGAGGACGATTTAGCACAAATCATAAAGTTGCAATTGTGTTGTTGCTAATTTCTAAAGTCAGTAGGGGCAGCAAAAATGCCTACTGCCGGCAAATTTGTAAATCCGCCACTCTGAGCGCCGTAGGAGAGCACAGGGAACCCTGTGCTCTCCTACGGCGCTGGTCTTTGACGGCTCGGCAAAAGTCCAGACTCGGGGTGTGTCAACGGGCTATGGAACGCGGTATATTGGGTGCTCAATTGACAGACCGAATACGAAACTCAACGCTGCGCTCACAGACGTTTTCGACGTTAGCACTGTTGGCATGAAGTCCGCCCAGCTTAAATGGAATTGCGCTGGCCATGTCTGCCGCATGTGTGACGATATGTGGGCTAAGGTCACCAACGATTGAGGCCCCTACGTAAGGCGTCCGCGCGGCAGACCACGACGGAGATGGCGGGATGAGTTGGATCTGCATCAGCCGGGTTGGACCGCTGCTGCGGGAGACCGAGACGGCTGGAGAAAAGGGAGGCCTTTGTCCTGCAGTGGAGCAACACGGGCTAAGTGATAAACAAGACCCATCTCGTAGGACTATTGTCCACATCCACTGCTGGACGTAGGCCTCACTCATGGATCTCCAAGGGGAGTGGTTGCCATAATCGCCACGCTTGGCTGGCGGGTTGGCGAACGCAGTACGAGATGTTGATACACGTGAAGACGCTGCAGCCCATCTTCCGGAAATATCCCTTTCTTATCCAGATTCTTACTTCATCCACGGGCAAGAGAGGAGAGGCAACATTTTAATGTCAGCACCGGCAAAAAAATCAAAACTTAGTAACTAGTTTTTCGCCGTAGGTCGTCCACTGCTGGACATAGGACCACAGATTACTGAAACTAAATAGGACTCCCTCATGGATTTCCAGTTATTGCGGTTGAAAGCGATCTGTATCTACCGTCGACCTGCGGTCTTCACCAGGTCGTCAGCCCATCTTGTTGGTGGACGTGCGCTTGCCGGTCCGTGGCCTCCACTCGAGAACTTTGCGGCCCCATCGGCCATCTGTTCTGCGCGCTACAGGCCTGCCCATTGCCACTTCAACGTGCTTAATCGCTTGGCTATGTCGGTGACCCGAGTTCTTCTACGTATCTCCTCATTTCTGATTCGATCCTGTAAAGAAAACCCGAGCATAGCCCTCTCCATAGCTCGTTGAGCGACTCTGAGCTTATTCATGAGGCCAATCGTTATGACCACGTCTCGGTTCCAACCAAACCGTGTTAGATCCTTTTTCATTTAAGTACTTAGGTACTTAATTAAAGCATGAAAAATCAGTGCTTGATTAATTGCTGTGATTCATCACGCTTAACGCTTAAATCAACGAGGTCTCGTTTAATTACTGCCAAGTTAAATGTCATACTCCTAAGTACCTGATTCTACCTCCATATACTCGTAATTACATAATGTTGCCGTGGGGTGCCGGCCATAGAATGTTGCCCCTCTTGTCTGTGGATTCAGTAAGAATCTGCCAAAGGCTACCTCCGGATAGGCAGCAGCGTCTTTCCGCGTATCAACATCCTGCCAACCCGCCTGCCGAGCGTTGCGAGTATGGCAACAATCTCCATAAGATCACTTGGAGATCCATGAGGAAGGCTACGTCCAGTAGTGGACTTCCTACGACTGAGATGATGGTGATGAATACTTCTGGAGCGTCAAGTTTTCTCAGTATAACTACATAATCTTATGAACTGCCTATTGGTCAACCACCTCTAATAACCGGTTTATCTTGACCTGTTGTTAAACACTAAACATGAGTTACCCAAGGCCATATCACTTTGGTCGGTCACCTTTGACCTATGTGTACCAGTGACCAGAAAATATGAGCTGTAGGTAGGATTTATCTGGTTAAGAGCGGAGATCAACAGATTCTGGTGTTAATGACGTAATTGTGAAAAATAAAAAAACGTAATACTTATAATCCATGATTGTCTTACATCCATGATCCCATTTTCCTGCGACTAAATGAAATAAAAATAAAAATAAATAAAAATGATACATAGCCGGCAGATCGTATTTATTAAAAATATATATTAATATTTATTAAAAAAACATTGATTGTTACTAACAAACTATATTCCGGTAATCAAAGATAAAATAAATAAATAATGCTGAGCGATTCACACAGCATCTAGCCCCAAGCTAAGCAGAGCTTGTGTTATAATGAGTAACCGATGACTGATGTACTTACAATACATTGTACTTTGGTCCATGATACATAGATAGATATTTATTATGATATTATATAGAAAAACATCCAGAACACTGAACAAATATATATGCAGATCGTTTAGACATTTGTCCCGGGGCGGGAATCGAACCCGCAACCTCTCGTCGCAGGCGTACCTTCGCCCGCTTCGCCACTGTCGACAATTTAAAGATGAACTTAGGTTGACCGCCATAACACAGGAATCGAACCCACCACCACCTGCTACTAAGCTTCGGGTATTTTGTTGTCAACATGACATGACACTTGGTCATCACCCGACACAGTGTCATGTCGGCAAAAATCGAAACGTGTCGGAATATACTTCGACGATACTACCTGAGGAATCACCGTTATTGCAAAATGAATTAGATAAGAAACGCTGAATTATATTACATGGATGAGTATAATACAAATTAATCTATATATATAAAATTCAAAGTTCTGACTGACTCACTGACTGACTGCTATATCAACGCACAGCCTAAACCACTGGACCTAAAGACTTAAAATTTGGCACACATATATGTATATACCTTGAGTATCCTAGAGGTGCACTAAGAAGGGATTTTTCTAAATTCCCACGGGATAGGGAATAAATGGGATTTATATTTTCGAATCAAAGTGGCTCTGCGTGAAAAAGGGGATTTTACGTTTTATGACTTCCACGCGGACGAAGTCGCGAGCAAAAGCCAGTATAATATAAAATAAATATTGTATGAATAGCGAATAGCGAGAAACAGAGACTTCTAAAAAAACGAGATAGATAGTTTTTTGAGGCCTCTATCGAAAGACATTTATTTATTATTTGTTGTTGCGAAACACGCTCTAATCTTTTTTAAACTTTCGCGATCACGACACATTATTAACACATATTTAAACGGGTATTTATCGCGCTATTTACCTTTATTATTGCCCGACGTTTCGACAGGATTGCACCCATCGTGGTCCCGGGAAGACTGACATGTTAGAGGTGACCGCAGCAAAGCGAAGGCGTCTTTTCAGACTACCCTCACTTGGTCTTCATAAATATAAAAACTTGAGATTAAGGCTGTTTCACACTGGGACAGCACACTACACTAACTGTATCAGCACACTTAGGTTGATTCACACGTCGAGTACACTTGGCTATCACTGGATTCCATGAGGCAGAGAGTCTGAAGCCGTCTTCACGATTGAAATTAGGATACTTCTTAATTTCAATTGCTTCCCGAACCATTCTCTTGTAATAGTGCCTCTCGTTGGCTATAACTTTGGGATTGTGGAGTTCAATCCAGTGATTGGGTCCTGAGTCCACTACATGCTCAGCTATAGCAGACCTGGTCACTTGTCGATTTTTCACCGCTGCTATGTGTTCCTTTACACGTTCAGCGACTGTGCGCTTCGTTTGGCCTATGTAGGAACGTCCACAGCTGCAATCGATTTTGTAAACACCAGGAACTTGCAAGGGTACTACATCCTTAGGTGTACGTAGACGCTTAGCCACTTTAGTGTGTGGGGTGTAGATTGACTTTATTGAAAACTTGTTAAGTAAGTTTCCAATTTTGTCCGTTACACCTTTCACGTACGGCAAGAACGCTCTAATCGTCAGAGCTAATGATACAATTTTATTTATTATATTTGGAAACATCGTTAAACAGCGATAAAGCCTTATTGTATTTACTTTTCAAATTCAAAGTCAATAATTGTTTATTCAATAGATCAAAAAGCTACAAAGAATAGTCAATTTACAAAAGAAGAATAAGACACAATTTAAATTAAATAAAGCACATACTTAACTGAATTTGTTTGCTTCAGAATTGTACACTACATGCCGCATGTTGGAAAGACTTAGGTACCCTAACTAGGTTTAACCTTAATTTTGCAATAAGTACCACAATACCTTGCTGTGGGGTGCCGGCAGTAGAGTGTCACCTCTCCTCTCATGCCTGTGCATGCAGTAAGAACACAGATTACAGAAACTGCTAAGGGATACCTACAGAAGATGGGCAGCAGCGTCTTTCTGTGCATCAACATCCCGTACTGCGCTCGCCAACCCGCCTGCCAAGCGAGTATGGCAACTACCCCTCATGGAGATCCATGAGGGAGGCCTGTGTTCAGTAGTCAGATTCAGATTCAGATATATTTATTCCATTAAGATACATACACAGTACACTTGGAAAGGTCAATTACACATAAAAAACATCAATAGAAATAATAAATAATAAATAAATAATAAATAAATAATGCTGGACAATTCACACAGCATCACCTAGCCCCAAGCTAAGCAGAGCTTGTGTTATGGGTGCTAGATGACTGATATACTTAATACAATATACTACATAGATAGATATTTTTTATTATATATAGAAAACATCCAGAACACCCTGAACAAATATCTGCAGGTCATACAGACGAAAAAAAAAATTAAATTATACATACACATCATGATGCACTATAACATAACTATAAATATAAATTATACATTTCAAATGTAATTAAAATCATCAGCTAATGCTTCGTCAAGATTATAATATGATTTGTATAATAACTAAAACCGGGCAAGAGCGAGTCGGACTCGCGCACCGAGGGTTCCGTGCCATAATACAATATAATATATGACAAAGGCGGTTTTATATTTGTTGGAGAACCTTGACAGTGCCATCTCTTGTCTGATAGCGGAACTTATGTAGATTTTTACACTTTCGATGATTTCTAAAAAAGTATGCTAAGTAGAGAGTTTGTAATAAATTTCCTATAAATTTTACATACACTTCTATTAGGTATAAAAGTATCACGGTTTTATCTCTGCAAACTTCGGAGATAAGGGGGGGGAACGGTAATTTTTTTAACATTTTTGTAAATATCTCAAAAACAATATGGCTTAAAGGAAAAATAAAAACTGTTTATTAATGTGGAAGTGAATACCTTTCATATGATACTCCACATCACCTAGTAACTTCACAATTTTTTTGAAAACCCCCCTTCCAACCCCCTTGTCTAAAAAACTATGCAAATTAGAGAGTTCGCTATAATTTTCCTATAAAGTTTACATACACTTCTATTAGCATTAAAAATATCACGGGTTTATCTCTGCAAACTTCGGAGATAAGGGGGGGGGAACGGTCGTTTTTTCAACATTTTTGTAAATATCTCAAAAACAATACGGCTTAAAGGAAAAATAAAAACTGTTTATTAATGTGCAAGTGAATACCTTTCATATGATACTCCACATCACCTAGTAACTTCACTTTAAAATTTTGAGATCCCCTTTCCGCCCCCCTGCATTCAAAATTAGAATACTTTTTAACATTTTTATATATGCTATATTAGTAAAAAAGTGTTGTCTTTTACCATTTTATTTCAAGTCGATAGCATTAGTAGTTCTCGAGATATCCAGTTGTGACAGACAGACAGACAGACAGACAGAGTGATTCTATAAGGGTTCCTTTTTACCATTTTGGTCCGGAACCCTAAAAATGTCTAATCTTACTGCTGAATTCAGCGTTATCTAAATTGTGGACACAATACGGCAACTTATTAAATAGTTTAACCCCTACAAATAGAAAACGGTTTCCTAGTTTGGCCAGTCTATGAGTCGGAAGACAAATACTATTTTTCTTTCGAGTATTATAATTATGGATGTCACATTTCAATTTCAATTTATTCATGTTCGATTTACATACATCAGATTTTGAAAAATATATTCACCAGTCATGGACATTATGTCTAGGTCTTTAAATTTAAGTCTACATGATTCAAGATTTTTCATTTGCAAAATAGAACGGACAGCTCTTTTTTGGAATATAAATATTCTCTTGGCATGAGATGAGTTTCCACAAGCTATTATACCATACGTCATGAGGGAATGGAAATATGCGTGACGTTTTACGGCTGAAGTGACCATAATACCTTCCACCGTTAACTTACGTACAATCGAGAGTTACAAATAAGGCGCTTGAGGCTTTTTTATGCGACTAAATGACGAGACATGTCGAAGGCCCACCCGATGCTAAGCGGTAACCTCTGCAATGCCGTGGTGATCACGTTCAGCAAGCACGTGACCAACGCTGCATTGCATTGCGCCCTCACCCAGAGACACAGAGTTGTAAGGTCTCATGTGCCCGTAATTTCACAAGCAGTTGTAATGTAAGGTACCTACAACTGCTTCCAGCATTTTTTACATCATCATCATTTCAGCCGTTAAACGTCCACTACTGAACACAGGCCTCCCATAAGGATCTTCATGAGGGGTAGTTGCCATACTCACCACGCTTGGCAGGCGGGTTGGCGAGCGCAGTTCTGGATGTTGATATATAGGAAGACGCTGCTGCCCATCTTCCGGAGGTATTCCTTAGCAGGCTCTTACTGCATCCACGGGCATAAGAGGAGGGGTAACATTCTACTGCCGGCACCCCACGGCAAATTATTTACTAGGCAGAAAACCGGCGTCAGTCTGAGAATCGAGAAGTCAGAGTCTCGCCGCAATGTATAAGTTCAGTTCATTTATCGTGATAGTGCCGATGGATCGATTCTCAACTTTTATTGGACGGTTTTGGCCGAAGGGTGTCGTGTTCAGAAAATTCATAGGAAGGCTGACACGCGACACCGCGCCTACGTCATCGCCCCCGTGTCGACGACACGTTAAATTATGACTATTTTATGTATGTCCCTAAGGTATTTATTATACCTATGGCCCTTAGATAAGTTACTCTAAATTTTATTAATATTAAGTAAATACTAAATTTTCAAATTCAGTTTATTCTAATTGTGTTCTTTTATTCTCTATATCAATTGTAATTTTGTAATTTAATTTTTAATTATGTAATTTTAATTGTGTAGTAATTCGAGGACTGAGTCAAAAATGTTAATCGATCTGGGAAGCTCAATTTGATTCCCACGATACAGGCACCGCCTAGTGTGGGAATCATTGTTATTATTTTATTCTGTAGAACCTCTCTACTTTGTCAAATAAATGTGTCAATATTAGATGTAAGCAATATGTCGATGTAGTAGCATAAAATATATTTTTCATTTTCATTTTAATTTTCAATTTCATTTTCGTTTTCATTTCGTTTCATTTCATTTCATATATGTATGTGCTTTCTTTGTAGACTTAAATGAAGATGATATTATTATTATTAATATCTCCCTAGCCACATACCAATGCTTTATTTATTATATTCGTTATCTTTGGGTTACTAACCCAAGTGATTGTATTACTTTGATTGCGCGAGGAAATACGTAGAGGTTATCTTGTTGGTAAGTTAAGTAGACAGTCGTGTTGGCCGAGTGGTATGTACCCCCGACTTTCAATCCGAAGGTCTTGGATTCGAAACCGGCCGTGCGCCAATGGATTTTTCTTTCTGAGAAATGTATGTGCACACTTAACACGTGCTTTAACGGTAAAGGAAACATCGTGAGGAAACCAGCTTAGTTAGCTTCAGACGTATTGACCTGTTCTTTCCTCTGACTAATAGTTGACTAAGCATATTATCTGTGACTAAGCTGACAGGATGGTAAGGATGCAGGCAAGCCTAATCCATCTAACAATACCCCGGGCACTGCAGCGTCCCGTACAGCATGATTACCAGTTGCTGACGCTGTATAAATCATCTAGAATAGATGCAAAGTTAGGTAGGTACCTGCACTCTTTAAGATTCAATAGCTATCTGAAACATTTAGGACCACAGATTACTGTAAGTAGGACAGCTAGATGCAGATGACGCATTCATGAAGCACTGTCTTTCTTTTTGCTTGCAATGGTGTCGTGGGGTACCGCAGTAGAATGTTCCCCCTACTCTCTTGCCCGTTGATGCAGGAAGAATCTGCCTAGGGACACCACCGGAAGAATGGCAGAAGCGTCTTTCCGTGTGCCAACATCCCGTACTGCGCTGGCCAACCCGCCTGTCGGCAACAGCCCTTAGAGACGTCTTTCCGTATGCCAACATCCCGTACTACGCTCGCCAACCCGCCTGTCGGCAACAGCCCTTAGAGACGTCTTTCCGTATGCCAACATCCCGTACTACGCTCGCCAACCCGCCTGTCGGCAACAGCCCTTAGAGACGTCTTTCCGTATGCCAACATCCCGTACTACGCTCGCCAACCCGCCTATCGGCAACAGCCCTTAGAGACCTACCTACTTGGAGATCCAACAGGGAGGCCTATGTCCAGCGGTGGACAGTAGCGTGGACAGCAGTCCCACGGTTAAGATGATGATGAAAGCGTAAATAATATAGCTTAGCAACCAGTCAGCAACCGGCCTAGTGCGGGGTCAAGAAATACGAGACAAAATGATAGGTTACCTACCTACTCGCACTCAGTATCACAATACGTGTGGTTGTAATAAGTGGTTTAAAATAAGTTAATGATTAGAAGATTAATAAGTTTTGTGAGGCGGGTGAGTTACACATTGGTGCCGATTCTGTTGTTGCACTAACTAGCTAAAGCTAATTAAATTGACATAAAGCGGACAGAAATGACGTATAGCTATTCAGTTAGTGCCGTTCTAAAATTAAAACGAGAAAAAATACTTAATTTTACGCTGACAGCTTTAAATCCAGAAACGTCATATATTAATAACATACAGATAACCGGGTATTTATCGCGTAAACAACCTTTATTATTTCCCGACGTTTCGCTTGGATTGCACCAAGCATGGTCCCGGGAAGACCCCCTGGGAAGTCTTCCCGGGACCATGCTTGGTCATATATTATGTATAATTAGTTTTAGGAAGTGTAAAACAGAATCGACACCTATACACCGTTAAAGTGAAAAAAGTTTAAACAGTGTAACGTACCATGAAATCTTATTTGCTTTGTATTGGTACTCACACTCAAAGATTTAAATCTTTAGATGCGCCCTTACAGTAATGAGATCGCACCGTTTTGTTCACACACGCAATTAGTGAGCTCACTCATTTGAAATCAGTGTACATCTAGTTAGCTGGACGTAGTGTGTGTTATTTTTTTCACGAAAGTTCGCGCAACGTGATTGCACAATGAATGGTAACAATAACAGTTCGGTTTATCGGCAAAACCAGTGTGCGTGCGTCGGCATTATTGTCAACACACATACAAACAAAAGGGTTCCCGGCAGTAGAATGTTACCCCTCCTCTCATGACCGTGGATGCAGTAAGAGCCTGCTAAGGGGTGCCTCCGGAAGTATGGGCAGCAGCGTCTTCCTGTGTATCAACATCCAGAACTGCGCTCGCCAACCCGCCTGCCAGGCGTGGTGAGTATGGCAACTACTCCTCATCCTCATCATGATGAATCGGTGTGTTAGATGTGCACTATATTTTTTTATAAATAATAAAAAATCCTCTTGTGCACGGCCGGTATCGAACCCACGATTTGCGGATTGAAAGTTCTACCATACCACTCGGCCAACCCGGCTTGTATCTTAATTTCGGCCGTAAAACGTCCACTACTGAACAAAGTCCTCCCTCATAGATCTCCATGAAGGTACGAATGTATTACATTATCTGTGATGTGGGGTCAACAACCCCACTCACCATGCTTGGCAGGCTGGATGTTGATACACGGAAAGCCGCTGCTTCCCATCTTCCGGAGGTATCCCTTAGCAGGCTCTTTCATCGGCGGGCATGAGAGCAGGGGTAACATTTTACCGCCGGCACCCCACGGCATAGGTACTTCGTACTTTACCTAACCATAAACCATCTTATATCTCATGCAATCGTGTCTTGTTAAGTAAAGCCCTTGTCCTTATTATTAATTGAGCTAAACGACGCAGAAAAACTGGATACATTGTCTGAGTAATGTGCACAATTGTGCACGTGCTTAGGTCATCAGTGTGTCTACCATGAGTTGTCGCTATTAGATCGCCTGCCGTTACTACAGGTAGTAATAGTACGTCACTATGACATCTGTCAGATTAGTAACTTAAGATACCAAATTCTAAGCAAATGAAGCCCAAACTACAGTCGCTGTAGTATAGTTCACTGCGTTTTTTAGTACCAAACTATCCGCTAGAGGCGCTGTACAAGTTTTAATAAGTTTTTTTTGTAAAGTCACTAGCGAGTATTTTATTTTATTATGAAAAAAAATCACACAGCTCTTAAAAACTACCTAATTATACTTATATATATAACATAAAGCCAATAATGAATTTAATTTTTACGATCAAGTCATATGTATTCCGACCGTCGCTGATGAAATACATATGTAATAAAGTATGGATTGTGAAAACCCATAGTAGATCTACAGAGAAATAACAGGTAAGTATATCACAAAGATAAAAATCCTTAGATGCTTATCCCTTACCGTAATGAGACCGCGGCGTTTTGCATCCACTCGAAATGACAGCACGCTCATTTGGAATCAGTGTACCTATAAACAAATGATAAAAATCCTTAGATGCTTATCCCTTACCGTAATGAGACCGCGGCGTTTTGCATCCACTCGAAATGACAGCACGCTCATTTGGAATCAGTGTACCTATAAACAAATGATAAAAATCCTTAGATGCTTATCCCTTACCGTAATGAGACCGCGGCGTTTTGCATCCACTCGAAATGACAGCACGCTCATTTGGAATCAGTGTATCTATAAACAGAGTGTTAGACAGACGTGGTGTGTTATTTTTTCCATGAAATTTCGTCCAATATGGTTAGCACAATGAATAGTAACAATAACAGTTTGTTTTTTTTGTTATGTTAACGGGTTTTCTACTCACGTTAATTATTTGTTGAATATAGGTATCCAACGTGTTCAGTTCCTCCCAGGGGAACTTTCATCAGGGAGCTTCTTTACGCGGTACCGTCTCCTTCCCTCTCACGCGCTCGCGTTGCACTGACACTAACATGACAATGAATAGTGTAACTCACGAATCATTTGAAAGTTAAACAGTTTGTTTTATTGGCAAAACCAGTGCGCGTGCGTCGGCATTATTGTTAACACACATTTAAAGACAATGCCACAGGTTTTGGTGGCAGCGCACATCTAAAGATTTAAATCCTTGTTATTTCATAGGTATGTGTCCTGACACCAAAGATTTATTGGCATTGTCTATATACCAGTATTTCTGGAATAAAAACTAAGCAGAAAATTAATCAATCACCGTGTAATAAAAGTGCAACCATTGACCGAATAAATAAAAGCTTGTTCGTTTTTTTATGTTTTTTGGTTATTTATTTAATTTTTAGTTTTCATTTTTTTTTTATTTATTTGAAGGACTAGTTTTCATTTCCTTTTCGAAATATTCTCAGCAATCCCTTTCGTTTGATACCCATAATGTAGGAGTGCATTAAAAATAACAAGTCCGCCATCTTGGGTGTTCCGCCATGTTAGATGTAGAATGACGTCACATAGCTGACCATGCATTGTCATCCGAACAAAACATGTACCTACCTATAAAAAATTTCAGCTCAAATAAGTTGAAGATATCTATAGTTCGCGCAAAACTTCATAAGCTCTGTGAAGTTAGCTTCAACCTTCAACGACTGCGCAGTAGGTACAGTTTTTAGGGCGTTGAGGGGAAGGAAAGATAAAAGGGTACGAGAGGGTCTCAGTCTGTGAAACTAGGGTTGCCAACGCGATTTTTGGTGTATTTTAGTTTTATCTAGCACACATTTTAATACATTTATTTATTTTTCAATTATTAAAACAAATTTATTTAAAAATAAATTATTATATTCAATGAAGGGTGAATTAAATCTGAAATTCTAGAACAAATTCACCTTTACTTATCGCAAGAAGCCAATTTTTTTGATGTAAAAAATTCTGTGTAGCAAGTTTATTTATAACCTAGTTGGTAATATAGAATGAACATGTCAACATGCGCAACTTTGCGTTTGCCGCAACGTTCACAGAGCTCATAAAACTTTGCGCGAACTCTACTTCAAAATTGAGTTGAAAGATTCCACCCGAACAAACAGTTACATACATACATACATACATACAGGGCAAGTTAAGTAAAAGCTAGTAAAAATTATGTATATAACCTCTGTTTGTACTTTTCCCTGACTTGACTGACATGGTTAGATGGATTAGGATTGTCCAGCATCTATACCATTTCCTTGACTTAGTCGACTATAGGTACTAAGAGGAAAGATCACGAGATTATGTCTGAAGATGGCCCCACGATGTTTTCTTGTAGAAAAACATCGTGGGGCCATCATCAACATCGGTGTACCGGTAAAGCATTTGTGTCAAAGTACATACATTTTTAAAGAAAGAAAAATCCATTGATGCACGTCTGGTATCGAACTGCTACCTTCCCGTCGGAAGTCGGGGGTAACATACCACTCGGCCAACACGGCTTTTGTAATCATCATTATCTCAGGCGTAGGATGTCCACTGGAAATAACCCATGGATGTACAATTAGTGATCTTGAGGGGGTGGTTGCCATACTCACCACGCTTGGCAGGCGGGTTGACGAGCGCAGCATGGGGTGTTGATACACGGACAGACGCAGCTGCCCATTTTCCAGAGGTATCCCTTGGTAGATTCTTACTGCATCCACGGGCAAGAGAGGAGAGGAAACATTTTCCGGCCGGCACCCCACGGCACGACTTTTCAAATTCATTATACGATATCCACAGTAAGAGAAACTAACTTTCTAAACATACAATCTTTTGTAAGTAGGCACAGGCATCATGTTTGAAGTACATAACAGCACAGTATGCAGGTAATGCGTAGAAAATATATATACCAGCATTATAAAGTTGTTTGTTTGGTTGGTTGAACGCGCTTAACATCCATGAGATCCATGGGGGAGGCCTTATTATAGTTCACTAAGGCTATTATAGTTCATGGATCTCCGTGAGGGGTAGTTGCCACCCACGCTTGGCAGGCGGGTTGGTGAGCGCAGTATGCGATGTTGATATATGGAAAGACGCTGCTGCCCATCTTTCGGAGGTATCCCTTAGCGGCTCTTACTGCATCCACGGGTAGGAGAGGAGGGGTAACATTCTACTGCCGGCGCCCCACGGCTTGCGGCTATATGTATATATATATTTTCAAATTGACTGTTAATTTTATTGACCGCAGATGGCCATGACAACGTTACCGTTAAATTCTTAAAGGCTTATAAAAAATATCATTATTAAATCATTACTTATACAAAATCTGGCAACAGGCCGTGGTTCGAACCTAAGTGGTGTTGTGCTTGTTGCCCTATCGGTCGGAATTAAAAAAATATTCGGTGTTGGATAGCCCAATTATCGAGGAAGGCTGTAGGCCACACTGCAGGCTATAACAGCACGCTACGACCAGAGCGAAGCATCGTTGAAAAATATTTATTCTGTGAGCTACCGTTGCGTGCGCTGCGTAAACGGTTAAAGTTACCCTTCTTTAATTTTAATAAAATCGGCCAAGTGCGAGTCGCATTCGCGCAAGACGGATTCCGTATACAACGCCTGAAATATTCTGTGAATATTTCAAGCGTCTACCTATTGCCGTTATTAATATCGAGCAAAAAACGGCATTAAAATATCGTTTCTTTTATGGGATTAATATCTAATTACTATTTTATTTACCTTTAATATTTATTTTATTCTGTTTTTAGTATTTGTTGTTATAGCGGGAACAGAAATACATCATCTGTGAAAATTTTAACCATATAGCTATGACGGTTCTTCAGATACAGCGCGGTGACAGACAGACAGACAGACAGACAGACGAACAGTGTAGGTATCATCCATTTCGAAATAATTACGATTCATCATTCATTCAATTTTCATCTCTAAATTATCCATTAAATAATTACGCATTACAGAGGTATTATTAGGTCGTTACTTAATAAATTGGCTTTTTGTATGAGAGGAACATAAAGTCGATTTTTTTCATACCAAATATTTAATTAAGCAATCAAAGTATGTACCATTGCTATCTATGCACTTTTGCCATCTCATAGGTAGTTATTTGATCCCTTTACTAAAAAAGCCATTCGGACGGGAATCAATAAAATCTTTGAAGGCGGTTTGGACTGCCCCATCGGAGTTGAATTTTTTCCCTTGCAAGAAGTTATCCAAATTTCTAAAAAAATGGTAATCTGTTGGAGCAAGGTCCGGAGAGTACGGTGGATGTCTTAGACATTCCCATTGAAGCTCCTCTAATTTGGTAGCCGTCTGTTGAGCAGTGTGTGGTCTAGCGTTGTCCTGAAGCAGCAGTGGCCTACAGCGATTGACCAGCCTCGGTTGTTTAGCAGCTAGCTTTTCCATCATGGTTTGCAGTTGCTGACAATAGACATCTGCCGTAATCGTCTGGCCAGATTTAAAAAAGCTGTAGTGGACGACTCCGGCACTGGTCCACCAAACGCTCACAAGTAACTTTTTTGAGTCAGTTTTCGCTTGGGGCATGATTTGGCTGGCTCGCCAGGGTTCAGCCATTGCGATGAGCGCTTCCGATTATCGTATAGGATCCACTTTTAATCACAGGTAATGATTCGATTTAAAATCCCTTCATTATTGTGCCGGTTGAGTATTGTAATGCAGCAGTCGACGCGCGTTTGTCGATTTGCTTCACTCAATTCGTGAGGTAGGTACATTTCAAGCTTTTTCACTTTCCCAATTTTCTTCAAGCGGATTAAAATAGTTTTATCACTAACACCGCAGCTTGAAGCTAACTCGGACGTGGTTTGCGATGGATCCGCTTCCACAATAGCCTTCAATTCTTGATTGTCAATTTTGGTCTCCGGCCGTCTACGGGGCTTGTTTTGCAGGTCGAAATTTCCAGAACGAAAACGTTGGAACCAAAAATGCACTGTGTTTTCTTTTGCGACACCGCCGCCATACACATAATTAATCCTTCGAGCCATTTCTGCAGCACTGGTGCCACGGTGGAACTCGTACTCGTAAATAACGCGACATTTCAAGTTGTCCATTTTGTAAACTGAAAAAATACAAAAGAGGAAAACAAATGAATTATGGTTTTCGTAACACAAATGCATGAGTAAATAGCTGTATAAATTTGAATTTGGAATTCCTAACCAAAGAGGAGTTATTTGAGATCATGCCAATTTCATATGTAACGACCACCAATACTATATTAGTAGTTATAGTCGCTGTTTGCAAGCAAGCATGCAAGACCTTAGGTTTCATAATGCGTGTCACATGGGAGTTTCCAGACGCACGTGCAGCTCTCATGCTCTATAAATCATACGTACGCAGTCGCCTTGAGTATGGAGCTGTAGTCTGGGATCCTCATGAGTCCAAGTACAAATTGACACTGGAGAAAGTCCAACGCAAATTCTCACGCTATCTGTATAAAAGGATATACGGGTATTATCCATATCTGTATCCTTCTTTGTTTGTTTCTGGCATGGTGGGACTGGACTCTCTTCAACTGCGACGGAAGTTGCTACTAATAACGCATTATTTTATGTTGTTACGTGGTGAAGTAGACAACCCAGATTTGCTTGAGACGCTGGCTTTAACTGTGCCACGACGTTACATGACGGGCGCACAAGGTTCAGCGGGCCCTCGTCGCCGCCCGCCTCTGTTTGCCGCGCCGCCTGGAGTCCGGACTTGCACCGGCGCCGCTGCTCCCACTCCGCGTGCAATCTCACTACTTAATAATTTTATAGCTCAAACCGACTTCGACATATTCGCTGACAATTTCGCTACTTTCTTTAGACAATTAGTGACATTTTTAAACATTATTTGACATATTTTTTGAATATTATATTATTGTTTTTTTTTTGAATGTATATTTGACATAATTTTTTATTTTTATTTTATATTGTATCTGACTTTTTGATCCTAATTATAATTTAGCTATTGTTTGTAATTTGTAAATGAATATATTTGTATTATATAAATCAATTTAATATTTGGGTGCTTTGGCGCAAGCTGTTAGCCCATCTGTGTATGTTTTAATAAATAAATAAATAAATAAATATACTCTAGCCAAACTCAAGATGCAATATTTACTAACATTGCACTGACAGCTGAATCAGCTGATATCAGGGGTGAAAACATTTTTTCGGCTGTGCTATTTTCGCTATTTATATATGTATATATATACATATATATATTTAGATAAAAATTGAATATAAAAAAATGTTATTTGCTGTCAAATTAATTCGTTCGTTTCAGTCACTTAAAACGTCCACTACTGAACACAGGCCTCGCTCATGAATCTCCATGAGGGGTAGTTGCCATACTCACCACGCTTGGCAGGCGGGTTGGCAAGCGCAGTACGGGATGTTGGTACACGGAAAGACGCTGCTGCCCATCTTCCGGAGGTATCCCTTAGCAGGCTCTTACTGCATCCACGGGTATGAGAGGAGGGGTAACATTCTACTATGCATTCTAAAATGCTCGAGGAGTAGAAAAATAATCATTACTTAACGATTATTTAATTCTCAGAAGTAAACAAAATTTTACTTGACAAAACCGTTACGTTTATCTATCTTCAAATGATATTTGCTAATTAAAAATTTCAAAACTATAAACGTTACATACACTGAATATGGTAGTTAAGACCAGCTGGCAACATTCCGACCCTTGTAAGTTACGTTCCATTTCATCCCATAGACAAAAGAAAAAAAAATCCTTTGAGCTTTGATTGAACTCTATGATAAATAGGATGCCACTGAGCTAAGATTCGGCGTGATAAAAAACGTTACGCCCAATTCAATAATGCGCCTAAATTAATAATATGCTCTTTCTATGAGTAATGTATAGCTTGTAGTGTATTCTTAATCCCGAATATACATAGCTAATAAATATCCAACTGTTTGCGACCCAGGAAGTCAAAACTAAAATTCGTTATGGTTGGCACTGTTAGGAAAACAAAAAATCTCTGTTGATTTTAATCTTTGTTTTTGATCACCTAATGAAGATTTGTAAATTGAAAAAGTTAGATTTTCCATAGAAATGACGTAACTATTGAAAATTGTAACAAATCTTGTAGAATTTATTGGTAAAATCATCTAATTCATTCATGACTCCAAAAGTTTCGAGGCGCAACCCTAAAAATCAGCTGATTTCCAATGTTAGTAAATATTGCATCTTGAGTTTGGCTGGAGTATAGGTAACAATGTCCACATGATTATTAATTGTACTAAATAATGTACTAAATTTCGTCAAATTTTGTTCATAGGTTCTCAAGTAGTTCGTAGATAAAACAAAGAAAGTTTTCAGCTACTTAAGAATTGTATTAGATGATGTGTTACCATAGATTACCTACAGAGAAGACGCAAACGAAGTTGCGCGGGAGAGCTAGTATAGTATATACGTGTAGTCTCTTGGTCAGATGTGTGGTGACCCCAAGGTCAGGTGATTGTGTGAACGGATACTGCGAAAGCTGCATATGGTATTTGTATCTCTATATCAACTGTTCGGAGGTCAATTACGCTGTCAAAAATCAGAGCTGGCGTTTAGGTTGTCACTTTAGTGTAAACAGCAGTAGCTGTTGAAGTTAAAACTACCGTGGTCTTTGAATGAAAATCATCGGAGTCCTGGAAAGCGTAAACTAAATTATAGTACTTGTATAATTTTTTTTTTAATTACAGAAAAAATATTAAAACCTTATAAATTGACACCCCACATATTTGTATTTACAATTTTTATAGTTGGTGTTATGTTCAAATGATCCTAAGGTCAAAATTAGCTTTTTTTAATATAATTAAAAACTACCTCTTTGTGGTTATAGCACAGATTACAGAAACGTTATAGTTATTTTTATTTGTACCTGTACGACAACTTTTCGCGGAGTTCAATGACCCTGACAAGGATCAGCTGGCGACTGACGTCATTCTAAGACGGTTTTATTTTTTTGAAAAATTAGGTAAATATAAAGGATTGAAAGTGGCTTTAGGAACAATCAGTAGTGGCTACGAAATTGACCATTGAGCCGTGTCAAAATGCAGTGCTCACAAAAACCCGTTTAGAAAGTAACACGTATCGGCTAGCGCTAAATTTACGTGAAATTAGTAACATTGTATGTTAGAAACATTGAGGTTACATTAGCTACAAGTGAAATCTTGTTATGTATGGGTTTCTTTTTGGTTTCAACATCATATTCATCTCAGCCTTATTACAGGAAAATTAAAATAATCTCTCTAATAAGCATAGTTTTTTTATAAATCGTTAAAATTTTATAAATCTAGTATCGGCTAGCGCTAAATTTACGTGAAATTAGTAACATTGTATGTTAGAAACATTGAGGTTACATTAGCTACAAGTGAAATCTTGTTAGTTCCGCTATTATAAGAGAAATGGCGCTGTCAAGCTTCTCCAATAAATATAAACTGCTTTTAACATAAATTAAATTGTATCACGGCACGGAACCATCGATGCGTGCGTGTGACTCGCTCTTGGCCCGTTTTATTTTTGTATGTTTTTTTTTATTTATTTATACTCAAAAACTTAAATACATGATTATTAAAATCAGTGCCATAAAAAAACATGTATTTGAATTGATCTCCGAAGCGCTGCAATAGGGAATTAATTGTATTTTTTTTATTTAACCTCTGTTGCTGCACAGACAAAGGCCTCCCTCGCGTATCCCTAACATCATGAGGGGTTTATTGCCATACTCGCCACGCTTGTTACGAGTCGGCGAGCGCAGTACAGGATGTTGATACACGGAAAGACGCTGCTGCCCATCTTCCGGAGGCATCCCTCGGCAGATTTTTACTACATCCTCAAGAATCGCACCATACGGGTTCCGTTTAACCCTCGATAACAAAAGAGGGGTGTTATAAGTTTGACCGCTGTGTGTGTGTGTGTCTGTGTTTTGTCGTGGGTTTACCATTTTGGTCCGGAACCCTAAAAAACATAAAAATCGGTAGGTAGGTATTAGTGTTTTAAGTTTAAATGTACTCTTAAGACCTCTGTAGGTTCGCCTGAGCACCGCCTGAGCCCACGCAAGAGGTTGCGGGTTCGATTCCCGGCTAGGGACATAAATCTGTACGATCTGCAGATATTTGTTCAGGGTGTTCTGGGTGTTTTTCTATATATAATAAAAAATATCTATCATAATAAAAAATATATAATAATTATAATGTATTGGGTATATCAGTCATTTAGTAGGTACCCATTACACAAGTTCTTCTTAGCTTGGGGCTAGATGATGCTGTGTGAATTGTCCAGCATTATTTATTTATTAAGCCGTGGGGCGCCGGCAGTAGAATGTTGCCCCTCCTCTCATGCCCGTGGATGCAGTAAGAGCCTGCTAAGGGATACCTCCGAAAGATGGGCAGCAGCGTCTTTCCATATATCAACATCCCATACTGCGCTCGCCAACCCGCCTGCCAAGCGTGGTGAGTATGGCAGCTACCCCTCATGGAGATCCATGTGGGAGGCCTTTGTTCATTAGTGGACGTTTTATGGCTGAAATGATGATGATGATGATTTATTTATTATAACTTGTTAAGCTTTCGCGATTTGTTAACATATTTATTATAATTTATTGGATGGAAAATAATAAAAAAGGTACGCGATAAAATCCTGTAATTTTAAAACTAATAAATATGATTTATTTATTATTTATAATTTCTATAGAAACTATTTGTATTGTTGCAGAACAAGATGCGTTGTCTGCTGTTAGCGTGCTTAGCTCTGCTCGTCGCCGGGGCCATCGCCAAGAGCAAGAAATCCGATGACAAGGTGAGCAGCTGATGGAAACTGTAGAACCACAGATAATATAATACACTGGTAGAACACAGGATCTTCTTTATGTTCTGCGCTGTAGAATAAGCTTCAGCGACATCTCTAGTCATACTGAATGCAACACGTAGTTTATAAAAGCGGCATGAGACGCGACTTTTGACTCTGTTAACTCTGTAGTTAATAACTTTAATTTTATTTTACTAATTCATAAACTCTATTTTATTTTTGCTTTTGTTTCTATTGTAGCATTATCTCAAATTGTGATTGGTTTAGGAGCCGGGCACTGGCACTGCTACACAGTTATTAAACTTTTGCACTGCCAACGTTCATCATTATCTGTACCAAAGTGTTTTTATTCCGCAATAAAATATGCAACTTCAGTTTATGAACAAGAGAACTTAGTTCCTGTAGAGTGCGCTTAATCGGTGCTAAACCGAATTATATATTTTATTCATAACGTAACAATACTGAACTAAATCGTTATATTAAATTACAAAAGAAAACACAGTTATGTACCTAGTAATACCTAAAATTAAAATAGGTAGGTAAAGCTACAGGTGATTATTTTTCTCGTGTAACGGGTTCGATTCCCGGTTCAACCATGTAAATATTTAAATATCTATGAATGCAGTTTAAATTGTTTTTTAAATTAACGTGAGCCGAATGCCAGCAGACAAATGGGCTCAGAGTGTAACACCTTGGCTCCCTGATGAGGGAACGCGGTGTCGGGGTCGACCGAGGAAGCGTTGGCGGGATGAGCTTGTTACCTTTGACAGAGGATGGTGGGAGTCTGCAAATGATCGGGATGGTTGGAAGACTTTAGGGGAGACCTTTGCCCAGCAGTGGGACAACATAGGTTAAATAAAAAAAAAAAAAAATTAAAATCATGTCTTCTAACAGTAAAATGTTCCATCTACAATATTCAAGGTACTTTCCCTCCTTGTGGCATATCCGTGGGACTATAATAGGTACCTATACAGTACAGATAAGTTAAAAACAGCAAATATTATCAATAAAATAAAACAGTATGATAATAAAGGAACAACATCTTCATTAGATTTTTAGTATGATTAATTTTTGTGTTCTGATACAGATTGTTTCTTTTCTTTTTTCATGTGTTAACTTTTAGTATATTATGATGTTTTGTAATCCTAGATAGTAAGCATTTTGGTTGTTACTGTATAGCTACTATCAAACTATGTATAAATAAATAAACAAAGGATATTCAACTTATCAGGGAAAACACTTGACTATAAAAAATAATAATAATTCTAATACTTACTACATTGGTTCAGGCACCCAAAGTGTGTCTTGGCCTCTGATACATTCGCCACTTTCTTCTGTCCATCGCTGGATAATAATTCTAATAATCATCATTAGTCATCATCATCATAATCATAAGTAATCAACCAGGTATATCCAATTGTTTGCAGGTTAAAATAGCGGTGTACTATGAGTCCCTGTGTCCGGACAGCAAGCGGTTCATAACTAGCCAGCTGGCTCCCGTGTGGAGAGACTTCAGAGGTGCTGTGAAGGTCAAGATGGTGCCCTACGGAAAGAGCACGGTAAGTGACCTCATGACCTCTGACCTTTGACCCCTTACCTTTTATTTATCAGCTAGAAGAACTTGAGTTCAAAGTAACGAGCGTCAAGATGATGTGCACACTAAGTGTGACAGAATGTATTTGACCTCTGACCTATCATTTGCCAGCTAGGTCAGATCAACAGTTACGTATGTCAGGAGGTCAGCTATGTTTGACCTCTGGCTGTTTAGTAACACTTAAGGAGTATCCAAGGTAATTTATACATGATATGAATGAGATATATTTTATTTATTACGGGTAACAAACATCTTGTGAACCTGAATTTTATAATTATTATTTATCATTTATAACATAAAATAAATTTATTCAAATAACTATTACGGCTAAGTACATGATACATAAAATAATAACAAAAAATCTTACTTATTTAACTATAAATTAGGCCTAATAAATATTAGGACTTACTTAATTTTATAATACAGCAACCATCATTGCACTGCTGGACAAAGGACATAGGTACTTATAGATGATTTCATGACTACCTGGTATCAGTATCATTTATTTCATCTATAAACAAGCGCTTAGATATGTCTTAGAATACAATATTTGAAATTAATAGGATATAAACATAATTGTAGAAGGTAGGTACATTATTACTCATTTTACATCATTTTAGGTAAACACAAAATAATTTATTATCTGCTCAAGCTTTGTCAATATTTAATTTTCAAAAATGTTCTTTTACTTAACCTAAAAATTCAATGTCATCCAGCAAAACGCCGAGCGAGGATTCCCGCGTATCTTCGAGGACGCGCGAGCATTTTTTGTCAGGTTCACTTTATTGTAATAATTTGAATTAATTTTAATTTTGTGTGTTAATAAAATCCTCTCCGCTGCGCTCCGTTCCGTCTGCACTGACCCTAAGGCGGCCGCGGAAATTATGGGCACATGAGACTTCACAACTCTATGTCTCAGGGTGACGGGCGCAATGCAATGCAGCGTTGGTCACGTGCTTAGAGAACGTGATCACCGCGGCCGCTGCGGTATTGCAGTTGTAATAGGTAGAGGTTACCGCTTAACATCGGGTGGCCGTTAGGCTAGTCTCGTCATTAAATCGCATAAAACAATATTGTTTTCCATTCCAGCATGACAAGGTGAACGGCAAATGGCAGTTCATCTGCCACCATGGCCCAGATGAGTGCTACGGCAACAAGCTCCAGTCCTGCATCCTGAAGGACAAGCATCTCCAAGACACTGACAAGATGGACCTCGTCATCTGCCTGATGGGGCAGACTAACCCTGACAAGTCTTTGGACACGGTAATTTAACCTTTACAACTGATTTTATAAAGCGTCAGTAGGTAACTGGTTTTTATGCTGTACGACAGTGGTCAGAGTCACGTAATCCTGTTCGATTTGACGCTTCACTGCCTGGGGCATTGTTAGAACAAGCCTTAACTTGATTTTTCTTCCCAGTGCCTCTCCCAACACAACAGGCTCGCGGAGTCAGACAAGCTGAAGAAGTGTGCGGCTGGCGACCTGGGAGATAGCCTGCTGGCGGCTTACGGAGACAAGACCGACCAGGTGCTGAGGCCGCTGGCGTTCGTGCCCACGGTCGTTATCAATGAGGTGAGATCTTTTAAGCCCTCCTCGCTCCCTCATTAGGGCTTCAATCAAATAGGTAATTTCACTAAGAGACTATCAGGTGGGAACCCCAGTGAACAAACATTATAATAGGTACCTACCTACATGTCACAGAGAATGTAAATATAGAGTATATCATAATGTCAGATTATGTCAAAATGTCAGAGTATGGTAAAATTATAGAGTTTGTAAAAATGACATAGTATGTCAAAAATTACAGAGTAGGTAGGTATATCATGTTAACAGAATATGTCAAAAATTAGAGAGTATTATTAACATTTATCCTAGTATTTATCGCGTTATTATGGGGCGAAGCACCCTAATATGCATAGCGCTGTCTGTCTATTTGACGATTACAACCGAACGCGTTGACCGATTTACATGAAACTCTTTGTTAGCACCGTCTTTATGAGAGAAGGTGACTGATTGATTTTGGTGACACTAGGGTCACAGGGACCGGAGTTATTGTGATCTCAAAAGGTCACCAAAAAATAAAGTCTTCAAATGGCCGAAAACGTCGAAAAACCCAAAAATGCCATTTTTGACCTTTGGTGACATTGTGAGGCTTTCGCCCCCTTTTCTGGTACCCCCGTACCAATGCTTGTATACCTATATTATTGCCCGTCGTTTAGACAGGATTGCACCCATCGTGGTCCCGGGAAGACTGTGTTTACCCGGTTTAATATGTAAATAAGAAAGTATTTTATTAAAAAATTATGTAATCGTGAGTGTTCTCTCTCTTTCTATAATAATAAATTATTTTCCAGAAATTCGACCAGGCCATGCAAGACGAAGCATTCACCGACCTGAAGGCCGTCATCTGCAGAGTCGCGGTCAACAAGCCGTCCGTCTGCTAAGACATCATTGTCGCTATTTATCGAGGATACTCTATGGCCTAGAACCTAGATTCTTCAATGAGTCGTAAAATGTAAAAAAAATATTTATTTGTAAACAAGAAATATTTTATTATCTTACTGTAGTGTATGCGATACTATTGATACTATTGCATACATACGCTGTCTCGTGTGTCCTATGTATTGGCTATCGAACTGTCACTGACACCATGAGTAGCTGTCATGGGAACCGGAAGAGCTCACTGGCAGAATTGTGACCGAACGATGGCCGCCAACACGGCTGGCCAAATAACTTACGAATTTATAAATTAACTTGACACTGGCGGAATTGTGTTAAACCAAACACAAAAGGCCATAAAAAAAAAGACAAGAATTGTGACCGCCAAAAAATAAGAAGAGCCGGAAAAGCGGCAGGCTGATTATGTATTCCAAACGTGATATTTTGCTTTTATATACAACAAAATCGACCGTTGACTGCAATGATCGCGAGATTTACGCCTGTTGCAGCGTTGATCGCGAGATATACGCCTGTTCCAAACCTGTCGCGAGATACGTAACCACCCTGCCGGTATGGCGAATGTAGTTAAAATATAAGTACGAGGGCATTGTCGAGGCAGTGTGTAGGTAATAATATAGATCTTAGCAACCCCTACATTAATCTTACGAACTACGTTATTTACTACAATGTTAAATCAACTTTATTTAAAAGTAAAATGGTTTACCAGCCTCCACAACAAGTTAACAATCATTTAGTATCTAGGTACTTACCTACTATTGAGCCTCATGATGTAGCTATCTCCCGGCTTCCTTTTAACTTTGCCGTAGTCGGGATAAAAGGTCGTACTAACGATGTGTAGAATTTAGGATTCTAGGCCACAATAGGTTTAAGAGATCACGTTTTAATTTTAGCTAAGTACAATGCACTTAAGTAGAGTTCGCGCAAAACTTCTTGAGCTCTGTGAAGTTAGCTTCAGTGACTGCGCAGTACACAGTTTTTAGGGCGTTGAGGGGAAGGAATGATAAAAGGGGTACGAGAGGGGCTCAGTCTGTGAAACTAGGGTTGCCAGCGCGAGTTTTGGTGTATTTTCGTTTTATCTAGCACACATTTTACTATGCATTTATTTATTTTTCAATTTTTAAAGCAAACATATTTAAAAATCAATTATTATATTAAATTAAGGATCAATAAAAACTGAAATGCTAGAACAAATTCACCTTTATTTATCGCAAGAAACCTATTAATATAAAATTTCTATAGTGTAGCAAGATTACTTATAACCTAGTTGGCAATATTGAATGAACATGTCAACATGCGCAACTTTGCATTTGCCGCAACGTTCACAGAGCTCAAGAAGTTTTGCGCGAACTCTACTCACGACACGAATTTAAAACTTTCAATAATTTTATATTCTTTATACACTAATAATATGAATTACGGATTAAATATCAGTACTTAGCAATGTTTTTTATTGAATACCAATTCATATAAGAATAGGAACTAATCTAGAGGGACCGTCTTTCGGACCATTTGTTCCCCATGCATCGACCCCTGCCGTGTCGACTTCCTGCCGCATAGACTCCTACCATGTCGTCTTCCCGACGAATCCTGTACTGCCGTGTCGACTTCCCGCCGCATAGACTCCTACCATGTCGTCTTCCCGACGAATCCTGTACTGCCGCGACGACTCCTGCCATGTCGTCTTCCCGACGAATCCTGTACTGCCGTGTCGACTTCCCGCCGCATAGACTCCTACCCATGTCGTCTTCCCGACGAATCCCGTACTGCCGTGACGACTCCTGCCATGTCGTCTACCCGACGAATCGAGTACTGCCGTGACGTCTTCCCGACGAATCGAGTACTGCCGTGAAGACTCCAGATGTTACGTCTTCCCACTGCGTTGACCACCGCCGTGTCGATTCTCGCCGCTTCAACTCCCGTCGTGTCGACCGTTAACTATTTGTATTTTTTCTGCAGACAATTTTGTCTCGGCTATTTACAAGCTTTTAATTAGCTTGCAATGGTTGTAGGTACGTTCGCTGCAGCAGGCGTAACTCTCGGGACCATCGCTGTCAATGGTCACTTTTGTAGCATATAAAAAAAAATATAGGTATGTATGTTTGAAAACGATTGACCGCGAGATATGCCTCTCCTCTCTTGCCCGTGGATGCATTAACCATCTACCAAGGAAAACCTCCGGAAGATGGGCAGCAGCGACTTTCGGAGGGATCCCTTAGCAGCACTCTTATTGCATCCATGGGCATGAGAGGAGCGGTAACATTTTGCTGCCGGCACCCCATACGCCTGTTGCAAACTTGTCGCGTGATACATTATCTCACTGAATGCAATGCAGACTTTTTAGCGGCAGAAATACGTAGGTCCCCGGATGAACTCATCACAAAAACTACTACAAACATTGTTTCCTTCGAAGATTGTTTATTTAGAAGAATGATGCCCCTCTTACCCGTGGATGCAGTAAGAATCTGCCAAGGGATACATCCGCAAGATAGGCAGCAGCGTCTTTCCGTGTATCAACATCCCAAACTGCGCTCGCCGACCCGCCTGCCAAGCGTGGCGAGTGTGGCAACAACCCCTTATGATCAGTACTTGGATCTCCAAGTCCATCAGGGAGGCCTTTGTCCAGCTGAAATGATGATTTACAAATCAATCATCAAATTGAAGACTTGAGAAGTCTCCTATGTAGTAATTAATGGCTTCAATAGATTGTGAGAGATAATGAAAAACTACATAATAAGAGTCTACTCAATGGATACAATAACTAATGCGGGTAAACGAGTACTAGAGTGGAGACCGCGACTCGCCGAGCGCAAAGTCAAGGTCAATAAGTGTTTATTACAAGCCACATGCCGTGGGGTGCCGGCAGTAGAATGTTACCCCTCCTCTCCTACCCGTGGATGCAGTAAGAGCCTGCTAAGGGACACCTCCGGTAGATGGGCAGCAGCGTCTTTCCGTATATCAACATCCCATACTGCGCCGCCAAGCGTGGTGAGTATGGCAACTACCCCTCATGGAGATCTATGAGGGAGGCCTTAGTTCAGTAGTGGACGTTTTACGGCTGAAATGATGATGATGACAAGCCACATAGAATAGTCAATCTGCAGTGTGACACCCACTGGCAGACGGTAAGATGCAATGGCGTAGATCTGTCATATGTCCAACAGTGGACTGATATGGACCGAGGGTATTTCAATAAAAGACTTGCCCAGATTCAGTCTATATTTACAAAATCTTATTAATCTTACAAAGTATTGTGTTACAATCATTTTAAATAAACCTTACTAACAAAGTTGTTGATACTATCTAATGTAAGTATTAAAAAATATTAGGCAGAATAAAGCATTTCAGTTCAGCTTTGCAAATTTAACTTTTGGATCAAGTTATTCTTCGATACGATAATGTATCTAAGTACTGATGACTAAATTTCAATTGCTAGCCCGTCATGTAGATTAACAGAAACTATTGGACACGTATTTTTTCTTTTTCAACGTAATCCAAAAATAACCACGATACATTACATCGAAATGTCGCGTGACGTCACACGCGCCGACATGCCTCGGTACTGTATTATGACGTCACGCTAAACTTCTAAGTATTGTTCATTTTGTAAAATCGGGAATTACCCATTATATATATTAGTAGTATTGTAACGTCGAAGATTATTCCGACACGTTTCGATTTTTCAAGGAAATCATCATCATGGGATCGATAGCCCGTGGGCGCGTGGGGCCGACGTGACACTGACATGACATTTACAGTATAATTCCCGTTTTTACAAAATGAATAGTACCTATATCTCTTAGAATAATAACGTAATAGAAACCAGGCTAAATAGCAACAAAAATGAATCATTCTGTACTCTTTTTACTTATGGCATTATAAACGAGTTTGAAAGAGATGCATACACAGTCATACTCTTTGGAATTTACAAGGATGGCGTATATAAACAGTTGTTCTAAAAAAATGTTCCGTTTTAATTTTAGAACGGTACTATCTTAATAGCTAATATCATTTTAGTCCGTACATTTTAATTAGTTATAGCTGGTTAGCGCTACAACAGAATCGCCACCATTGACTATACAAAACATAATAAACTTAATTTTCCGGATTTTATTCAATGCTATTTATAAAATCAAAAATCACGTAAATTTATCATGATTTGAAATGGCGTAGTGGACTGTTGACGGAATGAAACGCAGGGTTTAGTAGATAAAGGACCAATTCATAAAATGGCTTACGGCAAAAAAAAGGACCTATTCTCGGAATGGCTTATTCTTCAAAGGACTTGTTCTCATACCTCATTCTCCAAAAGACTTATTCGTAAAATGTCTTATTCGTGTAATGACCCATTCTTAAAATGGCCATTTTTTTAAATTGCTGCCAGCTTTAACGTGTAACGTTTTCAAATTTTGTTTTTTCAATTTATTAATAAAAAAATTCAATTATTTAACAAAAAATAAAGAAAATTTATAAAAAAATCAATATTCATTGTGTAGTAATTAAACCGCTTTATATTTAATATCATTTTTGTCCTCTAAAAATCTAAGTCGTCCCTCAAATTAATAACTCAGCCGCAACCAATGAGTAAATATAATGATGTACTCAATGAATGTACATATAAAATATAAATAAGCATGAATAATTAAAACTCGTCCTACATTACTTGAGCATCAAAATGTATTTCCAATTGTCATCAAATATGTTGAATGATCATCAAATACATCTAAAATTGTAATCTTATCTAAAATATAAAATAATATAACATAAAATAAAATATAACCGAAAATCACTTACATAATCTGAGGACAGTCGAAATTTATTTTGAATTTCCCGCCAAGAGTTTAACGTTGAAATTTGAAACCAAAATAAATATTATATGCCATTAGTTCGGCGACTTCAGCAAAGATGTTAAAATACAGTATACATATATTGCAATTATTATTCCTTATTTTTCCTTGTACTTATTTACAAAGTATGTATAGGTACTTTGACACTGATTTTTGCATGTGCAAGCCGCGCCAAGCCATAATCGAAACAAAAAATAATGCAAGCAATTTGTGGGTACTCTAATTTTTTTCTTTCTTTAATTTTTCTTTAATAAATGATGATTTGTAAGTATTTTCCCTATTTATACTTATTTCTTCATTACATATTTCATTTAAATTTGGATTATTTTACCTTTTTAAAATACTCTTGAGTTAGGTACTGGTTTTAGGAACAAAGTGCATTCATAGTTTCATTAAAGAACACTTAGAAAAAAAGGCCATATCGAGAATAAGTCCTTTTAAGAATAAGTCTTTCTGCGAATGAGTCCAAAACTGAATAGGGTATTTCACGAATAGGGCATTTTAAGAATGAATCATATCGCGAATAAGTCCATAAACGAATAGAGGTCATTTCGCGAATAAGTCCAAAATCTACTAAACCAAACGCAGTTCGATTCCCGTCGCGGGACAACATTACATTCTTATTTTAAATATCAAAAAGACGGGCATTTATCGCATAATCTCTCTCTCTTATCTCGTCCACTGCTGGACATAGGCCTCCCTAATCTACCAGCAGGCACTGATCATGACGTTGCCATACTCACCACGCTTGGCAGGCGGGTACTGGATGCACGGATAGACGCTGCTGCCCATCTGCAGGAGGTATGCTTTGAGAGATTCTCACTGCATCCAGGGGCAAGAGAGGAGAGGCATAATGCGGGTAGTTCCCATATGTTCTAAGGAACATGACGTCATCGGACAGAATAAGATATTTTTTTGTTATTTTGTGCTATGTATGTAATACTTTTATTTCTCAAATTTTGTTAGGACAAGGTAAATGAGACCTCTTTAAGATTATCTTATCAACAATCATACTGGCTTTTATTATTTTGTATCTTTAGGATTTAAATTGTAATAAAACCTTCATGATACATGACGAAACAAAGTAGGTACTTAAAAACTACTTGCTTAGGTTGACTCTTAAACTCTTTGACAACCGCCAAGACTACAAGGGGGTTTTCATTAAGTTTCATTGTTTTTTAGGGTTTCGAAGTAAATAAAGAAACCCTTATAGGTTTTTTTTACATTTATAACACCTATGTGTTGTTTTTAGATTTATGGGTTTTCACCTTACGTGTATGGGAGGTACCCCATGTAAAAACGTAGGTAGTAAATTTGAGGTTTCGTGTTAGCAACACATTCAAATGTCAAAGTCAGAGTACCTTGTAATATGATGGTATGTCGTAGAAAAAATAAAGTCTATGGGTTGGATCAGTGTCTATGGTTCAAAGAGGAAAATGACGGGAAGTCATTGTATTTTCGGAAACGACTCTGTTTCGTTTTCTAATAATTATTTTTTCTAAAGGAGATGTTTCACGAATGTATGGAATCCAGGCTACCTAGGTGTACACATGCACAAACATGGCTAAATATATGTTAAACATTTTCCCACTATCAGTTTTTTAATATTTTGCTTCATTTGATGCATTTTCCTAAAAATAACTAGCCAAGTCGAGCAACACAAAACTGTAGAATAATATGGCGGACCAATACAATTGGTGACGTCATTTTGACAGCTGTTGACATAATAGTGAAATGATTGATTTACGATAGAGGCTAAATCAACTCAACCTGAGGTATTTCGATTTTCGAGTACCTCAGGCTACCTACATAAACTACATTACGCTATGGATGGAGTTAAACGAGAATTATTAATCGAACGCTAAATGTTGAAGACCTACCTACTGATAAAAAATTTCAAAATCTTCAACTCAAACGCGTAAAACCATTTGTCAAAATCATTAGGCAGTGACAGTTACAAGAACAGTTATTAGAAACTGTCTTGGCTGCCTAGGAAAAATGTTACCAGTGATAATTATACCTCGTATTTAAAACATTAATAAAACAATCATTTTAGTAAAAATAAATAAAGAGTATTTTTTCCGAAATCACCGATTTTTACGCAATTTTTCATTCTGGGTACATAGACCTAGCCCATTTTGAAACATCTCCTTTGTTAACAAAACTGTATGAAAAGTCTTGTTCTGAGTAAAAGAAGAACAGACCACAGCTGAACTCTAGTTTTCCTAGGATTTCCTGCTTGAAATGTCTGAAATTGTCATCGAGATTCTGTCTCGTTTGCATATATTTATTGTGGCACTTGTCAAAGTGACATTGACTTGATTGACGCACTGAGTATTTTCTTAAAACTTGAAATGGCAGGAATGGTTGTTCGCTACATTTTGTGTGAACTAGAATGTTCTGAGACTGAGAACCCTCTACAGAGGGTGATCGGTAAATCGATACATTCCTTTAAAGGGGTTATAGAAGAGCTCGTTTCCGATTAACGGAAATTTTTAAAATATCCCTTATTTTTTAATTTTTTTGGAAATTCTCCGATTTTGAGCTGAACATTGAGATATTTTTCACTCAAACCATAATTACCTACAATAGATATTTGATGTTCTCTGGTAGATTAATGATCAAGAATTTATTTAAGATGCACATTTAGTTACGACTGCCAGAAAAAAAGTATGTTATGGTGCAAAAACAACGATCTTTATTCACGGAAAAAGATTTTCCTGACAAATGCGGTGACTTCGTGTAAAAAAATGTATGGAACGTAGCGTACAAATTGTTTTAATTACTTCCTTATTACATTAGCTACCCAAAAAGGTACAAATGTTAATGACTAATTAAGTAATTGTTGTAAAAACAAACAATTGGTAATTTTTTCACCCTGTACGAAGTGGCCTCCTGCCCGCGCCGCTTCTTGCTATAAATATCCATTATTTAGATTTTTAGGTTTCTTTTGTAGGATTTGACAGAATAATTGTCATCGCCCGTATCATCTAGCTTTTCATGGAAGATTTTGAGAAAATCTGGTACTTTTATAAGCTATTTTTGTATTTAAAGTGTAAACCCACACTAAGGTATGATTTATAGAAAATGAAAAATGCAATCAAAATTTTGTCTCCGACGGGACTCGAACCCGTAACGTACAGACGAACACATTTCAGCAGCCTGCGTTAAAGGACTCAGCTTATTGAACCTAACATATGCCATAGAATAAAATGATGGTACTCATTTTATTCTATGGCATTATGTTAAGTTCAATAAGCAGAGTCCATTTAATTTATAATTTTACCATGCTATTTTTATTAATTTGATTTTGAACCTGGCAACACTAACTCTTGGTTATTGGTTAGATTGGCGGGAAAAACGCGGTTCTCAATTGCCCTTTTTCGCGAGAAATATGGAAAAAGTTTGAATGAGTTTGATAATGAGTTTTAAGAGGATTAAATTCATTAAAATCATATAAACTGGTTTCACATTAATAACTCCCAGTAGCAGAAGTAGTTACTCAGCCGGATAACGGACATTACCAATATCTTACACATGAAACCCGGGTGGCAAGCTAGTATGTAGTTCCATGGAAAAATAGAGAAGAAAATGTGTCATCTCGTTCGATGACGTCATGTTCCATAGAATAAATGGGAACCACCCCATAGTTCTACTACCAACACCCCACGCCAATCATACCGGCAAGGTGAATACGTATCTCGCGACAGGTTTGCAACAGGCGTAAATACCGCGACCATCAACGGTCAATTATGTAGTATAATCAATATATATAAAACTCTTCCATTACTGACTGAGTTACGGACACGTTACGGACCTAGAGACTTAAAATTTGGCACACATATACCTTGAGTATCTTAGTGGTGCACTAAGGAGGGAATTTTCGAAATTCCCACGGGAACGGGAACTACGCGGGTGAAACTGCGGGGTGCGGCTAGTGAAAGCGTAAAATCGACGTCTGACAGCCACGATCGCTAATTACAAGCAAACCTGTCGCGAGATACGTACAACGTACACAGCTGCCGCAGCAGTCGAGTTAGGCCCTGTCAAACAGAGAGCGTAATTAGCGCGCGTCAAGGCGCTAAAGCGTCCTGGCTTTAACGTCGTACACTGTGTGTGACAGCTTCGACGCTATTCAGAAGTCGTCCCTCACGATAACGAATAGGTACTACTACTTGGTCATGATGTCTTGATTGATTGCACTGTTCCTTGTGTTATACAAAGACGGGTATTTTCTAACACATTCTATTAACTTTACAGTCATTTTCACTAATAATTTACGAAGAACACACCCGGCGCTAACTAATATTCTGTAATAAAATACAACGCGACGTCATGACGCGGCGCTAGAGCGTCGCGTACAGTGTGTCTGCCATGAGTTGTCACTGTTAGATCACCTGCCGTTACTACTGTAGTAATAAATAGTACATGACATCTGTCAGATTTGTTACCCATGGTACCAAATACTAAGCAAATGATAGTCAAACTACAGTCACTATAGTATTATACAGCATGTCCCGTAATTGGGGTACTAAGCCGAAAGGGGGGTTTTCTACCCCCCCTGGCAAACAACGTTTGTTCTACGACTTTCTTGATTTTAAAGTTTTTCAGTGGTAAGATAACGTTCAAAGTTTATACCAATTTCATAAGAGTGACAACCTTGTTCTCAGCTGTTACGGGCAATGACCTATTGACCGCCGGGGATTCCCGCGGCGCGCCCGCAACGCGCTTGTGCGTATATTGAGTGTGGGTATAGGTGCGTGGTGTGCGTAGGCGCGTAGGTATGTATTACGGATACACGTCTGTTATACATTAGGGTTGACAGCGACTTGGAAAACTTGTAAAGATATTTAATTTTGTATGGAAACCTGAAAATACGTTTTTCTGAAATCTTTCTTCGCCTTTGCATTCCTTTGGTGGGAGGTAATTTGCAGCTCCTGGCTTCATACACCAGTTACGGGACACCTTGTATAGTTAAGTGTTTATTTTAGTACCAAACTATCCGCTAGAAGCGGATATCATACACTTTTTTAACTACAGTCGCTAGCGAGTATAGATTGTGAAAACTCATGGTAGACCTACTGGTAGCGCGCTGGCGCTGTTCGACAGGTTATAGCCTGTTCAGTACAACACAACGCGACGCTATAACGCGGCGCTAGGCCAGGACGCTTTAGCGCCTCGACGAGCGCTAATTACACTCTGTTTGACAGGGCCTTTAGGCATCGTCCTAACAGAACGCGACTACGCGATTATCGCGCGAGTAAGCGATGCGACCATCGTGTGGTCGCGATCAAACATTCCAGTCGCGCGTCCGCCGGTTAGGACACCTATTGTTTGACGGGGCCTTAACGGACCACAAACACAAGCAGCACATTACTTCCCGTGCCAGCCCTTCTTATGGATCCGGCTGCGATGCGTCTTCATCTCCTTCTTGCTGCCGGTCACGTGGCCGCAGATGCTGCAGGCGAACTTGTCGTCCATCTCACTGCAGCGCTTCTGGTGATCCAGCAACGCCCTCTTACTGTCCAGATTGAGTGCGCACGCGCCGCAGGTGAACACATTCGGATCCAGCTCGTGCGTCTTTAGATGGTACAGCAGAGACATGTTGTATTTCGACCTGATACAATACGAAATATATTTTTAAATAAATAATTAATAAACAAATGATAATAATATATGATTTATACAGCGTCAGCAACTGGCAATCATGCTGTACGGGACGCTGCAGTGCTTGGGACATTGTTAGATGGATTAGGCTTGCCCAGCACCTATACCATCCGGTTAGTCGATGTTTCCTCCACCGTTAAAGCACGTGTCGAGTGTGCACATACATTTTTCAAGATAGAAATATCCATTGGTGCACGAACGGTCAAACCCACGACCTTCGGATTGAAAGTCGGGGGCACATACCACTCGGCCAACTAGGCTGCTGTTGATGATGATGCTAATACGTAACGATTATTGCCAATTTTCAAAGAGAAACAAAGTTAAAATTCCATCATTTCAGCCATTAAACCTCCACTGCTAAACACAGGCCTCCCTCATGGATCTCCATAAGAAGTAGTTGCCATACTCACCACGCTTGGCAGGCGGGTTGGTAAGCGCAGTATCGGATGTTGATACACGGAAAGACGCCGCTGCCCATCTTCCGGTAGTATCCTTTAGCAGGCTCTTACTGCATCCATGGGCATGAGAGATAACATTCTACTGCCAGCATGGGGTGCTGGCGGCAAATTAAAATTTAATCTCAGCTAACTAGACTTGATCGGTACCTGTAGCTGCAGAGTGGGCACTTGTATTTTTTCTCGTTTAAATGCTTGCAATGACGCCTGTGGAGTTGTGAGACGCTAGCATTGAATCTCAGCTAACTAGACTAGATCGGTACCTGTAGCTGCAGAGTGGGCACTTGTATTTTTTCTCGTTTAAATGCTTGCAATGACGCCTGTGGAGTTGTGAGACGCTAGCATTAAATCTCAGCTAACTAGACTAGATCGGTACCTGTAGCTGCAGAGTGGGCACTTGTATTTTTTCTCGTTTAAATGCTTGCAATGACGCCTGTGGAGTTGTGAGACGCTAGCATTGAATCTCAGCTAACTAGACTTGATCGGTACCTGTAGCTGCAGAGTGGGCACTTGTATTTTTTCTCGTTTAACCTCTGCTGTGTTTAGTCAAGGATCCTGTACAGTACCGTCGTATGCCTTGTCAAGGATCCTTGCTAGAACGACTCTCGTTACTATTTGTTGAAAAATAAACTCTAAGTATAAGAAAAAGGGCTGTTTGTTTATTTTTGCCAACAGTTACTGAACTAATGAACGATAAAACGGGGTTAGGTCAATTGACCATACTGAAAAAGTTCACTCCCAGGCTCATTCAAACTTTCGAGTCCGTTGGGCACCAGCCTAGAGAATTAGTGTGTAGATTTTAACGATTATTTGAGAAAAAACCATTATCAAGTTAAGTGATGATACATTTTACTGGTTATTTAGTAAATTCAGAACACCTATTGTTTATTGATAATGCGTAAATACTGTTCAAATTACCAAAATTTACTTTTCAAACTTACTAATAGGACCGTTAGGATGCCGCAACTTTTTTCTTTCAAAGTATTTCTATAATTTTCCAAAAGATACCCAAAGACTTTAGTATCAATTTGAAGCTAATTTTATCCAGAATCTAAAAACATATACAGTTACGCAAAATAATTCAGTAAATCTGTGAAAAACTAAACTTTTCAAAACACTGTTATGAATTGCACGCACACAGACGCAATAATATTTGCGCGCGGCGAGTGTACGTACACGCAACGGCAGCCATGCATTTTCGGTATTGCCCAGGGTGTTTCTTTTTTGTAACAATAAGATCGAATTTTACTTGCTACTACCTGCTTGTCTTTTTATGTTTATGGTAATATTATTTATCCTCCCCCTACGAAATGTAAAGTTTACATATTGTAGGTAGGTAGATACATTTACTTACATATAGATTTCTTTAGTTTTTTTACTACGAAATGAAATAATTAACAGAATAAATTTTCGCCCAAAATTACCTATTACTCAAATAATAGGTAGGTATAGTCTAGACTATACCTACTTATTTAAATATATTAAATAGCTAAGTATCTAGATACTTAGCTATTTCAGATATCAAGAGTATGATTTTTAAGGCCAATTTAAAATTTCTCCGGCTTTAGCTATGCTTACATACTTACCTATTTATGTAGATGAATACCTACTACATAAATAATACGTAGCTACATATTTGTTATAGTAAATTTAGGCAATAAAGGTATTAGGAATCTGATAAGTAGGGAGGTTGTACCCACCTATTGAGTGATGTTAGGAAAACAACATGCTGTATGTTGATACTACACTGACTTGGACCAATGATGGCGCTTTACGCAGTCACGTGACTACCAGGATCCTTGACAAGACATACGAGTAATCAAACATGGCCGCAAATGGCACTCTACGCGGTCACGTGACCACAAGGATCCTTGACAAGACACACGAGTGACAAAAAAATACACGCACACATACGTACTAAAGCTTCAAATAAACGCTTTTGATGACGAATTTAGATTATCGTTTGTAGATTTATTTTGTATCTGTGATACACTAATGGATAATTTGAATGAAAAGCCTTATATTTTTACTCTCTGGTAGCATAAACACATTGTTTACAAGACAACAACCTAGGCCAACAAGTGTTTTCAAATATGAATGTCCTTACTACGTCATTTTGCTTTCTTTTTAGTAAAAATATAATTTTCTTTATTGTAAACGGTAAAATAACAGTGTTTATGACTTGTTTAGTATATTATCTATCAAAATAAGTAACAAGAAGCAACGTAGGCAAACTTATTTCATTACGAGTGCGATACAAAGTTGAGTGATGAAACTGGACGAATGGCGGATTTTGTGTAACTTATCCAAATTTTTAAACTTGTATGTGCAAATATTATTACACCAAGTAAGATGTTTTATTTATGTTAGAATGTCATTTACTTATTTGTCTGTATGAAATAAATTAATTCTTTGGGAAAAAAGAAAACAAGTATCCTATATTTACGTTTATATTATTAGGTAGGCGAAAATTGGCACGTAAGTTGGATTCATCGCCCTGTGATATAAAATTAAAACAGAATATAAGTAAAACAAATGGTATAAAATACCCGTAAGTTATCTGGCTTTCTATAACAAAAACAATAAAAAGGTCATTCACAGCAAAATTTTGAAATACTTTGAAATAAAAAATCATCGAGAACCGCGCCGCGCGTGCCTTAAAAACCCGGGCACACAAGGGTATCGCACAGCGCGCAGCTTGGTCATCCCAGAGGTTAAATGCTTGCAATGACGCCTGTGGAGTTGTGAGACGCTAGCATTGAATCTCAGCTAACTAGACTTGACCGGTACCTGTAGCTGCAGAGTGGGCACTTGTATTTTTTCTCGTTTAAATGCTTCCGTTGATGCCTGTGCAGTTGTGAGACGCTCGCTGTGGTGTACCCGCATTCCTTGCAGATCTGATATATCCGCGTGGAGGCTTTCTCCTTCTGCTTGTCTAAGTCTTTGTCGTGCGTCCGCACGTGGATTTTGTGTGCTGACCTGTTGGGAAGATGCGACGAATTAGTTGCATTATATGCAATATAATATTGAAAAAGAAAAAAATACTAAAAAAGACTCCAACCATGGTAAATGCAGTACATGCAGTAGAAATCGAAATCCGTAACTCCCTGGAAGACATCGATGACGGTACACATTGGAGGTATTCCTTAGTAGGCCCTTACTCCACCGGCATGAGAGGAGGGGTAACATTCTACATTCATTATTCATTCATTAAAATTTGTCTGTACCTACCTGTTTTCGCTAACGTGCCGGCAGTACATGCAGTAGAAATCGAAATCCGTAACCCCTTGGAAGACATCGATGACGGCCTTCTTGGTCTTCTTCTTAGGCCTCTTCGATTTGTTCTCGCGCTTGATCAGCTTCTGCAGCGGCATATCGTCCTCGTCGGTCTCGTCGGAGACGGAGAGCGTGTCTATGTGCGGCTCCTGGAGGATCACGTCGTCCTCGTCGCTCGACGTGAGCAGGCTGATCGGCTCCGCCGGCGGGTTGCGTTTCTTCGGTGTTCTGCAACGAAAGTTTCATTTTTTTTTTTTTTTAGTAGTTTACAAATAATACATAATTGTACCCTAATAATATTACAATCTAGCCAAGTAGGCCAATGAGCAATTTAACTTTGACTTAGTTTTATAAAATAAATTATATCTAAGAATGTGTCCAGTGGCACTTTTCTTAATGTCTCTATTTAAGGGGAAGACACTATGTTCTTGTGTTCTTTTTTGTGAAAGTTTCATTTAAGGTTTCATTTTAAGTACTAGCCTGTGTTATTCAAATTCTACGTACCTATTTATATTACCTTATACTTTTTATTGTCTTAGCTTTAGTTGTTTTTGGTAATATAATTAATAGAATCAGGCGTTACTTTGCGGAAATCCATATTATTATCCAGTCAACATCTCGGCGTTTAACCTGAAGATGCCTCGCGGAGAGGCGAAACACGTGTCGTCGTGTTGGTTTGGGTATGCATGTTGCACTAACAGCCTGGTTCCCCCTGCATGTGCATAATTAGCGGGCGGGAGGGCGGTGCATATGCATCTCAGCATTAGCGGAATTAAAACTAGATATTTTCATTGTTTGCCGTTTTTGGTAATGTTTGTCATATTTGAAATTGATCTTTATATTCATTCTTCTTCTTTTTTCTCTTCTTTTTCTCTTAACGCACATAATAGAGTAAGCTATGTACACTTCAATTGTCGTCTGTATCAGATCAATACCTATATGCATGTGTTTTTTTATAATTTGTAAATACTTTCGATGTCAGTGTACTTTTAATAAATAAATAAATAAATAAAGATATGTCTTAAAAATATACACCGTATTTGCCCATGTTGTTTACATACTCACCCGTGGTCAACAGGGTTGATTGCGCTTATATAACTACTACTTATGTACTATTTCTGTGTTTAGTAATACTTTAGTGTAATTGTTGGTGTCCTAAATAAATAAAAATAAATAAATAGTGATACTAACTTGTTAAGCTTTCGCGATTTGTTAACATATTTTTTAGTTTTAAAATTACAGGATTTTGTCGCGTACCTTTTTTATTATTTTCCCGACGTGTCGAACGCATTTCAGAATTCTTGGTCGCGGGAGGACTGTCGCTTTGTGACGATAGTGATACTAGCCGCACCCGGCAGTTTCACCCGCGTAGTTCCCGTTCCCGTGGGAATTTCGAAAATCCCTCCTTGGTGCACCTCTAGGATACTCAAGGTATATGTGTGTTAAATTTCAAGTCTCTAGGTCCAGTGGTTTAGGCTGTGCGTTGTCTGTCAGTCACTCAGTCAGTAACGGAAAAGTTTTATATTACATTGATGGATCTTTGTAATGTCAGCACAAGCTTACCGGAAATAATCGGCCGGCCAATAGTTTGGATTGAAGTAAACACATTGAAGTAAAAAAAAAGTATTTTACACTGTTGCATATGACATCCCTAAGCGTATGAAGGTACCTTTATACGACGCAAGACAAAAACTGCAAAATTTTTAAAAGTTTTAGGTTATTCTACACATCATCCCAGCATAGGCAGACGTCGTCCCGCCCGCTGACAGCAGCGCCATCTACCGGGTTCAATTGTGTCGGTCCAGCTGTATAGGAGGAGTTAAACGTACGCCCTCGTGTGAGTATTTTTCACCAAATTCCAGCTTAAAATATTCCTCCTGAATTACTTTAACTATTCCCTCAGGGATCTCCGAGGTCGTAAGGCGGTTGTTGCCATATTGGCCACGCTTGGAGATGTCAATAGACGGCAAGATGGAAAGACGCCGCTGCCCATTTCGTATTCCCTGGCAGATTCTTACTGCATCCACGGGCAAGGGAGGAAACGCGACATTCTACTGCCGGCATGTTTAAGATTAAGCATGGTTAAGAGTTAGACGATGAATAAGTACTTACTATATCGACCCCATGAGGCAGACAGCAGTCTGTTACATCCTCTGTCCATTGTATATCACAGTCCCTACTCCCACCGACCTTTCCTCTCACTAAAAATTCACCCTCTTACTATATTGGCCCCCTTCACTCTCTATATCGACCCCATGAGGCAGTCAGCAGTCTGTTAGATCCTCTGTCCATTGTATATCACAGTCCCTACTCCCACCGACCCCTCCTCTCACTACAAATCCTCCCCACTCTTACTATATAGGCCTCCTACACTCTCTTCCTACCCCATCAATCACAATACCCTCCTGTCTGTGTCTGTCTCCATGCTACAACGTACTTGTCAGCAGGCGCAGTGTCGTTGTATCGATCCCATGAGGCAGTCGGCAGTCTGTTACATCCTGTGTCCAGTATATCACAGTCCCTACTCTCACCAACACCTCTTCTCACTGTAACCTCCCCCACTTCTCCCCCTCTTTCCGTCTCTTGTCTGTGTCTGTCTCGCCATGCTATACTTACTTGTCAGCAGGCGCATTGTCTTTATATCGATCCCATGAGGCAGTCGGCAGTCTGTTACATCCTGTGTCCAGTATATAACAGTCCTTACACCATCTCCTCTTCTCACTATAACCTCCCCCACTGCTCCCCTCTTTCCGCCTCTTGTCTGTGTCTGTCTCACCATGCTATACTTACCTGTCAGCGGGCGCTGTCTTTATATCGATCCCATGAGGCAGTCGGCAGTCTGTTACATCCTGTGTCCAGTATATCACAGTCCTTACACCATCTCCTCTTCTCACTATAACCTCCCCCACTGCTCCCCTCTTTCCGCCTCTTGTCTGTGTCTGCCTCACCATGCTATACTTACCTGTCAGCGGGCGCTGTCTTTATATCGATCCCATGAGGCAGTCGGCAGTCTGTTACATCCTGTGTCCAGTATATCACAGTCCTTACACCATCTCCTCTTCTCACTATAACCTCCCCCACTTTCCGTCTCTCGTCTGTGTCTGTCTCGCCGTGCTATACTTACTTGTCAGCGGACGCAGGCACTGGGCTCGCCAGCTCCGTGATGTCCACCACATCATCATCATCGTCGTCGTCCAGGTCCACCAGCTCGCAGCACTGCTCGTCCTCGGCGCGCGCCTCCAGCATCAGCGTGGGGTCGATGTCGCATTGGACACTCTCCACTACCATGAGGCAGTCGTTCGCTGGCTCCACGCCTTCCGCTGCGTCTGGAACGGATGCAGCAATAGGCTAGTCCTTAAAAAAACGGCTAAGCGCGAGTCGGACTCGCGCACGAACGCGACTTGTGAAGACAAAAAATCAAGGACTATGCATTAAGGTCAAACTAGTCGCGGAGGCAAAGTCGTCAGTGGGCGCGGCCTAAATTTATGCTATCTCACCTGACATAGTGTGTTTACCCGCGCGCTAGAATGAGATGCACAATGGTTCATTCCTAAACCGATCGCGCAAAAATATGTAAATAGACTTTTAGCACAAGGGTTATTATAGAAAAACTTGAGTGTAATGTTTTCAAAATAACAATTATTTCAGCTTTTGAATAATTAAACTATGTCGGAACGGCATTTGTTTTTGAGTTTTCTTTCTCCTTATATTATTTCGTTTCGTGCAAAGTTGAGCTAAAATCAGTGTTGAAATACGAAAGTTTAGAAGCTTATATTTTTGAAATAAATACTTTTTTTACGGTTTGGGGTGTATACAAACATAGATTATGACGAGATAAATTCATATAATCCTTAGTGTTGGATGGTTAACGTCAAACAGTGGAGTTTCCACGTTTATATGGAAAGATGGGCGACTCGTTCATCCTTAAGCTTCAAATGTACAATAAGTTACCTTCACAAAAGACTCAACTGTTCAATGAATTCGAGCAAACGCTAATATGTTTCTTTGAGTGTCATGAATTTTATCGTATCAATGAATATATAATGATAATAAATAATGCTGGACAATTTACACAGCATCATCTAGCCCCAAGCTAAGCAGGGCTTGTGTTATGGGTACTAGATGATTGATATATACTTAATACGTTACACAGATATATATATATTTTTATTATATATAGGAAAACGTCCAGAACACCCTGAACAAATATCTGCAGATCGTACAGACATTTGTACCGAGGCGGGAATCGAACCCAATTGGCTATATTTGCTTCGCAGGCGGACTTTCGCCCGCTGCGCCACAGACGTCGTCCAATATGAGTTGTGTATTTTCTGATCTCTACGCATAGTAAATAAATATGTTCCTACTGTTCACCCTGATATTTATAATTAATTTAAGTTGTATTTTACAAGAATTTATTTGTAATATTTATGACTTGCCAATGTTATGAATTGTAACGGAATGTCAACCCGGGACCACGACTGTTGAAACACAGTCGAAACGTCGGGAATAATCAAAGGTATTACGCGATAGATTCCCGTGCTTATGTTATTATATTATAATGAATTGTGATCGCGAAAGTTTATGAAAAACTATTGTAACGGTATGGTAAATAAATGTACATTGGGTTCCGTACGATTATTCGGCAAAACAACTTGCATAATCGTCTACCTGTTGCTCTAAATATCGAGCAAATAACGGCAAAAAAATCACGTTCGTTGTATCGGAGCCCCGCTCAAATATCTGTGTATATTGTAGATGCGGAGTCTTAGTAATAGAGTCCCGTTTTTCCCTTTCGGTACGGTACCCTAAAAACCCCCTACGATCAGCACATGCAGATCCATGACGGAGGCCTACGTCCAGCGGTGGACGCCTTACGGCTGAGATGATGATGATAACTGGCAAACTAAATAAAATCTTGATTTTCCATCAACATGCCAAAATTACGGATCCATAGCCAAATGTGCGAGTCGCATAATGTGCGGGCTGCGTAAAATGAGCAAATCGCAAAATGTGCAGATCTCACATTGAGCAGATCGCAAAATGTGCAGATCTCACAATGAGCAGATCGCAAAATGTGCAGATCTCATATTGAGCAGATCGCAAAATGTGCAAGCAGATCTTATATTGAGCAGGTCGCAAAATGTGCAAGCAGATCTTATATTGAAGCAGGTCGCAAAACGTTCACTGTTTTTAAGTGATACCAACGCATAGGATTTTTTTTATATTGCGTAAGCGCTTGTGGGGTGCCGGCAGTAGAATGATGCCCTTGTCTCTGAGGATGTAGCAAACTGCAGTGAGAATATGCCAAGGAACACATCCGGAAGACGGGCAGCAGCTACTTTCCGTGTATCGACATCCCGTGCTCGCCAATCCACCTGGCGGATACCCCTTTACGATCACTCCTTGGGGATCCAAGAGATCCTATGCCCAGCAGTGGGACTTGCTACAACAGAGGTGATGTTAGTTACCTTGCCCGACAGACAGTTCTATGAACACTGGCACATGCGGCTCGATCACCATCTCCTCGATATCCTGTGAAGGAAAAGAACGTTTTTATACGCCCGCGCAGTTCCCGTTCCCGTGGGAATACTGGGATAAAATATAGCCTATGTTATAAGGTATTTTTTTTTGGAATTAAAATGTAAACCCACACTAAGTCTTAGGTTTGCTGTAAGAAAACTCTTTTAGGGTTAAGCTCGCCTTTGTACATAACTAATAAGTATACAATGTTTTTTAAGTTATTTCTTTGTGTACAATAAAGAATTTAAGAATTAAGAATTTAAGTTATCATTTACAGAAATGAAAAATGCAATCAAAATGTTTGTCTCCGATGGGACTCGAACCCGTAACGTTCAGACGAACACCTTTAACGCAGGCTGCCTTTACCGTTCGGCCACGGAGCAATTAACCGTCGGCTCGAAAATCTTGACTGCCTTTATCGGTTTCGAACCGAGTGGCGACATCTAGCAGAAATCCTTAGAGATATTCTTGCCCACTGTCCGACAACAAGTAGTCAGTAGCAGTAAAGAGAAATTTTGATTGCATTTTTCATTTCTATAAATGATACCTTAGTGTGGGTTTACACTTTACATACAAAAAATAGCTTAAAAAATGAACTAAAGCGACATCTCTTCACTGCTACTGACTACTTGTTGTCGGACAGTGGACAGGAATAATATCTCTAAGGATTTCTGCTAGATGTCGCCACTCGGTTCGAAACCGATAAAGGCAGTAAGATTTTCGAGCCGACGGTTAATTGCTCCGTGGCCGAACGGTAAAGGCAGCCTGCGTTAAAGGTGTTCGTCTGAACGTTACGGGTACGAGTCCCGAGACAAAATTTTGATTGCATTTTTCATTTCTATAGCCTATGTTGTTCGCTGTTAAAGTAGCTCTCCATTGGTAAGGCGTAAAAGCCTAAGATATTACTTAGATATCATTATATCATACTCTGGCATACAACATACACCTTGACAAAAGCCTCAAAGATTCATTTTCATTTATACAAATATTATAACAAGATAAACCGGCGGGAATCGAACCCGCAACCTCATTGCTTGCTTACAGCAAGGTTGTCAAAGATGAAATAGGAACAGATTCAGAACAGAGCCTTATATGTAAGAGTGACGTGGGTTCCGGAATGTCACCCCTCCTCTCTTGCCTGTGGATGCAGTAAGAATCTGCCAAGGGATACCTCCGAAAGAAGGGCATCTGCGTTTTTCCGTGTATCAACCGTAGCTCTTAAACGAGTAGACCGATCGGCAGTTTTTATTTTATTTAAAAGCGGGATGAACTATCGTATGTTTCCAAATATACCCGATATTGGTATCAAATGGAAGGAAATGATGTGTAGAATGCGAAACTGAGGAAACACATCACAAAACTTGACTATCTGGTAGTATTATGATAAGATATCATCCAGGGTGTTGGGAGGGTCCGGGTCATGGCGGCGACCTGGCGTTCAGTCTTCATGTTGGCAATCTGCTAGTATGATTACATGGTAATGTTTTTTTTTTTTTTTTTTTTGTGATTGGCAAAGATAAAAGTATATTCTTTTATTGTAGAGCAATTTGTGCTTGTGACTTTTTTAAATTTTATAGGTGTCGACATAATTTGAAGCAATAAAAACTAGGTAGTCTATTAAAAAGAGATTATTTCTGCTCAGAAACACATGTCAACGAAAAATATTGAAATACATAATAAAATAATACTTTCAAATAATATTTCAATAGACCTTTATAAGTACATAATATAATCGTGACCAAATTATTCAATACGAACTACCACATAGATTCACGACACACGAAAATTCATACTTAGACCAAATATACGTACGTAAATGAATTATGTCCTATTTTATGAACTATAAAAGATATCGTAATTATAAATTGGGGAAATACAGTAGTAGATAAATAAAATAAATAAATAAATAATGCTGGACAAATCACACAGCATCATCTAGCCCCAAGCTAAGCAGAGCTTGTGTTATGGGTACTAGATGACTGATATACTTAATACATTATACTACATAGATAGATATTTTTATTATATATAGAAAAACACCCAGAACACCCTGAACAAATATCTGCAGATCGTACAGACATTTGTCCCGAGGCGGGAATCGAACCCGCAACCCCTTGCGTCGCAGGCTAATAATAATAGGCAGTAATGTTGATGATGAGTTATGTAGTTACCTCATCCAGGGTGTTGGGAGGGTCCTCGGTGGCCGTCATGGCGGCGACCTGGCGTTCAGTCTTCATGTTGGCAATCTGCTAGTATGATTACATGGTAATGTTGATGATGAGTTATGTAGTTACCTCATCCAGGGTGTTGGGAGGGTCCTCGGTGGCCGTCATGGCGGCGACCTAGCTTTCAGTCTTCATGTTGGCAATCTGCTAGTATGATTACATGGTAATGTTGATGATGAGTTATGTAGTTACCTCATCCAGGGTGTTGGGAGGGTCCTCGGTGGCCGTCATGGCGGCGACCTAACTTTCAGTCTTCATGTTGGCAATCTGCTAGTATGATTACATGGTAATGTTGATGATGAGTTATGTAGTTACCTCATCCAGGGTGTTGGGAGGGTCCTCGGTGGCCGTCATGGCGGCGACCTGGCGTTCAGTCTTCATGTTGGCAATCTGCTAGTATGATTACATGGTAATGTTGATGATGAGTTATGTAGTTACCTCATCCAGGGTGTTGGGAGGGTCCTCGGTGGCCGTCATGGCGGCGACCTAGCTTTCAGTCTTCATGTTGGCAATCTGCTAGTATGATTACATGGTAATGTTGATGATGAGTTATGTAGTTACCTCATCCAGGGTGTTGGGAGGGTCCTCGGTGGCCGTCATGGCGGCGACCTAGCTTTCAGTCTTCATGTTGGCAATCTGCTAGTATGATTACATGGTAATGTTGATGATGAGTTATGTAGTTACCTCATCCAGGGTGTTGGGAGGGTCCTCGGTGGCCGTCATGGCGGCGACCTGGCGTTCAGTCTTCATGTTGGCAATCTGCTAGTATGATTACATGGTAATGTTGATGATGAGTTATGTAGTTACCTCATCCAGGGTGTTGGGAGGGTCCTCGGTGGCCGTCATGGCGGCGACCTAGCTTTCAGTCTTCATGTTGGCAATCTGCTAGTATGATTACATGGTAATGTTGATGATGAGTTATGTAGTTACCTCATCCAGGGTGTTGGGAGGGTCCTCGGTGGCCGTCATGGCGGCGACCTGGCGTTCAGTCTTCATGTTGGCAATCTGGTAGTTGGGGAGATGTTCCTCCAAGTCTTCCAGGATAGGTGGCGCGGGCAGGTCGCTGGGAAGACGATGTTAAATGATTAAATCTATCTTAACAATATCAACCTCTCATACCCATGGATGCAGTAAGAGCCTACTGAGGGATACCTCTGGAAGATCGGCAGAAGCGTCTTTCCGTGTATCGACATCCCGTACTGCGCTCGACAACTACTTCCGTGACGTGACTGAGATAATGATGCTTACCTATTAACACTATCCTGGCTACTATCGCTATCTTCACTGTCTCTTATCCTCGCCGGAGTCGCCCTCATAGGCACCCATTTTTTTTTAACCCTCTTACTTCTATCCACAGCTGGTTTGGATTCACTGAGTTGATTCTGCGGTATCTTCTCTGAACTATCTTTTCCATTTCCATCTTTATTCTTCAAATTAGAATTTTCCCGTACATCTTTAGTTTCTGTCGTCTCTGACTTTGAATGTTCTTCCTTATCTTTATCCGTTTCTTTATCGACGTTTCCGTTAACGTTACCGCAATCGATATTATCATTACCGTTATCGACATTTTCAATACTATTATCGACTATTTTATCACCGTCTTCGATATTTTCAATATCTTTATCGCCGTTTCTGATTTCGATATCTGCGACGCTATTTTTGCTACCGTTATCGACGTGTACACCATCATCGATATTTTTGTTGGTATCAATATGTTTTTGGCTGTCGGTCTGTTCAATATCGGTATCGTTAATGTTATCGTTACTATCTACATTTCCGTTATCGTTTCCGTTACGGTTATCTAAGTGTGAACTCGTGCTTTCTTGTGATTCTTCGCTTTCCGCTAAAGGGTCCTTATTCGCTTGAGGCATCAATTCCTGAAACAAATTACTTTAGTAGACAATGTTTGTCATTTTCCAATGCCATAAACATTCCTATGCGATGGAATAATTGCTGGAGAAGCAAAAAAATATTGTTGTATTATGTTTACAGACACTTGTAAGTTTTACTGTGTGCAACTAACCAAATTGTATATGGATTATTATAATGTGAAATAAATATATAATCAGCCGAAGATTCGTTTTCGAATCTGTAACGGTCGCGGTTCTATAAAAGCAGTACGCTCGCCTGTTTCGGGTTCACTTTTGCCTTCGTACTGGTAACACCTTAAAATTGTCTGTGTATAACGTTACTCTGTTTCAATTATTATTGATTTGTGTAAAACTGATTTGTAAGTAATTTATGATGTAACTAGCTTTTGCCCGCGACATCGTCCGCGTGGAAATCCCCTTTTTCACGCAGAGCCACTTTGATTCGAAAATATAAATCCCATTTATTTCTTATCCCGTGGGAATTTCGATAAATCCCATCTTAGTGCACCTCTAGGATACTCAAAGTATACATATGTGTGCCAAATTTCAAGTCTTTAGGTCCAGTGATTTAGGCTATGCGTTGATATATCAGTGTGCCAAATTTCAAGTCTTTAGGTCCAGTGGTTTAGGCTATGCGTTGATATATCAGTGAGTCAGTCAGGACTTTGAATTTTATAATTATATAGATCACTTTTGCTCGAGCCTTCGTACTGGTAACACCTTAAAATTGTCTGTGTATAACGTTACTCTGTTTAAATTGTCATTGATTTGTGTAAGACTGATTTGTAAGTAATATATGATGTAATTTTGAAATTATTAAATAGTGTTGTTGAAAGTTTATATTTTTTTAAATTTATTTTTATAGAAACCGCTTACTATAAATACATTCATTCATTCTACACAGTAACCAGAGAGTGTATGGTATTATAACCAGCCGGTTGATAATACTTAAAAACATCTTATTTTGTTGAAATACATGTTTATCTCCGTGGGACTGCTGCCAAGTCCACTGCTGGACATAGCCCTCCCACATGGAACTCCGAGATCATGAAAGATAAAGATAATTTATTCACACAAGACATGGTTACATATATTGGTGGAACACAGTTATATAGAGAGCGACACATCTCGCCTGTCTACAGGCATGTGAATATTAAGATTTATAAATGTACCTACTAATAATTACGAGTTTCATTTTGCTTACAATATATCAACAATTTAACATATTTTGAAATGATTATTATTAAATAAATAGGTGTCTGGATTAATTAAAATGTCAACTTCATTTACACTCAGCAATTGTCAAAACTAATAATAATTACTTTTTCATGTCAAATTAATACCTACAATAAAATAATCATAATTTAAATGTCAAATACTCTTCAATTGTGTAAAAACAACGTTCGATAAGAAAATTGAAAAGATTTTTATGAAATAAATTACCTCTCAGTGAACGGTTCGTTGTCATACTCGCCACGCTTGGCAGGCGGGTTGGCGATCGCAGTACGGGATGCTGATACACCGAAAGACGCTACTTTCCCGAACTATCACTGCTTAGCTGAGTGGTGAGCGATTTGTGCCATTTTTTATATTTTTTTATTTTAAGTATTATTAATTTTATTTAATACATCAATGTAATTTTTATGCCGGCACAATTAAACGTTTATTTTTCTTTATCTGCTTCTTTGCGTCAACTATTTATTATAATATATGTATTTTCATCATCATCATTACAGCCGTAAGACATCCACTGCTGGACACAGGCCTCCCTCATTGACTTAGAGATCCAAGTGCATGAGGGGTTGTTGCCATACTCACCACGCTTGGCAAGCGGGTTGGTGAGCGCAGTGCGGGATGTTCTTACACGGAAAGACGCTGCCGCCCATCTTCCGGGGATATCCCTTAGCAGGCTCTTACTGCATCCACGGGCAGGAGAGGAGTGGTGACATTCTACTGCCGGCACCCCACGGCAATTGTATTTTACTTATTAATAAATTTTGTAGACTTGTCAGTGAAGATCACGGTAGACAAAATGCTGTGTCGGGACCCATTTGCTACTGTAGCACATGGATGATAAATATTTGTGGTCTTTGGTTTTTGTCGAAAAAGGTGTTTGTATTTGTTTTTATTTCTAGTATTTTATTTTTATTACCTAAGATTGTTTGTAATTAATTATATTGTTTGTGTGCTCTGTAGCAAATAAACGAATGTCTATGTCTAAGATAAACCTTTGGTATATCGCACCTCCAGTCGTAGACTGACTCAATCCAAAATTCATGTTTTTTGGGAAATGAAGAAAATGTGTTTCGGTCCTTGACAGTTTTTGATAAATCACACTATAACTTTGTGAAACAGAGAGCTATTACAGTTTATTTATGATATACTCTGTTTATGATTTACTAGGCGATAGAGCGCACTTTTTTGAGTCGTTCCGTATACTTAACTTAATTCACCCAAATTTTGAATTGAGTCAGCCTACGACTGGAGGTGCTATATGTACTGACCTGAGGTCCGAACACAGAGGGCACCACTTTGGCTTTTAACCGCGTCTTGCCACGCACTTGCTCATAGTCGTCGCTAGTGAAGTGACGCAGGCATACCACGTGCTCCGACGACACCTGAAATAAACCGTCATATTCATAATTTCACACTATTTATGAGGTTTAAGAACTTTTATTTCTCATAAGAACACAATAATAGTTCGCATAAAATGTGATATAGATAATAATTAATTTTACAGTATTCAATTATTTAAATTATTCTAGAGCTATCAATGTGATACATAAAATAAAATTTTAATTCAAAATCAATTTACAACTTCATTTTATACATTAGATTGGATAATATAATTACAATGTACATACATGCTTTTTAAGTTTATTTTTAAATGCCTTTTTATTTAAACACTCCTTTAGTTCGTTTGGCAATTTGTTGTACAATTGAACACCCTCAAATAGTATAGTTTATAGTAAGCGGTTTATATAAAAATTACTTTAAAAAATACAACCAACAACACAATTTAATAATTTCAAAATTACATCATCACTCACTTACAAATCAGTCTTACACAAATCAATGACAATTTAAACAGAGTAAAATTTTGCCATATTTTTATTCTATTTTTGTTTATTTTTTTCCCACGAATTCTGTTATGTAATTACGTACCTATATTTATATATGTATATATATCTTACTAGCCCTCTAGCTGCAATAATTTCTATTTTTATTTATAAGAAGAATATGTGGATAGCGCAGTGGACTACATTGTTAATAATATTATGCTTATAATTAAGTATTCTAATATTGTAACCTTTACTATACACAATGTTGTCGTTTGTTATTCCTAAAATAAATAAATATTTGTATTATGTTCTGAATTTAATGTGATCTTAATTTTATTAATGCTTCCATGACTGTGTGTTGCTGTGTCTTATGTGTGTTATGAATTTGTAATTTGAAATAAATGAGTTAATAATAATTTAACGTAAAACGTCCACTACTGAACAGATGCCTCATCATTGATCCCCATGAGGGGCAGTTGAGGTTTGACGAGCGCAGTGCGGGACGTTGATAGGACGGAAAGACGCTGCTGCCCATCTTCCGGAGGTATGCCTTAGGCTCTTACTGCATCCACGGGCATGAGACGAGAGACAACATTCAATTGCCGGCGCCCCACGGAAATAAACAAATCATCAGAGAATCAAACCTTCATGGTGGAATCTATGGCGTCCGTCCAGCGCTTGCGTAGGAGTCGGCTGGTGGGAAACCTGCAACGGATAATTATATTCTTTATTTATTTTTTTCGTTTATTTATTAAAACCTTATTATCTTTTTTAAACTTTCGCGATCACAACACATTATTAACATACATATAACCGGGTATTTATCGCGTAAATTACCTTTATTATTTCCCGACGTTTCGCTTGGATTGCACCAAGCATGGTCCCGGGAAGACTCTTCCCGGTCCATGTAAACGTCGGGAAATAATAAAGGTAATTTACGCGATAAATACCCGGTTATATGTATGTATGTTAATAAAACCTTATTATTACAGGTCACGCGATAGTTAAAGATCGCTCGGCAAAAGTAGAAGGGGTATGCGCAGTATTCAATTCTAAGGTATATCTGGTGATGTCCGGATTGAGGGGGGCGGGTGTGCGCTGACGGCGTCACGGCATTGGTAGATCAGTCGCTCTCAAGGTCTCAAGGTCACCTCCCGCGTTGCGTGCACGCGTCTCGATTCGTGCGCGATTCGACACAAGCGCCGATTGCCCCCACTAGATTCATCGAGCGATCTTAAACCACCGCGCGACCTGTACAACATATTACATATTTACCGCAACTTTCAAGACCTTATCTCCCGTGCTATTTAAAAACTGTGTTACAGCAAGGTAAGGTTTATCAAACTACGAACACATAATATAACAATATACGTCACAAGATCGTAGATCATCATCATCATCATGTCAGCCATAAAACGTTCACTGATGAACACAGGCCTCCCTTATAGATCTCCATGAGGGGTAGTTGCCATACTCACCACGCTTGGCAGGCGGGTTGGCGAGCGCAGTATGAGATGTTGATACACGGAAAGACGCTGCTGCCCATCTTCCGGAGGCATCTCTTAGCAGGCTCTTACTGCATCCACGAGCATGAGAGGAGGGGTAACATTCTACTGCCGGCACCCCACGACTTAGGTCAGCTATTAGTCAGAGGAAAGAACAGGCCAATATGTCTGAAGCTAACTAAGCCGCGGGGTTCATCCCACGAAATAAAGTAATTGTCGTAAATAAGCCCTCCTCTCATGCCCGTGGATGCAGTAAGAGCCTGCTAAGGGATACCTCCGGAAGATGGGCAGCAGCGTCTTTCCGTGTATCAACATCCCGTACCGCGCTCGCCAACCCGCCTGCCAAGCTTGGTGAGTATGGCAACTACCCCTCATGGAGATCCATGAGGGAGGCCTGTGTTCAGTAGTGGACGTTTTACAGCTGAAATGATGAAGGGATACCTCCGGAAGATGGGCAGATGCGTCTTTCCGGGTATCAACATCCCATACCGCGCTCGCCAACCCGCCTGCCAAGCTTGGTGAGTATGGCAACTATGAGGGAGGCCTGAGTCCAGTAGTGAACGTTTTACATCTGCAATGATGATGATGATGAACTAACACGACTTTGTTTATTATATACAGGGCGTATTATAACATGTGTATTATAACCGGAAAGTGTTAGCACATGAAAACAAGTGTTTTTTTTTTATATAGTTAAAAACTTTCGTGGTCTTTTCTTGAACGAAAATCACTGAATCCTGAAAAGTCGTAGAACAAAAGTTGTTTCTCGGGGTGGTCAGAATCGCCCCCTTTCGGCTTAGAACACATGTTATAATACACCTTGTATAGATTAAGCTAAAACTTTGCAATAGTAGCTTACTCAAACAATGTGACATCTTTTGATGCGAGCCCACACCCTTCCACGCAGCAGATTCTCATATTGGCTCTAAATCTTCGGCATTATTCGTTCTGAAATCAGACACTTAATTTGTTTATGCGGACAATTTATATATTATTATATTAATTGTCCATATATGTGTATAATATTATTATAGTAATTGTGTATAAATAAATAAATAAAATAAATAAAGCAATAATACTTTATTTATTTATTAGGACCACCAACAAGAGATACACAGATTCAACACAATTTAAAACTTAGGGACTAAGGGTCTTGTGGTCCCCCAATTAAAGGCGGCCACAGCATGCACACAATTGAGCGCAACTCAACAAAAATAGGTACTAAAGGTAGTATCTAGTAAGTATTGAAGTTATATTGAGTAACAACAGGTAACAACCTAATAATTACACAATTATCTCAAACAAAAACTGTAGTTCTATTACAAATAATATGTAGTTAGATACAAAAGTAGTAATAATATAAAATAGTTAGGTAGGTAGTAACAATGTAATATAGTAAATTGTAACAATAATAATGCTAAAAAGTAGCAAGTAAAAATCTGGATGACAGTAGTAATGAAAAAAGTAGTTAAATAAACTTGGTATTATCAAATGTTTTTAACTTTAACAATCAAAATGTATTTAGGACATGTTGATTTGAATAAGGAATGGGAATAAGAATAAGTATTAACGACTTATATTATACTTACTTATTCACGATGTGTAAGCGAGACTGCCGACGCTGCCTAAACGCGACTACCTACACGGTCTTGAATTGCACTTAATTTTAGTGAGGGTAGCGGTTAGTTTCTGTAATCTGTGGTAGGGGTATGCTCCATGTGAATGCAAAAACATTGTTTGGTATTTATCATTTATCATGAATGATATTGTTAACTGACTAGAATTACGACGAATGTGAGTACCTAGACAAACCTATAAAGGTTTTTAGCTGCAATACTACAAAAACCTAGTAAAATCTTCTAAAACAAATAAAAAAAATAAAAAATTGTTTTCACACCAAATATGGGAGCAATTATAATACAAATGACATAATCTTCATCATATAAGCCATAGGACGTCTGATATGGATCTCCAAGTCCTCATGAGGGGATGCCATAATTAGCCAAGCATGGCTTGGCAGGCTGGTTGGCCAGAACAGTATGGGAATGTTGATAAATAAATAAAGCTGGACCATTCACACACACATACTAATACACAAAAAGCCGTGTTGGCCGAGTGGTATGTACCCCCGACTCTCAATCCGAAGGTCGTGGGTTCGATACCGGCCGTGAACCAATGGATTTTTCTTTCTTGAAAAATGTATGTATGTGCACACTTAACACGTGCTTTAACGGTGAAGGAAACATCGTGAGGAAACCCGCGGCTTAGTTAGCTTCAGACGTATTGACCTGATCTTTCCTCTGAATAATAGCAGACTAAAACGAGAGGATGGTATATGTAGGTGCTGGGCAAGCCTAATCCATCTAACAATGTCCCAGACACTGCAGCGTCCCGTACAGCATGATTACCAGTTGCTGACGCTGTATAAATCATCTATAATAGATGCAAAGGCCTTACTAATACACTTATAAAATTACATGCGCGTACATAAGCTCTATAATTTAAGTAGCCTTACATACTATAAATAACTACTAGCTGAACTTAATGTATGTTTCCAATTCTATTGTTTTCAGCAGAGCGAGATTCCCCTAACACAGGTAAAATACTTTACTTAAAAGGGGGTCACCGTTATATATGTATTTTAAGTTTATGAATAAAGAATTTTGTTTTTTTTTTTGAATTCACATCATCTAGCCCTAAGCTAAGCAGAGCTTGTGTTATGGGTACTAGATGACTGATATATTAAATAGATTATACTTAGAAATACATTTTTTATTACATTCAGAAGACCCTGAACAAATATCAATAGATCATACAGAAATGTGTCCCAATACAGGAATCGAACCCGCAACCTCTTGCATCACAGGCAGACCGCAGAGGTTGATACAAGAAAGATGCTGCAGCGCATTTTCTGGAGGTATCTATAGGGAGATTCTTACCGCATCCACGGGCAAGGGAGAAGGGGCAACATTCTACTGTCGGCACCCCATGGGACTGCTTACTTTCCTTCGGAGGGTAGCAGCGTCTTTCCGTATATCAACATCCTGTACTGCGCTCGCCAACTTGCCTGCCAAGTGTGGTGAGTATGGCAACAACCCCTCATGATGAGCAGATGCTCAGAGATCTATGAGGTGGGCCTGTGTCCAACAGTGGACGTACTACAGCTGAGATGATGATGATGATGAGTGGTTAATTTTAATTGGCTGCGGATATTCATAAGATAAAGATAAAAATTGTTTATTAATTAATTAATTAAGGAATAATTAAATAATTAATTAATTGTTTAAGGGAGGTTGATGTCTAGCAGTGTAACTTTTTACGAATTGAGTGAAGATCTACTCCATCATCAATGGCCGTACAATACAGGAACTCGCTACTTTTCCGGTATAGAAGTATTTTTTAGTTTCTCAGTATTTCTTTGGCTTTGGTGGCATAGTGGTTGAAGAGTCTCCTGTGGTTGTGGTTTGATTGCTGCTGCAGGATTTCTGGTTTTCTAATTATGGTCCTATAGTAATATGCTAACATCTTAATAATGTTTAAATAAATATTTTGGCATTATAATATTTTTTTTAATAAGTCATTTGAAGTTGCCAAAGAAACTTACTAGATCCATTAATTAATACCAAAAACAATGTCTGTAAAGTTAAAAAAAAATCAATAAAGCTGTTTTAAGTGAGGTTCTTAGTGTGTACATGCATCTTCAAAAATATATCAGCATTTCAAACTGGATTAACTAATTAAGTATTTTACCTGAATATTATGAGGCCTTTGCCCAGCAGTGGGACACTTATGGCTAATTGTAATTGTAATTATGAGATTAATTTATTAACAAAACACTTAAAATTAAAAAATGTATTAAAAATATGGCGCCACAAAATCGACTTAGTATGAACGTTCACAAACCAATAACTGGAAGCCGCTTATTCTGTAAACTCGATATCGGAATCGCACCTACACAGAACATGAACCTTATTCTCATAGCGGTAAGGGTCATTTTACAATACCAGCAATACAGATTCGGCGATACAAAAACGATGCGATTTCCAGAATAGCGACGCACAATAATTAATTCATCGAGCTAAAATAATGGATTTTAACCCAAAATTTCAGTTAAAACACAGTTTTTCAATGTTTGTAAACAAAAGTGGACGGGTTTTGCCCGCGAAAACACCGCTACGAAGGTTAGATACACGTAAATATTATGATACAACTTACCACTTTTTACACTTCCGAGCGTTCTCACACCGCAAGAAACAAATCGAAGATCAAAATCACGCACTGATCTCAGAAATACGTTAGGGATAATATCAATAAATATGCTGAAATTCGACTAGAAATCGAACTCGGGAAAATAATTAGTTTGCTTGGTTTTTTTTCTTCACCAGCTTTTTTGACAAGATTGTAGTGTTGTGTACCCGAACCTTATTCAAAATAGGGCACAGACTATAGACCGACTCGATTATTATTTTAGTCGATTTCCGTCGCAAGTTCGTTCTTTGAGCATAGAAATTTACTTTTATTTTAGTTATTAACAAAATTCACAGCTCTTAATTATAACAAATAAATTATTATGCATCACTAACAGCCAATAATGGATTTACATTATAAAGGTTTAACTTATACGACAATCACTAAATTATAAATTACAAACTTATGAACAAGAAACATACTTGTCTATAAGTATGTTTCTTGTTGGTAGGATAAGTATCCTAAAGATATTTTCAACTAAATTCCAATCCTATGCTGTACGTTATGACATAAGATTTATGAGTATTCATCATAATGAAATTTAATGTTAAATAAACCTATAAAAATTATTATAAACAGTTCATGTAGGTAGGTACTATAAAACTAACTTTTTGACACTAATTGAGTGATTTGACGCTTGCGACTCTCCTTACCTTACCACTAAATAAAATGTCCAAAGTATCAAATCTTTTATTAAAATTTAGAATAGAATAGAATAGAAAAAGTTCGATGAAGTCCTTACCAGTGAGTTTTGTGCATAGCTGGTTCCCGTGTGTTTAACGGCAAAAAGGTTCGTATGCCTAGTTCTAATGCGTGGTGCACACAAGCATACTTTATGTAACAAATCCTGACACTATATAACCCATTACATATACCATGTAGGAAAGACATGTCTGTAACAGTTCTTCGATCTTCAAGAGTGGTAATACGATGGTAAGAACATGCTTCTTGGTAGGTATCAAAACCCATAAAACACCTATAGTTAAGGTGTTTGATGAATCTACTTTGAATGCTTTCCAGGGTCTGTATGTAAGTTATATAATGTGGGCACCAGGTGATGGAACAATATTCCAAGATGCTTCTTACAATGAGTAATCATCATCATCATCATTTCAGCCGTAGGACGTCCACTGCTGGACAAAGGCCTCCCTCATTGATCTCCAAGTACTGCGGTTGGAAGCCGTCTGCATCCACCGCCGACCAGCAGTTCTCACCAAGTCGTCTGCCCATCTTGTGGGTGGACGTCCTACGCTGCGCTTGCCGATCCGTGGCCTCCATTCGAGAACTTTGCTGCCCCATCGGCCATCTGTTCTGCGCGCTATATGGCCTGCCCATTGCCACTTCAACGTGCTAATCCGTTTGGCTATGTCGGTGACCCGAGTTCTTCTACGTATCTCCTCATTTCTGATTCGATCCCGTAGAGAAACCCCGAGCATAGCCCTCTCCATAGCTCGTTGAGCGACTCTGAGCTTGTTCATAAGGCTAATAGTGAAGGACCACGTCTCGGTTCCATATGTCATCACTGGTAACACACACTGGTTGTAGACTTTCGTCTTAAGGCACTGAGGTATGTTGGACGAAAAGACGTTGCGAAGTTTCCCAAACGCTGCCCATCCGAGTTGGATTCGACGATTGACCTCTTTCTCGAAGTTGGACCTACCTAATTGGACTGTTTGTCCTAGGTATACGTACGCGTCGACAACTTCAAGAGCCGAGTTCTCAACCATAACTGGGGCAGGCACGACATGGACATTTGACATGATTTTCGTCTTGTCCATGTTCATTTTAAGGCCTACCCGCTGGGAGACTCGATTGAGGCCTTCGAGCATCGTGCTGAGCTCTTCCATCGACTTTGCCATGACCACAATATCGTCGGCAAATCGAAGGTGAGTGATGTATTCGCCGTTAATATTGATGCCCAGCCCTTTCCATTCCAGGAGCTTGAAGGCATCTTCCAAAGCGGTCGTAAACAGTTTCGGAGAGATTACGTCTCCCTGTCTTACGCCTCTTTTTAAGGGAATCGCCTTCGAGCTCTGTTCTTGTACTCGGACTGACATAGTGGCGTTTGTATACAAACACTTCAACACTTCGATGTACCGATAGTCAATTCGGCATCGTTGGAGAGACTCAAGCACCGCCCATGTTTCGATCGAATCGAAGGCTTTCTCATAGTCCACAAACGCAAGACATAGCGGCTCGCTAATTATGCACATGCAGGGAGAACTAGGCTGTCAGTGGAACATGCATATCCAAACCCACACGACAACACGTGTTTCGCCTCTCCGCGAGGTATCTTCAGGTGAGACGCCGAGGCGTTGACTGGTCTGCGGCTAGAACTTTCGTTCTAGCGGTGCATTTGCATCTCAGCGTTAGCGGATTTGAAACTAGATATTTTCATTGCATTTCATTGTCATGGATTTCCGCAAAGTAACGCCTGATTCCATTAATTATCTTCTACACCGCCCAGATCGCACGATCTTAAAATTAAATATGAGTAAGTGTGATAATGAATTATTTATTTATAAAAAGGAACGCCGAGAGTATAGGTTTATATACACATTCAATAATAAAATGACAAGGATCTGTCAATTATTTAATCGCTTCTTGATAATTCAATTATTGTAATCTATAAACCAGTATTAATCCCTACTTAATACTCATATTTTTTTATTATTATGTTTTCCTGTTTTGTACACCTGTTTGTTCTTTGGTACTTTATTTTTGAAGTGATAACTTCTTAAGGGAGGGTAAACCGCTTCGTTACGTAACGCCTTACGGCGCCAGTCTGTCTGGCTGCCCTTCCTCTTACGCATACGGCAGCGGTAGGCAATCTCCTCCTCTCTCAATTTAGGCAGCGCTAGCCGTATTTCGGACAGACGCTTTCTTTCAATATTAAATTTCTATATTAAATACATAGTTCAACTTAGATTAGTTTAAGTTATCACTTCTGTCGTACGTCCCGAGATGCACACGCTTTTTAAAGTGAAAACTTCTTATGGGAGGGTAAACCGCTTCGTTACGTAACGCGTTACGGCAGCGGTAGGCAGGCTCCTCCTCTCTCACTCTAACCCGCAGCGCTAGCTGTATTTCGGACAGACGCTTTCCCCTCTCTCTACTCAGTGTTTACTGTGCGTTAGACATATACTGTTGACAGTGACGGTGAGTTCTGTTGACAGTGTAGTTTTTTGCGTGTGGGTAACCTTTTCTTACATAGGTTTATTATTATACATAAAATTTAAGTAATAACCTAAGCTTTTCTCAAGTTAAACAATTTCAATATTAAATAGTTCAACTTAGATTAGTTTATGTTATCACTTCTGTCATGCGTCCCGAGACTCACGCGTTTTTTTTTATTTGTTTTCTTATGTTTTCATCTTCGATGAGATGTGATGAATGAATAAATAAATAAATAAATCAACAACAATTTTGCAATTATTATATTATTTATATGTCTATAAAACTAATTTAAAAAAGAATAATGTGTAAGTATTTAATACTCACTAAGTTCACAACAAGTTTAACAAATCGATACGATTTGTAACTTACCAAAAAGTGGAAAAACACAATAGAGTGAACAAAACAAAAAATCAAACTCACTCTTTGTTCACTCATTTCAATGTCAAACACAGCTGATTATAACAACAACAAAATAAAAATCACCACGAAAATATAAATAGGTAAATAGATTTTGTGACAGAAACATCTATTGTGGAAATACTCCATCCAAATATTCCTTGGCCAACAATCTGCGTACGTAAGTGTTGTCATGAATGAACCACCAATGAAACAATAAAAATCATAACCTCATACAACTTCGGTCATGATAAGCTCCCACCGTCTTTATTAAAAATGTGTGCGGAAGAGCTAGGTAGGTCCACTATTGTCATTTTTAATCCATCAATCATTTACAGAGGATGTTGTCCCAGACTCTTAAAGTTGCAAAAATCAAACCTCTCCACAAAATAGACAGTAGGTAAATATAACCGCAGTAATTATCGCCCCATAGATCTTATTATTAAAAAAAAATTGAAGGTGCTATTTCTAGCCGCCTCTATTCTTACTGTGAGAAATTTGAATTTCTAATTTGAGAATCATTAAAAATCTTTTATTTTATATATTCTTATTTATATATATATTCTGAGATTTTTAATGACAATTTAATGACAAAACGAGTTTAGGAAAAATAAGTCCACATCACTAGCAGTGTAAAACTACATACACAAAATCTTAAAAAATTATTAATAATAAAAATTACGCCATTGGCATTCTTTTAGATATGAGTAAGGCATATGATAGAGTAACATACGATATTCTATTAAAAAAGTTACATAGTATAGGAGTTAGGGGCATAGTTTAAAAATGGTTTATTTCATATTTAAAAAATAGAACACAGTATGTAGAAGTTGAACATTATAATCATACATAACACAGGACAAATTAATTTGGTGAAATCACAAACAATTCTTGCTAAACAATCTATACCGCAAGGCACTGTTCTCAGATACATTTTGTTTCTTATTTACTTCAATGACCTCCCTAAAATCTTAAACAAGCACTGTACCCTCTTAGCAGATGATATATCCATAGTTTTACCTATTAAAACTGGCATAAACCTATATGAACATTTAGATTCCGTATTTAATAAAATAACAGATTGGCTTAGACATTATAATTTATTATTAATTTTCAAACAAACAAATGATTACAATTTCACCCATATCAAAAATTAACATCACCAATTCAATACAACTTTCAAACATCCCAATAGAAATTGGAAAGCACATATTCAAAAAAATTCTACAAAATTATGCAGGTTCACATAATTATGCCTTTTATCAATTAAAAAAAGCCACAAACATTAAAACAGATACATGTGCTCACTATGCATATGCCAATGCTTGGCTTCAGTATGGCATCACAATCTGGGGTAATAGTACTGATGCCCCAAAACTTTTCACTCTTCAAAAAAGATGCCTAAGAATTATATACAATATAGACACAATAGAAAACTGCAAACCCTACTTTATAAAAGAAAATATACTTACTCTGACAGGCATCTATATTAGAAATTTGCATATTTGTTAAAAAACACAGACATCTCTTTCAAGAATATTTGCGACCACAAAATCTTTGACCACATAAAATTTTACTTCCTTTTCAAAACTCCAATTTTATCATTCGGGCACTCATGCCATGTCAATAAAATATATAATTACGTCCCTCAAGACATAAAATCTGAACATAGCATTTAAAACTAAACTAAAAAGATACTTACCACTGTGTACACCATGAAACATTAATCGGAAAATTGCGCCACTATGGTGTTAGATATATCTCTTTGGATCTACTTATTTCTTATCTCAGTAACAGGATACAAAGAGTTGATGTTAATGGAAAACGTTCTTCGGGATCTGTAGTCACAATGGGTGTACCGCAGGGATCAATTCTTGGGCCTTTTCTATTTTTAATTTACATTAATGATCTACCTCATCTTGTCAAAAACAATCATGAGATTGTATTGTTTGCTGATGACACTTCACTTTTGTTCAAAATGAAACGACGTACCACCGATTATGACGAGGTGAATAATGCAATCTCAGAGGTTGTTAATTGGTTTAATGTCAATAACCTATTACTTAATGAAAATAAAACAAAATGCATTAGATTTACTCTTCCTAATGTAAAACAGGCTGATGCCAAGATTAAATTAAAAGGTGAAAGTTTAAACCTTGTAGAAAAAACTGTATTTTTAGGCATAACTTTAGACAATAAGCTTCAATGGGGCCCACACATAGAACAACTATCGGGTAGGCTTAGTTCTGCAGCATATGCAGTCAAAAAAATCCGCCTTCTTACAGACGTTGATACCGCTAGACTTGTTTACTTCAGCTATTTCCACAGCATTATGTCTTATGGCTTACTACTGTGGGGATGTGCTGCAGATATAGACACCGTATTTGTGCTGCAGAAGAGGGCTATTCGTTCTATCTACAATATGGGTCCCAGAGAATCACTTCGCACTAAATTTAAAGAAATAAATATAATGACAGTAGCTTGTCAATATATTTATGAGAACCTGTTGTACACCCATAAAAATATTGCTTCGTTTAAGAAAAACAGCGACAATCACAATGTAAATACAAGAAATAAGAATAAACTCTCTGTGCCCACTACTAGGCTCCATAAGGTGAAAATATCTTTTAAAGGGCAATGTATACGCTTCTACAACAAACTCCCAAGTGAGTTGCAGAAGTTATCATTGAATAAATTCAAAAACATTATTAAACGCAATCTGTGCAATAAAGCTTATTATAAAATATCAGATTACCTAGAGGACAAAACCACTTGGGACGGAATCTGCTCCAACTCCGTCAAACGTAACATAAGACAAAATAAAATTGTTAAATGATGACTATCACGACCGAGTTAGGTTCTTCTGTTCACTTCTTTTCCTAACTCGCGTGTCATCTGAAGTGAACAGATTCAATTATGTGCTTTATTCTATTTATTTGTGTTGTTTTATTTTGTAATTTGTGACGCGTCAATAAGGTCCATGCGGCCGCACTGAATAAAGTATTTTTTGATTCTTAATTTAAAAAATATTTTACTATATTCAAGAGTTTTTAGAAATCAACACACATAGTTACCTATATAAAGAGCAGAATCCAATCATAACTTTATAAAATTTATTTATTCAATTATGGAACATAAAATAAGTGAAACAGTACTTATAGATTCAAATTTAATGTTATAATTTTATAATAATTTAAGTTGTAATTCATTTTATGTTTTAAGTAAGGTGTGATATGTACCTAGCTAAAATTGCAGTACTCTTACTGGGCTCATGTAGGACTATAATCCTAATAAGAACTTTATGTACTCATGAATGCAATAAATATTTTGTATTTGTATTTATTTGAATATCATAGGATTGTTTTTCATATTATTCTAAAAACACTAAGAGGAGGCCTTTGCCTTCGATTGTAGAGTGGTTCTTGCATAATAAATAAAACATGTTTAAATAGATATGTATATTTTTTACATAAGTTTTTTTTAATAATAATATTATTCATTATTATTTTTAGCCATTACTGTCCCACTGCTGGGCAAAGGCCTCCCTTTCCTCCTTCCACTCCTTGCTACTTAACGCAGTTACAGGCCAAGATGGTAAATAAGCGTCAAGATCGTCCCGTCATGTATAGGTATGTATGTATAGGATAGTTAAATATAAATTATCAATTATGTGATATATGTAGTAATGATTATATTCTGTATTTTTTAGTAAACAGGCTTTTATATTCTTTTATTATTAAAATTAAGCAAAAAAATATAATTAAGATATTTTTTGAGCGCCATAGTCTTAAATATCTTACATCTTGTACTTGACTAATGTTGCCTCTTTGTATATTATTTTTATAGAGACATGCCTATCATAGTAGTTTTCTATTTTCTGGGATGAAAGCATTTGTGATTTAGCACTGTTTATAGCTTCTGATCTGTAGATATTTAGAACTTATTAAACTTTCTAGTACCTATAACAACAGGCTCTGCTTAGCTTAAGGCTGGATGATGCTGTGTGAATTGTCCAGCATAATTAAAATATATATATATATATTAATCTATGTGTACTTACATTTAACACAATTGCTTAAACAGTGAAGGCAAACATCCTGAGGAAATGTTAGGGCCAGATGGCGCTCTGTCAAATTCCCATCACATTATTAATTCGTATGGAATAATATGGATTTTTTTTGTTTTATTTAGCATTATTTGAATGAATGATTATAACTTTATTGTACACCATAAAATAAAAGAAATAACAGTAGAGGATAAGATACTTAACTAAATGCACAATGGGCGGCCTTATCGCTAAAAGCGATTTCTTCCAGGCAACCTTTGGATGGACAGGATTGTGAGAACTACATATATAAGACAGTGGCGTACCAATAAGATATAATATTTATAATGTGGTAAGGTAAAACAAAAATATCTTCTTAAAAATACTTATACTAATTATGTGTATTATTTTCTTGCAGATGTCAAGCTGAGCTGATTAAAAAGCATCAGTATCATTCCATGTGATTAAAAAAAATGTCACCAGATTTTAAAATAGTGAAAACTATTTCCATAAAACTTCCATCCATTTAGATTAAATCTATTCTCCTATTTTCGGCCAGTATTTAAAATACGTACAGTGTTTTTTTCTTAACTTGAACTTTTATAGACTCCCAGTATTTAAAAATCAGTTTTTTTCTCAAAGCAGATTTTTTTTTGACGGCCAGTGATTCTATAGAGTTTTTAACGAATTTTCGAGTGAAATGTCCAGTACAAAGTCCTTGGCTGTATTTGATTTTGATCGCACGGTAGTCCTCGATGATTCTGATGCCACAATCATCAGCAAGCTGGGAACTCCACCACAACGGAACAGCAATGAATGGACGCCTTATATGGAGAATGTAAGTACCTACAGTACTAAATTAATAATAATAATATGGTTTAAGACATTTATTTTTCTCTTAAGAATTATATACAATTCACTTACAGAGAAACTTAAAACTACGTAAATTATTACACCGGAAAGCGTTAATAAAGTTTAGTTACCTAAAATATTACATTTAAAACACACAATTCACAACAAATCAAAAATATGCTAACTAGAGGGTAGTTTGACAACAAACTGATAGTCTCAATAGAAAGCAAAAGACATAGTAGAATATTAGTTCAGTATCTTAAGTTATGTATGACTTATGACAATAGAGTAATTTAGTAATTTTAAGCATAAATTTATTTATTAGTTTTGTACTTATGCTTGTTTTATTCTAAAGTATGGTATATTTATTTAAGTATATGTAATAATAATAAAAGTATTTATTTTCATAAGGGTTTGACAATCAGGTATCACTAATACTATACTGATGTAATCACTTAGAATTTTTAAAGTTTAAGTAGGTGCTAGGATGACATAGTATTGGGTACCTTGTCCAAATCTGTGTAATGACAATGCGTCAACTCCTCGTCCTAACTAAGTATATGAATACTTGTAAGTAGAGACGAGGGATCTCTGCTCAGGCTACATACATCAGGGAATTAGACTAGGCAGCCAGCATTTTGTAAAAAAACATATAAGGATCACTTAAGACCTAAGTGTAACGTAAAAAATACATATATGTAAATATCAAAATATGAACGAACGGAAAAAAAACACAATATTTTAAAATTAAATTAATTAAAATTAAATAAAACCCTATTTGTTGGTGTTGTGTTTAGTATGTAGTGTGGGTGTTTCGTGTGCGTGTTTTTGTGTGTAAGTAAGTGGAAGTGATAATATGTGTGTTTTAAGATAGTATATCTAGCATATTATATTTATCCTCCGGAAGATGGGCAGCAGCGTCATTCCGTGTATCAACATCCCATACTGCGCTCGCCAACCCGCCTGCCAAGCGTGGTGAGTATGGCAACTGCCCCTTATTGAGGGAGGCCTGTTTCAGTAGTGGACGTTTTACGGCTAAAATGATGATATCTAGCATATATAGGGCTAGCCATATTTTTGCTGTGGGGCCATAACTAGCCTCACATGAATCTCATGGAAATCTCCGAAAGTTGGGCAGCAGCGTCGTTCCGTGTATCGACATCCCGTGCTGCGCTCGCTAGCCCGCCTGCCTAGTGTGGCGAGTATGGCAGCAACCCCTCGTCATCTTGGAGATGTATGAGGGAGACCTATGTCCAGCAGTGGAGGACTGCTGTCCTGCGGCTGAGATGATGATCATCATCATCATTTCAGCCGTAAAACGTTCACTACTGAACTAAGGCCTCCCTCATAAATCTCCATGAGGGGTAGTTGCCATACTCACCACGCTTGGCAGGCGGGTTGGTGAGCGCAGTACGGGATGTTGATATACGGAAAGACGCTGCTGCCTATCTTCCGGAGTTGTCCCTTAGCAGGCTCTTACTGCATCCACGGGTAGGAGAGGAGGGGTAATATTCTACTGCCGGCACCCCACGGTATAATGATACGAGATGATGATAAACATCGACAATCAAGTCGCGATTTTTGGCGACCGTTGTTGCTTAGTTGATACTGGCTGAGACGCAGGTTGCGAGTTCAATGCCGCCAGAGGGCAAATGTATGCTTCTCTGTAGATATTTTTATTATTTATTTTACACAAGCTCTGCTTAGCTTGGGGCTAGATGTTGCTGTGTGATTGGTGCAGCATTATTTATTATTTATTTATTTATTATTATAAGTACATCATTTAATTGTAAACTCATAAAAACACACTTCTTACATTTCTATGAAGAAATATAAAAATAAATAAATAAATAAATGATTAAGTACATAACTACTCTACAGTAATAAATATATAAAAGAAGCGGCCAAGTGCGAGTCGGACTGGCGCACGAAGGGTTCCGTGCCATTATTCAATCAAAATCACGTTTGTTGTATACAACAAACGTGATTTTGATTGAATGGAGCCCCGCTTAAATATTTATTTTATTCTGTTTTTGTATTTGTTGATAAAGAAGCAACAGAAATACATCATCTGTGAAAATTTCAATAATTTAGCTGTTTATTTATTTATTTAAAAACTTTATTGCACATTACAGTCGTAAAGTACAAAAGGTGGGCTTAATGCTAAAAGCATTTTCTACCTGCCAACCTCCTTGGGAGTGAGGTTGATTGGCGTGCTAACTAAAATAAAGACAATAATGATAGTATTCAAACACAAAGAAATAACAATTTGAAACGTAGATAGAAACTATAGAAGTAATACAAGTGACATTAAAATTAACTCCTAAAATAATATAGTAAAATTATACATAGGTACATACATACATATTTTTTAGTTTTAAAATTACAGGATTTTATCGCGTACCTTTTTTATTATTTTCCCGACGTTTCGAACACACTTCAGCGACTCAGCGTTCTTGGTCGCGGGAGGACTGAGTCCTCCCGCGCGAGTAAAAAAGGTACGCGATAAAATCCTGTAATTTTAAAACTAAAAAATATGTTAACAAATCGCGAAAGCTTAACAAGTTATACATATGTACATACATACAAATAAATAATATACGTAATAAGTTTGGACAATAGCTATCAAACCTTTTTTAAATAGTGCTCGAAGACAAGCCTTTTGAAAGTGGGTTTACTGGGAGCCCATTTTATTTCAATAGAAGAGAATTCCGCAGCCTGATGGCTACCATTTCGAATGATTTGTCACGGAAAGATGTAGGTAGGTACTCTGTAAAGGGATTGACAGACAGTGGATCTTAAACTACGTTTATGGCAGTTGGAGAAAAAAGAAAATTTAGGTACATTTCAAATAATGAGGAGTGGAGTATAGGGGTCATATACGCCTGTTGCAAACCTGTCGCGAGATACGTAATTAGCCTGCCGATGCCTGCCCGTGTCGCTTGCGTCTTAGACAAGCAGATAACAAAGGCGCCATTTTCTCAGCCAAGTAATAATTACCACGGTAATGTTATCTATACAGTATTCTATATTCATACAAACGGCCGGAACGTGCACAGCACAGCGCCGCAGTGACGAACGAACGCGCGAACAATGTGATATTTTGTAAGCATTTTTATTTAGCCTAATGCGGATTTTTTATTCTATTAAATTTAACATTAAAGCGTTTCGTACGTTACAGTCGCGGCGCAAATATTTTACTGTATGTATCAAATTTATAGGCGTGGATTTTTATTAAATCTACTAATCAAAAAACACATAGCAAATATTTTACTGTATGTATCAAATTTATAGGCGTGGATTTTTATTAAATCTACTAATCAAAAAACACATATTTTTATTGAACACGTTCCATTTCATTCACAACGATTTTTTTTGTATATTAATATATATAATATAGGCTGCCACACGCCGGTGTGAGCGCCTGCACGTTAAATGCGTTCCTTTAGATGCCGGAACTGCGTAACTATTGTGTAGTCGATGGTTGCCGAAGTCAAAGAACTAATGTAAAATAGACTTTTTTTTCTTTGCCGAGAGACGAACAAAGTTAAAGTAAAAGATATTTTAAATCTTAAGATTTGGAATGATTTTTCCCTTTCCTCTAAAAATGGCCAGAACGTAGGAAGGTACTATTTAAATATTCGTAAATAAAAGCTATTAAAAGAGTGTTGTTTGTATAAAAAATAGCTACCTAATATCTATCACACACAAAATAGCGTTTCTTCAAATCGAATATGGCTTTGAAAACAACAGTCCTAAAATCAAGTAGTAGGTACCCACCGGCAAACAAAGATTGCTCTTTGCTGACGCAGTATTTGAATACTTACCTAGGTAAAAGAGCATTAATAACATAGGTGTGTAAACTATGGTCTACACCTAGTTTGTTATGTCAATGATGAACTACTACTACAGATTACAGATTATGTTGATTTTCCTCCGCTGTGCTCCTGTTTTCCTCATAAGTACCTACCTATTAAAATTATTTACGCGTTTAAGAATATTTTCTACGTTAAAATTTAATAACCGTGATTTTAGACAAAGAAAAAAATGTATCCATCATTTTATAAAACTGAATCATATTGTACAACCAATAAAAATAACAGTTTTTTCACCACATTCGTTTTATTATCAAAATCATCGTAGAAGCAACCCTAGCCACTCATTCGATGCCGCGTCACAGATTACTTGTGGTGGGGCGGGTGAGCAAAGCAATCTCAACTCTATGCTTGCATACTATGGTACACTCTTTCTCGCTGTGAACTGCTGCTATTATTGATATGATTTTGTAGGCTATTATAGCGTAGGTATTTTCGCTTTTGTATTGGAGTGATATATCTGTTAGTTTCTGTAATATGTGGTTTTACGGCTGAAATTATGAAAATAATGATTAAAATGTACAATCACAAAACTAGATAAAAATTGAAGTAGGTAGATGAAATTAAAATACTTCAGGCGGGCAGCCCTATCCCGTGTTTACGTACCACGCGGCTGTAGGTAATTATTTCAAGGACGGCGCCGAGTCACAATACTGTATAGATAATATACCGTGTTATTACGTCAAGGCAAAGGCGGTAACGTCCAGTTCGAAAATCGAATTAGCGTGGTTCGCTGAAAAACCTTCGATGACATTCAGTGACGTTGCTTCCTTCTGAATTTCAAAATTCCATTTCGTCCGGCCAGTCTTAACGCGACATTGGTAGAGAACGCACTAATGGCTTCGTTAGCTATATTTGACTTTGACTGTACTGTGGTGGATAAGGATTCTGACGCGACCATTATATCCAGGCTTCGGGAGAAGCCTCCGCCGGAATGGGAGAACAGCAATTTTGATTGGACTCCTCATATGAATGATGTGAGCATTTTTGTTATTTATTTTTACTTCATTTGCCGTCGGGGAGCCGGTAGTAAAATGCTGCCCCTCTTCTCTTGCCCGTGGATGCAGTAAGAGCCTGCTAGAGCTACCTCCGGAATATGGGCAGCAGCGTCATTCCGTGTATCAACATCCCATACTGCGCTCGCCAACCCGCCTGCCAATCGTGGTGAATATGGCAACAATCCCTCATGATCAGTATTTAGGGTCCATGAGGGTGGTCTTTGTCCACCAGTGGACCTCTTACGGCTTTTACCTTAATTTCAAATAGACTTCGTTTCACAACCTCATCTGACAAAATATGTTTGGATGGCATAAAAGCCTAACTAACGCCCTAGTGTGTCACTGGAATTCTGAAGCAGATAACAAAGTTTTAAACAAGTTTATAATGAGATGTGGGAGTTGACAGTAGGGGTGAACAATCGAATGATTCCTAATATACCCAAGTGTGGTATCAAATGAAAGGGCATGATGTGTAGATTGCAAAACTAAGGAAACACATTACAAAAAAAAAATAGGTAACCTCCGAGACTACTTAAAGAAAAAAAAATATACTTAATTTTTAATTTTATAAACTTGTTAAAAACTTTGTTATCTGCTTCAGAACTCCAGTGACACACTAGGTCGTTAGTTAGGCTTTCACGCCATCCAAACATATTTTGCTTTACTTCGTCCAAAGTCAAAGTCAGTAAGTGTTTATTCAATAGACAACCTCACAAAACGCTACATAGAATAGTAAATTTACAAAAGAAGAACAAGACACATTTTAAATGAATAAAGCACATAATTGAATAAGTTCGCTTCAGATAACTTGTTTTTCCAAGTGAGGGAAAGAAGCGAACAAGAAACTCTTTCACTCCCCTAACCTTTCACATTTTTTACGGAAGAAGAAATAGAGTGTACTTAGGCGAATGACATATTACAGAACTATAATAATATATAGATAAATCGTTCTCTAATCATTATATAGGCATCGCTACAACATTTTTATTATTAAACTAATAGTTTATGTGAAATGCTGTTCTATAGTTGTAAAACATGACTGTGACCTCTAACATGAACTATAGGATGAAATAATCTATCACAAATCACGATAAAAGAACTTCATCGGAACTTACAACGAATATTGTTTTGAACAAGATAAGATGCGTGGTTTTTCGATGTGAATTAATTAATTCACACGCACTTGTCCGTTTTTTTTTAATTTTATTTTATTGCATACGTGCAGCTTATCGCTGTACAGTACTTAATGCGTCAGTCTTACCGCGACCGTCGCTGAGAGCAGACGCAAAATGACATCTCTTGCCGTATTCGACTTCGACCGCACGATGGTGGTTGAAGATTCTGATGCAGCGTTCAACGACTTGCTTCAGAAGAAGGCTCCACCCGAATGGGAGAACAGTGTGTTTAATTGGATTCCTTATATGAATGATGTGAGATTTTAAGGCTATGTACGTGTGTGTTATCCGTGGGGTGCCGGCAGTAGAATGTTACCCCTCCTCTCATGCCCGTGGATGCAGTAAGAGCCTGCTTAGGGATACCTCCGGAAGATGGACAGCAGCGTCTTTGCATGTATCAACATCCCATACTGCGTTAAGCGTGGTGAGTATGGCAACTATGCCTCATGGAGATCCATGGAGGCCTGTGTTCAGTAGTGGACGTTTTACAGCTGAAATGATGACGTGTGACTCCGTTTTTCGGATTCCAACGTGGTCCATTTTGCGTGTGCTAGCATAGCCAGTCCAACTCTGACCAGAAGCGCGGAATCCTGGGTTCATCGCAGGCTTCACGGAGTGACCTCAGTTCATTATAGATATTATAGATACATGTTTAACCGGGTATTTATTACCCGACGTTTCAACAGGATTCCACCTATCGTGGTCCCGGAAAGACGGTTAAATATGCTTTTATAATGTGTCTAAATATGTATGCTTTTATAATGTTTAAAGGACTCGATTATTTGAGGATGTGTAGGCGTTGTGTTACTTTCTCGCTTCCAGGACTATGTAGGCAGCTGATTCTTCCTCCATCAGACATTCTCTGCAGAGGGGGCTGTCTGTGGCTCCGATGTTGACATGGTCAGGCCTGAGAGGCTATGTTACTTCCTGGTGTTTTGATGAGACCTGAGAGGATGGTAGAGTTTCTATATGTTTCATTGTAATATGCACTTACTTTTATCGCTGTTAAGGTTTGGTCATATCGATAACAATGGTACCTACTCGCAAAAATTTACGCCCCAATGCCCCTTTGAAATTTACGTTCTTACTTTAATGATTTTAAATGTTATTGATCTCGGATGTGTACCTAACTTTGTAATGTTAATGGGCTTTCTATTCACGTTAATTATACGTCGAAAATAGGTTTCCAACGTGTTCAGTTCCCGCCAGGGAAACTTTTATCGGGGAATGGAGTCTGACGCGGCACCTTCTCCTTTCTCTCTCGCGCGCTCGCGTTGCGCTCAAGTGCAGTTTCAAAATCGCAATGAATAGTGTAACTCACGAGTGTTTCGAATGTAAAATAGTGTATAGGTCGCGCGGTGGTTTAAGATCGCTCGATGAATCTAGTGGGGGCAATCGGCGCATGTGTACAATCGCGCACGAATCGAGACGCGTGAACGCAACGCGGGAGGCGACCTTGAGACCTTGAGAGCGACTGATCTACCAATGACGTTGACCGAAATATGCCGAAATTGCTATGTTTCCCAACAACATTTGAGGTGTATCCTCGATTCCTCGTCCCATCATCAGAACTGAGTTTTGATAGAATAAATAAAATAAATAAATAAATAATGCTGAACAAATCACACAGCATCATCTAGCCCCAAGCTAAGCAGAGCTTGTGTTATGGGTACTAGATGACTGATATACTTAATACATTATACTACATAGATAGATATTTTTTATTATATATAGAAAAACACCCAGAACACCCTGAACAAATATCTGTAGATCGTACAGACATTTGTCCCGAGGCGGGAATCGAACCCGCAACCCCTTGCGTCGCAGGCGGACCTTCGCCCGCTGCGCCACAGAGCTCGTCAAAAAAGAAAAGAATGCAGACGACTTGAGAACCAGGTCCCTTTTTTTTGAAGCTGGTTAAAATGCAAAATCTGATTAGAATATGTAATTATAATGATCAAGGTTAAGCAATGCCTACATTGTTTGCGGAGATAAGAGTCACGATCAAAGTTAAATATTTTCGTAGTACCTACCTACGGTCCATAGCTCGCGGAGCAACATTATACTGGTGGACCTGACTGATTGTCCACGTTACGCTTAGACCGTAGTAGACAGATCATGAAAGGTAGTACGCCCTGATACCCCAATGCTTAAAACTTAAAATCACAATGAAAACTTAAAATAACAATCATGGTCTTAAAAACTATGTGTTTTTTTCATTTATAGGACGTCACAGCGTGCACTACAAAATAGATTCAATCTAAACAAAAGCTTATACTCTAAAGATGAGATCAAAATTAACTAATTAACATATATATATTTCAATATTTTAAATTATTCACTGCCAAGCGTGGTGAGTATGGCAACTACCCCTCATGGAGATCCATGAGGGAGGCCTTAGTTCAGTAGTGGACGTTTTACGGCTGAAATGATGATGATGATGAAATTATTCACTATTAGGTAAAATGTAATAAAGTATGAGAAAAAACAAAGAAAAGAAGAAAAAAATATTACATACGAAAATTAGGTAGTTATAGAGAAGGTCATTCCTTATAAATATTTTAATAGAAGGGATTTTATATCTATTATAAGCATTGTGATATCTTCGGCGGGAAAACTAAACGTACATAAACTTATTATTAACGCTGTAAAACAAATTAAAGAAAACATAACCTACATATTATTTCCCAACGAAATGCGGGAGGTTTTGAGTTAGGCTGGTGGTGCCATGAGAAAAGAAGAAGAAAAAGCTCATTATCTATGGATAATGAGGCGGGTTACAATGTTGGAAATGTAGAAACGAAACTGGATCTACTGAGAGTACAAACACTACTAAAATGAAAACTCACTAGATCCAGACTGGATCTAATGAAAGTGATCCTAAAAATAAACTTTAAACTAAGTACCTTGTAAGCAGAGAATCTAAGTTTACCTTAGTAATTAAACAATCATGTTCTAAACAGAATTACAGATTTTATCGTTTTTTTCATGACAGGGACACAAAAGAAGTGCCTTAAAAGTAGATTCACCCACTTATCACTGGATTCCAAGATATCGGGAGCCTAAATCCATCTTCGCTGTTGAAATGCAGGTGTTTTTTTATTTGACGGGAATAATCAAAGGTATTGCGCGACGAATTCCCGTGTTTATGTTAATAAATTATAATGAGATTTAAAGAGTAGGTACTTAAAATTCCCAAGAAGGCTAACTAAGCTAAACTAAACGATCTTATAGAGTAAGTAGGTACAAAGTAATAAACACTTGCATAAATCAATTAAAGTGTTATCGCTAATGAGATAATTTTAAATCCACGCGTGAAACAGGTACGGAAGAGATAAGCGGACTATTAATTTCAGTAAAGATTGTGTTGAGATGAATTACCTATCTGCATTGTTTACGTAAACGTTTCACGCCACATATTTTGATTACGTAAACCTCATAGCTATAGAAAAAAATTGGTTAAGTGCAAGTCGGACTCGCACACGTTGGGTTCCGTACCCATAATTTGGCAAAAAAACTTTAATATTTCAAGAGTACTGTCAGTCTGTGGCAGTCATTAATATCGAGCAAAAAACGGCAAAAAAAAATCACAATTTTTGTATGGGAGCCCCGCTCAAATATCTGTTTTATTATAATTTAATTATTTATTTTTAAAGTGAATAGTTATACAAGTAATTATTTTGTGAATATTTCAAGCGTCTACCTGTCGTCGTAATTAATATCGAGCAAAAAACATTTGTTGTATGGATATTATCCCCTTAAATACTTAAATATTTATTTTATTCTGTTTTCGTTGCGTTATTGCGGCAACAGAAATACAAACTCAACTGTCTAGCTATCGCGGATCATGAGATACAGCCTGGTGACAGACAGACAGACGGACAGCGGAGTCTTAGTAATAGGGTCCCGTTTTTGCCCTTTACGTACGGAACCCTAATAGAAAATAATTTATTGACACACAGATACAGCACAGGTAAATTACAATAAAAGAGAACAAAACTCAAGCTGATCTATGTAGCGACGTGAGTGCAGAGGTCTCGTCCCAGCTTCGAGCCACTCCGCTTGAGCAAAGCAACGCTGAAAATCTGCTTAATTCGACCTCACGACCAGCCACTGACAAACAAAGAAATACAAAAAAAAACTTATATAAAATAAAATATATATAAATATAAAACACTGGAAAAATATTGAGTCGTTCTCAGTCTATTATCTACTTCGAAGTTTATTTTTTTTATTTTTTATACTACTAAATGACGAGACAAGCTGAAGGCCCACCTGATGTAAATTACCTAGTTGTAACCACTGTTCATCAATCATGTTCATGTAATCAGCTATATTGCCATATTACCTGTGACCTGATGAGACTTTTCAAGACCTAAAGTGTAGGTTGTAAATTTGTAATGTAAGAAAAAGTGGCACGAATAGACCATCTAAATGATTTAAATACCAAAATGCGCCTATATGTGCGCCTGGTAGCGATCGCTCTTTAGCAATAAAGATGCCAATTGTCACTTTGTTTTTCATTGTTTCTTGTTATTTTATTTAGTTTTAAGGTGTGCAATAAAGGATTTTCTATCTATCCTTCTATCTGCGCCTACATTTGAGTATTTTAAAATTCAAAATGAAACTTTTTTACAAAGTTTGTAATTACAAAACATAATTATACACATTTCCATCGATTTATCATGGATCCTATCATCAGAATTGGGATTAAAAACAAGCAAACATTATACAATTAAACAAGAAACCCAACTGCAAGTTTAAATTTAGGGAATGTAACTAAACCTTGAGGGACTCCAGTAGACACTATAACAATCAGAATCACGTTTTGAACTTAGTTAAGTGTATATTCGAACTCAAAAATAATTTTGCGAATAAGTTCATAAATGACGGAGTTATGAGGTAAAAATGATAGATAGGTAACTCTTTATTGTACACCACTTAAAAAATATAAAAAATACGGACGCCTTGAAAACCTCTTTCTTTTTTGAAGTCGGCTAAAAAAGAGGAGACCTTTGCCCAGCAGTGGGACAATAGGTTAATGCGCAGGCAACCCTCATCTATTTCATCATTACACTTCTCCTCCAGTAGACACTAAACAATCAGAATCAAGTTTTGAACTTAGTTAGTGTAGGTACATATATTCGAACTCAAAAATAATTTTGCAAATAAGTTCATAAATGACGGAGTGATAGGTAAAAATCTACGGAGTGATAGGTAAGTCGGCTAAAAAAGAGGAGACCTTTGCCCAGCAGTGGGACAATAGGTTAATGCGCAGGTAACCCTCATCTATTTCATCATCACACTTCTCCGCCAGGTCTTCGAGCACGCCTTCTCCGCCGGCCTGAACCCGGCAGACATCCTCGGCGCAATCGCGTCCATGAGACCGACTCCTGGCATCCAGGAGCTGGTCCGCTCGCTGGCAGTTGCCGGCTGGGACATCCTGGTGCTCACAGATGCGAACAGCGTCTTCGTGCAGCACTGGCTCAAGGTGCACGGGCTTGAGGTAAGGAACACGGCGACACGGTTTTCTCAAGGTCGCTTCTCTTATCAGAAGAAACAGCTGTGTCAGAGTGACTGATATAATGGGCCCAAGTCGGCCGCTGATATGAAGCGTATGAAAGCATTAAGACAAGTAACTAAAAGCACCGTACCGCACAGTGCTGTGGGGTGCCGACAATACAATGTTCTCCTCTCATGCCCGTGGACGCAGTAAGAGCCTGCTAAGGGATATCAGAATAAATATTTAAGGAGGGGCTCCCATACAACAAACGTGATTCTTTTGCCGTTTTTTTCCTCGATAGTACGGAAACCTTCGCGCGCGAGCCTGACTCGCTCTTGGCCGGTTTTATTTATTATTTTGCACCTGGTAATGGTCGCGGGAGGACTCCTTTTAAAAACTAATAATATGTTAACAAATCGCATAAGTTTACCAATTCCAAGTCCCTGAAATATTTAGCTGCCACGAGATTCTGAGTAAGATACTGCTACAAACAGTCATCGTCACCATTCCAGCCGTAAAACGTCCACTACTGAACACAGGCCTCTCTCTACTCCATGAAGGGTAGTTGCCATACTCACCACGCTTGGCAGGCGGGTTGGCGAGCGCAGTACGGGATGTTGATACACGGAATGACGCTGCTGCCCATCTTCCGGAGGTACCCTTAGCAGGCTCTTACTGCATCCATGGGCATGAGATGAGGGGTAACAGTCTACTGCCGGCACCCCACGGCTACAAATGCTACAAACAGTAGTTTGATGATAAACCTTCGGATCCCAAAGTCGGGTTACACACCTATCGGCCAACACGGGTCCAATTATAACATCTATGTTAAACACATCACTCACGAGTTCACGAGCTAAACAAAGAACTTATGGTTGTCTGCTTGCTAAGTTAATCAGGAATGGCGTGACAGTTTAATTGGAATCATGTTTCCGCGCTAGCTTCTACCCGCAATCTCGTACGTCTACTTTTTTGTTTGAAGAGATCTTTCTATTTCTAAACATTTGGATATTAGATTCTATTTTTAAACATATTAGGTCGTTACATATGAAATTAGCGTTTTGTCGTACTGGCCACTTTTATCTCAAATAACTCCTCTTTGGTTAGGAATTCCAAATTCAAACTTATACAGCTATTTACTCATGCACTCAATGAATTGTGGTCAGCATTGTCCGTGAACGGTGTGAGCAGCGTCCTCATACGAGCATTACAATCTCTTTATAGGGATTCTAGTGCTTGTGTAAGGATAAACGGGGCATACACTGAATGGTTTAATATCAAAAAAGGTGTTAGACAGGGATGTGTAGAGTCACCGTGGCTGTTTAATCTGTTCATGAACAATTGCTTGACAGATTTAAAAGAGAATTAAAGTGGGTTGAGCATGAATGAGTTACTCGTCAAATGTTTTCTCTATGCTGATGACCAAGTATTACTTGCGTCTTCGGCCGAGGAGTTGCAGGAGATGGTAACTGCTATGAGTGGAGCTTTTGTTAGAGAGGGAGTGAAGATGAATGTAAAGAAGACCAAAGTGATGGTGTTTGACAGATATGAGGCAGTGACAGACTGCAATATCGTGATTGGAGATGAACAAATTGAACAGGTGAATGAGGTTGTGTATCTGGGGTCAAAGTTTACAAGAGATGGAAAGTGTGAGAGTGATATTGAAAGAAGAGTGAATGCAGGAAACATGGTGAATGGAGCTTTGCACTCCTTTATGAACAGTCGGAAGGTGTCTAACAAGGCTCGTTTGGCATGAGGGGGTATTGGTTCCGACACTCATGTACAGAAGTGAAAGTTGGGCATGGCAGAAGAACCGTGAAAGCGGAATAAATGCAGTTTAGATGAGAGCGTTAAGAAGTATGATAGGAGTCAAACTGAGTGACAGGATAAGAAATAGATAAGGAAACGTTGTGGTCTGAAAGAAGATGTAGTGACAAAAATTGAGAAAGGTATGCTGAGATGGTTTGGCCATGTCGAGAGAATGAATGAAGAACGATTGACGAAAAAAGTGTATAAGGCGAGTGTGAATGAAAGTGTTGGAAGGGGTAGACCTAGGCGGACGTTTCGAGACCAAATCAGGACGTCCACTACTGAACACAAGCCTCCCTCATGGATCTCCTTGAGTGGTAGTTGCCATACTCTCCACGCTTGGCAGGCGAGTTGGCGAGTGCAGTACGGGATGTTGATACACGGAAAGCCCTGCGCATCTTCCGGAGGTATCCCTTAGCAGGCTTAGTGCTGCATCCACGGGCATGAGAGAATGTGTTGGTAACATTCTACTGCGGGAACCCCACGTAATAGTATTCCCACTAATAGTATAAAGCCGAAAGTTTGTTTGTATAGATATATGGATGTTTGTTAGAGTTCGCGCAAAACTTCTTGAGCTCTGTGAACGTTGCGGCAAATGCAAAGTTGCGCATGTTGACATGTTCATTCAATATTGCCAACTAGGTTGTAAATTATCTTGCTACACAGTAGAAATTTTATATTAAAAAATTGGCTTCTTGCGATAAGTAAAGGTGAATTTGTTCTAGCATTTCAGTTTTTATTAATCCTTAATTTTATATAATAATTGATTTTTAAATATGTTTGTTTTAATAATTGAAAAATAAATAAATGCATAGTAAAATGTGTGCTAGATAAAACGAAAATACACCAAAACTCGCGCTGGCAACCCTAGTTTCACAGACTGAGCCCCTCTCGTACCCCTTTTACATTCCTTTCCCTCAACGCCCTAAAAACTGTGTACTGCGCAGTCACTGAAGCTAACTTCACAGATCTCAAAAAGTTTTAAGATTAAGATTTAAGATTAAAAATTATTTAATTCGTACCAAAAAACACAAACATATTTTACAAGAGAAAAAAAAAACAAACAAAATCCTTACAAACTAACTAAGCTAAACAAAAAGATAGAAAATAATAATTAAGTCTAATAAAATAATAATAAATGAATAAAAATGCATAGTGTTTAATGGTAGGAAAAAAAAGGACCTATTTCAGCTTAAGTAGCCTTAAGCAAGATGCTTGAGTGCTACGCTGATTTTCAAATAGGCCCTTCAGGTGATTTCACGTCCATTGCAAGTATTAGGTATAATAAAAATAAAGTAGGTATGTATTAATAAAAAATAAACTAAAACTAGATACCTACAGCAATATAAATAAATATAGTACTAGGTAATGAATACATAAATATGACATAATATAATAAGTAAATATGATATTTTACATGACTAAAATAAATTGGAGAATAAATGGGATGGAGACACTAGTGTAATGCCTACTCCTTTCGTGCATACCCAGCAGGTTAGTAATAATATACATATTTTCAGTTAGTTTAAACCTACCTTATCTCGGCTGGCATTTTTGCTCAGTCACCAAGTATTTTTTTAGGTTATTTTAAAAGTATATTTTGTTTTACGCGAACTCTACCTCTTTACGCAAAAACTAGTTTATGGATTAAGCTGAAACTTTGCACACGTTAGATGTATGATGCGATGTTAGATGTTGACCAGGATTAACACATAGGCTAGGTACTTTTAACCGGGTACAACGCATGCAAACGAAAAATAATTTAAATGTTTGTTCCTTATCGTACCGCATGACGTACATATGTTAAGACTATATTTCTTCTGGGCCATGGAAGTCGTCAAAACACAAACTAATTAATTTAGCCTGTTTTATATAAGTGAATGGTCAATTATCATATCGGTGTTATATCTCGTGAAGTGTTATTACGTTTTGTTTGGATGATGCGATTTCTGCGAATGTTTTGGCTGACTAATATAAGTATGGGACACCTTGGAACCCAGACAAGGTCCTGCACTACTGGCCTTATGAATAATTCTTTAAAATTTCAAGAATCACTTCCCAATCAGTGTCCCTAGGATTTCTATGGGTCTATGGGACTCGGAAGAGCACACTTTCTAATAAAAAAATAGGTAAGTCCAGCATTGGACATCTTACGGCTATGATGATAATGCTTCTGCGAATCTCCTCATTTCTGATTCGATCCCGTAAAGAAGGATCGAGCATAGCCTCCTCCAGTCTTAGGGCTGAGATAATGTTGATGAATAACATTATTATTATTATGAGCCTATCTGATCCCACTGCTGGGCAAAGGTCTCCCCATTCCCTCCATGCATCTCGATCTTGAGCGACTTCTCTCCAATCGACCAGGCGTTGATCGAGTTCGTCCCGCCATCTACGTCTCGGTCTGCCGCGTCGCTTTCTCGCCGGGTCAGGAGGACGCCAGTCAGTGACTGCCTTGGCCCACATCTCGCCTGGCGGCCCAGTTTGGCGGCTTTCAGGCTGCGATCTGAGTTCTGGAACGCAGTTCGGTGCTGCGTACCTTTTCGGTTCGCTTTACACTTAAAATGCTGCGCTCCATCGCACGCTGACAAACTGAGTGTGAACTTTAGGATGTTCATGAATAATATACCTTTGTTTTATTATTATTATTTAATTCTTTATTGCACACAATTTACAAAAAAAAGTATACAAATGGTGGGCATAATGCCGAAGGCATTATCTACCTGCCAACCAAAAAGGTCGAAGACAGAAAGACAGGCGTGCTAACATACACAAAAGAAAAAAATATAAAACTTATTCAACTAAAAACACACTTTAAATAATAACTATATACCATAATAAATATAAATAAATACATAAATGCTAGTAAATATATAGATAAGTATAATATAATAATGTCATAAATAGATTAAGGTAGGAACTACATCATTAATTGCTATTTTTATCTTTACAGCAATACATAACATCGATAGTAACGAACCGAGCTTTCTGGGACGGCGGCCGTCTCTACATAGAGCCATGCATGTCCCAGACGACGTGCCCGCGTTGTCCCGGCAACCTGTGCAAGTCGCTAGCGCTCGCGCAGTGGTGCGGGACGAAGGTGTACCAGAAAGTTGTCTACGCAGGGGATGGAAGGAACGACTTCTGTCCCGCTACTAGCTTGCCGGAACACGTGCGTATTTACTTTAAGTATCTTAAATGACTCGAATCATAATTGACTCATGGCTTCATGGAGTCATTTATATGCTTTAGAAACACGTTAATGACTCATGAGCTGTGAAAATAACACATTAAATCAAACCTATAGGTAACTCGTGACTTAAATCGTAATGACTTACGGTGTATGAATGCTGTGCTACTCTAGTGATTCTGACCATTAGGATTGGTGACTTAGCTCAAAGTGACTTCACGCAGACTCGGGTTAAGGCTGGCTACCATCTTCAGTAAAATGGCCATTGTCCATACATCGCTAACTTGGTAACTAGTAGAGCCTTGCATTGCGTGTACGTGACAACGTGCCCGCAGTGTCCCGGTAACCTGTGCAAGTCGCTAGCGCTCTGGTGCGGGACGAAGGTGTACCTACCAGAGAGTTGTCTACGCAGGGATGGAAGGACCGACTTATGTCCCGCTACTGGCTTGCCGGCAGGGTGATTACGTATCTCGCGACAGGTTTTGCAACAGGCAATTGACAGCAATATTGCTGTCAAATATCAAACTTGTATTAGAGAACAGCAAGGAATTGACATTTGACAGCAATATTGCTGTCAATTGCCTGTTGCAAAACCTGTCGCGAGATACGTAATCACCCTGCGGAACACGTGAGTCTTTAAGTATCTTGCAGGACCCGAACACTTAGTTGACTCATGACTCATACACGACATGTAGCATATAAATACTGAGTCAGATATGTATTAAATATACCAATCATGTGCTTGTCAAATTAGTCAGAACAGAACATATGTTTATTATTATGGATCTACAAGTAAATACTGACCATTAGGGGGTTAGCGAGCGCAGTGCGGGATGTTGATACACGGAAAGACGCTTTTTACTGCACCCCCTGGCAAGGGGAAAAATTCTGGTGCAGGCACCGCATGGCACACACAGGATTACTTATTGAACTGCAATTTGTTCACAGGCCACGGTGTTCCCTCGGAAAGACTACCCCATGCATAAGCTGATCAAGAAGTCGCCATCTCAAGTTGTAGCTCGAGTGGTGCCATGGGAAGACGCGTACAGGATACTGGACGAGCTGTTCCCAGGACGAGTGATACACAGTTAATGGAGAGTTAAAAAAATGTTGGCAACAACCCTCTTACGATCAGTACTTGAAGATCTATGAGGGATGCCTATGTCCAGCAGTATACCTACGTCCTACGTCTACGGAGATGAAGAAATAATATGCTGCAGTAACCACTAAAAATAATTGTTATTTAATTTAGGACTATTTACTATTGCTGTGCAAAATGTCCAGCATTATAGCTCATGAGTGTTCCAATAGATCATGATGAGTCATCCAAAGATTAATAGTGTCTGCTGGAGTCCCTAATCCCATAGTTATATCCCCTAAATTACGGTTTTGTTGTTTGCTTCACTTAATAACGTATGCTTGCTTTTAACGTAGGTACGTTTTAAAATTAATTCAAAAGCGTTTGTTCTATGATTACCTATTTCGTCGTTACAAACAGACACTGAAATTTTATTTATTTGTTTAGATCGTCAAATAGGAGTGGTTTTTGCAAATTTTTTTTATGTATAATAATTTACTCATGATTTACTCTTCCGTGTTTCATGCATGAACTACTGGACGACTCATGAATACTTATGTTACCCATGAACCATTGGACGACTCACTAACAATTAAGTGTGACTCATGATTTCATGAATCATAAAATGAGTCTGGATAATAATTTCTAATTTATGGATAACTTCGCTACTACTTTTATTTGAATGAATTCCCTCACAATTCAACAACATCTCAATAACACACGGAATGAATGAATGAATCACTTTATTGTACACCAAAATCAAGAGAGTTACAGGAAAAGGAAGAGTTATTAAAAATTATAGTTATCTACTGTACGGCTCATGAATGTTCTAGTTGACCCAGAACCATAGCATGACTCATGATAATAATGTCTTATTATTGTATCATTTAATAAAAATATTTTATTATTTTAATGTACTTCCTCCATAAATCCTAGTTACCATTTATAATATTAAATTAATAAAATGAGTTAAGAGTGATCTGACGTCCACTATAAAAAACTTTTATTCTATTATTAGTTCAATTAGTTGGGTTTAATGGCCCAACATAAAATAAAAAAAATATTAGAAAATTAAATGTTGTTTCAATTTCCATACATTAAAATTAAAAATACTGTAAAAAGGTAAGCCGTAGAAGTTGGTGGTAACTAGTAGTAGTAGAACTTTTTGTGTAGAGCTCATCCGGGCAAGTAATGTCTGCATTGCTGTGTTCCGGTTTGAAGGGTAAGGGGGCCGGGGAAATTACGAGCACATGAGACCTTACAATCTCTATGTCGGGGTGACGGGCGCAATGCAAGCAGCTTTGATCACGTGCTTAGTTGCAGTTGTGATAGGTAGAGGTTACCGCTTAACATCTGGTGGGCCTTCAGCTTGTCTCGTCATTTAGTAGTATAAAAAAATAGTAACACGGGCGTCATTTTCTCGTGTTATATGATCCTTTATTTTATCGCGTCATATTTCGATCGGTATAACCCGTCGCAAAGGATGTTACACGTAAAATTGCATGATATTTTTTTTGATGCTAAAGTTATTTAATTATATTTTATTATTTATTTATTATTTTCTATCGTCTCACGCGGGACCAGTATTGTGTAAATTTACTTTTGTGAATGTAATGTGAAGATGTCGTAGAAGTGTCTTAATACATAAATAAATATTGAAAATCCAAAAATTCGTGGGGTGCTGGCAGTAGAATGGTGCCCCGCCTTTTCACCCGTGTATGCAGTAACGATCTGCTAAGGGATACCACCAGAAGATAGGCAGCAGCGTCTTTCCGTGTATCAACATCCTGTACTGCGCTCGCCAACCCGATCCATGAGGGAGGCCTATCACCAATAGAGGACGTCCTACGGCTGAGATGATGTAAGGCCTTTGCATCTATTATAGATGATTTATGCAGCGTCAGCAACTGGTAATCATGCTGTACGGGACGCTGCAGTGCCTGGGACATTGTTAGATGGATTAGGCTTGCCCAGCACCTATACTATCCTCTCAGCTTAGTCAGCGGAAAGGATCATTCAGAGGAAAGAACAGGTCAATACGTCTGAAGCTAACTAAGCCGCGGGTTTCCTCACGATGTTTCCTTCACCGTTAAAGCTCGTGTTAAGTGTGCACATACATTTTTCAAGAAAGAAAAATCCATTGGTGCACGGCCGGTATCGAACCCACGACCTTCGGATTAAAAGTCGGGGGTACATACCACTCGGCCAACACGGCTTTTTATATGAGATGATGATGTTCTTATAAAAGTTGTAGTTTTTGGTAGTATCTGAACGATTTCAAATAACAATGGAAAAGTGATGGTTTGATCGCTTACACGTTACATAAAGGCTACATTTCATCCGGGTACACCGCGAGCGAAGCTGCGGGCATAAGCTAGTTTACTTATCGACTGCCTCCGTGGCTCAGTTGGTCTAAAAGCCGACTGACACGCAGTTCGATTCCCGCCACGGGACAAGTTTGTTATTGTTCTGCTGATATTTCTCCCGGGATTGGTTATTTTTCGATATATGTATTGTGTATATTTGTATTCTATACAGCACGGTAGGTCTACCATTAGTTTTCACAATTTATACTAGCTAGCAACTGTAGTTAAAAAAATTATTAAAGCTTGTAGAGCGCCTCTAGCGGATAGTTGCAAACTATCCGCTAGTGTATTATATTATCTGTGGCTAGAAGTAAACTATACAATAGCGACTGTAGTTTGGGCTTTATTTGCTTAGAATTTGGTAGCATGAGTTACCAATCTGACAGATGTCATAACTGTCTGGTACCTGCAGTAACGGCACGCGATCTAACAGTGACAACTCATGGTAGACACACAGGACCGGCTTAAAGCTGTATTACACTACACGGTACTCAGGGCCCGGTAGTTAGGGCGATTAGGGAGCAAAGCTTGCCGCGGTCGCGCTAGTTAGGGTCCCTTATGCTCTCTCTTATTACACCACTCTTAGTTAGGTTACCCTTAGTCCCTGAATATCGTCTAATGTAATACATGCTTTATGTCCGTACCTACACAAAAGGAAGCCTACAACCAGCAGTGGGTACCTGTGTACCCACTCCGTAGGATAATAGTGTTCTGTGGTACCCACTGCTGGGTATACCCACTCCTGGCTATGGATGATGAAGTATTCTATCAATCATCTAGTTTCCACAGTACAAGCTTGCTTAGTTTGGGACCAGGTGTGTGTAGTGTCCAGTATTATTTATTTACTAGCTTATGCCCGCCGCTTCGCATGCGTTGTAGCTGAATAAAATGTAGCTTAGGTGTAAAGCTATTTGGCTATTGACTAAGATGATAGGATATTATAGCCGCTGGGCAAGCCTAATCCATCTAACAATGTCCCAGGCACTGCAGCGTCCCGTACAGAACGATTACCAGTTGCAGACGCTGTATAAATCATCTATAATAGATGCAGAGGCCTTACTTATGTGTTAATCCTGGTCAACATCTATGTGTGCAACATATTTGCGTGAAAGACTAACAAACATCCATACATACTCAAACTTTCGTATTAGTAGGATTATAATTATATGTAAGGACTCAGAATAAAAATTCAGATTCCTTCTTCAGTTCATTATATTTCATCAACTTAACACTAAGGCTCTAACTAATATGTTGCATGAATAGTCTTTAAGGCAACAAGTATATTTACAGTATCTTACAAGACCAATATATATAGAACATTATAATTATCGATATACAATTATGGCCCGTTATCACCCTAAAGCCCCTCGATAAGGGTCCAAACAGTTGGTGCCTCCACCAATTTAGCAAGCACGAGAACATTCCACATATTTAATATGAAAGAACATATAGAATAACAAAATGAGACTTCCTCCTTTTTGAGAAACTTTTAAAACATAAATGGGTACGAATAGACGCATTATCTCCGTGGGGTGACGGCATTAGAACGTCTTTCCGTGTATCAACATCCCAAGACATCGCCAACCCGCTTGCCAAGCGTGTTGGCGCATACTATTGTTGTAGAACTTCTTGAGAAGAGTTCTTCCGGGGAAATACTACCACCATGCCTATTTCTGCCGCCAAGCAGTAATGTCTGCATTGCTGTGTTCCGGTTTGAAGGGTAAGGGTAACAAATTACGGGCACATGAGACCTCACTGCTCTGTCTCAGAGTGACGGGCGCAATACAATGCGGCGCTGGTCACGTGTCAACGTGATCACATCATAGCTGTTACCGCATCAGGTGGGCCTTCGGCTGTCTCATCATTTAGCAGTATAAAAAAGGCAGTGGAGCGATATAAACCTCACCTCCAGTCATAGACTGACTCAATCCAAAATTCATGTTTTTTGGGAAATGAAGAAAACGTGTTTCGGTCCTTGACAGTTTTTGATAAATCATACTATAACATTTAACTTTATGAAACAGAGAGCTATTACAGTTTCTGATTTACTAGGCGATAGAGCGCACTTTTTTGGGTCGTTCGTTCTGTATACTTAACTTAATTCACCCAAATTTTGAATTGAGTCAGTCTACAACTGGAGGTGCGAAATGTAGTTTAGAAGACCCTGTCTTGGTAGGTGCAGTCTTGCGGCTGAGTCGGCTTGGCTTGCGTGCCGGGCACGTGGTGATGGTGTCTGTAAAAGATATACACACCTTGTTAAAGATGCCTTGTGGAGAGGCGAAGACTCTTAAAGATTACAAATCACTTGCGAGAAAGATAAACAGTTAATAATATTATTTATTTATTTATTAGGACCACCAACAAGAGATACACAGATTCAACACAATTTAAAACTTAGGGACTAAGGGCCTTGTGCTCCCCCAATTAAAGGCGGCCACAGCATGCACACAATTGAGCGCAACTCAACAAAAATAGGTACTAAAGGTAGTATCTAGTAAGTATTGAAGTTATATTGAGTATATATAAGTTATATTATATAGACATTTGAACATTCCCCATTATATAGACGATATAGCACACACAGAGAACCTACGTCTCTCCGCTTAAGGGTCAGCGCAGACAGAACGGAGCGCAGCGGAGAGGATTTTATTAACGCACTTGAAAATAAACTTTAAATTATTACAATGAAGTGCATAAAAGCTTGAACCTGACAAAAAATGCTCGCGCGTCCTCGAAGATACGCGGGAATCTTCGCGCGGCGTTTTGCACTTTATTGTGATAATTTTAAGGTTTATTTTCAAGTGCGTCAATAAAATCCTCTCCGTTGCGCTCCGTTCTGTCTGCGCTGACCCTAAGGGCTCTAAGATCGTCAGGAATTACCGACAATAAGGGTTGCCCTGTGTTGTAATAGGTCAAGTGGAAGGAGCCGGTATTGCGGCGCGCCGCCCAGAGGTGGGAGTTGTACTCCACGTGCGGTCGTTCTTGCGCCTTGTATAGCATGAGCTTTTAAAGGTTATTAGGTAATGTAATCATAGTCGACGCTGACGACTCTGAGACTTTGACGAGCTCTGTGGCGCAGCGGGCGAAGGTCCGCCTGCGACGCAAGGGGTTGCGGGTTCGATTCCCGCCTCGGGACAAATGTCTGTACGATCTGCAGACATTTGTTCAGGGTGTTTTTCTATATATAATAAAAATATCTATCTATGTAGTATAATGTATTAAGTATATCAGTCACCTAGTACCCATAACACAAGCTCTGCTTAGCTTGGGGCTAGATGATGCTGTGTGATGTGTCCAGCATTATTTATTTATTTATTTAATCACAGTCGTCTAATTATTCGTGTTTTCGCAAAATCTCTAGAATTATCGCGATGATAGGAATTATCGCGATGATAGAAATTATCGCGATAATACTAATACCACGTGTATACTCTATATATACTCTTTACACGTGGTATTAGTATTAGTATTATCGCGATAATTCATATCATCGCGATAATTCCTATCATCGCGATAATTCCTATCATCGCAATAATTCCTATTGGGTAGGCGTAAGACGTTGGCCTCACCTCAAGTGGCCGGGTCGCCTCGGCGGCGCCAGGTACTCGAACATGCTCTGCGTGTGCTGAGCCAGCATGTTGGCGAGCTCGCACGGCATCGGATCCGTCCAGAAGAAGTCGTGGTTCAGTGCCGCGTCGGAATCGAACCTGCAAAGTTTTAATTTCTAATTATTTATTTTATTATTTGGTAGTTTTTGGCCAACAGCGACACAGAAAAGTCTTCCGGTGCCCTGTTCGACTATCTTTACTATGATATGCGTTTGTGTACGTAACTACTTAATCTTATTGTATGATCTTTTTCATCCCTAAGTGTAGTTTTTATGTTGGTCTTGCATAAATACTGTGTTTTGTCTGTGCTGTTTTGTTGCCAAATAAATGTTTATATAGATAGATAAATGTTTGAATGTCATTTTGGTGCTTTCACCTAATAATAAGGTTTCAAATGACATTCAAACATTTGCGCCGCAAACTGGTGGAATTCTACCTTTAGTCTTACGTCACTGTTCACACTCGCATGCACAGTTCAACCTTATTACACCCCTCTTTTTGGTCGGGGTTAAGAAGCTGACCTTTTAGCGGGGTCCAGTTGCAGCAAGTTGTCCAGGAGATCACAACCATATGGATCCTTTACATAGGGCTTTAGTCTTTCCTGAAACAAAACATGACATTATATGAGTAGTTGTAGAGAAATAGTAGTAAAATTGTAGCTGTGGGGTGCCGGCAGTAGGATGTTACCCCTCTTCTCATGCCCATGGATGCAGTCATCATCATCATCATGTCAGCCGTAGGACGTCCACTGCTGGACAAAGGCCTCCCTCATTGATCTCCAAGTACTGCGGTTGGAAGCCGTCTGCATCCACCGCCGACCAGCAGTTCTCACCAAGTCGTCTGCCCATCTTGTAGGTGGACGTCCTACGCTGCGCTTGCCGGTCCGTGGCCTCAGTGGATGCAGTAAGAGCCTGCAAAGGGATACCTCCGGAAGATGGGCAGCGGCGTCTTTCCGTGTATCAACATGCTATACTGCGCTCACCAACCCGCCTGCCAAGCGTGGTGAGTACGGCAACTGCCCCTCATGGAGATCCATGAGGGAGGCCTGTGTTCAGTAGTGGACGTTTTACGGCTGTACTGATGAATTGTAGTAGTAGGTGCGATACAAGTTCGCCGGGACAGTAAGGATTAAAATAAAATAAAGACAGAGCTTTCAGGCACTGTCGACTGTCTTCCTGGGCCCTGGATAGATAGATTCTCGGTATCTTGTTGAATGAATGAATGAAGTATTTATTGACCATAAACATATATAAGAGTAGCCCAATAAATAAAGAAAAAAACAATGTAACCTATGCACACTGTAGCAGTATGGATCAAAAGGTCCCGTCTCAGCTTTATGCTACACTACCCGCGTAGAAGCGCGTAGTGTAGCGCTGGTATTCTGACGGAACCTTTCTGACATCCCTACCAACTACTGACATTGACAAAACACATACAACTATTTAGTACACAAAACAAAAAAAAAACAATTACAATATGATCTAAAAAAAAAAGAACACATTATAAACACAAAAAAATTATTACGAATAGTGAACACTTGTTTAGACGTTTTGGGCGCTTTGGTATATCTGTAAGCCCAACTCGTGTGTGTGTTTTCAATAAATAAATAAAACATATAATAATTACAGATAAAATTGTGAAAAACAAAAAAAAAACTAAAACAGAGAATAAATGAAAAATTAAAAAAAAAAACAAGCAGAGGTTGTTGTTGAGGTCAAGGGCCTCCATGCTGGGCCACACAACGGGCTTGCAGGACCCGCACAGCTGCGACATGAGGATCAGCTGCTGTTCCGTTGGACCCTGGATCATCATTCATCATCCACAGACCATTGCACTCGTCTCCCTTTGTGTGTGTCACATACGCCAGCCCTATGTTGTGCTAAGCCAAGAATTTCCGGCGACCTAGTGAATGTAGTCGACCCACAGATCGCACAGATACGGTTTGAGGATCAGTTGCTGTTCTGTTGGACCCTGGATCATCATCATCAGCCGTAGGACGTCCACTGCTTGATATCGGCCTCTTTCTTAGGCTTTTTAGTACTAGTTGTTGGCTACTCACCACGCTTGGTTGGTGAGCGCAGTACGGGATGTTGATGCGCGGAAAGACGCCGCTGCCCATCTTCCGGGTGTATCTCTTTGCTAACTGCATCCACGGGCAAAGGAGGAGGTGCAACGTTCCATTTGACCCTGGACAGATGGATAAGACTGACCTTAACTTTCCTCATCCGATTCTTAGGCAGTTCCATACTGTTGTAAAGGATCAGCTGCTGCTGTTCTGTTGGACCCGGAATGTCAGCACTCACCTTAACCTTCCTCTTCTGGCCCTTAGGAAGCTCCATCTTGTTGTAGAGGTCAAGGGCCTCCACGCCGGGCCACACGTCCGGCGTGCAGGACCCGCACAGCTGCGAGATGAGGATCAACTGCTGCTGCTCCGTCGGACCCTAGAAGTGTTACAGTAAATTACAGTACCCTGTGATAAGTTTTGCATATCAACCCGTGGAAAGAGACAACCGGCTAGTTTCGGCTTTGTAGAGCGTTATCTCTGTCGCGCGAAATACTGAGTCCGTTATCAATTTGGCTTAGTTAGCTTCAGACGTATTCACCTGTTCTTTCCTCTGAATAATAGCTGACTAAGCTGAGAGGATGGTATAGGTGCTGGGCAAGCCTAATCCATCTAACAATGTCCTAGGCACTGCAGCGTCCCATACAACATGATTACCAGTTGCTGACGCTGTATAAATCATCTACAATAGATGCAAAGGCCTTATCAATTAGGAGCTGTTACGACAATTACGATTTCCTTCCTTTGATAATGATAGATACCACTTTATTGATCACCACATGTAACATAAAATATACCAACACAATTAGACAATTTAAAGCAATTCAACAGGTGACCTTATCGCTGAAAGCATTCCTTCCAGGCAACCAATCGAATTCAATAATTATTTTTACTGAAGAAAATCTTATATATAAAATCTAATTTAATGGGTCCCACCTGCATGATAGGGGATCTTGTCCACATCTCCGCCATAATGCATCCAGCACCCCACATGTCCACTGGTGGTCCGTAGTTTCGGTCACCTGAAAGGCCAAAAGTCATTACTAATCAGAGTGACCTGAGCCCTTCTACACATTCCTTTCCTTCCTTTGCTTCTATGTTAGATGCAAAGGATAGAAGAAGCTGAGAGGATGGTATAGGTGCTGGGCAAGCATAATCCATCTAACAATGATAGAAGAATCAAATTTACAAAATAGATTTGCCTGTGCACAAAATTTGCCCATAGAGGCAACATGTACCTATCGGCTTGGGTCTTCAGTGTGGTATTGTGACTGCCCCACACTCTGCAGACCATGCTGTTTTTTGCGTAATATTGCATCAAGACCATCCGTTTGATATTCGGCAAACATTCCCAATGCACTGCAGAAGCGAGGCAGTCCCAACATCATCCTAAATATGTCATACATAGAAAAATATTTAGAATTAAGGCAAATATCTGCAGAAAAGCAAACATTTTGTCACCTGACTGAAATCACACCCATTAAACCAACTGCACCATGGTAATCTTAAATATTGCAAAATTGTTTTGTGTTTTAATCTACAATCAGTGCACTTTTAGCATGTGGGTTAGCCATTTTATAACATGTCAAATGAGCTCTTCAGTGAGAGGTTACACTTATAAATTTGTTCTATGGTCTAGGTTTAGTCCCTAGGTATCATCATCTTCCTCTTTAATCTGGGCTGATATTGCTGGGTTCTTGGGTTAGTGGTATTGCATTTGGGTGGTCTACTAGGTAATAGGTGTCAAGTCTTGTTTCAGTAATTAATTAAAACTACTGAATTGAACCAAAATATCTACTCACCTAACAACAGCTCTGGTGGCCGATACCACAAAGTCACTACCCTGTTAGTATACTTATTAACTTGTCCAGCCTTTGCTACACTGAACGCTCTTGCCAGGCCAAAATCAGCCAGCTTCAGTATCCCATTCTTCGTTATTAAGACATTTGCAGCTTTCATGTCTCTGTGCAAAATTTTATTACTATGTATGTAGTATAAACCGTTCAGTAGTTGTTGCATAACCTTTTTTATTTCGCCTAAACTGAATTTTACGTTCACATTCGAGAGCAGACCGGCCAAATCGTGTTCGCAGAAGTCGAAAACTAAGTAAAATGTTGACCTATATTTGTTGTGTGAATTCGCCTTCGTTCTACAGATTTCAATCAAGTTTACGACATTCTCGTGTTTTAGCAGCTGCAGGATCTTTATTTCACGCAGTGCTGTGATAGGAAAACCTTCTTTTTCGTTGTCCATAAGAACCTTTTTCATGGCAACGAACTTTTTGCTGCTATTCCGAGCGCGGGCTTTGAACACCTCTCCGAAGGTTCCCTGTCCGATTTTGGCGACTTTTTCATATTTGGAAGACTCGTCACAGAAGGGGAAGTCAAATTCTTCGATGTATTTCTCCTTCTGACTCATGCTGAGGATCGTGGAGCTAGTGCTCATCACGGGCTGCGTGGCTTCGCGTGGAGCGGGAGCGCTCACGCTTTGCATTTTCTTTTTTATAGCAGCAATTTTGGCGGTTAATTAATACTGTCTGGTGAAAAGCATCAAGATTTTTGCTTTGCATCGGATATTATAACAGCTATTGGCAAAACCATGAGTTTTGGCTTCACCCAAACGAATATCACACGAAACTCGAAAAGAAATGAATAGGTACCATGAAATGAAAACAAAGGCAAAATCGGATGGATGACGTATACTAAAATACACAGATTAAAAATGTTGATGAACGATTGATATTACCAGTGCTTGCTGCAAAAAATCGACTAAATTGATTTAATCGGAGCTTTTTTATACTTTTTGTAAACGAGAACGGCTTTACTTTACGTTCCTTTTTACGTAAACGATATAAACAGTTAACTTACCAAACCAAGTTCATTTCATTGTGCCCAGTTTGAGGTATACATCAGAGTATGTAACGTGTACATACGGAACGTAAAGCGCATGTCAGAAATCGTAAAATCTGATTTGTTTTTATCGCAAATTTTCTGTAAATCCGCCGACAAATGAGCTAATTAACCGTAAGTAAATTTTAAATAAACTGAAGTTAAAATGACATGTACAAATTTTATAGCTCTGTAATTCGAAACAAAAATCCGCAAGTGTTTACCTTGCAATTTTATTGATCCAATTTCTTAAAAGTAGGGCATGTATTTTTCTGCTTTTCGTTTGCAACTTCGTTAGTAAAACACATCATTTCGTTAACTATGCGCGACGTGTGTATTTTACAAGATAAAAAGTTTGTATCTTTTCTAGTTTTAACACCGGGTTGCATATTTACGATCTACGCCCCTTTTTAGGGTTTTTAAACTTAGTGACGACTTCTTTGTTGACAGCCTTTGTGAAAGTACCCACTGATAATAGTAACCACAGTAAGCCTTGTTTCGCCGGGGAAATTCATTAACGATTGAAACTCGAGCTTAACCAAAATTGGATCTTCCCTAACATTATGATGGCTTAATGTATTTTATTAATAACAGCTGGCGATGTTTATTTATTTTATTTGGTTGGTATGGAAGCCCAATAAGAGAGTGGCAAAGCGCGCTTTTTACTCTGAGCTACAGGACGGCAAGCAGAAGTTTCGGCCAACTCCTGCAATATAAAAATGCTCATCGAGATATTTGAAGAGCTGCAATATTGAGCCCTCTCATTGGGAACTCATGTCAGAAAATCGGCCCGATTGGAGATATTTAGTACAACAAAATCTAACCCTTGAAGACAGGTGCAGGTGTTATCATTCCAGCTGTAAAAAGTCCACTACTGAACAGGCCTCCCTCTTGGATCTCCATGGGGGGTAGTTGCCATACTCACCACGCTTGGCAGGCAGATTGGCGAGTGCAGTTCGGCATGTTGATACACGGAAAGACGCTGCCGCCCATCTTCCGGGGGTGTCCCTTAGCAGGCTCTTACTGCATCCACGGGCATGAGAGGAGGGGTAACATTCTACTGCCGGCACCCCACGGCAGGTGTTAACTAGACTAAATGTGAACGAAACCGCCCCCTAATGTAGTAATAAAATGAAAAAATATTTTTTTACACCAAAAACAATGTAGGTATCTCAATATTAATAAAAACACAAGTTATACAGCTAAGAATAGGTACACAGTTGTGGATACAAAAAAATGTATGCTGGGCGCTTATTAGCTAAGTAAGGTTATTGTCAATTTCCCCACTACGCTCAGCCTGTACTGAGATAGCCAGTACAATTACATTATTGGTGTTTAAACATGTGTGCATATTTTTTTTGCACATAAAAAAATAACATATCCCTGCCGCTAATATATGTTCATATAAAAGTGAAAATGTGTATGTATGTTACCCTTTCATGTCAAAATGGCTCAACGGATTTTGATAAATTTTAACACAGTTATAGACTTTGGAGGGGGGTGCATTGCTACTTTTCATTGAAAGTTTGTATGTTACTTCAGGTCAGGTAGTAATCTATATAATAGGTCTTTACCTATGAAATTGCCGTTCTTCAGTACTGGTAATTTCAAATAAAAAAAAGTTTGGCATGGCTTTGTATTCTAAATTCAAATTAATTTTGTTTTAAAAACATGACATTCTTTTTACAAACGCAGTCTTTTGTTTATTGATTAGCGTTGTATTTTCATTGCATTTGAACATTTTCGTCAAAATGGATACCTTAAAAAATCGTGTAATTATGGAATACGATTTCCGTCGTGAAACCAACGCGACACACATATTTTAGTGCAATGCAAAGAAAAGCTTAAAATCATGTTTTACCCCTTTTTGTAATGCTTGAAGGCTCATAACTTTTTGTCTAGCTGTTATCTACACCAAACAATAATTTTAGAGGAATCTAGCAACAGTCGAGACAAAAACAAAAATATATAATTCAAATTAAAAGCAACCTGTTAATTAATAGAGTAACTTAAAACACATAATATGTTCGATATCCCTTGTTTTATTAGCAATCTATGCCTGCCCCAATACATATCAATGTGTAGTGTAACCAGGTAACTGATGGTAAATTATATTTATTAATTTTATCTCATTTTATCTGCATAATATAAAATATAAAGAGTTGTATGCTCATAGTAGAAAGTCAGCTTGATAAATGTTATTTATCTGCATATACATGTGTAAGCGAGGGTGACAAAATAAGTAATTTGTTAAGAGTGGCATGCTACCATAAAAATAAAAATATTAATTAACTACAATAAGATGTCACATGGTGAGGCGCCGCGGCAGACCGAAGAAGCGATGGCGTGACGAGTTAGACCGGCATAACAGCGCATGGGTCGAATTGACGGCGGATCGGGATGCATGGAGAGTTGGAGGGGAGGCCTTTGCCCAGCAGTGGGACACTTATGGCTAATTGTAATTGTAAGATGTCACTGGATTATAATTGAATAGCTTTTGCCCGCGACTTCGTCGTGAAGTTAATAAACGCGTGGAAGTCATAAAACGTAAAATCGCCATTTTCACGAAGTGCCACTTTGATTCGAAAATATAAATCCCATTTATTCCCTATCCCGTGGGAATTTCGAAAAATCCCTTCTTAGTGCACCTCTAGGATACTCAAGGTATATGTGTGCCAAATTTCAAGTCTAGGTCCAGTGGTTTAGGCTGTGCGTTGATAGTCAGTCAGTCAGTCAGGACTTTGAATTTTATATTATAGATTAGCCTATTGCTTACTTCCAGAACCATGGCCAGTGAAAGTACTTCTGCTGTGCTGGACCTGAATGATGCAGATACGGAGGACACAGATGCTCCAAGTGTAACAGATGATATCCGAGATGCAGTGCCTCTGATCATGGAGCATGGATATGATATTGCTGTGAAGGTATGTTTAGCCAATAGTCATCATTTCAGCCTCAAAACTTCCACTACACATGCCTCCCTCATGGATCTCCATGAGGGGTAGTTGCCATACTCACCACGCTTGGCAGGCGGGTTGGAGAGCGCAGTACGAGATGTTGATACACGGAAAGACGCGGCTGCCCATCTTCCGGAGGTATCCCTTACCTGGTTCTTACTACAGCCACGGGCATGGGAGGAGGGGTAACATTCTACTGCCAGCAACCACGGCCAATAGCCAATAGAAAATACTTTATTGCACACCTTAAAACTAAACAAGAGAAACTTGAGAACATAGTGACAATTGGCGGCCTTATCGCTAAAGAGCGATCTCTACCAGGCAACCTTGGGATGTTTTGCTTGGGATGTTTTGGATTGTAAAAATACGTAATTATCATGTGCCTAAAAGTAAATTGGTATTTAATATTTAATATAGGATATGATTAGCCGTGGGGTGCCGGCAGTAGAATGTTACCCCTCCTCTCCTACCCGTGGATGCAGTAAGAGCCTGCTAAGGGACACCTCCGGAAGATGGGCAGCAGCGTCTTTCCGTAGGTATACCAACATCCCGTACTGCTCTCACCAACCCGCCTGCCAAGCGTGGTGAGTATGGCAACTACCCCTCATGGAGATCCATGAAGGAGGCCTTAGTTCAGTAGTGGACGTTTTACGGCTGAAATGATGATGTTGATGATACGATATGATTAGGGTACCCTAAATGAAACCAAATATGTTTATTAACCGACGTAGGAGCAGGTCGCCAAGTCGAAGCGTATATCTTCCTAAGTTCATACTTCACGCAACGGGTTGGCGAGCGCAGTACTGGATGTTGTTACACATAAGACGCTGCTGCCCATCTTCCGGAAGTATTCCTTAGCAGATTCTTACTTCATCCAGTGTTGTTATAATGATTATTACTACAAGTTTTTCTTATTTTAATCTTTAAAGTTTAATTTGATCCACTGCCCGGTTACTGATTGAGCTGAAATTTTGCACGCATGTGTAAGTCGGATGACAGTGCAAAATTATTACGACATGGAGCTGATCTGATGATGGAGCTGGAAGGTGGTTATAGGAACTCTAGTTAAACAACACAACCCCATCGAGTTTGGACTCCTTTGATCCGTCTTGACGAGTACTTTGGTGCTAGATGGTAGCCAGGGTCCGATGATGAAGCTGGAAGGTGGCGGTAGGAACTCAGTAATTAAGCGATTTTTAACATTTAATTGTTTTTATTAACCCCCCGACGAAAAAGAGGAGTGTTATAAGTTTGACCTGTGTGTGTGTGTCTGTCTGTGGCACCGTAGCTCTTTAACGAGTGGACCGATTTGTATGCTGTTCTTTTTATTTAAAAGCAGGTTTTCCGGCGGTTGTTCTTAAACCTGTTTTATCAGAATCGGTTAAGAAGCTTACAAGATATGGGGGGTGAAAGAGTGGGTGAATAATCGAATGTTTCCAAATATACCCGAGTGGGGTATCAAATCAAAGGGCGTGGTGTGTAGATTGCAAAACTGAGGGAACACATTACAAAAAAATATATTAGGTAACCTCAGAGACTAGTTAACATTAAATTAAATTAAATTCATCTATTATATGCACCATGGTACGTAAGAAACGAAGATCTTCACCGGGACCTAAATATAGACTTCGTTGCTAGAATTATACAAAAATACGCAGAAGCTGAAGACAGGGTGAAATGGCACAGATTTGGGGAGGCCTATGTCCAGCAGTGGACTAATATAGGCTGATGATGATGATGATGACGCAGAAGCTCACGAAAAAAGACTTCATCATCATGTAAACGTTGAGGCAATCCGGCTCCTCGACAATACAGATCAAGTAAGAAGACTTAAAAGAACTAAACCTTTTGAGTTAGTGTAGTGAAAAGTGATAGTGTAAGATATATTAAAAAAGAACACAAGAACATAGTGTCTTCCCCTTAAATAGAGACAGTAATAAAGTGCCATTGGACACATTCTTAAATATAATTTATTTTATAAAACTATGTCAAATTAAAATTGCTCATTTGCCTTCTTGGCTAGATTGTAATACTATCAGGGTACAATTATGTATATTGTACACTAATCAATTAAAAAAAAAGTCATCTATTGTTTCAGATAACATGATCCATAGATTAGAAATATAATATCACACAGCTAGTCATACATTAGCTTAGTTAGCTTCAGACGTATTGACCTGTTCTTTCCTCTGAATAATAGCTGACTAAGCTGAGAGGATGGTATAGGTGCTGGGCAAGCCTAATCCATCTAACAATGTCCCAGGCACTGCAGCGTCCCGTACATCATGATTACCAGTTGCTGATGCTGTATAAATCATCTATAATAGATTTAAAAAGGCCTTACTACTAGTCATACATTTTTTTAGACAGTAAAGAGACATACACACAGAATAAGCTAAACAGAAAGGTACCCCATACACAAAGATAAAGTGTGGGAGGGTTATATAAAACTTTTAATTTTATAAACTTGTTTAACAAGTAATAAAAGCTTGTTTTTTAATTTCAACTTGTTCTATTATTGTCCATACTATCCAGGTGGACGCCCCGATGAAGCAGCTGTCAACTCTGGAGACGTTCGTGACGTACCGCGTGCGCTGCGCGTGCGCACGCTGGCCGACGCCCGCGTATGTGCGACGGCGCTACAACCACTTCAAGGTAGCCTAACATCATTTCAGCCGTAGAACGTCCACTACTGAACACAGGCCTCCCTCGTGGATCTCCATGAGGGGCAGTTGCCATACTCACCACGCTTGGCGGGTGGGTTGGCGAGCGCAGTACGGGATGTTGATACACGGGAAGACGCTGCACATCTTTCGGAGGTGTTCCTTAGCAGGCTCTTACTGCATCCACAGGCAAGAGAGGAGAGGCAACATTCTACTGCTGGCATCCCACGGCAATTCTTATTCCTAATCCTGTCATATATTTCTTAATATGAATCGCATTATATGTATACAAACAAATAATTGGGATCGGTAAATACCTACAAAGTACTAAAAATATATTTTGGTATCAAGTATGTATTTGCGTCAGTAAACAAAATATTTTTAGAACACAAATTCTAATAATACTAGTGGAAGTTGGCGCATAATTTGCAATTCTATCATTATGTATCAACTATATTCTAATTTCGGAAGCAAACTCATCGGTTCCATGGTGTAACGGTTAGCACTCAGGACTCTGAATCCTGCGATCCGAGTTCAAATCTCGGTGGAACCTGACTTTTTGCAGTTTGTTATTTGTTATAATTGAAGTTGTAGAGTCTAATTGATTCGCTAATACGAAATCTGTAAGTTTATAGAGCACATTTTTTATATTAACTAAATTGTCTCATAGTGTAATGCATAAACTAATAATGTCATTTATTAATATGATATGATATTGGTATCAAATTCATGCAAGATTTCTAAAGCGAACAAATGTAACTATATGATTTAGATGAGGGGGTATGAAAATTAAAATCCGTCAGTTGGATTTTAGAAAAATATACACGTAATTTTTATAGAAATGAAAAATACAAGCAAAATTTTCGATTCTGGGTTCGACCCACGCGTTCTGACACAGAACCCTTAAGGTCCAACTAGTCGCGGAGGCAAAGTCGTCAGTGAGCGCGGCCTAAATGTATGCTATCTCACCTGACATAATGTGTTTATTTATTTATTAAGACACTCCTACGACATATTCACATGTTTACCCGCGCGCTAGAATGAAATGCACAATGATTTATTCCTAAACTGACCGCGCTAAAATATGTGAATAGACTTTTAGCACAAGGCTTATTTATTATAGAAAAACTTGAGTGTAATCTTTTCAAAATAACATTTATTTCAACTTTTGAATAATTAAACTATGTCGGAACGGTATTTATTTTTGAGTTTTCTTTCTCCTTATATTATTTAGTTTCGTCCAAAGTTGGGCTAAAATCAGTGTTGAAATACGAAAGTTTAGAAGCTTGTATTTTTGAAATAAATACTTTTTTTACGGTTTGGGGTGTATACAAACATAGATTATGACGAGATAAATTGATATAATCCTTAGTGTTGGATGGTTAACGTCAAACAGTGGAGTAGTTACCCTTCCACGTTTGTATGGAAAGATGAGCGACTCGTTCATCCTTAAGGCTGGCCACCGTTACCCGTGCCCACTCTCTGACATCAAGAACTCAGTAACAGTGAATAGATATCGCATTAGAAGTGGTTCGAATCCCGTCAGAATCGAAAATGTTGACTGTATTTATTTCAAATGGTACCTCACTTTACACCTAATAATAAACTAACGTATATTTTGCATTTCCAAATCAATAAAGCCAAATTTAGATAATAAAGTTCAGTGCGCTGAACTTTACGAGTGGGCTCGTGACGTCATGACGCACCATAAACGGTAGCGAGTCGTGACGTCACGCGGCCTGTTGGCGTAATGTATCGCCGTAATTTTTTAATTACATTTAAAAGGAGATGAATATAATACGTGTCCAATAGATTCTATTAATTTTCATGACGTAAAACTTATATAGTCAACTTTGTCCACAGCTCCTACACAAGCGCCTAGCCGCTTCCCACGCGTGGCTGGCGCCCCCCCCTCCGCCCCCCCTGCACACAGCGCGACAGCAGCTGGATCGCTACTCGCCTTCCTTCGTGCACACGAGAACGATAGCGCTGAATGCCTTCTTAGGTGAGTATAGTACCCCCCCCCCCCCCCTAGTATCACATCGAGCCCCCCCCTCCCCCCATTGACATGGACCCTCTGCCCCCCGGCACCAATGCAATCCCAGTGCCTTTTGCCACGCGTGGCTGGTGGCATTGGTGGCGGAGGGCAGAGGTCCATGTCGATGAGTGGGGGCTCGGGGGATCTAGAGGGGGTGCTATTCTCACCTAAGTATCTGTTGGTGTAATGTGACAATTATCCTTCACACATCTGTTCCATACAAAAGTACAATACATACTTTACTGAAATATATGGAACAGCTGTTTCTTTACATTTTTTCACAGCAAAAGTTCCTTAGTAAAAGTTGTTCATATTGACGAGTACATTGACCTCCCGAAGTTTTCGGTAGTTGTCTTTTTACACCTTGTATATAACTTATCTAAGAGGACTTATCCACTTATTTATCTAAGAGGTTCGTCAGCTTCAGACGTATTGACTTGTTTTCCTCTGAATAACAGCTGACTAAGCTGAGAGGATAGTATAGGTGCTGGGCAAGCCTAATCCATCTAACAATGTCCCAGGCACTGCAGCGTCCCGTACAGCATGATTACCAGTTGCTGACGCTGTATAAATCATCTATAATAGATGCAAAGGCCTTACTTTTAGGAGGTTCGTGCGGCCCCACCGAATAAACGCATTTTGAGTTTGAATGTGTCTGTTTCAGATCGTATAGCGAAGCATCCTATATTCACACACAGCGAAGACTTCAGAATATTTCTGACGACTCCCGATGAAGAGATTGACAAGGTAAGAGAACTTTACGCAGTGCATTTACTAATTTGCCGCCATTAGGCTATTACATTTTTGCCGTCCATAATGTGACTTAAGATTTAAAGATTCAATGACATTTATTGCTTCAAACATGGTTTAACTAAGGTATTATTAATAAATATTGTGCTCATGTTTCACTATTATCTAGCATGCAATTTAATAGGTAGAGTTCGCGCAAAACTTCTTGAGCTCTGTGAACGTTGCGGCAAATGCAAAGTTGCGCATGTTGACATGTTCATTCTATATTGCCAACTGGGTTGTAAATAAACTTGCTACCTAGTAGAAATTTTATATTAAAAAATTGGCTTCTTGCGATAAGTAAAGGTGAATTTGTTGTAGCATTTCAGTTTTTATTAATCGTTAATTTAATATAATAATTGATTTTTAAATATGTTTGTTTTAATAATTGAAAAATAAATAAAGAATGTGTGCTAGATAAAACGAAAATACACCAAAACTCGCGCTGGCAACCCTAGTTTCACAGACTGAGCCCCTCTCGCACCCCTTTAACATTCCTTCCCCTCAACGCCCTAAAAACTGTGTACTGCGCAGTCACTGAAGCTAACTTCACAGAGCTCAAGAAGTTTTGCGCGAACTCTACTAAGGCTTAAGATTAAGTAATTCATTTAAGAAATTAGAAACAATAAAATTGCAACTGTATGATTTGTGCTCTATTGTCATAATTGTATCAGCTCTTTTCGTTATTAGTAGGTATAATTATAATTATTTTTTAAAATTTCCGGAACTAGTTTTATAACGTTTTTTGTTTACCAAGACTAAAGCGTGTGCGTCTCGGGACGCACGACAGAAGTGATAACTTAGGCTAGCGCTGCGATAACTTTCATATGTATGCATTTTTGATTAATGGACGATTTTTTTTAATATGACGACCTCTGTGGCGCAGTGGGCGCAGGTCCGGCTGCGACGCAAGAGGTTGCGGGTTCGATTCCCGCCTCGGGACCAATGTCTGTACGATCTGAGTAATTACAACCGTCTTAATTCAAGCGTTCGAATAAATTTGCAATCGATGCATTGAAACGATGTATTCTGGCTTCAAATCGGCCAAGTGTGAGTTGGACCTTGCAGTTGGGTTTTTTTGTTTACTTTATCATCATTCATCATTTCAGCCGTAAGACGTCCACTACTGAACACAGACCTCCCTCATGGATCTTCATGAGGGGCAGTTGCCGTACTCACCACGCTTGGCAGGCGGGTTGGCGAGCGCAGTACGGGATGTTGATACGCGGCAAGACGCTGCTGCCCATCTTCCGCAGGTATCCCTTAGCAGGCTCTTACTGCTTCCACGGGCATGAGAGGAGGGGTAACATTCTACTGCCGGTACCCCACGGCCACGGTTTACTTTATAGCGTAATTTTTTTTTTATTGTTCTTCTTTAAATTGTTGTGTTTATTGCAGGTGTTCAAATGCGAAAGCAGCGCCATGAACCTTTGGGGGCTAAGCAACGCCCTTTACGGCGCCAACGAGAACAAGCCTACGAATGGAGCCAGGTACCTATAGTATGAATTTAAAACAAACTTTCAAACTTAAAAAATTCAATAAATTAATTGATTCTGGTGTTACTTGCCGGAATTCTATAAATGACAGCCTAATCTAAATGACAGCCTTGGGGTGCCGGCAGTAGAATGTCGGCCCTCCTCTCTTGCCCGTGGATGCAGTAAGAATCTAAGGGATACCTAAAAATATTCTTATTATGATTGCAGGGGGGTGGATATTGAATCTCATTTTTTTTAAGTTACTAGGCCGTGTGGGGTATCATATGAAAGGTATTCATTTGCACATTATTAGACAGTTTAGTTTTCCTTTAAGCTGTATCGTTTTTGAGTTATTAACAAAAATGTTGAAAAAAATAGCATTCCCCCTTATCTCCGAAGTTTGCGGAGATAAACCTCTGAAACATTTATTGCTATTAGAAGTGTATGTATAGATTACGGAAAAATTATAACGAACTCTCTAAATCGAAAGTGTAAAAAAACCACAGAACAGAGAAAAATGAGTAGAATTAGCATGATGCCTTTTTACTAAGAGAACCAGTGTCGCTAAACTCACACATGTAAAAACTAACACACATAGAAATAAAAATTCTTATTGGTTGAAAGAGTACCTTAAAAAGGGCATAAAATCTTAAAACTAATTTCATTGATATTAACCTTATTCCGATCGCTACATGGTTCAAAGTTCAATAAAATAAACAGTGATAAAAAATGAATATTTGGTATGTCCACTTAGCCAGAGATGGCGCTTTTGCCAAATATTTTTTATAGTCTCTATTCCCAGGAAATAAGATAACTAAATACAATGGCTACTTTTTCTACTGAACCAGAGATGGCGCTTTTGCCAAATATTTTTTTGTAGTCTCTATTCCCAGGAAATAAGATTACTAATACAATGGCTGCTTTTCTTGATTGCTTGATAATCCACAACACAAAGCCACTCAACAAGAGATGGCGCTATTGCTATATTTATTTGACGGTTTTGCATTTTGAACAAAACTAACAAAAAAACAATAAAATAATGCTTACCGGTGATATGATATGCCCCCTTTCGTTAAATTTTTGGTTCGGCTTTCGTTTTTACACTCTAAAACGGCACAATACGGCATTTTTATATTTTTTTTGTTTTTTTTTTAAGTTCGTTTACTCTGCTAAATTAAAACACGACTGAAGTAAGCGGTGCTTGAAGTGCGCAGTACTGCGCCTACTAGGTGTTACGCGAGCCCCGCCTACTTACGATTTCTATGTTTTCTCTGTTCTGTGAAAAAAACTACATAAGTTCCGCTATCGGGCAAGAGATGGCGCTGTCAAGGTTCTCCAACAAAATATATAAACCGCCTTTATCATAATTATATAGTCCGACTCGCTCTTGCCCGGTTTTACTTAGGGTTCCGTACGCAAAGGGTAAAAACGGGATCCTATTACTAAGACTCCGCTGTCTGACTGTCACCAGGCTGTATCTCATGAACCGTGATAGCTAGACAGTTGACATTTTCACAGATCATAGATAGATAGATAGATAGATAATTTCTTTATTTGTGACAACAAGCATAGAAAACATTGCTTAGGTACATACAAATAAAAAGACAAAAATAATGAAGCCATGCTTGAGTCACAAAAAGGTCTCAGTCTCAGCTTAATGTTGGCATGTTAATCAACGCTGGTCTTCCGACTGAGCCGTTTGGTGACGTCACAGAAGGCATATCATGTATTTCTGTTGCCGCTATAACAACAAATACTAAAAATAGAATAAAATAAATATTTAAGGTGGGGCTCCCATACAACAAACGTGATATTTCCGCTGTTTCTTGCTCGATATTAATAACGGCAACAGGTAGACGCTTGAAATATTCACAGAATATTTAAGTTTTTCTGCCAAATAATGGTACGGGGGTACCGCCGTGGGGTGCCGGCAGTAGAATGATACCCCTCCTCTCATGCCCATGGATGCAGTAAGAGCCTGCTAAGGGATACCTCCGGAAGATGGGCAGTGGCGTCTATCCGTGTATCAACATCCCGTACTGCGCTCACCAACCCGCCTGCCAAGCGTGGTGAGTACGGCAACTACCCCTCATGGAGATCCATGAGGGAGGGCTGTGTTCATCAGTGGACGTTTTATGACTGAAATGATGATGATGTTGACTCGCACTTTGCCGTTCTTTGTAATATTTTTGTATAATTGCATCGGCCGCCTGACACAAGACACCGCGCGCGCGTCATCACATCGGACGCACTTGATTATTATAAGTATTTATAAGTCTATTTAGGTGCTATTGTATTTTTATTTTATTTTATTTATTTATTTATTCAGGTACACAAAACACAAAACAAGCAATACAAAAATAATAATAAAAACACTGAAAATGATCTGGCTTGAATCGCAACTCATGTGTACACGACAAACTTAAAATATAATTTATGTTAAGTGAAGCTTAATTAAAAACAAGAAGACAAAAAATGCAAACAATATTAATTATTGGAAGGCCAATAAACCTGGAATTGGAAGACAAATCAATAATTATAAGGTAGCTATATAAGCTTTTATAAACTATCTATTTAGGTGTATTTTTATCTATCTATTTTTGCGTATATATTATTCGTACACCGCCGTTTTTATTATCTTATATCCTGTCCATCCGAAGGTTGTCTGGAGGAAATCGCTTTTAGCGATAAGACCGCCCATTGTATGTTATATTTGTCTGTGTTTCTCTTTGTGTAATTTATGTTATATGGTGAATGGTCAATAAAGAGTTTAATAATCTATTTAATTAGAATAGAATAGAATTATTTATTCATTAAAATACATAATAAAAACAACATTACATTTCGGTTAGAAGTGTCTTATAGCCTACATTGTATCTCAACAATTGTATCTATAGTATTATTATATTATATTATATTATATGTATGTACATATATGTACAACGTTTGTTATGTATTTTTATATGTGCGTTAGTTGGAGAGATCTTGCCGTAACACAGTTTTTTAACTAGCACTGGAGGTCTTACGGTAAATCTCTCTAATATTATAAAGCCGAATGTTTGTTTGTATGGCGGTTTGTTACCTCTTCGCGCGAAAACTAGCGTACGTATCGAGCGGAAATTTTGCAAACGTATAGATGTTGACTAGGATTAACCCATAGATAGATAGATAAAACATTTATTTGTAACACTCATAACGAAACACATAAAATAATAAAAGACACAACAGGAGAGAGAAAATAACAAATTAAACTAAGAAAAAACAGTTACAAAAAGGCGTCTGACTCAGCCTAAGTTGAGCATAAGCACAACGCTGATCTTCCTTCAGAACCGGTTTGATACAAGATGAAAACATAACACTCAACTCATAACTACTAACTAAAATTAATATATAAAACTACCTACTAACACAAAAAAACTAAAGAAACAGCATACCATAAATCATAGGCTATTTTTTATCCGGGTGCAACGCATGCGAAGCGGCGGGCACAAGCTAGTATGTTGTATGTTGTTAAGGTTTTTATAAATAAATGATTGATTGATTGGTTAGGCTACGTATCAAACTGAAATTTTGCAAACGTATAGATGTTGACTAGGATTAACACATAGGCTACTTTTTATCCGGGTGCAACGCATGCGAAGCGGCGGGCAGTGGCTAGTATGTTGTTGAGGTTTTTATAAATAAATGATTGATTGATTGGTTGATTGATTGATTGGTTGATTTATTGATTGGTTGATTGATTGATTGAATTCCAGGGTAAAGGATCCGGAGTGGGCGTCGTACGCGGAATACCTAACGTCCCTTCAACAGAAGCTGACCACGCTGTGTGCGCTCACCACGAAGCTGCATAAAGGGACGCTGTCCGTCGCCAGTGAGATGGTCAAGTGAGTTCATCTTCACCGGCTGAGTTGTTATCATTTTTCGATAAAAAAATAATAAACAAATCATCATAATTTCAACCGTAAAACGTCCACTACTGTACACAGGCCTCCCTCATGGATCTCCATGAGGGGTAGTGGATGTCCTTTAGCTGTGATGATATAAAAATATACATCCAGAACACCCCGTACAAATATCTGCCGATCATACAGACATTCGTCCCGAGGCATCCAGTAACCATAGCACGAGCTCTGCAAACCTAGGTGATGCTGTGTTAATTGTCCAGCATTATTTTAAATATAAATACAAATACAAAAAAGATTTATTTTCATACCAAAGGAAAAAAACCATTAACAAACCAGTTTTAGTACAAAACATACATTTCATTTCAGCCGTAAAACGTCCACTACTGAACACAGGCCTCCCTCATGGATCTCCATGAGGGGTAGTTGCCATTCTCACCACGCTTGGCAGGCGGGTTGGTGAGCGCAGTATGGGATGTTGATACACCGAAAGACGCTGCTGCCCATCTTCCGGAGGTATCCCTTAGCAGGCTCTTACTGCATCCACGGGCATGAGAGGGGGGGTAACATTCTACTCCCGGACTCTTACCGGCTAAAAAACCCACGGTGAGTAGACACTCCGCCAAAGTGAGGCAAGGTGGGGTCGCGGTAGCATTCACCACCTTGCCCCGGCGGCAGGCCCAGTCGCAAGCAACCGGCAGGGTGATTACGTATCTCGCGACAGGTCTTGCAACAGGCAATTGACAGCAATATTGCTGTCAAATGTCAATTCCCTGCAGTTCTCTAATACAAAATTGACATTTGACAGCAATATTGCTGTCAATTGCCTGTTGCAAGACCTGTCGCGAGATACGAAATCACCCTGCGGGCTTCGGCGCGGAGGGGGCGTCCTCAGAGGCGGCTTTACCTATAGTGCAGGGTGTGCGGTGCACACGGGCGCCGGGTCTAAGGGGGCGCCGAGTGCCATCTAATGTGACACAACAGATTATAGGTTAATGATTATATTGGCGTAGTGTCGCATCACTACCAAAGGCGCGTGCCGGATGAACGGAAAAAAAAACGTTGGGTAGCAGTACTCGAACGAATAATTAACATTATTAATTTTTTAGCTAGGCAATCTCTGGCTTTGCGGGGAAGATCTGAAAAAAAATACGATTCTGATAATGGTAACTTTTTAAAGCTGGTTGAATATACCTCTAATTTTGATAATGTGCTTGCGGAACACATAGCCCTTATTCAAAACTCATTATCTTGGTCATAATATTCAGAATGAAATAATAAAATTATTAGGAGAAAGAATAAAAAAAGCTATTGTTTTGCAATTGACACAATCCAAATATTTTTCAATTATTTTAGATTGCACTCCAGATATTGCACACGAAGAACAAATATCGGTTGTCGTACGGTACGTTCTTTTAAATGCAAGCACCAACAAGGCAAAAGAACACTTTCTGGGTTTTTTCCTATTACAGACACTACCTACTAACTGGCCAGGGTTTAACTCAACTTTTGTTAATTTTTTTAATCTCAAACTAAATTGGCATACAAGATTTGCGTGGTCAAGGTTACGATAATGGTGCAAACATGAAAGGGAAAAATATAGATCTTTAAAAACGAATTTCAGATATAAACCCGCGCGCATTTTATGTACCATGTGCGACACACAGCCTACATTTGGTAGTGAATACGCTGCTAAAGGTTTATTAGAAATAGTAAATGTATTTTCAATTGTGCAAGAAATTTATGTTACTATTTATGTTACATGTTATTTATTTATGTTACGTTGGCAAATACTTGCTAAAGAAGCGCCAACTTTAAGTCTAAAACCACTCTCAAATACTCGATGGGAGAGCAGGGTAACCCCTTCCTTCCTAAAAAGCTTCTTGACATTATTTAAAATTGCACTATTTGCACCCGAATTTTCGTATGAAAATATAACTGTAAGTATTCCATCTTGACCCCGCTCCTACTAGGGGGCGCCAGGGTACTGGTGGCACACGGGCGCCACAAGGGCTAGAGCCGCCTCTGGGCGTCCTTACTCACTAGGACCCCCCGTCAAGACGTTTGGGGCCGTGTAAGCCGGCTGAGAGTCCCCCGACCTCGGCCAGTGACCCCAATTACTTAGGAGGAGTGAGGAGGCGATCCATCAGTCAGACATCAGAGCCTCCTCGCTCGCCGCCTGGCCAACCTCCGGCGCGGCTCGGCTAACAGCCGCAGGGTTAGCCGGGATTCAAATTCAAATTCAAAAGATACTTTATTCAGTGCGGCCGCATGGACCTTATTGACGCGTCACAAATTACAAAATAAAACAGCACAAATAAATAGAATAAAGCACATAATTGAATCTGTTCACTTCAGATGACACGCGAGTTAGGAAAAGAAGCGAACAGAAGAACCTAACTCGGTCGTTATAGTCATCATTTAACAATTTGATTTTGTCTTATGTTACTTTTGACGGAGTTGGAGCAGATTCCGTCCCAAGTGGTTTTGTCCTCTAGGTAATCTGATATTTTATAATAAGCTTTATTGCACAGATTGCGTTTGATAATGTTTTTGAATTTATTCAATGATAACTTCTGCAACTCACTTGGGGGTTTGTCGTAGAAGCGTATACATTGCCCTTTAAAAGATATTTTCACCTTATGGAGCCTAGTAGTGGGCACAGCGAGTTTATTCTTATTTCTTGTATTTACATTGTGATTGTCCCTGTTCTTCTTAAACGAAGCAATATTTTTATGGGTGTACAACAGGTTCTCATAAATATATTGACAAGCTACTGTCATTATATTTATTTCTTTAAATTTACCGCGAAGTGATCCTGGTGGCCTTGCCCTTCGTCGCAGCTGCCCCCCCCCCCCCCCATCACGTGCCCGAAAGGCTTTCCCGTCTCCGCGCATTTCGCGCAGTGCGGGTTGGCCTTCTGGCAGCTGGCCGCCCTGTGGCGTCTAACTTAACCTAACCTGTGTCACGTTTGCTTTATAATAATAATAAAACTTTATTTCAGGCAACAAACTTAGTTTAGTACAAGATGTTATAATACTTAAACTACGGCCCATATAAATATATACCTTATAGACTAACATACATAAAACTAACATACATATAACTTTGTCCCCAGCATGAAGCGCACCTGCTCCGCGTGGTCGTCGCAGGCGCGCGGCGCCACAGCCGACGCGGCGGCGGCCATCGCGCGCGCCCTGCCCTCCCCCCCGCCCGCGCCGCCGCCGCGCGCGCGGGCCATCCTGCCGCTGCTGGCGAGCTACACCGCCGCGCACCTCGAGAAGATACGACAGAGGGACCAGCTGCATGGTAAGTCATCATGAAGTCCACTGCTGAACATGGACCCGCCTACTCGCGCGTACTACAGTGTGTTAAAGACAGGAAATAACGCCTCCCATCTTCCGGAAGTTAGTCAAGTGTCATATGTAATAAATCGTGATTTAGAACAGTAAACATCTTTTCATTTGAGCGCCTCGGCGCGCCGTCCACCGAACCTTATATGGCGACCTTGCTAGGATCCATTTAAGGTTCGGTGGACTGCGCGCCGAGGCGCTTAAGTGAAAAGATGTTTACTGTTCTAAATCCCGATTTATTCTGTCTGTCACACGTAACAATCGATACATAATGCAAAACATATACCTAAGCTAAGATAGCTCGTATATATATAGAGGCATACATCTCAAGGCACGTCCTAAGCTCGTATAGATATAGAGGCATACATCTCAGGGCACGTCCTAAAGAACCAACGCTAGGGGCCATATGCTGCAGCCGATACGACAGAGGGACCAGTTGCATGGTGAGTCATCATCCTCTCAGCCAACTACAGACAAAATTCCTTTATATGGCGAGCCAGCGATCACTTTAATAAAATTTGTAGGCAACATGACTTGGAGCTATTCTGCTCAAGCGTTAATTCAGCCAGACAGAAGAAGAAGAAAATCGTTTAATGATCCACAACCAGCATAAGTACATAAAATTAATAGATACTAAAATAATTAACAAATTTAATATTAACAAATTAACACAAGTAAAATTTGACAGCGGTTGAGCGTGAACTATTTCGATAATAGCCTAAATATAGGTGACTAATATTAGATGGTAGTGTATAGGTTATGTGGGTTTAATTAAAAAAAAAACTCCCCGTCTAATTTTCATTCCCTAAATTTTCACTTGAGGGATTAATTTTTGAGGAATTCTGATATACAGGTTTATTAAGTTTTAAATTCTAATATATATGCAAAATTTTATACAAAATTTCATCCCCTATTTTAATCCTTTCCGGTTTAATTTAATTAAAATTGCAACGGAAGCGTATGTCCGTCTCCTGGTTCTAAGCTACCTCCCCACCAATTTTCAGCCAAATCGGTTCAGCCGTTCTAAGTTATAAATAGTGTAACTAGCACGTCCTTCTTATATATATATATAGAGTAGTAGTAGTAAGGCCTTTTGCATCTATTATAGATGATTTATACAGCGTCAGCAACTGGTAATCATGCTGTACGGGACGCTGCGGTGCCTGGGACATTGTTAGATGGATTAGGCTTGCCCAGCACCTATACCATCCTCTCAACTATCAGCTATTATTCTGAGGAAAGAACAGGTCAATACGTCTGAAGCTAACTAAGCCGCGGGTTTCCTCACGATGTTTCCTTCAACGTTAAAGCACGTGTGAAGTGTGCACATACATTTTTCAAGAAAGAAAAATCCATCTCTCAGCTTAGAGTTGGCTTTACAGAAATAAACATTTACTAATTAACTTAAACTTTAACTGTTGAAAGACAATCATCATAAGTAAAAATAATTACCGCCCAACGAAGTGAGCATGGATCAGCTAGTCTCACTAATATTATAAAGCCGAAAGTTTGTTTGTATGGAGGTTTGTTACCTCCTCACGCGAAAACTTACGTATCGATCTGAAATTTTGCATACGTATAGATGTTGACTAGAATTAACACATAGGCTACTTTTTATCCGCGTACAACGCATGCGAAGCGGCGGGCACAAGCTAGTAATAAAATTGCAATTCAGCGTGCTTACATCTGTTTATTTTCAGCTGCGTACGTGGCCGGAGCTAATTCGACAGGCGAAATGCATAATAAGTAAGTATAATTATATTTATGATTGTAGTATTTAGATATTTATGTAGTGATAAGTATGTTTATCATTTAAGTATTCAGTTTGTTATGTATGTAGTTATATTTTTATCTATCTATTTTTGCGTATGTATTATTCGTACACCGCCGTTTTTATTATCTTATATCCTGTCCATCCAAAGGATGTCTGGAAGAAATCGCTTTTAGCGATAAGACCGCCCATTGTTTGTTATATTTGTCTGTGTTTCTCTTTGTGAAATTTATGATATATGGTGAATGTACAATAAAGAGTTTATCTATCTATCTACCTATAATTTTACAAAATAAAAAAAATAAACGCAACTATATTTTTGTTATTTCTGTTTATGTTGCACGTACGAGTACAATAAAGAGTTAATCTATCTATATTTTCTATCAACAAATTTTATATTTGTCAATAACATGCAATACCCTATTTCATTCTCACCGAAACTAATAAATATCTCAAAACTCTAGGTTAGGTTCTGGTTAGTTACAAAGTGCCAGAAACAAATTCTACTTAGTAATCCAATTTGCTGTGGGGTGCCTGCAGTAGAATGTTACCCCTCCTCTCATACCCATCGATGCAGTAAGAGCCTGCTAAGGGATACCTCCGGAAGGTGGCAGCAGCGGCTTTCCGTGTATCAACATCCCGCACTGCGCTCGCCAACCCGCCTGCCAAGCGTGGTGAGTATGGCAACTGGACATGAAGATCCATGAGGGAGGCCTGTGTTCAGTAGTGGACGTCTTACGGCTGAATTATGATAATGATGAATCCAATTTAGGTGCGGTCATAAATTGAATGGGTGACCGCATCTTTTTGTGCATTTTAAAAACTTTAACAAATATTTATTATGTTCCTACATAAACGTATACTTAATAGAAAAAAAAAATCTACTAAGTATACCTAACGCTGTAATGTAAGGCACACAATGTTTACCTAATTTTAAGTTTTTCTCTGTAAGTGAATTATAATTTCTTTTGAGAAAATAAATATCTTTAACCATATACCCACGGAATTGATGACGAGCTCTGTGGCGCAGCGGGCGAAGGTCCGCCTGCGACGCAAGGGGTTGCGGGTTCGATTCCCGCCTCGGGACAAATGTCTGTACGATCTGCAGATATTTGTTCAGGGTGTTCTGGGTGTTTTTCTATATATAATAAAAATATCTATCTACGTAGTATAATGTATTAAGTATATCAGTCATCTAGTACCCATAACACAAGCTCTGCTTAGCTTGGGGCTAGATGATGCTGTGTGATTTGTCCAGCATTATTTATTTATTATTTTTATTTAATTCTCGCTGGGCGAGTCCAGATTATTATCCTAAAATAACCGTTATACATTATATCGAAATCTCGCGTGAAGTCACACGCTGACGCGCCCCCCTCCACAGTGTGTTTTTTGCCCCGAAAAAGTGACATCGTTATTTTATTCATAAAATCTATTGAGCTTTGCATTTCCAATGTTAGAGTAGAACACCCGGACCTCAGTTCCGCTTAGTTTCTGCATATTGATTTTTTTAAATTTTCTTGACCTTGAGATAGAAAATTACAAATATTTATTTATAAAAATAACGGTCCATAAATTGTAGTTTAATCCATCACAGACTTATGGAGCAACTTTGGGGGCATATTAAACCGTTTTTATTTCAGTTTTAGACCGGATATAAACGAAACTAGCGTGATTTTTCATGTTTTCTGTTTTTATTTTTTTTCAACATTTCTAGGCTTTAGTAGAGTTTCTGTCTAAGACAGAAATATACCTAAACCTAAGGCCAATAACCCATAAAAATATTAACGCACAACTACGCCGTATTTATGAGAAACATTTTTTTTAGTTTTAAGGTCAATCTGTAAAATTAGGGTTGTCAAAAAGGTTAAAGGATAAGGTGTTAAGAGAATAGGCATAGTTATAAAGGTTTTAATAGTCTATTTTATATGATATACTTATCGGGTTGAAATTTTGCGTAGATCTATATACCTACCTAAATCAGTTTCTATGAGATAGAAATGAAATAATAATGACATGAAAATATGTTTTATTTGACAAGAAACAAAAACACAAAAAAAAGCTTATAGAAAACTAAACTAGAGGTAGGTACACGTAAATTTACAATCCAAGTTAACAAGATAACACAACAATAAAAAATACTATTAAAGAAAACCTCTAAAATTTTCAACGCGTGCGAAGCCCGTAGAAACTAGTTGGACATAAAAACATGACTCTAAAAGTGGTTTATTTAATTATTCTTACGGAAATAGAGTATTTTAAATAAAAAAAAATAAAAAAAATTGAAAGTTATATAAATCTTCATTGTAGAATTATTCTGTAAAATTTTCCTCGTTGCTTAGAATTATTGTATTATCATCATCTATATCTATATTTATCAAATCTTGTTGCTCTTGTGGTGTATTCTTTAATCTACCGAACTTCTCCACAAAATTAATAAAAATAATAGAAAGAGTTAACTTCAAAGGTCAATTACAGTGGCAGCCCTAAAGAGTTTTTTCGAAATTCAATTTCTCATAAATAAGTTGCAGTTGTACGATAATATTTTTATGTGTTATTGGCCTTAGCTTAATGTATATTTCTGTCTTGGACAGAACCTCTACTACAGCCTAGAAATGTTGAAAAAAAATAAAAACTGAAAATATGAAAAATCACGCTAGTTTCGTTAATATCCGGTCTAAAACATAAATAAAAACGGTTTATTATGCCCCCAAAGTTGCTTCATATGTCTGTGATGGATTAAACTACAATTTGTGTACCATTATTTTTATAAAAATATATTTGCAATTTTCTAGGTCAAGGTCAAGAAAATTTAAAAAATTCAGTTTGGATAAACGAAGCGGAATTGATATTCAGGTGTTCTACTCTAACATTGGAAATGCAAAGCTCAATAGATTTTATGAATAAAATAACGATGTCACTTTTTCGGGGCAAAAAACACACTGTGCCCTCGGTACAGTATTATGACGTAACTAGCCCCCAGTCCTAGACTTCTACTCGCTTTTATCTAGTTTCAATATCAATAATAGATTTCCGCAATGTCACACTTTAATCAATTAATTTTCTATCTATTTTCATTCATTTGAAAAACCGCGGCTTAGTTAGCTTCAGACGTATTGACCTGTTCGTTCCTCTGACTAACAGCTGACTAAGCTGAGAGGATGGTATAGGAGCTGGGCAAGCCTAATCCATCTAACAATGTCCCAGGCACTGCGGCGTCCCGTACAGCATGATAACCAGTTGCTGACGCTGTATAAATCATATATAATAGATCCAAAGTACTTACTACTAATTTGAAAAAGCAAGAACGACCTGTCTGTTATTTTTGTATTATCTAACTGATGGATTTAGTAGATTTTAGATTTTCACACCCTGTAGAGGTGCTTATATTTATATCCATTCAGGTTGGAGCAAGCCACGGAGTCCCTTCGCTCGGAGCTGTCGGATTGGCTGCCGAAGACTAGGACAGAGGTCAAAGGTCTACTGCTGGAAATGGCTGAGAGACAGGTCTACTTACACACACAGGTATTAGTCATATAGTCCCATCTAGGACCGGAAGACCAGGACCGAGGTCAAAGGTCTACTGCTGGAAATGTTGGCGAGACAGTCACACAACCAGGTAACACTAATGGACTTCTTTAGGAGACCAGAAGACCAGGACCGAAGTCTAAGGTCCACTGCTGGAAATGGTGGAGGGACAGGTCTACTTACACACACAAGTATCACAAAGGGTCTTCTTTAGGACATAGAAGACTAGTACCGAAGTCAAAGGTCGAATTTAATTAATTAATAGTCCCCATATAGCATCTAGAAGACCAGAACACCAGGACCGAGGTCAAAGGTCTACTGCTGGAAATGGCAGAGAGACAGGTCTACTTACACAACCAGGTGATACATAGTCCTCATATAGGATCTAGAAGACCAGAACACCAGGACCGAGGTCAAAGGTCTACTGCTGGAAATGGCGGAGCGAGAGGTCTACTAACAACGAGGTAATACATAGTCCTCATATAGGATCTAGAAGACCAGAACACCAGGACCGAGGTCAAAGGTCTACTGCTGGAAATGGCGGAGCGAGAGGTCTACTAACAACGAGGTAATACATAGTCCTCATATAGGATCTAGAAGAAGACTGAGGTCTTTCTTTTTTTATGTAATCCAAAAATAGCGACGGTACATTGAGTCGAAAAGTCCCGTGACGTCACTGATCGTTTCATGACGTCACGCGCCCCCACTTAAATGCGCTTTATCAATACATATAAAACTCTTCCGTTACTCACTGACTGACAGACAACGCACAGCCTAAACCACTGGACCTAGAGACTTGAAATTTGGCACACATATACCTTGAGTATCCTAGAGGTGCACTAAGGAGGGATTTTTCGAAATTCCCACGGGAACGGGAACTACGCGGATGAAACTGCGGGGTGCGGCTAGTCTAAGTATATTATTAAATTTATTTGAAAAAGTAAAGAATACATGTATATTGTTTTTGTATTCCATGTATGTAAGTGGGGTGCTGGCAGTAGAATTTTACCCCTTCTCATGCCCGTGGACGCAGTAAAAGCCTGCTAAGGGATACCTCCGGAAGATGGGCAGCAGCGTCTTTCCGTGTAGCGACATTCCGTACTGCGCTCGCCAACCCGCCTGCCAAGCGTGATGGCAACTGCCCCTCATGGAGATCCATGAGGGAGGCCTGTGTTCAGTAGCGGACGTTTTACGGCTGAAACGATTTTTGTATTATCTATCCGTCAAGAAGGCTATTGTCTTTACAAGAACTTATTAAACTTTCGCGATTTGTTAACATATTACTTTTTAAAGTACAGGATTTTATCGCGTACCTTTTTTATTATTGTGTTGACTGTATAGCAACCTGACACTCGTACTCATAGTCATTTATTTTTCCATAGAGACATTTAAGAACACTTGGATACACACTATAAATGAAAAACTAAAATACAATTAATTTAAAAGCCAGTCCAAAAAGAGACAAGCCAGTCATAGTATCATATCACTCTTTTTAAGGTAATAAACCTGTATGACAGTATAAAGTAGGACTTACATTCTAAATAAAAGTAAGGCCTTTGCATCTATTATAGATGATTTATAGAGCGTCAGCAACTGGTAATCATGCCGTATGGGACGCTGCAGTGCCTGAGACATTGTTAGATGGATTAGGCTTGCCCAGCACCTATACCATCCTCTCAGCTTAGTCAGTTATTATTCAGAGGAAAGAACAGGTCAATACATCTGAAGCTAACTAAGCCGCGATTCTAAATGAACATCTGCTGTAAAGCGGCATTGTCGAATGAGTGTATCTTAATACGAACCCGAGACGTTGACCCTGATTCTGAAGACGAATTGAGGGTAGTCGTGGATTCGCGACGGTAGCTCCAAGAAACTTCAGTCCTCCCGCGACCATGACCAGGTGCGATCCGGTCGAAACGTCGGGAAAATAATAAGAAAGGTACCCGATTAAATCCTGTATTTTAAAAACTAATAATATTTACATGTAAGTTATATTCACAGATCCTCATGGCGTGGGAGCACGCTCTGAAGCTGTCAAAGGAGACGAATCCCTCGGAGATCTTCAAGACGGTCTCCCTGGCGGGGGTCGCGCTGCTATCCCCCTCGCGGCGGGGCCCGCCGGGGCCCGGGGGGGACGCCGACCTCGACAGCAACTCGACGGACTGCGACGAGGCACTGGATTCGAGGAACACCTGGGCTGATCCCGCACTGGTAGGAGTTAGATTTTTGTAGCACTGGATTCCAGGAACACCTTAGTTGATCCTGCACTGGTGTGAGAAGTTAGATTTTTGAGGCACTGGATTCCAGGAACACCTTAGTTGATCCTGCACTGGTGTGAGAAGTTAGATTTTTGAGGCACTGGATTCCAGGAACACCTTAGTTGATCCTGCACTGGTGTGAGAAGTTAGATTTTTGAGGCACTGGATTCCAGGAACACTGTAGTTGATCTCGCACGGGTGAGATGAATTAAATTTCTGAGGCACTGGATTCCAGGAACACCTTAGTTGATCCTGCACTGGTGTGAGAAGTTAGATTTTTGAGGCACTGGATTCCAGGAACACTGTAGTTGATCTCGCACGGGTGAGATGAATTAAATTTCTGAGGCACTGGATTCTAGGAACACTGTAGTTGATCCTGCATTGGTAAGGAGTTAGATTTATGAGGCACTGGATTCCAGGAACACTATAGTTGATCCCGCACGGGTGTGAGATGTTAGATTTTTGAGGCACTGGATTCTAGGAACACTGTAGTTGATCCTGCATTGGTAAGGAGTTAGATTTCTGAGGCACTGGATTCCAGAAACACCTTAGTTGATCCCGCACTGGTGAGAGGAATTCGATTTAAGAGGCACTGGATTCCAGAAACACCTAAGTTGATCTGGCGCTGGCTAGAGGAAATAAATTTTGATGACCTTTGTTAAATAAATTGTATCTACGTTAGGACTTCCTATGATGTTGCAAATAAATATTATAATTTTTAGGGTTCCGGACCAAAATGGAAAAAGAACCCATATAAATAAATAAATAAATAATGCTGGACAATTCACACAGCACCATCTAGCCCCAAGCTAAGCAGAGCTTGTGTTATGGGTACTAGATGACTGACATACTTAATACGTTATACTACTTAGATAGATATTTTTTATTATACCTCTATATATAGAAAAACACCCAGAAAATCCTGAACAAATATCTGCAGATCGTACTGGCATTTGTTCCGAGGCGGGAATCGAACCAGCAACCTCTTGCGTAGCAGGCGGAGCTTCGCCCGCTGCGCCACAGATGTCGTCAATGGTTTCTTATTATTATTTTCATGAATTTGTTTAACGTATATTGATTAAATATAAATTTGTCCCTGAGAGAGATAGGCGTTGAAGCTGATCCACAGTTCTGGAACATTGCGGTCTTACCGTTCCTCATGTAACCCATAATGATGTTCTATACTCTAAATAAATGATTATGGTGTGACTGTGTCTGTCTGTGTGACTGTCTGTCTGCCACATGTGGATATTTTGGGAACTACTGATGCTACTTGAAATTTGAAATGGTATTAGATAACGCTTATTTACTTAATATTTCATATATGAAAATGGTGAATATATTCTTATGATTGCAAGAAGTAGAGTGACTAGGTCATGTGAGGTATTATATGAAAGGGCTTCATTTGCACATTAATAAACAGTTTTTCCTCTCATGCCCGTGGCAGGTTAGCAGACTCTTACTGCATGTAAGAGCCTGCTAAGGGATACCTCCGGAAGATGGGCAGCAGCGTCTATCCGTGTATCAACATCCCATACTGCGCTCACCAACCCGCCTGCCAAGCGTGGTGAGTATGGGAACTACCCCTCATGGAGATCCATGAGGGAGGCCTGTGTTCATCAGTGGACGTTTTATGGCTGAAATGATGAAACAGTTTTTATTGTTCCTTTAAGCCGTATATTTTCGAGTTATTTACAAAAAAAGCTAAAAAAATACCGTACCCCCCTCCCCTTATCTCCGAAGTTTGCAGATTACCATGTGAAGCTTTCGAAGATTATAGGGAAATTAAAACGAATTTTCTATTTAGCTTAGTTTTATAGAAATCATCAAAATTATAAACCAATCCGCAAAAGTTCTATCAGTCAAGAAATGGCGCTGTCAAGTTTCTCCAACAAATATAATCCTCCTTTAACCCAAATTATATCTATTTATTTTAGGAATAACAAACGACAACATTGTGTATAGTAAAGGTTACAATATTAGAATACTTAATTATAAGCATAATATTATTAACAATGTAGTCCACTGCGCTATCCACGTATTGGTCTTACAAATAAAAAATAGAAATTATTGCAGCTAGAGGGCTAGTGTACGATTTACGTATAAACCGCACATTTGCACTTTTGCAAGCGGTGCATTTTACTTACCTAAGCCTAAAATGCATTCAGTGCGCGTTCGACCGCCGTCCCGCGTATTCATAGCATTATCAATTTATCAATAAATCAAGTAATCAAATTAATCTCTATCACTTATCATCTCTCTATCAATATCATCTAAAGGTGTAGGGAAGAAATTTTACATCTTTATGGTCCTTCGAGCCGGATCATAAAGATGTAAAGTTTCTACAGCTAGTAAAATATTTATACATATACATATGTATAAATATAGGTACGTAAGGAAACAGAATTCATAGGAAAAAAAAATGATTAACAATTTAAATGAGTAAGAAGATACACGACACAGCTAATAATTATAAATGATTGAGACTGAGGTCTACTTGACAAAGTATACTATATACCTGATACTTAAATCTATGTAAAGTACATCCAAATATTTCTAAATCAATAAAATAACATTGAAATTTATCGTATGATGGTACGGAACCATTGAGGCGCGAGTCCGACTCGCCCTTGGCCGGTTTTATTTGAATATATTTAATTCAATTTCGCGATTCTATGCAATAATTTTCATCCGCAGGACAGCCAGAATCTGCCCATAGACACGACGCGTTACCCGGAACAGGAGGCGCTCAGTATCCAGGGTGTGATCGAGGCGCAGGATAAGGATGGCTTCCTCAGCGACATACTGGACGAGGCGAAAGACTCCAACTCACTGGGCAAGAGCTCCAGGTAACCGTAGACTGACCGACCAGTAAATAGGTCTACCATGAGTTCGCACAATCTATACTCGCTAGCGACTGTAGTTAAAAAATGTATGAAAACTTGACAGCGGAGTCTTAGTGATAGTGTCCTGTTTTTACCCCTTGGATACGGAATCCTAAAAATATTATTGTTATTATTTCTTATCTACGACCTTGTGATTTTTTTTTAGGTCCACATTTTATTTATTTACATAATACAGGAATATTACATGTTTGTTAATAGTGTTTTAAATCCTATGTTAGGTTTATCTAAACACTAAGTTCTCGATGTAATTTACACAACTACGTAATTAACTTATAACTATCTAAACTACCTACAAATGCAACAAAAACAATGAAGGCAAAAGTTTATTTTTATTTTTGTATTTGCACATATGTAGTGTGTTAGACATTACCTTGCCGTAACACAGTTTTTAACTAGCACGGAATGTCTTGATAAATAATATGCAATGATGATGTAAAAGTTTTAATAAATAAGTTGAATGGTTTGATTTGAATTAAGACACTAAATAAAGTTTTGAACACCAAGTAGATAGATAGATAAACTCTTTATTGTACATTCATCATAAAACATTAATTTCACAAAAAGAAACACAGACGGGCGGTCTTATCGCTTAAAGCGGATCTATTCCAGACAACCTTTGGATGGACAGGATATAAGATAATAAAAACGGCGGTGTACGAGTAATACACACGCAAAAATATATGGAAATATATAGATAGATAAAAATATACGTAACAACCTAAATATGTAGATTTAAAAGATATTTTTTGTTGTGAAATTAATTTATTCTTATTCATAGGTCTGACGGCGTTTCTGACCCGCTGAGGGAATCGTCTGATCCGCTGAGGGAATCATCCGACCCGCTGAGGGAAGCGTCCGACCCGCTGAGGGAAGCGTCCGACCCGCTGAGGGAACTGTCCGACCCGCTGAGGGAATCGTCTGACCCATTGAGGGATTTCTCCGAAGTCGATTTGAGGGATTTTGACTGATTTATCGGGTACAGAAGCGCTTAACGCCATTTACTGGATATTTACCATGATTGTAATTTACTGTGAAACAGTTAAAGAGCCTTTGAAATAGTCAGTATCATTATCATCACCGCAGTAGAATGTCTACTGCTGGACACAGGCCTCCCTCATGTATTGATCATGAGAGGGTTATTGCCATACTCACCACGCTTGGCAGGCGGGTTGGCGAGCGCAGTACGGGGTGTTGATACACGAAAAGACGCTGCTGCCCATCTTCCGGAGGTATCCCTTGGCAGATTTTTACTGCATCCACGGACAAGAAAAGAGGGGCAGCACTCTACTGCCGGCTGGCATTTAACACTCGAATCACGGTCGGTAAATATCCCATCAATATTGTTACAGTGATTTAACAATTAAGCATTAATTTCGTCCCAGTCATCTAGAATGGTTTTCCCAAAATACGTTTGAGATTTACCTCTTACTTATAAACATTGAATAATTTGATTAGCGCTTATACTGCGATTTTTAGACGCAGGCAAAACTATTAATAAACTGTCGCTAAAGTTAATCTGCGTTTATAAGTAAGGACTTTTATGTTTGTACAAAAAAGCGTTTGTGAGAATTGTGAGTCAAACTAAATTATTATTTTGATACTTATCCCTTTAAAGATATTAATGTATATTTAGATTTTAATAAATTATTAATACCATTTATAAAAAGAATAGTCAGTAATAATAAATAGATTGAACGTAATTTTTAATCATCAAGCAATATATCATATCAATGCAATAATTATAATATAATGCATTTTGTTAACAAGGTATATGGCAAAACGTGTACTAATACATAATAATTTATTTAGAAAAACGTTCAACGCACCCTATATTCAGTAGGTCTACCATGAGTTTTCACAAACTATACTCGCTAGCGGCTGCAGTTAAAAAAAATGTATGAAAACTTGTACAGCGCCTCTAGCGGATAGTTTGGTACTAAAATACGCAGTAAACTATACTACAGCGACTGTAGTTTGGGGTTCATTTGCTTAGAATTTGGTAGCATGAGTTACAACTGACAGATGTCTTAGTAACGTACTGTTACTACTGTAGTTACGGCAGGCGATCTAACAGTGACAACTCATGGTAGACGTCCAGGCTGTTTTTATCATTTCAGCCACAGAGTCATTGAATTTTTTTTAATGAATTAATCTATAAATGATACCCTAGAATGTGTTTACACTTTAAAAATACATAATTATTTAATGTTTCAACAAAAAAAAACTGACATCTATAATACAATCCTCGACTTGTTGCTGAAAATACCGAAACCACGCATGTATACGCTTAAGCTAGCTAAGAAGTAATTACTTATTTAGTAAGTTAAAATTTAACTTAAATTAGTGCAAAACATATATAATACCTCTTGAAAAATGTACACTGCCGGCCAAAAGTTTGAGACCACTTGTAAAAATCTTTGTAACCACCAAAATATTTCAAAAGTACACATGATAAAGAGCTAATTTGAACACCTGCGTATTCTATTGTTATCAAAGAATTTCTGAGAGTCATTTTTATTGTATATTTTTAAGTTATCATCCTTTAAAGGTCTATTGTTTCAAAACATAAATGAGTACCGCGCGCTTACCAGGTGATAGAGTCATTGTTATATTTTTTATGGCCTGCTCATTTCTAATTATTTTGGTTTTGTTTTGCGGTAACCGTACTTCCGGATTATTTTAGCTTCCTTAAACATATTTTTTACCTGAGTTTTGATGGAGTAAATTTTTCATTATCTTAACTAGTCTGAGCTCGTCGTTGTTACAGTGAAGACATCTTAAAATGGGAAAAGTGCGCGAAATTAGCACTGAAACTCGTTCTGCCATAGTTGTTTTACACGGCGAAGGCAAATCTGAACGTGCGATTGCCTCTCAACTTAAATTGTCGAAGACTTGTGTTCATAACGCAATAACCCGATACAAGGAGACTGAAGAAGAAGAAGAAGAAGAAATACATTTATTGGACACACACAGTAAACTTAAAAATAACTATAGTAAAAACACAGACTTATTTCTAATTTTAGCCTAGGAGCACCTACCCAGCTATATATTCTGCGACATAGGTGACAAATAGATGGTAAGCAGCTCACTCAGCGGGTCAAAACAGTATAAATACTATTTCAAGAAGGGACCTAATGAACAAACCAGTTTACAAAGTTGTGTGAGTCCAAAGGGGCCTGACTCAGCATTATGCTCCCACACATAAGGAATGCTTGGAAGCGCTGGTTTTCAGTCAGACCCTATTTATTATCTGACTCGGTAAAATAAACATCATGTACCAAAATAAGTAAATAAATATATATAATAATTAGTGCATAATTAAATAAATTAATAAATAGTGCATTGCAAATAATATAAATAAAATAGCTAGAGTAATAGGACATTGAAAACAATACGTGTAAACAAGGGAGGAATAGCAATATTATTAAATTAAACAAACATCAGGTTTCAAATGTCAACTTCAAATTATGACGTGGCAACATGTCGGCTATAAAAAAAAGAAGAAATCCCAATGTGTCAATGTGTCTCCATCGAGAAATTTATAAATGAAATTAAATCTTATCAATTGTAATTATCACGAAAGAGGATTACCTATGAAGAAATAAGAAAAACTGTGTCAGGAGCAGGGTCCGTAAGATGACAACTGCTGAACGGCCTTCAAAGCAAGACGTGTATGAAATGTCGGAAAGTAAGTTTATCATTTGTCAAGCCATCCATTGTTAACAATTAAATGTCTACAAAAAGTGTTTCCAAAAGCTTTCACCATTTACAGGGCACGAATCATTGAACAAGAGCAAAAGCAAGAACAAAAATGCGTACAGTCCTGCAAAACCGTCAGAGCAATACGTGCATACAACGTGAGGTTAGTGAGGTTATATTATGTCGAGTTCTGTTGCAATGTCAATAAGTGTCTCCGAAGATAGATTTTAAATGTTTTAACCGTTTTCAGGGCACGAATCTTCGGCGGGAGCAAAACATTCCAAGAGTGCGTGGCCGCAAACCTGAAAGATCCGCGGAATGCAACCGACTTGTGTCCTGGTGTTACGAATACGTGAGCACATTGCCTTCTGTTGTACATTGAACCCTCTTTTGCCCACATAAGTTTCTTATACAAGTACGTGGGAGTCCCGCCCTCAATCACACCAAACAATAAGGTAGCTAGGTGGAGATCTCTACGTGCACCCATTTTAAGCATGTTGGACGAGTTCAAATAAGGGGTCACATGAGTGCGCGGAGGAATATGAAAGCAGAACCTTGCACAAGCATTTTGAATGCGCTGCACAAGGCCCTGGGTACGCTTCAGCAAGCAAGGACCATACACAACATCGCAGTAATTTAGCCGTGAAAGTACCAGTGATTCACACAAGGTGATGCGCACTTCCTCACTAAGATAACCACGTATCCTATACAAAATTCTCAGCCTGTAAAAGCAGTTTCGGACACATTCAGAGACATGCTTTTCAAACTGAAGATTAGAGTCCATTATGAGCCCAAGATTTTTAGCCTCAGTAACTTGTGCCACCCTTACCCCATCAACTTGAATGTTAATTGTTTCGCTAGCTAGTTTCAAACGGCTCATTCTAGACCCCATCAACATGAACTGGGATTTTTTAGGATTGAGAACAAGAGAGTTACTCTGAGACCATTGAAAAACACACTCTAAGTCATGGTTCATCCTCTTCACTGCCTCAAGACAGTCAGAGGGGTGGAATGAGATGTACATCTGTAGATCGTCTGCATACATATGAAATTTACAAAAAGCTATATCTTTGACTATGTCAGCACAATACAATATGAAAAGTATGGGGCCTAGTATAGATCCCTGAGGAACTCCTCTAGAGACCATGTGGACAGAAGATCTAACAGGTAACCCATTTGACAGCTTGAGCTCCACGCATTGACGCCTGAGATAAAGATAATCAGAGAACCATTTTATGGTGTTACTGTCAAATCCATAAAAGGCGAGCTTTGAAATTAGCAAAGATAAATTTATGCAATCGAAAGCTCGTGAAAAATCTAATAATACAAGTAGGCTACACATCCCCTTGTCTTGGGCATCCAATAAATTATCTACAACGTCTAAAAGAGCAGTAGAAGTACTGTGCCCTTTGCGGAAGCCTGATTGGAATTCAGGCAGAATCTGATTATCCTCAAGGTAATTTATAAGCTGTGTGCAAACAACTTTCTCCAAAATTTTAGAAAGGCATGGAAGCAAGCTGATAGGCCTAAGGTCAGATATGGAGGAGGGCTGGTTACTTTTAGGGATTGGCTTAACAATTGATATCTTCCAAGAATCTGGAAAAACTCCACTCAATATGGACCTATTGATGATGGTAGTAATGACTGGCAGAGACTGAGGAAGGGTTAAGCGTATCATTTCTAGAGAAATATCATCAATACCACATGCATTAGAGCTGAAGCTCTTGATGATCTTCATAATGGACAATTCATTTACAGGTTGAAGCGAGAATGTCACTGCAGAGAACCTATGATACTCAAAATATGTGAGTTGTGATATTTTGACAAAATCAGTGCCTGGGACACTGAGGAAGTGACAATTGAGTACTTCAGGGTTATCGAAGCAGGCAGGAAGTTCAGTTGCTTGTTTTGTTTTAATTAATAAATCATTTTTAAGATTTTTCCACAATTGCTTCGAGTTTCCAACATTGCGATTAATATTTTGAGTAAAATAGGCCCTCTTCTCATTTTCAATGGCAGAAACAACCACACTCTTCATATCTTTATATGCTCTTTTTAGGATATCAGTTTTCAACAACCTGTACCTGTTATGATATTTATCCCGAATTTTAATCATATCCTTAATAGTTTCTGTGATCCAGGGAGGTCTAGTGTCTCTTATAACAGACGTTTTCTTAGGTGCATGCAAATCAAACAAATGAATTACTGTACTAGTGAAAGCCAGAACCAACTCATCCACATTATCCATCTGTTGGAAACAGTTCCAGTTGATACTATCCAGGTCAGCCGAGAACAAGTCAAGAACTATGTTTTTCATTGGCCTAAAAGTAGCAAGATATGATTTAGGTTTGTCTTTTTTTATATTTAATTCAACCATAACCATGGCATGGTTCCCTAATTCTGGTGTATGCTTGATGGATATTTTACGCACCTGTGCATCTAAACAAACCAAATCAATTAATGTTTGGCTATGCTCGGTGAAGTGGGTAGGCTCAGAAATAACTTGAACCAGATTAAGGCTATGTAAAAACTGTTGAAGTAGATGCACTTTACTGTTTTGACCCATCATATCAACATTAAAATCCCCCATCAAAATTATGTTGTCACATTTAGAGAAAGAAGATATTGAATCTGTGATAGCATCCAAAAATGTGACAACATCCTGCCAGGGTGCACGGTAAGCAGTACCTACAACTATACATTTGCCGAGCACAGTCAATCTTACCCACATCTGCTCAACTACCGCCACCACAGGGTGTGAACATTTTCGTGCACTAATACCTCTGCGCACAAAGAATCCTATTCCCCCACCACGACCATTTTTAATATTTTTTGACCTAGGAGTATGTATAAAGTTGTAACCTGGTATATGAGGGGCTTTGTCTTCCTCACCATCCCTAATCCAGGTTTCATTTATGGCCATGAGGTCAGGGCAAAGATCTTCCATGGCTACTAAAAGCTCTTCCTGTCCAGTGTTAAGCGAGCCAGCATTAAATAGACCAACTTTTAGGTGATGCGGGTTAATCATTATGACATTGTGAAATATTTTTACTGACGATATCACTAGTAGAATACCAGGCACATGGATAAATATATTTCAATACGATATATACTATGATTTGCCATGTAATTATAATATACAACCATTGTAGGCTGTTTGCAAATGCAAATATATAGTATTTATAAATATTTTCTACAAAGAAAGTTAATAGCATGTTATTATTGTATATAAATTTAAGCACCTTAAAACAAATATAATAATGAGTCAGGAAAATTGTGTAAACTATATCAATTAATGAATGTATAAAATGATAAATAATATTAAACTGATATAATAGAATTTGCAAAATATAGCATTTGATTACCCAAGTCCTCCCATAACCACAACAGAATGAGCAGCTTACCATCCACACAAAAAATATTACTATACTAAGAAACATTAAAAAAGGTAAATGATAATACAGTGAAAAAACAACAGTGACAAAGGAAAGGAGAAACAGTATAACATCAACAGTTATTGCAGGAATCCTGATCAAACAAGCGGAGAACCAAAAACCCTCAGCAAGTCAGCCTCTGACTGGATGTTGTAGGCCTGCTTGCCCTCACTCTGCCTGGCGAAGATGCGGCCACGCTTCGTCCAGGAGTATCGCCATTGAAGCCTGCGGCACTCCTCGCGGACACGGAAGAATAGCTGTCTATTCGCCAGCGACAGTCTCTCGTTGAGGAAGATCCGAGAACCCTGAGCAGAAGTAGAGCAACCAGCATCAGCGGCGGTCAGCGTGCGTCGCACTCGCGCGGCGTTCAGCAGCTCATCGCGGATCCTCCTGCGTGTCAGGCGCACCAGTACACGGCGCGCGCGCGGTGTCTCGCCTGCTGCCCCAGCGCCCGGCGGCAGCGCCGCGCCCACGCGCTCCGCGAAGACGATGTCTCGGTCCTCCAGCACGACTCCCAGCTTGGCGGCCAGCACGGTCAGCGTGTGCACCACGTTTTCGCCCTTGTCCTCAGGCAGATGACCAATCTCCAGGTCAGCGTGCAGGGCTTCCTGATCACGGACGCGGATCTCCTGCTGCAGCACCGAGAGTTTCATCATAAGGTCAGCGACTTGGGGTTGAGGCGCCTCCTGATGTTTTTCGATCGCCTCAATACGCCGTTCAAATCCGTCGAGGCGAGAGTTAACGCCCGCCATAGTTGTCCGGAAGTCTGCAATATCAAGACGGAGGTCTCTCATCTCCGCCGAAAAAGCCCTCATTTCATCCTTGAATGAATTTAATTCCGAGAAGAGATCCTCTCTGATCGACCTCAAGCCCAGCTGAAGATTCATGTGGCTATCAAACTCCGCAGTGATGTTTTGTGACGTATCATCCAATGTCATCGTCTCCGTGCTCTTCGCCAATCGAGAGGGGTCCTGGATCAGGTAGTTTTCCTGTGCACCGCGTATCGGCGTAGCGGGGTCTCGACCCTTGGGCGCCCTACTCTGACATTCGCCACATCGCCAAGAGTCAGTGACTTTCGCCCCCAACGGGACTCGAACACATTCATAATGGCTAAAGCTTTTGCATTCTGGACACGTCACCCCATCTTTCTGCATAAACTTGCCGCACGCACCACATTTAACCATGATTGTTAAATAGGAGCTAGTAAGATGGGTTCTTACTAATTGGTAGGATTTGTGTCAAGCTGGTAGCTCTTATTAGTTGGCAACAATTGTTGCTACTAAAAATGTCTTCTTCTTCCTTTTTTAATGGCGTGTGTGTTGTGGGGTCGCAGATGAAAATTTGTTGCAAACGTCAAATGCGCTTGACAGTTGACAGTGATCACGTAGTACTGTCAACTTCAACAGGCAAATGTGAAGCAAATCAGCTGATTTGTTCCGGGTCAGTGAACCTTTTCTGCATATAGTGCTTATTTTGCTTAAAGTGTTTTATGCCAAAACTAGGTAACCAGTGTAAACAATGAGTTGGATTTTGAACAAAACTGTATTCTGAAGTGGGTTTCTTCGTGAATTTTCGTTATTAAGTTGCTCACCAAGTGAATTTTCTGTCGGCCAATTGTTTGCAGGTTATGTGCACTGAGTTTACAACAACTTGAAAAGGTATTGTTTACGTTTTGTTATTTTAATTCGATTTCTTGGACGGAGTCGAAACGTTAGCTGTTTACTGTACAAGTGTGCGAGAGGGAAAAAAGACTGGCAGTAATCAAGATCGTTCGCGATCGGGGAGACCGAGAGCTACCACTTCTAGCGAGGATAATTTCATCGTCGTTACCAGCAAGCGGAATAGACGCCTAACCGCGCCAGAAATCCGCGCAGAAGTGAACAAATCCCGATCAGAACCTGTGTCATTGACTACAGTAAAAAGACGATTGAGAGATGCTAAGTTATTTGGTCGCGTCGCCGTTCGAAAACCACTACTAAGGCCACAAAACAAAAAGAAACGGATGCAGTGGGCCCTTACCCATCGAGACTGGACTGAAGAAGACTTTAAAGAAGTTCTTTGGACAGATGAATCCAAGTTTGAAATATTTGGTTCAAAACGACGAATTTTTGTTCGACGTACCGCCGAGGAAAAGATGATGTCAGATTGTGTGGTGCCAACAGTTAAGCATGGTGGTGGTTCCATTATGGTCTGGGGATGCTTCTCGGGCCATGGAACCGGAGATTTGGTACGAGTCGAAGGAATCATGAAAAAGGAGCATTATAAACGAATACTACAGCAAAATGCCGTTCCGTCTGGTTTAAGATTAATTGGAAATGGATTTTTTTCCAACAAGATAATGATCCTAAACATAGTTCAAAATTATGCAGGGGTTATTTAGAACATAAAGAAACAGAAAGGGTGTTAAAAAACATGGTGTGGCCCCCTCAGAGTCCGGATCTCAACCCCATTGAGCTATTGTGGGAAGAGCTTGACAGAAATGTGCGCAGTTGTTGTCCCTCCTCACAAGAAGACATGTGGAAGGCTTTACAAGAAAGCTGGAACAATATCTCACAAGATACAATTGATAAATTGATTGCTCGTATGCCGAGACTAGTGAAAAAAGTTATAAAATGCAAGGGAGGCTTTTTTGACGAAAAATCCGTTTAATGATTTTATTAAATATGAACGTCATTTTTAACGTAAATGGTTGATATTTCTTGATTTTTTTTTTCTTCTTGATGAATGTGTATTAGTAAATAAGCATTTTAATTAATATCTAAACCTCTTGATTTATATTTTAGAGTTTTATTTCATTTTGCTACTTAGATGTAGGTGGTCTCAAACTTTTGGCCGTCAGTGTATGTGCACACTTAACACGTGCTTTAACGGTGAAGGAAACATCGTGAGGAAACCCGCGGCTTAGTTAGCTTCAGACGTATTGACCTGTTCTTTCTTTTAGATTTTATTAGTGGAGTCTGTTTTTTTTGTTGAAAAATTAAAAAAAATATATTCTCTTAATATCATTATTAAGATACAAAGTCAATAAGCATGTATCCAAAGCAATATTTAATAAAAAATCTTAATTATTATTTAATTAATTAACTTATTATTTATTGTTTATGGTAATTAGAGTATGGTTGTACTTAATAATACCATTTTTGTATATAAAGATTATTTATTTCAATATATTTAATTAGAATTTTCTGTTATTTGTTTTATTTTTGTTGATATATTTGACAAACACCTGCCAAAAGCCATGGAAATGGCACAAATTGTTATTGAAAGGAAATGTATAGTGTATTTACTGTATATTGTGTATGTATGTACATTGAGACCGTAAAAATTAGTTAATAACCTAAATATAACATCGCCTTAGGGCTTAATAAAAAAACCTGTAATGATGTTATATTCTCAATAAATAAATAAAAAATAGAAATTTTACCCCGAAAGATGGGCAGCAGCGTCTTTCCGTGTATCAACATCCCGTACCGCGCTTGTGAATGCGCTTGCGAAGCGTGGTGAGTATGGCAACAACCCAATGATTAGCACTCGGAAAATCATGCGTCTTTCCAGCAGTGGACGTAGTGACTGAAATGATGTCTTATTTGTATCTTGTGTTAAGAACTTAGGTTAATTATAGATAGCCGTGTTGGTCGTAGGTTCGATACCGACTGTGCACCAATACATTTTTCGCATTATTTATGTACACATTAAAGATTTGCTTTAACGGCGAAGGAAAACATCGCGAGGAACCTAGCACTGAATGCGCTTAGTACTTTACTAAAGGATTCAGTAGGTCTACCATGAGTTTTCACAATATATACTCGCTAGCGACTGCAGTTAATAAAATGTATGAAAACTTGTACACCTCTACGCCTCTAGCGGATAAGTTTGGTACTAAAATACCCAGTAAACTATTACTACAGCGACTGTAGTTTTGGCTTCATTTGCTTAGAATTTGGTACCACGAGCTACAAATCTTACAGATGTCATAGTAACGTACTATTACCATTGGTATAAAAGCATAGATGAGACCTCAAAAACTCTGGCATTGTATTTACAATACTGCCGACGAATGCGCAACACGCCACGCGTACCGAAAAAATAGTGTAATCTCTTTCTTCCACATTATTTGCAAACACTACTTTCTCCTTCTTGCATGAGTGAACTCACTCTCATCGTTTGGAAACACAGCGGCACAGTCTCAGTACGGTGAGGGCTCATCTATGCTTTTATATCAATGACTTAATGTGTGTGAGACTCCGTTTCCGCATTTAGACTCAAAGTTGGTCCATTATGCGTGAGGTGTCTGGCTAGCATAGCCAGCCCAACTCCGACCAGAAGCGCAGAATCTTCCTGGGATCTTCACAGGCTTCACGGAGACTATATCAATGACTTACTGTAGTGACGGTAGGCGATCTAATAGTGACAACTCATGGTAGATACACTGGGTTAGGTACTGGCCTTCGCAGAGGTGGTGAGAGTATATCTCACTTGTTGTATCCATATACATATCTATCTATCAACCCTATTTTATATATAATATGCGAATATAAAATGATGAAATAGGGTTGATAGCTTTGCTTAATATCACACAGATATTTAGCAACGCTATCAACATGGTGCACGGCCGGTATCGTACTCACTACCTTCGGATTGAAAGTCGGGTGTACACATCACTCGAGGAAACCCGCGGCTTAGTTAGCTTCAGAGGTATTGACCTGTTCTTTCCTCTGAATAATAGCTGACTAAGCTGCGAGTATGGTAGATGCTGGGCAAGCCTAATCCATCTAACAATGTCCCAGGCACTGCAGCGTTCCGTACAGCACGATTACCAGTTGCTGATGCTGTATATTTGTTCTTGTATAGGCTAAGCAGAGGGAATGGGGGGAGGACTGCCCAGCAGTGGGATGAAAGTGGCAATAATAATAAAAAGGGTAAGTACCCGTCCTCGTATGAACTTACTATTTTTAAAAATTATACTATTTTATGAAACATTAGAACCCATAACACAAGCTCTGCTTAATTTGGGGTAGGTGCTGTGTAAAAATCCTGCAGCATTATTCATTACTAGCCGCACTCCGCAGTTTTACCCGCGTAGTTCCCGTTCCCGTGGGAAAGCGGGGATAAAATATTAGCCTATGTTACTCAGGGATAATGTAGGATTCTAGAGGTGAAATAATTTTGAAAATCGGTCCAGTAGTTTTTGAGTTTTTTGGTGTATGAAATTATATACAGGGTATATGAAACGATATACAGCGTGTATACAACGATATACAGGGTGTATGAAACGATATTCAGGGTATATGAAACTATATGCAGGGAGTATGAAACGATAAACAGCGTGTATGCAACGATATACAGGGTGTATGAAACAATATACAGGGTGTATGAAACGATTTATAGGATGTATGCCACGATACACAGAGTGAAAGAAATAATACAATTATAGGATTTACGAATCGATACATAGGATGGGCGAGGCAAAACTAAAAACAATTTATAAGTACATAGTTAGTCAACGTTTCGGTAGAGCGGTACGCTGTGGGTTCGGTACCTGCCACAGGACAAAATACAAACTCCAGATAATCATCATTTCCGCTTCACGCTTGGCAGGCGGGTTGGCGAGCGCAGTGCGGAATGTTGATACACGGAAAGACGCTGCTGCCCATCTCCCGGAGGCATCCCTTAGCAGGCTCTTACTGCATCCACGGGCATGAGACAACATTCTACTGTCGGCACCACGGCTTCTCGTAAGTAATGGGTATACATTTTTAACTAATTACCTATGTACCTACTTATTATAAAATACTAAATAATAAGACAAGACTAATCTAAAGTATTTTAAAGGTGACATATCAATAGAAAAGCTTATTTTGTGATAAGAGATAACAGTGACCAGTTATCATCATTATCTTAATCGTATGTGCGTTAATTTATGAGAAATCAAACCTGATTTATTTTTATTGGTGTCCGCCTGTGTCCTATAATGAAATATAATCATGCAAAGGATTTTAGTAGCTGACGTCATAAAACCCTGAATAAAACGATGTACAAATACAAAATATATATTTTTTTTTTAATTTTTCATCCAAAATGTGCTTTTAATACTCTAGATTATGATGATGATGATGATGAGCCTTTTTGAAATCGGCTTAAAAGTAATAACTCTTCGTTCTGCCCGCTAGGATGAAAACTGTAAGGTTTTTAGGGGGCGAAGCCCCCTGATATGCACAGCGCTGTCTGTCAGTCTGTACATGAGACGATTACAATCGAACGCGTTGACCGATTTACATGAAACCTTTTTTGTTAGCACCGTCTTTATAAGAGAAGGGTACTGATTGATTTTGGTGAACCTAGGGTCACAGGGACCGCAGTTATTGTGACCTCAAAAGGTCACCAAAGCTAAGTCTTCAAAAAGCCGAAAACGTCCAAAAACCCAAAAATGCCATTTTTGACCTTTGGTGACCTTTTGAGGCCTTCGCCCCCTTTTCTGGTATCCCCGTGCCAATACTTGTTATCAAAATGAACGGGATATTTACCAACCGTGATTTCAGTGAATTCGAGTTTCCTGATAATCATGGTATGGCATATCGTATCTTTGAGCGTTTTTGAGTTTCGAAATATGGGAAAACTCAAAAACACTCAAGAAAGAAGAAAGTTAACACTATTTCACCACCATCACGTGTTGGTGATTAAATACTGTTCACAACCATGATTGTATAAGCAATTTATTTGTAAAAAAATCCAGTGTAAGTGTTGTAAAAAAATCTGAAAGTTGTTACCATTATCTTAAAGCTGTATTACATACACTACACAGTATTCAGGGCCCGGTAGTTAGGGCGATTAGGGAGCAAGGCTTGCCGCGGTCGCGCTAGTTATTAGGGTCCCTTACACTCTAACTCTTATTACACCACTCAGTTAGGGTAAGGGTCCCTGAATACCGTGTAATGTAATACAGGCTTATAGCAAGCCTGGTAGTTAGGTGACTACAGACATTGTATATTAATTGCATTAATTTATCGCAGGATTTAGCGTGCCATAAACGATATTACCAAAGCTATTTATAAAGATAAACTTTATCTGCGCTTATCATCGTCCTTCAAACCGTGCAGTGAAGAGTGCTCGGTCCGCGCCTACTTCAGACCACTCGCCTGTTGCTCGCGGCGAGTTCAGTTCAGTGCCGCCCATGCCGAATGAAACTAATTTCATTCATATTTCATTCAAGCTCCGGCGGTGGTTGAGCGAAGTCATGGCAGTGCGCGCGGAAAAACGGACTAGCGGTGTATTCCTACTTTTATTTTTAATAGCAAACAGCAGTGCGGTCCAACCACCATGGATATTATCCGTGCAAGTTGAGAATGTTGCTTGTGATAGTACAAAATGTGCGTACAATTTGGACGTGAAAGGTGATTTTGACGAGTGGTCGGTGACCTACGCGGCGAATGGATGCGATGGTGGATTTGTGGGTTGTGCGGGCTATGTTGAAGTGCCCAGGCCGGCGGACGACGACGGAGCCCTGTTCTTCTGTGCCAAGCGCTCCGGCGAGTGGCAACACCAGGGGCAGAGTATATATTTGGATGGTGACGTCAGCCGGTAAGCAAAAGCAACCTTATATTTTGGAGTTCTTGTGTGTGAATCATATGGCGCCCGCGCAGCTGTTGATTATACCTACAGAATATTTTTACTGTTCAATCGTTGCACTTGGTTTAGTAGGTCAGGTTAGTTATGGAGTACAAGTATATACAGTCTGTCCAAAACACATACTTATTACATTAACTAAAAATAAAAGGTCTTACATAAAAACCACATAAAATTAAATAAATTAAAAGTAAAAAAACTTTTTAACAAACAAGCTTTTATTTAAACGTACCTACTAAAATAATGAAATAAACATTTTCCATTCAAGTTTAATGTCAACTTAAAACGCCTTTACACAATTTATGTGATAAAAAAGCTTGTCGCAAGATTAACCTGTGTACCTGTAACTTGATCTAATTTTTTTTCAAACAATGTAAATACGAGTACCTGCTTAAATCTCGCGACAAGCTTTTTTATCACATAAATTGTGTCATCATCATCATTTCAGCCATTAAACGTCCACTACTGAACACAGGACTCCCTCATGGATCTCCATGAGGGGTAGTTGCCATGCTCACCACGCTTGGCAGGCGGGTTGGCGAGTGCAGTACGGGATGTTGATACACGGAAAGACGCTGCTGCCCATCTTCCGGAGGTATCCCTTAGCAGGCTCTTACTGTCCACATAGCAGTTATCCACGGGCATGAAAGGAGGGGTTTTTTCACGTTTTTTCCACGGGCATTCTTCTGCCGGCACCCCACGGCTAATAAATATAAATTGTGTAAAGACGTTTTAAATTACTTTTAATTTATTTTTTACTTTTTAGTTATCACTGGACAGTTAGTTTCTTGTCTGTTCATCTCATGCCCACCATGTTAAATTTAGAGTGACTAGTTAATTTATCATAATATGGTAATCTGCCATATTGGATTTAGAGTGACGTTATTTCATTTTTAGAATTAGTCCGCCATCTTGAGTATACCGCCATGTTGGATTTAGAGTGATCTCATTTAATTTTGCGAGTAACTCTCAGCAAGGCCTTTCATTTAATACCTATTGTAAGAATGCATTAAGAATAACTAGTCCGCCATCTTGAGTATACCGCCATATTGGATTTAGAGTGATGTCATTTAATTTTTCGAGTACTTAACTCTCAGCAAGGCCTTTCATTCGTTACCCATATTATAGGAGTGCATTAAGAATAACTAGTCCGCCATGTTGGATTCAGAGTATCGTCATTTCATTTTCGAATTATTCTCAGCAAGCCCTTTCATTTGACACCCATATTGTAGTAGTCCATTAAAAATAACTACTCCGCCATCTTGAGTGTTCCGCCATGTTGGATTCAGAGTGACGTCATTTCATTTTTGGAGTTATTCTCAGCAAGCCCTTTCATTTGATACCCATATTATAGGAGTACATTAAAAATAAGTGGTCTGCCATCTTGGGTGTTCCGCCATGTTGGATTCAGAGTGAAGTCACATAGCTGAGCATGCATTGTCATCCAAAGAAAACATGTATACAAAATTTCAGCTCAATTGGTTGAAGATATCTGCTTAAAAATTGAGTTGCAAGATTCCGCGAACAAACATAGTTACAAACATACATACATACAGGGCAAGCTAAATAAAAGCTTGTAATAGAATTGCCGCTGACTGCAGCGTCACATGTGATAAAGCGGAATAATAGCAGTCAAAGTCCATTGCGAAAGCACAGATTACAGAAACAGCGAAAGTTCGTTCTAAATAGTTAGGAAATTATCAATTAGACATTACACACACCGTCATCTAGGCCCAAACTAAGCAAAGCTATGGAAGCCAGATTGATACAATAGGTATTTTTATTTTTGTAAATATTTACATATTCTACATATATACTTATATGTATAAAATTCAAAGTCCTGACTGACTCACTGACTGACTGATATATTAACGCACTGTCTAAACCACTGGACCTAAAGACTTGGAAATTTGGCACACATATACCTTGAGTATCCTAGAGGTGCAATAAAAAGGGATTTTTCGAAATTCGCACGGGATAGGGAATAAATGGGATTTATATTTTCGAATCAATGTCTCTGCGTGAAAAAGGGAATTTTACGTTTTATGATTTCCACGCGGACGAAGTCGCGGGCAAAAGCTAGTCAAACATAGAAATCCCTCAAACCCGAGACAAATATAGAAGCAAACATTTATCCCCCGGCGTCGAACCCGCAGCCTACTGCGACTCAGCCGGCTATTAACCTACTGCGCCACGGGTTGTCAATAATATAAATGCAGCACAGGGACCTTTAAAATGTAATTAAACAATTACTTATTTAATTTTAAGCCACAACAATCCACTACAAAAGTAAGACAAATAAAAAAATAACTTATTGGTATTTTTAATTTGAAAAAGCTGGCCCGAAAACGTTGTGTCTGTAAATTTTTACAAAAATCCCTCAAAAAATAAAGAAATTTCATAAAAAAAAATTTCATACAAACTTTGTCTTTGGGATGACAATTCCAACAAAAAAGAATGATCAAATTTAGTGCAGTCGTTCTCAAATTATGCGCGTACGAGTACCTACTTTGGCTATTCATTTCCATATACATATGTATATACCTAGATAGAAGAGTACAGTCGTACAGTCAGTAGACTTAATGATATGTCGATATACCTTGTATAGGCATGCACACAGTTTATGATCAAAGTTGCATATGATTTTGCCAAAGTATTTAAATGCAGTTGTTATATCGTTTATCGAGATATGTCGAAATAACCCTGTATATGCACACTGCACACTATACACAAGCAGGCAACGATATTACAAAACATCCAGTATTAAAATGTAGCATTTACCTATTTCTATAAAAAAACATGTCTCGTCTTAGAATTGTCTCGTGTTCCTTTAAATTTTTTGGCTTGAGATTTGACTCACTGACCCACTTTCACAAAATTATTTATATGGCTGCCTATTGTAGATAGGTCTTAGTCGTAATAGGAATTAATCAAGAGTCTGCCAAGGGACACTTCCGGAAGATGGGCAGTAGCCCAGTGTATCAAATTGATACAGCTACTGCCTGGATTCCCGTACTGCGCTCGCCAACACATTTGATTTTTTTCGCTTCATATTTGACTCGCTGACCATAAAATGACTCATAAAATGATTCATATGGCCACCTACTGTAAGTAGATACGTCTTTTGTAGATAAAAGACGTATCTACGCTAATAATAAAGAGGAAACATTTTGATTGTTTGTTTGTTTGTATGTGGAAATGTATGTAATCCGCTATTGTATACAATTCCTAGGAAATGTATGTAATTCCCAAAATCGCCCGGAAATGTCTGAAATAAATTATATTAGACACATTTCCTAGGAAATCTATACATTTCCTAAATAGCAATCGGAAATGTAAAACATTTATGATATCAATGGGTACGCGGAGATAGCGGGGCGAGGGGAGACTATTGCATCTAATAACCTATTGTCTCTCCATCTCGGTTCTGTCACAGGCAGGGTTTCCGGACGGTTACAAAAAAAAAACCTAATAACCTGCTGTCTCTCCATCTCGGTCCTGTCACAGGCAGGGTTTTCGGATGGTTATAAAAAAAAGAACCTAATAACCTACTGTCTCTCCATCTCGGTTCTGTCCCAGACAGTGTTTGCACCATTGACAGAATTCTCTGTCGCAGTTTTAGCATTCTCGCCAAATTCCATTAATTTAGCAATTGAATGAGCAAGGCAATATTTTAAAATAGATACTCCGTGTCCTGAAAATAAAAAAATCTGGTCAAGTAATAAAAGATTTGCAACAAAACACCATTTAAAATTAAATTTTACAGTTTAGTAGTTGAATAAATAATCGGTGCAAGATGCACGATTTACGGCACATTCCATGCAATAAATTTTCATACTTAGTGCGAAAAATTTCTTCCCCAAATTGTTTGACTTGTAATGTTATAGATGATGTTTATCACATTTTAATGGAATGTGCCCTGAACTCGACCGAAATAAATAATTGTAGATTAGATTTAACGTCCATTGGTAGTTGTAATGTTATATTATCAGATCCATTATCAGAAGATGCCAAAAATGTTTATTTAATAGTAGATTAGATATTAAGTAGTAATATTTTAAGTTAATTAACGAAGTGTAAGTAAATTAAGTTTGTGTCACCAGGGCGTCATAATCGCATAGGCGACAAAGCCCTTCTTTATGATTAAAAAAAAAAGATGGACGATTGACTAACAACGCATATGTGATCAGAGAAGGAAGGAAAATATCGAACGGTTTCAATAAGCAAGGAAACACCTGTTGTAGAAACCCCACCAATTTCGTCATCGGCATAAGTACCGCTGCCAATTTGAGGTGTGTCTCCTATACGTCTAACAGCCTTACCACTCATACCACCCGTGCTAGTAGCCACTGCATTGTGGCCCTGAGAATCAACGGCCGCAGTACCAACCGTTCCAACGCCCATACCAGGCAGTGTTCAACCTAATAACCTACTGTCCTTCTGTTTCGATTCTGCCACTGGAAGGTTTTATAAATCTTTCGAAAATATTCGGAATAATAAGTTTTATGATTCGTTATTAAGACACATATGTATGTTTATAACGATGAAAATTATGGAAGTCTTCCCGGGACCATGCTTGGTGTAATCCAAGCGAAACGTCGGGAAATAATAAAGGTAATTTACGCGATAAATACCCGGCTATATGTATGTTAATAATGTGTTGTGATCGCGAAAGTTTAAAAAAGACAAATTATGGAAATTATTAGGTAAAATAATTTTATACGCAAGCATTAGGATGAACAATATCTTATTGCAAATGATATTTATGGGTCCATAATATTATGGATTGCCGTGGGGTGCCGGCAGTAGAATGTTACCCCTCCTCTCCTACCCGTGGATACAGTAAGAGCCTGCTAAGGGACACCTCCGGAAGATGGGCAGCAGCGTCTATCCGTGTATCAACATCCCATACTGCGCTCACCAACCCGCCTGCCAAGCGTGGTGAGAATGGCAACTACCCCTCATGGAGATCCATGAGGGAGGCATGTGTACATCAGTGGACGTTTTATGGCTGAAATGATGAATATTATGGATAGTGATGTTTCGGAGACACTTGTTATTGATTGTGATTTTCGGACAATCGTTTTTTCGGAGACAAAATGGGCACCTATTTTTATACATTTCCTAATACGATATTGGAATTATATACAATTCCTAGGATATGTATGTATTAAATAACTTTTAAAACAATATTTTTATACATTTCCTAAATAGCTTCGGAATGGTATACATTTCCTAGGAGCTGTATACAATTTCTAGATTTCATACATTTCCGGTAACATAATACATTCATGAAGAGGCTCCGAAGCTACTAGACCAATTTGAATAATTCTTTCACCGTTAGAATTCACATTATTTCTGATGAACACAGACTATATTGTATCCCCGTATTCCCACGGGAACGGGAACTGCGCGGGCAAAACCGCGGAATGCGGCTAGTATTAAATGAATATAACTTCAAACTGCAACTATATATATAGTTTTGAGTTGTTTTGTTTTAACCTATGTATTTCGATTTATATACCTACCTAATAATACCTCATATTGAACCAGATGAGAACTCTGTGTCTTGTTAAACCTAACATAGGCTTTAAGGCACTTCTTACCGAAATGTAATGTTGTTTTTTAATTAATAAATAATTCTATTCTATTCAGGATTAAGTTTTTTCAGTTGTGTACAATAAAGTATTGATTGCAAATAATTCATACAACATATACACGGTGGAACTGGAAGGGTGGATTATCGGTGGCAGGGCGATAGGTGACCTCAATGTCTATCGATTTAACCCCCTGTATGTTCCGCGATATTCAGTCGTTCAAAAGTCATTCAGATTTTTATGAAATTTTAGTGAAATTCCGATTTTAGACTTCATGTCCCATGTGTAGCCAAAATGTTAGGTCTATCTACGACCGTAATTTTTTTTTAGGTTATAGCTCAATAGTCAATTTGTCCTCGGAACAAATGTCTGTACGATCTGCAGATACTTGTTCAGGGTGTTCTGGGTGTTTTTCTTATATAATAAAAATATCTATGTATCTATGTAGTATAATGTATTAAGTATATCAGTCATCTAGTGCCCATAACACAAGCTCTGCTTAGCTTGGGGCTAGATGATGCTGTGTGATTTGTCCAGCATTATTTATTTATTTATTTATAGTAGATCTTTCGTCCTACATTATCGTTTTGAGTCGTTATTTGATTAAATTCCAAATAAAAAATAATCTTTACAAAAATAAACCGCAAACTTAATTTTTCAACAATTTTGAAGGCTCCCAGAGAAAAAAATACTTACTCATTTTTTTAAAAAACCAACCTTAAATACTACTACCACTCATGGAGAAGTAACCCTGAAATTTTCATATGGCTAGTATCATGGCATCATGTTAAAAAGTGGACTTCAAAATTGTACAAGTGCCAAAATCGATATTTTTTCTGTAAGAAAATTATTTAAATGTTCAAATTGGGCTCCATTATTGGCTATGCATATGCATCGTTTAATAAAATTCCTTTTGAGCCTGCGGAACGAATCTTCTTTTTCTCTGTTCTTCAATTGGGCCTGGTTTAGTTTTTGCCTCAATTGTTCTATGGAGGACTATTCGAATTTGTACACTAACTCTTTGTTAGCCCCAGATTAAAAAATCTACGGGATTTAGATCTAGGGACCTTAAAGGACAGGCTATCGGCCCCCCACGGTCAATCCATTGGCGTTATAAAAACTTCATTCAAATACTCATTTACATTTCTCGCGAAGTGGCATGGCGCTCCATGACACTGAAAATACATTTGTCTGCGTACTGCAAAGTTGACCTCCTCCAACATTTCATGCAAGTTATTATGCAGAAAACTCAAATAAGCCTCTCCGTTTACTCTACTTGGCAACTCGAACGGTCCGATCAGCTGTCTATTGAAAACTCCTGTCCACAAATTGACGCTAAACAGCCTACCTCATGCCCGGCTGAAGATGCAGCGCACCCTAAACACCCTTCCGGAGTGGCTGGCCAACTGGAGGCTATCCGTAAACGTTGCAAAAACGCAAGCGGTAGCCTTCACCCGGAAGCACACCACCACAGTCGAACACCTGCATCTTCTAAACCAGCCCATCGAGTGGATGCCAGCCGCCAGTTACCTAGGAATAACCCTCGACAAAGGTCTCACGATGGGGAAACAAACAAGACGAGCCTGCGCCTCCGCGAAAGCGGCGCGGAAAATTCTCCACCCCATCCTGTCCGACAAAGAGATGCCGATTCGGCTGAAACTGGCCATATACCGAATATACATTCGCTCACGCCTGACATATGCGTCCCCAGCGTGGTACGCCCTACTATCAGACCGCCAGAAAACCCAGCTGAACGCACAAGAGAACCAGACCCTGAGAACGATAGTCGACGCACCACGATATGTCAGAAACGCCACCATCAGGAGGGACCTGCAAATGGAAACACTGGAGGAATTCGTCAGACGCCTCACAGGAAATATGTTCAGTCGAAGCGACCACTCCAGCCATTCCCACCTCAAGGAAATAGCCCCGCGATATGACCGCCAACCACACAACAAGGCCTACGCCAGAGAGCTGCTCAGTATGGACGAAGAAGAGCAGCCCCTGCCCACACCAAAACCCAAACCCGCAAAGGCTATGCGGCCTGAGCAAGGCTCAATTGGAGCCGACCCAACGACCCCTTAATCGTAATTAAGGGCGCACACAAACCGCAGGAAGGGGCTCACGCCCGGAACTGCTTCCCCACGTGGGCTTCGCCCACGTGAGAAGAAATCCCGGAGCTGACGCTAAACTGATGTTGAAAGCTGTGCCGGCGAACAGCATGTGGGTTTTCAAAACTCCACGAGTGGTAATTATGCATGTTAAAAAAATTCCGTTCCGGCTGAAAGTTGACTCATCAGTCCACATTATTTTGTCAAAAAAATCTTCATCTTCTTGGCACCTATTTATCATATCTCAACTCAAACAAAAGGCGACTCGTCGGGGATAATCCACAGGTAATAAATCTTGGACTTTTTTCACATGGTATGGGTGCATGCCTTCCGCTCGCACTGTGCACACACATATGAGATAGGCCCGTGCGACGGCTAATTCTTTCCCTCTCTTTGTGCTTCTTCGAAGACTTCTACTATTTCGTCGTTTCAGCCGTAAAACGTCCACTACTGAGCACAGGCCTCGTACATGGATCTCCATGAGGGGTAGTTGCCATACTCACCACGCTTGGCAGGCGGGTTGGCGAGCGCAGTACGGGATGTTGTTACACGGAAAGACGCTGCTGTCCATCTTCCGGAGATATCCCTTAGCAGGCTCTTACTGCATCCATGGGCATGAGAGGAGGGGTAACTGTCTACTGCCGGCACCCCACGGCGTCTACTATTCTACTATTTGATCTGGGTCAATTCTCGGCACTCCCTCAGGTCGAGAAGTACCGGGTATGCGACCTTCCATGTATGCGTTACGAACACGTAAATAAATTAAAATTAAATAATTAAATAATGCTGGACAGATCACACAGCATCATCTAGCCCCAAGCTAAGCAGAGCTTGTGTTATGGGTACTAGATGACTGATATACTTAATACATTATACTACATAGATAGATATTTTTATTATATATAGAAAACCACCCAAAACACCCTGAACAAATATCTGCAGATCGTACAGACATTTGTCCCGAGGCGGGAATCGAACCCGCAACCCCTTGCGTCGCAGGCGGACCTTCGCCCGCTGCGCCACAGAGCTCGTCAAGAAGCTCGTAAGAAAACACAATGGTCAGGGTAGGTCTGAGGTAATTCTTTGAGCTGCACGGTAACAATAATAAATTTCTGCATATTCACGTGGAGAATATGGCATGATGCACTAATCGCACAGTTTGTACAGTCCAGTAGGTCTACCATGAGTTTTCACAATCTATACTCGCTAGCGACTGTAGTTAAAAAAATGTATGAAAACTTGTACAGTGCCCCTAGCGGATAGTTCGGTACTAAAATACGCAGTAAACTATACTACTGCGACTGTAGTTTGGGCTTCATTTGCTTAGAATTTGGTACCATGAGTTACAAATCTGACAGATGTCATAGTAACGTACTATTACTACTGTAGTAACGGCAGGCGATCTACAGTGACAACTCATGGTAGACGCACAGTAAACGTGCACGCACAGTCTTCGTTCCGATGTAACAACAGTCGAAATCAATCTAGTATCAAAGTCCAATTAAACAAGCCAAATTCAGAGGGTTCAGTAACTATTGGCCGGATAGAACTCTTCTTAAGGTAAGCTCGCCTTTGTACATGCCCACTATTGTGTATTTTCATGTTTGTTTTTTTTTGTGTATTATAGAATAGAGGCTACAATTTTTAGAACAAGTGGATTTAATTTTGTTTTAATGTTATCGTGTTGCTCCATTCCTTTCGTTCTCGGTGTTCGTCTTTTTCATCATTTCAGCCGTAAAACGTCCACTACTGAACTAAAGCCCTTACCATGGATCTCCAGTAGGGTCAGTTGCCATACTCACCACGCTTGGCAGGCGGGTTGGTGAGCGCAGTACGCAGTAGGTAGTCAAAAAATTGAAAATCGGTCCAGTAGTTTTTGAGTTTATTCGTTACAAACATACAAAATACAACATAAAAATCTATCCTCTTTATAATATTGACAGATAAACAAGTATTTACATCAAATAAATCAACCAGATAGTCGTGTTACTACTCAAATGCTATCTAAGAGATATTGTGTAAACTGATACAGATCTCAGATAATATTGAAGTATACACATAAAAACATCAATATTTCTCTTTTGTAAATTTACTATTCTAAGAAAGTCTTATAATAAACACTTATTGACTTTGACTTTGGAAAGAGTTTGTTTCTTTGAACGCGCTAATCTTAAGAACTACGGCTCCAATCGAAAAGATATTTTTTAATGTTGAATAGCTTATTTATCGACGAAGGCTTGCATAACATTTTACTAAAAATATTATACAAGCAGAGCATCAAAACGCATAATGAAGTCGTGGGGACTATCAATTTTGCGAAGTTTGTAAGTTATATATTCTATTATATTTTTTATTTTTATCATTATAGAAAAAGGAGGTTCCTATTATAAAAATAATGTATAAGTATATATTATATATTGAAGAAGTAGAAGAGATAATTCCCGGTCCAAGGCGTTGTTTGACCAGTCAGCACAGTACATGTCCAGCTCATCCCGCCATCTGCGCCTGAGTGGGATCAGCAGTGGCATCCTACAGGCTGATTATTTTATTATTTTATTTTAAAATCTTAAGAAAACTTACAGCTAATTAAGTCTATATATAAACAACTATAAATGCAAAAGACATGCACGATTAGATTAGAAGAGATACCTACCTCTATATTGTTGTGTTTATCTTAATGTTAAGTTTAGTGATTATTTTTGAGTCCTGTACTGTGAAAATATAAAATATTCGTTTTCTACATCTACAGTCTACACTATTAATAAAGAGGAAATATTTGATTGCCGTGGGGTGCCGGCAGTAGAATGTTGCCCCTCCTCTCATGCCCGTGGATGCAGTAAGAGCCTGCTAAGGGATAACTCCGGATGATGGGCAGCAGCATCTTTCCGTGCAACAACATCCCGTACTGCGCTCACCAACCCGCCTGCCAAGCGTGGTAAGTATGGCAACTACCCCTCATGGAGATCCATGAGGGAGGCCTGTGTTTAGCAGTGGACGTTTTACGGCTGAAATGATGAATGATGATTTGATTCTTTGTTTTTATGCATTGAATAGGCTCCAAAACTACTGGACCGATTTGAAAAACTCTTTCACTATTAGAATGCTTCATTATCCCTGTCACTCAGGGTATATTATATATCGCACCTCCAGTCGTAGACTGACTCAATTCAAAATTTGGATGAATTAAGTTAAGTATACAGAACGGCTCAAAATAGTGCGCTCTATCGCCTAGTAAATCAGAAACCGTATTAAATAAACTGTAATAGCTCTGTTTCATTTATAGTCAAGTTATAGTACGATTTATTAAAAACTGTCAAGGACCGAAACACGTTTTCTTCATTTCCCAAAAAACATGAATTTTGGATTGAGTCTACGACTGGAGGTGCGATATATGGGTATATTTTGTTACCGAAAACGCGGAATGCGGCTAGGTAGTAATAAATAGCTATGTACTTAGAAATACATACTTACCTAAATTGTAGAACCCTCACTGGGCTCATGTTGGACTAATTCAGCTAATGTACAAACAAATAAAAAACTCTTACTAGATCCAGTATTCGAAAAACTTTAAATGTATGGATGGTAACTACGGAAGACCAGCGCTGCGGCACGACCTGCTCTGCCACAGCAAATGCTGAGTAGTGGCCTTTTTTGTCACGGTATTATTCTATCTAAACTGAATTAGTTTTAAAAATATAATGTAGTGTTATTTCTGTGACAAAATAAATCATTTTCTATCTTAAATACTGGATCTAGTGAGAGTTTTCTAAAATGAAAACTCTCACTAGATCCAGGCTGGATCTGTTGACTTGATCTAGCGAGAGTGATCCAATTATAAAACCAATACTGTATAGAAGAAAGCAAAAAAATTTAATCGAGGTTATATGAATCCCTGATAGCCGTGTTGGCTTGGTATCGTTTCGTTCCGATACCGGCCGTGAACCAATGGATTTTTATTTCTTGAAAAATCTTTGTTCAGATTTAACACGTGTATTAACGGTGAAGGAAAACATCGTGAGGCAACCCACGGCTTGTCAGCTTCAGACGTATTGACCTGTTATTTCCTCTGAGTAATAGCCGACTAAGCTGGGAGGATAATATAGGTGCTGGACAACCCTAATCTTAATCTAACAGCAAGAATTAGTTCCTGAAGCATTTATAATTTTAACACAAGCCCTGCTTAAGGTCCAACAAGTCGCGGAGGCAAAGTCGTCAGCGGGCGTGGCGTAAATGTATGCTATCTCACCTGACATTGTATGTGTACCCGCGCGCTAGAATGAAATGCACAATGATTAATTCCTAAACCGACCGCGCAAAAATATGTGAATAGACTTTTAGCACAAGGGTAATTATAGAAAAACTTGAGTGTAATCTTTTCAAAATAACATTTATTTCTACTTTTTAATAATTAAACTATGTCGGAACGGCGTTTATTTTTGAGTTTTACTTCTCCGTATATTATTTAGTTTCGTCCAAAGTTGGGCTAAATTCAGTGTTGAAATACGAAAGTTTAGAAGCTTGTATTTTTGAAATAAATATTTTTTTTACGGTTTGGGGTGTATACAAACATAGATTATGACGAGATAAATTGATATAATCCTTAGTGTTGAATGTTCAACGTCAAATAGTGGAGTAGTTACCCTTCCACATTTGTATGGAAAGATGGGCGACTCGTTCATCCTTAATTTGGGGCTAGATGGTGCTGTGCGTACTTTCATTTTAACGGCCACGTCGGAACGACACAATGTTTATTACATAATATCTTCGTAAGTAATGGTCCGAATTGTATAATTAAAAAAGATATCAATCAATCAATCATCATCAATCATTTATTTACTCAAACCTTAACAACATAATAACATATTAACGAGCTCTGTGGCGCAGCGGGGAAGGTCCGCCTGCGACGCAAGGGGTTGCGGGTTCGATTCCCGCCTCGGGACAAATGTCTGTACGATCTGCAGATATTTGTTCTGGGTGTTTTTCTACATATAATAAAAATATCTATCTATGTAGTATAATATATTAAGTATATCAGTCATCTAGTACCCATAACACAAGCTTTGCTTAGCTTGAGGCTAGATGATGCTGTGTGATTTGTCCAGCATTATTTATTTAGAAAAAAAAACTAGACTACCTCCCGTAACATTCTTATGTCATAAAGAATATCGTGGATAGTTCTATTGAATTTGCTAGAACGCTACTCGAACGAATGATCCTCATTCTCCAGCATAATTTATTTAATTTAACTGTATTTGTAAATTTAGGTACAGATCATAATAATGGGTTTTAGACTTTGCCTGCTGGCGCTAAGCGCTTACCCAGACACGCATAGGCTACGGGAAAAAACAATGACGTCATTTCTAATTAGAATGCAAGGCAGACGAAACGCCGCGTGACGTCACAGACGCTGGCACAGTCACAACGCGGTATAATTAGACACAAATACATGGTAGAAGAGAAATCTATTATGTGTTTAACGGTGTTACGTATAATTCTACTTAAAATCTATTTCGGAGTAGCATTCGACACGGCAAGGACTTTTACCTGTCTACCTCTATAGTAGCAGATCTCTCAGTAATTCCCGTTCCCTTGGGATTACAGGGATAAAATATGGCTTATGTTACTCGCTTATAATGTAGCTTTCAATTGACGAAAGAGTTATACAAATTGTAGTAGTTAAGGCGTAAAAGCGTAAAACTAACAAACCCGCTTATTACTAGCTAACTCGTCGATCTTCGTATCGCACCCGCGCCCCTATTGCAGCGCCACGTACCGGCTCCAAAATATAGCCTTCATTACTCAGCGATAACAAAGCATTCCATTGGTGAAACAATTTTTTAAATCGGTTTAGTAGTTTTTGAGTTTATTCGTTACAAACTCGCACAATAATAATAGTTCATTTTTAATTTTCAACAAAAAAAACCAATAATAAAATCCAAAATGTTCCAGAAATCATTCCTCGATTATCATGGTCTCCATCATCAGAGCTGGGCTTAAAAAACAAGCAAATATTAATAAGTGAAAAAAAACGCCAATCGCAAGTTTGAAAAAAATACAGACGACTTGAGAACATCCATAATTGTAATTTTTGTGACAAAACAACGTATCTTTATCCACCTTTTGTTGAAGAAGGTTTAAAGTACAAATCTTTTTCCTTCTTTGATTAGAATCATCATAGAATAGAATCATCATTTCATCCGTAAAACGTCCACTAGTGAACAGAGGCCTCGCTCATGGGGCTTTTATAGTATACAGGAATTGACGTTTGACAGCGGTGATCGCGAATTTACGACTCTCGCAAACTCGTTACCGCGTCACTCCTCGCGCCTTCGTGACCGCAGGCTAGGTCGCGGCTGATGGACGCGCCTTGCTTTTATCTGGATAATATAATACACACCAAATAATATAATATAATACATACGCCCAATTGCACCTATGTTTATTTTTAATAACTCTTCCTTTTCCTGTAACTCTCTTGATGTTGGTGTACAATAATCATTCATTCATTAATTCATTAATTTATTCATTCAAACTGCATACTATGGATCATTAATCGCGGATATGACCTTGAGCGTACGGACCAAATATAATCTGGCCGGCCGGATATAACGCCCAGAGGAGAGGAGAGTTTGCGGAAGGCCGTACATTTATTTATTTATTTTATTTTTCAGTCGTTATTTTCTCACTGCAGGGCAAAGGCCCTGCAGTGAGAAAATAATTCTTAAAAAACAAAAATAAAAAATAATTTCCCTTCTTCCACTCCTCGCGATTTAACTTGCATATTATTAAAAAACAAAATTGACCGTTATGTACAATATCCGAGCGACTGACCGAGCCTAAAACAACAAAAAACATGAATTAATACCAATTGAACGGTCCTTAATTGAGGTCAATCAGTGTACTGTGCTCTGCCCCAACAAACACTTGGACGTAACTTCTTTATTTTATTTTATATAATTGACTTTAATTAAAACGGTAATATGCCGTGGGGTGCCGGCTGTAGAATGTCACCCCTCCTCTCCTGCCCGTGGATGCAGTAAGAATCTGCTAAGGGATATCTCCGGAAGATGGGCAGCAGCGTCTTTCCGTGCAAGAACATCCGGAACTGCGCTCACCAACCCGCCTGCCAAGCGTGGTGAGTATGGCAACAACCCCTCATGCACTTGGATCTCTGAGTCAATGAGGGAGGCCTATGTCCAGCAGTGGATATCTTACGGCTGTAATGATGATGAAAACGGTAATTAAACCAATAACATTAATTAAACAAAAACAATACACAGCATAGAAATAAATTCAGAATAAGAAATAATGATCAAAGATTACCTACACATTAAGATTAATAAAGAAAAAAACAATAATAATAATTGAGTCAGTTAAAATTAAGATATTACAGATAATTAAAAAGTAAATTTTAAAATAATAATCAGATGTCAAAGAAATCAATTTTGCATACATGAGGTACATAGTAAAAAAAAACTTCTTATCTAAATAAATAAAACATTAATTTGATTTCTCTCTCACAAAAGTAACTAGTCAATAAACTTATAGTCTAATCTGTACCTGTACTTAGTGTAGGGTAACATAGAGCTGAGACGGTCCCTATTTGGTTTACACCAGCGCAGACATCTAGCCCTGTCGACGACTTCATGACAAATATAATATTACAATACAAAACACTTTATTGCACATCTTAAAAAATTACAGAACAAATCTTACAATAAAATTGGTACCTATAATGGGGGTTTCATCGCTTAGAAGCGATTTCTTCAAGACAACCTTTAGATGGAGAGAAATATGGAAGCAAGAGAGGCAGGGGTGTGTACTGTACGTACAATACATAACTTAACCTAACCTAAAAATTAAATAAATATTCCTAATAAATAAATACTATACATATAGATAAATAATACATTCTCGGAGAGATAGAAATTTCTTACTCGAGTTTTGAAAACTGTCAAGGACAATGTTTTCCTTAAAATATTGTTAGTCTGTTTTTATTTTTGTTTGGTAGGTATCTACAATATTAAACTGCTTCGATAAAATTGTCCGTGTAAAGTGCCTTTAAACACAGTGTTAGCCGGACGTGATGTTTGTTACTTTTCACGAAAGTTCGTGCATGATTGCACAATAAATGGTAACAGTAACAGTTTGGTTTATTGGCAAAACCAGTATGCTGGCGTCGGCATTATTGTTAACACACATAGTTACTATAAAGACTACATTTTGGACTTTTTTTTTAGACATTTATTTATTAAGAAAGATAGTAGCTTACAGTAATAAAACCAAAACGCTTACTATCTACACACATTACACATAACTTAGAATCAAAAACAAATTTAAGTAAAGCTTAAAGTAAATAAAATGAAATCAAAACGCTTACCCACTATCACTTAAACGAAGTGTACTAGATCCTCTCACTAGATCCATTATTTATTGTTGTTCTAAAAACTGTTGATTGATCTGTTGACTGGATCTACTGAGTGCGATCCGAAAAACCCATCGTTGTTATATTCGTCTCCCACCTTAGTGCCAGAGTCGTCAAACCATTCGTCACCAGACGATTCGTTCGCCGCGCCGGCGGAATGGCCCTTGACAGGGTTGCGGCAGGCTGACGTATCTCGCGACAGGTTTGCAACAGGCGCAAATCACCGCTGTCAAACGTCAATTCGTGAATTAACTTTGAAACGAATTACAACAACATCTGATAACTAAATCAAAATTGACGCTTGATAGCGATGATCACGGTATCTGCGCTTATTGCAAATCTGTCGCTGATACGTAATACGGGGGCCGGTCCCAGTTAGGATTCGTTCGCTAAAAAAGTGGTACTTGATCCAACGGGCCTATACGCCTATATACGGGGGCCTATACAGGGTGTATTATAACATGTGTACTAAGCCGAAAGTGGGTGATTCTGAACATCCCAAGGAACAACTTTTGTTCTACGACTTTTCAGGATTCAGTGATTTTCATTCGAGAAAAGATCACGAAAGTTTTAGCTGATTATATGATAATGCCAACCTAAAAGATAATGAAAAAATATCGTATATTTATAATATATACATATATATATCGATCTTTTTTACTGTTGTTGAAGCGAATTCCAAAAGGCTTTGTTTTTTATTTTATGTTATAGTTAATTAATGCTGACTTTTATTATTTTTATTGTTTTTGTTAATATTTTTAATAATTTTTTAATTTTAATTTCAATTATCAACACTATAATATATTAGGTATGTACTCTATCGAATTGGGTGTACCCGTTAGGATAGATGTAGATGGTTATAAATAAATAAATAAATAAATAAATAAATATTATTAAATAATATTTATAATATATTTAAATTAAGGCAATACGGCACTCATCTGTGAACAGAACTATAGTAAAAATATCTATCTATGTAGTATAATGTATTAAGTATATCAGTCATCTAGTACCCATAACACAAGCTCTGCTTAGCTTGGGGCTAGATGATGCTGTGTGATCTGTCCAGCATTATTTATTTATTTATTAAAAGCCAGGGACGTCTTGAAAAAAGGCCAGGTCAAGAGTACCCTAAACCGAAGAGCATGTATGAAGGGAATAATGAAAGTGGACGAAGCGAAACAAGTATGTAAGGATCGTAGCAAGTGGAACGAAGTGGTCTCTGCCTACCCCTACGGGAAAAAGGCGTGATTATATGTATGTATGTATGTATTAAAAGCCAGCTGAGTGACAGGCTCATTGACCTCCGCGAAGAGTTGCTGTACAAATAAAAATACCTTTAATCACAAATATGCATCTTTTTATAAAAAAAAAATCCGAATATGACCTCAGGATCATTTTCACATCACACCATCTAGTAAAATTATACTTACCTAAATTAACAAAAAAAAAACAAAACTACTTGTTTTCATGGGCTGAACCCCCCCCCCCCCCCCCCCCACCCCTTCGGGTAGTACACATGTTATAATACACCCTGTATTGGCCCCAGTAAGCGCTAATGGATCACACACATCACGCTGTCCTATGCTGACTCTCGGAATTGGTGGCAATTAGCGAAATTATCTGACTATTGTCCTTGCGTGTTACGTGAAGTGTCTTCGGGATCTTACAAACGATATAGATATTACAAGCTTTTAAGGCGAAATACAATCGTGTTGTGTAGGCATTCGACGAGCGATCGCCGCGAGGGGTCCGCCCCACTCCCCGCGCGCTCTCGGCTATCTACTCACTAAAAACACAGAATAGTATTCTGTGCTAAAAAGGTAGGTAGGCAGGTAGGTATATAAAGTACACGTACAATTTGATAGGGTATGTTCTTAGATTAGATTAGGGGCATTACTCCCCCAATGATTTTAAATTATATTTATTTTGTAGGTATTTATTTATAAAAAAATATATATTGTATAGGTATTCGTTTTATCACCTAGAAAACCCGCATCCATTTTGATCAGGTCTCTAGCTCTATTCAAAGATTACCTGGACGAAAACGCTTTTAGTAATAAGTTAGCCAGTAGATAATTAGTTATGGTACATACACTTCTTGTAAGTCGTAAACTTTTGTTTTTAGGGTTCCGAACCAAAATGGTAAAAAAGGAACCCTTATAGAATCACTCTGTCTGTCTGTCTGTCTGTCTGTCTGTCTGTCACAGATGGATATCTCGAGAACTACTAATACTATCGACTTGAAATTTGAAATGGTAAAAGACAACACTTTTTTACTAATATAGCATATATGAAAATGTTAAAAAATATTCTTATTTTGATTGCAGGGGGGCGGATAGGGGGGCTCAAATTTTTTAAGTAAAGTTACTAGGCCGTGTGGGGTATCATATGAAAGGTATTCATTTGCACATTAATAAACAGTTTTTATTTATTCTTTAAGCCAAATCGTTTTTGAGTTATTTACAAAAATGTTGAAAAAACGACCGTTCCCCCCCCCTTATCTCCGAAGATTGCAGAGATAAACCCGTGATATTTTTATAGCTACTAGAAGTGTATGTAAACTTTATAGGAAAATTATAGCGAACTCTCTAAATCGCATAGTTTTTTAGACAAGAGGGTTGGAAGGGGCGTTTTCAACATTTTTGGAAAGTTACTAGGTGATGTGGGGTATCATATAAAAGGTATTCTTTTGCACATTAATAACCAGTTTTTAGTTTTTCTTTAAGTCTTATAGTTTTTGAGTTATTTACAAAAATGTTGAAAAAAATAGCGTTCCCCCCCCCCTTATCTCCGAAGTTTGCGGAGATAAAACTCTGAAACTTTTATTGCTATTAGAAGTGTATGTAAAGATTAGAGGAAATTTATTACAATCTCTCTACATAGCATACTTTTTTAGAAATCATCGAAAGTGTAAAAAATCTACATAAGTTCCGCTATCAGACAAGAGATGGCGCTGTCAAGGTTCTCCAACAAATATAAAACCGCCTTTATCATATATTATATTGTATGATGGCACGGAACCCTCGATGCGCGAGTCCGACTCGCTCTTGCCCGGTTTTATTTGTCTTCTCTAGATATCTATAAGGTACCTGGCCCTAAGATGGCCCGATGCATAATATGGCCCACTTTCAGAAAAAACTTATTTGCAAGAATTTTGTTTCATGTAGCGGTTATTTGTATAACAAAATATAAATAAATGCAAGGGTAAACAAAAAGATTCAGTCAAGATTCGGTTGAATTGAAGAAAACAGGTAGGTATTTTAGATGTGATTATTTTTATTGCTATCTACGTATTTATGCATTCTAATAATTCTCTAACCAGCCCAACTCCTTGAAGTACCAGAGTAGTACTTTGGTGATTGACAGCTTCGTTGCAGCTTTTCTATGGTTGTGGATGGGGTTGATGCGTCAATGAGACTTCATTCCCGTCATGTGTCATTCATTCTCCTCGGTGGCCATGCAGTATACCACGTGTTCCACAGTTTCTTCCTGGAAGTAGCCAAGACACAAGCTGCTGTCTGTGGCTCAAGTCTTGAAAAGATGATGGTTCAGTTTGAAGTGTGTTATAATACCCACCACCGTTCTTAGGTTCTCGCTTATCCTTAGCATTGTGTTTGTTGTTTGATTATTATTGACACAAGTTCTGTAAAAATATAGGCAATTAAACATAATGTAAGTACCCAGCTTTTTCCCAGGTAGATTATTATATTTACCCAGGGTAGGTAAATTAGATACCTAAAGTGGCCCATCTTAGAAATAACATTACAATAGGTAGGTATTTTTAGAAACATAATAATATATTATGGGCTACCTTAGGAACCTTATCCAAGGTCATAACATGGTACACTACATTACAGGCGTGTTTACACATTCCCGCGAAATTATAATCTTTTATGGACATAGGTACGTTTTTTGAAAACGGGCCATCATAGGCACTGGGCCCATCTTTGGGTCAGGTTCCTTACTCGGAACAGACAAACAGCCATTTTTGACGATTGGGTAGGTAGATACATATTTTATTTTCACCGATGGCTAGGTAGATATACTTACATATGTAGGTATATATTTTATTGGTTAGCTAATCAACAAACAACTTACCTGTTCAAGTTCATCAATTTTAGTTTCTTTAGCTTCAATCGTGATTTTCGTTTTATTTTGTTATACTTATTCACCATTTTGGCTGCAAAATTTCGCGTATTTGTTTGCGTAGGCGACAGCGGGACGAGCGCAAAAAAGTAGTACACGGGTGCTCTCGACGAGGCGCTGCGGCCGACTGATGTAAGGCAGGAGCCGCGTAATGGCCGGCCCGTGCGCAATTTTACTAGTCATTATTTACAAATATATTTTTTGCTACAAAATAATATTCTTTTGCAAAAAAGTAAAGCCATAATCGTCTAAAGTATATATTAAGGAACATTTAGACGAAATTTCATTGAATTATGTTTAATAACTAGCAAATGAAACTGGTTTTCCGTAGACAGGATATCTGTAAAAATGAAGATTTAGAGGAAACTTTGCGATTTTTTTCTATCGAGTCAAATTAAGTCAATCGTGTTTTGGCTCCCATAACTTACTAGCTATAATCCTCAACTTTTGATGTTCATTTAAAAATTATAAAAAAATCAGTGTTTTCTTGCCTTAAAATTGGTTTTCCGTACAGTCAAAACGTGAGTTTTGGAACACATTTCACCTTAAGTAGCTTGCCATATATGTATGTATGTATAATTATGTAGGTAACTATGTTTGTTCGGGTGGAATCTTGCAACTCAATTTTGAAGCAGATATCTTCAACCAATTGAATTTAATTTTTGAAGTATCAATTATGATCAGACTTTGAAAAATAACTTATGGTATTCTTTATTGCCTTGAGAACTGTTTAATCATTTGAAGCATTTGATGTTACTATCGCGGCTGCCCCAGAGCCCCAAAGGCAAGCGCTAGGAGAGCGCATGCTAGGGCTCCGGAGTGCTTCTGCCCCGCCCCACCCCAACACGCGAGTACATCTCCGAAGGTGTCCTTGTTGCCCCCCGCCCCTCCTGCTGTGTCAGCATGGGCGAAACCTTTGGGCTACACCAGCCGCGCCCTTCCGGCAACAACTGGAGTATCCCCTCCCCCGCATTCCCAGGAGCTTCACTTCGCCCCTGCCCCCGCACCCCTACCACGATTATTACCACGAAAAATCAAACAAAAAATAAGGAATTTTAACAATTTTTTTAATTCAATTCAAAAAAGAAAGATTAGTCTTTTAATGCCCTATAGGCGAGGGTGTTTCCTCCTCTAGCTCCGATGACTGCCTGCATCCATTCAGGCATACTGTGAATGAAATTTTTGATGTCTTCTTGTGGTATCGCTTCCCAAGCGGCCAGCGCTGCAACGCGGAGCTCATTTAGTGACTGTGGTGGACTGGAACCCGACTTGATCTTTCTCTTTAGTATGTCCCAGATGTGTTCTATTGGGTTCAAGTCCGGGCTACGGGCCGGCCGCTGTAACTTCCGGATCCAAACCTTTAGAAGATACTCCTCGACGCACCGAGCGACGTGGGGGCGTGCAATATCGTGCATCAACAGAAAATCGTTCTCAATGAAGCCCGAATAGGATAAAACATGATCCTGGAGAATTTCTCCGATGTATTTAGTAGCGTTTAACCGGTTGTCGACGACTACTAACTCCGTATGAGCTTCAGAACTTACTCCTCCCCAAACCATTATAGAGCCACCGTGAAAACTCACTGTTTGTGTAGTGGTAATGGGGAGGTACCCTTCTCCTCTTCTTCTCCACACCCTTTCACGACCGTCTGGAGATCTTAAGGCAATACGGCACTCATCTGTGAAGAGAACTCTGGCCCATTGCTCGCGTGTCCAGTTTGCATGTTCTTGGGCGAAACGAAGACAAGCTACTCGGTGTTGCCTGAGGAGTTCTGGGCCACGCGCTGGTCTGCCAGCTTTTTTTATTTACTTCCTCCATTCGTCTTCTCACCGTGCGCTCGCTCACATTAATACCTCTGACGTTTTGGAGCCGCTGTCATATCTCAACGGCTGTAAGGTAGCGGTTTCTCTAAATTTCCGAGACAATAAACCTGTCGTCCGGAGCTGATGCACATCTTCTACCACCACTACCTGGTCGCCAGGTGTAGTTCCCTGTCTTACTGCATGGAGGAACGTGGTATGTTTAACACAATAGCCACTTCACGCTGTGTCAGTCCCTGGTCGATCAACGTGACGGCTTGCGCGATCTGTTCTGCTGTTAGTGGCATTTTTTTATAAGACACCCAACAACAACCACAAAACCAAAAAAAATGATAACTTTTAGTTAAGGATTTTATACACACAAAATTGAAAAATCGTCTCACTCGCTGAAATGACCTGTTTACACAAAATTGAAAAATCGTCTCACTCGCTGAAATGACCTGTTTACACTAAATCTCAAAAAGTGGTGTACTCAAGCTTAATGAATTACCCTCAACTCATAATTTGTTTACCTACTTCCATAGTAAAATTCATTAGAAACACTTGAGTTGTTTGTTATCGCAAGTTTCGAGCTTGGCCATGATTCCGTGCCGCTGAGAGATGGTGTGATGTGAAAATGATCCTAAGGTAATAATCGGATTGAATTTTTTTTTACTTAACATTTTCCATAAATGCTATTATATCAAATGAATTGTGTAAAGACGTTTGAAGTTGACATTAAACTTAATGGAAAATGTTTGTTTTATTATTTTTAGTACGTTTAAATAAAAACTTTTTTGTTGAAAAGTTTTTTACTTTTAATTTATTTTTTACTTTTTAGTTATCACTGGACTATATACATATCTCGTCTAAGCACTGGACAGGTTTCTCAGTCTGTTTATCTCATTCAATGCATCATTATTGCATGGTAATTTGCCAGTTAATTTGGAACAGTTTTAACAGTTTAAAGACGTTTTAATTTGCCTTAAACTTTTACGGAAAATGTTGATTTTAATATTCAATTTTCATTTATTACATATTCCGTTACATTTCATAACATTGGCAAGTCATAAAAAATACAAATTAATTTCATCAAAAATACAACATAACCTGATTATAAAAATCAAAATAGATTTTACTCATAATTAATTAAGAATAATAACGAACCAACCAACACGCCGTGTGGTGGCAGTAGAATGTTGCCCCACCTCTCTTGCCCGTGGATGCAGTAAGAACCTGCTAAGGGATACCTCCGGAAAATGGGCAGCGGCGTCTTCTCGTGTGTCAACATCCCGTACTGCGCTCGCCAACCCGCCTGCCAAGCGTGGGGCAACAACCCCTCTAGATCAGTAGATACTTGGCTATCCATGATGCCTTTGTCCAGCAGTGGACGTCCAACGGCTGAGGCTATGATCTATCCTGGAGTTTTGTCTGTATTCCTGTTGCTGTTATTTCAGTCCGAACCATCCCATCGTTGGGCAATCACCTCCCTCCATTTCTTCCAGTCAATTCGTCGGTATTCTCACTGACCGATAATTATTTTTCAGACATTTGTCCCATATCCGGGAATTTTTTCTATGTATGTTAATGATAAGTGTTTGCCGTGGGGTGCCGGCAGAAGAATGTTGCCTCTCCTTTCTTGCCCGTGGATGCAGTAAGGGATACTCCGGAAGATGGGCAGCAGCGACTTTTTGAGTATCAATATCCCGTACTGCGCGCGCCAACCCGCCTGCCAAGCGTGGTGAGTATGGCCCCCTTCTGATCTTGAAGGTCCATAAGGGAGGCCTATGTCGAGCAGTGGACGTGAACAGCAGTTCTAAGGCTGATAATGATGACGATAATGACAAATATGATAAGTAATTTATTTATTTATTTATTTGAGCCACCAAAAGAAGATACACAAAGAAAAATTACAAAAGTAAAAACAATAAAAATCATGAGCTAGTGTTCTCCCAATTACAGGCAGCTCAGAGGACATAATATTATTATGAATTAGAATTTTTAAACATAGCTAACAATTATATTTAACAAATTTTAAACAAAACAAATATCTACGTTCTACGTAAGGTTGATTAAATAAAAAGAAACTAGAGTTAAAACAAAAACTAGAGTTAGTGAGTAGGTACTAAGATATAAATACTTATAATGTAGGTATAAGTCATCAAATACCCTTGTTCTTGCAACTCTGAGTCATCGAACTTCTATTGTTGACAATTCATTCGCAGTCTTGGCCGTCCGCCTCTGGAACTCTCTACCGCTGAAACAAAGCAGAGTTTCAAGCAGGCAGCTCGCAAATATTTTGTAGATAAGGTTCTTATCTTCGGTTCATCCGAGTTCTTAATATTCTATTCTTATTTCATTTCCCTTCTTAGGCCCATAAGCTATTTAATAATAATAATAATAATAATAATCGGGCATGTCACCACCCTGGGGAGTCCCTCAGGCATGTACTTTCGGGTTGTTCGCATCTTGCTAATTCTGAGTATTTGCACAGACATAATCAAGTAGCCAAGATCATTCACCAGCAACTTGCTCTTCGATATGGCCTTACGGGCCCTGAAGTTCCGTATTATAAATACGCACCGGAGCCGGTTCTTGAAAATGGCCTTGCCACGCTCTATTGGGACCGATCTATAATTACGGACAGGACTATTCTTGCGAATAAGCCTGATATCGTTCTGATAGATCGGTTGGAGCGGAAGGCAATACTCGTTGATGTCACCATTCCACATGATGCCAATCTCGTCAAAGCTGAGAAAGATAAGCTCAGCAAATATCTTGATTTAGCCCACGAGATTGCCACCATGTGGGATGTTGATTCAGCGACTATTGTTCCGATAGTCGTTTCCGTTAACGGACTCATAGCGAAGAGTCTCGATCAACATCTCGAGAGACTTTCGCTAGGCAGTTGGATCAAGAGCCAGATCCAAAAGGCAGTACTCCTGGACTCGGCACGTATAGTAAGGAGATTCCTCTCCCTGCAGCCCTAGTCACCGACCGCTTGAGCCTTGCTTCGCGGCCGGTGATTCACCGTTTTGATATATTTTTTACTGTAGAGTATTTGTTTTTGTATTTCTTTATAGTAAAAAATGTATTTTTATGAGTTTACAAATAAATGATGTGGAATAATAATAATGTATTTATTTCAAAAAAGGTTTAAGTACAAGGTACAATTATAAGGTACTTAGGCTAATTACAGTGTAAAATATTTAAGAAAAGTACAATTTGATAAGCCTTATAAGGTCAAACATAACCTTCTCTCTCTTACTAAGTTTTGACTTAGTTTAGTTTTAGACTCCTCACTCTTACTAAGTTTTCACTTGTATTAAGATGTGAGGGCTCTCTACATCAACTTCTGGCGGGCTACAAAGGTACTAACTAAAATCATACAATTTACATTATAGAGGTATTAAAAAATGTACCCTTATTTCTTACTTTTTATTAATGTATTATTTATATATTTAAAATATTTATATATATACCTCTATATATATATATATATTTAATTATGACATATAATGTGTTGGTATATTTTATGTTAACTATATATATTTTTATGTTAATTAATATTTATGTAGAATTTTTTCTTACTTTTGTTGTTAGTGCCTTCTCATTTTTTCTTGCACGCCCAGGTTGACTGGTAGAAAATGCTATTAGCATTAAGTCCTCTGTACATTGTTTTTGTGCACAAAATATTAAATAAATAAATAAGTATTTATCAACCATCTGGTACCCATAACACAAGCTCTGCTTAGTTTGGAGCTAGATATCGAGCAATGTCCACCGTTATTTATTACTTTGCTTAAAAAAATTTGCCACGCCCGTTGTGGGCAGTAGAATGTTACCCCTTCTCTCATGCCCGTGGGTGCAGTGAGAGCCTGCTAAGGGATACCTCCGGAAGATGGGCGGCAGCGTCTTTCCGTGTATCAACATACCGTACTGCGCTCGCCAACCCGCCTGCCATGCGTGGTGAGTATGGCAACCCTCATGGAGATCCATGAGGGAGGCCCGTGTTCAGTAATTCTCAATGGTTAAATTTATTAATCAACAGTATTGCGGCCCCTTAGATGATTGGCCCTTCACGGCATGTAGGCACCGTGACGTCATCACATAACCTTGCTGTGTCACTACGGGCAAAGATTTAAATCCTTAGATGTGCCTTGACACTAAAAACTGGCATTGTCTTTAAATGTGTGTTAACAATTAATGTTACAAATAACATTTATTTTGCGAAAATGGGCAAATACAAAAGATGGTAAGAAAGGCCTTTGCATCTATTATAGATTATTTATGAAGCGTCAGCAACTGGTAATCATGCTGTACGGGACGCTGCAGTGCCTGGGACATTGTTTGATGGATTAGGCTTGCCCAGCACCTATACCATCCTCTCAGCTTAGTCAGCTTTTAGTCAGAGGAAACTGACTGACTAAATCAGAGGAAAGAACTGGTCAATACCTCTGAAGCTAACTAAGCCGCGGGTTTCTTCACGATGTTTCCTTCACCGTTAAGCACGTGTTAAATGTGAACTTACACTTTTCAAGAAAGAAAAATCCATTGGTTCACGGCCGGTATCGAACCCACGACCTTCGATTAAGAGTCGGGGATACATACCACTTGGCCAACACGGCTTCAAAAAAAAGATGGTACCTACATAGTAAAATAAGTTCAGTTCTGATAGCGACTAGCACACTGGTTTCGCCAATAAACTGAATAGAATAGAATAGAAAACTCTTTATTGTACACCACATAAAAAAATAGAACATTAAAATAAAGGAATTAAATAATACAATATATGAGTACAAAGGGCGGCCTTATCGCTATGAGCGATCTCTTCCAGGCAACCTTGGGATGGACAGGAAATAGAGAACGATATAGACAGTGGTGTAAAATTAAGAGAGTATAAATAGCAAACAAACTTACATACTAATAAGAAACTATACATAGGAGATACAAAACAAACATATATAAACATAAAATGAAAATTAAAACCAGTATATAAGTACTTACTTATTAAAATAATTATAGTAATAAATAATGTTGATGGAGCAGATTCTTATTGTTAGTCCGAACTGTTATTGTTACCATTTATTGTGCAATCATATTCATATTGCACGAACTTTACTAGGTACTAAGATATAAATACTTATAATGTAGGTATAAGTCATCAAATACCCTTGTTCTTGCAACTCTGAGTCATCGAACTTCTATTGTTGACAATTCATTCGCAGTCTTGGCCGTCCGCCTCTGGAACTCTCTACCGCTGAAACAAAGCAGAGTTTCAAGCAGGCAGCTCGCAAATATTTTGTAGATAAGGTTCTTATCTTCGGTTCATCCGAGTTCTTAATATTCTATTCTTATTTCATTTCCCTTCTTAGGCCCATAAGCTATTTAATAATAATAATAATAATGTATTTATTTCAAAAAAGGTTTAAGTACAAGGTACAATTTATAAGGTACTTAGGCTAATTACAGTGTAAAATATTTAAGAAAAGTACAATTTGATAAGCCTTATAAGGTCAAACATAACCTTCTCTCTCTTACTAAGTTTTGACTTAGTTTAGTTTTAGACTCCTCACTCTTACTAAGTTTTCACTTGTATTAAGATGTGAGGGCTCTCTACATCAACTTCTGGCGGGCTACAAAGGTACTAACTAAAATCATACAATTTACATTATAGAGGTATTAAAAAATGTACCCTTATTTCTTACTTTTTATTAATGTATTATTTATATATTTAAAATATTTATATATATACCTCTATATATATATATATATTTAATTATGACATATAATGTGTTGGTATATTTTATGTTAACTATATATATTTTTATGTTAATTAATATTTATGTAGAATTTTTTCTTACTTTTGTTGTTAGTGCCTTCTCATTTTTTCTTGCACGCCCAGGTTGACTGGTAGAAAATGCTATTAGCATTAAGTCCTCTGTACATTGTTTTTGTGCACAAAATATTAAATAAATAAATAAGTATTTATCAACCATCTGGTACCCATAACACAAGCTCTGCTTAGTTTGGAGCTAGATATCGAGCAATGTCCACCGTTATTTATTACTTTGCTTAAAAAAATTTGCCACGCCCGTTGTGGGCAGTAGAATGTTACCCCTTCTCTCATGCCCGTGGGTGCAGTGAGAGCCTGCTAAGGGATACCTCCGGAAGATGGGCGGCAGCGTCTTTCCGTGTATCAACATACCGTACTGCGCTCGCCAACCCGCCTGCCATGCGTGGTGAGTATGGCAACCCTCATGGAGATCCATGAGGGAGGCCCGTGTTCAGTAATTCTCAATGGTTAAATTTATTAATCAACAGTATTGCGGCCCCTTAGATGATTGGCCCTTCACGGCATGTAGGCACCGTGACGTCATCACATAACCTTGCTGTGTCACTACGGGCAAAGATTTAAATCCTTAGATGTGCCTTGACACTAAAAACTGGCATTGTCTTTAAATGTGTGTTAACAATTAATGTTACAAATAACATTTATTTTGCGAAAATGGGCAAATACAAAAGATGGTAAGAAAGGCCTTTGCATCTATTATAGATTATTTATGAAGCGTCAGCAACTGGTAATCATGCTGTACGGGACGCTGCAGTGCCTGGGACATTGTTTGATGGATTAGGCTTGCCCAGCACCTATACCATCCTCTCAGCTTAGTCAGCTTTTAGTCAGAGGAAACTGACTGACTAAATCAGAGGAAAGAACTGGTCAATACCTCTGAAGCTAACTAAGCCGCGGGTTTCTTCACGATGTTTCCTTCACCGTTAAGCACGTGTTAAATGTGAACTTACACTTTTCAAGAAAGAAAAATCCATTGGTTCACGGCCGGTATCGAACCCACGACCTTCGATTAAGAGTCGGGGATACATACCACTTGGCCAACACGGCTTCAAAAAAAAGATGGTACCTACATAGTAAAATAAGTTCAGTTCTGATAGCGACTAGCACACTGGTTTCGCCAATAAACTGAATAGAATAGAATAGAAAACTCTTTATTGTACACCACATAAAAAAATAGAACATTAAAATAAAGGAATTAAATAATACAATATATGAGTACAAAGGGCGGCCTTATCGCTATGAGCGATCTCTTCCAGGCAACCTTGGGATGGACAGGAAATAGAGAACGATATAGACAGTGGTGTAAAATTAAGAGAGTATAAATAGCAAACAAACTTACATACTAATAAGAAACTATACATAGGAGATACAAAACAAACATATATAAACATAAAATGAAAATTAAAACCAGTATATAAGTACTTACTTATTAAAATAATTATAGTAATAAATAATGTTGATGGAGCAGATTCTTATTGTTAGTCCGAACTGTTATTGTTACCATTTATTGTGCAATCATATTCATATTGCACGAACTTTACTAGGTACTAAGATATAAATACTTATAATGTAGGTATAAGTCATCAAATACCCTTGTTCTTGCAACTCTGAGTCATCGAACTTCTATTGTTGACAATTCATTCGCAGTCTTGGCCGTCCGCCTCTGGAACTCTCTACCGCTGAAACAAAGCAGAGTTTCAAGCAGGCAGCTCGCAAATATTTTGTAGATAAGGTTCTTATCTTCGGTTCATCCGAGTTCTTAATATTCTATTCTTATTTCATTTCCCTTCTTAGGCCCATAAGCTATTTAATAATAATAATAATAATGTATTTATTTCAAAAAAGGTTTAAGTACAAGGTACAATTTATAAGGTACTTAGGCTAATTACAGTGTAAAATATTTAAGAAAAGTACAATTTGATAAGCCTTATAAGGTCAAACATAACCTTCTCTCTCTTACTAAGTTTTGACTTAGTTTAGTTTTAGACTCCTCACTCTTACTAAGTTTTCACTTGTATTAAGATGTGAGGGCTCTCTACATCAACTTCTGGCGGGCTACAAAGGTACTAACTAAAATCATACAATTTACATTATAGAGGTATTAAAAAATGTACCCTTATTTCTTACTTTTTATTAATGTATTATTTATATATTTAAAATATTTATATATATACCTCTATATATATATATATATTTAATTATGACATATAATGTGTTGGTATATTTTATGTTAACTATATATATTTTTATGTTAATTAATATTTATGTAGAATTTTTTCTTACTTTTGTTGTTAGTGCCTTCTCATTTTTTCTTGCACGCCCAGGTTGACTGGTAGAAAATGCTATTAGCATTAAGTCCTCTGTACATTGTTTTTGTGCACAAAATATTAAATAAATAAATAAGTATTTATCAACCATCTGGTACCCATAACACAAGCTCTGCTTAGTTTGGAGCTAGATATCGAGCAATGTCCACCGTTATTTATTACTTTGCTTAAAAAAATTTGCCACGCCCGTTGTGGGCAGTAGAATGTTACCCCTTCTCTCATGCCCGTGGGTGCAGTGAGAGCCTGCTAAGGGATACCTCCGGAAGATGGGCGGCAGCGTCTTTCCGTGTATCAACATACCGTACTGCGCTCGCCAACCCGCCTGCCATGCGTGGTGAGTATGGCAACCCTCATGGAGATCCATGAGGGAGGCCCGTGTTCAGTAATTCTCAATGGTTAAATTTATTAATCAACAGTATTGCGGCCCCTTAGATGATTGGCCCTTCACGGCATGTAGGCACCGTGACGTCATCACATAACCTTGCTGTGTCACTACGGGCAAAGATTTAAATCCTTAGATGTGCCTTGACACTAAAAACTGGCATTGTCTTTAAATGTGTGTTAACAATTAATGTTACAAATAACATTTATTTTGCGAAAATGGGCAAATACAAAAGATGGTAAGAAAGGCCTTTGCATCTATTATAGATTATTTATGAAGCGTCAGCAACTGGTAATCATGCTGTACGGGACGCTGCAGTGCCTGGGACATTGTTTGATGGATTAGGCTTGCCCAGCACCTATACCATCCTCTCAGCTTAGTCAGCTTTTAGTCAGAGGAAACTGACTGACTAAATCAGAGGAAAGAACTGGTCAATACCTCTGAAGCTAACTAAGCCGCGGGTTTCTTCACGATGTTTCCTTCACCGTTAAGCACGTGTTAAATGTGAACTTACACTTTTCAAGAAAGAAAAATCCATTGGTTCACGGCCGGTATCGAACCCACGACCTTCGATTAAGAGTCGGGGATACATACCACTTGGCCAACACGGCTTCAAAAAAAAGATGGTACCTACATAGTAAAATAAGTTCAGTTCTGATAGCGACTAGCACACTGGTTTCGCCAATAAACTGAATAGAATAGAATAGAAAACTCTTTATTGTACACCACATAAAAAATAGAACATTAAAATAAAGGAATTAAATAATACAATATATGAGTACAAAGGGCGGCCTTATCGCTATGAGCGATCTCTTCCAGGCAACCTTGGGATGGACAGGAAATAGAGAACGATATAGACAGTGGTGTAAAATTAAGAGAGTATAAATAGCAAACAAACTTACATACTAATAAGAAACTATACATAGGAGATACAAAACAAACATATATAAACATAAAATGAAAATTAAAACCAGTATATAAGTACTTACTTATTAAAATAATTATAGTAATAAATAATGTTGATGGAGCAGATTCTTATTGTTAGTCCGAACTGTTATTGTTACCATTTATTGTGCACTCATATTCATATTGCACGAACTTTCGTGAAAAAATAACACAACGCGTCCGGCTGACGCTGTGTTTATAGATAGGTACACTAAGGCCGTATCCTAGGGGTTTAAATCTTTGACCACGGGTATGTTATTTACGTTTTGGCGATAACTTCGCTACCTACCATAATTGGACAACTGTCTCAGAGTTGTCCAGTTATGGTGAAGCAAAATTATTTTGTCATATACAATAACTAGCTTTTGCCCGCGACTTCGTCCGCGTGGAAGTCATAAAACGTAAAATCCCCTTTTTCACGCAGAGCCACTGATTCGAAAATATAAATCCCATTTATTCCCTATCCCGTGGGAATTTAGAAAAATCCCTTCTTAGTGCACCTCTAGGATACTCAAGGTATATGTGTGCTAAATTTCAAGTCTTTAGGTCCAGTGGTTTAGGCTGTGCGTTGATATATCATATCAGTCAGTCAGTGAGTCACTTTGAATTTTATATTATATAGAATAAACTACAGAACTGTAGATACATTCGAGTACTAACCAGGTCGTGGTTTCTCGATAGCTGCAAACCTCTCTTCAAAACATGTAAAATTCTGCCCCTCCCATGTATGTACCTGTATTAGGGATATCTGTTTATTTGTTTCATAAGTATACTTAATGTAAAATTTTACTAATACCGTTATTAAATTATGACTTTTAAATATTTGCGCGTCTGCATGTAACTAAGATCTTTTTTTATGTATATACAGTTTGTATTCTCGCAAATAAAAATGATTTGATTTAAAAAATTGATAAAAAAGCCTGGGACAATCTCCTTATGATAATCAAGTCCTTTCAAATCTATTGGCTCTATTGCGACAACAAGTGGTATACTTACATTCATGCTGAGGTACGGGACGCTGCAATGTCTGGAACATTGATAGGTGGATTAGACTTGACCATTATTATACCTTCCTTTCAGCGCAGTCGGCTATTAGTCAGACAAAGGTCAAAGAAGTGAGTATCACTGGGGTCATGCGTTAGGTAATATTGGGTCGCCCTGTAAACATATTCTGATATTTCTGAAGTACTGAGCACAGCAGCTTTCTGCATCGTCTATAATTGATTGCCTGTAGTGTCCCACTAGAGTGCAAAGGCCTCCCTTCCCTCCTTCTACTTACTGGCCACTTACACACCTACTATTTTCGCTTCTAGAATTATTTGTTAAAGTCTGTGGTATCATAGCTTGGTAAAATGTAATTTGTTAAGCGGGCTATACATGTTGGCTCAACGTTGCCGAGTGAACGCCAACACCAACGTGTAGACGGCATGTTTGCCTTGCCTTGCCATCGCTCGGTGTCGCTCGCATAGCTGGCCGAGTAAGTACAAGCGCCAACGTGTATAGAGCACATTTGCTGTGACTTGTCACCGCTCGCGGTCGCTTGCGGTGACTCGCCTCACTTCGGAGCCGTGTCGGGTTTTCTGCACAAATCAAAGGCGCTTGCCTGCGTTCGGCCAACCGTGTCCACATGTTTGTCTGCCCGCCATTACGTGGTTGGCGTTGGTCACCGTCGCACGTATCTGTCTGTAGTAATGTCGTTCGATACAAATGATGATGTTATCAAGTTTTTAGAGTATTACCAGAACGAACCGAAAAATGGAACCCAAAAGGTAAAGGTAAAAAGAAAGTATGTTTTTATAGAACTTCGACTTCGTAGACTGAATAAACAAAGAAAATTACTAGGTAGGTACCTACCTACAAACACTAACACTGACGTAATAATTCGAGCTCTGTGGCGCAGCGGGCGAAGGTCCGCCTGCGACGCAAGGGGTTGCGGGTTCGATTCCCGCCTCGGGACAAATGTCTGTATGATCTGCAGATATTTGTTCAGGGTGATCTGGGTGTTTTTCTACATATAATAAAAATATGTATCTATGTAGTATAATGTATTAAGTATATCATTCATCTAGTACCCATAATACAAGCTCTGCTTAGCTTGGGGCTAGTTTATGCTGTGTGATTTATCCAGCATTATTTATTATTATTATTATTATATGTGCTCATCAAATAAATAGCAGCAGCTGCAACAACTTCTACGTCCATATTGCTCAAATCAAATAACCACGACCACGTAGTTCGAATGCACAACAAGAACTGACAGCGCCCAGCAACTTGTGGGCAGCTTCACACAAAACTCGTCTACATTGGCCGCTTGCAATAGTTTGCATAGACTTGCCAAACGTGTAGACGGTAGCACTTGTCTTGTAACGATTTGCCTACGCTCGCGTTGGTCTTAGCTCGGCCAACATGTATAGCCCGCTTTAGATCTGTGGTTTCAAAGTGTGGTGTCAAAGTCGAGTCTCTTTCACTCACCTTTTCCCCTTCCATAAATTATTTATTATGTAAATATATACATATATATGTAAATAGCATTAGATTGTAAATTATTAATTTCATATAATACCTACCATGTAATTATTATTGTACCTATTATAATTAATTATAATCCAAATACTAAGTTAAGTTATTTCAGATAAAATTATTCCTATTAAATTTTATGGTAAATTCAAAATTGTTAAATTTAGAACTGTTTTCTTTTTTGTTAATTGTTAACATAATTTAAACTTTCTAAAGATTACAAATCTGACACTAGCAGAATTGTGTAAAACCAAACACAAAAGCCATAACAGAAGAAGAAGAAGGATTTAATTATCGAATGCGAGAATGTAATAAGAAATAGTGTAGCAACAGGGAAGTTCATAAACATTTTTGGCATTTAGCATCAAGTTCTTTAAGAAGTTAGAAAAGCCTTAAAGTACTAAAGACGCTACCAGAATTATAAAGAGTTACCTGACTTTAATATTGAATGAACAAAAACTAGTAAGTACACTCTTTGCGGTTTTCGCAAAAAGAGCCCAAAATTTGATGGAGAAAATTGAGGTCGTCCGGCCATCTCCGTGAAATTACAGTTGACCTAAAAGATGTCGTAAAATAAAGGTGTAACATTAACTTCCTATTATTAATATCGATTCCTCCCATTTATTCCTCGCATAACCCATCATTGTGTCGATAGAACTAAAACAGGAAATAACCTTACGATAATTTGCGAGTAGAATTGGCGCCAATACCTACGACCGCCATTTTGATTGTTTCCTGTGGGTTTTTCAAACTCTGCTAATTCTTAGGGTTCCCGACAAAAATGTTAAAAAGGAACCCGTATGTTCTGACTTTGTCTGTCTGTCTGTCAGATGGATATTTTGGGAACTAGGTACTGATGCTATCGATTTGAAATGGTATTAGATAACGCCTATTCACTAATACTTTACATATAAAAATGTTGAAAAATATTCTTAATATGACTGCAAAGGGGACGGAAAGGGGTACGTGGAAACACGTTTTGGGGTTCTGTTAAGCCGTATAGTATTCGACTTATTTAAGTACAAAAATGTTGAAAAAAATACAGTCCCCTCGCCGTTATCTCCGAAGTTTGCAGAGATAAAGATTTGACACAGTATGTTAATACAGGAAAATTAAAACAGAGTTCGCTTATTAGCATAGTTTTTTACAAATCATCAAAAGTATTTTTACCATTTTGGTCGGAACTCTAAAAAGCTTTTGCCCTGCAGTCGCACAAGACTGGCTGCAAAAATAATAAAGACAGGGCTAAAAATAAATAAGAATAAATACACATAGATCATTTTCAAATTACCAACTTTTATATGCCATAGATTATTTATTTTATTATATTTATATATCTATTTGAACATTAAAATAATTACAGGTTAATTCTAATGCGATGCTGTCGATATTAGGAGCCAGACATTTAGCCTTCGTCCGCGGACACTATAATTCTTTATTTAAAAAAAAAAACCGACTGCAAGTGATAAAATTAAATAAATAAAATACAAAATATTTCACTTTCAAAATTAACGTGAGATATACTATTCATTTTGTAAAAACGGGATTTACTCACGTAGTATTGTAACGTCGAAGATTATTCCGACACGTTTCGATTTTTCAAGAAAATCATCATCATGGGATTGAATGCCCGTCCGCGCGTGGGGCCGACACGACACTGGCGCTGGCAGCGGCGCGTGCCGCGCGAGCTTCGTATCGTTCGGCGCGACTGGAGGGGCGCGGTCGGCGTGGCGCTTGATGTGCTTGCGCTGTTGCAGGCGTCGTTGTTGGAGTAGTGGCGCTGGCATATGTGTCCGGTGCAGGTTCATCGTCACTACTGTCGTCTCGACTAAATGTCGATGAACAGAACACGCTTACTGCATCTCCATTGGATGTGGAAGGCCCACCTTGCGTGTCGCTCTTATACAGGTTGAGGCAAGGATTCCATGCTGCAGGCACTAACCATCCCTGATCCCTGTTGAAGTTGCTGGTTCTCCCAATCTCGATGGCTTCGCGGATCTTACGTGGCACAAAGAACTTTTCCCTAGCGAGCACTTGAGCCTTGTCGAACCGGATGTAATGCGCAGTACCGGAAGTCAACACATGCTCTGCTATCTGCATCTCTCTGTTCTTTGTGCCACGTAAGATCCGCGAAGCCATCGAGATTGGGAGAACCAGCAACTTCAACAGGGATCAGGGATGGTTAGTGCCTGCAGCATGGAATCCTTGCCTCAACCTGTATAAGAGCGACACGCAAGGTGGGCCTTCCACATCCAATGGAGATGCAGTAAGCGTGTTCTGTTCATCGACATTTAGTCGAGACGACAGTAGTGACGATGAACCTGCACCGGACACATATGCCAGCGCCACTACTCCAACAACGACGCCTGCAACAGCGCAAGCACATCAAGCGCCACGCCGACCGCGCCCCTCCAGTCGCGCCGAACGATACGAAGCTCGCGCGGCACGCGCCGCTGCCAGCGCCAGTGTCGTGTCGGCCCCACGCGCGGACGGGCATTCAATCCCATGATGATGATTTTCTTGAAAAATCGAAACGTGTCGGAATAATCTTCGACGTTACAATACTACGTGAGTAAATCCCGTTTTTACAAAATGAAAATACAAAATAATTTATTAGGCAAATATTTTTTTTTTAAAAACACGTTGACAGCTGTGGTCCCCGCAGGAGGCAAGCCTGTATCCTGGAGACCTCATTACAGAGTTCGAATTACATGGCAAACAAAGAACAGAATAACTATAACTATACAATATTGAATTCAAGTTTACGAGAAAATATAACAGTCTAACCAAGCGAAAAAACAATTAGAGCTCTCTGGATATCAATATGGTCAATTTATTCTAACTAAAATATGTGAAAAACATTGTACGTGCCTTTGAAATTTGAGGGTTTCCCTAGATTTCCCCGGATTCCACCATCAGATCCTGGCTTTGTTCCAATGTATATTATATATTATATAATAACTATAACTAATAAAACAAAATAATAGATAACATTAATACTATAAACACCATTATAAAACATCCTAATACATATCTCAATTAATAAAATAAAAAAATAAAGACTAATATTATACATAACCAAAACCAATAAATTCGGCAATAAAAATAAAAGAAAAACTAGAATTAGGTTGTCAACTAATTTAGGATGACATAAAAATAACTATAATAAAAAAAACCGTACCTACATACTTATTTCTAATTTTAATCTAAGAGTAAGTAGCTACCCAGTTTAATATTATGCGACATAGTGGCAAAGAGACGGCAAGCAGCTCACTCAGCGGATCAAAGCAGAATAAAATAATACTTTTCAAATAATGAACAACCCCGGTACCAGTTCACAAAGTTGTGTGAGTCCAAAGGGGCCTGACTCAGCATCATGCTTAGTTTTTGTAAATGATTGTTCTTACACATAAGGAATGCTAGGAAGCGCTGGATTTCAGTCAGACCCTATTAGCACAGTGTATAAGCATTCATATAAGAAAATGACGCTGACGGAAGATCAGCGTTGGTTGCCTTGCTTGCTAGACAATCAACTTAATCATGAGTCAGTGTCTATTTTGTGATGTTCGCTTTACAATATTGACGTGTGCTGTTCTATTTTATTTGAGGAATTAAATCATAATAGGGATAAATGAAAAAATGGCCGCCAACATGGCTGGCCAAATAACTTACTAATTTATAAATTAACTTGACACTGGCGGAATTGTGTTAAACCAAACACAAAAGGCCATAAAATAAAAAGACAAGACAAATCATAATAGGAATGACATGATAGTTTCAAAAGTTATGTCTATCGTTAGTCTAACAAAAACGCGGAGCTGTAAATGACGTCCACAATCAACTCCGTCCTGTCCTGTGCCATTTTGGAGTATAATTTGTTTTGTGTCATACTGGTTGGATGAATTTTACGCGGTAGATCACTCACACAGTCCAGTAGGTCTACCATGAGTTTTTACAATCTATACTCGCTAGCGACTGTAGTTAAAAAAATGATGAAAACTTGTACAGCGCCTCTAGCGGATAGTTTGGTACTAAAATACGTAGTAAACTATACTACAGCGACTGTAGAGGTAGTTTGGGCTTCGTTTGCTTAGAATTGTGGTACCATGAGTTACAAATCTGACAGATGTCATAGTAACGTACTATTACTACTGTAGTAACGGCAGTAGTACTGTAGTAGATCGCTGCGTAAAATCAGGGTTTAAGAGGGCCCAATCCAACTTACTTTTCATACAACCGCTCGTACGTGGGTGTGGCGTCGTAATAGATCTTTCTATGAAACTTTTGATTTAATAGATATCTTGTGCACTATATCTAGGTTTCTATCCAAACAAAAAATCTAAATTTGGAGAAACAAATTTTATACGGAATTTTTTATTTTTTTCTCCAAATTTTGATTTTTTGTTTGGATAGACCAAACAAAAAATCAAAATTTAATACGTATCTTGTGCACTATATCTAGGTTTTATTTTTTATTTTTTTCTCCAAATTTTGATTTTTTGTTTGGATAGACCAAACAAAAAATCAAAATTTGGAGAAAAAAATAAAAAATAAAACCTAGATATAGTGCACAAGATACGTATTAGATCAAAAGTTTCATAGAAAGATCTATTACGACGCCACACCCACGTACGAGCGGTGTATAAAAAGTAAGTTGGATTGTCCCCTCTAAAATACAATGGGACCTCATTGAAACAAGTCGCTGCTCGTTCTATGTTTGTAGCGAACAACTAGTGGTCTTGTAATTCAGCAACATTTTAGATTTTATCATGGAGTCTCGCTGTCTGAGGTTTTATTGGTTTTAGAAGTTCTGAAGTTATATAAGACAGCAAACTGTTATTTCTGTTTAAAATAATATAGTTTTATAGGTTCATTAAGAATGAGGTAAAGTTTGCACTAGAGAGCAGCTGCTATTGAACGCTGTCTAGCGGTGTTGGCTTGGCGCCAAAACTGACAGCTGACGTAAGCAGCTTATATTTAAAATGTCATGGCTGGCAACCGCCAGAGATTAATTGAATTAATGCAAATTTATTTTGCCGTGGGGTGCGGGATGTTGAATGCTGCCCTTCCTTTCTTGCCCGTCGATTCAGTAAAAATCTGCCAAGGTATATATATCTCGGAAAGTTGGGCAACAGCGTCTTTCTTCCCAACATCCAGCGCTCGCCAACCCGCATGTTGAATAAAAAAATAATACCTCATGATCCTCTCATACCCATGGATGCAGTAAGAGCCTGCTAAGGGATACCTCCGGAAGATGGGCAGCAGCGTCTTTCCGTGTATCAACATCCCGTACTGCGCTCGCCAACCCGCCTGCCAAGCGTGGTGAGTATGGCAACTACCCCTCATGGAGATCCATGAGCGAGGCCTGTGTTCAGTAGTGGACGTTTTACGGCTGAAACGACCTCATGATCACTGCAAAGGATCATGAGGCATGTCTATGTCCAGCAGTGGACGTCCTACGGCTGCCATGCCCCAAATTCCCAGGAACTGTTCAAACAATTAGTGAGTCAATAGTCGAGCAAACTTGACCCAATAGCCCTCAAACTGAACCGAACCGGTTACAGGTGACACGGTGACGTCACGGTCGTCGACGCCAAAAATGTAATGTAGGGAGCGGCTTCCGAGCCGGATCTAAGGATGACAGTTCGCATCCGGGCGTGCAGCTTAAAAAATAGTCCAGTCAAAATAGCATTCATGTCTGCATCCCCAACAAGCTGGATTTTTTTTATGGCTCAAAACGTCATTATTTATGCTATAATATCTAAATGAACAACAAATATTTAAATCCGCTAACCTATATCTGATTAGCGCTTGGAAAACAATCCTTAAGAAATCAACACGTGTTCCGCTCCACAAGGCATTGTCAGGAGAAATCAACAAAGTATATAAATGGATATCCGCAAGGTCACGTCTAAATCAATTAATTCATTTACTAATTCTATGTCAAAGTACCCAGCGATACTTGCGTTGTTTTTTAGCAAGTTTCAGTTTTTTAAAAGCTTGTTTGTTAAAAAGTTTTTTTTTACTTTTAATTTATTTTTTACATTTTAGTTATCACTGTACAGTTGGTTTCTTGTCTGTTCATCTCATGCCCGTCATGTTGGATTTAGAGTGATGTGATATAATTTTTCGAGTAACTCTTAGCAAGCCCTTTTATTTGATATCCATATTGTAAAAGTGCATTAATAAAATAACTAGTCCGCCATCTTGGGTATTCTGCCATATTGGAGTTAGAGTGACGTTATTTCATTTTTCGAATTAGTCCGCCATCTTGAGTATATCGCCATGTTAGATTTAGAGTGATGTCATTTAATTTTTCGAGTAACTCTCAGCAAGGCCTTTCATTTGATACCCATATTGTAGGAGTCCATTAAAAATAACTAGTCCGCCATCTTAAGTGTTCCGCCATGTTGGATTCAGAGTGACGTCATTTGATTTTTTGAGTTATTCGCAGCAAGTCCTTTCATTTGATACCTATATTATAGGAGTACATTAATAATAAGTAGTCTGCCATCTTGGGTGTTCCGCCATGTTGGATTCAGAGTAACGTCACATAGCTGACCATGCCTTGTCACCCAAAGAAAACATATATACAAAATTTGAGCTCAATTGGTTGAAGATATCTGCTTCAAAATTGAGTTGCAAGATTCCGCGAACAAACATAGTTACATGCATACATACATACAGGGCAAGCTAAATAAAAGTTTGTAAGCTTGTAAAAATGGTGAAACTACTGGAAAATGGTCCAAAGAGAGTTTGTAGATGGTAAAATAAACAATTAAAAGTAAACAAATAAAAGTTTGTAAAAAGGTGCAATATTGTTAAGATCTCTTTACAATATTCTACCTTTTTGTGTGCTATGCAATCCAACTGTGTCCCCTGCTAAGCAATAACTTTGTTATAACTGCCTACTTAGGCCCAAAATTCCCAGTAAGCGATCCATTAGGCTAATCCAATAGCGTCTAGTTAATGGAAGATATTGGGAAGGGTCGCGTGCCGCCGGACAGGCGCGTAGTGCAGGAGACAGCGCAGGTATCCCCACGTCATATCTGAAAATCGGGGATTGGTTAAATTAAAACTTAGAGTTAAAATCATTTTTGACATTTACTGTCATCAATTACTTTATGGTTATTCAAAAAAATATTTAAATATTTGATTAAGGGGTTTGTGGAACTTTTGTCCAGAAATCCTCTGCGTCCTTTTTGTGGACCGGAAGGGGCATTCTGGACGAAAAGTCTCGTTCTTGCCCGTGAATGCAGTAACTTCAAGAGATACCTCCGGAAGATGAGCGGCAGCGTCTTTCCGTGTATCAACATACCGTACCGCGCTCATGGAGATCCATGATCGGGGCCTGTGTTCAGTAGTGGTCGCTTTACGGCTGAAATGATGATGATGAATTTGATGTCAAAACTAGGATAATGGGACTCATTTGGAATGGGGCAGGACACATTGAAATCGTGGTAAAGACATATTTAAAAATTTTGAGCTGGTTTTCGAACACATAGGGAGTGTGTTAAAGATACAAAAAGTCGGGGGTTTAAACATCCCTGTAATTAACGAAACGTGATCGTTTTGTTTTTTTTAATATTAATATTGCATTTGTGTATCGCGATATCCACAAACCGCACACTTTGGTCACTACGGAAAACCAGCGCTGTGGTACGACCCGTTCTGCCACAGCATATGCTGAGTATGACCATTTTTAGAACCTAATCAGTTTATCTTGATTTATTGTTGTATGTCAATTGTATGTGTGACAAAATAATCGTATCTATATCCATTATCAATGTCAATGCGATTATACCTTTATCTCCCAGACTATAGGCCATCACGTGACTCGAAATGAAATCACTATGTCTCAGAAGCGGGCTTCTATTTATATTAATACTGGCCTTGGGCGCAGGCGGTGTGGGTGTAGCGCCACTTGCGATCCGAAGGTCGCGGGTGCGAGTCTCGGTGCATAAATTGGCAAATTGGCGTTACCTTTGAGAAAATCGTACAATCAATCGTTTCAGCCGTAAAACGTCCACTACTGAACAAAGGCCTCGCTCATGGATCTCCATGAGGGGTAGTTGCCATACTCACCACGCTTGGCAGGCGGGTTGGCGAGCACGGGATGTTAGTACACGGAAAGACGATGCTGCCCATATTCCAGAGGTATCCCTTAGCAGACTCTTACTGCATCCATGGGTATGAGAGGAGGTTTAACATTCTACTGCCGGCACCCCACGGCAAATCGTACAATACTCATCCTTAAGGACATTTAAGTACACTTGGATACGTCATAGTTACACAATAAAATAAAAACTAAAATAAAATTCATTTAAAGCCAGTCCAAAAACAGACAAGCCAAGCATAGTATAACGAAATAATATTAACGAAAAAGAAAATATATAAACGAAAATAATTTATGATTTTCGCAACAACAAAAAAACCGACCTTAACGACCCTGATGATGAATAGGTAGATGTGACGATTTTTTTTTTTTTTATAATGCTGGACAAATCACACAGCATCATCTAGCCCCAAGCTAAGCAGAGCTTGTGTTATGGGTACTAGATGACTGATATACTTAATACATTATACTACATAGATAGATATTTTTATTATATATATAGAAAAACACCCAGAACACCCTGAACAAATATCTGCAGATTGTACAGACATTTGTCCCGAGGCGGGAATCGAACCCGCAACCCCTTGCGTCGCAGGCGGACCTTCGCCCGCTGCGCCACAGAGCTCGTCAAATAGATAATTGTATGGATGATGTATTATCACAGCTACAATAAATAAAATAAAAATCATTTATTGTATCAAAAGCACGTTCGAATACAGAAAAATATATGAAAAACGATGATATCCGCAAAAGTTTAAAAAACCGTGTCGCAGAGATCAACGCCCTCCTCCAGCTTAAAGATAAAGATAAAAATATGTTTATTTTGTCACTCATTACGAACAATTAACAAAATTATAAAATTATTCTTAGAACTAAGTCAAAGTGACAAAAAAGGTAAAGTAAATTAAACCACAGCGCTGAAGGCACACAATAACAGACAAAAATAATAGTTCTAGATGATATGATGCTACGCATATAAGGAATTAAACAGTTATCGAATATATAAGAATGTAAGTATGTTGTGCGTGAGGCTATCTTTCTATATCGTCACGTACCCCGTGAAAATTTTAACAAAGCTATGGATGGGCATCAATCTATTTCGTCATTACCATAAAAACATTTTATCTGAATTCAAACGCTTGACTTGTTGCTGAAAATACAAAAAAATCGGCTAAGTGCGAGTCGGACTCGCGCCCGAACGGTTCCGTACATCCGTATTTGGCAAAACAACTTGTTTCTGAGGTAGCACCACCCACTTTTAGTTGTGATTTTCAGTTATCTACTCACTTTTAGTTATCTACTCACTTTTCATACGGCTATATTATTCAAACGGCATTAAAATCACGTTTGTTGTATGAGAGCCCCCCTCAAATGTTTGTTTTATTTTAATTTAATTATTTATTTTTAAAGTGCATATATGTACAACTAAATATTGTGTGAATATTTCAAGCATCTACCTGTTTCCGTCATTATATCGAGCAAAAAACGGCAAAAAATCACAATTTTTATATGGGAGCCCTCCTTTTGTATTTATTTTATTGTTTTTAGTATTTGTTGTTATAGCGGCAACAAAAATACATCATCTGTGAAAATTTCAACAGTCTAGCTATCACGGTTCATGAGATACAGCCTGGTGACAGACAGACAGACAGACGGACAGCGGAGTCCTAGTAATAGGGTCCCGTATTTACCCTTTGGGTACGGAACCCTCTCTAAACTCCTCCAAAACTCTAGAACCACGCCGATAACTAACAACAATACCTCTTTCCAGAGACAACGAGGTAGACAACCAAGATAGTGACTTCGATCTCACCCATGACACGGCTGTCAACGATGACGCTGTCAACGACGTTGGCGATGAAGACGTCACATCCGTTGACGAAGTTGAAGACGTTGACGTGCCAATCGAGACAATCAGAAGCAAGCGTCAAGCTGAAACAACTGACGCTACTGTTGATGAAGCTACTGACGCGATCGTTAATGCTTCCTCTGACGATGGAGTTAAGGCTGTACCAACTGACACTAAGGCGACTGAGCCTACAGTGCGTATAAGAGTGATGGGATTGAGGGTTGAGGAGGCGAAAAAGGAACCAAAGGTACCTATAATTTATTCATTTGTTGTTGTGAACTTTAGTGTTGTGTTCTTTTTGTGAAATGAAAGAATTTATAAACCGAATCGGACAATGGGGCCGAAAAGTTCTCGAGTGGAGGCCACGGACCGGCAAGCGCAGAGTAGGACCTCCACCAACTAGATCGGAGACGACGCTTCTAGCCTCGCAGGTCGCTTCTAGCCGCAATATTTGGACGTCCAGCAGGCCTAGCATGGGCTGGGGATAAAACTTTTGTCCACCGGTTATTTCCACTGACAAGTGATAAAATTATTTTATCCGACTGCCAAAGCACGGCAACAGGGGGAAAGAGAATTATATCACTTTTTGACATAAGACGTGGATACTCACCCTCCGCCTACAATTTCGGGGACAATCGTTTCCCCTGGTTTGTCCACCGTGAATAGTTTATCCACCCATGTCGCCATGCTCGGAGGGTGGACAAAATTGACAGAGGGGAATAGTATTTTGTCCTCTCCCCGTGGATAAAATATCTCCGGCCATGCTAGCCCTGCAGAGGGAGGTCTATGTCCAGCAGTGGACGTCCTATGGCTTACGGTTTAAAGAACTTTATTAATCACCTTTTAAAGAACAATTGCTTCATTAAAATTTGTATACAGCAATACAAATGTGCAGAAGTTTATGTAACCCAACAGACGATACCCTGTGCTTTCATGAATTCACATAAAATACTATAGGAATAAATTCAGTGTACCCGTTCGAAAAACGACTTTAAAATGATTCCCGCACTGCTGCGAAGATGCGTCACAGTTCTTTCCTAAGGTTTGATCCTTTGTTTTGCTTTTGGTGGGTGTAAAAGTTACATTTTGACCCCCGATAAAAAAGAGGGGTGATATAAGTTTGACCGCTATGTGTGTGTATTTGTGTCTTTCTGTGGCACCGTAGCTCTTAAAGGAGTGGATCGATTTGAATACAATTTTATTTAAAAGTAGGTTTTCAGGGAGTGGTTCTTAAACATTTTTTTTTATTAAAATCGGTTAAGACCTTTACAAGATATGGGGGAACATCCCGTACTGCGCTCTCACTCTATGAGGAACGCCTATGTCACGGACGTGCTAAGGCTAAGACGATGAGATGATGTATTTATTGTATATTTTTGTCATCACCAGATTGTGGACGACATGATACCCAGCGTGCAGACAGACCTTCCTTTCTCCATGCGTCTGTTCGGCGAGGGGCTGGGGCCTAACATGAAGATAGCCTTCACTCACGCGGAGGGGAAGTACGGAGACGAATGCGACCACCTTCTCAATGGGGAGTACAAGGTAAGACCTAAGAGGGTAGAAAGTCTAGGAAGGGTTAGGTGATAAACCTCAGAGGCTCGCGGTACCCCCCATAATGTGCTTCTGGTAGACATAAAGATAAAGGTAAAAATAAGTTTATTTCGTGAACATATTGCATGTACATGGTAAAGGTGTAACAAACAAAATGTAAGAATTAATGGACACGAAAACGGCCACCACTCAAAGTAAGCTGTGGCAGAATACGTGGTTACTCTTTTCATCAGGCTCTAGTGGCTGCTGTATACGACACAAGATGATACTGACTACATGACAAGGTTGCTATCGGACTATGATTCATTTTAACAAGAAACATGGGCCTCATATGGAGGACGAGGGCAAGTAGCCTTCACCAATGGAGAGGGGGCGTAAAGGGACCAGTGGGACCATCTACCCAATGGGGAGAACATGATAAGAACTAAAAGAATATTATAGTCCAATGTAGAAAAGGCTGATGATTCCTAGCCGATTTCGGCCATGGCGACTGAGTATTCAGAGAAGAAGTCTCATAGGAGGGTTCTGGTTTTCTACCCTTTCATGTGCTCTAAGGTGGCTTGTGTACCCAATCTTATAAGAGAAGCTACGAGGGCACTTTGGGCACGTTAATACCCCGTTAGTAAAATTGTACCGGATGTCAGCTGGTGCACGGGCCTTCAACTCATCGCGCTTCCTATCGAGCTCCTCGCGACGCTCATCTTCAAAGGTATCAACCTGTTGATGGATGAAACGTCTCCACTCAGGGCGCTGTGCTGCTTTTGACTCCCAAGAAGATGGTTCAATTTTGCACCGCTTCAAATGTCTTTTCAGAACATCCTTATATCTCAGGTATTGGCCACCGCTTTTACGCTTACCGCACTGGAGTTCTGAAAAGAAGATGCGCTTTGCAACTCTACTATCCGGCATTCGAGACACGTGTCCACACCAGCGCAGCTGTCGCCTCATCAGAAAAGGCTATGTATACAAGCGCACGGTACCCCTTTACCCCCGGTGCCCCCTATAATGTGATTCTAGTAGACATGTAGACATGACAGGGTTACTAACGTACAGTGATAGATTAAAACAAGAAACATGGTGCTAATTTGGAAGTCGAGGGCAAGTAGCCTTCACTAATGCAGAGGCGACGTAAAGGGAGCAGTGGGACCTATTGACGAGCTCTGTGGCGCAGCGGGCGAAGGTCCGACTGCGACGCAAGGGGTTGCGGGTTCGATTCCCGCCTCGGGACAAATGTCTGTACGATCTGCAGATATTTGTTCAGGGTGTTCTGGGTATTTTTCTATATAAAATAAAAATATCTATCTATGTAGTATAATGTATTAAGTATATCAGTCATCTAGTACCCATAACACAAGCTCTGCTTAGCTGGGGGCTAGATGATGCTGTGTGATTTGTCCAGCATTATTTATTTATTATTTATTATCCTCAATGAGGAGTACAAGGTAAGAAATAAGAGGATAGTCTAAGAGAATAGTCTCATCTGGAATGGGTTCTCACAAGCTTACTGTACTCCCCTTTACCCCCAGTAGGCTTCTAGTAGAAATGACAAGTACGAGCTAAGACGATAGAAATTAATGTCTACAAAAGAATTAATGAATAAATGAACACTTTATTGTACACTAGCTTGTGCCCGCAGCTTAGCATGCGTTGTACCCGGATAAAAAGTAGCCTATGTGTTATTCCTGGTTCACATCTATACTTGTGCAAAATTTCAGCTCAATCCGTTGGGTAGTTTTTGCGTGAAGAGGTAACAAATCTCCAAACAAACTTTCGGCTTTATAATATTAGTGGGATAATAGTAAAACATTAAAATATGTGGAAAACCTCACAGGCACGCCGTACCGCTTTTTAACCAATTTACCCACGGAATCCTAAGTCAGATTGAAAATCTTGACATGCCTTGTTGATGCTGTACTTTTGGGCTGAAGATCTCCTTTACCAAAGCAGAGGGGAGTGTAGAAGGTACTTGTACTTTCTACTCATATTCATACAATTAATCACATTCAAATTACATTATTCATACAATGAGCAGAGGCTCATTGTATGAATAATGGGCTTTCAGTAGCAATGATGAGATAATTGATCTCACGAGGTTATGACGAATAATTATCAAGAACTTACAAAGTAGGTTGACGTCAGGCACACAGACGCTCAAAAAAACTGCTTTGATAGATCTAAGTACCGAAAATGTCAGCTGTCACCGTTGAGGGCCATCCTTAATTTTTTTAATATAAATTTTGTAGGTATGTATACAGGGTGTACATACCTACAAAATTTATTGTCAATAGCCGTGGGGTGCCGGCAGTAGAATGTTACCCCTCCTCCCATGCCCGTGGATGCAGTAAGAACCCGCAAAGGGATACCTCCGGAATATTGGCAACAGCGTCTTTCCGTGTATCAACATCCCGTACTGCGCTCGTGAACCCGCCTGCCAAGAGTGGTGATTATGGCAACTACCCCTCATGGAGATCCATGAGGGAGGCCCGTTTTCAGTAGTGGACGTTTAACGGCTGAAATGATGATACAGGGTGTGTTATAATATAACACGTGTACTAAGCCGAAAGGAGGAAACCCGCGGCTTAGTTAGCTTCGGACGTATTGTATTTGTATTTGTATTTATTTATTGCATCATGTACAAGTTATTATTTATTGACCTGTTCTTTCCTCTGATTAATAGTTGACTAAGCTGCGATCATGGTATAGGGTAAGCCTCATCCATCTAACAATGTCCCAGGCACTGCAGCGTCCCGTACAGCATGACTACTAGTGGCTGACTCTGTATTAATCATCTATAATAGGTGCAATGGACTTACTTTATTCGGTTTAAAAATGTTGGTCACTTCTTTAAGTCGGTTAAAAAGTAATTGAGGTTAAGATACACTCGAACTGGCGATACAATCTCAACTAGATTAAACACCATGTACTTAAAGTAGATATACAATTACACAATGCGCTTCAAGTCGTCTGACAATATTGACTTTATTGAAGTGGCTAGAAGTACATACATCATTGTAGGGAACTCTTCTATTAAAAATATATTAACCGACGTAAAAAAAACGGAGGTTTCTCAATTTGAACGTATATATACATACATATGTATATACTATATATACATATGTACATATATACAATATATTATATCTCATCATATATAATATCTATAACTGGTCGTTCAATCCATAAATAACGATGAAGAAGCAAACTCAAGTAACTAATATTGTCCCCAGGCGACCAGCGGTGACGGAGATTCAGCTCTCTTCAATCTGGACGCTCCGCCCCCACTGGAGGGGTACAAGTTCTACATATGTGCCAGGAACCCTGCCTCTGGACACTTCGAGCACCAAGGTACGTACAGTACCTAACATGCATCATCTCAGCCGTAGGATGTCGACTGCTAGATACAGGCCTCCTTATAACAATACCTCTTATAACCTACCTGAGATCGAGATCGTGACATATCAATACTTGACATACAATATTTAGAACATTCAATTAATATAATTAAATCTACTAAATTCTTGGGACTATACAGTGTGTTAGTGTGAACACACTTATCACTTAAACCACGAATGTATAACCCTAAAATGAATTGATAGGTACAAGTAATAATTAAAAATAATAGTCAATTAGTTTCGCTACATTTTGATAATTCATTTCTCATCTAAGGAACGTGATTGAAGGGGACACCCTAATTACTGTCGTACGTCGCCCGCAAATGTCGCTGGGCTCGGGCTGGTGTAGGTACGTATCAAAACGAATGGTTGCTTGCATAGAATTTTGCCTTCATACTTTTCCTGCCTTAGGACAGGCAAAAATAACTACCTACTCTAGCACGTTACATTATTAAGTTATTTCAAGACAAGTAAAATTATTAAATTGAATCAAAAAAGCTATAAGGCTAAAGTAGGTAGTTATTTTAGGGGTATTTAAAAAGTTCATTAACAAACAAGTCTTATTTACATACGTAGCCTTTGTGTAGCCGCTAGGATAGTTTCCCGGCTTGGCACACGATGTCCTGGAAACCGCTCTGTGTACATCCTACGTGCCAAGGTTAATAAGCTATGGCATAAAGCCGCAACATTTCAGTCCACTGTTCGCTTGTGTACGACATTGTCACAGCACAGATAAGTTACACAGTTAGTTTACATTTTACCGCGAATCGGCACACATAAGGGTCGCGATGCGTCGAACTCACGAGATTGCACGGGACTGGCGAAAGCAGCGGCGCGGGCGCGCGCGCGATGGGCTTGCCGCGAGACGACTGCGGGCGTTTGTGTCGGCATTTCAAAGAAACGGCGAGTTGCCGAAAGGCGGCGGCAAGTTTGAGAGAAAGAGAAGCCGCATTGCACCTACGCACGTGTATCGTAGCGTGTGTAGGGTGAAACGCATTCATGATCTATGAGGATTTTCTTGTAAAAATTATGTAAAAATAAATTATTATTTTTTCATCGGTTTTGGACTCTGTTCCTGATACCTAGTCTGTGGTTTCAAGGATAAGACTGTTTACACTAACACCCGGTATATTGATTGCAATTTAAGATGGACTGATCATATTGACTATATTTGTAAAAAACTTTTTTTTTTTTTTTTTTTGTGTTCCAATCTTATCTGCAATCAGTCTTATGACTTTAAGCAGGTTTGTTCAGAGAGTCGAGGATTTCTGGGGAATGATCCAGCGATCATTTCCTCTTTGTATGGAATCATGTGTCCAGATCCATGATGTGCTGTCTTTTTAGTCGTTTGGGGTAGCTTATGTTACTGAGCTGTGCAGCTAAATGATTTGGGTGGTTGTTTAGCCGCTGTTTGTATTTAGCCGAGTAAAGCTTTATTTCCTCGCTGACGGTATTTGTTTCGAGTTCGTTGTGCAGCTCATCAATCCTTATGAACCATGGTGCATTCGATATATTTCTTAGGATGCCGTTTTGCGCTCTTTGAATGATGGCTACGCTGGTCTTGCATGCAGATCCCCAAAAGCTGGATGCCGTAAGTCCAAACGGGCTTCAGCACCATCTGGTATAGTTAGGGAGCTGGCGAGCATTTCGCTATATGATTTCCACATATTTTACGTCGAGGTGGTTTGCAGTTTAAATCATTGCGAATTGATTTGGTCCAATCAATTAAGGTCCTATGTCGCTGCATTTTCGCGTTACAGCGGATTGAAGTTGCTTAAAAAAATCGGGGTATTAAATCTTTCGCACATGTATGCTTCTGGAGTTCATGGTTACAACCATCTTGGAAACGAAGAAAATCGAAGAGGCAGACATTCAGGACTCTGCATTATCATGGGACGGAGTTGTAAAAATGTAAAAAAAAAATCTCTATTAAATTATTTGCACGCGGTTTTTAGTGCGCCCATTCGATTCACTATGACTCCGTGGATTCGAAAAAAAATGTGGCAGACACTTTGCTCACTGATTTTTAGCTGTACATCATATTTTTTCTGAATGCCAATTTTTTTAAATTGCATGCTTGAATGTAATCTGAATAGGATGAGGATCAGGATAGGAACAGTCTTTCACTTTTTTTAATCACGTTTTATTTATGTAAAATACGTAGATTTTGAACCAAGACTCCATTTTTTTTTTTTTATTTGCAATGAAAATAAAAAAAAAACGATATTATTCAGCAAGCGTCGTCATCGCTGGTATCAGAGGAACCTTGCCAATTATCAATGTCCAAATTTTTGTTATGTACAGCGTCCTGAGAAAGTGTTCCATCAGTTCACAGCGGCATGGGGGCAAATTTGAAGCGTCGAAATTGCGCGGAGAAAGCTTGAATGATGCATCAGCGTTTGAGACGTCGTACGTTTTCAAAAAATTTTTCCAATTCATTAAAAACGCTCTCAATGGCGTCAATATCAACTAAGGAAGGAACTATGGGGATATTTCTATACCTGCTTGGTTTGGTCATGCAACGCGAGCGTCGAGTTGAAAAAAAAAATCAAATAGTCTGCCTTTGGAATATCTGAGGCTTGAGAGTCTGCCTCATCGATTTTCTTAGTGTTCATAAGGAATTCAAACATCAGTCGAACAAGCAGACGTGTCCGCATAATATAGCACACTTTTTTTTTTACATTTTTGAAACACTGTCAAAAGACAACACAGAGGTAACATGTAGGCAGACTATTTTTCCGTGGTTCTTCTCATTGTTATTGATCGAACAGTCCAAATCTGCCAAGTGCGCACTTCATATACAGTTTTTTAAATCATAAAAATAAATTAAAAAATTGATTACTACAAAAGTTATTGGGATGGATGTCTGCTTTTTCAATTCTTTGTGTTTCCAAGGTTACTGTGATCTTCAGCCCCAGAGGCAGACTTGTGCGCATATTATAGCACACCTTTTTTTTTAAACATTTTTGAAACGCTGTAACTTTACAACGCATCGCCACCATGGTGACAGACAAGGTCCTTAATGTTTCTTAGGGCATAAATATCACTATTAATAACGCTTGCCTAGTGTGCTGATCATAATATCGAAATTTTGCTCGCCAGCTCCCTAACTAGTACACTAGGAGTTTATTGTCTAAACTTAGAACTGAGTTTCTGCCCAGTAGCCATTGTAGGTTTCGGTATCGGAAATTCAATTCATCTCTTTTTTTCTGCAAGTGGGTTCTCCACGTTAGTCTGCGGTCAAGGTGCATCCCGAGATACTTGACTGTTTCACTGTGTGGTAGGGTGTGTGAGGCCAGTCTGACTGGTGGACAATCTCCTCTACGGAGTGCGAATGTTGCGTGTACAGATTTAGAGGCACTGGCTCTGATTCTCCATTTCGTTAGCCACTGTTCTATTCTGTCTAGACCGGTTTGGAGAGATATGGAGGCTTCATTTTGGTCCTTGTTGCTCGCGAGAATGGCAGTATCGTCCGCAAATGTGGCTGTTATTACCCCTGGTGTTTCAGGTAGGTCTGACGTGAATATATTATACAGCACAGGGCCCAGTACTGAACCCTGGGGTACTCCCGCCTGAAGGTCATGGAGGTCGGATGTGTATTCACCATCTTTAACTTGAAATATTCTTTCACATAGGTAAGATTTTAGTATTCCAAAGAACGAGTGAGGTAATGACTTTTTTATTTTACAGAGTAGGCCCCTATGCCAGACTTTATCAAATGCTTGTTGAATGTCAAGGAAGGCTGCGGAACAATATTCCTTTAGCTCTAGGGTTTTTCTGATGTGATCGACGACCCTGTGAACTTGTTCAACAGTTCCATGCTCTTGTCGAAATCCAAATTGATGATCTGGGATTATAGAGTCTTCTGCCAGTACCTTTAAAATGCGTGAAAGAAGGATTTTTTCGAAGAGCTTGGAGATTACCGGTAGAAGGCTGATCGGTCTATAGGAGCCGATATCGTTAGCGGGTTTCCCTTCTTTGTGGACCATTATGATCTGTGCAGTCTTCCAAATACTTGGGTAATGGCCAACTCTGAGTATCCCGTTGAATAGTGTTGTGAGGAAGACTATTCCCTTCTTTGGGAGTTGTACAAGGATTTCTTTTGTTATTTGGTCAAACCCTGAGGCCTTTTTGTTGTCAAGTTTGGAAAGTTGTCTTAAAACTTCTCTTGGATTAGTAGGCTTTATGGGTGAATCCATCTGGAAGTCTTGATTCAGGATATCTTCGATATCGGGGTCATCATTTCTTGTACCGTCGTTAGGTTTGAAGACGTTTTCGAGGTGTCTTGCAAAAGCTTCTACTCTTGCTTGTGCTGTTCTAGCCCATCTTGAATCAGTAATTCTAAGTGGTTGTCGAGTTATTTTGGGCTGGTTAAGATTTGATGTAGCCTTCCAAAGGGAGTAGTTTGTAGACTTTGTCGCTGTTAATGATTCCAGGTGTTTCGTCAGTGCTGTGTTTTTGGCGTTGTTAATGAGTTCTTTTAGATCGTTTATCGCCTTGTTGAGGGCTGTTTTATCTTTCGGATGTCTGCTGCAGTGCCAAACTCTACGAAGTCTTCTTTTTTCTTGAATTTTAGATCTTATTTCCAAGGGTAAGCTATGTTGCCTAGATTTTGCGGGAATTTCTGGAGTAGTCAACCAGCATGCAACTTGGATGAGATTAGTGAAGTGGGTAGCTGCATCTTCTATGTCTTCAGGGGTCTTTAGAGCAATCTGCAGCTCGAGTCTTTTTTCAATGAGGTCTCTAAACGAGTCCCAGTCAGTGTTTTTATTGTAGAATTTAGGGGCTGACTCATATTCTAGAAGATTTGTTCCAATAGTCAGTAGCACAGGTGTGTGTGCTGAGGAACTGTCTAAGCACGAGTTAGCTTTGGCAGAATATTGTGACATTCCTTTACATATGAAGAAGTCAATAATGTCTGGTAATCTGTTTTTGTCAGAGGGCCAATGCGTAGGTTCTGAGGTTGAAATCGTTGCAAGGTTGTTGTTGTCAATAGATAACTTTAGTTGTCTCCCTCTTGTAGTAATTAGCCTTGAGCCCCAGTGGAGGTGCTTTGAGTTCCAGTCTCCTCCTGCTATAAATCTATGACCCAGGGTATTGAAGTAGTGTGTAAATTGTTCCTCTTTAATGGTATGTTTTGGTGGACAGTATATAGCAGAGACTTTGAAGTTACCGGTTTTTGATTCGACCGCGACTGTGGTGGCTTGGAGGTGTTCGGATTGGTATGCCGGTATTTCGTGGTGCTTTATGGAGGATTTTATTATTAATGCTGTTCCTGCATGTGCCGTTCCATCTGGATGTTGAGTGCTGTAGATTGTGTAGCCTTTAATATTGACTAAGCTTTTGTCAGTAAAGTGAGATTCTGCTATCAGTAGTATATCAAGCTTGTGTATTTTCAGCAACATTTCAGCTTCGTTGGTATTTGGAGCTAACCCATTGATATTCCATGCAGCTATATTAAGGCTTAGCACTGAGACATTTTTTCCACAAGAGATATTATGAGACTCATCAGCGTGCCCATTTGGTTGAACAGCATGTCCATTTTGTCGAGTTGTCTTATCAGTAAGTCTTGGATGACTTGTGTTGGCGTGAGGGGGTCCTCTTGTGTCAAAAGCAATGCATTATTTTGTGTTGTCAGTTGTCGATTCAAAAAACCCTGTTGTGATGGTTGGTTTGATTCCTCGACGTCCTTGTTATGTTGTGCTGGTGTTAGTTCCGGCTTTGTTTTATTTTGTTTGGGTTTCTGGTTCTTAGCTACTTCTGAGTAGGTTTGATGTCTTTTATTTAAGTTGTCAGTGTTTGTTTCTTTTGTTTGTGGGTCAAGGTATTGTAGTTTGTTTTGTGTTTGTCCTTTTCTTGGCTGCGAGTTATTAGGTTTTTTTGGATTGTCTTTTGGTTGTTCAGGGCCTTGTCTTCTCAGAATCTCTGCAGGCTCCGGGAAGTTATGCCTGTCCAGATTTGATTGCTCAAAGGGAGACTTTCTACACTTGTCTTCTTCGAGGTTATGGGCTGTAATGGTGTGCCTTAAGCTTTTTCCTGTTTAAGAGTTCTTGATATACTTTACATCCCTTATAGTTTGCGGGGTGCTCTCCAAGGCACAATGCACATTTAGCTGGTGTGTTTCTGTCTTTTTTTTCGCAATCGCTTGTTTTATGTTGTCCTGCACATTTCACGCACCTATCGGGTCTCATGCAATTATTTTTAGAGTGGCCATAGTCCTGACATTTGGTACATTGTACTATTGTGTTTTTCTTTTTTGGGTCTTCGATGACTACTGCCATGTTGTAAATGTGTTTTATGGTTTTTACTGTTTTATTGTTAGGATTACGTTGTAAGTTAACAAAGAATGTTGAAGTTGGCTTTTTTTCGGGTCCGGCTCTTGCATTTATTATTTCTCCATGCACATTGTTCCCTGTTTTTTGAATTTCCTCAATAATAGCTTCATGAGGTGTAGAGTGATGTAAGTGTTTTATAACAATCCTGTAACATCTTTCTTCCTTTCTTGTGAATGTATGGCCAATGAGGCCCATTTCCCTCACTGTGCCCATTAGGTTTTTGTAAGCTTCAGCCGTAGTGCAATTGACTCGTAGCTGATTCAGACTCATTAGTTTTAGGGTGTATTCGTCTTTTTCTAACACTGTGTGGATTGCTTCTGTCAGTTTGCTAACATCCTCTATTCCGTAAAGGATGAGTGGCGGTGGTTTGCTTGGTTTGGTGACCTTAACGCTGTTCTCTTCGTCACCAGTGGGAAGGCCATCAAAACTGTTACTGGTTTCGGTTGCCATTTGCGGAGGTGAGTCAGAGACTCTTTTGCGTTTGTTCATCCTTGTCGTTGGCACCTTCTGCCATTTTGGGTTTTTGTTAGTGGATCCAGCTAGTAGTGTGTCAGATTCTTGTGTGAGGACTGTGGGGCAGTCTAAGTTGTCTTGTCGCGAGTCTGTGGTAGTTGCTTCGGACATTGCTTTGCTTGCTGTTGCATCATTGGTGGATGCTGAGCGTGGTCTTATAAACAGTCCTGGGTGAAATAGCTGTTGGGTCAAAACTTTTGGCTTAGTTGTTTCTATAGTTTCCATATGTTGCAATCCTTTGCCCCCCCCAGAATACGTGGGGCAACCTGAGCTATGCTCAGAGAGGGATTCTCCGATGGATTCTCCACCGGTACCCTCCTGGGGTAGATTATTTTTAAGTCTTGCTTCCATGGTTTCTGTTATTTTTGAGGGTTGTCTTCCCTTGCCAGGAAGTTCGGTTTTAAGGCGCCGAAGACTCGCCTGTCGTTCTTCATATTCAGCTACTGCGGTCACGAGGTCGATAGTAGTGTGCAGGACTCGTTTCGGACCGCAGCATTGCCCAGGGGAGACGACCCACACATTTGAAGAAGTGTGGGCCCACCTAAGGACCGAGGCGTCAGTCTAGAGGTGGCGTGGACGTATATGAAGAACTTATCGGTGCACGTCTGATAGCCTAGCTCTGCACTCCTAGGCATACCTACGCTACAGGTAAACTTAGCATTTTATAGGTGCATGTTTCCTGGCCGAAACATACACCACTAAGACCTAACACCGACCCCCCCCCCATTTGTAAAAAACTAAATAAATTTTCATATGCATTATATAAGCTAGGCAAAGTCGCTAATACAACTGCTGTTCTAACGGCATAATTATAGTGCTTACGTAAACTCCACATTAAGGTATGGAGTGATATTCTAGGGAAATAGTACTGATCGTCAAAGAGCATTCATTGCACAAAAAAGATGTGTACGATCAGTAGCTAGACTCAAACATGTAAACCACATTTTATTAAAATGAAACTTTTAACATTTCCATCCATATACATATATACTTAAAGCAGTCATATTTGTAAAAAAATACCTAAATGAATTTGGTAACTTGCAAAGCAAGCGAGTAAATAGACTAGCCATGCCATGGCACAAAACAGCCCTATTTGGGAAAAGCATATTTTGCATGGGGCCTAAACTATATAACAAACTACCTAAATGTATTAAAGATATAGAAACTTTGCATTTATTTAAAAGTAGAGTAAAACAATTATTGACAGACAAAGCTTATTATAATGTACAAGAGATATTCTTGTACATTATAATAAGCTTTCTGACAAACAATTATAAGTTATTTACCTGATCTGACATTTTTTCATTTATTATTAGTTAATTAATTAATTATTGAAACGTTTAATTTCATGAACAATTTAGGTTTAATAATTAGCATGTTATAATATTTTTTTATCTGTATGCCTATCTACGGCGAGACATAGGTGAACCTATTTTTATTTAAGATCATTCTGTAACCTATGTTTCGTACAAATAAACTTCTTGTATCTTAGAAAATAAAAGCCTTGTACTTTTATGATCGACTAGCTGTTTCCCGCGTCTTCGTTCGCGTAGTGTTTAAAATAAAGAAACTGTTTTACATTACAGCTAAGTTATCAAAAATCTATTTATAGTTGAGGCATAGTATGAATATACAAATTTAAAAAAAAACTGGAATATCCTTGAATACGTCATTGCTTATTTGAATGAGAATTAATGATAAGTATCTACCATCAAAAGGAAAAAAAGGCCTTTGCATCTATTATAGATGAGTTATACAGCGTCAGCAACTGGTTATCATGCTGTACGGGACGCTGCAGTGCCCGGGACATTGTTAGATGTATGGCTTGCCCAGCACCTATACCATCTTCTCAGCTAAGTCAGCTGTTATTCAGAGGAAAGAACAGGGTCAATACGTCTGAAGCTAACTAATCCGCGGGTTTCCTCACGATGTTTCCTTCACCGTTAAAGCACGTGTTAAGTGTGCACATACATTTTTCATGAAAGAAAAATCTACACGGCCGGTATCGAAAGGAAATATAATTAATATCCCACATAGTGCTTTTAAAACCAATACTTTTGGCTTATAGAAGGTGTTGTATTAAGAGCTGGCTAGGCGTGGTCCACTCCAAATTTTACGATGTCTCTAAATTAATAGCATTCAGACAGTCGCATAAAAACAAATAAAATTGACAAAGACCTTGCCTGCGACACTGCTGTTAACGAATGTTAATTTGGCATAACCTTCGACACCTCTGCTGTATTTGGGGCTCCTACAGACTGCAAATTAAACATGTTCTTGCAATATAATTTAAGTAACAGGATACCCAATCGCGAATCTATCAGATCGGATTCGCAATCGATTACGCTAAATTAACTCGATTTTATACACATTTCTTTTTTTACCACTTATCATTATAATAATAACTATTATTCATTTATTATTTTTTGCAGGCTGATTACGTATCTCGCGACAGGTTTGCAACAGGCCTATATCTCGCGATCAACGTTGTCAAACGTCAATTTTTAATGAAATAATTTATCTATATATATAAAATTCAAAGTCCTGACTGACTCACTGACTGACTGACTGAATGATATATCAACGCACAGCCTAAACAACTGGACCTAAAGACTTGAAATTTGGTACACATATACCTTAAGTATCCTAGAGGTGCACTAAGAAGGAGAATTCCCACGGGATAGAGAATAAATGGAATTATATCATATTTATATTTTCGGATCATAGTGGCTCTGCGTGAAAAAGGGGATTTCCACGTGGACGAAGTCGCGGGCAAAAGCTAGTTAGTATACTACAAAATTTACCATTGACAGCGATGATCGCAATATTTACGACTGTTGCAGCGTTGATCGCCAGATAAACGCCTGTTGCAAACCTGTCGCGAGATACGTAATCACCCTGCCGTTCCTGTCCATCCTATTCTAGTAATTTCTGGTCACCCTGGGGTATAATATCGTTGAAAATAAACATTCAGTTTAATTTATTGCGAAATAGGGTTACAGATGTCAAATAACTTATTCCTTCCATAATAAACTTTACAGCATGAAATCTATACTACTATTTATAAAGAGGTAAAGTTTGTGAGTTTGTGAGGTTGTAGGGGTAATCTCTGGATCTACTAAACCGATTTTCAAAATTCTTTTACTAATAGAAAGCCACAGTATTTGTGAGTGTCATATAGTCTATAAATTACCGCCCAAAGAAGTGGGCACCGGATCAGCTAGTAAGCCAAGCCAAGCGTGGTGAGTATGGCAACTACCCCTCATCATTCGTAGATACATGAGGGAGGCCTGTGTTCAGTAGTGGACGTTTTACGGCTGAAATGATTATGATGATGAAACGATTAGATGATTAGTGAAATAGTTAAACAAAATTTATCAAATTCCCTTATCATTATCTCAGCCGGAGGACGCAGGTTATAGGTCTCCTTCATGGATCACTATGAAGGGTGGTTGCCATATTCACCACGCTTGGCAGGCGTTGGCGATTGCAGTACCGGCAGATGCCGGTGGCAGATTTTTACTGCATCTACGGGCAAGAGAGGATATGAAATATTTTGCAACATCATAATCATCACATAATATACAGGCTGTAAAAGGACGAGTACCGAAAACTTCGGGGGTCGCGGGCTGGAGGGCGGTGCATATGCATCTCAGCATTAGCGGAATTAAAACTAGACATTTTCATTGCATTTTATTGTCATATGGATTTCTGCAAAGTAACGCCTGATTCCATTAATTCTTTACTTATTGTGAAATCGTTTGTTCCCACAGGCTCGGAGCTGTGGAAGGTTCTAGCGACCCACAATAAGCTGCTGCCGCTCTGGGTTTCCCTGGCTCTAATTGTGATTCTTTTGATGCTGGCTTCTCTATTCTCCGGGCTGAATCTGGGTCTTATGGCGCTGGATCGTACTGAGCTGAAGATTATCTCCAATACTGGTATGGTTCTACATCTACACTGATATTTGGTTCTATAAAATTATTGTTCAAGCTGCCTTCACCTCCTGAGAAGGTTTACCATTGTGTAACAAATGTATTTTCTTTGTATCCGTGGGATGGGGGCCTGGTATCTAGTAACACAGGCTGTGCGCCTATAACTAGCACCAGTCTCATAATACAGGTCAGTATTAAGTTTCTTACACTATCAACGTGCATCTGTTCACTGTGCTTGTAACCTTTATGAGAGAAAATAAATATATCTTTATTATTATTCCACATCATTTATTTGTAAACTCATAAAAATACATTTTTTACTATAAAGAAATATAAATAAATTCCAGCTTGATACCTCCACGCGTTCCTGAGAAAAAGGGTCTTGACAGACAGACAGACGGACGGACAACAAAGTGATCCTATAAGGGTTCCGTTTTTTTCCTTTTGATGTACGGAACCCTAAAAAACACAACACTGTACTTTTATGGCACCAATCAACAAGCTTGTACGGGGGACCAGAAAAGGGAACGAAGGCCACAAGAGGTCACCAAAAGTCAAAAATTGCATTTTTGTGTTTTTGGACGTTTTCGGCCATTTGAAGACTTTTATTTTTTTGGTGACTTTTGAGGTTACAATAACTCCGGTCCCTGTGGCCCTAGGGTCACCAAAATCAATCAGTATCCCTTCCCTCATAAAGACGGTGCTAGCAAAAAAAGTTTCATGTAAATCGGTCAACGCGTTCCGTTGTAAGCGTCTCATATACAGCAGACAGACAGATAAGGTCCATCGTAAACATCAAATCTCTCTAACAAACATGTTAAGTTTAATGCAAGGAAAACAAAACCCTTGCTTAGTTTTTTTTTTCTTTTCCTCTGATATAATCAGAGACATTTTTTACTGATTCTATTATTTTTCAATTTTTTATTGTTGTGTTAAGATATATATATATACTGTAATGTTTAATAATAATATATTTTGTCCGGTGTATATCGTTAATTTCCGTATATTGTTCATAACTAATTTATATGCATACATATCGCATAATATGTCTACATTATAATTTACTGAGTCTCTGAAAGTTAGTTGTACCACGCTACTGTTTTACCCTTGTTGTAGCCTTGCTTAGTTCGGGGCTAGCCGGTGCTATGTGTAGTCTCCCATATTTACCTTGCGTTTGACCTGCAGGTATTAGTTCGGGGCTAGCCGGTTCTGTGTGTAGTCTCCCTTATTTACCTCGCGTTTGACCTGCAGGTATTAGTTCGGGGCTAGCCGGTTCTGTGTGTAGTGTCCCATAATTACCTTGCGTTTGACCTGCCGGTATTAGTTCGGGGCTAGCCGGTTCTGTGTGTAGTGTCCCATAATTACCTTGCGTTTGACCTGCAGGTATTAGTTCGGGGCTAGCCGGTTCTGTGTGTAGTCTCCCTTATTTACCTTGCGTTTGACCTGCAGGTATTAGTTCAGGGCTAGCCGGTTCTGTGTGTAGTTTCCCATAATTACCTTGCGTTTGACCTGCAGGTATTAGTTCGGGGCTAGCCGGTTCTGTGTGTAGTGTCCCATAATTACCTTGCGTTTGACCTGCAGGTATTAGTTCGGGGCTAGCCGGTTCTGTGTGTAGTGTCCCATAATTACCTCGCGTTTGACCTGCAGGTATTAGTTCGGGGCTAGCCGGTTCTGTGTGTAGTGTCCCATAATTACCTTGCGTTTGACCTGCAGGTATTAGTTCGGGGCTAGCCGGTGATGTGTGTAGTCTCCGTTATTTACCTTGCGTTTGACCTGCAGGTACCGAGAAGGAGCGTAAGTACGCCCGCGCTATCATGCCCGTCCGCGCACACGGCAACTACCTCCTCTGCACCATTCTGCTCTCCAACGTGGCTGTGAACTCCACCTTTACTGTGATCCTGGACGACTTAACGTCTGGCCTGGTGGCTGTCATCGGTTCCACGTTAGCTATCGTCTTCATAGCGGAGATCACGCCGCAGGCCATCTGCGCGAGACACGGCCTGCTGGTCGGCGCCAAGAGTATCTGGATCATGAAGGTAGGCCTGTTCTTCATTTAATCTATTGTTTTATAATCTGTTCTTCCTATAGTCTGTTCTTCCTATAGTATGTTATTCCCTTAGTATATTCTTCTTATAGCCTGTTCTTGTTTAAATCTGTTCTTCCTAACTGCTTGGTAAAGTTTCGCGATCACAATTCATTATAATATAATAACATAAACACGGGAATTTATCGCGTAATACTTTTGATTATTCCCGACGTTTTATTATTCCTTTGATTATTCCGTAGTCAATCCGGGACCACGACTGTTGAAACACAGTCGAAACGTCGGGAATAATCAAAGGTATTACGCGATAAATTCCCGTGCTTATGTTATTATATTATAATGCTTGGTAAAGGTATCTCAAAGTGATTTACATCATGAAGTGAGAAGCAGTAAAGGTCTGTTCTTTCTACTTCTGGACAAAGGTCTCTCCATAACTATACTTCAATAAGTTCTTGAAAAGGGTAATTTGTTTATAGTTTCTTTAGGTCTACTGCTGGACTAAAGTCTTCTACTAAACTTAGGTACGCCACAAGAACATCTAAATCATGAAGGCCTTTGCATCTATTATAGATTATTTATACAGCGTCATCAACTGGTAATCATACTGTACGGGGCGCAGAAGAGCCTGGGACATTGTTAGATGGATTAGGCTTGCCCAGCACCTATACCATCCTCTCAGCTTAGTCAGCTATTATTCAGAGGAAAGAACAGGTCAATAAGTCTGAAGCTAACTAAGCCGCGGGTTTCCTCACGATGTTTCCTACAAAAATTATATAATCATGAAGGAGGAAGAGAGCAGAATAAAGAATACCGCTTTACTCCGTCTTCCAGAGTATCGCCATCATCAAGGTCAAAGGAAGGAATCTGAATCATAAGATGAGAAGGAGTAAGATAATCTTTTACTGGGCAAAGATCTCTAACTGTATGACATGTATGGTACATGGGTAATGAAGCTGAGAAGGGAATTAGAGAAGCTGCTATGATAGTTAATGTTTCCATCTGCGTTTAGCATTTTTTTATACGACTAAATGACGAGACAAGCCGAAAGCCCACCTGGTGTTAAGCGGTAACCTCTACCTAAGTAGATAGATTTTTTTTTTAATTTTTTAAGACTTTGTCGCGTAGCGACCACATCGTCCGTATAAGAAAAAGAAATGAAACAAAATCACAAAAATAACAAACTGAATGCTTATCTAAACCTAAATCTAATAATAACTTAATCAAAAGCTCTACCCCTTCACAACTAGGGTTGGATAAAATGCTATTTACAATACCTACATCTAGTTGACGGATCTTATTTAGACAAGTGGTTCTAAATGTTGCGTTACGGACACATTCCAACAAAATATGCTGGAGATCTTCGAGCACACCACAATCATTACAGTTTGGAGATGGAACTATATTCATGAGAAATTATATTTTATTTTAGCGTACTGCATTTTTGTATCGCGGTAGCCACCATCCGCACACTTCGGTCACTACGGAAGACCAGCGCTGTGGTACGGACCCGTTCTGCCACAGCATATGCTGAGTAATGACCATTTTTGTCACATTTTTATTTTATTTTTTAAACCTTAATATTGTACATGGATTAATTGTAAATTTTGTGACAAAATAAACGTATCTTTATCTTTAAAAGTAAATTTGTTTGAAGGGACCTAGATAGATGGTGTTACTACCAGACTTTTAGAATTATAAATATTAGCAGGATTACTTTTGTTAATTGTTGATACTTGCTCACAGATCGTGATGGGTATCTGCGCTCCTCTGGCGTGGCCGACGAGTAAGCTACTTGACTACTTCCTCGGTGAAGAGATTGGAACCCACTACAACCGTGAGAGGCTGAAGGAGCTTGTCAGGGTATGTACAACCTCCGTGGCACAACAGCGGGCTGAGATACAGGTTGCTAGCTCTCGTCTCGGGTCTGGCTGTTTTCGATGTATAATAATGAGTATGCATTTACCAAAATAATGTATTTAAGTATTCTGGAAACATCTGGTTGCCATGTCCTTACTTTGGGGCCTCAAACAACTTTGTAACATCGCGCATTTTAAGATGCATTCGCAGCAACAATCTTCCGTTACTGACTGAGTGACTGACAGACACCGCACAGCCTAAACCACAGGACCTAGAGACTTGAAATTTGGCACACATATACCTTGAGTATCCTAGAGGTGCACTAAGGAGGGATTTTTCAAAATTCCCACGGGAACGGGAACTACGCGGGTGAAACTGCGTAGTGCGGCTAGTACATACGTATAAAGTAATAATACTGTGTACAAGTTCTGCTTTATTTAAGGCTGGAGCCCTAAGGGATTTAAGACTAACCAACAAAGCCTTCCCCAGGTGACAGACCACGTCAACGACCTGGACAAGGAAGAGGTGAACATAATCTCCGGAGCCCTGGACCTTCGCAAGAAAACTGTGGCGCACGTGATGACCAAGCTTAAGGACTGCTACATGCTGCCGATAACTAGCATTCTAGACTTCGAGACCATGTCGGAGATTGTCAAGTCAGGTGGGTAGACTTGGAAGACATCATCACCAGCTCAGCCGTAGGACTTCCAGTGCTGGACATAGGCTTATCTTCAAGTACTTGTCATGAGAGGTTCTTGCCATCACTCTTGGCGTGCATAGTACGGACGTTTGACGTTTTTAGGACCTACAAAAATTCAGCTTGATGGGATTGAGACATGATTGTCTATTTGGACTTTAGATAGATAGATAGAAGATAGAAAATACTCTTTATTGCACACCTTAAAACTAAACATAATAACAAAAGAAACTTGAGAACATAGTGTCCGTCTACTCTTTTTCACCTATTCGTGTCCATCCAAAGGTTGCCTGGAAGAGATCGCTTTTAGCGATAAGGCCGCCCATTGTGCCTCATTATGTCTTTTTGTTAATTGTCTACTGTTTGTATTTTTTTTGTGTATATGGTGTACAATAAAGCATACTCTATCTATCTATCTATCTATAGTGACAATTGGCGGCCTTATCGCTAAAGAGCGATCTCTACCAGGCAACCTTGGGATGGATTGGATTGTAAAAATACTATGGTATCCAGTAGCTCTACCATGAGTTTTTACAATCTATACTCGCTTGCGACTGTAGTTAATAAAATGTACGAAAACTTGTACAGCGCCTCTAGCGGATAGTTTGCTACTAAAATACGCAGTAAACTATACTACAGCTAGTGCAGTTTGGTCTTCATTAGCTTAGAATTTGGTAGCATGAGTTACAAATCTGACACAGATGTCATAGTAACGTACTATTACTACTGTAGCAACGGCGGGCGATCTAACAGTGACAACTCATGGTAGACACACAGTCCTAGTAAAGCCTCTAACATCTATGTAAGATGGTTCTATGAAGCGTCAACACTGGTATTCATGTTGTACGAGGCGCTGCAGTGCCTGGGATATTTTTCGATGGATTAGGCTTGCCCAGCACCTACACCAACCACCCTCCCAACTTAATCAACTATTAGTCAGAGGAATAACAGGGCACTACATCTGAAGCTGACTAAGGCGGGTTTCCTCAAAAAGTTTTCCTTCGCTATTAACCCGCGTGAATGTGGATCTTTTCTAGAAAGAAAAATCCATTGATTTCGAACGACTTTCAATCCGAAGGTCGTACTCCATTGATTTCGAACGTACGATCTTCGGATTCAAAGTCGGGGTACATACAGGTCGCGCGGTAGTTTAAGATCGCTCGATGAATCTAGTGGGGGCAATCGGCGCATGTGTCAAATCGCGCACGAATCGAGACGCGTGCACGCAACGCGGGAGGTGACCTTGAGACCTTGAGAGCGACTGATCTACCAATGACGTGGCGCCGTCAGCGCACACCCGCCCCCCTCACCCCGCACATAACCAGATAGACCTTAGAATTGAATACTGCGCATACCCCTTCTACTTTTGCCGAGCGATCTTTAACTATCGCGCGACCTGTACCATGCGGCCAACTCGGCTTGAGTCAAGATTACTATTATTATGTCTCTTTACATCAGGTTACTCCCGAATCCCGGTCTACGAAGGATCTCGCGGGAACATCGTCACGGTGCTTTTCATCAAGGACCTGGCCTTCGTGGACCCTGACGACAACACGCCGCTGCGGACCCTCTGCCAGTACTACCAGAACTCATGCAACTTCGTCTTCGAGGATATCACGCTGGATATCATGCTGAAGCAGTTTAAGGAGGGTAAGTAGACTAGAAGGACAAGTAGATTGAACAAGCCAGTTGTATGAGATGACTGAGTAGAACAGACTACTGACTAGACCAGTAGATCAAGTAGACAGAAGACCACCAAAAATAAATTGTCCAAAAGGTCAAGTTTTGGACAACTTATTTTTTGTACTAGTCTTGGTCCTGATAGTCTACTGGTAGGTGATAATGGTTACAAGACGAGTAGACTGAGTAAACCAGTTAACGCGCGTAGTTGCGTTTTGTCGATTCACGGCGGCTCTGACTCATTCAAAGCTGTTCGCTAAATGAGTCAGAGCCGCCGAGACTGAGACTGCGGGACTCGGTGTGCCAACCATACCTTGCGTCTCGCCCCGCACCTACGCGCGGGGGTGCATGTTTCTCCGCGCTTGAGCACGTGATCTGCATGAACGCGCGTAGATGCATTTTTTGTGTGTTGGATGGTGCGTGTTTTCTATACAAACGGAGATACTTACAAGCAATGTTAGAAGACGCATTCACGCAACATGCAGCGTGGTGCGTGGCAGTGTGTGAACCGCCTTACAAGCAACGTTAGAAGACACATTCACGCAAGAAGCAGCGTGGTGCGTGGTTGTGTGTGAACCGCCTTACAAGCAACGTTAGAAGACGCATTCACGCAACATGCAGCGTGGTGCGTGGCAGTGTGTGAACCGCCTTACAAGCAACGTTAGAAGACGCATTCACGCTACATGCAGCGTGGTGCGTGGCAGTGTGTGAACCGCCTTACAAGAAACGTTAGAAGACACATTCACGCAAGAAGCAGCGTGGTGCGTGGTTGTGTGTGAACCGCCTTGCAAGCAACGTTAGAAGACGCATTCACGCAACATGCAGCGTGGTGCGTGGCAGTGTGTGAACCGCCTTACAAGAAACGTTAGAAGACACATTCACGCAACATGCAGCGTGGTGCGAGGCAGTGTGTGAACCGCCCTACAAGCAACGTTAGAAGACGCATTCACGCAACATGCAGCGTGGTGCGTGGCAGTGTGTGAACCGCCTTACAAGAAACGTTAGAAGACACATTCACGCAACATGCAGCGTGGTGCGAGGCAGTGTGTGAACCGCCCTACAAGCAACGTTAGAAGACGCATTCACGCAACATGCAGCGTGGTGCGTGGCAGTGTGTGAACCGCCTTACAAGAAACGTTAGAAGACACATTCACGCAACATGCAGCGTGGTGCGAGGCAGTGTGTGAACCGCCCTACAAGCAACGTTAGAAGACGCATTCACGCAACATGCAGCGTGGTGCGTGGCAGTGTGTGAACCGCCTTACAAGAAACGTTAGAAGACACATTCACGCAACATGCAGCGTGGTGCGAGGCAGTGTGTGAACCGCCCTACAAGCAACGTTAGAAGACGCATTCACGCAACATGCAGCGTGGTGCGTGGCAGTGTGTGAACCGCCTTACAAGAAACGTTAGAAGACACATTCACGCAACATGCAGCGTGGTGCGAGGCAGTGTGTGAACCGCCCTACAAGCAACGTTAGAAGACGCATTCACGCAACATGCAGCGTGGTGCGTGGCAGTGTGTGAACCGCCTTACAAGAAACGTTAGAAGACACATTCACGCAACATGCAGCGTGGTGCGAGGCAGTGTGTGAACCGCCCTACAAGCAACGTTAGAAGACGCATTCACGCAACATGCAGCGTGGTGCGTGGCAGTGTGTGAACCGCCTCACAAGCAACGTTAGAAGACACATTCACGCAAGAAGCAGCGTGGTGCGTGGTTGTGTGTGAACCGCCTTGCAAGCAACGTTAGAAGACGCATTCACGCTACATGCAGCGTGGTGCGTGGCAGTGTGTGAACCGCCTTACAAGCAACGTTAGAAGACACATTCACGCAAGAAGCAGCGTGGTGCGTGGTTGTGTGTGAACCGCCTTGCAAGCAACGTTAGAAGACGCATTCACGCTACATGCAGCGTGGTGCGTGGCAGTGTGTGAACCGCCTCACAAGCAACGTTAGAAGACACATTCACGCAAGAAGCAGCGTGGTGCGTGGCAGTGTGTGAACCGCCTTACAAGCAACGTTAGAAGACGCATTCACGCTACATGCAGCGTGGTGCGTGGCAGTGTGTGAACCGCCTTACAAGCAACGTTAGAAGACGCATTCACGCTACATGCAGCGTGGTGCGTGGCAGTGTGTGAACCGCCTAAGATACGGGTTAAAACGTTTCGGAAAATGCAGGAACTTATTTGATTCCTGTATATTCCGAATTTACTGTGTGAATGCATTGATGACCTTTTATGGATTAATTTGATATTTCGGTGCGCGTGAGTTCCACGTGACTAGATTAATAAAGCTGGCGTTCAATCTTCGTAATCAGTTGTCAAACTGACAGTTGGTAACTGTTAAGATAGCAGTACCTAATAGATTACATAGTTAGCGACCCGCCCCGGCTTTGCACAGTTCTATGTATGAACCAATCAGCGATAATCTCGAAGTCATTCAATAGAGCAAAAAGCTAAATATAATTGTGCAAAATAGAAAACATAATTAAATTAAAAAAAAAAATTGAATAAAGCATATAACTGAATTTGTTCGCTTCGGAAAACTTTATTTCCAAGTGAGGGAAAGAAGCGAAGAAGAAGAATGTTGAACAGTTAGGAAAAATTGTTTTTCCAAGGTCGTAGAACAAAATAAATAAATAATGCTGGACAAATCACACAGCATCGTCTAGCCCCAAGCTAAGCAGAGCGTGATAAAATGATAAAAGTTGTTCAGGTTGATGGACAACAAAGACAAGATAATTATATAGACGGACAGTCCCCTCTGTTAATCCTATTCACCAAAAATCTAACAGGTTTATAAAAACTAATTCAATAATCGATTTCCCAGTCACAGAATCGCTTTTGCAGTGTGATAAGCTCTTGTTCTTATCTATATCGTCTAATCTAAGACAACAACCGGCAGGCTGATTACGTATCTCGCGACAGGTTTGCAACAGGCGAAAATCTCGCGATCTGTCAAACGTCAATTCGTGAATAAACTTTGTGACGAATAAACAACATCTGCTAACTAAATCAAAATTAACGCTTTGTAGCGATGATCACGAGATTTGCGCCTGTTGCAAACCTGTCGCTAGATACGTAATACCTACGGGGCCGGATTTCTGGGGTTATTTACAGACTGTAGGTATACATGGAAATCAAACATGAAAATTCGCTTTTTATTAGGAAACACAAACTGATTTTGATTAGATGTTACACGCGAAAAGTTGTACCTACGTCTGTACGCCCGCCTACGTAACTATTTTGTCGCGCGAGTTTTAATTTCGCTATAACTCGTAAGTTATTGATTCAAATTATATGATTCAAGGGGTAAATATGTCTATGAACGACTTAAGATGTCAAAATGACTTATTTTGATGTTAAATCCTTTTGTTGAGCAAATAAATTATTTTTATTCTATACTTATATTAACGACACGTTGGTTAAAACTGCTTTAAAATTAATACATACAATTTTATCAAAATTTTAACTGAAAAAATGGTTACTGAGAGTTAGTTACCCATAAAAGATAGACATATGCTCAAGGCAATGAAAAACCTTAAAATGTACGTTCCCGTTGGGGTTCGGACTCAGAGATATATAATAATATAATAATAAATAATGCTGGACAAATCACACAGCATCATCTAGCCCCAAGCTAAGCAGAGCTTGTGTTATGGGTACTAGATAACTGATATACTTAATACATTATACTACATAGATAGATATTTTTATTATACATAGAAAAACACCCAGAACACCCTGAACAAATATCTGCAGATCGAACAGACATTTGTCCCGAGGCGGGAATCGAACCCGCAACCTCTTGCGTCGCAGGCGGACCTTCGCCCGCTGCGCCACAGAGCTCGTCAAATGATGACGGCAGAGTTGATGACGGGATCCATGGTAAATCGATGGAACTCAATATACGAGTACTCAACTATAGACTACTCAAATATAGATTTGGATATTTTCAGTAAAAAGTCAAGTACATCATTGAAGTCAGGTTATATGTTGAAATTATATAAACATGAGCTAGGAATCCTTTCCTGGCAATACTCCACTAATGACGTCCATGGCCCAGGGACAATGGCCGGGTCAATGGCCAACTAACCCAATTTATATGCAATCCATAGATCGTTTTACGAATTATTATAGACAATTGAAAGATGCTGGAGGAGAAATATTTTGGACTGAAGCCAAATCAATTGTCTCGATGGAAAGCTAAAATAATAAAACTACTTTTTTAGCATCACGTATTTTTGTGTATGTTGTGGAGTCCCAAAGCAAAATGTCCCCCGGCGCGACGGCGGGAATTGAACTCGCACCCATCTACGTCTCATCCGGCTATTATTTAGGCTTTGTATTCTGTGCTATTCGATCAACTGGGCCACGAAGGTCGTGAAACAAATACGCGGGCAGAAGCTAGTTTATATTTGAAAGGTTATTAGTACCATCTGGCTAATATGATCGTTATATTTTAAATGTGCGCTGATTTATCGCCCGTAAAGTGTGTGATGCGCATGCGCACGTGGCGATAACAGCTGCTAAGCGAGAATAGGTTTTTATATAACAATATTCTTGGCGAAATTGGTTTGATAGCTGAAATGCAAGGGATTGAGGGTTTGATTCCCACCCTAGACCAAACCGCTTCAGATGGCATGGACATAGCGGAACGATTGTAATTTGATTACCCTTTAAAGTATCGAATTGAAAAATGATATTTCAGGAAATATCGCAGAATTCAAAATGTTTTGATTTTTTTTATTCTTATTCATTTATAAATTTAATAATGCTGGACAATTCACACAGCATTATGTTTGAGCATATTAACGTCACGTAAGCATTGTGTTTGACAGAGTTGGAGCAGATATACCGATATTCTTCTATATCAGTAAAATTATGAAAGCAACTGTGTAAATATCAACAAAATAATTCTTACTTTTCAACAAAAAACATTCTTCATTGGTATTATCCTTGACTTGTTGCGAAAATACCGAAACTGCTTATAGGCTATGTAATATTCCAAATTAGCTAATTCTCGATTCAATTTTAAATGATCAAATGCCCCTTGTCTCGATCGGAAAATATATGTTATAGTTGAATAAACGTTTTTGAATATTTAACGGTTCAAAACAATATATTTTTCTCTTCACCTGATAATTATAAATTATGAAGGAAGGATAGTTTTTACTCGTTTTTGTGCTTGTAGGTACTTCAAGTAGGTATATGAAAATGAAAAAAATATACACAAGTACATGTATATATTATAATTATGTGGTATTCATCTCATTTATAGTGTAATGGATATAATATATAATATATCCTCATAATATAATCATAATCATATATAATATATATATATATATAATTTATGTAAGTAATATATTTAAATAAAATAAGTTAATATTAGATTTTCTTTTTTGTTATGTAGGTAAATTTAGTATAAAGGAACTAACAGTTTGTTTTGTTTCATTGACTATTTAAGTAGGTATGTTAGCCCGCCATTTTACAGTTATACCTTTGTGGTTGACAGATAGAAAATGCCTTCGGCATTATGTCCACCAATTGTACCCTTATTTAAGTTTGTGTGCAATAAAGTATTAAAGTAAATAAAAATTATTTATTGACACAACAGACATGATATAAAAACTATTACATTATTTTAGTACTATGACTTAAATAATAATGTAGAACAAAATTAAACTAGGATTCCCCGTGTTATGGCGTACCAATGCCCTCCACCATACAATGCTTACAATAAATTCTTATGATAAACAATATTTATAACTAAATAATTTGGATACAAAATATAGAAGTTATACTCTCAGAAAACATCTCAGAATAAGGCAACGACGTTTAGAGCAATATTTAACGTTTAGTTTTTCTGAAAATCTTTTCATTTTTTAACTATATTTATAGAATTTAAGTAGGCCGCGCCCGCGCGCATCCTTCAGTTGCTCACCGCTGGTGTAACCTGGCCTTAAGTTCTTTTACATTTGAGTATTTACCTTGCTTTATCATGGACCGGTTCATCAGATAAATCCAACCTCACGTTTTAATTTAGTAACTACCTTGAGGTATCTTGAGGGAAGGCCGACGGGATGTTGATACACGGAAAGACGCTGCCGCCCATCTTCCGGAGGTATCCCTTAGCAGGTTCTCACTGCATCCACGGGCATGAAAGGAGGGGTAACATTCTACTGCCGGCACCCCACGGCAGGCTGTGCAGTTCGGATGTAACAAAGTTAAAAAAACAGACGGCTTAAGAATTCCTCGGTCTTTCCCAAGTCGGTTAAAAATAGTTCGAATGATCCATCTACTCCGTATGTCACCAGAATAACGAACGGTAGGTACGACCGGCGAATCGCCAAAAATACTAGCGCGATTGAAACGTTGCCAAATTCTGGAAAGTATTAGGATTGCAGTGTCTGGGACGCGAACCGGCTGTTACTGGATTTATCCAGTTTGGCGGGAGGGTCATGTGATACACACACATCACTCAGTCACTTATTTATGGACAGCGACGGAGGAAAAATATCTATGTCATATACAAGGTGTCCCAAGAAATAGTGATATAATAAAGCTGGGAGGTAGAAAACCTCGATGCTATCCGTATCACCCCATGTATGTTCAATCATCACCCATCAGATGGGCCTTCGGCTTGTCTCCTCACTTACTCCAGATGTTCGTCACGTCTTAGATCTTAGAAGATCTTAGTCATTTTTAAACTTTCGCGATCACAACACATGGGATTATCGGGTATTTATCGTGTAATTACCTTTATTTTATTCCCGACGTTTCGACCGGATTGCGCCTGGTCACCCGATAATCCCATATTTTATGTATAGATCTTATTTGAAAACTGTATTTCTGTGTATACATTTTCACTAATTCGTTCCATCATTCTCTCATTCCAGGTCACAAGGGGCACATGGCCTTCGTGCAGCGCATCGAGGAAGGTGACGGCGACCCGGTCTACGAGACCGTGGGTCTGGTCACTTTGGAAGACGTCATCGAGGAGATGATCCAGGCGGAGATTGTGGACGAGACTGATGTCTTCAGTGAGTGCTTACTTCAATATTTGTCATCATTTCAGCCGTAGGACTGCCACGAGAATACACTAGCCGGGGTCGTCGTCCGAGGAGGAGTAGTCAGTCCGCCGCTGCAGGACTGCACGATACGAACAAGCTGATATACTCCTGTTATGCTATGACTGCCTGGTACATTTACAGAAAAATACCAGGCAATCATAACAAAGTAGGAGCAGTGCTCCGAGGGGTCAGCTTAGGCCATGGATCTTCAAGTAATGATCATGGGAAGTTGTTGCCATAATTACAACGCGAAGCAGGCGAATTGGCGGGCGCAGCACGACGTGTTGATACACGGACGCTGCTGCTCATCTTTCGGAGGTGTCCCTTGGATTCTTACTGCATTCTCGGGCAAGAGAGGCGCGGCAACTTTCTACTGCCGGCACCCCACGGCATTTTTGGGGTTCCGGACCGAAATGGTAAAAAGGAACCGTTATGGTTTGACTTTGTCTGTCACAGATGGATATCTTGAGAACTGCTGATGCTATCGACTTGGAGTTTGTAATGGTTTTAGATAACGCTTATCCGCTCGTTTGGTTATGAATTGACGTACTGACAAGCTTCATTCAAACCCTTTCCGGAGAGTATAAATACACAATACGTTCCATTGTAAAAACCGAGCCAGTTTCCACTTAGCGCCGACGCGGAGCACACGCCGTATTTCGCGCCAAAACGCAAACCAAATGAGGTGCATAATCGGCGCGGCGCGAAACCAAACGAGCGTTTACGAATTAAACCTATGTCTATGTCTAAAAAATGGTAATTACAGGTGACAACCGCACCAAGAAGCGTCTGATGCGCCCGCAGAACAGGGCTCAGGATCTGGCGGCCTTCGCGTCGCATCACGACCGGCAGCGCGTGCACGTGTCGCCGCAAATGTCGCTTGCCACGCTACAGTTCCTCAGCACTAGTAAGTGACCAGTGCAGCCGCAATGAGTGACCAGTGATGGCGCAATGAGTGACCAGTGCAGCACAACAAGCGCTTGATGCGTCCCCAGAACAGGGCTCAGGGGGCCAATTCTCGTAAATCGTGATTCTCTCATCTCACTTCTCAGTGTCTACTTCGAACTTATCGTATCAGTGTAAATATCTACTATCATCTCGAGTTCGCTCTTTACACGAATCGATGCATCACAATCGGTTAGCAGTAGACATTTATGTATCGTGAAATTACGAGAATACGAAAGCACATTTCAATAGAAATTTTGTCGTTTTGTGTGTAATTAATCGATTGTGAGCGTTTATCACTTAGATCACGATGCACGAGAATTTCACCCCAGAACCTGGCGGCCTTTGCGTCGCATCACGACCGCTAGCACGTATAATACGTGTCGCCGTAAATGTCGCTAGCGACGCTACAGTTCCTAAGCACTAGTTAATAAGTAATAAGTGTGGCCGCATCTGTGACCAGTGCAGCACAAAAAGTGTCTGATGCGTGTCCAGAACAAGGCTCAAGACCTGGTGGCCTTCACGTCGCTTCACGACCGGCAGCGCATGCAACGTATTTTGCATATAACTTTTCTTTCTTTCCTTAACACTTTGACTATTTATCGAAACCCACACGTGTCTAATTCCAGGTGTGGCCGCGTTCAAAGCGGACCAGATATCGGAGTCGGTGCTGCGTCGCCTGCTGCAGCAGGATGTAGTGCATCACATCAAGCTGCGCGGAGACGAGGACAAGAACGACCCTAAGCGGTTCGTCTTCACGGAAGGAAAGGCGGTAAGAAATTCCATAGAGATGCAGGATGCAGGCCTTATAGGATAGGATATATTTTCGTCTTAACGGAAGGACGTAAATCAAATTCTATATTATAGTCTTAACGCAGGCAACTAGTCTAATAATTTCGGTGAGTAGGGTATCACATACAGGATGGTATATTGTCTTTTTTAAACTTTCGCGATCACAACACATTATTAACATACATATAACCGGGTATTTATCGCGTAAACTACCTTTATTATTTCCCGACGTTTCGCTTGGATTGCACCAAGCGCAATTGCACCAAGTCTTCCCGGGACCATGCTTCGTGCAATCCAAGCGAAACGTCGGGAAATAATAAAGGTAATTTACGCGATAAATACCCGGTTATATGTATGTTAATAACAGGATGGTATAATCCCCAATGCATCATCAATGACTGACAAATGTAGCAGCAACGAGTGACCAGTGTAGCTGCAATGCTTGACCAGTACAGCTGCAATAAGTAGCCAGTGCATGCGGAATTATGTTGCTCGTATTGAGCGCTAACATACTTGTAATAAGCATCCAAAAAGCGGACTAAGGTGTAGAAAGCAGCGTACATGAATTAACTAAGTTTGACGCAAGAAGTAATGCGCGTAACTTATCCCCAGCGGTCGGCGCAGACGATGCAGCAACGGACGGCTGGCAGGCGATTTATATACTTGTAAAGGGAGACCTACAGCTTATACAAAAGCAGAACATAAATAAAGTTAATTTCTTACCCAAGCTACAGATAGTTCCTATACACTAGTTAGACGAAACATAACATAATTTAAATAAACAACAGACAAGCCTATCCTTCACGCTACGCTAATGCAGTCATTACTGATTGATAACAAAGATAAGAAAAAAAATAAAAGTATGTCTTTACACACACATACACTTTCAATGTCGATACACGTATAAAAGTGTTCCATGCTTATACATTTACTACTGAAGAGCTCAGAGCAGATTTACCCGTGTCGTCCCTTTGGTCAGAATCACCCCCTTTCAGGACCGAGTGAGGCCTTTCCATCTATTCATCATCATCATTCCAGCCGTAAAAAGTCCACTACTGAACAGGCCTCCCTCATGGATCTCCATGAGCGGTAGTTGCCGTACTCTACAATGAATCTGTTCGCTTCCCTGTTTTAAGCACTGTAATAAGAAGCGATTAGAAAACACAGTTTTTTATTTTTATTTAACCTATGTTGTCCCACTGCTGGGCAAAGGTCTCCCCTAAAGTTTTCCAGCCATCTCGATCCTTTGCAGACTCCCACCATCCTCTGTCAAAGGTAACAAGTTCATCCCGCCAACGCTTCCTCGGTCGACCCTGACACCGCGTTCCCTCATCAGGGAGCAGGTGTTACACTCTGAGCCCATTTCTCTGCTGGCATTCGGCTCACGTGGCCCGCCCAGTCCCACTTCGTTCTTTTTAATAGTTAGTTTTTTTAGTTGTTTCGGAGTTGGAGCAAATTTAATTCCAAGCTTTTTTGTCTTCTAGATAATCAGATACTTTACAGAGGAAAGAACACATATAATTATACACCATGCATAGTATTAGTCGATATAATAATATTTATTAATGTATTTGTATCCCTTCCAGGTGGACTACTTCGTGCTGATACTGGAAGGTCGCGTGGAGGTGACGGTGGGTCGCGAGAACCTCGTCTTCGAGGCCGGGCCCTTCACCTACTTCGGAGTACAAGCGCTCACGCAGAACGTCGGAGTCGGTGAGTGATGTCATCACCTCAGCCATATGAAGTCACTTAGAGGCATAGGCTTCTCCCGCAGATCTCCAAGTACTGATCATGAGGGGATGGTTGCCATACTCGCCACACTTGGCGGGCGGGTTGGCGAGCGCAGTATGGGATGCTGATACACGGAAGAAGCTACCCATCTTCCGGAGGTATCCCGTAGCAGGCTCTTACTGCATCCACGGGCATAGCTAGAATATACTTTATTGTACACCATAACGAACAGGAAAAGAAACAGAAATAAACACAATTTACAAAAAGCGGTACAATAGGCGGCCTCATCCCTAAAAGCGATCTCTACCAGGCAACCTTTGGATGGACACGAATCTATATATATAAAATTCAAAGTCCTGGCTGACTCACTGACTGACTGACTGATATATCAACGCACAACCTAAACCACTGGACCTAAAGATTTGAAATTTGGCATAAATATACCTTGAGTATCCTAGAGGTGCACTAAGAAGGGATTTTTCGAAATTCCCACGATAAAGGGAATAAATGGCATTTATATTTTCCAATCAAAGTGGCTCTGCGTGAAAAAGTGAATTTTACGTTTTATGACTTCCACGCGGACGAAGTCGCGGGCAAAAGCTAGTAGTTGAATATGACAGGACGGTGGCGTACCTAGAAGCCCACGGCGTGAGAGGAGGGGTGACATTCTACAGCCGGTAGGTACCCCACGGCAACACATACATATGTACATACATATAATCACGCCTTTTTCCCGTAGGGGTAGGCAGAGACCACTTCTTTCCACTTGCTACGATCCTTACATACTTGTTTCGCTTCGACACCCCACGGCAACAGGCTATATTTAATCCCAGTATTCCCACGGGAACGGGAACTACGCGGGTGAAACGGAGTGCGGCTAGTAACTGAGAGTTTCGTTCGCAGCGGAGGCGCAGGCGCCCTCGACCCTGGGCTCTCTGCAGCACCTGAACATGGACTCCATGCTGGGTCACACCTTCGTGCCAGACTACTCCGTAAAGGCCACCGCTGAGCTTCACTACCTGGCCATCAAACGGTGAGGATACACAACGAATATGACTAACTAATTTATCCTATGTTGTGCTTTATTCATCATTTCAGCCATAAAACGTCCACTGAGTTGCCATACTGCAGGGCTAGCATGGGCTGGGGATAAAACTTTTGTCCACCGGTTATTTCCACTGACAAGGGATAAAATTATTTTATCCACCTGCCAAAGCACGGCAACAGGGGGAAAGAGAATTATATCACTTTTTGACATTAGACGTGGACAAGCGTTTCCCCTGGTTTGTTCACCGTGAATAGTTTATCCACCCATGTCGCCATGCTCGGAGAGTGGACAAAATTGACAGAGGGGAATAGTATTTTGTCCTCTCCCCGTGGATAAAATATCTCCGGCCATGCTAGCCCAGCAGGCAAACCAGGGGAAACGCTTGTCCCCGAAATTATAGGCGGAGGGTGAGTATCCACGTCTAATGTCAAAAAGTGATATAATTCTCTTTTCCCCTGTTGCCGTGCTTTGGCAGGTGGATAAAATAATTTTATCCCTTGTCAGTGGAAATAACCGGTGGACAAAAGTTTTATCCCCAGCCCATGCTAGCCCTGCTGATACAGATAAACTGAGATACAGTGTACGTTTTTGGGGTAATAGCTACTTGTATAATATAAATCGGGCTTTCGTCATACAAAAACGAGCCATTCGCACTATAGTTTGCATCCCTCCGTGGGAATCATGTAAAGATTATTTCAGAAAGCTAGAAATTCTTACAATACCCAGCTTATATATTATATTAGTTGTCCTGGTGGACATTGTACGAAACCCTCTCAAATACGAAACTGCTGAGAAGAGAACAAAAAGACTCATGACACGAAGAAAAGACCTAGACCACGAGGTTTACCCCAGGCTGAATGTAGCAAGGCATGGCAAAGAAAAATACTCACCACGCTTGGCAGGCGGGTTGGTGAGCGCAGTATGGGATGTTGATACACGGATAGACGCTGCTGCCCATCTTCCGGAGGTATCCCTTAGCAGGCTCTTACTGCATCCATGGGCATGAGAGGAGGGGTATCATTCTACTGCCGGCACCCCACGGCGGTACTTCAATTTTTTATTGTTTTATGTTGAAAAAACAACCGTCCCCCCCCCCCCCCCCCCTTTATCTCCGAAGTTTGCAGAGATAAACCCGTGATACTTTTATGAATAGAAGTGTGTGTAAACTTTATAGGAAAATTATAGCGAACTCTCTAATTTGCGTAGTTTTTTAGACAAGGTGGGTGGAAACACATAGCACTGAATGAGGTGGCTGGGCAATGTAAAATTTCTTTAGTTCTGGCCTACCTAACTATCGTTCGCTCATTCCTATACGATAGTTGATCGTTGATGAAAGTTTGTACCCGTACCGAATTATATTTATTATTGGTAATTGGTAAATTAGGTAATAATAATATAAAAAAATACCAACAATTAAATGATTTCTTGTTGAATTGAATCTTGGTTGAAGTCGGATTTCGGGTAATCTGGTACATACCTACATTTGTTTGAGATTGGTGTCTTCTTAGATGAACAAAACTCGTATGTAGTTATCCAAATAAAATGGATTACGCTACTTGTTAGGGTTCCGTCCGGACCAAAATTATTAAATATAAATAATAATAAATATAACGAACCCTCTTATTTGCATAGTTTTTTAGAAATCATCGAAAGTGTAAAAAATCTACATAAGTTCCGCTATCAGACAATTAGGTGGCGCTGTCAAGGTTCTCTCAACAAATATGAACCGCCTTTATCACATAATTATATTGTATGATGGCACGGAACCCTCGGTGCGCGAGTCCGATTCGCGCCCGGTTTTATTTTATAATTAAATACTAACTAACACTATTTTTTAACTAGTCTATCTGGTTTGGCCTTTGGCGGTAAAAGGCTCCTCCTAGTTTTATCCATTTGCTTCTATCCTTGGCTGTTCTGGAGAACGTATTTCCGGCAATTTCTTTGATATCATCACACCATCTCTTTGTTGGTCGTTCTGTCCAACTGTGTGTTGGTCTTATTTTGTGTTGTGTCCAGTTAGTGGCAGTGAGAGTCTTGTCTCTGTAAGTGGCCCTCCCATTGCCATTTTGGCTCTGGAATTTTTTGATAAACATTTTTTGCTTTGGACTTCTTTCATAAAGTTAAATTTTTTATTCGATCTCTGAATTTTACTCACATAAGGCTTCTCTCCATTCCTCTTTGGCACTCTTAACCTTGGAAAAATAGCTTATTTATTTATAAGACCAACATTTTTACATAGAGTTAAAAGTAAGCAAATAATACATATAAAATAGTATTTCCCAATTACAGGTATTTCTAGTTAAACTGTAAAGATAACGACATTGAATTGAATTGTACTCGTAAATGTAGATTAAGTATTTGAATTAAAGAGGACATAATGGAAATCTCAAAGTGCTATGATTTAACATAAAACAAGTACTTATATGAATTAGGCCATCTTAATAGTAGGTATAGGTTGTTTCTTAGGCATTTAATTAAGAAGTTTTTTTCGTGTTTTTAGATATACTAAGTGTTTTTTGTTTTGTTAATTAGTCAGAGCGACATAATCACTTTGTGACTAAGCTTTTTAAATAAAGAAAAAAAAATACTTATATTAAATGAGGCGTTTTCATTAAAAAGTAAAAACTTCAAAAATAGTTCCCTCGAAACTTATAGATGGCGTTAGTTTTATTTGTCTTGTCTTCTTATTTTATGGCTTTTTGTGTTTAATTTTACACAATTCCGCCAGTGTCAAGTTAATTTATAAATTCTTATGTTATTTTGCTGGCCATGTAGGCGGCCATTTTCTAATGTTCCTAGTTTTATCTTACTGGTAGGAAACACAATTTGACAATGACGGCAATTGTGAATAACCACAAACTTGCTTTCTCCGCTTGCCAGCTCCATCTGTTAAGTTTAGTAGAAAATATTTTTTTCTTTTTCACTGAAAACGTCTCATTATAATAATGTTTTCTTACAGCTCTTTGTACCTGGCGGCCAAGCGCGCCACGCTGATGGAGAAGGGAGCCCTGACCAAAGGCGGCACCAACGAGCAGATCGAGCCCGAGGTCGACAAGGTACCCACCACGTCTTGTCTTGTCTTTTTGTTTTATGGCTTATTGTGTTTGGTTTTACACAAATCCGCCAGTGTCAAGTTAATTGACGAGCTCTGTGGCGCAGCGGGCGAAGGTCCGCCTGCGACGCAAGGGGTTGCGGGTTCGATTCCCGCCTCGGGACAAATGTCTGTACGATCTGCAGATATTTGTTCAGGGTGTTCTGGGTGTTTTTCTATACATAATAAAAATATCTATCTATGTAGTATAATGTATTAAGTATATCAGTCATCGTACCCATAACACAAGCTCTGCTTAGCTTGGGGCTAGATGATGCTGTGTGATTAGTCCAGCATTATTTATTTATTATTTATTTAAAAGGTCCTGTCATATGGGACTAAAATAGCGACTGTGGTAAAAATGTTTTACAACTGCCAGGCGGAGTCCTGTGACGGCTCAATTTTTTTGTTACATAATGTGTGTTTGACGTTGGTGTATTGTTTGACAGCTGCTGCGCGAGGGAGACGGCAAGATGGATGATATCAAGGAGCAAGATTTGCCCAAACAGGTAAATAGTCAATTTCACTTGATATAAAAGTTTTAAGCTAACTAGCTTGTGCCCGCCGCTTCGCATGCGTTGTACCCGGATAAATAGTAGTCTATTTGTTATTCCTGGTCTCTACATCTATATGTGTGGAAGCACAATCCGTTAAGTAGTTTTTGCGTGAAGAGGTAACAAACCTCCAAACAAACTTTTGGCTTTACAATATTAGTGGGATAATAATAAAAAACAAGAAAAATATTATTTACAATACAAACAATTTATGTATAAAGAAAACATTATTGCACATTTTAGTCTGTACTTATATTTTTATTTCGTTTAGGTACTTTATTGTACCTCTGCGAGATCTCTTAACGAAGGTCAATCAATTCCTCAAGAATGAGCCTACCTGATGCTTGGTTTACCTTTATCGTGCAAACAGCTGTTCAGGTCAATAAATTTAAGGTCTTTTGTTGAACTGAACTAAAGTTACCGACTGAAAAGTCGGACAATTAGACAACTAATGTTTTTTCTTGACAAAGATTTCACCCCCTTTTGGGTCAGTACACAGGCATAGTGTAAGCCATCATTTAAAATAAATTCAGTAATCCATGTATTCACTATGTCTGCTGATGAATAAACTGGTATCGCTGCTGCTTCTGTCTTTCATTCAACAATACATAGAGTTGTGATGGTCCAGTAGATTATAGCTGCCCGGACTTTCTATTCGAAGGTAGCAGGATGTATGTTTCTATGATAAAATACTCCATACAACTTTTAAAAATATGATTGTATCTTTTTCCACGCCGCTTTTAAAGTCTCCGGAAGTACCGAAAGGTCGCAGCTAAACTGGTGTGTATCTAACATAGTTAATCTTTTACAAGTTAATCGTTTTAAACTTAAACCTGACTACGAAAGAATATGATTTTTAGAAAAAAAATGTGTAAAACCATAGTTCTTTGTATTTTTGAATTTTTTTTCTTATCTTTTTACAAGTTGTTGCACATTTTTTTAATACTAATTTTAAAAGTTTGATTGTCATTACATGCCCAGCCTAGTGTGGGAATCACTATTTTTTTTTGTAAACCTCTACTTATAAAATGCTACTATTTGTATACTTGTGTGAACCTTGTGAAACAAAAACAATGAGAAAACGAGTCTCGGAAATTTTGCAGATTTTTTATAATCATATCTCGAAACAGACTAATAACGAAAAAGAGCTCATGTAATAAGCACGATAGAGTACAAATCATAAAGTTGCAACTTTATTGTTTCTAATTTCTTAAGTCAGTAGGGGCGGAGCCTAGGGCGGCAGATTTTAGGGGGCGGCAAATTGAGACCATTTCTTTTTTTAGTTTAAGAAAAAAAAACAATGAGAAAACGAGATTAAAGATCGCTCGGCAAAAGTAGAAGGGGTATGCGCAGTATTCAAAAGGTCTATTTGGTGATGTGCGGAGTGAGGGGGGCGGGTGTGCGCTGACGGCGTCGCGTCATTGGTAGATCAGTCGCTCTCAAGGTCACCTCCTGCGTTGCGTTCACTCGATTCGTGCGCGATTGGACACTTGCGCCGATTGCCCCCACTAGATTCATCGAGCGATCTTAAACCACTGCGCCACCTGTAATAAGCACGATAGTACAAATCATAAAGTTGCAACTTTATTGTTTCTAATTTCTTAAGTCAGTAGGGGCGGCAAATATGTAATAGCCTAATGGCGGAAAAATTGTGTATCCGCCACTGAAGTGGGTGTTTGCTAAAATGAACCATTCATTCTCCCCAGATAACACTGCCAGCGTCTGCGAGCCCCGTCACCCACGCCACGTTCCAGCGCCACAACGGCCCCGTGGGCCCCGCGGGCCCCGAGCCGGCCGAGACGGAGGCTCTGCTGAAGAAGTGACCGCATCGCACTACGCCGACGATATAACTTAATAACTAGACGAAATTGGTTTTTTTTTATCCGTATATCTCGGTGCTAACCTTAAACATGCATGGTTTTACTTAAGACAGGCTGAATTGCGTTTGCCGAGGCAGAATACCTTCCTAAATAAGTGTATACGAAGATTTAAATCGTTTACTTATTTATTTATTTACTTTAATTATAACGGTACAACACCAATTACAATAATTAAAGAAAAAAACAAAAATGAACACAATTAAAAGGAAAATAATAATCATAATTTTCATAATAATAATATTAATAAAAAAAATACATATAACAATTGAAAAAAAAAACGTAATCATCCTTCCTTCTGACAGAAACACAAACACTCTGACAATATATCCAGCCATTCATCCGCAAACAAATCACATTCAGGTTAAGTTGTATAAATGAGGGTAGTCGTGGATTCTGCCATCAATTCGCGGCGGTAGCTCCCAGCACATCAGTCCTCCCGCGACCAAGAACGTTGAAATGTGTTCGAAACGTCGGGAAAATAATAAAAAAGGTACGCGATAAAATCCTGTAATTTTAAAACTAAAAAAAGTTGTATAAAGTATTTTATTGTGGAACAAAAACACACTGCAAATGCTTCGTAACTGAATAGCAGTGTCAGCGCCCGGCTACTAAACCAATCTCAATTTTAGATAATGGTACCTACAATTACTAATAATTTTAGTTAATAATTTCCTTATACGCCTCTTCCGTAATGAGACCGCGCCTTAGATTTCTCAATTATTGGAGATTTGTGTCCACTCCCTTCAATATAAATTACTATTAACTCAGTCAAAAAACCAACCCTTAAGGTCCAAATAGTCGCGGAGGCAAAGTCGTCAGTGGGCGCGGCCTAAATGTATGCTATCTCACCTGACATAGTATGTGTACCCGCGCGCTAGAATGAAATGCACAATGATTAATTCCTAAAACGACCGTGCAAAAATATGTGAACAGACTTTTAGCACAAGGGATATTATAGAAAAACTTGAGCGTAATCTTTTCAAAATAACATTTATTTCAAACGTTTGAATAATTAAACTATGTCGGAACGGCGTTAATTTTTGAGTTTTCTTTCTCCGTATATTATTTAGTTTCGTCCAAAGTTGGGCTAAAATCAGTGTTGAAATACGAAAGTTTAGAAGCTTGTATTTTTGAAATAAATACTTTTATTACGGTTCGGGGTGTATACAAACATAGATTATGACGAGATAAATTAATTGATATAATCCTTAGTGTTGGATGGTTAACGTCAAACAGTGGAGTAGTTATCCTTCCACGTTTCTATGGAAAGATGAGCGACTCGTTCAGCCTTAAGAAGCAATTTAATTTGAAAGTGGCCGGAGTAGAGTGGTAATTAATTATTTTCATCGGCAAACGCACTACAGTTGAACTTGCATTTGCGTAACAGTTTAGTTTAGTAGGTATTTAGATAATTTAAAACATATGTGAACGTTACTTTGTTATTTATCATCACAGTTTATATTTTAATTTTGACATTTAATGTTAATTTATATAAAAGCATTTATAATACCATTTTATTTGACAAGCTTAAAGTATTAAAAGTTTGACAGCTAACTCTACAACCGCGGCGCTATGTTGGATTTTTGACACATAAACTATCTTGATACTTCTATGTTAATCGAGGGAACAACGAACAAACATAGTAAAAATGCAATAATGTTTAACTAACTTTAAGAAACTACCCCATATTCTTACATATTTACTCGATAATTTCCACTGTCACTTCAAATCTTCTTCAAGTTTTGCATTAAGATCGTTGTTGCCAACTGCAGTAAGTAACCTATGAGGCGATTACATTAAAAAGTAAAAACTTTAATCATTATTTAATTTGTCAACAAAAAAAGACCGACTTCAATGAGATAAATTGTATTGCTTTAAAATACATAATTAATGACTTATATGGTTTTCTCAAGGATCCCATTGTCAGAACTGGACCAAATTAAAATGGGACCACCTCGGAAGTGCGAGGTGCTCTTTCGAATAAAAAAAGAATTTTGAAAATCGCTCCACAATTGACGGAGAAATCGGTGAAAATACATAAAAAAAAATACTCATACAGTCGAACATAGAACCTCTTCCTTTTTTGACGTCGACTAAAAATAGTTTCCTCGAACATCAAAGATGGCGTTAGTTTACTTCTTCTTCTTTAATGGCTTTTGTGAGTATCCTATGTAGGGTTTCTTTTATAGTTTTCCTGCATCATCATGGGTTTGCCATTTCCCTTTTGGTCACTCGCAAGTGTCTGCCCCTGCGGCTAGGTGGTCAGCGCGGACTTAGGGTTGGACAGAGGGGCTTTAGTTTTCTTTCACTGGTAGAAAACACAATTTGACAATGACAGCAATTAGTGATTAAATAACATACTTGCTTTCTCCGCTTGTCAGGTCCATCTGTTACGTTTAGAAGAAAACACATTGTATTTTTACTGAAAACGGTTCAATAAATTGTTACTAGAACTATATCGCAACAATTGCGACAAAGTTAGTTACTAACTTTGTTTGTTAGATGTTTGGAACTTGACAAAATTTCCTCCAACTAACATCTACCTATCAAATCAAGGAAATTATCGAGTATTATTAAGAATACGGATTAAAACTTCTGCCGCTCCATGTTTTATTATATGCGTACTTAAGTAGATATTTATTATTTGTATCTGAGATATTCTTAAGGTACTCAAGGTACTTAATTATAATAGATCTAAATATGAAGTTGACTAAGCTGAGAGGATGGTATAGGTGCTGGGCAAGCCTAATCTATATGACAATGTCCCAGGCACTGCGGCGTCCCGTACAGCATGATTACCAGTTGCTGACGCTGTATAAATCATCTATAATCGATGCAAAAGGCCTTACTATACTGTATTATGAAGTAATTGCAGGTATAAACATAATACTTAATACATGGTCATCGCAACCTAACACTCGGCGTCATCTAGCCCGAAGCTAAGCTTGTTGACTAGAAATACCCATTGTAACAAAGATTTAAATCGTCAGATACGCCACTATCGTAATGACACCGCACAATTTTCTTTCCACACGAAATTGAGCTGGAATCAGTGTAGGTCGCGCGGTGGTTTAAGATCGCTCGATGAATCTAGTGGGGGCAATCGGTGCATGTGTACAATCGCGCACGAATCGAGACGCGTGCACGCAACGCGGGAGGCGACCTTGAGACCTTGAGAGCGACTGATCTACCAATGCCGTGACGCCGTCAGCGCACACCCGCTCCCCTCGCCCCGCACATCACCAAATAGACCTTAGAATTGAATACTGCGCATACCCCTTCTACTTTTGCCGAGCGATCTTTAACTATCGCGCGACCTGTACCTACCTCTAGGCACAGTGTTAGCCGGTGGTTTCTGTTATTTTTTCACGAAAGTTCGTGCAACGTGATTGCACAGTAAATGGTAACAATGACAGTTCGGTTTACTGGCAAAACCAGTGTTAACACACATATAAAGACAGTGTCACTCTTTTTGGTGTCAGGGCACATCTAACAATATAAATGTTTGATATGTAACCAGTAATTTTTCTATAGGCCTTTATTATACAAAGTTTAAACTTTACACTATTGACTCTGACATTGATGCTGGTTCTGTAACCGCACGAACCAACTAAGCTAATGAGGAGTTTCCGTAAAAAGGAAAAAATACGCCAAGTGCGTGTCCGGCCACGCGCTGTGTGTGGTTCCGTGGTATTACTGTGACAGCTGACAGTTGAAATTTTCACAGATGATGTATTTCTGTTGCCGCTATGATAAAATTTGAGTGTCATTTTTCATCTCAAATTAATAGCTTTGTAAGAAGCTGTTGCCGCTATAACAACAAATACTAAAAACCGAATAAAATGAATATTTAAGAGGGGCTCCCATACAACAAACGTAATTGAAACTATTGGAAATTAAACTAGCTGCACCCCGCAGTTTCACCCGCGTAGTTCCCATTCCCGTGGGAATTTCGAAAAATCCCTCCTTAGTGCACCTCTAGAATACTCAAGGTATACATATGTACATATGTGTGCCAAATTTCAGGTCTCTAGGTCCAGTGGTTTAGGCTGTGCATTGTCTGTCTGTCACTCAGTCAGTAACTGAAGAGTTTTATATATATTATTATTCTTTTAAAAAAGAAATTAAGGGGGCTCCCATACAAAAATCGTGATTTCAATGCCGTTTTTTGCTTGATAATAATAACGGTAACAGGTAGACACTTGAAATATTCACAGACTAATGGTACGGAACCATTCGTGCGCGAGTCGACTCACACTTGGCCGATTTTTATTATGAAAACGCCCCGTTACATTTGTTGCGAACTATCATAGATTGTAACCCAAGAAATGTATTGTCAGATTATAGATAGTAAAAAAATTCAATGCAGTTTGTGTGAACAAAATAAATGTACATTTTAGTACTTATAAGATGTTCGAGTGCCTTATTAACCTAAATGGTGCTAAATACTACTACTATAGAAAATCATGTTATTACTGTTTGGAATCCGATTTTTAGATTAACTATACAACCTGAATGACGTATGTATTGAGGTATCTTTGTGTACGGTTCTTACTTTGATTATAATATCTGTCACTAATCAAAGGTTTGAGTGTACCTAGTACCTACATACTCAAACCTTTGATTATTGACAGATTATATTTAAATGAAATATATGAATTGAGCTTCCCGACAAATTGTTTTATTTAAAAGAATAATAAACGAATCTAATAACTAGCTGACCCTCGCGGTTTCACCCGCATTAAGACAACGTTAATTGGGAAGGATCATGATTGTAGCAGTCTGTGTGTAGGTTTATTTGCGGTTCCGTATTTTGATAAATAAAGTGTCAACAGAGACGTTTATATGTCTAGGCTACATTTCAACCAAAGTCATTTCATCTCCTAGGTATATATTTCAACTCATGCTTTTGAGATATGCTGCGCTCGGAAAAAATGGCCGCCAACATGGCTAGCCATATAACTTACGAATTGATAAAATAACTTGACACTGGCGGAATTGTGTTAAACCAAACACAAAAAGCCATAAAATCAAAAGACAAGAGATATGCTGCAGCACGTATTTAATTATTTTGTTTCCCAAAGTTCGTACATATCATCTCAGTCGTAGGAATGCTGTCCACGTTCACTGCTGGGCATAGGCTTCCCTCCCTCAAGGATCGCTTTTTAATTTTATTTAGATTTAAATTTGTAAGCGGTAGTAAACTGTTTAGTCGCTAAATTGTGCACGCTGTGGCAACCTGTAATTGAGGAAACACACAGTCAACAATATTTTTAGAACCTATTAATAACTCATGTTATGTGATTTTCTTGTTGGATGCCCTTTAATAAATAAATCTCCAAGATAATGAAGGTTGAAATTATATTGATATACTCTCCACGCTTGGCAGGCGGGTTAGCAGACCGCAGACCGGGATGTTAATATACTTAAAGACGCTGCTGCCCATCTTCCGGAGGTAATCTTTAACAGATTATTACTACATCCACGGGCAAGAGAGGAGAGGCAACATTCTACTGCCGGCACGGCAGGGGATGATTTAAGAAAAATGTTGAAACACTTGTTTTAATTTTTTATTTGACAATTTTAGTACCAATTTTTAAAGATCTCAAGTAAACAATTATGTTTCTCATACAAAGTTTCCTCCCCTATATTTTTACCTTTTACCAAAGGGAAGGGGTGATTTTTGAGATATTCTGAAATACGTTTGATTATTTTTATGTCCCAATATTTATGCAAAATTTCTTGTAAATCAAGTAAAAACTATGATTTACAAACCTTACAAACTTTCATCCCCTAAAAATCCCCCCCTGAGTGCAGGGGGTGATTTTTGAGAAACGCTGAAACCTGTGTTTTATAGTTTCGCTATCTATTTTCGTGAAATGATTATTATTAGGAACTATTTGTGGGAAAGATTGCCAGTCTTTTTGTGGGATTTGGTCCAAATTGTGCCCAGATTTGAGAATACCTGCGATGGATTCCTTGGATCAATTGATAACTTTTGTCCTGTGAGGTCCTGGGGTTTCTTCAGAAAATCACTTTGAAAACAAGCTTCTTAGGGCAACTCACCCTCTACTACTAGTAATCTACTCGTATCTACTAGAGATTATTCTAATTATATTATCTAGCGGAAACTCGATGAGTATACATACGTCTTAGGAAATGCAGTGCAATAAAACATGTAGTCATTGAGCAGATCTCATGATGGAGTCAGGAGATGATGAGTGGAACTCCTTAGCGAAAAACAGTGTACCCACCGTTTTTAGGCTCAAATGACTCGTTTTGAAGATTCCAATAAAATGCGGTGTGATGACGAAGAGTTTTGTAGGTATATAAGTTTACCTCTCACGCTAGGACTCAAAAGTAGTTTTGGACGATTCGATACATCGAACTTCAAAACAAGCATGCACAGCACATCACCATGTTCCAGTTTACCCCGGCGGGAATCGAACGCGCAACCTCCTACATCGGCCCGCATCAATCATCATGGAGATCGTCTGATATTGAAACCGTCTGATCTGGATATTTAAATGGTCAACTCCATCCATCTATTTATTCCACCCAAGTCTTGATACTCTATACTGCTCTCGCCATACAGCTGCCAAACGTGACAAATAGGGTTACAACCCCCTCAAAAAACCAGGCCCCGAGTGCAACCCCGCTAATCCTGGCTACGGTAGCAGGCACGATAAAGATGGGGCTAGGGGTGCTAAAAACGCCCAGCTACTAACCCATACGACAACAACTGGCCCTGGTAACACACAACGTCCATCATCCATCCAACAGCAGATATTCGTACCTTTTAAACAGCTCGTATTAAAGATACGATAGAGCTGAACAAAAACTCCCCAAAGCGTTCGCGAGAGGTACTTATGCCTATTGGGCAGAGCCAGATGCTAAACTAAAGAGGGAAGATGGCAATATACCAACAAGTTCATCAGAAGTGTTAGGGGAAGTCGAAAGGTTCTTTGGAAAGCTCTACGATTCGGTCACTCAACCTGTTTGCAGTGCGGCTGACACCCGAGAGCCAAACTGACCCGACATAATACCGAGGATATCCCAGACGACAGGCTCTTAAGCTATTTTAGCGCTATCCCGATCTATCAGAATGCCATCTATGCGATCTAGGCGCGAGGTGAGGGCGCCATCACGTCAGAGCTTCTGAGCTTCTAGTCCTTTCGAAACTCTTCAACTCCGTCTTACTCGACTTGTTTTCAGGTACTACGCTAAAAGCACAGGAGCATTGTGGTACTGTTCTTTAAGAAAGGTAACAACAACACTTTGCTTAAATACTACAGACTGATCTCGCTTTTGAGTCATGTTTAAAAGCTGTATTCAAGGATCATCGTGAATAGTCTCGATCGCAAGTTTAATAACTTCCAGCCACCCGAAAAGGCCGGTTTCCGAAGTTCGAAGAATATTCCCTTTTATAAGAGAAGTAAACCATTATTTTGCAGAAATTTTCGTAGCCTAACTTATGTCTATACCATAAGCAGTGAAAGTCCCGTCAAAATAGCTCCAACCGTTTCAGAGCTTAGCATTACCAGACCGACAGTTCAATAAATTAGGCCAGGTGCGTGTCTAGCCACGCGCTACGTAGGGTTCCGTAGTTAACCGTAGACTTGTTGTTAGAAGTTGGTGTGTGTGTTTTTACGTTTACCAAAACATATTAACAGGAATTAATTGAGTTTTCGGTTTAAAGTATTCCATTCCAGTATGTTTGGTAAATCGCATCACATATTTGTATTACACTCCTACGCAATATACGAAACAATATGCAATTGCTCCTACGAAATAATATTCAAATATTGATTATACAAATGGTTATATAACCTGTAACTTTGTAAAAAAAATCTTTTTGAAAGCTACGCAACCACCATGTATCGCAGAATAGTTCCCCCTAAAAAGCTCTAAAAAAGTATGCGGTAGCACAGATAATATATATTATGAAAGATGTTTTAGTTTAGTTGAATTTAATTTATGCAAGCTGTGTGTTAAAAAAACACATAGCCTCTAAGACGATTTAGACTATCTTATTTTAAGTTTTTATGTTAGTTTCATAATTTATGAACTTTTAGACTTTATTAATGAATTTTAGAACATAAATTAATGAACTTTCAGATCGCCCCCGCGGAGCTGGAGTCCATCTTGCTTCAGCACCCGGGGGTCAAGGAGGTGGGGGTCGTGGGCGCCCCCCACGATGTCTACGGCGAAATCCCCACCGCGTGCGTGGTGCTGCAAGAGGGGGCGCGGGCGGGGGCTGAGGAACTGGTGGAGTTTTTGGAGTCCAGGGTACGTGGAAATCACCCATCACAGGCGTATATAAGTCCACTGCTGGAAATTATCATCATCATCGTCATCTCAGCCGTAGGAGTCCACGTCCACTGCTGGACATAGGCCTCCCTCATGTATCTCCGAGATCTTGAGGGGGTTGCCAGTTGGATGTCGATACACGGAAATACGCTGCTGCCAATCTTGCTCCGGAAGAGCGTCTTTTCGTGTATCAACATCCCGTACAGCGTTCGCCAACCCGCCTGCCAAGCGTGGCGAGTATGGCAACTACTCCCTCATAATCTTGGAGACTTCCCATATACAAAATTGTATCTATTCTATCAATCATCCAGTTTTCAAGGTGGTACATGTATCCAGTATTACTAGATGACACGACAGGGACTAGATGGTGTTGTGTGTCCAGCATTTTTTACTAATTTCACAATTATTTATCTCATATTTATATACCTATCTAATATTTAATTATTTATGTTCCAGTTAACGTTCCGGGCGCTTAAAGGAGATAAATCGTCGTTCCAGATCCGTCTGGCGGGCGGGGTGAGGTTCTTAGACGTCCTACCGCGAGGGGCGATGGGGAAACTGGACCGGAACAGGCTGAAAGGGATGCTGTGATCAGTTACCATCCCATTTTTAGGGTTCCGTAGTACAACAAAAAACCCTATAAAACTGTAATGTTGCCTATACTCGATGCCATTTAGCGTGGCAATACAGGTCATTCACCTTCACTACGCTATCATAAAATGCAATGAAAGTGTCGCTAATTCTGTCGCTTACCATACAAACCTATCGAAAACGTGCTATGTGGTTTGTATGGTAAGCGGCAGGATTAGCGACACTCATTGCATTTTATGATAGCGTAGTGAAGGTAGGTGAATGACCTGTATTGCCACGCTAAATGGTATCGAGTATAGACACGACATGAATACGCTACAGAAAAGATGAAAAAATAATTAATTTGGGATACCTCCTATAGGTACACGTAAGGTGGGGTGATATTTTTTCCTTGATTTTCCCATTGCGCGTAGTTGGGGTTGTGAAGACAGTTTTTTTCGATTTAGGATTCCGTTTGCAAAATCTTTAAGTATTAAAATGCAATAAACATATTTAGTTTTAATTCCGCTTATGCTGAGATGCAGGAGCACCGCCCTCCCGCCCGCTAATTATGCACATGCAGGGAGAACTAGTTTGTCAGTGCAGCATGCATACCCAAACCTATACGACAAATCGTCGTATAGGTTTGGGTTTTATTTTTTTATTTTAGTCATTAATTATCTTTAAGTATTATTAAACCTTTTTTCAAGTATTTTAAGAGATACGAGAGTGACTGAATGGCTTGAATCCCTAAGTTAACTTAGGCAATTTAGGGATTTAAGCCATTTAGTCACTGCAGTTTTACATTATTGTAGTTCTAATTTTATAGATATTACTCCCTACCTAAGTAATTTCACTACGAAGCCCAAATCTGTAAATTAAAATAAGAATAAACGAGGTTTAGTATATATGTCAGTTTTTGTATAGATAGATTATATAGACACCCTAATAATCTATCTATACAAAAAAACTGAATAATACAAAAACTGATACTAACCTATAAAGAACACAACCAAATGTATAGACCGAGTGGTATTCACCCCCGACTTTCATTCCAAAGGTCGCGGGTTCGATACCGGCCGTGCACCAATGGATTTTTCTTTCTTGAAAAATGTATGTGCACACTTAACACGTGCTTTAACGGTGAAGAAAAAATCGTGAGGAAACCCGCGGCCTAGTTAGCTTCAGACGTATTGACCTGTTCTTTCCTCTGACTAACAGCTGACTAAGCTGAGAGGATGGTATAGGTGCTGGGCAAGCCTAATCCATCTAACAATCACTCAATCAATCTCATGCCCTTGGATGCAGTAAGGGATACCTCCAGAAGATGGGCAGCGGCGTCTTTCCGTGTACACGGACGCCGACGAAACAGTGCTCGCCAACCCGCCTGCCAAGCGTGGTGAGTATGGCAACTACGCCTCATGGAGTACCATGAGGTAAGCCTGTGTTCGGTCGCGGACGTTTTACGGCTGAAATGTTGATGATGAATGTTAAGTTACTTATTTTTAGGATTCCGGACCAAAATGGTAAAAAGGAACCCTTATGGTATCACTTTGTCTGTCTGTCACAAATGGATATCTCAAGAACTACTGATGCTATCGACCTGAAATTTAAAATGGTTAAAGATATCACTTTTTTACTAATATTGCATATATGAAAATGTTCAAAAATATTCTTATTATGATTACAGGGGGCGGCTAAGGGATCTCAAAAATTTTAAGTGAAGTTACTAGGTCATAGGGGTATCATAATGATAGGTATTCATTTGCACATTAATAAACAGTTTTTAGTTTTTCTTTAAACCTTATCGTTTTTGAGTTATGTACAAAAATGTTGAAAAACGACCGTTCCCCCCCTTATCTCCGAAGTTTGCAGAGACCCGTGAAACTTGTATAGCTAATAAAAGTGTATGTAAAGTTCATAGGAAAATTACAGCGAACTCTCTAATTTGCAGTTTTTTAGAAATCATCGCAATTGTAAAAAATGTACATAAGTTCCGCTATCAGACAAGAGATGGCGCTGTAAAGGTTCTCCAACAAATATAAACCGCCTTTATCATAAAATTATATTGTATGATTGCACGGAACCCTCGGTGCGCGAGTCCGACTCGCTCATGCAAGACTTAGAGACAAAAATTAAGAATGGCGACCAAGGCAGTATGGAACCAGCAGCATATGCACTGTTATTTATGGCCATTGGAATTAGAAAAAGATGAAAGCGACCCTTTGCTTTTTACTTTTCCGGTGATTGTGTTACTGCTGATAGATTATCCGCACTTATAAAATAGGTTTGTTTCTTACCTAGAACCGAAGTATACTTTTATTCGATATTAATGATCTCATGCTTACATGAGATATATTTGTTATATATATTAATTAGTATTAGTTAGTTATATATATTTTATAAGATATAGTATCTGTTATGTTAGTCTGAATTTGAGAATACATTTCTTAAACCTAAAATCCTTGGATTTTCACTTTGTAGATATCGAATTAGGTGCCTTACCAAAATCTTTTCATTGTAGAATTAAATTGTGTATCCAATTAATATCGCTCATTTTGTGAAATATCGACAAATTTACACTTTTTGTCAAAATTTACTTACATTCAGTTAATTAAAGGAAACAGAACATTAGTCATAAAAATTTATCACAACAGACACTTACTCCCTTAACACTTTTCCCAAAGGAACTAACCATGTCGCGCCACTAGACACACATGCACTTACACCAATCCTCCCAACTTAATTGGCTATTTATTAGTCAGAGGAAAGATCAGATAAGATTCAACCTGTATCGATGCGAATCAACCTATAGACCGAATATGGTATAAAATCAAACAAAAAGGTATCAATCGCTTAAATTTTATTTTAAAATATCTTATTCTAGTTACAATTAAGACTAACAGTATTAACTGCGAGTACTCCACAACTTCATACCAGTGGACACTTTACTCGTCAATCCCAGAAGTAGCGACTACAACTCCCATCCAGCCACGGATGTACCCCGCGCCACTTTTCCCCTCAGTGACCACTTCTCCCCCCAGTAGCCGCTACACCTACCCAGCAGCTAAACTCCTCCCCCCACAGCAGCTACATTCCTCCCACACAGCAGCTACACTCCTCCCACAGCCGCTCGCCACGCCGCCCGTACCCGCTCGCCCCTGCGTCGCAGCGGCCTACTCGTCGCAGCGGCCTACTCGTCGCAGCGGCCCACTCGTCGCAGCGGCCTACTCGTCGCAGCGGCCCACTCGTCGCAGCGGCCTACTCGTCGCCGCCGGAGTCGGAGTCTGCGTCGGCGACGTCAAGCGTGAACTTGTACTCCTGGTCGGCGCCGAGGTACGCGTCCGACATGAAGTACAGCGTGTACGTGTGCCGCCCCGCCACGCCGCACACGAAGTCCAGACGCACCTGACAACGAGGAAAATTGTTTTATTTCAGACGTCGTCATCATCTCAGCTTAAGACGTCCAATGCTGGACTTTGGTCCATCATGGATGCTTGAAATATTCCCACAATAATTAAGTTGTTTTGTCAAATAATGGCAAGTAACCATTAAATTTAAAAGAAAAAAATTAATTAAATAATTTTTTAAATGAGACATAAATATATACGATTTTCTTTTTTTTTAACCCTTCATTCGCGAGTCCGTTAACCGATTTTTTATCAATTACCTTACAAAATATACTAGAGGTACATACATATACTAAACATTATTGGAAACCACAAACATCTGTTTTAAGAGTTTTAGAGTATAACAAATAGCCAGTGCAGTTTCAACTCAGTCTACCCTAAAATTATTATTATTTTTTTTTCTTATTAATTATGTTTCTGTTTTATTTGATCTTCTTTTATAGTCTTGTTAACAGTTTTAATTTGTATTTTTGTGTTATAGAATTATTTATAAATGTATTTTAAATCATTTAATGTAACATAAGGAAGAGTGAGGCCTCCTAATACAGGTATTAATACTTAAAAGGAGGCTTCGATTACTGCTATGATCAATGTATTTTTGTGAATAATAATAAAATAATTTGAATTTGAGTATTGTTCCAGCATCGGTTGTTGGTTTCTGCGTCTTCGTTGATTCTAGTTATTCCGTGAAGAGCCGATTTCTCCTGAAGCTGCCTTGTAGAGAGGCGAAAAACGTGTCCAATTATTTTTGAGTGTTTTTCTAGCGCTCATAGATATGTATAAATTAGCGGATTCTTTACTAGATATTTGTAGGGGACAGGATAGGGCTGTAAAATCATACACTTAAACTTGAGTTCGAAGAGCGGCGAGCGGAAGGAAGAATGCACCCAACAAACAAACGTGCGGTCACTAGGTCGCGTAAAAGGATACTATTTTGCCGCGCTCGGCGCGGCCGTCGGCTTCACCGCGTCGGGGGGACCTACCGCGTCCCTCTCCCGATCCAAGCGCATTCTTCCCGCGCACGCCACATTTTATTATTTATGTATATTTGAATGTAAAATACTTAGAAAGTTAACACAGACTTCATAAAACACAATAGTTTACACAATAGATAATTAATAGGCAACAAATATAACAACATACCTACCTACTAACTGCAAACTCAATATTTAATCACAATAACTTTAACAACACTGAATTCGTATCTATTTACTATAGGTAGGTACGCACCCCTGAGTGCCTACTAAAATCCGCGAGCAATCTAACGCGTCGCTTACAATATTTGTTCATTTAGATTTTACAATGGATTTCCGCAAAGTCACTGAATATTTTTTTTTTTATAGATTAGCGGATTTGTAACTACATGTTTGCTGTCACCTAGGCATATAATAGGTATGGTGATAGTACTTCCCCGGATGAGTTCTTCACAAAAAGTTGGATAGATTTAGATAGGTCTAGGACGGTCGCGGACTGCTTACCTTGGCGTTCTTGGCGAGGGTCACGCGCTTGATGGAGAGGAGCGAGTTGCTCTTCGGATCTCCGATCACCACCCACCAGCCCTCCTCGCGTTTCTGCAAACAAACGTTTATACATACAAAACAGGGGCCTTTTACATCGACGCGTCACAAATTACAAAATAAAACAACGCAATTAATGGAATAAAGCACATAATCGAACCTGTTCACTTTACATGACACGCGAGTTAGGAAAAGAAGCGAACAGAAGAACCTAACTCGGTCGTTATAGTCATCATTTAACAATTTTCTTTTGTCTTATGTTACGTTTGACGGAGTTGGAGCAGTTTCCGTCCCAAGTGGTTTTGTCCTCTAAGTGATCTGATATTTTATTTTATAGCTTTATTGCAAAGATTGCGTTTGATAGCGTTTTCTAATTTATTCAATGATTCTAAGAAGAGAAACCACTTCTCGACTTAGAAGGCTATCTTTCAGGATGCAGTGTGAGCGCTACATCAGCGCATTCCATAGATAAGATAATCATTTATTTGCTGAATGTAGGTACAATAGATCTTACATAATAACAACAATTTCCAATACATTCTAACTAGTAAGGGCGTGCAAAATAAATATAACCATAGCAACGTAATAGCATCATACAGCTAAATGTAAAACAGAACACACTGCACGCACCGCTATACAATAAACACCCATATCCACTGTGAAGTTGATCTATCATTCAACTCGTCCAACCGAAAATATTAATTTGCTAAAAGGACAATGTGCCACCTCCACCAAGACGGGCGCGCCGGCGGTGCGGGTTCTATATATCAGGACAGACGTACCTGCGGGAAGAAGGGCGCGATGACGGGGCCCAGCACGTCGTCCTCGCGCTCCAGCGCCACCTCCACCACGACGGGCGCGCCGGTGGTGCGGGTTCTATATATCAGGACAGACGTACCTGCGGGAAGAAGGGCGCGATGACGGGGCCCAGCACGTCGTCCTCGCGCTCCAGCGCCACCTCCACCACGACGGGCGCGCCGGCGGTGCGGGTTCTATATATCAGGACAGACGTACCTGCGGGAAGAAGGGCGCGATGACGGGGCCCAGCACGTCGTCCTCGCGCTCCAGCGCCACCTCCACCACGACGGGCGCGCCGGCGGTGCGGGTTCTATATATCAGGACAGACGTACCTGCGGGAAGAAGGGCGCGATGACGGGGCCCAGCACGTCGTCCTCGCGCTCCAGCGCCACCTCCACCACGACGGGCGCGCCGGCGGTGCGGGTTCTATATATCAGGACAGACGTACCTGCGGGAAGAAGGGCGCGATGACGGGGCCCAGCACGTCGTCCTCGCGCTCCAGCGCCACCTCCACCACGACGGGCGCGCCGGCGCGCAGGTGGTGCGAGTTCTTAACCTGCAAATAAACATTTACTCATTATGTGAACCTTCAATACAATACAAATACATTTATTTCCAAAAAGAGAACACAGTTAATAATTTAAAATTTTACAATAAAATAAGAACCTCTTAGGCAAATGGAGTAGGCTCAGCACTGGACTGAGTAAACTACAGTCTATTCAGGGCTGGTTTTCAGTCGATCCCAGTGTTCGTATTTATGTTGACTATGGCGAGCGCAGAGGGCGCCGCAAAAGTTAGGTTGGGGCAACAAGCTCAAGGGCACCACTTAGGTTCGAACCACGGCTTGGTCTGTTGCCAAATTTTTAGATGTAATGATGGTTAACGTCCAGGTGCAAAACTGCACCTTAAGACGGAAGTGTGTATTCTTCGGCCTCGCCGGCGAGACCGGTTAATTAATGTATGCCTAGCAGCTAGTGTAGGACGGGTTGACGTCACCTCCGGGTTAGCGGCGGTGAGCGCATCAACGGGAAAGCCGAGAACGTGTCTCGGTCGACGGAGGAAAGAACTCGTGGGCAATGGCTCTATCGGGTATTCGGAGGGCAATCCCGAGATTAACGGATTGGGGTGCTCCGCCGCCACTTCATAAAAACGTTTTGTAGCAGTTTTAATAGTGTTCGATGGACTCGAGTTTGAGATCTCGGTCGGAGGTCTTCATTGCGCATGTACCATTGGCAGCCCGTGGCCCTGCGCAAGAAGTTATTTTGGACGCCATTGACAAAAGAAGATTTAGCAGAGACCCAACCAAATTCCTAAAACGCTTCGATAGCGCGTTCTACAATATCAAGACATTTATTAGCGACTTCTAGTTAAACCATACTTAGACTAGCTTTTGCCCAACGCTTCGCATGCGTTGTACCCGAATAAAAACTAGCCTCTATGTTAATCCTGGTCAACATCAATACGTGTGCAAAGTTTCAGCTCAATCCGTAGCCTAGTTTTTGCGTGAAGAGGTAACAAACCTCCAAACTTTCGGCTTTATAATATAAGTGGGATAAAGCGAGTTGAAGATTAGGAGTGGAGGCTCGTGGCGTCATAATACCGTACCTGCCGAGACACGTAGGCGCGTACCAGCGTGTTTCCACATAAGGTTATTTTTGGATTACGTTAAAAAAGAATAAATAGTGTCCAATAGATTTTGTTACATGACGGACAATTTAATTAGGACAATCAAGTCATCTAGCCTATTTATCTACAGCTATTAGACAGGGATGCGTCATACGTCGCCGAATTAAAAGAGTAGTAGAGTTTTTAAGTTTATATTATATGTATGTAAGTTTTTAGGGTAATGTATCTATGAACCATAAAATAAGTTATTTAAGATCGTTTTATTATTTACCGTCCACCGTCGTAGTGCGGATCGGAAATTATAAACACAAACTTGCTTTGCCCTCTGCCAGTCAACGTTGGCCTATTGTATAACTATTTGGGGAGGAGTGAGTAGCACACCAGCACGTACCTCGTAGTTGAGCTCCACGTTGGGGTACCGGTTGCAGAAGCGCGCCACGTCCGCCATCTCCTGCGGCGCCAGCTGCAGCAGCCGCGCGCGCGCCGCGTCCTCCAGCTCCATCACGTCGAACACCGTCTCCACGCCCTGAGGAGGCGAGGATAAACAATGCGTTTATTTAACGCTAGCCGCACTCCGCGGTTTCACCGGCGCAGTTCCCGTTCCCGTGGTAATGCGGGGATAAAATATAGCCTACGGTTATTCAGGGATAATGAAGCATTCAAATGGTGAAATAATTTTGAAAATCGGTCCAGTAGTTTCGGAGCGTATTTAATGCATACAAACAACAAATCTTTCCTCTTTATTATTGTTACTGTAGATGTAGACAAAATTACAAGATCAACTTAGGTTTCAAATGATTCGTGAGTTACACTATTCATTGTTATGTTAAACGGGTTTTCTACTCACGTTAATTATTCGTTGAAAATAGGTATCCAACGTGTTCAAAAAGCTCCATTCCCTGACGAAAGTTCCCCTGGGAGGAACTGAACACGTTGGATACCTATTTTCAACGAATAATTAACGTGAGTAGAAAACCCGTTTAACATAACAATCAACTTAGGTGTTACACAGATACTTAACCAAGATATAATGAATTAAGTATTATAGACAAATTTTATTTTGTGCTAAAAAAGCGCTATGCTCAGCATAAATGTTTGGTGCGTTGAAACTTCCCAACGCTGTATTTTCAGGTACAGGAGAGGCGACTTAGTATGCTGCGGAAACGACGGGGCCGATACGTTGGATGGAGCTAGCCAGCGACCCAGAATGCTCCGGTATTTCAAGGAGTTGGGTCGGTTGTAGTGTCAGGGTCAGCGCAGACAGAACGGAGCGCAGCGGAGAAGATTTTATTAACGCACTTGAAAATAAACTTTAAAGTTATTAAAACGCCGCGCGGGAATTCTCGCATATCTTCGAGGACGCGCGAGCATTTTTTTGTCAGGTTCAAGCATTTATGCACTTTATTGTAATAATTTTAAAGTTTATTTTCAGGTGCGTTAATAAAATCCTCTCCGCTGCGCTCCGTTCTGTCTGCGCTGACCCTCACGGGGTTTTTTCTTAAACAGGCCTAAGAAGTGTGTAGGAAACACGATAATTCGCGACAAACACGCCAAGTCAAGTGGGACTGGCCTGGCATAAATCTCTGAGATATCTGGTGTGTTAAATATTTGCTGTTGGAGTCAGCTCGTCCCTGCAGTGGGAAGAATCACTCGTAAATAAACATAGTGGGAGGAACCAACTTACTTTTTTATACCACTAAATGACGAGACAAGCCTGAGGCCCATCATCTGATGTTAAGCGGTAACCTCTACCAGTTACAAGTGCAATACCGCGGTGATCACGCGCGCGCACGTACCTTGTCCTGGCAGCGCTGCAGCAGCGCCGGCTCGCAGTGCGGCAGCTGGCGCAGGTACGAGTCGCGCGCCCACATCGCCTGCGTGCACATCTGCGCCAGCTCCATGGCGGCCACGGCGGGCGACAGCCAGCCGCTCGACGAGACCACGTCCACGCACGCCTGGATGAGCCGGATGGCCTGCAACAAACATCACAACGAGTTGCAACAATGTTTGGACTGTTGCAATGTTTCGGACAAAGACATATCTTTAAGTTGCAACTCATGCATGACTGAAGGAGCCGCGTTGCAACGCTGTTCCTTCGGACGCAAGTTGCAACGCTGTTCCTTCGGACGCAAGTTGCAACGCTGTCCTTCGGACGCAAGTTGCAACGCTGTTCCTTCAGACGCAAGTTGCAACGCTGTTCCTTCAGACGCAAGTTGCAACGCTGTTCCTTCAGACGCCAGTTGCAACGCTGTTCCTTCAGACGCCAGTTGCAACGCTGTTCCTTCAGACGCCAGTTGCAACGCTGTTCCTTCAGACGCAAGTTGCAACGCTGTTCCTTCAGACGCCAGTTGCAACGCTGTTCCTTCAGACGCAAGTTGCAACACTGTTCCTTCAGACGCCAGTTGCAACGCTGTTCCTTCAGACGCCCATTGCAACGCTGTTCCTACAGACGCCAGTTGCAACGCTGTTCCTTCGGACGCCAGTTGCAACGCTGTTCCTTCAGACGCCCATTGCAACGCTGTTCCTACAGACGCCAGTTGCAACGCTGTTCCTACAGACGCCAGTTGCAACGCTATTCCTTCAGACGCCAGTTGCAACGCTGTTCCTTCAGACGCCAGTTGCAACGCTGTTCCTTCAGACGCCAGTTGCAACGCTGTTCTTTCAGACGCCAGTTGCAACGCTGTTCCTTCAGACGCCAGTTGCAAAGCTGTTCCTTCAGACGCCAGTTGCAACGCTGTTCCTTCAGACGCCAGTTGCAACGCTGTTCTTTCAGACGCCAGTTGCAACGCTGTTCCTTCAGACGCCAGTTGCAAAGCTGTTCCTTCAGACGCCAGTTACAACGCTGTTCCTTCAGACGCAAGTTGCAACGCTGTTCCTTCAGACGCCAGTTGCAACGCTGTTCCTTCAGACGCCAGTTGCAACGCTGTTCGTTCAGACGCAAGTTGCAACGCTGTTCCTTCAGACGCCAGTTGCAACGCTGTTCCTTCAAACGCAAGTTGCAACGTGACCAAACCTTATTGTCAAACCCTACTAGTTTAGTAACTTAGCATTTTAGTTGAAAACTTAGCATTTTAGTTGAAAAACTTAGCATCTTGCCAACAATAAAGTGAATTGTACCGTAAAGGTCTTTAGTCACAAATCTTAGCATCTCGTCAATAACTCCCCTCTGCACTCTAGATAAATGGGTTACCATAAAGGTCGCGGCGGATCATACCTTGACGAGCACGAGCGCGGTGTCGGCGTGCAGCTCGGCGGGCAGCTGCATGCGCGACAGGTGCGCCTGCAGCAGCACGTGCGCCTTCACGTGCGGGTCGTTGTACTTGACGGCGCCGCTCGCGGAGGACGGCTTGTGCGGCACCCTGCGTACGAACGAGCTGTGTGAGTCTCGACCTACTCATACGATAGTAAGTAAGGCCTTTACATCTTTATAGATGGAGTATGCAGCGTCCGCAACTGGTATTCATGCTGTACGGGACGCTGCAGGGCCTGGGACATCAATAGATGGATTAGGCTTGCCCAGCACCTAAACCATCCACCCAGGTTAGTCATCTATTAGTCAGAGGAAAGAACAGGTCAATACTCAATACGTCAATGTGGAAGACGACTAGACTAGTAAAAGAAGTTTCCTATACACATAATGTTAAAGTGAATAAATAAATAAATTAAAGTAAATAATATTATATAATCATATAGAAGTTGATACAAGTAACCTGAAACCCAAGTACACAGTAGTAAAAGTATACTGTATATAAAGGTAGAGTCGGCATATTCCTTAAATACACTTCTGGTAGTTAAGCAGCTAAGACTAGTGGAGTGACTCTTACTTGGCTGCTAGTGCTTTGATGATGTTCTCCTCCTTGTGCCGGATGCAGAGCTCCGAGAACTCCGCCGCAGACGAGATGATCTCCAGCAGTCCGCGGATCTTAGTCTTCGAAGTCAGGGACAGGCTGAATAGTTCTGCAAACGTAGATGAATGGTTTTTATCAGTCGATTTTGTTTAAATTATATTAACCTACTTTTGATTTGTAGCAGTGGACGTTCTACGGCTGATATGTTGATGATGACCACAATCCCACTGCCGGGCAAAGACCTGTCGCCATTCCCTATTCGTCCCGCCATCTCCGTTATTTAAAGCTATAAAAAACTTTCGACTGTAAATAATACCCCCCGAACTTTAACACGGCGGCAGCCTCATACCAAAATAAGCAGAGCTTGTGTTATGGGAACCGGATGATAAGTAAAATAGTTCTTATTCTGAGCTAGAAGTCTTATAGAATGTTAAAACGTAAAGTAGCGGCGCCTATCGATGGTAGTTTAGTATATGCAGTAGTAACTCCTAAACACATTACCCCAGACAAATATACAATATCTAAAGATGGATTAGGCATATTCCTAAGTTACTTTGCAAGGCAAGGTTCTCAGCTCACCGATAGTGGTGTAGTTGATGCAGTAGTAGGAGGCGATCATGCCGAGGTTGAGAGGCTGCACGTCCATCTCGTCCTCCACGGAGATGCACTTGGACTGCTCCAGGTCAGCCAGCGTGCTCTCCACCAGCTCCGAGAGGTGGTCCGACAGGTGTCTGGAAGATAACAGGAAATAAAATCAAGGTCTTGATAAAAAATAGCGTTGAATGTCGGTATTATGTTAAAGGTTATAAATAAATGATTTCCTTTGATCTAAACCTTAAAAATATATACATTAATAAATAACCCTGGACGATTCACACAACATCATCTAGCTCGAAGCTCAGCAGAGCTTGTGTTATGAAATTAAATTAAATGAAAATGAAAAATGTTTTTATTTGGAACACTTATAAACGTACACAGTGAAACTTAATCATAATACTTAAGTCTAAGAGACAACTAATAAGTGTCACAAAATGGTCCTGGATCAGCATAATGTTAGTTTGTTTTGCTGATCTTCCACCAAGGTCAATGGGTACTAGATGACTGATATACTAAATACATTAAACTACATAGATAGATATTGTTTATTATAGCATATAGAAAAACATCCAGAACACCCTGAACAAATCTCTTCAGATCGTACAGACATCTGTCCCGAGGCAGGAATCGAACCTGCAACCTCTCGCGTCGCAGGCGGACCTTCGCCCGGGGCGCCACAGAGGCGACCTTTATATAAAATTGTTTATTAAACTAAACAAGAAGATGGGAGAAATTAAAGACTATTTCTATATTCATGTGAAGTCAGTCTTATAGGATAAAAAGCTATACAATGTTAGGGAATCTATGGAAAATTAGTTTTTAAACTATGACAAAGATAGTTCGTAATTTTTATAGTGTTAAACCACACTTAGGTACAACATTTCAAGGAAATTAAAACCTTATCAAAATTGTACGATTCCGGTGATATTCGAACCCACTAACGGGAACGGGGGTACCGGAAGTGCTTTAACCACTAAGCTACGGAAAACTTAGTGGTTAAAGCAGGTCCAGTTTGAGGAAGCGTCAAGGATCGATTTGACGGACGTGGGTTCGAATCCCACCAGAATCATACATTTTTGATAAGGTTCTCACTATCTTGATATAACAAAGATTTTAACCAAAACGGCGGCAGCCTTTATGGGATGAATTGGTACAGAGGATGCCCCGTGACATGGCGAACTACGGACCTGTGCGTGACGCCTTGTAAGTTGTACTAGTTAGGGATCTGAGTGAGCCGGCGGTAGAGAAACGTCCAAGTGAGGTAGTCGACGGCGTCGTCTTTTAATTCATTCACTGTTTAGTTTAATACATCCTAAACAGTGAATCCGTGGTCCATGGTCCTTCACAATTGACCTTATGAATAAGTTTAGAGTCGCTCAACGAGCTATGGAGAGGGCTATGCTCGGGGTTTCTCTACGGGATCGACTCAGAAATGAGGAGATACGTAGAAGAACTCAGATCACCGACATAGCCAGGCGCATTAGCACGTTGAAGTGGCAATGGGCAGGCCATATAGCGCGAAGAACAGATGGCCGTTGCGGCCGCAAAGTTCTCGAATGGAGGCCACGGACCGGCTAGCGTAGGTTGTCGACCTGCGGTTCTTACCACGACTTGGTAAGAACCGCAGGTCGGCGTTGGATGCAAGCCGCTTCCAACCGCAGTACCTAGAGATCAATGATCTAGGCCCATGTCCAGCAGTGGACGTCCTACGGCTAAAATGATGATGGATGAATTAATTGGTGCAGAGGATGTCATGTGACACGACGCGCTACCGACCTGTGCGTGACGCCCTGTAAGTTGTAGTAGTTAGGGTTCTGAGTGAGCCGCCGGTAGAGGAACGTCCAGGTGAGGTAGTCGACGGCGTCCTGCTTGTTCTCGATGGTCTTGGTGACTATCTCCGCGTTGATGTGGTCGTGCAGCCGGTGGTCCAGGTGACTCTGAAAGGACGGACGCGTTTGTAATCTGTGGCGACGAGAATGCCAGATCTCGGTATACAGTCTTTTTAACCATTCGTCATCACAACTGATTATAAATATATTTGGTAACGTCTTAAAAACATCCTCATTTAAAATGTGAAGGCGTCAGGATCTCTCCCACGTGGAATCCAGTAATAGCCAAGTATGCTCGACGTGTGAATGAACAGAAAAGAAAAACATTTGTCCCCCCATGAAATACCTTCAGCGGCAGACAGTCGTTCAAGAGCTTCGTGAAGAACGTCTTCTGACGTTGCGAGCACACCAGGAGCGCCACCGAGTGGGCCCTACAAATCTTACCTACCCCCCTCAAAAAAGAGACTTCGCTCCGCCTCCTCATAGACTAAATCGTCACACCACGCGCGCCGCTATTACACGCACGCAAGCGGAGTCTACACCCCGCTCCGTTCACGTTGCGTCCTCTCCACCCACGAGGAAGGCTTATGTCCAGAAGTGGACGTACTACGGCTGAGATGATAATTACCTCCAGCGGCAGACAGTCGTTCAGCAGCTTCGTGAAGAACGTCTTCTGATGCTGTGCGCACATGAGGATCGCCACCGAGTGCTGGTCCTCCAGCGGGCGGCAGGCGCGGCCCAGCATCTGCAGCACGGTGGTGATCGGGTACTGCTCGTAGGAATGCGTCTTGCCGTTGTAGCTGAAATTAAATACATCGTTATTAATTCATTACAAATGATAGTGACAATGACGTAGACCCTGTAAACCCTTCTTTATACACCGTGCCCGTTAATAACCCGAAAAATTTAAGCCAACGATTCTAGTGCCTAATTAGAGTATATAAAATTACGTAACATATAGTCCAAAAACCCATGCTTAAAGGAGATATTAATTATTTAAAACAAATTAAAAAATCTCCAGTCTAACACACCCTAAAAGCAAACATCGTGCTAGACATAACTTGACACTTCTTGTCATAGAACACAAGTCACGGCATTCGCTGTTCGTCGTATGATTTCGGAGCGATTCGTGAAGTGTCACGCTCGCTCTCTGTTGAGTTCTCTACTTGAGTTTCTCAACTAAAGACTTGTTCACAAAGAAGCGGGCAATTAATATGATTTAATTTGTACTGAAATAGTAATTTATTTATTTATTAATTAGACCCATGTTGATATAATATTACTTACTCGTATTGTCGTCAAAAATACGTGATTTAAATCTTTCGGGTTATTAAGGGGCACAGTGTATATAGGCAACATGGTCTTTCCAATCCAACTCAGCCCACTTGTATGAATCTCTCTACAATTCTCCAAAAATTCTACCTAAAGCAATTAAAGACCTGTATAAATTCCCTCCATTGACCCTGGGTTTCTACAAATCTCACCAACCCTCCTCAAAAAGGAGACATCGCTCTGTCTCCTTAGGGGCAGCGCTCAGTCACAGCCAACTGAATATCATTTTTTTTCGAATTGACATAACACGTTTCGTATTACACGGAACGTAGAACGCCGGTGTATGCCTGTTTTCTCGACCTCTCTAAGGCCTTTGATCTTGTATCGTATGACCTACTCTGGAGAAAGTTGAGAGACAGGGGTATACCGGTGAAAATACTAAATCTATTCCGGTATTGGTACGCAAATCAAACCAACTGCATTAAGTGGTCTAACATGTTCTCGGAGCCGTACGGGTTGGAGTGCGGGGTAAGGCAGGGGGGGCTAACCTCTCCTAAGCTCTTTAATTTGTACATCGATGACCTCATAGCCGAGCTCAGCAGCATGCGGGTTGGGTGCCGCGTGGATGGTGTTAGTGTAAACAACATCAGCTACGCGGACGACATGGTGCTGCTGGGCCCGACTGCGGGGTCTATCGAGGACATGTTGAAGGTTTGCGGATCCTACGCTGCATCGCACGGGCTCACCTACAATGTGAAAAAATGTGAATACATTATCTTTAAGACCGCCGGTAAGACCCCAGAGAGCACTCGCGACTTAACCCTAAATGGTGCCAACATCAAGCGAGTCACTCAATTTAAATACCTAGGGCATTTCCTTACCGACGATCTTAGGGATAATGTGGACATAGAAAGGGAACGTAGGGCTTTGGCGGTTCGAGGCAACATGTTGACCCGTAGATTTACCCGTTGCTCTGACGAAGTGAAAGTTACTCTATTTAAAGCTTACTGTCAGAGCCTGTACACGGGTAATTTATGGGTTAACTATACCAAAAAATCGTTGGAGGCCCTACGTGTTCAGTATAATAATACTTTTAGGATGCTGCTGAGACTCCCTCGTTTTTGTAGCGCCTCAGAAATGTTTGCTCAATATCGAACTGATGGTTTCTACGCCATCATTCGGAAGAAAACAGCATCTCTGATGAGCAGGACGAAGGCCAGTCACAACAGCATCCTAAAAACCGTGGCGGAACATTGTCTGTCTCCCATGTGGACACATTTTGCAAAATGTGTTGCACCAGTCTGTGTATATGATGTCTGACTCGATGTTAGCTGTAAGTAGGTATGTAATATAATTTAATCTAATCTAATTTATTTTTTCTAATAATTTGAAATTGTGACCTAATTTATCTATTCTTATTAATTAATTTATTGACATGTATAATTTTTGAATTTTAATTTGATTTAAATTTGTGTGTGTAATATGGATTATTTAATTATCTGAAATAAAATGAAAAAAATGAATACAATAATGTTGTTGACTGCAGATGGCCATGACAACGTTACCGGATTATGGCGCGCGCAGAGGGCGCCGCAAAAGTTAGGTTGAGGCAACAAGCTCAAGATCAGCACTCAGGTTCGAACCACGGCTTGGTCTGTTGCCAGATTTTTAGATGTAATGATGGTTAACGTCCAGGTGCAAAACTGCACCTTAAGACGGAAGAGTGCATTCTGCGGCCCCGCCGACGGGACAGGTTATTAAACGTGTGCCTAGCACCTAGTGTGGGACGGGTTGACGTCACCTCCGGGTTAGCGGCGATGAGCTCGTCAACGGCCAAGCCGAGAACGTGTCTCAGTCGACGGACGAAAGCAACTGTGCGCGCCGCTATTTATCCCACGAACGCCGCGCACTCGCGGAGTCTACACCCCGTTTCGTTCACGTTGCGTCTCCTCCATCCTTGTCTTTTCGACCTGCGATAGGTTCCTTAAGCGTCTCCTTAAGTTTGCACCAGCTGGCGCCACCAGTACTCACGTGTACGTGTCCGCCACTATGACCGTGTGGACATGCGCCGCGAAGGCGAAGGCCAGCTCGGCAGCCACCACCACCAGCTGAGCTGCGCCGCTCTCCACTAGCTGCTGCACCAGGCGCCGGTCGCCCGCCTCCACCCCCTCGTGCAGGTACGCCACGCCGGCCGATAGCGTCTCCTTTAGCATCTGGGGGAAGATAACATTTTCACAATTTGTAATTAAGAAAATGGTAAACCACACTTGGATGACCGGACGGAGGACCGCCCGTGGATGCAGTAAGAGCACCTGACTGAAAACCAGCGCTTCCTAGCATTCTTTATGCGTGGGAGCATAATGCTGAGTCAGGCCCCTTTGGACTCACACAACTTTGTGAATTGCTTGAAATTGTATTCATACTGCTTTGACCCGCGGAGTGAGCTGCTTACCATCTATTTGTCACTAGGTCGCAGAATATTTAATCGGGTAGGTACTCCTAGATTATAATTAGAAATAATTAAGTTGTTATTTTTTTTTTTTACTATAGTTAATTTTAAGTTTAGTGTGTGTGTCTAATAAATGTATTTCTTCTTTCTGTATTTCTTCACCTCCAAAAGATGGGCAGCAGCGTCTTTCCATATATCAACATCGCATACTGCGGTTCGCCAACCCGCCTGCCAAGCGTGGTGAGTATGGCAACTACCCCTCATGGAGATCCATGAGGGAGGCCTTAGTTCATTAGTGGACGTTTTATGGCTAAAATGATGAAACCACACTTTGGGAAGTGACAGAATGGTGTCCATGAGAACACAAGAGAATGAAGACAACGTCGCAGACATATTATTCATTATTTCATTTATTTTTCAGCCATTTGTGCCCCACTGCAGGGCAAAGGCCTCCCTCCCTTCCCTTCTTCCACTCTTCACGATTGTTTATGTTTAAAAAAACATTCTTAAAAACATGCTTATATAATTTTTTTTTACTTTAATTAGAATCATATGTGGTATCAATTACACTTATTTAAAGACAGTGCTGATTCCCTAACAAAATATCAACTTATGATGACTTATATTATGGCGTTTGACAAAAAATATCAGTCATCTTGTTACGGCGGCCATTTAGAAAGTATTGAGTAGTCCATATTGTATTGTCATGAAAATTTTAAGGCGTATGCAAAATTTTAGCTCACTCGGATGTCTGGAAGTGTGTCTAAAATAACTTGCAAGATTTGAACCGAGCATACAAATAATTTACAAACACTGCAAGTTAGATAATAAAACTTGTAAAATTTATTTTTTATTATTGCATACGCTGAAATTATTATCCATACATCTATATTAATAGTCTACTCCTCTTCTTGTCCCGGATCCTCGTCAGGAAAGGCAGCTGCTCCGTCTTCGCGTGCAAGAACCGCGTTAGTCTCTGGTGAGCTTATATCACCTACCTTCTCTTCCATCAATCTATATCAGTCGAAGGTCTGTCTCCTAGAGGTTACAAGGGCTGCAGCTGCTCTGTCCTCGCGAGCCTCTGGTGAACGTGATCACCTAATATTCTACATCTATCTTTACCAGTCGGAGTCCGTCTCCTAGAGCTAACACTGCCAACCTTCTCCATCCATCTTCATCAGTGGAGGGTGAGTCTCCTAGAGGCTACATTACTTCACAGGATCCGTAGATCCTCTTGAGGAAGTGCTGTGTTCCACCTAGTATTCTCCATCCTTCTACATCAGTCGAGAGTCTGTCTCCTAGTATACATTGCACTAGTAGGCAGGTTGCAGCTAGCATCATCTACATCAGTCGAGAGTCTGTCTCCTAGAGTGTACTCCTCACCTTGTCCTGGATCCTCTTGAGGAAGGGCTGCAGCAGCTCCGGCTTGGCGTGCAGGAAGCGCGTGGGGCGCGCGTGCGCGTGCGCCAGCGCCAGCAGGTCGGCGGCCAGCAGGCGCGCGTGGCGGCGGCCCGGCGTCACCTACCTTGTCCTGGATCCTCTTGAGGAAGGGCTGCAGCAGCTCCGGCTTGGCGTGCAGGAAGCGCGTGGGGCGCGCGTGCGCGTGCGCCAGCGCCAGCAGGTCGGCGGCCAGCAGGCGCGCGTGGCGGCGGCCCGGCACGAACACGGCGCAGGCGCGCGCGCCCGCGTGCCGCACCACCGCGTTGTAGATGGACTTGGTCATGGACGCGAGCCGCGAGCCCGCGTGCGAGATGTTGAAGCCCTGTGCAGACGCATTCAAAAAGATTTAGTTTTAATTTATTTTGATTTAATTTTGATTTATTATGATATAATTTTAATGTATTTTGATTTAATTTTAGTATAGAGTAATCATATTATTTGGAAACCATCAATAATTATATTAAAAAAAAGCGAATTCAAACGAATCGAACATGTATGAGATAAAGAAAGTAGCATGGGCACCTGTATGTGCAGCTCCAGCGGCAGCGGCCGCACGCTCGGGTGGAAGTTGAAGGAGGCGTGCGCGCTGCAGCCGAGCCAGGCGGCCACGTCGCGCGCGTCCGCGATCGGCAGCGACAGCGCCACGATGCGGATCGGCTTGCCTGAGGACCACCGGGCACACTCCATCAATCGTCGTCACTGCTACGTCGCGCCTCCTCTCATGCTCGTGGACGCAGTAAGAGCCTGCTAAGGGATAGCTCCGGACTTTCCGTGTATCAACGTCCCGCACTGCGCTCGCCAACCCGCCCGCCAAGCGTGGAGAGTATGGCAACTGCCCCTCATGGAGATCCATGAGGGAGGCCTGTTTTCAGTAGTGGACGTTTTATGGCTGAAGTGATGAATCATCATGACAGACGTCATAAATTGGAATGTAAAAATTAAATAAATAAACAGTAATTTTTATTTATTTAATTTTTATAGATAGATAGATAGATAGATAGAAAATACTTTATTGCACACCTTAAAACTAAACATAATAACAAGAAACACTTAAAAACAAAGTGACAATTGGCAACCACGCGCTTATAACCAATTTAATATAAAATATTTTGACATCTTTTTATTGCTTTTATTATTATATTCAAAAATCTAAAAGTTTGCATGCTAATTAAGGTAGGAGATAATTGGAACATAAAAATATTCTTAAGACCTGAGAGATTAAATAAATAAACTTGACTGTTTATTTATTTAATTTTTACATTCCAATTTATGTCTTCTGTGATGATAATTCATCATTTCAGCCGCACAACGTCTACTACTGAACACATGCCATGGAGATCCATGAGGCCATACTCGCCACGCTTGGCAGGCGGGTTGGCGAGCGCAAAACGGGATGTTGATACACAGAAAGACACCGCTGCCCACCTTCCGGAGCTATCCCTTAGCAGTTTCCAGTCCAAGAGAGAGCCCAGTTTTGACATCCATACAGTAGAGTTGGCAAAACAGTGGTTTCCTTAAATTGACATCGAAATGTTAAATTTAAAAAATGCTATAGGGGCCGTCTCCACGAGCGAGGGAATCGCGGCGATGTTATCGTCGTCGCCACGTATTGCTATAAATTCTCTTAGAGGCCGTCTCCTCTAGCGAGAGAATTGCGACGAGTCCGCGCTATAGAATTCCCTCGCTCGTGGAGACGGCCCCTTAGTGTCGAGTATTTAGTTAGACCATGCAATTTTAATTCTTCTTCCTACTCCTTTTTGATGTCTAATTGTCAAAAGAAAGAGTTCAATTTGAATGTGTGTACCCACCCTTCCTCGACACCCCCAAAACTCGCCCCAGCTGAGTTGGCTTTGACTTTGACATGGCTCGCCGTAGACAGGACCTCGTGGCAACGGATGCAGGAGGCCTTCACCCAAACATGGATGCCCAAATCATAATTGAATTAACTATGCAGTGTGTAATATAACATGTGTACTAACCCGAAACATGGGTTTCAGCCCGTGAAACCAAATAGTTTTAGAAGGAAAAAAAATCGGGAATTCATCTTTCACGCTCATTGACACGCTCTGCACGCTCTTACGGACCTTCCATCTGTAACTTACCCATCTGCGAGGCGATATATCTCATCCTGGAGCAGACGACCTCCAGCACGGGCCCCTCCTCGCCGCCCAGGAGCTGCAGCGCGTCCACTATCATCAGCGACACGCTCTGCACGCTCTTACGGACCTTCCATCTGTAACTCACCGATCTGCGAGGCGATATATCTCATCCTGGAGCAGACGACCTCCAGCACGGGCCCCTCGCCGCCCAGGAGCTGCAGCGCGTCCACTATCATCAGCGACACGCTCTGCACGCTCTTACGGACCTTCCATCTGTAACTCACCGATCTGCGAGGCGATATATCTCATCCTGGAGCAGACGACCTCCAGCACGGGCCCCTCCTCGCCGCCCAGGAGCTGCAGCGCGTCCACTATCATCAGCGACACGCTCTGCACGCTCTTACGGACCTTCCATCTGTAACTCACCGATCTGCGAGGCGATATATCTCATCCTGGAGCAGACGACCTCCAGCACGGGCCCCTCCTCGCCGCCCAGGAGCTGCAGCGCGTCCACTATCATCAGCGACACGCTCTGCACGCTCTTACGGACCTTCCATCTGCAATTAAGGTGTTAATTGATCATTAGGAACTTGTTAGGCAGGGCTCCGCTGACTCGCACCATGCAGACACTGAATCTAGTGGCGGAGACGACAGAGCTGTTCCGTTATTCTTTGAACGAATTCGCAAATGTGACCATGTTTGTATTACATTACTGTTATTAACAGTTTTGACATTGTGGAATTTTATATTTTTTATGGAATTGAGTGTTGACTTTTTATTGTCTTTGAATGGAATTTTCTACTTTTATTTATGAACTGAATAGTTTTTTTAATTGAATGGAATATTTATGAATTTAATCGAATATTTATATTTATGAAATCGTGAACTGTAACTTAATTTTAAGTAAGATGACTGCACTATTGTATTAAGATAATCCTGTCAAAATAGTGTAATTTTGATAAATAAAATTATGTGTATTCATTATAATATAATAACATAAACACGCGATAAATTCCCGTGTTTATGTTATTATATTATAATGAATTTTGATCGCGAAAGTTTACGAAAAACTAAAATTATGTGCCTTTTTTGAATTGCTAAATGAACAACAGCCGTTCTATGATGATGATGAAAGTATTACTCACCTCCGGGACAGTACGTCCCACTTATCAGCCGTGGTCACGATCACCTGCCCCTTGTTCAGTAGTTTGTGGTCCGTGGCTGTTTCCCCGGTCAGTTGGACTACCTAAGGACAAATAACAAAACGTTATGGCGATAGGTAATAATATGCCCGTATGACAATATCATTGAGTACTGAATTAATGATGGATATAGAGAGAAGGGAAGGAAGAAAGAAAATATATTTTGCATCACAAAGAGCTTATTAGAAAGAGGTCGTAAGAGAGAATAAATCATACAAAGAGATCAGGTAAAGTGGGTGAAAATCAAGCAGTGTTGCATGAAGCCTAAAACACACGAGTTTAAAGTTAAGTTTGCCAAATGTTGAAACCCGTCAATGGTTTTAAAAGACCTATATTTTTCTAATGTCTATGCAAAGTTACAGCTTTCTTGGACTAATAGTCTCTTCGTCAAGCCGCAGACAGACAGACATAGCACATTAAGGGCACTACGAAACCGAAAAAGAGTGTTTACCTTGTTGTAAAGTATGTATTAAGCTTTTCGAGGTAGTTTTGAGGAAGTGCTAAGAAGAGGGTTGTGGTGCTGAGGGAGTGTAGGGGGGAGTGTAGAGGGGAGTTTAGGGGGAGTGTGAGGGCGGAAGGTGTGTGGTGGTTAAGACTAGATGGTGGTACGACCTACCTTCAAATTGAAGTTGTTGGCGAACTTGTGATACCAGTCCGCGTACATAATGTCCGCAAGCGCGATTTAAGGCTCGAGCAGACCGCATGCGTATGCGTAGACGTAAACGTAGACGTGCACGTACCACTGAGTTGTAATGTATGGAATTGTATGAGACAGGACACACCGCTTGCGTAACGTAGACGTGCGCGTCGTCATACAGTTCCATACATTACAACTCAGTGGTATGTGCACGTCTACGCATACACATCCGGTCTGCTCGAGCCTTTAGACGGCGCGCCCAATGCCTACTGCCTCGTAATACTATTCTGGCATGCACACTGCTGGGGAGTGTAGGGGAGTATTGGAAGCGTGTTTGGGGAGTGTGGGGGAAGTATAGAGGGGGGAAGAGTGATCGGGATGTTTGGAGGAGTATCAAGAGGGAGTGTTGGAAGTGTCGAGCAAGGGAGTGTTAAGTACGTACTTTCAGATTGAACTTGTTGGTGAACTTTTGGTACCAGTCCGCGTACATAATGTCCGCCAGCGCGATGTAGACGGCGCGCCCAAGGCCAACTGACTCTAACACGAGTGATTGGGTGTGAGTGATTGGGGTATCTGGGGGAGTATCAGGAGGGAGTGTTAGGTACGTACCTTCAGATTGAACTTGTTGGCAAACTTGTGGTACCAGTCCGCGTACATAATGTCCGCGAGCGCGATGTAGACGGCGCGCCCAAGGCCTACTGACTCTAACACGAATGATTGGGGGTGAGTGATTGGGGTATCTGGGGGAGTATCAGGAGGGTGTTAGGTACGTACCTTCAGGTTGAACTTGTTGGCGAACTTGTGGTACCAGTCCGCGTACACGATGTCCGCGAGCGCGTCCTTGGGCGTGACGTAGACGGCGCGCGCGCCGCCGCCCGCCGCCACCAGCCGCAGCAGCGCCAGCTCCGCGACCACGGACTTGCCGGAGCCGGAGGGCGCGCCCACGAACACGTTGTCGTCCGAGTTGTACACCGCGTTGAACACCTGGGGACGATTTTTAAATTAATAATGGCACGGCTTTTATCGCGTAACTAAGTTAGTATCATCTTGCTGAAGTTTCGGAGACGGTTTAGCAAAAGACGCGGCTCTATCTGTCCATGATACATATCTGGGTCCGCAGAGTGGCTAAAGGAGACGATGATATCAGCGCTGTGGGACATGAGATTTGAGAGGGCAGCTGGGTCTATCTGATACATATCTGGGTCTGCACAAGATTGAACGGTGGCTATAGGAGACGAGCAGCTGAGTCCATAATTGATATCAGCGCTGTGGGAGATAAGATTGGAGGCCAGCTGGGTCTATCTGACCATGCTACATAATTATCTGGGTCTGCACAGGATTGAACGGTCGCGGAAAGAAACGGGCAGCTGGATCCAGATGTCTGTGATATCAGCGCTGTGGGAGATAAGATTGGAGAGGGCAGCTGAGTCTATCTGACCATGCTACATACCTGGGTCTGCACATGATTGAACAGTGACGAAAGGAGACGGGCAGCTGGGTCTTTATGTCTATGATATCAGCTCTGTGGATGGTCTGATTCATTGGCGGAAGGAGACCGGCTGGGTCTATCTGTCCATTTCTAGGATGAGGAGGCAGCTGCTACCTGTCCATGCTACATACCTGGGTCTGCACAGGATTGAACTGGGGGAAGGCCTCGGCGTACAGCTCCTCCGCCGCGGGGTTCCTCAGAGCGGATATCGGCAGCGGCTGCAGGTCCAGCAGCTCCGTGGGCGGCAGGTTCTTCTCGGGCAGGATGAGGTGGCGGAAGGAGACGGGCAGCTGCGTCTCCGCCGCTATCCATCTGAGGAACAAGTTACGATTAGCAATGTGTCCCAACGCGGTCCCGAGAAGATGCCCGAGTCTTCCCGTCTACGATAGGTGCAATCCTGTCGAAACGTCGGGTAACAATAATGGTAAATAACGCGATAAATACCCGCAGGCTGATTACGTATCCCGCGACAGGTTTACAACCGGCGTAAACCTCGCGATCATTGCTCTCAACAAGCATTCGTACGGGGGTACCAGAAAAGGGGGCGAAGGTTTCCTAAAAATGCCAATAACTCCGCTACCTGCGACCCTAGGGTCACCAAAATCAATCAGTACCCTTCTTTCATTAAGACGGTGCTAACAAAAATAGTTTTATGTAAATCGGTGCAATCGTGTCATGCGCAGACAGACAGAGATAGCGCTATGCATGACCGCGAGCTGTACGCACCTGTCGGACACGACGCGCAGGTAGTACTGCGGCGGCAGCGGCTCGAACACCGGCACGAACAGCTTGACCTGGTGCTCGTCGCGGCAGTACTTCTGCTTCAGCAGGAAGTACTCGTGGTGCAGCACCACCTCCGAGTCCACGTCCTCCACCAGGATCCAGAACGCCTCCGACTGCCCGTGCACCTGCCGAACGGAAACGAGACAGTCGTTTTATAAGTCAAATTTGTAATTTGGCTAATAAATTTATTTGTATTTGTAGCTAAAGAGAATCCAGATAAAATTGATGAATATAATACGGCTTACACCACGTAGCTAACTTATTATCATCTTGCTGACGTTTCGTAGACCATTTAGAGGCCCTTCTTCATGAGCACCGTTCGTGGCCGAATCCGAGGGCCGCGAGACGAGAACAAAGTTAGGTGCGTGGTCTAAGCCGTATTATATTTATTAAATAATGTCAAGCCACGATAATTTCAATTCAAAATTGATGAACCTTGCGTTTAAAACAGGAAGGGACTTTGAGTGACGGATGGAAACTGGGAGTGCGTTCCAGAGCCTTGTGGCCTGTGTGGTGAATGAATCACCATAGAACTGAGAAGTGTGGAAAGGAGTTTTAAGCTGGAGAGTGTAAGAGGATCGAAGGGAAAGGGGATTGGAGTCTTGAAGAAACTCAAAACTATCTTTGAGATATAACGGAGTAGAGGGAGAGAAAAGGACAGTGTAAAGGAGGTTAAGGATATGAGCATTCCGGCGAAAACGGATAGGTAACATTTGAGTAAGCTACGGTATTCAGAGATATGATCGAATTTACGCAAGGCAAATATAAATCTAATGGAATAATTCTGAAGACGCTCAAGCTTGTCAAGTTGGTCTTCAGTTAAATTGGCGTCAGCGTAGTCGCAAACAGGATGCAGCAAAGATTGTGCGGGCGAAATTTTGGTGGAGGTTAGAAGAAAGTTACGCAACCGTTTTGAAGAAGCACCCGCCACAAGTCTTCCGCCTGACTGCTGCTATTTGCGACTCCCATGCCATGTTCCTATTCATGAGATATGCCCTCACACCAGACACTGTGGCATCCACTTTATATGTAACAATAATACCGATGCACGCACACTGGTATTGCCAATAAACCAAACTGTTATTGTTACCATTTATTGTGCAATCATATTGCACGAACTTTCGTGAAAAAAATAACACATATCACGTCCGGTTAACACTTTTAGAGCTACACTGATTCCAAATGAGTGAGATCACTCATTTCGTGTGGAAACAAAACAGTGCAGTCACTTTACGGTGAGGCCGTATCTGGGGCGTACCAGGAAGTGGACTGCGTCATACCTTCTCGTCCCAGTGGAAGTCCGGCGTGATGGTGAGCTCGAGCCGCAGCGTGGAGCGCGTGATGGGCTGGATGTGCGTGGCGGCGCGGGGACTGCGTCATACCTTCTCGTCCCAGTGGAAGTCCGGCGTGATGGTGAGCTCGAGCCGCAGCGTGGAGCGCGTGATGGGCTGGATGTGCGTGGCGGCGCGGGGACTGCGTCATACCTTCTCGTCCCAGTGGAAGTCCGGCGTGATGGTGAGCTCCAGCCGCAGCGTGGAGCGCGTGATGGGCTGGATGTGCGTGGCGGCGCGGGGACTGCGTCATACCTTCTCGTCCCAGTGGAAGTCCGGCGTGATGGTGAGCTCGAGCCGCAGCGTGGAGCGCGTGATGGGCTGGATGTGCGTGGCGGCGCGGGGACTGCGTCATACCTTCTCGTCCCAGTGGAAGTCCGGCGTGATGGTGAGCTCGAGCCGCAGCGTGGAGCGCGTGATGGGCTGGATGTGCGTGGCGGCGCGGGGACTGCGTCATACCTTCTCGTCCCAGTGGAAGTCCGGCGTGATGGTGAGCTCGAGCCGCAGCGTGGAGCGCGTGATGGGCTGGATGTGCGTGGCGGCGCGGGGACTGCGTCATACCTTCTCGTCCCAGTGGAAGTCCGGCGTGATGGTGAGCTCGAGCCGCAGCGTGGAGCGCGTGATGGGCTGGATGTGCGTGGCCAGCTCGAGCCGCGGGAACTGGTGCACGTACTTGTGCAGCATCTTGCCCAGCTTCGGGGCGCGCACCAGCTCGCCTATCTCGTTGGGGCCGAGCTCGTACAGCTTCTCCCAGGGGAAGTTCTTCTTCTCCAGCTTCTTTATTATCTGCGGGTGGGCGGGTGTTTTAATTCAACCATCGATAATTTATTTCTTAAAACGTTAACAACATATAACATACTAGGAGCGCTTTGCAGTTTAAGGCTCGAGCAGACCGGATGCGTATGCGTAGACGTAAGCGTAGACGTGCACGTACCACTGAGTTGTAATGTATGGAACTGTATGAGACAGGACGCACCGCTTGCGTAACGTAGACGTGCGTGTCATATGTCAGTTCCATACATTACAACTCAGTGGTACGTGCGCGTCTACGCATACGCATCCGGTCTGCTCGAGCCTTTAACCCGCGTAGTTCCCGTTCTGGAACACGGGGATAAAATATACCCTATGTTCATCAGAAATAATGTAGGATTCTAATGGTGAAAGAATTTTTCAAACCGGTCCTGTAGTTTCGTAGTCTTTACATACAAACAAACAATCAAATATTTCCTCTTTAGTGCAGATTTACCGTAATTATCAAGACCTCCCGTGCTAGTTAAAAACTGTGTTACGGCATAGTTATTTAACTAGCACGAACTGTTGGGATCTGGGTCTTTAGAAATATAACCTGATATAAAAACAAATGAATAAAAAAAACTTATTAATAGCCACTTATTATTATACTTATAACTATTGTGTATCTTGTGCTGATAGTTTCCCTAAGATGAATAAATAAATAAATAAATAAATAAATAAATATTCATTTCAGCCGTAAAACGTTTGCAACTAAACACGGGCCTCCCTCATGGATCGCTTGGCAGCCGGGTTGGCGAGCGCAGTACGATGCAACATCCAGAACACCCTGATCTGCAGATGATACAGCCATTTGTCCCGATGCGGGAATCGAACCAGCAACCTCTTGCGTCGCAGGCGCACCTTCGCCCGCTCCGCCACAGAGCTCGTCGAATTGTACCTGTGGTTTGTACAATACAATTCAATTCTTATTCCATCCATGGTAATACCTCTTCGGGCATCTTCCTGAACTGGCGCAGCGGAGACATGGACTGCCACATCCTTCGGTCCACCATCTTGCAGAGAGCCAGGGTCTTGTCCACCAGCTGCGCCCAGCCTGTGGGAAACCACAATGTTATAGTACGTTATGGTACAGGTCGCGCGATAGTTAAAGATCGCTCGGCAAAAGTAGAAGGGGGTATGCGCAGTATTCAATTCAAACGTCTATCTGGTGATGTGCGGAGTGAGGGGGGCGGGTGTGCGCTGACGGCGTCACGTCATTGGTAGTTCAGTCGCTCTCAAGGTCTCAAGATCACCTCCCGCGTTGCGTGCACGCGTCTCGATTCGTGCGCGATTGTACACATGCGCCGATTGCCCCCACTAGATTCATCGAGCGATCTTAAACCACCGCGCAACCTGTACCAATGTGTAAACGACTGCAACACTGGATGTGTTGCAGTTAAAGACGCTTTAAACGTATGGTGGTTAACGAAGCAGCCGTAAGGATGTAGAACATAGAAAGCTTGGGAATAATTTCCTAAGTTCTTGGCTGATTCCGAATAAAAGTAAATTCATTGTTTCGTGTTTAAATATATAAACATTTTTCACAACTCGTTTTCACTGTTGAAACTATAGTTATTTTCTTCACAAGTCTGTTGAAAAACTTCAGCGCCATTGAGACCTTCACCTACCGGCTCGGGTATTAATAGAGCCGAGGACGGTAATCATCAACACACACGTGTCATACGACGTTTTTCAACACACTTGTGAAGAAAAGAACTACAATTACAACAGTGAAAATGAGTTGAGAAAAATTCTTCGCAATGGCGGGAAAAATTAATCAGTTTTTGTATGCGCGCGTCTAACAATGGCGATCGGCCATAGACAACTTTAATTTCGATGAAACACGCTCTACTCTACAGGGTTTGCAAAGGGTAACCGAAAATAATCGGCCGGCCAATAGTTTGGATTGAAATAAACACATTAAAGTAAAAACAATATTGTTACATAACACCTAAGCGTAGAATAGAATAGAATAGAAACTTTCGCCCCCTTTTCTGGTACCAATGCTTGTTTCAATCCAAACTGGCCGGCTGATTATGTCCAGTTACACTTTGCAAACCCTGTGCATGTTTCAACACTTGTAAATATTAACAACTTTTAACACATGCACGCCTGTGGGACTACCTTTGTGCAGCACTATCTCGAAGATGGCGCGCAGCAGGCGGGCCGCCGACTGCGTGACGTACACCATGTCCGCCATCAGCGCGAAGCCCTCCAGCTTGAGGCGGGAGATGTACGCCTGTGGGACTACCTTTGTGCAGCACTATCTCGAAGATGGCGCGCAGCAGGCGGGCCGCCGACTGCGTGACGTACACCATGTCCGCCATCAGCGCGAAGCCCTCCAGCTTGAGGCGGGAGATGTACGCCTGTGGGACTACCTTTGTGCAGCACTATCTCGAAGATGGCGCGCAGCAGGCGGGCCGCCGACTGCGTGACGTACACCATGTCCGCCATCAGCGCGAAGCCCTCCAGCTTGAGGCGGGAGATGTACGCCTGTGGGACTACCTTTGTGCAGCACTATCTCGAAGATGGCGCGCAGCAGGCGGGCCGCCGACTGCGTGACGTACACCATGTCCGCCATCAGCGCGAAGCCCTCCAGCTTGAGGCGGGAGATGTACGCCTGTGGGACTACCTTTGTGCAGCACTATCTCGAAGATGGCGCGCAGCAGGCGGGCCGCCGACTGCGTGACGTACACCATGTCCGCCATCAGTGCGAAGCCCTCCAGCTTGAGGCGGGAGATGTACGCCTGTGGGACTACCTTTGTGCAGCACTATCTCGAAGATGGCGCGCAGCAGGCGGGCCGCCGACTGCGTGACGTACACCATGTCCGCCATCAGTGCGAAGCCCTCCAGCTTGAGGCGGGAGATGTACGCCTGTGGGACTACCTTTGTGCAGCACTATCTCGAAGATGGCGCGCAGCAGGCGGGCCGCCGACTGCGTGACGTACACCATGTCCGCCATCAGTGCGAAGCCCTCCAGCTTGAGGCGGGAGATGTACGCCTGTGGGACTACCTTTGTGCAGCACTATCTCGAAGATGGCGCGCAGCAGGCGGGCCGCCGACTGCGTGACGTACACCATGTCCGCCATCAGCGCGAAGCCCTCCAGCTTGAGGCGGGAGATGTACGCCTGTGGGACTACCTTTGTGCAGCACTATCTCGAAGATGGCGCGCAGCAGGCGGGCCGCCGACTGCGTGACGTACACCATGTCCGCCATCAGTGCGAAGCCCTCCAGCTTGAGGCGGGAGATGTACGCCTGTGGGACTACCTTTGTGCAGCACTATCTCGAAGATGGCGCGCAGCAGGCGGGCCGCCGACTGCGTGACGTACACCATGTCCGCCATCAGTGCGAAGCCCTCCAGCTTGAGGCGGGAGATGTACGCCTGTGGGACTACCTTTGTGCAGCACTATCTCGAAGATGGCGCGCAGCAGGCGGGCCGCCGACTGCGTGACGTACACCATGTCCGCCATCAGTGCGAAGCCCTCCAGCTTGAGGCGGGAGATGTACGCCTGTGGGACTACCTTTGTGCAGCACTATCTCGAAGATGGCGCGCAGCAGGCGGGCCGCCGACTGCGTGACGTACACCATGTCCGCCATCAGTGCGAAGCCCTCCAGCTTGAGGCGGGAGATGTACGCCTGGAGGAGCACGTTGATCTTCGCCGACGGCTCCTCGATGCTCTCCTTGATCGGGATCGGGACCTGGGGAGGGGTATGCAACGTCATCGCAGGCCCCGGAGACGGCTTACATCCACAAATTAATGATCACCGCCTCCACGCAAAATAGCCAAGTACAGTGTATAAGCGAATTCGTATTTAAAAGTACCAGGCGACCATATTTATGGAGGAGTTTCGAAATTTCCTTTGGTGAAAACACAACAATGAAAATAAATTTAAAGTCGTACAAAACTTCACGAACTTAATTTCTTAAAATGTTTTTCTTACTATGTAACCTGTACCAGGAGTGCAGAACTACAAAGTAGTAGTTTTGTAGGTTTCGGATCCGATAATCTATAAAACTCGTTTACAAAGTACCAAGGTCACAACAACTAGCAGTAATAATTATTCAATATGAATTATTCCGAAGTAAGAAAGGTAGGTTCATATTATCTCGATTGATTGTACCTTAGCACTCGTGGATGCTCTTTTTTAAACTTTCGCGATCACGACACATTATTAACACATATTTAACCGGGTATTTATCGCGTTATTTACCTTTATTATTGCCCGACGTTTCGACAGGACTGCACCTATCGTGGTCCCGGGAAGACGATGGGTGCAATCCTGTCGAAACGTCGGGCAATAATAAAGGTAAATAACGCGATAAATACCCGGTTAAATATGTGTTAATAACACTCGTGGATGACTTCAGAATCAATGTATGGAGTTTTATTTTTCAATAACAAATAATTTGCATGCCTTGTTAATAAGCCCCGGAGACGAGCCTAAAGACATATTTTTGAATCTCTCCGATGTGAAAAGTTAAAATAAGTACGGTGGACCGAGAAAGTGGTCTACCAGTACTGACAAAAGTTTCTGTGAGATCTAATTATCGCTAAGGTTGACTTTTCTAACTGAGTGTAGGAGATGGCAATGGAAAATCGACCTTCTTGTTTTATGGCGTTCAAATTAATCTGAGCCTTCTTGTATCGAATTCAACTAATCTTCTACGTTAGAAACGTTGTTTGCCTGAGAGTGCAGTACTACAGTGTTAATGGGAAGTCACTAGGGGTAAATGGAGGTAACCAGAGGGCAATAGAGGTAAACGATGCTTTAGCATAAGGTCCTCCTTACACAATTGTTATGTGTTAAAGTGTTAAATAAATAAATAGGGGTCACTGAAATATCAAGTCGTGTCACTAGGGGTCAATGGAGGGTCAGTATGAAGTTAAAAGAGGATCGCAGTGACCTTAAGTAGAGATCAGAGGAAATTAATAAGGGGTAACTAGAGGTTAATGTAGAAATCGAAGGGCAGTCAGGTGGACAATGGAGGCCACTAAGAATTCCTTTGGGGTCACTTAAGGTGTCACTAGTAGTCAATGTGGGGGTCACTAGCGGTCAGTGCGGGGTCACTTATGGAGTCACTAGTGGCCATTGTGGGGTCACTAATGGGTAGTGTGGAATCACGTGTGGGGTCATTTGTGATGTTACTAGTAGTCACTTGTGGTCAGTGTGGGGGTCACACGTGAGACCAATAGTGGCGTCACTAGTAGTCAACGTGCGGTCACTTATGGAGTCACTAGTGGCCATTGTGGGGTCACTAATGGGTAGTGTGGAATCACGTGTGGGGTCATTTGTGATGTTACTAGTGGAGTCACTTGTGGTCACATGTGAGGCCAATAGTGGCGTCACTAGTAGTCAACGTGGGGTCACTAGTGGAATCAACAGTGGTGTCACTTTAGTGATCTTTAGAGCACGCGGGTGCACTCACGCGCTCCATCAGCTTCTGCAGCTCCAGCTTCTCCTCGTCCCGCACGGCCACGTGGCGGAACTCGGCCGACAGCGAGAACACGCGGAACAGCTCGATCTCGCCCAGCGTCGGCTTCAGCAGCTGGCTGTAGCACGACATGGTCTCGTGCGTGCAGTAGAAGTGCGACGCGATCCGCCCGAGCTCCGTCGGCTGGAAGTGGCCGGACTTCCTCTCGTACTTGATGAGGCCGGCTCTGGAAAGAGAGGATTTTCAGATTAGAGTCCAGTTAGTTCTTCTATTTTTGTGTTTTGTTCTTAGGAGTACCGCAGCTAGAAAGAGAGAGATGGAAGCAGCTGGGGGAGGTGTTGACGATGATGGTGGTGGTGGTGTTGATGAGGATGGTGATGGTGGTGGTGTTGATGATGATGGTGGTGTTGATGGTGATGGTGGTGGTGTTGATGGTGATGGTGTTGATGGTGGTGGTGTTGATGATGATGGTGGTGTTGATGATGATGGTGGTGTTGATGATGATGGTGGTGTTGTTGATGATGATGGTGGCGTTGATGATCATGGTGGTGGTGGTGGTGGTGATGACGATGAGGTCGACTCACTTGTCGAGCAGGCTGGCGGCCGTGTGCACCAGGTCGGCGCGGTGCAGCTCCAGCAGCGTGTCGTCCTGCATCTTCTCCGGCGTGATGCCGTACAGCGCCGGCTGGCGCAGCATCCTGATGTACAGGTACGTGTAGCCTGCGAGAGGATATTCCGTTGAAACCAAAACGTCTACACTGAACATATTATGTATGTAAGATTTTTTTTATTGTTATCTTTTGCCGCATGTGCCCAGACTTATCCACCTGTTTAATATTTATTCCTACATATTAATCTATTGGTGATAGTTATAGATACCTGTGCCTTTTTCATTCTTGTGGATTTTATCCATCCTAAGGTTGCCTGGAAGAGATCGCTAATAGTAATAAGGCCGCCCAATGTGCTTCTGCTTTTAGTTTCACTTATACCAATAATACCAACCGCCCAACGAAGTAGGCACGTATCAGCTAGTTACATAACATAGTATAAAACAAATTCGCTTGCCTATATTTGCTTAGATCTTTAAAACTACGCAACGGATTTTGATGCGGTTTTTTCAATAGATAGAGTGATTCTAGAGGAAGGTGTATATGTATAACACATGCATAATATAGTAGAGAAACACTGATCATTTTAGAGGTTTCTAATGTGAGGTCGTAAATAAACAATTTTTTTTGGCGCTCACATTGCAAACGCTGGCTGAACCCTACGAGATAGATAAAAATAATGTACTACAGTGTTGTACACCTTAAAAAGGTCTACGAAAAAGTCCGCAATGGTGTATTCGGGTCGCTAGTTACTTTATAAAGAAACTCCAGAGAACGCACAGAGCACGGCACTCACCGAGCCACGTGACCGCGTCGCGCACGCTCTGCACGGTGCCCAGCACGATCTCCGCGTTCAGCATGTCCGGTAACTTGCTGACCAGCTGCGACTCTATCGGAGCACAGAGACACTCACCGAGCCACGTGACCGCGTCGCGCACGCTCTGCACGGTGCCCAGCACGATCTCCGCGTGCAGCATGTCCGGCAGCTTGCTGACCAGCTGCGACTCTATCGGGGCACAGAGACACTCACCGAGCCACGTGACCGCGTCGCGCACGCTCTGCACGGTGCCCAGCACGATCTCCGCGTGCAGCATGTCCGGCAGCTGCGACTCTATCGGAGCACAGAGACACTCACCGAGCCACGTGACCGCGTCGCGCACGCTCTGCACGGTGCCCAGCACGATCTCCGCGTGCAGCATGTCCGGCAGCTGCGACTCTATCGGAGCACAGAGACACTCACCGAGCCACGTGACCGCGTCGCGCACGCTCTGCACGGTGCCCAGCACGATCTCCGGGCAGCTTGCTGACCAGCTGCGACTCTATCGGAGCACAGAGACACTCACCGAGCCACGTGACCGCGTCGCGCACGCTCTGCACGGTGCCCAGCACGATCTCCGCGTGCAGCATGTCCGGCAGCTGCGACTCTATCGGAGCACAGAGACACTCACCGAGCCACGTGACCGCGTCGCGCACGCTCTGCACGGTGCCCAGCACGATCTCCGCGTGCAGCATGTCCGGCAGCTGCGACTCTATCGGAGCACAGAGACACTCACCGAGCCACGTGACCGCGTCGCGCACGCTCTGCACGGTGCCCAGCACGATCTCCGCGTGCAGCATGTCCGGCAGCTGCGACTCTATCGGAGCACAGAGACACTCACCGAGCCACGTGACCGCGTCGCGCACGCTCTGCACGGTGCCCAGCACGATCTCCGCGTTCAGCATGTCCGGCAGCTTGCTGACCAGCTGCGACTCTATCGGGGCACAGAGACACTCACCGAGCCACGTGACCGCGTCGCGCACGCTCTGCACGGTGCCCAGCACGATCTCCGCGTGCAGCATGTCCGGCAGCTGCGACTCTATCGGGGCACAGAGACACTCACCGAGCCACGTGACCGCGTCGCGCACGCTCTGCACGGTGCCCAGCACGATCTCCGCGTGCAGCATGTCCGGCAGCTGCGACTCTATCGGGGCACAGAGACACTCACCGAGCCACGTGACCGCGTCGCGCACGCTCTGCACGGTGCCCAGCACGATCTCCGCGTGCAGCATGTCCGGCAGCTGCGACTCTATCGGAGCACAGAGACACTCACCGAGCCACGTGACCGCGTCGCGCACGCTCTGCACGGTGCCCAGCACGATCTCCGCGTGCAGCATGTCCGGCAGCTGCGACTCTATCGGAGCACAGAGACACTCACCGAGCCACGTGACCGCGTCGCGCACGCTCTGCACGGTGCCCAGCACGATCTCCGCGTTCAGCATGTCCGGCAGCTTGCTGACCAGCTGCGACTCTATCGGGGCACAGAGACACTCACCGAGCCACGTGACCGCGTCGCGCACGCTCTGCACGGTGCCCAGCACGATCTCCGCGTGCAGCATGTCCGGCAGCTGCGACTCTATCGGGGCACAGAGACACTCACCGAGCCACGTGACCGCGTCGCGCACGCTCTGCACGGTGCCCAGCACGATCTCCGCGTGCAGCATGTCCGGCAGCTGCGACTCTATCGGAGCACAGAGACACTCACCGAGCCACGTGACCGCGTCGCGCACGCTCTGCACGGTGCCCAGCACGATCTCCGCGTGCAGCATGTCCGGCAGCTGCGACTCTATCGGAGCACAGAGACACTCACCGAGCCACGTGACCGCGTCGCGCACGCTCTGCACGGTGCCCAGCACGATCTCCGCGTTCAGCATGTCCGGCAGCTTGCTGACCAGCTGCGACTCTATCGGGGCACAGAGACACTCACCGAGCCACGTGACCGCGTCGCGCACGCTCTGCACGGTGCCCAGCACGATCTCCGCGTGCAGCATGTCCGGCAGCTGCGACTCTATCGGAGCACAGAGACACTCACCGAGCCACGTGACCGCGTCGCGCACGCTCTGCACGGTGCCCAGCACGATCTCCGCGTGCAGCATGTCCGGCAGCTGCGACTCTATCGGAGCACAGAGACACTCACCGAGCCACGTGACCGCGTCGCGCACGCTCTGCACGGTGCCCAGCACGATCTCCGCGTGCAGCATGTCCGGCAGCTGCGACTCTATCGGAGCACAGAGACACTCACCGAGCCACGTGACCGCGTCGCGCACGCTCTGCACGGTGCCCAGCACGATCTCCGCGTGCAGCATGTCCGGCAGCTGCGACTCTATCGGGGCACAGAGACACTCACCGAGCCACGTGACCGCGTCGCGCACGCTCTGCACGGTGCCCAGCACGATCTCCGCGTTCAGCATGTCCGGCAGCTTGCTGACCAGCTGCGACTCTATCGGGGCACAGAGACACTCACCGAGCCACGTGACCGCGTCGCGCACGCTCTGCACGGTGCCCAGCACGATCTCCGCGTGCAGCATGTCCGGCAGCTGCGACTCTATCGGGGCACAGAGACACTCACCGAGCCACGTGACCGCGTCGCGCACGCTCTGCACGGTGCCCAGCACGATCTCCGCGTGCAGCATGTCCGGCAGCTGCGACTCTATCGGGGCACAGAGACACTCACCGAGCCACGTGACCGCGTCGCGCACGCTCTGCACGGTGCCCAGCACGATCTCCGCGTGCAGCATGTCCGGCAGCTGCGACTCTATCGGGGCACAGAGACACTCACCGAGCCACGTGACCGCGTCGCGCACGCTCTGCACGGTGCCCAGCACGATCTCCGCGTGCAGCATGTCCGGCAGCTGCGACTCTATCGGAGCACAGAGACACTCACCGAGCCACGTGACCGCGTCGCGCACGCTCTGCACGGTGCCCAGCACGATCTCCGCGTTCAGCATGTCCGGCAGCTTGCTGACCAGCTGCGACTCTATCGGGGCACAGAGACACTCACCGAGCCACGTGACCGCGTCGCGCACGCTCTGCACGGTGCCCAGCACGATCTCCGCGTGCAGCATGTCCGGCAGCTGCGACTCTATCGGGGCACAGAGACACTCACCGAGCCACGTGACCGCGTCGCGCACGCTCTGCACGGTGCCCAGCACGATCTCCGCGTGCAGCATGTCCGGCAGCTGCGACTCTATCGGAGCACAGAGACACTCACCGAGCCACGTGACCGCGTCGCGCACGCTCTGCACGGTGCCCAGCACGATCTCCGCGTGCAGCATGTCCGGCAGCTGCGACTCTATCGGAGCACAGAGACACTCACCGAGCCACGTGACCGCGTCGCGCACGCTCTGCACGGTGCCCAGCACGATCTCCGCGTTCAGCATGTCCGGCAGCTTGCTGACCAGCTGCGACTCTATCGGGGCACAGAGACACTCACCGAGCCACGTGACCGCGTCGCGCACGCTCTGCACGGTGCCCAGCACGATCTCCGCGTGCAGCATGTCCGGCAGCTGCGACTCTATCGGAGCACAGAGACACTCACCGAGCCACGTGACCGCGTCGCGCACGCTCTGCACGGTGCCCAGCACGATCTCCGCGTGCAGCATGTCCGGCAGCTGCGACTCTATCGGAGCACAGAGACACTCACCGAGCCACGTGACCGCGTCGCGCACGCTCTGCACGGTGCCCAGCACGATCTCCGCGTGCAGCATGTCCGGCAGCTGCGACTCTATCGGAGCACAGAGACACTCACCGAGCCACGTGACCGCGTCGCGCACGCTCTGCACGGTGCCCAGCACGATCTCCGCGTGCAGCATGTCCGGCAGCTGCGACTCTATCGGGGCACAGAGACACTCACCGAGCCACGTGACCGCGTCGCGCACGCTCTGCACGGTGCCCAGCACGATCTCCGCGTGCAGCATGTCCGGCAGCTGCGACTCTATCGGGGCACAGAGACACTCACCGAGCCACGTGACCGCGTCGCGCACGCTCTGCACGGTGCCCAGCACGATCTCCGCGTTCAGCATGTCCGGCAGCTTGCTGACCAGCTGCGACTATCGGAGCACAGAGACACTCACCGAGCCACGTGACCGCGTCGCGCACGCTCTGCACGGTGCCCAGCACGATCTCCGCGTGCAGCATGTCCGGCAGCTGCGACTCTATCGGAGCACAGAGACACTCACCGAGCCACGTGACCGCGTCGCGCACGCTCTGCACGGTGCCCAGCACGATCTCCGCGTGCAGCATGTCCGGCAGCTGCGACTCTATCGGAGCACAGAGACACTCACCGAGCCACGTGACCGCGTCGCCCACGCTCTGCACGGTGCCCAGCACGATCTCCGCGTGCAGCATGTCCGGCAGCTGCGACTCTATCGGAGCACAGAGACACTCACCGAGCCACGTGACCGCGTCGCGCACGCTCTGCACGGTGCCCAGCACGATCTCCGCGTGCAGCATGTCCGGCAGCTGCGACTCTATCGGAGCACAGAGACACTCACCGAGCCACGTGACCGCGTCGCGCACGCTCTGCACGGTGCCCAGCACGATCTCCGCGTGCAGCATGTCCGGCAGCTGCGACTCTATCGGAGCACAGAGACACTCACCGAGCCACGTGACCGCGTCGCGCACGCTCTGCACGGTGCCCAGCACGATCTCCGCGTTCAGCATGTCCGGCAGCTTGCTGACCAGCTGCGACTCTATCGGGGCACAGAGACACTCACCGAGCCACGTGACCGCGTCGCGCACGCTCTGCACGGTGCCCAGCACGATCTCCGCGTGCAGCATGTCCGGCAGCTGCGACTCTATCGGAGCACAGAGACACTCACCGAGCCACGTGACCGCGTCGCGCACGCTCTGCACGGTGCCCAGCACGATCTCCGCGTGCAGCATGTCCGGCAGCTGCGACTCTATCGGAGCACAGAGACACTCACCGAGCCACGTGACCGCGTCGCGCACGCTCTGCACGGTGCCCAGCACGATCTCCGCGTGCAGCATGTCCGGCAGCTGCGACTCTATCGGAGCACAGAGACACTCACCGAGCCACGTGACCGCGTCGCGCACGCTCTGCACGGTGCCCAGCACGATCTCCGCGTGCAGCATGTCCGGCAGCTGCGACTCTATCGGGGCACAGAGACACTCACCGAGCCACGTGACCGCGTCGCGCACGCTCTGCACGGTGCCCAGCACGATCTCCGCGTGCAGCATGTCCGGCAGCTGCGACTCTATCGGGGCACAGAGACACTCACCGAGCCACGTGACCGCGTCGCGCACGCTCTGCACGGTGCCCAGCACGATCTCCGCGTTCAGCATGTCCGGCAGCTTGCTGACCAGCTGCGACTATCGGAGCACAGAGACACTCACCGAGCCACGTGACCGCGTCGCGCACGCTCTGCACGGTGCCCAGCACGATCTCCGCGTGCAGCATGTCCGGCAGCTGCGACTCTATCGGAGCACAGAGACACTCACCGAGCCACGTGACCGCGTCGCGCACGCTCTGCACGGTGCCCAGCACGATCTCCGCGTGCAGCATGTCCGGCAGCTGCGACTCTATCGGAGCACAGAGACACTCACCGAGCCACGTGACCGCGTCGCGCACGCTCTGCACGGTGCCCAGCACGATCTCCGCGTGCAGCATGTCCGGCAGCTGCGACTCTATCGGAGCACAGAGACACTCACCGAGCCACGTGACCGCGTCGCGCACGCTCTGCACGGTGCCCAGCACGATCTCCGCGTGCAGCATGTCCGGCAGCTGCGACTCTATCGGGGCACAGAGACACTCACCGAGCCACGTGACCGCGTCGCGCACGCTCTGCACGGTGCCCAGCACGATCTCCGCGTGCAGCATGTCCGGCAGCTGCGACTCTATCGGGGCACAGAGACACTCACCGAGCCACGTGACCGCGTCGCGCACGCTCTGCACGGTGCCCAGCACGATCTCCGCGTTCAGCATGTCCGGCAGCTTGCTGACCAGCTGCGACTATCGGAGCACAGAGACACTCACCGAGCCACGTGACCGCGTCGCGCACGCTCTGCACGGTGCCCAGCACGATCTCCGCGTGCAGCATGTCCGGCAGCTGCGACTCTATCGGAGCACAGAGACACTCACCGAGCCACGTGACCGCGTCGCGCACGCTCTGCACGGTGCCCAGCACGATCTCCGCGTGCAGCATGTCCGGCAGCTGCGACTCTATCGGGGCACAGAGACACTCACCGAGCCACGTGACCGCGTCGCGCACGCTCTGCACGGTGCCCAGCACGATCTCCGCGTGCAGCATGTCCGGCAGCTGCGACTCTATCGGAGCACAGAGACACTCACCGAGCCACGTGACCGCGTCGCGCACGCTCTGCACGGTGCCCAGCACGATCTCCGCGTGCAGCATGTCCGGCAGCTGCGACTCTATCGGAGCACAGAGACACTCACCGAGCCACGTGACCGCGTCGCGCACGCTCTGCACGGTGCCCAGCACGATCTCCGCGTGCAGCATGTCCGGCAGCTGCGACTCTATCGGAGCACAGAGACACTCACCGAGCCACGTGACCGCGTCGCGCACGCTCTGCACGGTGCCCAGCACGATCTCCGCGTGCAGCATGTCCGGCAGCTGCGACTCTATCGGGGCACAGAGACACTCACCGAGCCACGTGACCGCGTCGCGCACGCTCTGCACGGTGCCCAGCACGATCTCCGCGTGCAGCATGTCCGGCAGCTGCGACTCTATCGGAGCACAGAGACACTCACCGAGCCACGTGACCGCGTCGCGCACGCTCTGCACGGTGCCCAGCACGATCTCCGGGCAGCTTGCTGACCAGCTGCGACTCTATCGGAGCACAGAGACACTCACCGAGCCACGTGACCGCGTCGCGCATGCTCTGCACGGTGCCCAGCACGATCTCCGCGTGCAGCATGTCCGGCAGCTGCGACTCTATCGGAGCACAGAGACACTCACCGAGCCACGTGACCGCGTCGCGCACGCTCTGCACGGTGCCCAGCACGATCTCCGCGTGCAGCATGTCCGGCAGCTGCGACTCTATCGGAGCACAGAGACACTCACCGAGCCACGTGACCGCGTCGCGCACGCTCTGCACGGTGCCCAGCACGATCTCCGCGTGCAGCATGTCCGGCAGCTGCGACTCTATCGGAGCACAGAGACACTCACCGAGCCACGTGACCGCGTCGCGCACGCTCTGCACGGTGCCCAGCACGATCTCCGCGTTCAGCATGTCCGGCAGCTTGCTGACCAGCTGCGACTCTATCGGGGCACAGAGACACTCACCGAGCCACGTGACCGCGTCGCGCACGCTCTGCACGGTGCCCAGCACGATCTCCGCGTGCAGCATGTCCGGCAGCTGCGACTCTATCGGAGCACAGAGACACTCACCGAGCCACGTGACCGCGTCGCGCACGCTCTGCACGGTGCCCAGCACGATCTCCGGGCAGCTTGCTGACCAGCTGCGACTCTATCGGAGCACAGAGACACTCACCGAGCCACGTGACCGCGTCGCGCACGCTCTGCACGGTGCCCAGCACGATCTCCGCGTGCAGCATGTCCGGCAGCTGCGACTCTATCGGAGCACAGAGACACTCACCGAGCCACGTGACCGCGTCGCGCACGCTCTGCACGGTGCCCAGCACGATCTCCGCGTGCAGCATGTCCGGCAGCTGCGACTCTATCGGAGCACAGAGACACTCACCGAGCCACGTGACCGCGTCGCGCACGCTCTGCACGGTGCCCAGCACGATCTCCGCGTGCAGCATGTCCGGCAGCTGCGACTCTATCGGAGCACAGAGACACTCACCGAGCCACGTGACCGCGTCGCGCACGCTCTGCACGGTGCCCAGCACGATCTCCGCGTTCAGCATGTCCGGCAGCTTGCTGACCAGCTGCGACTCTATCGGGGCACAGAGACACTCACCGAGCCACGTGACCGCGTCGCGCACGCTCTGCACGGTGCCCAGCACGATCTCCGCGTGCAGCATGTCCGGCAGCTGCGACTCTATCGGGGCACAGAGACACTCACCGAGCCACGTGACCGCGTCGCGCACGCTCTGCACGGTGCCCAGCACGATCTCCGCGTGCAGCATGTCCGGCAGCTGCGACTCTATCGGGGCACAGAGACACTCACCGAGCCACGTGACCGCGTCGCGCACGCTCTGCACGGTGCCCAGCACGATCTCCGCGTGCAGCATGTCCGGCAGCTGCGACTCTATCGGAGCACAGAGACACTCACCGAGCCACGTGACCGCGTCGCGCACGCTCTGCACGGTGCCCAGCACGATCTCCGCGTGCAGCATGTCCGGCAGCTGCGACTCTATCGGAGCACAGAGACACTCACCGAGCCACGTGACCGCGTCGCGCACGCTCTGCACGGTGCCCAGCACGATCTCCGCGTTCAGCATGTCCGGCAGCTTGCTGACCAGCTGCGACTCTATCGGGGCACAGAGACACTCACCGAGCCACGTGACCGCGTCGCGCACGCTCTGCACGGTGCCCAGCACGATCTCCGGGCAGCTTGCTGACCAGCTGCGACTCTATCGGAGCACAGAGACACTCACCGAGCCACGTGACCGCGTCGCGCACGCTCTGCACGGTGCCCAGCACGATCTCCGCGTGCAGCATGTCCGGCAGCTGCGACTCTATCGGAGCACAGAGACACTCACCGAGCCACGTGACCGCGTCGCGCACGCTCTGCACGGTGCCCAGCACGATCTCCGCGTGCAGCATGTCCGGCAGCTGCGACTCTATCGGAGCACAGAGACACTCACCGAGCCACGTGACCGCGTCGCGCACGCTCTGCACGGTGCCCAGCACGATCTCCGCGTGCAGCATGTCCGGCAGCTGCGACTCTATCGGAGCACAGAGACACTCACCGAGCCACGTGACCGCGTCGCGCACGCTCTGCACGGTGCCCAGCACGATCTCCGCGTTCAGCATGTCCGGCAGCTTGCTGACCAGCTGCGACTCTATCGGGGCACAGAGACACTCACCGAGCCACGTGACCGCGTCGCGCACGCTCTGCACGGTGCCCAGCACGATCTCCGCGTGCAGCATGTCCGGCAGCTGCGACTCTATCGGGGCACAGAGACACTCACCGAGCCACGTGACCGCGTCGCGCACGCTCTGCACGGTGCCCAGCACGATCTCCGCGTGCAGCATGTCCGGCAGCTGCGACTCTATCGGGGCACAGAGACACTCACCGAGCCACGTGACCGCGTCGCGCACGCTCTGCACGGTGCCCAGCACGATCTCCGCGTGCAGCATGTCCGGCAGCTGCGACTCTATCGGGGCACAGAGACACTCACCGAGCCACGTGACCGCGTCGCGCACGCTCTGCACGGTGCCCAGCACGATCTCCGCGTTCAGCATGTCCGGCAGCTTGCTGACCAGCTGCGACTCTATCGGAGCACAGAGACACTCACCGAGCCACGTGACCGCGTCGCGCACGCTCTGCACGGTGCCCAGCACGATCTCCGCGTGCAGCATGTCCGGCAGCTGCGACTCTATCGGAGCACAGAGACACTCACCGAGCCACGTGACCGCGTCGCGCACGCTCTGCACGGTGCCCAGCACGATCTCCGCGTGCAGCATGTCCGGCAGCTGCGACTCTATCGGAGCACAGAGACACTCACCGAGCCACGTGACCGCGTCGCGCACGCTCTGCACGGTGCCCAGCACGATCTCCGCGTGCAGCATGTCCGGCAGCTGCGACTCTATCGGAGCACAGAGACACTCACCGAGCCACGTGACCGCGTCGCGCACGCTCTGCACGGTGCCCAGCACGATCTCCGCGTGCAGCATGTCCGGCAGCTGCGACTCTATCGGAGCACAGAGACACTCACCGAGCCACGTGACCGCGTCGCGCACGCTCTGCACGGTGCCCAGCACGATCTCCGCGTTCAGCATGTCCGGCAGCTTGCTGACCAGCTGCGACTCTATCGGGGCACAGAGACACTCACCGAGCCACGTGACCGCGTCGCGCACGCTCTGCACGGTGCCCAGCACGATCTCCGCGTGCAGCATGTCCGGCAGCTGCGACTCTATCGGGGCACAGAGACACTCACCGAGCCACGTGACCGCGTCGCGCACGCTCTGCACGGTGCCCAGCACGATCTCCGCGTGCAGCATGTCCGGCAGCTGCGACTCTATCGGAGCACAGAGACACTCACCGAGCCACGTGACCGCGTCGCGCACGCTCTGCACGGTGCCCAGCACGATCTCCGCGTGCAGCATGTCCGGCAGCTGCGACTCTATCGGGGCACAGAGACACTCACCGAGCCACGTGACCGCGTCGCGCACGCTCTGCACGGTGCCCAGCACGATCTCCGCGTGCAGCATGTCCGGCAGCTGCGACTCTATCGGGGCACAGAGACACTCACCGAGCCACGTGACCGCGTCGCGCACGCTCTGCACGGTGCCCAGCACGATCTCCGCGTGCAGCATGTCCGGCAGCTGCGACTCTATCGGGGCACAGAGACACTCACCGAGCCACGTGACCGCGTCGCGCACGCTCTGCACGGTGCCCAGCACGATCTCCGCGTTCAGCATGTCCGGCAGCTTGCTGACCAGCTGCGACTCTATCGGAGCACAGAGACACTCACCGAGCCACGTGACCGCGTCGCGCACGCTCTGCACGGTGCCCAGCACGATCTCCGCGTTCAGCATGTCCGGCAGCTGCGACTCTATCGGAGCACAGAGACACTCACCGAGCCACGTGACCGCGTCGCGCACGCTCTGCACGGTGCCCAGCACGATCTCCGCGTTCAGCATGTCCGGCAGCTGCGACTCTATCGGAGCACAGAGACACTCACCGAGCCACGTGACCGCGTCGCGCACGCTCTGCACGGTGCCCAGCACGATCTCCGCGTTCAGCATGTCCGGCAGCTGCGACTCTATCGGAGCACAGAGACACTCACCGAGCCACGTGACCGCGTCGCGCACGCTCTGCACGGTGCCCAGCACGATCTCCGCGTTCAGCATGTCCGGCAGCTGCGACTCTATCGGAGCACAGAGACACTCACCGAGCCACGTGACCGCGTCGCGCACGCTCTGCACGGTGCCCAGCACGATCTCCGCGTTCAGCATGTCCGGCAGCTGCGACTCTATCGGAGCACAGAGACACTCACCGAGCCACGTGACCGCGTCGCGCACGCTCTGCACGGTGCCCAGCACGATCTCCGCGTTCAGCATGTCCGGCAGCTTGCTGACCAGCTGCGACTCTATCGGGGCACAGAGACACTCACCGAGCCACGTGACCGCGTCGCGCACGCTCTGCACGGTGCCCAGCACGATCTCCGGGCAGCTTGCTGACCAGCTGCGACTCTATCGGAGCACAGAGACACTCACCGAGCCACGTGACCGCGTCGCGCACGCTCTGCACGGTGCCCAGCACGATCTCCGCGTGCAGCATGTCCGGCAGCTGCGACTCTATCGGAGCACAGAGACACTCACCGAGCCACGTGACCGCGTCGCGCACGCTCTGCACGGTGCCCAGCACGATCTCCGCGTGCAGCATGTCCGGCAGCTGCGACTCTATCGGAGCACAGAGACACTCACCGAGCCACGTGACCGCGTCGCGCACGCTCTGCACGGTGCCCAGCACGATCTCCGCGTGCAGCATGTCCGGCAGCTGCGACTCTATCGGAGCACAGAGACACTCACCGAGCCACGTGACCGCGTCGCGCACGCTCTGCACGGTGCCCAGCACGATCTCCGCGTTCAGCATGTCCGGCAGCTTGCTGACCAGCTGCGACTCTATCGGGGCACAGAGACACTCACCGAGCCACGTGACCGCGTCGCGCACGCTCTGCACGGTGCCCAGCACGATCTCCGCGTGCAGCATGTCCGGCAGCTGCGACTCTATCGGGGCACAGAGACACTCACCGAGCCACGTGACCGCGTCGCGCACGCTCTGCACGGTGCCCAGCACGATCTCCGCGTGCAGCATGTCCGGCAGCTGCGACTCTATCGGGGCACAGAGACACTCACCGAGCCACGTGACCGCGTCGCGCACGCTCTGCACGGTGCCCAGCACGATCTCCGCGTGCAGCATGTCCGGCAGCTGCGACTCTATCGGGGCACAGAGACACTCACCGAGCCACGTGACCGCGTCGCGCACGCTCTGCACGGTGCCCAGCACGATCTCCGCGTTCAGCATGTCCGGCAGCTTGCTGACCAGCTGCGACTCTATCGGAGCACAGAGACACTCACCGAGCCACGTGACCGCGTCGCGCACGCTCTGCACGGTGCCCAGCACGATCTCCGCGTGCAGCATGTCCGGCAGCTGCGACTCTATCGGAGCACAGAGACACTCACCGAGCCACGTGACCGCGTCGCGCACGCTCTGCACGGTGCCCAGCACGATCTCCGCGTGCAGCATGTCCGGCAGCTGCGACTCTATCGGAGCACAGAGACACTCACCGAGCCACGTGACCGCGTCGCGCACGCTCTGCACGGTGCCCAGCACGATCTCCGCGTGCAGCATGTCCGGCAGCTGCGACTCTATCGGAGCACAGAGACACTCACCGAGCCACGTGACCGCGTCGCGCACGCTCTGCACGGTGCCCAGCACGATCTCCGCGTGCAGCATGTCCGGCAGCTGCGACTCTATCGGGGCACAGAGACACTCACCGAGCCACGTGACCGCGTCGCGCACGCTCTGCACGGTGCCCAGCACGATCTCCGCGTGCAGCATGTCCGGCAGCTGCGACTCTATCGGAGCACAGAGACACTCACCGAGCCACGTGACCGCGTCGCGCACGCTCTGCACGGTGCCCAGCACGATCTCCGCGTTCAGCATGTCCGGCAGCTGCGACTCTATCGGAGCACAGAGACACTCACCGAGCCACGTGACCGCGTCGCGCACGCTCTGCACGGTGCCCAGCACGATCTCCGCGTTCAGCATGTCCGGCAGCTTGCTGACCAGCTGCGACTCTATCGGGGCACAGAGACACTCACCGAGCCACGTGACCGCGTCGCGCACGCTCTGCACGGTGCCCAGCACGATCTCCGCGTTCAGCATGTCCGGCAGCTTGCTGACCAGCTGCGACTCTATCGGGGCACAGAGACACTCACCGAGCCACGTGACCGCGTCGCGCACGCTCTGCACGGTGCCCAGCACGATCTCCGCGTTCAGCATGTCCGGCAGCTGCGACTCTATCGGAGCACAGAGACACTCACCGAGCCACGTGACCGCGTCGCGCACGCTCTGCACGGTGCCCAGCACGATCTCCGCGTTCAGCATGTCCGGCAGCTTGCTGACCAGCTGCGACTCGATCGGCAGCTGCTGGTTCAGCAGCGACAGGTAGTACTGCAGCTCCGAGTGGTTCGTGATCAGGATACCTGGAACAGGCGACTTGGATGACGTATTGTGCGAATGCAATCTCAAATCCTCTCATGCCCGCGGATGCAGTGAAAGCCCGCTAAGGGATACGGTACAAATATTTCACTTTCGAAACACGCGTAGGTTTACACTATTCATTGTAAAGTAAAACGGGCTTTCCACTCACATTAATTATACGTGGAAAAAGTTTTGTATTTGAGAAGGTTTCGTACAATGTCCACCAGGACAACTAATATTATATAAGCTGGGTATTGTAAGAATTTCTAGCTTTCTAAAATAATCTTTACATGATTCTTACGGAGGGATGCGAACTATAGTGAGAATGGCTCGTTTTTGTATGACGAAAGCCCGATTTATATTATACAAGTAGCTATTACCCCAAAAACGTACACTGTATCTCAGATTGGACTCACTAGTAAACCGTTTTTAATTGCTCTAAACTTATTTCATCCCTCAGACTGCGCAAACATGCAGAACTAATTGTGCTTTCGATGGCTCCAAGTTCGGTTTTCCAATTTAGGAAGTGGTCAATGTGGACTCCCAGGAATTTAAAATAGCTTACAAAGTTAATCTTATCACTGTAGTTCATCAAAGTCATGTCAATAACTTCATTCTTATTTTGCAGTTGTTCTAAATAACATACCATTCGTTTTAGTCATATTTAGTTTTAGTCATATTTAGTTTTAAATTGTTAACTAAAAACCATTTATTAAAAGCCTCCAGAGTAATATTTATTTTATATGTCAATTCTTCTAAATTTTTCGCTGAGATTATAGCATTTGTATCATCTGCGTAAACTACTACGCTTACGCCAGGGACTGCTTTATTCATAAAGTTAATAATGTCATTAGAAAAAAAAAAAAGAATATTGGGCCCAGAATAGATCCTTGTGGAACTCCTCTTTTTATGTTTATTTCCTTAGATTTGGTCACAATTTCTTGACCATTAACAATATTTCTAATTTCAATAAATTGTTTTCTATTATTAAGATACGACTTCATTAGATTTAGTGATTTTCCTCTTTTACTATAAAAAATAAGGTTCGTTGTTAAAATGTCATGGTCTACCGTGTCAAAAGCTGATGACAAGTCGAGGAATAAGCCAGCTACTTTCATTTTACTGTCTAGATTAACAAGAACTTCATTAATGAGTAGATCAATTGCGTCAACTGTGCCGACTCCACTCTGGTAGCCAAATTTCCGTTCATTAAAGATTTTATTGATCCTCAAATGTCTCACTAACCTGTGTATAATCAACTTTTCAAATTTAAAAAAAAAATTGATAACGAAATTGCCTTAAATTTTTTTGCATCTGTTCTTATCCCCTTTTTATAAATAGGCAGAACCTTTGCAATTTTAAGATGATCAGGAAAGTATCCTAAACAAATACATTCATTGAAGTAGTCAGCCATCGGTTCTGCTAGAATGTCAATATATTCTTTAACAATTATGATGGGAATTTCATCATAGCCATGTGAGTGTTTTACCTCCATTCTCTTTACAATTATTTTAATCTCACTACTATTTGTATCATCAAAATACATCTCATCTTTTATTCGTTTGCAAGAGTCAGTCATGACATTTATAGCTTGTAGCTTTTTATCATTTATGTCAGGGTCTTCACAGCTATGGTCGTATTGTTTTGCTAAGACTTGTACTATATCTAATTGATTCGTCGATAGTTTTACCATTATACTTAAGTATATCACACTGTTCAGGGCGTATTGTACTTCATTCTACACGTGCAACCTGTGGGTCAAGTGCACGCAGACATCCTACAACGCCCTACGAGTCCAGTACAACAACGGCTTCAGGATGCTGTTGGGGCTGCCGCGCTATTGCAGTGCATCGGGGATGTTTGCAGAGGCACGCATAGACGACTTTTATGCAGTAATGCGGAAACGCACTGCCTCCCTGGTGAGCCGCATGCGCGGGAGCACCAACGGCCTCGTGGCAGACGTTGCCAAAAATGTCTACTCTGCCATCTTGAAACACTGGGTAGCTGTGCTGAAACCAGTGTCCTGCCTAGTGTCTCAATGATTTGTTTTCTTTTCTTATTTATTTTACTATTTCTTATTTTTATTTTATCTGTGGTCATTGCATTATTATTATTTTTTTGTGTAATTTTTTTTGTTCTATGGATCTTGGTCTATGGTCTGAAATAAATGTTTTTTTTTTTTATTTTATTTATTATTTAAGTACATAATTTTCATATGTTCCAGTCTTAATAAATAAGTGCGAGTATGTTATGGAAAAGTGATGCTTCCTAAGACAAGTATTTAATACTTAAAAGGAGGTATCAAATTCTGTTATATATTTTGTAAACTTGTCAATGAAAATAAACATTTTGTATTTTTTTGAATTGTAAAACGTCCACTACTGAACACAGGCCTCTTTTATGGATCTCCATTTGTAGTGGACGTTCTATATAGTAACGGAGGGACGAGGGATCGTGATCAGGATATGTCTGTAAGTGAAAACTTAGATGAGGAATTGGCGCTGAGCGCTTACAAGCTTCATCATTTTAACCGTAAAACGTCCACTACTGAACACAGGCCTCCTTCACAGATCTCCATGTGTAGTCGACGTTTAATATAGTAACGGAGGGACGAGGGTTCGTGATCAGGATGCCTGTAGCTGAAAACTCGCATGAAGAATTAACGCTCTGCTATCTTACAAGCTTATTAGCCTGCAATGTTTGTAAATCCTACTAATATATAAAAGTGAAAGTAACAATGTATGTACGTATGTATGTTCCCTTTTCACGTCAAAACCGCAGAACCGATTTGGATGAATTTTAGTATACGAGTAGATTAGACTATGGAGACGGACATAGGCTACTTTTCGTTGCATAAATTAAATCAGAAGGGATAAAGATAGAGGACGAAAGTTTGCATGGAAAAATCGTTATACTTCACTTTAATAACTTAAAATTTTTGCGTAGTTGTAGGGTAGTTGTAAGTAGTGTTTGTAGTTAGTACGATACGAAGGGACAGATAGTTGTTTATATAAGTGCGGGGCCAGTATAAACTAGCCGGCCTACCTTCTCCCTTAGTGTCGTACTGCGGCCGCCCGGCGCGGCCCAGCATCTGCAGCACGTCGAGGGCTCCGAGCTCGCTCCAGCGACCCTGCAGACGACATACAAATTGAATCAAGCACATAATTTAATTTGTTTGCTTTTGTAATGGATAGAAGTGAAGAAATAGAAATATATATAAAAATAGTTAAGAAATAGAAGAGGAGCGAACAAATTCTCTTAAAAACTCTCTTAGAGTTTTTAAGAGAATTTGTTCGCTCCGTATAACTTATTTCCAAGTGTTCCTTTTCTTTAAGCCGGTTAAAGTATTAAAGTATTTATTTAGATCAAAATAACTTATTCTAAAAACATTCATAACCATATTTTTCAAATAAACGAACAACAACTAAACATTGTACTTTAGAATATATTATTATTTTTGGTGGTTTGAAGCAAATCCAGCTTACCTTCTCGGGCGAGTAGACCTGCGTTCCCTTCACTATAACGGTGTGTGCGGGCAGGTTCACTCCCCATGCCAGCGTAGCCGTCGACACTAGCACCTGCGAACACACGATCAGTTTTAAAAATATCACCATCTCAGCCGTAGGACTTCCACTGTTCGACATAGGCCTCCCTCATGGAACTCCAAGATTTGATCGTGTTACCATACATCGCTCGGCGGGCGGGTTGGCAAGCGCAGTACGAGATGTTGGTACACGGACGGACGCCGCTGCCCATCTTCCGGATGTATCCCTTAGCAGATTCTTACTGCATCCACAAGCAAGAAAGGAGAGGTAACATTCTACTGCCCCGGCACCCCACGGCTTTTGGTAATTGTGGCAACAACCCCCCACGATCACTTGGAGATCCACGGGGGTAAGGGTAAGGGGCGGAAGATACCAATTCGTTCACCATCCATTAATTTTTCCTGCATCATTTGTTCATCCACTAATTGGTTCATTATTCATGCACTCACTAATTATTTCCCATTCATTCCCTTACAATGTCTATTAATGTAACTCATACATCATTCTGCCACTAACTTACTAACTCATTCTTCCATTCATTCCCTTAGAATGTCTCTTAATGTAATTCATACATCATTCTGCCACTAACTTACTAACTCATTCTCCATTCATTCCCTTACAATGTCTCTCTATACCACTCATACATCATTCTGCCACTAACTTGCTCACTAACTCATTCATTTATTCATTCACTCACTAACTCATTATTTCATTCTTTCCCTTACAATGTCTCTCTATATAACTCATACATCTTTCTGCCACTAACTTGCTCACTAACTCAGTCTTCCACTCATTCACTCACTAACTCATTATTTCATTCTTTCCCTTACAATGTCTCTCTATATAACTCATACATCATTCTGCCACTAACTTGCTCACTAACTCAGTCTTCCACTCATTCACTCACTAACTTATTATTTCATTCATTCCCTTACAATGTCTCTCAATGTAACTCATACATCATTCTGCCACTGACATATTAACTCATTCTTCCATTCATCATTAACTCTTTCAGCCAGTAACTCGTCAACTTATTCAGTTCCCCCTACAAAATACCGTATGTCTGACATACCTGTATGTGCCTGTCCGCGAACAGATCCTCGACCAGGGTCCTGTCGACGCGCGACATGCCGGCGTGGTGGATCGCGAACCCGTACGGAAGCAGCTCCCTCAGCTCTGGATTCTTGACCTGCTCCGCTTCCGTCCTCAGCACTTCCATGCTGGCCGAGCCCTCCCTGCAAGGGTGCAATGACGCCCCTGTAGCATACGCGTATGGCACAGGGGCGGGGTGATAGTTACTTCGTTTGTGAAGGGTTCCGTACGAGGGTAACGGGACCCTATCAGTCTCGTAATTTCACTTTTGACGCTTATTATGATATTGATGAATGAATAATATATAAATGAACAATTACTTAATACTAATTGTTTTACATGTCATGATATAATATTAATATCTTACATAAGTTTTAAGTTGTAAGTCATAAGGGTTTTGGCCGAAGGGTGTCGTGTTCAGAAAATTCATAGGAAGGCTGACACGCGACACCGCGCCTACGTCATCGCCCCCGTGTCGACGACACGTTTCATCATTCCAGCCGTAAAACGTCCACTACTGAACACAGGACTTCCTTATGAATCTCCATGAGAGACTCGTTTAATTATGTATATGTTAGTCTCTTATTATATGTGTCCCAGATAAGTTACTTTTTGTATACTTTCTTTGTAACCCGAAATAACGATTTATTTTATTTATTTATACTTGTTACAATGTAGTAAGTACGGCGTTTGCATCGATTATAGATGATTTATACAGCGTCAGCAACTGGTAATCATGATGTACGGGACGCTGCAGTGCCTGGGACATTGTTAGATGGATTAGGCTTGCCCAGCACCTGTACCATCCTCTCAGCTTAGTCAACTATCAGTCAGAGGAATGAACAGGTCAGTACGTCTGAAGCTAAGCCGCGAGTTTCCTCACGATGTTTCCTTCACCGTTAAAGCTCGTGTAAAGTGTGCACATACATTTTTCAAGAAAGAAAAATCCATTGCTGCACGGCCGGTATCGAACCCATTGCCTTCCGATTGAAAGTCAGGGTACATACACTCGGCGAACACGGCTTTTAAATATTGCTTGTTATAATACTCCCTAGGTATACACAAATAGGTCACTTACATAATCATTTTCCGCAACGCGTGTGGCTAGTAGTCAATAAACTTTTGATTCTTACACCGAAACCCGAGTCTTTGCAAACGAGATACATGAAATCACGTTAGTTACCTTAAGAACTGTCCGAGCGTGTCCTTTTCCAAGCACATGTCGCGAATGGCGCGCGCCGTCTTGCCCGTCTCCTTACGGGAATGGACGAACACTAGGATCTGAAAATGTAATTACAATATATACATTACTAGCCGCAACCCGCAGTTTCACCCGCGTAGTTCCCGTTCCCGTGGTAATTTCTAAAAATCCCTTCTTAGTGCACCTCTAGGATACGCAAGGTATATGTATGTGTGCCAAATTTCAAGTCTCTAGGTCCAGTGGTTTAGGCTGTGCGTTGTCTGTCAGTCAGTCAGTAACGGAAGAGTTTTATATATATTGATTATCAACACATTGTATTTTACCATAATAACTATCGTGAATTATCGCATTCGTATCAAATAACGGGGAGTGCACGACCGTAACGGCCCTCGGTAGTCGAAACAGTTGGTGCCAATTTCACATGTATGTACGTGAACATTCCCGATACCTATACTCGATGCCATTTAGCGTGGCAATACAGGTCATTCACCTACCTTCACTGCGTTATCATAAAATGCAATGAAAGTGTCGCTAATTCTGTCGCTTACCATACAAACTACATAGCACGTTTTCGATAGGTTTGTATGGTAAGCGACAGAATTAGCGACACTCATTGCATTTTATGATAGCGTAGTGAAGGTAGGTGAATGACCTGTATTGCCACGCTAAATGGCATCGAGTATATTTATTTTATTTATTTATTCTTCGTAAACAAACAGCTTGAGAAACTTAAATCAAGTAGAAGAGTAAACATAGAAAATAACTAGTCTTGAGTAGTTTTCATTATAGCTTGGTTGTATACAGTCCAGTTTTACACTAACATAGAATTATAAACACTTAAATTATTGACACAATTACACTAATCTAACTAAAGTTTGTAAGCCTTATCCACATTCGTTAACGAAAGGTTTTTTAACGATAATTTTTCGTATAATCAATAATCTTATTGAAAAAATTTAATACATGTCTTTACGCGTCTTTCCATATATCAACATCCCATACTGCGCTCGCCAACCCGCCTGCCAAGCGTGGTGAGTATGGCAACTAACCGTCATGGAGATCCATGAGCGAGGCCTTTGTTCATTAGTGGACGTTTTATGGCTGAAATGATGAATACATGTAATTACGCAATAAATATACTTTGACTTTGACGTTTGCTCACTAACCTGGTTCCGTTTGCTCACTAACCTGGTTCCGTTTGCTCACTAACCTGGTTCCGTTTGCTCACTAATCTGGTTCCGTTTGCTCACTAACCTGGTTCCGTTTGCTCACTAACCTGGTTCCGTCCGGCGTGCTCCATGGTCTTCTCGTAGACGATGTCGTTCATGACCTGGAACCGCTTGAGGGCCTTCTTCTCCGTCACTCCGATGTACTGCTGCTCCAACGCCACGGGCCTGCGGAGACAGGGGCATATTCAGATCAGGGGCCATCCATACGCCGAACGAATATCATTGAGACGACCTCCATGGCGCCGCGGGCAATTTTTTATCTTTTTATGCTTCCGTACCGAAAGGGTTACCCTATTACTAAGACTTCGCTGTCCGTCTGCCTGTCTGTCACCAGGCTGTATCTCATAAACCGTGATAGCTAGACACTTTTTCACAGATGATGTATTTCTGTTGCCGCTATAACAAGAAATACTAAAAACAGAATAAAATAAATATTTAAGGGGGACATACAACAAACAAAATTTTAAACTCAGGCTGCCTTTACCATTCGGCTACGGAGCAATTAACCGCCGGGTCGAAAATCTTGACTGCCTTAATCGGTTTCGAACCGAGTGGTAAAGGCAGCCTGCGTTAAAGGTGTTCGTCTGAACGTTACGGGTTCGAGTCCCGTCGGAGACAAAATTCTGATTGCATTTTTCATTTCTATAAATGATACCTTAGTGTGGGTTTACACTTTAAATACAAAAATAGCTTATACATTTTTGAACTGTTTAACGGGACTTATCGCGAAATTACCTTGTTTTATTATTTCCCGACGTTTCGAGTGCCCTGCTGCCCTCGTGATCACGGGTGGACAAACCACTCGTGACCACGAGGGCAGCAGGGCACTCCCGTTAAAGGCTCGAGCAGACCGGATGCGTATGCGTAGACGTGCACTGAGTTGTAATGTATGGAACTGACATATGACGCGCACGTCTACGTTACGCAAGCGGTGTGTCCTGTCTCATACATTACAACTCAGTGATACGTGCACGTCTACGCTTACGTCTACGCATACGCATCCGGTCTGCTCGAGCCTTTAACAGTTTAAAATTAAACGTTACTTTGATTGAATAATGGTACGGAACGCTTCGCAAGCGAGTCCTACTCGCTCTTGCCCGGTTTCATTTCATGCTCACCTGAAGGAGTTGTCGAAATAGAACAGTCCCTTGTCCGGCTTGACCCGCAGGAAGGCCGCCACGTCCGTGTAGTTGGGCAAGGTGGCCGATAATCCCACGAGACGCACCTGCGAAACAGAATCTATTATTATATATAATACATAATATTAGAGCGCAAGATCCACCGCGAGATCCTGGGGCAAACTAAACGAAAACATAATTAACAGTTATTTATTACTGTTAACTATGAATGAAAACATAATTAACAGTTATTACTGTTATTTATGTTTTTGTTTAGTTTGCCCCAGGATACTGTGCATTAATGGAAAAATTGGTAACAGATCTAATAAATAATAATAAATAATAATAAATAATCATAAAATCCGTAATACCATTAAAACAAAAAAAAAAGCACAAGTACCCAGTTTCGTATTCACCTGAACTCATCCGTATGCTAAAAGAAAAATATAAATACCATGTTAAATTTAAAAAATATAATAACCCACTTGATAACTTATTCTTTGAAGATCTCAGGGTTCAATGTGCCACAGCAATGAAAACTTGCTATAAAAAATATATAGTTGATATAGAATATGCATTGAATAAAAACCCCAAGCTCTTTTGTACTTTTATCAAGAATAAAAGAAAAGGTTACACTCAATATCCATCTCAGATGAAACTATTGAGTAAGGTGGCTAACAATGGCAGGGATATCTGCAACTTGTTTGCTGAAAATTTTGTCCAGGTGTTCAATAGACAAACAACTATAATTCCGCCGGACTCCCTCGAATCTAATTCACAGGTATCACTATCATTTTGCAAAATATCTTTCGAAACAAGTTCTATCGAGAAAGCACTAAAACATCTAGACCCCTATAAGGGCGCCGGCAGTGATGGTATTCCACCTTTATTTATAAAAAGATGCGCACCTGCCCTCAGCATACCACTCCAACACATATACAACTCGTCTATAACTGAAGGTATATTTCCAGCTGTATGGAAAGAGACACTGGTAGTTCCAATATTTAAATCTGGAGATAAAAATCAAGTCTCTAATTACAGGCCCATTTCCCTACTTGGCACGTTTTCCAAAGTTTTTGAAAAACTAATTGTAGAACAACTCACTAGTCATTTAAAGTCGTTTATCTCCGAATCCCAACATGGTTTTACTAAATCTCGGTCGACCACGACAAACTTGTCATGCTACACATCGCACCTGGCGGAATCTTTAGAGGCTCATATCCCTGTTGACGCAATATATACTGATTTTAGTAAGGCTTTTGACAAGGTGGACCATGCTTTATTATTAACAAAGCTATCTCATCTGGGTATTTCTGGCTCTCTATTAAATTGGTTTCAATCTTACCTATCTGATAGACCATCTCGCGTAGTTGTTGGCGGCTACATTTCTGAACCATTTTTGGCCACATCTGGAGTCCCACAGGGCTCACATTTAGGCCCTATTTTATTCAATGCATTTGTAAATGACATAACAACCTGCTTTAAAAATTCACATAGCTATCTTTTTGCCGATGATTTAAAAATATTTAAACCCATAAAGACGCCTTCTGATATAACTCTTCTACAGGATGACTTAACTAGACTTCATAACTGGTGCATTGATAACAAAATGTCACTCAATGTCAGTAAATGTTTCTACATTCAATTTCACAGAAATAAGACACCCAACTACAATGACTATTACATCAATAATTCTCGACTGAACAATGTCCAAACTGTCCGTGATTTAGGTGTTTTGATGGATCCGCAATTAAAATTCGACTCCCATATTTTACATGTAGTAAAAAGGGGTTTTAAACTGTTGGGTTTTGTCATCCGTAACTCTAAAGAATTTAAGTCCCATAAAACTAAGTTAAGGCTTTTCAACACATTAGTTCGTCCCATACTGGAATATAGTAGTTCTATATGGAATCCTCGTTATGAGGTATATTCCAAGCGCCTGGAAAGCATACAAAGACGTTTCCTGTACCATGTATCGTATGGTGACAATTTAGCAAAAACAGTAAAGAAATACGAAGATAGACTCAAACATTATCATATGTCCTCACTCTCATCTCGTAGGAAGAAGCTAGACCTTATTTTTTTATACAAAATATTTAACGGATTAATAGATTGCCCTGAATTAACCAGTAAATTAAAGATCAACATACCTTCAAGATTACCTAGAAAAAAAGCGTTTAACCTATTCTTTGTACCATTTTCCCATAGCAACTTGGGACAAAATGCTGTTTTGTCTAGGATTTGTAAAGTTTATAACACTTTATCGAAAATAAGCGACCTAGATTTAGGAGAACCTCTACTTAAATATAAAAAAAGCCTTGCATCTCTCTGTGCATAGTCTTCTGACACTAAGTCATAGTTTCTTTACTAGTTTACTTTCACTAGTTTCTTTTTATTTTATTTATTTTATTCAACCTTATGTAGAACGTAGATATTTGTTTTGTTTAAACATTCTTAAATATAATTTAATATAATTGTTACCTATGTTTAAAAATTCTAATTCATAATATATTAACTTTTGCTATGATAACTTAATTTGTAAGATGTAGCTGCCTGTAATTGGGAGAACACTAGCTCATGATTTTTATTGCTTTTACTATTGTAATTTTTTACTTGTGTATCTTCTGTTGGTGGCACAAATAAATAAATAAATAAATAATAAGCGCTTGAAAAAACGCTTAAAACTAATTCGACACGCGTTTCGCTTCTACAAGGCACAAGGTCGCCTTTCAGGACTGTCGAATTCTCTTTAAGTACTTTTACAAGCGCTCATTAGATAAAGTTTAACGGATTTGTTACTAAAGATTTGTTGTTCGTTCAGATATTATAAAGGATTTCCGCAAAGTCAGGCCTGAATCGATTAATCTAGTCTAGTTGTAACAGTATACCAGCTGCCCACGTCTCGCTACCTCAGCTGATGCCGCAGACAACTCACGGCAAGTTCCACTGATTCCGTACCGGACGACTGGAATGCTGGACCTGAAAGCGCTGTCTTCCTACAGTGGGGTGAAGGCCCATACCGTCTGCACTGATCCCGTACCGGACGACTGGAATGCTGGACCTGAAAGCGCTGTCTTCCTACAGTGGGTTGAAGGCCCATACCGTCTGCACTGCTCCCGTACCGGACGACTGGAATGCTGGACCTGAAAGCGCTGTCTTCCTACAGTGGGTTGAAGGCCCATACCGTCTGCACTGCTCCCGTACCGGACGACTGGAATGCTAGACCTGAAAGCGCTGTCTTCCTACAGTGGGTTGAAGGCCCATACCGTCTGCACTGATCCCGTACCGGACGACTGGAATGCTGGACCTGAAAGCGCTGTCTTCCTACAGTGGGTTGAAGGCCCATACCGTCTGCACTGATCCCGTACCGGACGACTGGAATGCTGGAGCTGAAAGCGCTGTCTTCTTACAGTGGGTTGAAGGCCCATACCGTCTGCACTGCTCCCGTACCGGACGACTGGAATGCTAGACCTGAAAGCGCTGTCTTCCTACAGTAGGTTGAAGGCCCATACCGTCTGCACTGATCCCGTACCGGACGACTGGAATGCTGGACCTGAAAGCGCTGTCTTCCTACAGTGGGTTGAAGGCCCATACCGTCTGCACTGATCCCGTACCGGACGACTGGAATGCTGGACCTGAAAGCGCTGTCTTCCTACAGTGGGTTGAAGGCCCATACCGTCTGCACTGATCCCGTACCGGACGACTGGAATGCTGGAGCTGAAAGCCCGCCTGGCAGTGGCACGTACCTCCTCCTGGGTCTGCTCCACGGTGCCGAGCGTGCGCGCCACGAGCGCCTCCAGCACGGGCCCGCGCTCGTCGTGCAGCAGGTGCACCTCGTCGATGATGATGAGACGCACCAGCGACGTGAAGGAACGCTCGCCGCCTGCGGACGATGATGGAAGACTAGATACCTTTGTCTTTTCACACGACTGACAAGGGTGTTATTGTTCGCGCGTATCCTGTGCTAGCTTCTGCCAGCCGCTTCGCATGCGTTGCACCCGGATAAATAGTAGCCTATGTGTTATTCCTGGTAAACATCATCATTTCAGCCATTAAACGTCCACTACTGAACGCAGGCCTCCCTCATGGATCTCCATAAGGGGCAGTTGCCATACTCACCACGCTTGGCAAGCGGGTTGGCGAGCGCAGTACGGGATGTTGATACACGGAGTGACGCCGCTGCCCATCTTCCGGAGGTAGCTCTTAACAGGCTCTTACTGCATCCACGGGCAAGATAGGAGAGGCAACATTGTACTGCCGGCACCCCACGGCAACATCAATACGTGTGAAAAGTTTCAGCTCAATCCGTAGGATAGTTTTTGCGTGAAGAGGTAACAAACATCCATACATCTATACAAACAATCTTTCGGCTTAATAATATTAGTGGGATGTCTGTTAGTAAGTTTCTTTATGGCCACGTATCTTACAAACGGCTGGATGTATTGCGAAAATCAAGGTGTCGTTAGATTCGTCTCAAAAGCCCAAGCGTCCTTTATATTTAAGGGTGTTTAAAAAAACAAAATGGCGGATATTTGGCGCCAAATTGCAGTATCAAAATAATGGGAATTTAAAGGAGAGAACAAAATATACATAGTCATGATAAAAGTAATCTAAAAATAATTACAAGTAATTAAAATTCAATCATTCGAACAAATTTGAAATCAATGCATTCAAATGGTCGTTTTTTGGCTTCAAATCGGCCAAGTATGCGTTGGACCGTGCAGTTGGGTTTTTTATTACACTATATTATACTAGATGTCCCGGCGAACTTCGTATCGCACCTACTACAACCACTACTTACAACTACCCTACATCTACCTTGCAACTACCCTACAACTACCCCTTCTGATTTAATTTACGCAACGAAAAGTGGCCTATGTCCGTCTACATGTTCTATTCTACTCCTATGCTAAAAATCATCCAAATCGGTTTAGCGGTTTTTACGAGAAAAGGGAACACATACATACATAGTACATACATTCTTACTTTCACTTTTATGCATATTAGTAGGGATAATGTTGCCTTGATTAAACATTCGCGATCACAACACAAAGAAGACACACCTTCTATTGTTCACCCTTGTGATTCTGGTCTAATTCCTAGAGTATAATATACTCTAGGAAATAATAACAAGCATTGGTACGGGGGTACCAGAAAAGGGGGCGAAGGCCTCAAAAGGTCACCAAAGGTCAAAAATGGCATTTTTGGGTTTGAGACGTTTTCGGCCATTTGAAGACACTTATTTTTTTGGTGAACTTTTAAGGTCACAAAACCTCCGGTTCTGTGACCCTAGGGTCACCAAAATCAATCAGTCACCTTCTGGTTTCACGTAAATCGGTCGACGCGTTCGGTTATAATCGTCAAATACACAGACAGAGTGCTATGCATATTAGGGAGCTCCGCCCCCTAAATACTCCGCCATATTGTGGTATACGCACCCTTCCTAGTTATGATGTCCCACTTCTCGGGCGTGCAGACGATCAGCTGCGTGGCGTCGATCTGCTCGCGCGTCAGCTGGTGGTCGCCCGTCAGCTCCGAGACCGTCATGTTGTAGGCGGCGAGGCGCTTCTTGAAGTTACCCACCTGCGGGACAGGAAACGGATATAAAAATAATGCTGGACAATTCACACAGCATCATCTAACCTCAAGGGTTACAGTACTGGACCCAAGGCGCAAGGGTTTCCTGCAAGGATGGACCTGGTATGTGACTCACCATCTCCTGTACTAAAGACCTCATCGGCGCCACATATATCATCTTGAAGTCGTGCACGTTGACCGTTCTGTCCGCGTTGATGTGCTTGGCAACCCCCTCAGAATGGACCTGGTATGTGACTCACCATCTCCTGTACTAGAGACCTCATCGGCGCCACATATATCATCTTGAAGTCGTGCACGTTGACGGTTCCGTCCGCGTTGACGTGCTTGCCAACCCCCTCAGAATGGACCTGGTATGTGACTCACCATCTCCTGTACTAGAGACCTCATCGGCGCCACATATATCATCCTGAAGTCGTGCACGTTGACCGTTCCGTCCGCGTTGACGTGCTTGCCAACCCCCTCAGAATGGACCTGGTATGTGACTCACCATCTCCTGTACTAGAGACCTCATCGGCGCCACATATATCATCTTGAAGTCGTGCACGTTGACGGTTCCGTCCGCGTTGACGTGCTTGCCAACCCCCTCAGAATGGGCCTGGTATGTGACTCACCATCTCCTGTACTAGAGACCTCATCGGCGCCACATATATCATCTTGAAGTCGTGCACGTTGACGGTTCCGTCCGCGTTGACGTGCTTGCCAACCCCCTCAGAATGGACCTGGTATGTGACTCACCATCTCCTGTACTAGAGACCTCATCGGCGCCACATATATCATCCTGAAGTCGTGCACGTTGACCGTTCCGTCCGCGTTGACGTGCTTGCCAACCCCCTCAGAATGGACCTGGTATGTGACTCACCATCTCCTGTACTAGAGACCTCATCGGCGCCACATATATCATCTTAAAATCGTGCACGTTGACGGTTCCGTCCTCGTTGACGTGCTTGCCAACCCCCTCAGAATGGACCTGGTATGTGACTCACCATCTCCTGTACTAGAGACCTCATCGGCGCCACATATATCATCTTGAAGTCGTGCACGTTCACGGTTCCGTCCGCGTTGACGTGCTTGCCAACCTCCCTCAGGATGGCGAGCAGTGCTACGTTGGTCTTGCCGGCGCCGGTTGGCGCGCACACCAGGAGATTCTCGTCGGATTCCAGGGCTGCTTTGGAGATGCGACTCTGAAAATAAATCCATTGTGATATTATTAAGTCTCTTGATCAGGTCTAGTATGTACAATTTTGTTTTTATTTCGTTTTTCCTGCTCTTATTTAGAAATAGTACGGTCTCTAACATCAGTCTATTATTTTATAAAAGCGTCAGAAACTCCAGTGAGATACATATATTCAATGACACTAGGCTTTTAAATAAGGCTTCCTCGATAAATGGGCTATACAAAGCAAATTTGCCCAGTCCTCTCTTGCCCGTGGATGCAGAAAGAATCTGCGAAGGGATACCTCTGGAAGATAAGCAGCAGTGCCTTTCCGTGTATCAACACACGGGGTGTTGATACACGGAAAGGCACTGCCTCATGATGAGTACATGGAGATCTACGATGGCCTATGTCCAGCAGGGGACGTCCCACAAAAAAACGCTGAAATGATGATCATTATGTCGAAATGAGCGTGACGTCACGCGCCAACGAGACTCGGTACAGTTTATGACGTCACGAGCCCCTACTCCAAAACTCAATCAATGCGCTTCCTCTACATAATGTTTCATTAGTTTGAAAAACATAAAATATGTGCCTCTTAATTTTGTATTATCTAGCTGACGGAATAAATAGAATTTTGAATGTCCATACCCTGCAACATGACTATGTCTAACCTTTCATTCTGTAAATACGGGGGTTACTCACGTATCTAAACATGTTTAAGATGTGTAACATGTCGCCAGTGTCATGTCGGCCCCACGCGCGGACGGTCATTCAATCCCATAATGACGATATTCTTGTATAACAAGAAACGTGTCGGCGTAGCGACGTTATAACACTACGTGAGTATCCCCCCCTTATTTACAAAATTGATAAAACATTTTGAAAGTGAAACGGCTATTACCTGTATCCTGTTGAGAGTCTTGAATCCTTCGAAGGCCGGCTGCACGTACTTCGGCAGCTTGTCGATCGCGACCAGCGTCTCGCCTTCGTCGAACGCCTTCGGCTTCAGGGCCGGCACGTGCACCTCCTCGTAGCCTGCGGAACGGATAACCAAACTATGTTAAACCCAACTATGTTCTCTGTCCTGTTACTGTCCTAATGGACAAACATACAGAAACAAAACATCCCCCTCACAAAAACCAAACTAACTACATACTCCGAATACTCTCTCTTAGATACCACCGCTTCGCAACGTCAGGGCCAATCAGGAATTAGATTCCACCGCCTCTCAACGTTTCATCAACGCTTCTTACCTTTCTCCTGCTTTCCTCATGCTGCAGCAGCCGCCTGCTGTCGTCCACCTGTCTCCTACCTTCCTACTATGACCCTATCCTATTATCTTATCTGACCGCCTACCAACAGACACAAGGCAATCTGGAATTAGACCCCACCGCCTCCCAACGGCATGGCCAATCTGGAATTAGATCTCACTGCCACCCAACGGCAAGGCAAATCTGGAATAATATCCCACCGCCACCCCAAGTCAAGGCTCGCAAGATGTGCTCTGACCTTTCTCCTGCTTCCTGAAGGAGCCGGGGGCAGCTAGCTTATTGCTATGAAATGCGCGCCGGACGCGAACACCAGGTCTTGGAGCTGCAGCAGCCGCCTGCTTACCGTCCACTATACACTCCTTTCCTTCCACACTTTGCGTTACGATAATTTGGTGTCCATCAAAGGTGTCTATATCGTCCACATCTTTACTTACAACTACTGTTGGCAACTTAAGACAGCATGTCTGCATTGCCTTTGACAACTTAGCCTCCTCCCAATGGCAGGGTGCAGCAGATGTCCATGAGCGACGGTAACCACTTCCCGTCCGCTCGTCTTCCTGCTTATAATATATCACCATCATCATTTCAGCCGTAGGACGTCCACTGCTGGACATAGGCCTCCCTCATGGATTTCCAGTTATTGCGGTTGGAAGCGATCTGCATCCACCGTCGACCTGCGGTCTTCACCAGGTCATCATCCCATCTTGTTGGTGTACGTCCTACGCTCCTATAATATATAAAAAAGGCCAATCTGGAATTAGACCCCACCGCCTGCCAACGGCACGGCCAATCTGGAATTAGTTTCCACCGCCTCTCAACGTCACCTTTCTTCTGCTTCCTGAAGGAGCCGGGCGGCAGCTGGCACCGCTTGTTGGCCATGAAGTGCGCGCCGGCCGCGAACACCAGGTCCTCGAGCTGCAGCAGCCGCCTGCTGCCGGTCACCTGCGCCGCCGCGGCCGCCGCCTCCGAGCGCTGCCGCTTGCGCGGCGCCTCGGACTGCTGGCCGGACTGTGGGAAATAAAAACATGTTACCCCGCCTCTCATAAGAGCCTGCTAAGGGATACCTCCGGAAAAAAGGCAGCAGCGTCCCGTATCAACATCCCGTACTGCACTCGCCAACCCGCCTGCCAAGCGTGGCGAGTATGGCAACTACCCCTCATGGAGATCCATGACGGAGGCTGTGTTCATCAGTGGATGTTTTATGGCTAAAATGATGATGATGATGATGACCATTAAGTTATTTTTCTTGAAAAATTTAAGAATTATGTACACGTATGTTTACGACCCCTCCATGATCAGTACTTGGAGATCCCTGAGGGAGGTCTGTGTGCAGCAGTGGACGCCCTAGGGCTGAGATGATGATGATGACTCGGCGCTTACCAGTGTGTGAGTTCACGCAACATTTCTAAATATATGTATAATGTACCGCGGCTTTTTTTTTGGATTACGTTGAAGAAGAAATAATACGTGTCCAATAGATTTTGTCAGTTGTTGTTTTTGATGGACTAACAATTAAAATTTAGTCATCTTGCTCTCTCTCAACTCTCTATGACCTCTCACGCTCTTATCATATTATCAAGTTTCATGTTTCTATTTCACACATGTTGTTACATGTATACAAGTTGTCTCAAAAGAAAGTTTATATTTAACGCAAAGAATCTCTTGGGAATTCAATCGCTATGGAGCGTTTCTCGGGAGCAACAGTAATTCAGCGAATGTAGCGCGTAAAAGATTCTGCAGTATTCGAGATTTTCATCTCTTAAATGATGCGCCAAGCATTCCTCTTATTCGAAAATGGGTCAAAAAGTTTGAAGAGACCGGTACAATGCTGGAAAAACCAAAATCCGGACGACCAAGGTCATCAAGAACGGTAGAAAACGTGGAGGGTTCTCTCAGGCAAATTGATCTCGAGAAGAGGTGACGTAAATTGGCCTCCAAGTCCTGATTTAACCCCTATGGACTTTTTCTTATGGGGTTATCTTAAATCTAAAGTTTACGCTAATAAACCGACTTCCCTGGGCGAAAGAAAATATCCGTCACGAAATGGCAGCCATCACTGAGTTCACCTGCCGAGACGTCATAAGTAATTTTACTGTTCGATTAAATGAGTGCCGCGAACGCGAGTCTACATTTGGACAATAATATTTTTAAGAAATAAATTCCCTAATTGTGTACTTTCATAATTAATAAACATTTTTCCAATGCACGGCTTACTTTTTTTAATCGATCCACTAAATATAAACAATCTTTTGAGACACCTTGTATAAAGGTATTATGCTGCTTCATAAAAATCATGATGTGTATGCATACTTTGGAATGCTGTCTGGTTCAATACCATTTACATACATTTATATTTTATTACATTGCACTGACCGCATTCTGTTTTGTGTACCAAATAAATAAATAAAAAAGGTCTTCATCATCATCATCATCATTTTCAGATCGTGTCAACCCACTGCTGGGTGTAAGCCTCCGCCGTTCCTTGCCACTTCTTCCGGTGCTGGGCCGATCGCATCCAGGCTTTGCTGGCGACCTTAACGATGTCATCCACCCATCTATCATGGTCTGCCAGCGTTGCGTTTAAGTTCTCTGGGATTCCAGGTTAAATACAAATCAAAAAGTGGGACACGCGCCTCGTCATCGCCCCGGCCCTCCAGCTGCGACAGGATCTTCTGGAGATGCGGCTTCTGGGACATCTCTTCGCGAATGGCGCTGCGATCGCTCTCGGATTGGGACGACGCCAGCTTCGTGCAGTACAGCACTGGAATGGGATAACGTATGTATAAGAATTACTGTTCATTTCATCATTCAACCCATATTTTGCTCCCATATAGCACTGAACCTACTAATAAAAGGAGGAATAATGTCTGCCCTAAGCAACCATGTAGAAAACATGTGTTTTCTAATAGATTTTATAGTATCCTTGGACCATTTTTGTACAAAAGAATAAATGCGTTAGCCAATATCCACTGTCTTAATTCTAAAAATTGTAAAATTATTGTTAGGAACTATCTCAAAAGTATGTCATAGACGATACCGAGAATTTATTAGCTGTATTAAAGTAGGTTTAACTTTTTATTTTCTAACTAACTAGGCAATTTTATTGTAAGATTCTGCTTCACTGCAATATAGTTTTATTTGACACTGTATTTTTTATTTATTAACTTCACAGATCTAAATCTAAAAATCTAATCAGTAAATAGGTACTTGTAAGCTTTTTGATTATACATTTTTGCTTGTGACCTCGTTTCGCCTGAAAAACAGGATTACCTAGTTCAGGCACACAACTAATACGTTAGATTTTTTGTTATTATTAGATATAAGTATCATGTACTTAGCCGTAATAGTTATTTGAATAAATTTATTTTATTTTATTTTGACCCACTTATGGTTAGATTTTTTTGTTGACCTCTATATGGGACTACCCTTTGGATATCTCCATTCTAACAAAAAAGAATCATCAAAATATAAATATGGTCATATTGAAAATTGAGATTGTGCCTTGGGGTGCCGGCAGTAAAATGTTACCTCTCCTCTCATGCCGGTGGATGCAGTAAGAGCCTGCTAAAGGATACCTCCGGAATATGGGCAGCAGCAGAATTCTGATACACTGGTTCATTAGGTTTTAAATTCTAATAAATATATGCAAAAATTTAAATTTTTCAAGTGAAAAATAGCGATTTTTCCATACAAACTTTCATCCACTATTCTAAACCCTTCTGATTTAATTTACGCAACGAAGAAGTAGCCTATGTCCGTCTTCTGGTTCTAAGCTACCTCCCACCAATTTTTAGCCAAATCGGTTCAGCCGTTCTTGAGTTATAAATAGTGTAACATATATATACTAGCTGACCCGCTGCCTACTTCGTTGGACGGTAATTTATAGCCTATGTAAGGCCTTTGCATCTATTATAGATGATTTATACAGAGTCAGCAACTGGTAATCATGCTGTACGGGACGCTGCAGTGCCTGGGACATTGTTAGATGGATTAGGCTTGCCCAGCACCTATACCATCCCCTCAGCTTAGTCAGCTATTAGTCAAGAGTAAAGAACAGGTCAGTACGTCTGAAGCTAACTAAGCCGCGGGTTTCCTTACGATGTTTCCTTCACCGTTAAAGCACGTGTTAAGTGTGCACATACATTTTTCAAGAAAGAAAAATCCATTGGTGCACAGCCGGTGTCGAACGACCTTCGGATTGAAAGTCGGGGGTATATACCACTCGGCCAACACGGCTTTTTTTATAGCCTATGACACTCACAAATACTGTGGTTTTCTATTAGTGAAAGAATTTTGAAAATAGGCTCAGTAAATCCAGAGATTACCCCCCTAAAATCTCACAAACTCACAAACTTTACCTCTTTATAATATTAGTAAATATATAGAATATAGAATAGATAGAATATTATATAAAGCTAGACTACCACTGACTCACTGACTGACATCATTGTTCTCCCACATCCAGTTGGAATATTAAAAATCTGCAAACGGGGTTGTGTAGATGGTGGGGAGGGGGGGGGGGGTGAGTACGAGTAAAAGAGGGGTAGCTCGCGCACAAGCTACCCTCCTCTAGTTAGTATACGTATATGTATATAGATGAACCAGTAACACAGTCTCAGCTCACCAGTGTATCTGTACTTGTTGAGCAGTTTGACGAACTCGAAGCAGTCGTATCCGAGCAGCAGCACCAGCCTGTTCTCCAGGTCGCGGTCGTCGGCCGCGTCCGCCAGGGCCTTCAGCACCTCGCTCGACTTCGCCTGGGGAACGGTGCTATTTTAAGAGCATTCTAGAACGTAACACTGCCCTTTTTTGGGGTTACGCAGGGTAGAGGTCGCGCAATAGTTAAAGATCGCTCTGCAAAAGTAGAAGGGGTATGCGCAGTATTTAATTCTAAGGTCTATTTGGTGATGTACGGAGCGAGGGGGGCGGGTGTGCGCTGACGGCGTCACGGCATTGGTAGATCAGTCGCTCTCAAGGTCTCAAGGTCGCCTCCCGCGTTGCGTGCACGCGTCTCGATTCGTGCGCGATTGTACACATGCGCCGATTGCCCCCACTAGATTCATCGAGCGATCTTAAACTACTGCGCGACCTATAATTGACAGGAATATTGCTGTCAAATGTCAATTTTGTATTAGAGAACAGCAAGAAATTGACATTTGACAGCAATAATGCTGTCAATTGCCTGTTGTAAAACCTGTCGCGAGATACGTAATCACTCCCCCGTTCATCAAAAGGGAACAAAACGGAACACTTATATTATTTTTATTATAGGATGTCTGCCGCAGGCCGGATAAGTCGTGGGCTAAATCCACTACCGAATGGATCCCACAAGACAGGAAACGACCTCGCGGCAGACCAAGACGTCGATGGAGAGACGAACTCGACGCATACTTGGAAGACTGGACCACAGTAGCTCAAAACAGAGAAAGGTGGAAGGAAGGAAGGGAGGCCTTTGCCCTGCAGTGGGACAGTACAGGCTCTTAATAATAATAATAGGATCACTTCGTTGTCCGTCTGTCTGTCTGTCAAGCCCCTTTATCTCGAAAACGTGTAACGGTATCGAGCTGAAATTAAAACCATATACTCAAATCTTCAGCCTCTGTAAGCTGTTTATAATAATTATTATGTCCCTACATACCTACGGAACCCTCGGTGGGCAAGTCCAGCTGTCCGGTTTTTTATTTGTTGGTTTCTTTATAGTTCCGCTATGTCTTTCTGTCTGTCGTCGGCTTTACGAAGAGACTAAAAGCCGGTTATCACACTGCCACGCACCGCGCTGCATGTTGCGTGTCGACGCAACCGCCCCGCACCTACGCGCGTGGGCGCATGTTTCTCCGCGCCTGAGCGCGTGATCTGCATAAACGCGCGTTGATGCATTTTCTGTGTGTTGGACTGTGCGTGTTTTCTATACAAACGGAGATACTTACAAGCAACGTTAGAAGAAGCATTCACGCAACACGCAGCGTGATGCGTGGCAGTGTGTAAACTGCCTTAATCCTAGAAGTTTGTACCTGATACAGTACTTTCAAAGATTCGACATCTAAGTGGAGAAAGTTTGAGTAGGTGGTGGAGGACATGTCGTGCCCACCCCACGCACCGTGACCAAGGGCGTGGTTACCTGCGAGACCATGGCGTCCGAGAAGTGCTTGGACAGCCGCCGCTGCAGCCAATACGCGTCTATGTCCATCGGATGCAGGTTCAGATCCCGACGCTTCTGCGACTGCTCCTCTGACAACTGGAAAGGAAATAACAAAAATCATTAATACAAGCGTGTTCGGCCTATCTACAAGGCTTCTTCAGGAGAAATCGGCTGCCCGTTCGTCACGACCTGTTAAGGTCCAACTAGTCGCGGAGGCAAAGTCGTCAGTGGGCGCGGCCTAAATGTATGCCATCTCACCTGACATAGTATGTGTACCCCGCGCGCTAGAATGAAATGCACAATGCTTCATTCCTAAACCGACCGCGCAAAAATATGTGCATAGACTTTTAGCACAAGGGTTATTATAGAAAAACTTGAGTGTAATCTTTTCAAAATAACATTTATTTCAACTTTTGAATAATTAAACTATGTCGGAACGGCTTTTATTTTTCAGTTTTCTTTCTCCTTATATTATTTAGTTTCGTCCAAAGTTGGGCTAAACAAAAACACATAAAAATTATTCTAGTAAATATGTATATCCCAGTTGGTACACTCAAGAAATAATTAAAAATATAAAAATTAAGTATTTTAATCTTCAAAAATTTAAGGCAACCGGAAGCGAGTATAATAAAGAGATGTTTAGGTACTATAGAGAACATGTAAAAAAACTTATAAATATTGCATATAGTAACCATCTTCGCCAGGTCCAGGACAATATAATACAAGATCCGGCTAAGTTCTGGCAATACATAAATAGTAAGCGCAAAGACAGACAGGCTAATCGGGAGTTCCAGTATTGTGACAGAATGGTATCAGGCCAGGAAGCCACAAATGCCTTCGCAGAATTTTTCAGCTCTGTTTTTCACGATGGCGTTCCCTTGTTGAACCCGAAATTAGCACAGGCTACTGCTAGTGGCTTAGATACGAAATTAAATTCGCATAGTGTTGCTATGAAGCAAATAAGTGTAAACGATTTCAGAAAAGCCATAAAAAGGTTAAAACCGAGGTCTTCAGCGAGTCCCGACTGCGTACCAGGTTACTTTTTAAAGGACTGTGGGGCAGCTTTGGAGCAACCACTTTTGTACATCTACAATCTTTCGTTGAAGCAATGCCAATACCCTACTCGTTGGAAAGTCTCCAAGGTTACTCCAGTACCAAAAGTCAGTCCAAGTACAGGTATAGAGATGCACAGACCTATAGCTGTCCCTTCTGTATTCGGCAAGGTTTTTGAATCGGTAGTTGATTCTGAAATCCGTAGACAGATTGACATGCAACTGAATGATTGTCAGCACGGTTTCAGATCAGCAAGATCAACCACAACAAACCACATAAACTTCACTGACTATGTTACGTCAAAGTTGGACTCGAGACTACAGGTTGACGTTACTTATTTTGACTTTAAGAAAGCTTTTGACTTGGTGGATAATGATGTTTTGCTGACTAAATTGGCTGCTATGGGATTTACACATGACCTCCTTTCGTTCTTCGCTAGCTACCTGAGTAATCGTACCCAATTCGTTAGTTTTGAGCGGTACGCATCCCAACCTTATTTTACACGTTCGGGTGTTAGCCAAGGCAGTACATTAGGCCCCACATTATTTTTGGTTATGATAAATGATCTTCCATCTGTCATCTGTTTTTCGGAATGCCTTCTATTCGCTGATGATTTGAAACTGTTCACTGCGATATGTGATAATAAAGAGTGTCGATCTCTTCAACAGGATATAAATCGTGTAGCTGAATGGAGCGCTAAGAACTATCTGCCTTTTAATGTTTCCAAGTGTAAAACCATGACATTTTCCCGTCGACGCTGTCCTGTTATCTACAATTATTATTTAACAGACACTCGCATAGAACGCGTCGATACTATTCGAGATTTGGGGTTGACACTTGATCCCAAGCTTGACTATAACTCTCATGTGGTTGAGATATGCAAACAAGCATGTATAACTCTTGGATTTATTATGCGAGTTACTTGGGAGTTCACTGACATACGAGCGGCTCTTATGCTCTTCAAAGCATTTGTGCGTAGCCGCCTTGAATTCGGTGCAGTTGTCTGGGATCCACATGAGAATAAATACACACTAATGCTCGAAAGGGTACAGCGGAAATTCGCACGATACTTATATAAGAGGACGTACGGGTACTATCCATACCTTTACCCCTCTATGTTTGTGTATGGTATGGTCGAACTTGATACATTGTCTTTAAGGCGGAAATTGCTCCTTCTTAGACATTTTATTATGCTTCTGCGAGGTATGATTGACAACCCATTGACTCTGCAACAACTGGGCCTGGCTGTGCCGCGGCGGCACATGCTAGGCGCAGAGGGCACACTGGGGCCGCGTCGCCGCTCCCCATTGTTTGCACGACTGTCTTGGGTAAGAACTTGCGCTGGCGCTTCCGCTCCAACGCCACGAGCGATCGCTCTCCTCAATACGTTTCAAGTACATTTCGATGATGCTGATATATTCGCTGACAGTTTGCATAAACTTTACAGATTAATTTTACTATTTTTAAATTCTTTTTGACATTTATATATTTTGTTTGACATAATTATCAATTTATTTTATATTTTATCATTATTATTTAAGGACATTTAAATTAAATTGTTTAGGTATGATTCTTTGTTTTGTATAATCATTATATAAATTAAATTATTATTGTATTACTTTAAGTTACATTATTATCATAATAGCTCTTGGATGTTTTGGCTTAGGCTGTAAGTCCACCTGTGTCTGAATAAATGAATTATGAATTAAAATCAGTATTGAAATACGAAAGTTTAGAAGCTTGTATTTTTGAAATAAATACTTTTTTTACCGTTTGGGGTGTACAAGCATAGATTATGATGACGAGATAAATTGATATAATCCTTAGTGTTGGATGGTTAACGTCAAACAGTGGAGTAGCTACCCTTCCACGTTTGTATGGAAAGATGGGCGACTCGTTCATCCTTAAGGTCTGCAGGTTGGCGGTGGATGCAGGCCGCTTCCAGCCGCAAAAACTGGAGGTCCATGTTCCTCATGTCCTTATCTTCAGCAGTGGACGCCTTACGGCTGAAATGATGACGAGTGGAGTACTCACATTTGTGTGTATGGCGTTCTTCTTCCCCTCTCCGCCGCTGTCCTCCCCACCCGAGCTGGCCGCGTCCCCCTCCCCCTCAGAGCCTTCCCCCTCCTCTTTCTCATCCTCGCGGACCTGGGGGAGTCATCAGTCCAATTTAATTGTGGGTATGATTTTATCAATTACCTAATAAATATATATGCTCCTAAAACGAGAATGAAAAAATGTTTATTTGACCAAAAAACTTAAGCTAGGTAGAGTTCGCGCAAAACTTTATGACCTCTCTGAACGTTGCGGGAAATGCAAAGTTGCGCATGTTGACATGTTCACTCAATATTTCCAGCTAGCTTATAAATAAACTTGCTATTTAAGAGTTAATTTAATATTAAAAAATTGGCTTCTTGTATAAAGCTTAATTTTTTCTAACATTTTAGTTGTAATTTAGTCTTCATTAAATATAATAATTTATTTTTAAATTTATTAGTTTTGATAACTGAAAAATAAATAAATGCATGGTAAAATGTGCGCTAGTTAAAAACGAAAATACGTTTCAAATCACGCTGGACACCCTAGTTGCACAGACTGAGTCTCTCACCCCTTTTATCTTTCCTTCGCCGCAATGCCCTAAAAACTGTGTACTGCGCAGCCATTGAAGCTAACTTCACAGGGCTCATACATTTTTGCATTCTCTAACAAAGATAAAAATAAATACAGACAACTTAAGAACCTTCTCCTTTTATGGAGTCGGTCAGAATAATCATAATTTGAGTCTTTTATTTCATGACGTGTGAACTGCGTCGAAATATCGGGAAACTCAAAAAGACTCAAATCATGGTAAATATCCCGTACATCTATACTATATATTAAAAGAGGAAATATTTATTATAAGTATGTTTGTACCGAATTACAGGAGCGATTATCAAAATTCTTTCACCATTAGAATGCTACATTATCCCTGAATAACATAGGCGACGTTCTAACCCCGTATTCCCACGGGAACGGGAACTACGCGGGTGAAACCGCGGAGTGCGGCTAGTATATTAAAAAGAGGTAAGATTTGTATTTTGTATGTTTGTAACGAATAAACTCATAAACTAATAGACCGATTTTCAAAATTCTTTCACCATTAGAATGCTACATTATCCCTGAGTAACATAGGCGACGTTCTAACCCCGCATTCCCGGTGTGCGGCTAGTATTGCATATAATAACCATTGGTTACTCCAACGGCACGTTACCTCCCCGAAGGCGTCTTCATCGTCTTCCTCCTCCGACTCCTCGAACTGCACGTTGATGCCGTACGTCTCGTCGATCTCACCGCCCGCCTCCGAGGCCCGCGAGACGAGGACATCATACGTTACCTCCCCGAAGGCGTCTTCATCGTCCTCCTCCTCCGACTCCTCGAACTGCACGTTGATGCCGTACGTCTCGTCGACCTCACCTCCCGCCTCCGAGGCCCGCGAGACGAGGACATCATACGTTACCTCCCCGAAGGCGTCTTCATCGTCCTCCTCCTCCGAATCCTCGAACTGCACGTTGGTGCCGTACGTCTCGTCGACCTCACCTCCCGCCTCCGAGGCCCGCGAGACGAGGACATCATACGTTACCTCCCCGAAGGCGTCTTCATCGTCCTCCTCCTCCGACTCCTCGAACTGCACGTTGATGCCGTACGTCTCGTCGATCTCACCGCCCGCCTCCGAGGGCGCGAGACGAGGACATCATACGTTACCTCCCCGAAGGCGTCTTCATCGTCCTCCTCCTCCGACTCCTCGAACTGCACGTTGATGCCGTACGTCTCGTCGACCTCACCTCCCGCCTCCGAGGCCCGCGAGACGAGGACATCATACGTTACCTCCCCGAAGGCGTCTTCATCGTCCTCCTCCTCCGACTCCTCGAACTGCACGTTGGTGCCGTACGTCTCGTCGACCTCACCTCCCGCCTCCGAGGCCCGCGAGACGAGGACATCATACGTTACCTCCCCGAAGGCGTCTTCGTCCTCCGACTCCTCGAACTGCACGTTGATGCCGTACGTCTCGTCGATCTCACCGCCCGCCTCCGAGGGCGCGAGACGAGGACATCATACGTTACCTCCCCGAAGGCGTCTTCATCGTCCTCCTCCTCCGACTCCTCGAACTGCACGTTGATGCCGTACGTCTCGTCGATCTCGCCGCCCGGCTCCGCGCCGCTCGCGACGTTGAAGTCCGTTATCTTCTTACCTGTAAACGATCACGTTGTTCAGAATGGCAATCGAATCGAGACAAAAATGTTTCGTTTCAGGGGGAAATATGCAACAGATCCTCATAGGAAGTCTCCTAGTGGGGGGACTAACAGAAATCTCATGCTTTATTAACACATATTTAACCGGGTATTTATCGAGTTATTTACCTTCATTATTGCCCGACGTTGACGAGTCTTCCCGGGACCACGATAGATCTGTCTATACGTCGGGCAATAATAAAGGTAAATAACGCGATAAATACCCGGTTAACCATGTGTTAATAATGTGTCGTGAACGTGAAAGTTTAAAAAAAATCTCATGCTGTGGTTAACTCATCATTTCAGCCGTAAAACGTACGCTGCTGTAATGGATCTCCATGAGGGTTAGTTGTAAGAGGTCCAAGAGGGAGTATTGCACCAGATCCTCGTAGGAAATCCCTAGTGAGGGGATTGACAGAAATCTCATGCTGTAGTTAAGGTCCAACTAGTCGCGGAGGCAAAGTCGTCAGTAGGCGCGGCCTAAATGTATGCTATTTATTTATTTATTAGGACCACCAACAAGAGATACACTATCTCACCTGACATAGTGTGATTACCAGTGCGCTAGAATGAAATGCACAATGATTCATTCCTAAACCGACCGCGCAAAAATATGTGAATAGACTTGTAGCACAAGGGTTATTATAGAAAAACTTGAGTGTAACCTTTTCAAAATAACATTTATTTCAACTTTTGAATAATTAAACTATGTCGGAATGGCATTTATTTTTGAGTTTTCTTTCTCCTTATATTATTTAGTTTCGTCCAAAGTTGGGCTAAAATCAGTGTTGAAATACGAAAGTTTAGAAGCTTGTATTTTTGAAATAAACACTTTTTTTACGGTTTGGGGTGTATACAAACATAGATTATGACGAGATAAGTTGATATAATCCTTAGTGTTGGATGGTTAACGTCAAACAGTGGAGTAGTTACCCTTCCACGTTTGTATGGAAAGATGAGCGACTCGTTCATCCTTAACTCATCATTTCAGCCGTAAAACGTACGCTACTGAACACAGGCCTCCCTCATGGATCTCCATGTTGCCATACTCACCACACTTGCCAGGCGGGCGGGCGAGCGCTGTACGGGATGTTGATACACGGAAACACGCTGCTGCCCAACTTCCGAAGGTAGCCCTTGGCATTCTTACTGCATCTACGGGCAAGAGAGGAGGGGCAACATTCTACTGTCGGCCCCCACAGCTGTCATATGAAATGGCTTTATTTGTAAAATAATAAACAGTTTTTAATTTTCCTTTAAGCCATATAGTTCTTTACGTAGTTACGATTAAGGTCTTGATAGTTACAGTAAATGTGTTATACAAATTTTAATAAATAAATGATTTGTTTTGAAATAAATTACTTATGCCTCCATTAAACTTATGACCACCCTCTGTTTTTGTCAGGGACGAAATGGGTCTGCGGTGGGGTGCCGGCAGTAGAATATTTCCCCTCCTTCCATGCCCGTGGATGCAGTAAGAGCCTGCAAAGGGATACCTCAGGAAGATGGGCAGCAGCGTCTCTCCGTGTATCAACATCCCGTACTACGTTCGCCAGCCCGCCCGCCAAGCGTGGTGAGTGTGGCAGCTACCGCTCATAGAGATCCATGAGGGAGGCCTATGTACAGTAGTGGACGTTTTCCGGCTGATATGATGACTCTGTTTTTGTCGGGGTTGTAAACAAATAAAAAAAAACTCACCTAAATTAACCAAGAGCGCGAACCTCTCGTCCGGAATGGGTCCGAGCAGCATCTCGATCTCTTTCTTCTTGTCCAGATCCTTCAGTTTGTCGTTCTTCAGGACCACTAGCACCTGTAACCGATTGAATTAATTAATAAATATATTTTTTTTATTTTATTTATTATCTAAAACTCACAGTTACATTATTGTTTTTTATTACACTGCATAATATGTACTATTCATAAACCAAATCGAGTCTACATTATATTAATAGCACTTACTAAATTAGGGTAGGTAGGTAAGCAATGATGCCACAAACAAACTAAAAATATTAACAAGATAACATATGTAGGTACATGTAAACTAAACTACGAACAAAAATCGCAGTGTAAGTAAATGTGTAGTGTAAGTGTGTAGTGTGGCTGTGAGATGCATGCATGTGTATAAACCATTGACCTACAACTTCTGAGCACAATTTTCTAAGTACTAAGTATAGGCATATCTCGATCGACAACAACAAGCTGTAAGCTGTAATATCTTTAGACAGATAGAAAGAAACACTGATCATAAAGTCACAACTCGCTCTTTAGCGATAAAACGGCGGTCTTATCGCTAAAGAGCTATCTCTACCAGACAAACCCGTTTGTATCTCAGACATACCTCGTCGCAGGCCCGCACAGTATGTCCCCATGTTATAATACACCCTGCATTAGGATAACGATTATGTTCAAACAAGTTGAAGCAGATTCCGTATTCACCATACCCGTTTGTATCTCAGACATACCTCGTCGCAGGCCCCGCACAGTATGTCCCTCGGCTGGTCGCCCAGCGACGACTGCATGAAGCTGAGCAGCAGCTCGTACGCGTGCCGCGTGTGCTGCGCGCGCGGGCGGTACAGCACGCCCGGCGCGTCGTCCGCCCACGTCGCGCGCGACGACTTCGATTTGGACAGCTCGTACGACGCCTCGTCGCGCTTCTGACGCCTGCGAGGAGTTTGGCGATTAAGAGGGGCCAATCCAACTTACTTTTCTACAACCGCTCGTACGTGGGTGTGGCGTCGTAATAGATGTTTCTATGAAACTTTTGATCTAATAGGTATCTTGTGCACTATATCTAAGTTTCTATCCAAACAAAAAATACGAAGCGTTTGTATGAAAAGTAAGTTGGATTGGCCCCTCTTAAGGAAAGGAAAACCTTACCAAAATAATTATACCCTTATTATAATAACGTAATGGAAACCAGGCTAAAATAGCAACGAAAATCAATCATCCTGTACTCTTTTTACTTATGGCATTATAACCGAGTTTTAAAGAGATGCATATACAGTCATACTCTTTGGAATTTACAAGGAAAAGGGGGGATGTGTCCAAAAACCGCATCAGCAACAACCCTGCTACACACTCGATAAATATCGTGATCCTGGATTACGATCCAAATATCGCGATACATATCGAGTGTGTAGCATTCGCCACTGTTGGGCAAAGCCTTCCTTTTTTAATTCAGTCACTTCATTCCACAGTGAATTTCTCCCATTTGATGCCCATGAATTTCTCCCATGAGTCGAAAACTATTGCGGTTTACAGAAATATACTTTTACTTTATTAAATAACCGGGTATTTATCACATATTATTATATTAACTTTATTATTGGGCAATGTTTCGACTGGATTGCACCAGGCGTGGTCCTGGGAAGGCTGACTTACTCTTACTTGGTTCTTGGGTAGTTCCTATATTTAATTAATGTAATTGGTAGTGCTGGTTTGATTTAAGAATATAAATAAATCATAAAATGATGAAAATACATTTTCTGTCACCAAAGTTTACATTTGTCACTAATCTGCAATAGCCCACTTAATATTAGTTCCTAAAATATTAGATCTATGACAGATCTTCTATCTATAGGAACAAATATATATGTAATTGATAAAAAAATAAGGTATCCCTTCTTACTGCAACCACAGGCTCAGAGACAAGAGAGGTGGGGCTCTATTGCCGGCTCCTCGCAACAAATACTATATTGATAATCCAGATAAATAATTTGATTGAAATTTATTCACTATTTTAATTCTATTTTCTAAACATAACATACTTAGCCTTCCTCTCCTCAGCCTTTTCAGGCTTGGTCCTCTGAGCGCGGTCCCCCATACGGGTCCCTGTGAGCTTCCCCGTCAGGGACAACACCTCGCCCGTTGCCTCATCTCGGCCGCGTCTCTCAATGAGCCTCACATCAGCTTGGAGAACCAAATTGGAGTTCTGGAAGGGGAATAGGTACAATAAAATAAATATTGTATTTTTCCTTTTTTAAAACTTAAGCTTCTACTAGATTTAGCCGTCAAATCCATAGATATATATATATATATATATATATATGTGTGTAACAATCAGTGTCTCTAACATTTTGAGTCGTAAGGAATATACGGAGAAAAGTTAAGGGCTGTTAGACGTTAACCCTTAAGACAGCCCTAATATTACGCCGCGAATTTTGACCATACAAAAATAATAAAAACACAAGGACATATTTGCATAGTAGATCAGGATACGGTCTAGTCATCGAAAATTATATAGGAGAAGAATAAACAGCGAAATTACATGTTAGGCTGCAATCGAAAAAATCAAAACAAAACTTACGGCTTTGTATTCATATTGCAACTGTCTCGCAGCTGCGTCAGCCATGGTGCTTCTTTATATAAGCTAAAAAGACAAAACGCAAGCATGTGTTCACTGTAAAATACGTCTGACTTTTTATTTTCACAATAAATCCGTAAAATTAGATTGGTCAGAGGTTATGTGTGCGTCAAGTCAATCAACAACCGACAACGCCATTTTTGTTCTTGTTTGTCTATGTAGGCATAGACAAACGAGAACAAAAACGGCATCTATCGTGTGCTGCCAATTTATTTTTTTAATTAAATGATTTTAAGGTTCCGTACCTCGAAAGGAAAAAACGGAACATAGGATCACTTTGTTTTTCTTCCGTCTGTCTGTCAAGACACCTTTTTCCACCTTTTTCTCAGGAACGCGTGGAGGTATCAAGCTGGAATTTATATCGATTACTTAGGTCTACTGTCCCTTGGAGCTGTAAAAAAATAAAACTTCTAAGCCAACGCAATCAAAAGATCATATTTCCGCAAATTTTCGATACTCGCAAGGGAATCAAAACCTACAGGGTACTTCCCGTGAACTTAGAATCTTGTTTGGTACGAAGCAACGTCTTATAGCACAGATAAAGGAAAAATTGCGAAAACCGTAAATTTTTAGTTACATCATAAAATATTTTAATAATTTTAAACTTACTACCCCTTTCCTCATGAACGCGTAGAGGTATTAAATTGTTATTCATATCAAATACTCAAGTCTTATATACCTACAGGTTTGTACGGAACCCTCGATGCGCGAGACCGAATCGCACTTGGCCGGTTTTTTTATCCATACAACAACGTCTTCTGCCATTCATGCGCTGTTAAACTGTTCCTGCAACACGATTAATGCGATCTCGAAAAAAAAATAAACCAGAGACAACGAATTATGACAATATCTATGAAATTAAGTTGTTGTCGTTATCATATTTGGTATTACAATGTTGGCATTACTACAATCATACGGATACGAAAACATAGAATCCGAAACAAACAGACCGAGATTCATCTATCAAGAATATAATTCATCTATCAATCGAATTATCTGATTGACTGCAGCTTTGATAACCGTGGATTATAGCCTAGAGCCGCCTGGTTAAATGCATAGAATCTACCTTAAACTTTTAAAAGCTGCTGCACAGCTCAATTTTCCATTTGGGTTACATTGTGTCATCTGTCAGACTAGACCATTCGAGTGTTGTTTGTTGTGGTCATGTGATGTAAACAAATCGAATGTTACGTCGATACCTAGGTAGGTATCTAAGTAAAGTCAAGAATGTTAGGAAATGTGTGCAATGCTGTCAAGATGATGAATACCCATTTATAAAATAGTACACATAATTCTACATAATTTAGATTATGAGTACCTACCTACATACTTGCCAACATTGTATTGTACCTACGTCATATTAGGACATAATTATAAAGAAATCGGCCAAGTGCGAGTCGGACTCGCGCACGAAGAGTTCCGTGCCATTATTTGGCTACCTGTTGTCGTTATTAATATCGAGTAAAAAACGGCATTAATATCACGTTTGTTGTATGGGAGTCCCCCTAAAATATTTATATCATCATTCCAGCCGTGAAAAGTCCACTACTGAACAGGCCTCCCTCAAGGATCTCCACGAGGGGCAGTTGCCATACTCACCACGCTTGGCAGGCGGGTTGGCGAGCGCAGTACGGGATGTTGATACACGGAAAGACGCTGCTGCCCGTCTTCCGGAGGTATCCCTTAGCAGGCTCTTACTGCATCCACGGGTATGAGAGGAGGGGTAATATTCTACTGCCGGCACCCCACGGCAATATACAATAAATATTTATATAATTTTAATTTATTTTATTTTATAAATTAATATACAACTAAATATTCCTGTTGCCTAATATCGGGCAAAAAGCGGCAAAAAAAAAATACGTTTGTAGTATGGGAGCCTCGTATACATATGTATATTTATTTTATTGTTTTTATTATTTGTTGTTATAGCGGCAACAGAAATACTTACATCATCTGTGAATACTTCAACTGTCTAGCTATCACGATTCATGAGATACAGCCTGGTGACAGACAGACGGACAGCGGAGTCTTAGGGTCCCGTTTTTACTCTTTGGGTACGGAACCCTAAAAACGGAACCAATTAGTTTCAAGATATACAGGGTATGCAAAGGGAAATAATCGGCCGGCCAATAACCGGTTACCCTTTGCAAACCCTATTATACTCATGTATCAGCAACAATTTAACATGATACCTGTTTATTTTTCAAAGGGCTGATATTTTGAATGCAAATAATAAAAAATATGTCAATATTCTCATCATCATTGTGAAAGCATTTTGTTACATAACAAAACAATTTAAAAGTCGCGGGACGTCTGGCAGTATAAGCTAATATCCATTTTTTCTGTAAAAATACCCAAAACAAAATAGATTCGCTTGAGCTAAAATGTTGCATACCTACTACCTACTTGACTTTTTGTGACAATTTTTTGGTTTAAATTTCAAGTTTTAACTTTTTTCGACTACCAGTAATTTCACCGAACAATTATTGCTTTACGCACAATTATAGGTATCAACATGCATACTTGACTATAATACCTAGAGAAGTATGCAGCTGCGCTATCGTTGTCTAAACGCGAACATGGCGCGCGCAATCTGTCCGTCATCCATGACAGTCAGTCATTGAACTTTTTACCGTAGAGCGAAGCGAGCGCGAGCGAGACGAGACGAGAACCGAGAGGAGAAATATTATTTAGTTAGTTAGTTAGTTGCCTTTGTGATTGTGACAGCCCTAAACAAATCGAGATAAATGTGTATCAAAAATGGCGGCTCCATCAAATGGTAGTGGAAATCTTGTTGAAGAATTCGAAGAATCATTTCAGGTAAGACCAAGACTATGTTTCTTAATTTTATCCATAATATCGATGTAAAAAAACTGTAAAAATATTTATAACCTCAACAAAATAGGTTTGTTATGACTAGATAATACCAACATCTTAAAACCAATTCGGGTGTAGTTGAAGCTTCGTATGATGAAATTTTGCTACTATTGACAAAACTCAAGCGATTTTTGTGTGTACGTGACCTAATTTCGATTACGCGTCTTAACAACCCTAGACGAAGGGATTTTTGCTGCAAGCGCATCGCATCTCCATGTAGTCGGCCATTTTACTGATTATGTTTTCACAATTACGAAAGTAGTATCGCGTGTGTTTTTGTGAATTGAACAGAAACAAGTGATGGGACAAGAATATTTATGTGCGGGAATTAAGATGTACTCGTATATGTTGAACAATGGTGTTCTCTGTTGTAATCAGTGATAAAAATATTGTTGATTAGATTTGTGACTTTGTGATTAACACAAGCATCATGTCTTTGCCCGTCGAAGAGCCCGTGAGCTCCGCGGGCGGTGTCACCATCCAGACATTCCGCCCAACATGGGAGGAATTCAAGGATTTCAACAAATATGTCCAGTACATGGAGTCGAAAGGTGCTCATAAAGCTGGGCTGGCTAAAGTGATTCCACCGCCAGAATGGGTGCCTCGCAAGTCTGGCTACGACCTGGAGCAGCTCAACGTGACGATCCCCTCGCCCATCTGCCAGGTAGTCACCGGCAAGCAAGGTTTGTTTCAACAAATAAACATTCAGAAGAAGGCGATGACTGTGAAGCAGTTTGCAGTCATGGCCAACTCCGCGAAGTACTGCACACCTCGCCACTCGAGCAACGAAGATCTAGAGAGGAAATACTGGAAAAATGTCACATATGTAGCTCCAATATATGGGGCCGATGTAAATGGCAGCATCACAGACCCAGATGTCAACGAGTGGAACATAAACAGACTCGGAACTATCCTAGACTACGTAAACACAGATTATGGTATTGAAATCGACGGTGTCAACACTGCTTACCTCTATTTTGGAATGTGGAAAACCACATTTGCCTGGCACACTGAAGATATGGACCTGTACTCAATAAACTACCTTCACTTTGGTGAACCAAAAACATGGTATTGCATCCCTCCAGAACATGGCAGAAGATTTGAAAGAATAGCCTCGGGATTCTTCCCAACTTCAGCGAAAACCTGTCAAGCATTCCTTCGTCACAAAATGACTCTCATATCTCCACAAATTCTTAAGCAGTACTCGTTACCTGTGAATAAAATAACGCAGGGAGCTGGAGAGATAATGATTACCTTCCCCTATGGATACCATGCTGGTTTCAACCATGGCTTCAACTGTGCTGAGTCCACTAACTTTGCAGCTCCAAGATGGGTTGAGTATGGTAAAAGAGCAACTCAATGCACTTGCAGTAATGACATGGTGAAGATATCAATGGACACATTTGTGAAGCGATTCCAACCGGAGCGGTATGACCTGTGGCTGAAAGGGCAGGACATTGGCTGCCACCCAGAACAACCGGAGAAAATGGTCCCCGCGCCACACCCATCAGGTCAAGACATACTTTGCAATAAGAACAACACGGAACTCCCGGAATCCTTCATCCAAGCTGAGGAAGAAGGATCTAAGAAGAAGAAGCGTCATCCTCTTCATCTGAAGCGAGCTATGGCGAGTAAGAGTATATCAGAAGGCGCCATAGCCGTCTCTATCTTAGGCCATGATGTGATGGACGATGATGAAATGACCATGGCTGAAGGAGATTTGGATATGATGACATCAATGAAGAGACCTAACATGCCCCAACCTGACGATACACAACTAAGCGTTTTAGAAGACATCTGGCTAAAAGGAGATGAGATGGACCCATCCGAAGCACAGTTACCAGATGTCGGATACATGGACTCCGATAAAGACTCGGACTATGAGGATCCATCTGAAGAAAAGAAGAAAAAGAAGAAGAAACGGAGTGATGTTGATAAGGAGAAGCCTAAGAAGGTAAAAGATAAGAAACCTAAAAAAGAACTTGGTGAAATTGAGATTTCTGACGAAAGGAAGAAGGCGCTGAAAGCTGCTGCTGCCAGCAAGAAGATCAAAAGCAAAAAGCTGTCCATTGACCAACTCGATGACATGGACGCTCTTATCTCTAGTTGGAATTCGCCGCTGCACAGCGATGAGATTGTCATCCCTGCCGCGCCTACTCCAGAAACTGATGGGGATCCCCTTAAGGATACGCCAGATGTAACCACAGAAGAGAAAAAGGAACCGAAGAAACGTAAATCCTCCATCAAAAGTGACAGTGGCGAAAAGATCGAGAAACCCAAAAAGGAGCGCGTCAAGAAAGAGCCTAAAGAACCCAAACCGAAGAAAGAGCCCAAACCTAAACCTGAGGGTGTGGAGAAGAAGCCACGTAAGCCTAGAACACCAAAAAAAGTCACCAATTTCGAATACAACTCCCCATTGACCCCGGTGATGCAGAAGGAATTCAAGACTACCTACGCTCAGAAACTGGCTTCCACAAACCCCAAGCAATACAAACCATTGTATACACAGAAAGCCGCAATACGTGCAGTGCTAAAAGCTCCCTCAATAGTCCACCAAAAACCCACCTACAGTCACATGATTGCGAAACAAGCAGACACTACCCATAAACCCCCCACAATCCACATAGAAACTAAACCACCATTACCTGACACAACATTACGGGTCCCAAAAGTGATTCCACCATTGAACAAGAACCCAAGTGCCTTCGAAGGCGAGTTCCACAAGTTCATGACAGCAACACAGGAGCGACCTGAAATGACAGTTATAAAAGAACCAACCCAGAAAAGAGTTACAAAACCTAAAACAATTAAACCAAAAGAGATTCCATTACCTGTAGGGCAGTATAATGACAATATGTTCTTACCACCACAACCGCAGACTAGCTATACCTTCCCTCAGCCGGAGCTCAATGCTTTTGACCCTCGGAACCAGTGGCCCAACCCACAATCCTACTATCAACCACCTCCGATGCAAAATGCAGCTGCATACAGTCAAATTAATCACAATTATTACAGAAGTCCATACCAGTCTCCATGGCCCTATCAGTAAATTAATAACAATATTAGAATAAATTTGTATAGTTTAACATCATAAGGCTTGTGTTAATAGTATCCTTAGAGAGTCTTAAGTGTTTACCCATCACTTTTCACCACACTTACAGGGGTGTAATTTTTTGTAGATGGTAGACTACTTTTGCATAATTTTTTTATAAACACTGGCATTTCAACTTGTGACTCCCAATTTATTTAAATAAATATGAGTCCTCTGAAATTGGTATCTTATTTGACTGATAATTATTTTTTAATCACAATTTCTTAAAGAATTTCTTTTAATTTTATATTTGAGAATAGTCTGGGGTTCACATCTAAGATTTTGATTTTCATATCCATCTTTTAAGATCACTTCATTCATGAACCTAATTTAAACTCAGTTTGGTCAGTGTGTCTTTAAGCCAGATTGTATTTTGATAAATATCACACAAACTATATCCAGATGTTGCAACATTTTATGTCATGTTTCTAAATCTACAACTGTAGGCAAGAAGATTATATTGACTAAATGTGAACATAAAACTACAACTGTAACTTGTAGATCACAATCTAGTCCAAAAAAATCTTAAAAATGGATGTGAACACCAACATAAGTCAGCTTTATTTTTAGATTTACTGTGTAAATTGTAATTTGGTGTATGTTTTCGGTTTTTTAAGTCAGGATTTAACATATTTTTTTTATATTATATTCCCGTTATTTGTTTACAGAAACATCTAAATCACACTCATGTTTTTTGGTGGAGAATGTAACAAATAACCTGAATTTATATAAAAAAATCTGCAAGTTTTGTGATTGGTGTGGTCTGTTCTGGTGTGTAAATGTATATAATTTCACAGAGTTTTATGTTCAAGAATATATAGGTATGTGGAAATTTATACATAGGCTTGGAGGACTGGTTTTAAATATTGTACCAATTCTGGGACATGCTGATTGCTTATGCCCATTTTGTTATCATGGTTTTTCCTCTTTCCACCTGCATTAGGATGACAACACTAACAGTTGAAGCCATGTCTCATTTGAGTTTTCGGTTGTATAACATGCTTGCACGGTTTGTCAGTAAGCACTCTTAGAAGGGCCATGGTTCTATAATGTCTCATAATGCTGGACATAGGCCTTCCTCATGGATTGGCAAGTACTGATAATGCGGGTTTTTTGCCATACTCACCACACTTGGCAGGCGGGTTGGCGAGCGCAGTGCAAGATGTTGATACGCGGATAGACGCTGCCGCCCATCTTCCGGTTCCCTTAGCAGATCTTACTGCATCCACGGGCAATAAGGAGAGCATGGTTCAATAGTCCAGCCAAATTTGATGTAGAATGTTTGTAAACAATAATTCACACTTTAAGGTTGAACAAGTCGCGGAGGCAAAGTCGTCAGTGGGCGCGGCCTAAATGTATGCTATCTCACCTGACATAGTGTGTGTGTGTACCCGCGCGCTAGAATGAAATGCACAAGGGTTATTATATTATAGAAAACTTGAGTGTAATCTTTTCAAAATAACATTTATTTCAACTTTTACGTTTATTTTTGAGTTTTCTTTCTCCGTATATTATTTAGTTTCGTCCAAAGTTGAGCTAAAATCAGTGTTAAAATACGAAAGTTTAGAAGCTAGTATTTTTGAATTAAATAACTTTTTTACGGTTTGGGGTGTATACACACATAGTTTATGACGAGATAAATTGATATAATCCTTAGTGTTGGATGGTCAACGTCAAACAGTGGAGTAGTTGCCCTTCCACGTTTGTATGGAAAGATGGGCGACTCGTTCCACCTTAAAATTGAATTGCTTCCTAGGGGTTGATCCCCAATGGTCACAAATCCCCAATAATTGAGAAGTTAGATTAAAACCTGAATGAAAGTTAAGTTTATGTTAAGTATTGAGAGTTTGTTTACAAACATTCTACATTGAATTTGTATGCTGAAGTAGAGTGCTTGCAGGAATCCCATTGCAGGCATCTTTACCTATAATTCACTGTGAGCACATACTTACAAGCATGGCTTCAGCACATAAAACTTACAAGCATGTTACCCATAACACCCAATATATTTGTATCCATATATGTTTGTTTGCCACCTCTTCACTGTAAAGCTAACATAGTTGCCTAAGATGTGTATCTGTTTGGAAAATGTAAATTCATGGAGATTTTATTTATGAGTAAAATAAGAAAGTAGTAAATAAGTCTTAGCAAAAAATAATGTTATAATAACTAGTGAAATTTCTATGTTAGGTTTGATATTTGAAACTTAAGTCTGTCCACTTGTACATAAGTAATATACACTGCTACTTGCGCCTAAATTCACTGTTGATTATGTTAGAATGCCACTGATTGTTTCTTTAGCACAATAGTCTTAATTTTAACTTTCAGTGCTTCATGTATACATAGACTATTGGTTGCGTATTTATTTTATTAAAAGAAATAACGGCGGCACATTATGTCGTAGTGTCGCGTGACGTCACGTCGAGTTGGCTTGTTATGACGTCACGAGCCCTCCCTAAGTTTCGACGCGCTTTATGCGCATTATTTTAAGTATTGTTTTATTAATTTCAAAAGCTAAAAATACGTGTCCATTTTTGTTGTGTTATCCAGCTGAAGGACTAAATATAGTTTCGATTTTCAAACCCTGTCATTTATGCGTATTTAATAAGTATGAAGTGCTTACTTAAAAAGCCTCAGCGCATAATTAAACAATTAATTATTTAAATTTTAATCGGCGTTTTAAGTAAGCGGATGTATGATTATTACAATTATTTATTATAGTAGTACTTGAGTTCCAGTATTCGTGCGTATGTTTCTCGTTACCTACTATTATGTTTTAAGTAGATAACTGAATGTATCTAGTACAGCTTATATCAGGTGTGCACGTTCAACGGTGCATGAGAACATGCTGAGAAAACCCGCGGCTAACTCAGCTGCAGACGTATTAACCTGAGTCCCCGATTAAAGCCTGTATTACATTACACGATATTCAGGGACCCTTACCCTAACTAAGAGTGGTGTAATAAAAGTTAGAGCGACCGGTCGGACCCGGCAAGCCTGGCTTGGTAGTTAGGGCGATTAGGGGCCCTGAATATCGTGTAGTTATAATACAGGCTTTACCCTAACTAAGAGTGGTGTAATAAGAGTTAGAGCGACCGGTCGGACCCGGCAAGCCTTGCTTGGTAGTTTGGGCGATTAGGGCGCCCTAACTACCGGGTCCTGAATATCGTGTAGTGTAATACAGCTTTACGCTGGCAGGATGGTTTAGGAGCTGGGCAAGTCGAATCCATCATGCCCCGGGCACTGCAGCGTCACGTTTCGCATGAGTCATAATTATTTTTACAAAAAACTAAAACCGACTTCAAATGATAAAAAAACATTGTGCCTTTGAAATTTGAGGGTTTTCCCCGGATTCCACCATCAGATCCTGACTTGGTTCAAAAAGTACCACATCGGAAGTGCACTCTTTCGAATAACAAAAGAATTTTGTAAATCGGTCCACAATTGTCGGAGAAATCGGTGAACATACATTATTTTTATTAAGAGCCTGTAGTGTGCCACTGCAGGGCAAGTCTTCCCTTCTTTCCATTCTTTGCGGTGCTCCGCAACAAGTGTTCAATTCCTTATTAAAAGAGACGAGCTCATCTCGCGATCTCCGTCCAGGCCTTCCATGTGGCCGTTGTCTGCCCGGGACCCAGTCAGTAACTATCTTCGCCCACTGCTCGTCCTAACATACGATAAACACATAATAAAAAATATATACAGTCGAACATAGAACCTCCTCCTTTTTTGAAGTCGGTTAATTAATGAAAGGCGTACGTTCATTTGATCACCTCCATGTTGCATGAAAAATATTCCCTAAATTCTTGCCAATGTTTTAACAATGAATAATTACCTATTTGTAGGTATAAGATTTTATTCTTATTATTTTCTCAAGGGTACCTACCTATTTGTAGGTATAATATTTTATTCTTATTTTTTCTCAAGGGTACCTGATTGGTAAAGGTTATAATTAATACCTCCTTACTTTTATAAACGTTGATCGATCGACTGCTGTTTAATTTAATTACTGTTTATAAGTAAGGGGGTAAATATTTCCATTTAAACAAGTGTGAGGTATGGTATTGTAGGGAAGTGATTGCACATCTAAGAATGTTATTGTAAAATGTATATTTCTTTGTTACCACCCCGTATTCAAAACTACTGAACGGAATCTAGTGGAATTCGGCTTATATTTTGGAATCATTGTTTAGTTTGACTTAATAAAAATGAAAGACTTAATCAAAAATTGACGAATTCGGTGCGGTTCGACACCCTTCCTAAAGCTGTGTTTTAACCGCTTAGCTACGAAACCCTGACGGGCCGAGTCGAAATTCTTGATAAAGTACCGATCATACGCTACTATTTGATTGGCTAACCGATTCAGTGCGGAAGTAGTCAGCAAACTTGTGTGCGTGGCGGCAAGCAAATATTTTCGTGACTGAGGGTCGGCGCAGACAGAACGGAGCGCAGCGGAGAGGATTTTATTAACGCACTTGAAAATAAACTTTAAAGTCGCTAAATTGTGCACGCTGTGGCAACCTGTAATTGAGGAAACACACAGTCAACAATATTTTTAGAACCTATTATTAACTCATGTTATGTGATTTTCTTGTTGGATGCCCTAAAATAAATAAATAAATTAAAGTTATTAAAATAAAGTGCAAAACGCCGCGCGGGTATAATTGCCGCGCGTATCTTCGAGGACGCGCGAGCATTTTTGGTCAGGTTCAAGCATTTCTGCACTTTATTGTAATAATTTTTAAGTTTATTTTCAAGTGCGTTAATAAAATCCTCTCCGCTGCGCTCCGTTCTGTCTGCGCTGAGCCTGAGGCGCCGAACGCCGGTGAATGTGATGGCGCCCTTGAGGTGCCACCAGTCTTGAATTGGAAGAACGTGCGAAGACAGGTTAGAAGCTAGTTATTGTGTTCGCCTCACAATTGGATAATAGAACTGAATGTTTGAGTTGATTCACTCTTTATTCATAGTTTAATATAATTAAGTTTAGGATAAGACTTTATTTATAATGAAGCTGTTTTAAAATGAATTATGAATTAAAATTATGAGAAGTATTTTTGGCTTTTATAAATATATTTCCTTTAATTATAACCAGTTCCTTTTATAGGTAGGTGAATGATGCATGATGCTTAGCTAAGTCAAAATGAATTCCATTAAAATGCAGTAGGTACATGCAATAAATAATTCTGGAACCGTGGGGTGCTGGCAGTGGAATGTTGCCCCTGCTCTCTTGCCCGTGGATGCAGTAAGAATCTGCCAAGGGATACCTAAGGAAGATGGGCAGCAGCGCCATTCCATGTATTAAGAACCCGTACTGCGCTCGCCAACCCGAGGTATAGGTAGATATTTTGTTACAAAATACAACTTCAATGATAAAATCTAAATTGTTCCTTTAAAGCTGCTAATAAAGTAAGCTTATTACTAGTGTCCGACCGAAACAGGTTTTTCAACCGAAACCTTTTTAGTCGTGTCATTTTAGCGAGAAATTGAGTGAAAATAAGTATAATTTTCACACGTAGTAAACTTTGTGGCGTAGAGTTAAATTATTCCACTTGGAACACATTTGGAAATGTCTTTGTTCTAGGTATATCATTAATTTGGTACCTGGAATGTTTTCCGGGAGTTTTGGATCTTATATGTAAATCTATGAGGGAGGGCCACGTGGATCTTCTAGTAGAGATAAGGAGTTGTTGTCATACTCGCTACGCTTGGTAGGCGGCTTGGCGAGCGCAGTGCGGAATGTTGATACACGGAAAGACGCTGTTGGCACCCCAGGCCATGTCTGCTACTCTAAAAAATTAAGAAAGCGAGGGGGATGGAAGGGAATAATTTACTGCCAATATAATAGTCGCACGAGCTACAAAGTCACCAGAAGTGAGCCGAACGACGCGCGGTAACTAAGAAATACTAAGTTTCCGACGATTTTTGGCCGAAACCGAAATTGACGCCGAACCTCGATGTTTTTGTCGGTCACTAGTTATTACAATTTGAGTATTGCCCTCGATTTATCATGGATTCCATCATCAGAACTGGGTTTAAAAGAAATCATCAACATCAGGTCATTGAAATTCTCTTTGTTAGCGGCATCTTTCCGTGTATCAACATCCCGTACTGCGCTCGCCAACCTGCCTGCCAAGCGTGGCGAGTATGGCAACGATCTTCCACATGATCTTGGAGATACATGGAGGCTTATGTCCAGCAGTGGACGTGGCAGTTCTACGGCTGGCATGAGAAGACATTCACGGCACTGGATGGTATAATAGGACAAAGAACCTAATAACCTACTGTCTCTCCATCTCGGTTCTGTCCCAGGCAGTGTTTTCAGATAGTTGTAGAAAAAAACCTAAAAACCTACTGTCCTTCCGTCTCGATTCTGCCACTGGAAGGTTTTTAAAATCTTTCGAAAATATTCGGGATATGCCCCTCACATAGCCAAGTACAGATTATGAGGGGTTGTTACCGTACTCCACTCGCCACGCTTGGCAGGCGGGTTGGCGAGCGCAGTATGAGACGCTGCTGACCATCTTTCCGAGGGCAGCACACGGAATTTTTTTTAGAATGAACCATTCAATTTATTATTCAATAATAATTTGTCGTGGGGTCCCAGAAGATAGGCAGTGAATCGTGCTCCTCTTATCTTGCCCGTGGATGCAGTAAGAATTTGCTCAGAGATACCTCCAGGAGATGGAAGAAGTCTTTCCTTAAATTAACATCCCGTAGGTACTGCGGTGTGGTATGGCAACAACCTCATTGTCATTATCGTATAATCAGCTGTTAAAGTTAAAACCTTCGTAGTCTTCTTGAATGAAAATCACTGAATCCTAAAAATGTTGTTGAACGAATGTTGTTCCTTGGGATGTTCAGAATCACACCCTTTCGGCTTAGTACACATGTTATATTACATCTTGTATACTCGATGCCATTTAGCGTGGCAATACAGGTCATTCACCTACCTTCACTACGCTATCATAAAATAATAATAATAATAAATAATGCTCGACAAATCACACAGCATCATCTATCCCCAAGCTAAGCAGAGATTGTGTTATGGGTACTCGATGACTGATATACTTAATACATTATACTACATAGATAGTTTTATTATATATAGAAAAACACAAATGCAATGAAAGTGTCGCTAATTCTGTCGCTTACCATACAAACCACATAGCACGTTTTCGATAGGTTTGTATGGTAAGCGACAGAATTAGCGACACTTTCATTGCATTTTATGATAGCGTAGTGAAGGTAGGTGAATGACCTGTATTGCCACGCTAAATGGCATCGAGTATAGCAGCAGACGTTCTACGGCTGATACAGATGAATAATAATTGAGTATGCGTTCTCCAGGCATGTCTGAACGTGCTCACGAAGCAGGAGGCGTCGCCGTGCGTGGAGAAGGAGGAAGTCAAGGTTGAGGTGGAGCGGTTCATTGACCTCGCCAGGCAGATGGAGGCCTTTTTCCTGCAGAAGAGGTTAGTGCCCCAGCGCATTTGACGGCTAGGCGGCGCGGCCAGGTCGCTGCGGCGAATTATTTCTTCCATGTGTCCGCTGGCCTAGTGCGGCGCACTTACGTATGTCATGGAAGAATTAATTGGATGCGGCGACCTGTACTCCAGTGGGACTGAGGAACTTACAAGTGGCTGATTGGGCTCCCCAACAACGACGACCACGTGGAAGGCCTAGGCTGCGATGGAGGGAGCTAGACTCCTACAGCGAATATTGGCACCAGAGAGCACATAAATCACAGGGATCGGTGGAGGGAAGGCTTTGCCCTGCAGTAGGAAGAATTAGGCTCATAAATAAAATAAAACAAGCACTGATGTGGAGGTACCAGAAAAGGGGGCGAAAGCCTCAAAAGATCACCACAGGTCAAAAATGGCATTTTTGGGTTCTTGGACGTTTTCGGTCATTTGAAGATTTATTTTTTTGGTGACCTTTTGAGGTCACAATAACTCCGGTCCCTGTGACCCTAGGGTCACCAAAATCAATCAGTACCCTTCTCTCATTAAGACGGTGCTAACAAAAAAGGTCGAAAAGGAAGTCGTCATGTAAATCGGTCAACGCGTTCAGTTGTAATCGTCTCATGCACAGACTGCATGTTAGGGGGCTTCACGTTTCTGTAATCTGTGGCTTCACCCCCTAAAAAAATACTAACATTAGTTTAAGAACTTAGATGTTAAGGTTTAATAAATAAGGTTATTTTTTGCTCTTCCGTTGTTTCGGTGGTTTAATTTTTTTGTATTTTTATTTATATCTCCTCAGGTTCCTCCTGTCGGCCATGAAGCCGGAACTCCTCGTGAAGGAAGACAACAACGAGCTGAAGTGCGAGCTGCAGCGCAAGGAAGAGCTGCTGAGGCGGCATTACGACAAGATCACGCAGTGGCAGAACCTGCTTGCTGATCTCCAGGTGGTGAATGAACTTACCTTTATTTTTATTTATTACTATAGTCACCGCGTTACCAACTGAGTCGTACGGCCATAAATCACTAGCTTCTGCTCGCAGCTTTGCATGCGTTGTACCCGGATAAAAAGTAGCCTATGTGTTAATCCTAGTCAACATCTATACATACGTGTGCAAGTTTTTGCGTGAAGAGGTAACAAACATACAAACAAACTTTCGGCTTTATAATACTAGCTGTCCCGGTAACTTCGTCTGCGTCACGTAAAAGTAAGTGGGTCGTAGACACCTATAATAAATAGTATAATGTAGTATAATGTAATAGGTATGCGCGCGGTAAAACTGTGATATCTTCTAAGATATTCCTTGAATTCAAATGGCGTACAAGTATTACTTTTTTTTTAAAATAAATCTTAATTGTATTACGGTTATGGATATCGTATAACTTTCGTATGGAAAATAAATAAAAAAATACTTGTCTCCAAAATAAGGTCTTACATGGATTTTTTTATTCTAATGTGTTTATTTCAATCCATACTATTGGCCGGCCGATTATTTCCGGTTCCGGTTACCCTTTGCAAACCCTGTATACATAAAAAACTAATGTAAAGTTTATAAATAAACTAGAATAAGTCCGTGTCGGGCCACGCGCTATGTAAGTTTCTGTTTTTAACAGCAGACTTTTTGGAAAGCAACCAGTTAAAACTATAGAGGGGTTAGTATAGAAATACGTGGCATGACGATAACATCGCTGCGGTTCCCTCGCTCGTGGAGACGGCCTCTTAGAGAGTGTATAGAAATACGCGGCACGACGATAACATCGCCGCGGTTCCCTCGCTCGTAGAGACGGCCCCTTAGAGAATGTATAGAAATACGTGGCACGACGATAACATCGCCGCGGTTCCCTCGCTCGTAGAGACGGCCCCTTAGAGAATGTATAGAAATACGTGGCACGACGATAACATCGCCGCGATTACCTCGCTCGTGGAGACGGCCCCTTAGAGAGTGTATAGAAATACGTGGCACGACGATAACATCGCCGCGGTTCCCTCGCTCGTGGAGACGGCCCCTTAGAGAATGTATAGAAATACGTGGCACGACGATAACATCGCCGCGGTTCCCTCGCTCGTGGAGACGGCCCCTTAGAGAATGTATAGAAATACGTGGCACGACGATAACATCGCCGCGGTTCCCTCGCTCGTGGAGACGGCCCCTAAGTGATAGGGTCTCGTTACCCTTTGGGTACGGAACCCTATGGTGATGAAGTGAATGAATGGTTTCCCTCGGTCCCCAGGGTCACACGGTGTACAAGTGCCAGCAGCCGCCGCCGCAGCCCATACAGCAAGCCGCCTCGCCGCGCCAGCCGTGCAGCATGCAGCAAACGGTGCAGGTATTAGTCTCTTTTAAACTTTCGCGATCACGACACATTATTAACACATATTTAACCGGGTATTTATCGCGCTATTTACCTTTATTATTGCCCGACGTTTCGACAGGATTGCACCCATCGTGGTCCCGGGAAGACTCTCGGCGGGCAATAATAAAGGTAAATAGCGCGATAAATACCCGGTTAAATATGTGTTGATAAGGTGCAGGTATTATTTACTTTTAATATTAGATTAGACTAGCCGCACCCCGCAGTTTCACCCGCGTAGTTCCCGTTCCCGTGGGAATTTCGAAAAATCCCTCCTTAGTGCACCTCTAGGATACTCAAGGTATACATATGTGTGCCAAATTTCAAGTCTCTAGGTCGAGTGGTTTAGGCTGTGCGTTGTCTGTCAGTCACTGAGTCAGTAACGGAAGAGTTTTATATATATTGATTAGGAAGCCGTGGGGTGCCGGCAGTGGAGTGTTACCCCTCCTCTCATGCCCGTGGATGCAGTGAGAGCCTGCTAAGGGATCCCTCCGGAAGATGGGCAACGTATTTCCGTGTATCAACATCTCGTACTGCGCTCGCCAACTCGCCTGCCAAGCGTGGTGAGTATGGCAACTACCCCTCATGGAGATCCATGAGGGAGGCCTGTGTTCAGTAGTGGACGTTTTACGGCTGAAATGATGAAATTATGAGGTATAATGGTGGCGATTCTGTTGTTGCTCTTACTGGCTAAAGCTAATTAAATTTACGAAAAACGGACTGAAATAGCTAATAGTATAGCTAATCGGTTAGTGCAATTCTAAAATTAAAACGGAACCAATAACCCATTTAGAAACGTCATTTAATCTAATCATAATTAATTTGAATGAAGTGTAACAGAGTCGACACCAATGTCAGCAACACAAGTAAACTATATTAAAATACAGAAAAATAATCAGAATCAGAAATATTTTTAAACTTATACATATATCATATATATATATATATATATAAATATCATAAACTGTTGTACAAAAAATGTTGCAAAACAGGTACATGTTATTACAGCTTGTCCATTCTGGACATATATGTACCTCTAATATTATTGTAGGTCTCTAGCCTACTTTATGAAATACGTACCTACTAGTTAAAATTAGTAAATTCATTACAACATGACATGTTTACATTTTAATACATTGTTTTACATTACATGGGTAAAATTTAAATAAGATAAGAGAACGAAAAAATGGGTAAAATGGGTCAGTTAATAATAAATCCAAAATAACCAATAACGAAAAATAAAAACGTGTTTTTACATCAATTCTCTGACTTCTGTTTTATCTGACTATATAAGGGTATTTAGGTGTTATTGTATTCTATATTATGTATCTATTCTATATATTAGTATTATGTATATACAACCTTGTGATGTATTTTTATATATGAGCATAGTTTGATATTCCTTACCTTGCTGTAACACAGTTTATAACTAGCACCTCTTCAACAACATATTACATAGGTATTTACCGCTATTATCAAGACCTTACCACTTACAAGAGTTAAGTTGGAGTAACCAATTTGAGGGGAATATCGAGTATGACACATGGGGGCAATAAGATCTAGATTTAGAGAATCTAGATAGCCTGATAGGAGGGCACCGTTTTAATTCCACATAGGGCTTTTGCTATTGAAGTCGCTAGCCAGAATGGCTGAGCTGAGAAGGGATTCTAGGTCGCTTTTAAGAAGCTTCCTATTATACGTGTAGGTTTTTATAAATAATTAATTATTTTAAGTCTGCACACTCTACAGGGTGTAAAAGGTACCGAAAACTTCGGGGTGTCAATGTACTCATCAATATGATCAAGTTTTATTAAGGAACTTTCGCTGTAAAAAAATGTGTAGAAACAGCTGTTCCATACAAAAGTACAATACCTACTTTGCTAAAATATATGGAACAGCTGTTTCTTTACATCTTTCTACAGCAAAAGTTCCTTAGTAAAAGTTGTTCATACTGACGAGTACATTGACCTCCCGAAGTTTTCGGTAGTTGTCCTTTTACACCCTGTATACTTATTCACTCTATACTTATTATTTTTGAAGGCGCAGCAGATGGCGGCGGCGGCGGCCGCGCAGCAAGCGGCCTTGCAGCAGCAAGCGTTGCAACAGCAGCAGGTACCGCGCCCCGCACTCCCGCCCGCTTACCCCTCCATGCCAATGCAGAGGAGATAGACCTTCACGCTCTACGGAATACAGTCTAGAATGGGCTGTAGCTCAAACTAGAATGTCGTAGCCAAGGAAGAAAATATACAACTTTACGTGCTAGGGAGTAGAGTCTAGAATGGTGATATTAAAACTAGATTATAACGTAAAGAATTAATGGGAGGCTTAGGGAATAGAGATTGTGCCTTATGGCGGTGGGAATACGGAATAGATTACGATGAGATAGCGCGAGAAGGGATAGGGACAAGACAAGGTGCATTAGCCCAAAATGTGTACTAGCCCAAAAGGTGGTGTTTTAGACCATGGAAACAAGTCGTTTTTGTGGTTTTTTTGCGTTTCTTTTAGAATTACACCCAATGGCGATCACTAATAGATAAATAAATAATGCAGAATATTTCCCATTTCACCATCTACATACATAACGTGAGTTTGTATTATGTATAATGTAGAATACTTATACTATTTTTTTTAATACTTACTCAGAAAAGTATACATAGTAAACTAGACATCCATCCCAGGACAAATATCTGCAGAATAGCTAACATTTGTCCCCCGGGCGGGAATCGAAACCGCGACCTCCTGCGTCCCAGCCAATGGACTAACAGAGCCACGGAGGTGATCGAGAATCCCCTCTGATCTCTTAAGTATTTTGCCAACCTTACAGAGGTTTTCTTATAGAGAATTTCTTTGAAATTTTTACAAGAAAATTCTTAGGGTACAAGAGTAAATTATAAACACACATTTTACCTGGTACTCATAATATTGCCGTGGGGTGCCGCTGCCGGTAGTAGAATGTTACCCCTCTTCTTATGCCCGTGGATGCAGGAAGAGACTGCTAAGGGATACCTCCAGACGGGCAGCAGCGTCTTTCCGTGTATCAACATCCCGTACTGCGCTCGCCAACCCGCCTGCCAAGCGTGGTGAGAATGGCAACTACCTCTCATGGAGATCCATGAGGGACCATAAAACGCCCACAACTGAACACAGGCCGTGTTCAGTTGTGGGCGTTTTATGGTTGAAATGATGCGCAAAAAAACTGTGATAACTGTAAAAAAAAACTGTTTTTTTATTAGCAGGTTTTTTTTTGCTGCATGAAAGGAAGGCCATTTTCTACTGCGGCTTTTTGTAGATTTTTGCGCGCCATGCATTTTAAATTAAAAACATAAAATAAGACGAATGATAGGGATTAAATAATAGGATAGGTAATTAATTTTTTGTACAGCGTGTCGGCTGAGTGGTATGTTCCCCGATTTTCAATCCAACAGTCGTGGGTTTGATACTGAAAGGATACCAATGGACATGAAAAGTATGCAAAATACACTTTAAATCGATAAAGGAAATAATTGAGTATGTTCGCTTTAGAAAACTGTTTCATCATCATCAACACCACCACCATCATCAGTATCACTGAACTTGGTTTTTTTTGTTAAAAATTAAAGAATTATGTGTTATCTGATCAATGAGAATTTCAGTTCCTTTACATTGCAAAACTGTGTATTTCATGCTTATTTATTATCTTTTGGTTTTTTTTTCCAAGTGAGGGAAAGAATGGAAAGTGAAACCGTACATTTTCACTTCTGTACATTATTTTTGTTTTAATAATATGTTTAATTGAATGTCCTCAAATATTAGAATAAGGCTGCCTGTCCACTGGAACGGAGCGGAGAGGAGAAAAGCAGAGCTGATAAAATTTCGACCAAAGTTGTTCTTGCTCTCTGCTTCGGAGCGGAGTTTTTAAGCAATTATATAGGTCAGCTCCGCCCCAGTGGACAGGCAGCCTAAGATCTGTCAAGACTCAGTTCAGTTACTATGTTTGTAGTTAGAACCTATTATTTTCCTACTTTTTGTTTGTATTAACTCATTTATTTTGATAAAAGTTCATTCTTTTTTATTTTTTGTGTTTTATTTATTTTTAGTCCTTTCCTGATTTTTTTTGTATATTTTTTTTTAGTTTTTGGTTTAAGGTATTCCGGTTTGTTTGGAAAACCGCAAACTAACAAAGACATAGGTAGATTTCCTTGAAAGTTCATGGTTAAAACTACATTCATGATTTTTTTCAGATTTGTAAAGCTAGCAGTTTAGATTTTAGAGACGAGAGAGGGAATCCCCCCTAAAAAAAGTTTAAAACATTAATATTTTGCAAACGGAACCCTTAATCGAAAATTGTCTTTGCAACCCCTAATGTCTCTTAATCTTAAATATCTATTCAACGATACCCCACACGGTAGGAAAATCAAGGAAAAAAGTTCTTCCTCACCTTACGTATATAGGAGGTACCCGAATTAATTATTTTTACAAGCTTTTATTTAGTTTAACCTGTCCAGATGTCTGTCTGTAATCAAATCTTGCAAGTTTAATTTGATCCACTTCCTGGTTACCGATTGAGCTGAAATTTTGCATTCATGTGTAAATCGGTTGTCAATGCAAAATTATTATGGCATGGAGCTGATCTGATGACGGAATGGTGGCCTTAGGAACTCGGTAGTTAAACGACACAACCCCATCGAGTTGGAACTCGTTTGATCCGTCTTATTTATTTATTTATTTGGGCTACCAACAAGAGTTACACAATAATGAGGTTTAATTATAACAATAGGTACTTAGGGCTAGTGTTCCCTCAATTAGAGGCGGCCACAACGTGCGCACAAATAAAAAACAACTCAACTAACAAGGCTAGAATATCTAAAATTAATAATTTGAAGTATAAACCAAAAATAAACTAGCTAATTTGAAATCTACAACATAAAACATTTTTTAAATAAGAAAGCATACAAAGTTCTTTGCTTAATAAGAATGTACCTAGGTTATACAGTCTTGACGAGTACTTTGGTGCTAGATGGTAACCAGGGTCTGATGATGGAGCTGGAAGGTTGCCATAGAAACTCAGTAATTAAGCGATGTTTAATCTTTATTTCTTTTTATTAACAAGTAGGTAATAAAAGCTTGTTTTCAATAAGTTTTGTTAAACTCAACTTGTTATTACAGATAGTTTTTAAGGTCTCTACGCAGGCGAACAGAAGGACAAAGCGAAACTATAAGGGAAACAAGAAGTTCCTATGACTACCTACCTACCGTCTCCATTTTCAGACCCTGGATGTCATTAAGCACCAAACTGCTTGCTAAGACAAACCAAGCGAGCCAAGGTGCCACAAGGCAGGCTAGATTGGAAACAGGACTGCAGGGGCTCATGGAGTCGTGCCCTTCTTCTTCCACAACATTGCATACCCTTCGGGGATGCTCATGGAATGCTGCCGGCGACCCGGAGTCCTTTTGATGTGAAACATCTATAGCCGCATGTAAAACCGATTTCTGGCGTGGCGACGCGTGGCGACGCATGCCGTGGCTACGCGTCGCCACGCTATATGATGGTATCATCACACATATATATATATACAGTCTATATGTTGTAGTGACTGTTTTCTTTAGGAATTCTCTTACGCGCATGCGTTAACATAAGTTTAACAGTTAAATTTCTGGAAAAAAATCGCAATATTTTATTTTTTATATTCATCATTAATTAATAATTTCATTCATATACCTACATCATTATGTCATATTTAGTTCCTATCGTAAATAAACTGTTCTTTTCTGCATATTACTTTTACAAAATAATGTCGATGTTTCACATCTGCCAGGCGTCCCGAGACGGCTCACAATTTTTTCTGGTAGGTATTTCTTCGGTGGGCTGGTTAGGTTAGGATCAGGGCAGTATCTCGGGGGACAATGCACAAAACACCCCAATGCGGGACGACAGTGCAGATCTGGTAACCCCCCTAGAATTATAATTAGAAATCAAGCGAGACCGAACACGACGGGTCTACTATGTTTTCAGAAGGTCCTATGACCATCTACCGTCTCCATCTTCAGACCCGGGATATGATATACCTAGTACCGGTACTTGCCAAGACAAATAACGAGCGCAAGCATAACGCGTTGAAATTGATTAGTTCAGTAGGTAGTTCCTTTGACCACCTACCGTCTCCATCTGTAGACCCTAGATATCATAAAGTACCAAATTGCTAGCTAATCATATCAGCCATAGGACGTCCACTGCTGGACAAAGGCTCATCATTGGTCTCCAGGTACTGCGGTTGGAAGCGGCCTGTTCTTCTAAGTCGACTGCCCATCTTGTAGGTGGACGTCCTACGCTGCGCTTGCCGTGGCCTCCATTCGAGAACTTTGCGGTGCCATCGGCCATCTGTTCTGCGCGCTATATGGCCTGTCCATTGCCACTTCCACGTGCTAATCCGCTTGGCTATGTCAGTGACCCGAGTTCTTCTACGTATCTCCTCATTTCTGATTCGATCCCGTAGACCTTAGAGAAACCTTGAGCATAGACTTCTCCATATGTCGTTGAGCGACTCTAAGTTTATGCATAAGGCCAATAGTGAAGGACTACTTGCTAGCTCAGACAAATCAACGAGCTGAAACACGACGGGCCTATCCTGTTTAGTTCAGTAGGTCCTTTGATCATACCGTCTAAAGGTGGACCTTTGGACCCTAGATATCAAATAGCACCAGAGTGCTTGCCAAGTCAAATCAAATGAGAAAAGAGAGAATCTATCATTAAAGTATTTTTTCTTAAAATATTAAAGAATATTTTTTCTCTCGTGGCCATGGATGCAGTAAGAGCCTGCTAAGGGATACCTCCGGAAGATGGGCAGCAGCGTCTTTTTGTGTATCAACATCCAGTACTGCGCTCGCCAACCCCCCTGCCAAGCGTGGCGAGTGTGGCAACTAACCCTCATGGAGATCCATGAGGGAGGCTGTGTTCATCAGTGGACGTTTTATGGCTGAAATGATGATCATTAAGTTAAGTATTTTTTTTTTAAATTCAAGAATTATTTGCACGTATGTTTTTACATAACGGTACATGGTGCTATGCTCCAGATGCAGAACACGCTTGCCCAGGGCATGTACTTGGGGCGCGGTTATAGCCCGGCGCTGCAAGGTCCGCTGGCGTACCTCGAGAAGACTACCACCAATATAGGTAAGCTGTATGTAACGTTGCAACGAGTTCCGCAGGCTGGTAACGTATCGCGGGACAGGTTTGCAACAGGCGATCGTTACTGTAAAACGTCAATTTTGTATTAGAGAACATCAAGGCATTGATTTGGCCGCCAACATGGCCAGCCAAACAACATAAGAATTTATAAATGAGGCGTTTTCATTAAAAAGTAAAAATTTCAAAAATAGTTCCCTCAAACCTTATAGATGGTGTTAGTTTTCATTTGTCTTGTCTTGTCTTTTTATTTTATGGCCTTTTGTGTTAGGTTTAACACAATTCGCCAGTGTCAAGTTAATTTATAAATTCGTAAGTTATTTGGCTAGCCATGTTGGCGGCCATTTTTTTATCTAGTTTTCATTTAATGGAAGGAAACACAAATTGACAATGACAGCATTTGTAATCAATCACATACTTGTTTTCTCCGCTTACCAGCTCCATCTGTTTGGTTTAGTAGAAAACACTTTATTATTTTTTACTGAAAACGGCTCATTAACTTGACACTGGCGGAATTGTGTAAAACCAAACACAAAAAGCCATAAAATAAAAAGACAAGTCAAGCAAGGAATTGACATTTGACAGCGATGAGCGCGATATTTATTCTTGTTGCAAGATACGTATCACCCTGCCGAGGTATTTATACTTACTTATTTCTTACATTCCTACCGTGGGGTAAGCCGTGTTGGTCGAGTAGTATAAATAAATAATGCTGGACAAATCACAGCATCATCTTACCCCAAGCTAAGCAGAGTTTGTGTGATGGGTACTAGATGACTGATATACTTAACAGGTTCTCTGTCCCATGCATCAGATATGATTCATCACACAATTTTTGTACCGTGTTTCACACGTCCGTGACTCATATATGAGCAAAAGTAGTGCCAATTTCAGACCTATTTTATTTTGGGACGTGGCGTTGTGATCGTAATTTTGAGTACTGGGACGTATGGGGGATATCGTGTAAATAAACAATACAAGGTAAAAAACGTTGATTGTTTCATGTGCTTGCCGTGACATTTTTTTTTCTAGGATGATTTTACGAGTACAAAGTAAAAGTAAGTATTGAGGAATGTAATGAATAGATTTATTTAGGAACATAAGTTTTTATTATTACAGAACAATTTGTAATTTGCAGGAACACTTTTTTCTTACAAACTAAATCAAATTACAAACTACCCTCATTGTTGCAAGTGTTTCTCGTTGAAACAAGGCAGGCAATAACATTTTCCACAATCCGTGCATTCTGTATTCACCTGTTTTGCTTGCAATGGATTTCCTCCTTCTGCTCTCTTTTTAGCGTAACAATTGACACATCGCTTTCGAATGAGCTTTCCATCTTTCCGAGGTATTTGTGAAAGATGGTGTGTAGCAGCTACTGCAGAACTAGTGGATCTGGTCTGTTGTCTGTAATTTTTCTTTTTCGCCGCTTCTCCAAGCCAATGACGAATCATTGCTTCTTGCACGTCCAAGACAGTTATAGCAGATCTCGTGTGCTCATTGTAAATGACGCGGGTATTCACAATCGCCGCTTGGAACAGTAAGTCGACAGCAATTTTTTTGTACCATGTTAGACTCTTTCTTAGTGGAGAGTAATAGCTACTTAGTTGGTCAGCAACGTCAATACCTTTTTTTGCGTTATTGTAATCAATGACTACGTTTGGCTTTGATGTTACTCCTCTCCACGATGAGACATTAGTCATCTCCGTCCCGTGACACGTCGAAATCATCAAAACATCACGTTTATCGTGCCACTTCAAAACTGTGATACAGTTGTTCATTTGCCTGGCAATAACTTGGCCGCGGTTAAGTTTTTTCTGTATCACATCTTTCGGCAAGTTTCTTTTATTCTTTCGTAAGGTACCACACATATCAGTTTTGCGATCCTTCAAGTAATTTGCCAAAGGTACACTTGTGTAATAGTTGTCCACGACAATCAATCTACCGGCATTTAGCAGTGGCTGGCACAACCTTACTACAACTGAACCAGGTTTGTCGAGACCGTCTATAGCAACACCAGAACCTGCGTGTATGGCATAAGACCATGTATAGCTGTTAGTAGAACACATCTTATAGATTTTGATGCCATATTTATGCGCTTTTGAGGGATTGTACGTTTTTATACCTAATCGTCCTTGGTGGTTTATCTGGGATTCGTCTACCACAATGGTATCATCTGGTACATACAACTCACGAAAGCGTTCCACGACTTTAGTCACGAGTGGTTGTATGCGGTACAAAACGTCCCGGTTGTCTGCTTGAACGTCTTCAAAATGCCAGCATCGTAGAATGTTCGTAAATCGATTATATGACATAGATATATTGTGGATTAGAGGATTGAAGTACAGTGGATCTAACTTCCAATAATGTTCAATTGATGGTTTCTTATCTATCCCCATAATGAGTATAACGGCAAAAAACTTCTTCATGCCTTGTCTGTCAACATCTACCCAACGCGACATTCTAGCAAATTGTTTATTGTGAACTTGCCTAAACATATCAGCATATTTATTTGTCTTTTCCACCATGTCATCAATCAGGTCGTCATTTATGAAATACTCCATTATTTTTACAATAGAAACGGAACCTTCGTCATCAGTGATAGCCTCAATATTTTGTAACCCAGAGTTGCCTATAAAGGATTCTCTTCCAAGTTGAAGAATTTCCGATTGCCAAGGTTGATCAAGAGGATCGTCCATGGGTTCTTCGTCTATTAGTGGTGGTGGAATGACATTCATTTCATTTTCGTCCATAAGATCATCTTCACTTATCAGTGGTGGTGGAATGGCATTAATTTCGTTTGTTTCTATAGAATGAAGTGATCTTTGAAGTGGTATGTCTTGTTCAACTAACCTCGAAATGTTTTCAACAGTCTCCGAATCAGATGATGATAAGTCGTCTTCTTCACGAGGATCATATAAATCATCACTTCCGCCGCTAAAATCGCCATCATCCTCTTCACTTTCTTGCAAAATTCTGAACAATTCCTCGTTCGTATACTGCCTCGACATTGTAAAAATAAAGTTATAACCTACAACCTGCCTAAAACCTCAATTTTGTGAAAGAAAGGGTAAAAATCAAATTGTGTGTCAAAGTGAAATCAATTATGATATCTGTCATGTGTGGTTATCTAATCAATCAATGCTCAGAAATCAATGTCGCTAATATGACATTGACAAACAAATAATGTTTATCGTGATTCGTAGTCACTTATCTATGGCGCCACGTCTAATGCATCAGATATGATTTGCATTATATTTGATGCATCGGACGTGTGACAATAAAAACTCACTCTATACGCTCATGTATCATAATTGATACATTTTTTTTATATTCTTTTTAGGGGCAATTTTATGTATAATATTCTTCAAAATACACATGAATTTTCATTTATGTTCAAAATGAGGTCAAAAACCGAAAAAAATCGCGGGACATGGGTAATGCTCCAAAATCGTATGTATGGGGACAGGGAACCTGTTAATACATTATACCTACTACTTAAATAGATACTATTTTTATTGTATATTGAAAAACCCCGAATTTCAATCCGTAGGTTCGATACTGGCCGTGCTCCAATGGATTAAAGTGTGGCAGAAAGTGTATCTGAATGGCGGGACCACTATTCAGTTATTGAAACAACAATGGCGTGATCCTAAACGGAACACAAACATTTTTATTTCTTGAGAAATTTATGTGCACACTTAACACGTGTTTTAACGGCGAAGGAAAAATCATGAGGAAACCCGCGGCTTAGTCAGCCTCAGATGTATTGACCTGTTCTTTCCTCTGAATAATAGCTGAATAAGCTGAGGGGATGGTATACGTGCTGGGCAAGCCTAATCCATCTAACAATGTCCCGGGCACTGCAGCGTTACGTACAGCATGATTACCAGTTGCTGACGCTGTATAAATCATCTATAATAGATGCAAAGGCCTTACCGCGGGGTGCAGTAGACTCTTGTCCGTGAGGGATTTCTCCGTAAACGGGCAGCAGCGTCTTTCTCTTTATAATTATTGTTGTGCCCAACAGGGTGTGTAATGCTACTAACACTATTGTTAACACCGAATATACCTACATTAAATTATTCGATTCAAAAATATAAATTTCAGCTTTCATACACTGGGAACATATTACAGCCATATAGGAGTTGAACACAATAAAATATTGAGTATTGAGTCCGTGTATCAACCTCTCGTACTGCGCTCGTGTACCGACATGTCTGTAAGCGTGGCGTGTATGCCAACAACCCCGACTCCCTCATGCTCAGTACTTGGAGATCCATGAGGGAGGCCTATGTCCGGCAGAGGACGTCCTACGGCTGAGATAATGATTATTCTTGAATGCAATTAAAGGTTCTGATACGGTGCATGCACCAGTGGATTTTGTTCTTGACTCCCTCATGATCAGTACTTGCAGATCCATGAGGGAGGCCTATGTCCGGCAGAGGACGTCTTACCGCTGAGATAATGATTATTCTTGAATGCAATTAAAGGTTCTGATACGGTGCATGCACCAATGGATTTTGTTCTTGACTCCCTCATGATCAGTACTTGCAGATCCATGAGGGAGGCCTATGTCCGGCAGAGGACGTCTTACCGCTGAGATAATGATTATTCTTGAATGCAATTAAAGGTTCTGATACGGTGCATGCACCAATGGATTTTGTTCTTGACTCCCTCATGATCAGTACTTGCAGATCCATGAGGGAGGCCTATGTCCGGCAGAGGACGTCTTACCGCTGAGATAATGATTATTCTTGAATGCAATTAAAGATCCTGATACGGTGCATGCACCAATGGATTTTGTTTCTTGATAAATGTATGTAATTTGTATTGCAGACATGGTGGGTCTGGGCGATGGGAGGAGGTGACGCGGCCGCGGGAGGGGCAGGGGGCGGGGTCGCGGCCGAGGACGAGGTAAGACCACGGCACATAGGTGCCGTCTCCACGAGCGAGGGAATCGCGGCGATGTTATCGTCGTGCCACGTATTTTTATAGCGCGGACTCGTCGCGATTCTCTCGCTCGCGGAGACGGCCTCTAAGAGAGTGTATAGGAATACGTAGCACGACGATAACATCGCCGCGATTCCCTCGCTCGTGGAAACGGCCCCATACTGTGCGGTATTTTTACCAAACAAACGAAAAACGACGCGACTGATAGAATAATTACCGGTTTTCTGACAGGCGTTTGGCGGCAGGGATGATTGCCTTTGATAAAAATTGTTGCATCTCGGAATCTAGATAAGTTAAAAAACACTATTACCTACTATGTACTATTACACAAATTTTTACTATGATAATCGTATTAATTATTATATTGTTTATTCTTACATATTTTTTTAATACTTTAAGTGTTTTTTTTACTTATTTAGATTCTGATATATAACAATTTTTATCAAAAACAATCGACCCTACCGCCAAACGCCTGTCGGGAAACGGGTAATTATTCTTTCAGTAATATTGTTATGAAAAAATGGTAGGCGTCAAAATTATTTTTTGAATTTTCTCCTTACATAACTATTGGCCACATTTTATTTCTGATAAGTTTTTATGAGGGACATTAAAGGTTTATTATTATTTATAAGATTAATTAATTTATCATAAAACACCCGTAGTTCTGACCGGGTCAGGTCAGGACCACGGCAACTACCCCTGATGGAGATCCATGAGGGAGGTCTGTGTTTAGTAGGGGACGTTTTACGGCTGAAATGAATAAATATTTTTATTAGTAAGGCTGTAGCTGCATAACAATAAATATCTTAGAATGAAGTGACTCATATAATTGCGGTCAAACTTTACTTTGTAAGCTCGTTTGATCATCTATCTGTTTCTGTTCCAGGTCGTGGCGCATCCCCTGAATATGGTGGCAGCATGACGCCACCATAGCGCACCCCTCCAGCGTCGCGTAATACACATGCATACATACAAATATACCTACATACCCTAAACACATTTAAACAAATTGAAGATACAAACAAAATTTTCGAGTCTGGCAAACCTAAATATAGTCTCGAGAAACAGAGCTTTGCGTTCGGTTAATTAAAGCCACTATAAACCAAATTAGCCAATTTTTGATTCAATTGTAAACGATCAATTATCCTTTGTTTTGATCGGAAAAAAATATATATGTTATATGAATAAATGTTATTGAATTTTTAACGGTTTACAACACGATAATTTTCACTTCACTTGATAATAAAAAATTAAGAAGGATGGATAGTTTTTGTTAAACTCAATAAATATTTCATGAAACGCAACGACGTTTAGAAGAATATTTAACGGTTACTTTTACTGAAAAATTAATAAATCATTTTGAAACAATGTTTATAGAATATATTTTTTGTTTTTTTAAATTATTTTATATAATAAAGGGAATAATACTATTTACTATTAATTTTACACCGGGTCGAAAATCTTGACTGCTTATCGGTTTTATTGAAATATACTTACACATATGTACTCACTCACACATGCACAATAATTATTAATAATTTTGTATAAATGCTTTTTTAAGCTGCCTGTTCACCGGAGCGGTGCTGAGGTAGAATGGAACTGACCAATAGAATGCTTTAAAAACTTTCGGAGCGGAGTTTGTATTCCCATCCCGCTCCGCTCCGCTCCGGTGCACACTCAGCCCAATGGTCGATAAATAAAGTAGACTAGAAACACCAACCGTTTTTAATTTTTTATTTCACTTTTTCATTAAAAAGATAAAACGAGCGACAAGGATGCCCTTTGTACTCATATATTTGATTCCTTTATTTTCATCTTTTATTTTTTTTATGTGGTGTGCAATATAGAGTTTTATAGTCAAATCTAACGACAGAAATAGTTCCGCAGAACCTAATAAACTCAAATAGTTTATTGCAACCACATTGTAGTAATTTGTACAGATTAATAGTTCCAAACATGGACCCGGTTTGGGCACGACAAAATGATGGCGTTGTGCTCTTAACAATTTGTATTTTTCGCCGACACGACTATTTTTGTCGGCAGCTATACTTTTTAGAAGTTCCGTATCCAAAGGGTAAAAACGGGACCCTATTACTAAGACTCCGCTGCCCGTCTGTCTGTCACCAGGCTGTATCTCATGAACCGTGACAGCTAGACAGTCTCCGAAGGATATGCAGATGTTGTAGAAGAAGAAGGGCATGTCTCTGTGAGTTCCTGCAGTCCCGTCTTAGATCTCACTCCCCTTGTGGCACTACAGAGCATGTGCTATCCATTGATATAAAAGCATAGATGAGCCCTCTCCGTACTGAGATAGAGCCGTTGTTTCCAAACGATGGTGAGTGAGCTCACTTTTTGATTCAGTGCACATCGAAACACAGTGTTAGCCGGGCGTGTTTATCTTTGCATCTAAAATAGATGAGAAGTGTGACAAAGGTGTAACATTTCACTCGTAAGTATTGCGATTTAGTAAAATAACTATTTGTTTGCTTCCGATGTCAAAATAACAAATAAAAAAAACCGGGCAAGAGCGAGTCGGACTCGCGCACCGAGGGTTCCGTGCCATCATACAATGTAATATATGACAAAAGCGGTTTTATATTTGTTGGAGAACCTTGACAGCGCCATCTCTTGTCTGATAGCGGAACTTATGTAGATTTTTTACACTTTCGATGATTTCTAAAAAAGTTTGTTATGTAAGAGAGATTAAAATAAATTTCCTCTAATCTTTACATACACTTCTAATAGCAATAAAAGTTTCAGAGGTTTATCTCCGCAAACTTCGGAGATAAGGGGGGGGTGGACGCTATTTTTTTCAACATTTTTGTAAATAACTCAAAAACGATACGATTTAAAGGAAAACTAAAAACTGTTTATTAATATCCAAATGAATACCTTTCATATGATACCCCACACGGCCTAGTAACTTCACTTAAAATTTTTGAGATCCCCTATTCGCCCCCCTGCAATCAAAATAAGAATATTTTTTAACATTTTCGTAAATGCTTTATTAGTAAAAATTTTTTGTCTTTTACCATTTCAAGTCGATAGCATCAGTAGTTCTCGAGATATCCATTTGTGACAGACAGACAGACAGAGTGATTATATAAGGGTTCCTTTTTTACCATTTTGGTCCGGAATCCTAAAAATGGCGATTGCAAGAAAGAGAAGGTAGTGTTTGCACACAGAACAGATAAAAGATCTGTTCTGTGTGTTTGCAAATAATGTGGGAGAAAGAGATAACACTATTTTTTCGGTACGCGTGGCGTGTTGCGCATTCGTCGGCAGTATTGTAAACACAATGCCGTGAGTTTTTGGTGTGAGCTCATCTATGCTTTTATATCAATGATGCTATCTCCTCTTCAAGACACCCGCGACATATTCCACTGTGGCCCCTGTCTTGAGGAGATGTTGGTTGAGTTCACAGTGACCGTGATACCCACCATCATCCGTAGGTCTTGTCTTGTCATCAGCAAAGTGGGTGGAACTTGTGGTCGACCCGGACGGAGATGGCTGGACCAACTGTGTGTCTACCATGAGTTGCCACTGCACTGTTAGATCGCCTGCCGTTACTACAGTTGTAATAGTACGTTACTATGACATCTGTCAGATTTGTACGTTTGAACTCAAGGTACCAAATTCTATGCAAATGAAGCCCAAAATAGAGTCGCTGTAGTATAGTTTACTGCGTATTTTAGTACCAAACTATCCGCTAGAGGCGCTGTACAAGTTGTCATACATTTTTGTTACTACAGTCACTAGCGAGTCCCTTCAGCCAGCTGTAGGAACCAGCAGATTGTTTAAATCAATATATATAAAACTCTTCCGTTACTGACTGAGTGAGTGACTGACAGACAACGCACAGCCTAAGCCACTGGACCTAGAGTCTTGAAATTTGGCATACATATACCTAGAGGTGCACTAAGGAGGGATTTTTCAAAATTCCCACGGGAACGGGAACTACGCGGGTGAAACTGCGAGGTGCGGCTGTTTAGGTATATAAAACAGAAGAGTATGCCAAGCGCATATGTTTATTCAAAAAGACAAAACTATTTATCTTCGATTAAAAAACATTTAATATAAATCTAAATTCTACACAAACAGAACAAATAAATGCTTTAATACTAAAAACCAGGAGGTTCTTGACGCTTTAGGTACATACACATTTTAAGACACGACAAAAAGAGGAGTGTAATAAGTTAGACCGCTGTGTGTGTGTGTGTGTGTCTGTCTGTGGCACTGATGCTCTTAAACGAGTGGACTGATTTAAAAGCATGTTTTCTGTGTTTATTAAATTTCCGCGATCACAACACATTATTAAAATATGGGATTATCGGTAGCAATCCGGTCGAAACGTCAGGAATAAAATAAAGGCAATTACGCGATAAATACCCGATAATCCCATGTTTTAATTAAGTGTTCTGTGGTTTGAAAGTGAACTTGATCGAGTGTGTGACCATTTTTATTCTAGGTATTTGTTTAGTACAGGTCCTTGACGCTTTACATACACATTTTCACCCCTGACAAAAAAGAGGGGGGTTATAATTATGACTGTTGTGTGTGTCTGTCTGGGCACTGATGCTCTTAAACGAGTGGACTGATTTAAAAGCATTTTATATTATGCGTGTTGTTGTACTAAAACATACACGTTCTTATTTGTAAGTAACTGTTTTTTATTTGTCTGTTTTTATTAGTATATATACAATTATGTCATTTAAATTAAATTAATATTGCAATTGCAGTTTTTATATAGCCGAAATGTTGGCTCAAAAACGGTTTATTTCATGTGTTTTTATAGTACTAGGATTTCATGTACAATGGAACTGTAACTTGTTATTTTTATGTGTTAATAAAGAACCTTTTAAATTGAAATTGATTGATTTAAAAGCAAGTTTTCTGTGGTTTGAAAGTGAGCTTGATTGAGTGCTTAGTGTGTGAACAAATACCTAAAAATAACAATGGTGTTATTTCTAGGTATATGTTTAGTGCATACTTTTTATGGTTTTCTAGCATCAAAAACCTCCATTTCGATCTATTCTAAACATGTATGCTACAACAATTCTATATTATCACATATTTACACAACTTGATTCGATATTACTACTTTTACATGAGAAAGGGTAATTAAGTTGAAATACCTGCCAAGTGCGAGTAGGACATGTTACAATTTCGGTAATGTGTCCACCAATGAAAAAACAGAGAGCATTACATAAATTTGGATATCAATGGCAACACACAACACCCTAATACATTTTAACAAGCAAATTATAATTTGGCAGTTGACATTATTTCATACGAAACTGTCAAAATGGTAATAATTGTAATTTATATTTTAAGCAGTGGTTAAATTTAATCAACATTTATAAGTTATTATTATGACAAACCTCAAAAAAATAAACGTAGGATAGTTAGTTAAACCTAACTAAAGATACCTAAGTGTTAAGCATATTTAAGTATAATGCCGTAATAAAATAAGACAATAACAAAAATAAATCAGTCTAAAAACAAAAGAAACCTAATTATAGTTTGTACTACAAAATTATTACAAATTAGACTTAGAGATTAAAAAAATAAATTTATCGAATCAACGTTTTCGGTTAAGAAATCTAAGGGGCCGTCTCCACGAGCGAGAGAATCGCGACGAGTCCGCGCTAAACAATCGCCGCGATTCCCGCGCTCGTGGAGACGGTCCCTAAGAATTTTGCCCAGCAGCGGGCCACTGACTGCAATAACTGGTATTGTATTCTACAATCTATCTTTCGCTTTAAAGGAATTGCACAGCAAACAAAAATAGGACGCATTATGCCGTTTTTCAGGAGCTCTGACAAGTACCAGCCTAACACTAAGGGGCCGTCTCCACGAGCGAGGGAATCGCGGCGACGTTATCGTTTTGCCACGTATTTTTATAGCGCGGACTCGTCGCGATTCTCTCGCTCGTGGAGACGGCCTCTAAGACAGTGTATAGAAATACGTGGCACGACGATAACATCGCCACAATTCCCTCGCTCGTGAAGACGGCCCCTAAGCTGGGGGGCCGCATATGTCATCTACAATAGTGGCGTCTTCAGCAGCCGCTCCTGCTCGTCAGGCGGCGCGTACGCATGCCCGTTACGCGGCTCTAGGGTCGCGGAGCCGCGGGGGGCGGGGGACGAAGATATCAGGTTAGGGGACACCTGCAACAAGCACTTATATTAAACTAAAATAATATAGGACATAGCCGTGGGGTACCGACAGTAGAATGTCACCCTCCTCTCATGCCTGTGGATGCAGTAAAAGCCTGCTTAGAAGATGGGCAGCAACGTCTTTTCGTGTGAACATTCCTTACTGCGCTTATCAACTCGCCTGCCAACTACCTCTCATGGAGATCCATAAGGGAGGCCTGTGCATTCATCACGTCAGCCGTAAAACGTCCACTGATGGACGTTTTACGTCTATACTGTCGAATACTGGACATTTCACAGAGTCATCTAGCCCCAAAGTGAATACGAGCTTGTGTTATGGATAGAATACCTACTCAAATAAAATAATAATAATAAATAAATAATGCTGGACAAATCACACAGCATCATCTAGCCCCAAGCTATACTGTCGAATACTGGACATTTCACAGAGTCATCTAGCCCCAAAGTGAATACGAGCTTGTGTTATGGATAGAATACCTACTCAAATAAAATAATAATAATAAATAAATAATGCTGGACAAATCACACAGCATCATCTAGCCCCAAGCTATACTGTCGAATACTGGACATTTCACAGAGTCATCTAGCCCCAAAGTGAATACGAGCTTGTGTTATGGATAGAATACCTACTCAAATAAAATAATAATAATAAATAAATAATGCTGGACAAATCACACAGCATCATCTAGCCCCAAGCTATACTGTCGAATACTGGACATTTCACAGAGTCATCTAGCCCCAAAGTGAATACGAGCTTGTGTTATGGATAGAATACCTACTCAAATAAAATAATAATAATAAATAAATAATGCTGGACAAATCACACAGCATCATCTAGCCCCCAGCTAAGCAGAGCTTGTGTTATGGGTACTAGATGACTGATATACTTAATACATTATACTACATAGATAGATATTTTTATTGTATATAGAAAAACACCCAGAACACCCTGAACAAATATCTGCAGATACAAATACTGTTGTGCCGTACACAAACGAAATATCGAGTAAAAACCGGCGTTTGAATGTAATGTAAACACATTAGAGGGACAGAACTAAAGTACAAAATTAATGTTGTTTGTTACTTCTATTTTTAGAACGTAAACAAAGTTCTCGAAATCTCTTGTTTGTGATACCGGATCGTTCTAATAAGCGCGATATACATACATAGATACGAGGGCGTGTTTGCCGAGCGGACAGTCTTTCTTTGGCAACGATAGTGAACATTGCAATACATCCGAGTGCCTTCGAAGTGAATACAAGTGAAACAAAACAGCTTGCTTCAGTAATTTGCGTTTAATAAAATTTGAATGTTACAACGATGATGATGCGTAATTGATCGTTTCTGAATACAAGTCAAGTGAATTGCATCTTTTTGACGTTTATATGACACATTTGTATGACCTATGACACTGACGTTTATCTGGATCCGTAACAAGTGCTTTCAATGAATTGTGAGCAAATGTAATCTAGCGGTGATCTGTGATCTTTTTTTTTAATTTGGTTACGTTTTTTGATTGCGTACCCCATCTCGTAACAATAACATAGTCAAAAAATACCCAGACTTATAGAATAGAGCGAACCCGAGACGTCCTACGTCTCAGGGCATGACATCAACTGAGCCAGCGAGGACGTCAACAACTAACTAGTGTTCGTCTGAGTCTAAAATGTTGATTGTATTTTTAATTTCTACACACGTTAATTATCCATAGATCACTTTTACGGCAATCCTTTCCATACTTTCCTGCGTTGTCCTTCTTTAGCACAATCTATATATATACATATATATATCAGTCTCCGCCATTGCGTGACAGCGTGAAGACGCGCTCGATAGTACCTGTCGACTAAACTCCTGTTTACCTATACCTACGTCTAAACTATCTAGATATCCGCAAATATGGTTGTGAAAAAATGTGTTAATTGTAAAAAGAATATAACTAAAAAAACTCCAGGACTTGAGTGTAGCCGGTGTGATAGGATTGTCCACGCGGATCCTACGTGCTCCAAGTTGTCAAATAAACAGTTGAACACCCTCCGGAACTCACCCGGCATTGAATGGAGCTGTGAGGATTGTCTGAAGAATATCTCGCGGAGATCATCTTTCATCACCCCCGATGACGATGACGACGAGGACGACGATTGCGAGGCTGGATTCACTTCTCAAGTTATTAACGCCAAAAAACTTGCCCAAGATATCAGCAGAGAGGTAAAAAAAACTTTTCGTCAAGAGATCGGGAACCTGGAACACTCCCTCGAATACTTTGGTGAGCAACTAAGAACCATGGAATTATCCTTGAAAACCCAAGACAATAAAATCAAAGAAATCGAAAACAAAAACCACGATTTAACTAATAAGAATAAACACTTAGAACTTAGGGTTGCTGTGTTGGAGTTGGAGATGAAAAAAAGTGAGCAAAGATCCCTCACTACTTCCCTAGAGATTGCTGGACTTCCTGAAATTTCCTCAAACGAAGTCCAAAACATTATTCAAGCCGTTGCCGAAAAACTAAATATGGATGACAAGAATGTTCAATCATCTCAGCGTCTACCCGGTGGTAAGGACAAACCAGGAACGATACTTCTCGAACTAAAGTCGAAAATTCATCAGCAACAGTGGATTGAGGCGAGCAAAGAAAAATGCCTCACTGTAGGCATACTGGTTCCAGATACCCCAAAGGAGAAAGCAGACAGTCGCATTTTTGTCAGAGAAGCACTCACTAAGTACCAGAAAACCCTATTATATCAAGCAAAAACACAGCTTCTAAATAAAACATGTCAGTTTGTTTGGTGCAAGCACGGTAAAGTGTGTGCTAGAAATAATAGTACTAGCAAAATACACTACATTAATTCGATCCATGACATAAATATAATCGACAATCTATACGCTAAGCCAGCCCTATCTGAAAAACAACCTAGAAAATCAACTCAAATTTAAATAGGTATTTAAATTAGTAGATTTACAGTCCTTTTAATACCCACTTCATTAAGTTTAACTTACCCCTATCGCTCATCTATTTGTTTTATCCATGGATTTAGAAATAAATGAATTCTTTAATTGTACCTCAATTAAACACTTTTGCCGTAATTTACCACCTAAAAGTCAAATTAATTTTTCCTGTGTACATTTTAATATAAGATCACTCATTAAAAATTTTACTAAATTGCAACAAACTATTAATAGCTGTCCATTTCCTATAGATATGATTATCCTAACCGAAGTAGGCGTATCCGATAACATTATTCATCTTTTCCATTTGCCGGGCTATAATCTGCACTCACAACTACGCAAAACAAAAAAAGGCGGAGGTATTGTTATCTATTCAAGAAATCATTTAAAGTTCACGACAACTACCCAACATACAACAACCACCTTTGAATATCTTTCTGGTACCGTAAAATTGGATTCTAATCGTGATGTGGTTGTGTGTGCAGTCTATAGGCCGCCCTCAACTAACAAAAACCTGTTTGTTAAGGAGCTAAGTAGCTATCTTTGCACGTTCGATTCAAAAGAAAACTTACTTCTCATCGGTGACACAAATATCGACCTGAAAACATACTCGTCATACAAAGATGCATATCTGGAATCACTGTGCGAGCGCGGACTAATGTGCGGAACCTCACAGTACACAAGAATTGAACTGAAATTGGATATAATCACAAAATCTTGTATTGACCACATTTTTGCGCGTTTCCCTACATTACGTCCGTATTCGGCTGTGCTCGACGTCGTACTAGCAGATCACCGAGGTCTTATCTTTTGCTGCGTTAGTGAAACACACTCGAGACCGAATAGGGTACAGGGTGTAAAAAAACAACTGGTTAACTACAATACTCTCTACAACGAACTTATGAAAGTTAAATGGGAAAACACAAAAGCTATGAATTCGCCTAAAGATATCTTAAGTTTTATTAATACTTCATTTAAAAATGCAAATACAAAAGCGACTACACAAACATGTACAACAAATACATTAAGAAAATTTAATTTACCCTGGTTAGATATTAATATAACACGACTTTGTGACAAACGGGATAATATATATAAAAAATGGATAAATAAACCCCATGATCTCAAATTAAAACTACAATACAATAAAATACGAAATAAAGTTCACAAAGTCTTGGAGTACAAAAGAAATACATATTACCTAAAAGAAATTAATGACAACATAAATAACACAAAAAAAATATATAAAATCGTAAATCAGATGTTGGGAAGAGTTACTTTGTCAATCTACTCGGCCATACTTAAATCGTTCGAGGCACAAGGACTAACTACTAAAACGATTACTGATAAATTTGCTACTTTCTTTGACAAAGCAGTAAAAGATATTATTCCAAATTGCAATATAAAATTAGTAGACCCCACAAATACAGTAAAACGCAAATTAGATTCAAGTATCCTATTTAAAAAAGCTACAGCTGATTCTATACATAAAATTATAAAACAACTAAATTCACGTAAAGCTCCAGGTCCTGATACTATTCGAATAGGTGACATCAAAGTTATGGGAGAAAAGATATCTAGCAGTATAGCTGATCTTATAAATTGTAGTATCAAATCTGGCAAATATCCCGACGATCTTAAAATAGGCTGTGTCAGACCTATACATAAAAAAGGAAAAAAGAAACGATTATGCAAACTATCGACCAATAACTTTGTTGTCATCTATTGACAAAATTGTTGAAAAATACGTCTGTGAGCAAATACACGCATTTTATAGATATCATGAAGTTATAGCAAAAAATCAATTTGGATTTCAGGCAGGTAAGAGTACTTCTATGCTCTTATCAAAATTTACTGATGAGGTTAACCAACACCTTAACGAAAAGAAGATTGTATTTGTCCTATTTATCGACTTTACTCGTGCCTTCGATACCTTAAGTCACACCCAACTGGTGGACAGGCTTGATGACTGCGGAGTACGTGGACCCTTGCTGGCTTGGTGTGAAAACTATCTACAGAATAGAAAATATTCTGTAAAAATTGAAAATACGTACAGCGATCCGATATCTGTAACAGAAGGTACAGCGCAAGGTTCAGTCTTGGGTCCCTTGCATTTTTTAACCTACGTTAATGATATGAGCGGCTACATCTCGAACTGTACATGTTACCAATTCGCGGACGACACTTGTCTTGTCACGGCGTCTAGAAATTCCCAGTCTGCCTGTGCAATACTACAACAAAATCTGGACGCTCTAGCGAGATGGTGTCACGACGCTGGCTTAGTGCTAAATGCTAATAAAACGAAATTACTAGTTATTAAGTCACCATACATAAAACCACCTCCTGTACATAATCTAACTGCACATGATCATAAGTGTTTGCATGATAACGTTTCGTCTTGTAGCTGTCCCTTCATCGATATAGTAACAGAACAAACCTACCTTGGCATAATTATCGACGATAAGTTTAACTGGAGCTACCAGGTTGATCACGTTTGCAGTAAGTTAAGACAATTTCTGGCTAACATCATTCTACTCAAAAATAGAATCCCATACAAAATTAAGATAATGCATTATCACGCACTTGCTGAATCATATATACAATATGGGCTCTCTAGCTACGGAAGAACATATAAATCTTACCTAGACAACATTTACAAATTACAATTAAAAATTATTAAGAATATTGTTTTACCTAAAATCGCAAATAAGTACTATCACGACGAAAATGCTCTTTTTAAACACTGTCAAATAATTCCGGTACACTCTCAAATAAAATATTTACTACTCAAAGAAAACTTTTTTAACGAATCCTTGAACCAAATTGTTACACATCCCGTATACACTCGAGCCATTTCTAGAAATAAGCTTTGCACACCTTGTGCGAACAACGCCTATGGCGAGCGGACAACTGCTTATCTTGTTCCCCGGTACATAAACAGTTTACCTCTCGACTTAAGACATAGTTTAACCAGAAAGAACATCAAATCAAAACTAAAAAAATACTTTGTGTCACCTGATAACTCTTAAATTAAATGTTTCGGTTACCTAGCTTCTTTAGTAGGGTATAAAAATCTTGTTAATTTTTTTTTTCAATTTTATTTAGCCATTATTCTTATTTTAAGATATTGTTGTTATTTTTATCTTTGGTGAAGACTATTTTCAGCAATTAGTTAAACCTTAGTGGTTTTAGATGCTGTTTAATAAAATTGTAACTTCTTGTAACTATAAATAAATTAAAAAAAAAAAAAAAAAAATATAAAATTCAAAGTCCTGACTGACTCACTGACTGACTGATATATCAACGCACAGCCTAAACTACTGGACCTAAAGACTTGAAATTTGGCACACATATACCTTGAGTATCCTAGAGATGCATTAGAAAGGGATTTTTCGAAATTCCCACGGGATACGGAATAAATGGGATTTATATTTTCGAATCAAAGTGGCTGCGTGAAAAAGGGGATTTTACGTTTTATGTCTGACACGCGGACGAAGTCGCGGGCAAAAGCTAGTCATTTATGGAATTAAATATTTACCTGTCGCGAGGGAGTCTTGTGTTCACCCGTTATACTGAGATCCTCATCAACGGACTGAAGCAGCTGAAATTATATAACATTTTAGTAAATAATAAAAAAAACCAATGATAAATTACAGTACAGAAAAAACTATCTACATTATTATAATCCATTTGAATACAATACTTTATATATTATATTTTTAAAATGGAAGGAGTCAGGACCAGAACATGGTGTTTGTTGACCTGGAAAAGGCATACGACAGGTAAGTAACGTGAGGTTCTGTGGTGGGCTATGAATAAAGGAGTGCCTGGAAAGTATGTGCAGATAGCCCCGACGCGTTTAATATGGCTGTAGGCTTACACCAAGGATCGGCTTTAAGCCCTTATTCGTTCCTTCAATGGTTCAATGGTTCATTTATTGGTAAAATTAATATAGTTTTACATGTCAAATAGTAGATAATTAAGGACAACTTAATTATAATAATACACTAAAATACATCATATATTAGCAAGTTACATAATTAATTATAATATTTTAATGATTAAATTATACATTTTAACTAAACATGACACCAATGAATAAAATTGAATAATAATAATTATGTCAAATTATGAAAGTAGCAATATGGAATAAGAATATCCTTCTGGTAATGGATGCCCTGGCATCGGACATACAGAAAGAGGCACCTTGGTGTATGCCGTTTGCCGACGCCATTGTTTCCTACTTTGTAATTTTTATAGTGTTTAACCACACTTAGGTAAGAACATTCCAAAGAAATGAATAACCTTATCATAAAAATTTCCCACAGGAATCCTAAAATATTTGATAAGGTATTAATTTCTTTGACATTGTTTTCGTCGGAGAAAATGCACTCGGTGTCCAGGGCTGGGAAAATGGCAGGAGAAAAGAGTGCCGGACTGAGAATCAGCAGAACCAGAACCGAACACTTGTTCTGCGACTTTGGTGGTCCATCTAGTTTTTCCCACATTGCTGTTTGCTCCGACTTTCAGTGCCTCGGGTCATTGCACCATCACGATGGCTGTATTGACCGTGAAGAACAGAATAAATGCGGAATGGATGACAATTCGCGATCGAAGAATGCCCCTTAAACTTGGAAAATATACGAGAAGATCGCAAGAGCTGTCGTTATGTATGGATCTAAATGTTGGGCTATAAAAGTCACGGATGAAAGTAGAGTACACATAGCAGAGATAAGGATGTTGATATGGATGTGTGTGGGGTGACGAGAATGAACAGGATAAGGAATGAGTATATAAGAGGAAGTGTAAAAGCAGCGCCAGTGGTAGAGAAGATAAAGTGATAGGTGTGGAGTGATAGGTTGGCACGGTATAATGATGAGGGGGGATACATCTAATATTTATTTATTTTAAAGGAAAACCAACAGCACGATATATATGAAAAGTAACATAGTTAATAATAGGAGGCTAATTAAAGGTATTCATGTATAGATACAACATAGATACAAAATATTTGAGGTGTGAAACAAATCAAAGCAAACAGAAAGTAATACATAGTAATGGAACAATAATATATATAGGAAGGAGAATATTAGGAATGAATGTGGAAGGAGATGGTGCGAAAGGAAGATCAAAGAATAGAATGAAGACCCGATAACCGATGGGGTAAACGAGTCATCAAGTGGAAGCCGCGACTCGGCAAGTGTAGTAACGTCACTATCTATATGTGTAGTGATGATTTCCGAACGGTCGCTTGCAGACGCTGGATGCTGCTGAAGAGTTCTAAATATATATAAGATATACGATAAAAGTCACTACATTAAGGTACAAATATTAGAATCTCACATCAAGAGTTCCTTTCCAGCATCTTTATGATCTTAGAAAGCTGATACATCATCATCTGTTCAGTTTCCAATCGCCGCGACTCTATGGTAAGTCTCTGCTCCTTTACACGCCTCTCATAATCTATGGTATCTCTCTCTAGATCGATGTCTACCGAGTTTGTGGAATCGATTTCCTGGTTATTCGATCTCTTATGGCGATAGTCGCATTCGCAGTTGTCGAGAAGATCGTTTATTTTACGATCGATTTGGAATCGAGCGTCTCGATTAAAATCGTTTAACTCGCGATTGAAATGTTCAAGACACCTCTGTTCTTGCTTCTCATAGGATCGACTAGCTTTTACAATATTATCTTTGAGTTGACTCGATACTTCAAAATCTCGATTAAGTTCTTCGAGCGATGGTCGCTCGAGACTGGTGCTCTGTTTTTCTAGATTCTGTAAGTGATCTGCGTGTTCTCGATTATTCGATTTGAAGTCGATTTCTTGTTCCTGACTGGTGGATGGTACATTTTGGACGGTTCGAAGATTGGTATCAGAAGAAAAAGTAGCTTTTTTCTTCTTACTATGTTCTGCATTGGGAAATTATTAATTTTGTAAAATATTTAAATGTTTAATTTGAGTGTAGCTCTGGTACCCGCGTCTTTGTCCAGGACTCTAGAAATAGGTTTAGAGGAAATAAAAAGAATACAAAGGTGCTCCTACGAGTACTTTCTTAATACGAAACATTCTAGGTTCCCAACAAACTTCCCCTTTTCAGGTGTAGAATTTCGAAAAGTATAACAGGTTTTATAACTCTTTTATTTTTATGTGAAAACCCACACTAAGGCACCATCACACTAATCTACACTAATAATAAAGAGGAAAGATTTGATTGTTTGTTTGTTTGTATGCACTGAATAGGCTCCAAAACTACTGCACCGATTTGAAAAATGCTTTCACCATTAGAAGCCTACATTATTTCTGATGAACATAGGCTATATTTCATCCCCGTATTCCCACGGGAACGAGAAATGCGCGAGTAAAACCGCGGCTAGTCATATATAACAATGAAAATTGCTTGATGCTGAAAAAAAATTGCGATTGCACTTTTTTTTCTAAATTAATCGATTTTAGAATTTTCTAACACTGCGATAAAACTATCAGCATTCTTCTTGTGTTTGAAAAAATCTAACCACTTAAGTCCATATTCTTGCTCGAATGAGTCGTATCCCTCCAAAAGTGATTCCTCAGACACACAGCGCAGCTACTAGCGTCAATCGTTTCACTTCGTCCTTCGCTATTCCTTCTGTACGGTTCCCACATATTTTTACCTTATAGACAAAACCAAACCAAAAGGGTAATAATTCTTTAATTTTAAAACAAAAAAGTCCGACATCAATGATACAATTTATAATGTTGCTGAAAATAACCAAACCGCTATAAATTACATTTGAATATTTCTCGTGACTCATCATGGATTCCATCATCAGAACTGGGTTTAAAAGCAAGCAAACATTACGTGAAACAAAAAAACCCAACCGACAATATTACATATATAAGACACATACGATGTAGTGACAACATTACATATATATATATAATGTAGTGACAACAACAAATATTACATTTGAATATTTCTCGTGACTCATCATGGATTCCATCATCAGAACTGGGTTTAAAAGCAAGCAAACATTACGTGAAACAAAAAAACCCAACCGACAATATTACATATATAAGACACATACGATGTAGTGACAACATTACATATATATATATAATGTAGTGACAACAACAAATATTACATTTGAATATTTCTCGTGACTCATCATGGATTCCATCATCAGAACTGGGTTTAAAAGCAAGCAAACATTACGTGAAACAAAAAAACCCAACCGACAATATTACATATATAAGACACATACGATGTAGTGACAACATTACACATATTATGTAGTGACAACAACAAATATTACATTTGAATATTTCTCGTGACTCATCAACATCACGGATCCCATCATCAGAACTGGGTTTAAAAGCAAGCAAACATTAAAAGTGAAACAAAGACCCAACCGCAGGTTAAAATTTAGGTTATACATATATAACACTATACCTTGAGGGATTTCTGTACACACTTTTACATTATTTAATTACATTAAATTTAATTCCAATGAAAGAAAAAATCCAAAGCGGATTTGTTTGTCACTTCAATTTTTCAAATAACGTTCTAATAATCTGAATAAGGAAACTTCTCGAAATCTTTTGTTTGTGAAACTACATGCTTCTGTATCTGGAATGTTCTAATAAGTGCGAAGCTTTAGTGTTGATCAGTGTTCTAGTGTGAAACTGCTGTTAGATTCTTACTGGTGTGATTTCCGTAATTTAAGTGTTAACTATGGTCTAATTAGACAACGTTATTTAATTCCGAACCCCAGCTAGTAACAGTATGATGGCACGGAACCCTCGGTGTGAGAGTCCAAGTTGGTCTTGGCCGTTTTTTTTAATGGGTGCAAGGATGGGAGGCTTTTGTCCACCAGTGGGATCAAAAAAAGATGATAAGATATGATTAAAGTGTGGCAATTGCAAATGAAATTCATAAACTTTATTTTCAGTTTGTAATTAAAAAACATAGACAAAGAAAATACCGTTTACGGACTGGTTGGGCCACGTGCTGGTTAATGATTTGTTTCTGGGCCGGTTGGTATTGTCTGTGGTCTCATTACGATCTTTGGACAGACGGATACCATCCTTCATTATATTATTTGAATCTATGGTATTTATAGATGGAATCGAATGAAAATTGTCTTTAGCGGCATTAGTTCCACATTTGCACTCATTTTTGGCCAAACTAGAGTTTGCTTTGAAATGTTCCAAGGCCCATCTTGAATACTTATTACGTCTGGGACCGACTGTGGGTTCATTGTACCATCCTATTGAATCTTTGTCAATGGAACGTCTTGCACTGGCCCATTTATTGGAGTCATTGGAGGAACGTCTTGCATTTGCCGACTTATTGGGACCATCGGAGGAACGTCTATTACGGGCAGTTTGATTTTGATCGAAGCTTTCCGTGTGGGTTATTTGATTTGTCTGAAAATAACGTATCTTTTTGTCTAGTCAAAATTCACCTGTCAGTAGCATTAAATGAATGGTATACCTACAGTGGTTCCAGGCGATATTTCTTCCTCCGTCTCGCATTTAACCACTTGCTTTAATTCTATCACGTTCTGTCTCGGTTGTGTCTACAATTGATAATCTTATTATCAACCTCTAGTCATCGCATTTTGTTCTAAATAGATGGTTAAATAAATTCGACCTTATCAACCCCAGACGCAGAGCTCAAACTCAACGCACTAGTGGACGCAGAACTAGTGCTGGACTTCCTTATCAGCTTCTTAGATATCATCGCTATTGGAATAGTGGCCGCCGACGTGCTGCAGGTTGACTGGAAAGGAAAGGGTAAGGGGGATTGGAACAGGGGGACAGGGTAAAAGAAGTGATTTTGTATCGTCATGAATGTTACAAACCTCTATTGTAACTGTTTACAATATAGCCGTGGGGTGCCGGCAGTAGAATGATACCCCTCCTCTCATGCCCATGGATGCAGTAAGAGCCTGCTAAGGGATACCTCCGGAAGATGGGCAGCAGCGTCTATCCGTGTATCAACATCCCATACTGCGCTCACCAACCCGCCCGCCAAGCGTGGTGAGTATGGCAAACTACCCCTCATGGAGATCCATGAGGGAGGCCTGTTGTCATCAGTGGACGTTTTATGGCTGAAATGATGACAATATAGCCGTGGGGTGCCGGCAGAAGAATGTTACCCCTCCTCCTCTCATGCTCGTGGATGCAGTAAGAGCCTGCTAAGAGATACCTCCGGAAGATAGGCAGCAGCGTCTTTCCGTGTATCAATATCTCATACTGCGCTCGCCAACCCGCCTGCCAAGCGTGGTGAGTATGGCAACAACCCCTCATGGAGATCTATGAGGGAGGCGTGAGTTCAGTAGTGGATATTTTGCGGCTGACACGATGATGATGATGACAATATAGACGTATAATAGGTTATCTATATATGGATATCAGTAATGATGTCAGTGTAGTACCGTAAGCGTGGCACTGTTCCTCACAATAGGAAATACAATAATAATAATTTATCTATTTACCACAACAAACCACCCAGGATGACTGGCAGAGAATGCTTTAACATTAAGTTCTCCTTACACAATTGTTATGTGTTAAATAAATAAATAAACAAAGATAGATACAGTTTAGCAGTAACAGATTATATTATAAGCAGAAAAACTGCACTAAGATTAAAATTCTTGTGCCGTAGTTCCTCTGACAATGACATCAAAGTGAATACAAGTGATTTAGTGTTGATCAGTGATTTGTGAGCAAGTGTTATAGTGGTAATCTGTAATATGTAAATAAAATAAATAAATAACTAATGCTGGACAAATCACACAGCATCATCTAGCCCCAAGCTAAGCAGAGCTTGTGTTATGGGTACTAGATGACTGATATACTTAAGAAATTATACTACATAGATAGATATTTTTATTATATATAGAAAAACACCCAGAACACCCTGAACAAATATCTGCAGATCGTACAGACATTTGTCCCGAGGCGGCAATCGAACCCGCAACCTCTTGCGTCGCAGGCGGACCTTCGCCCGCTGCGCCACAGAGCTCGTCTAATAGTGTACTAGTGTGAGATTCTTATTAATGTTGTTTCCGTTATTAAAGTGTTATCTTTGAGCGTGGTGAGTATGGCAACAACCCGCTTATGATTTTGGAGATGCATGAGGGAGGCCTATCTCCTACGGCTGTCATTAGGATGTTTATCAATGCTCAGCCTTCAAGTTAGCTATAAGCTCCAGCAGGGCTAGCATGGCCGGAGATATTTTATCCACAAGGAGAGGACAAAATACTATTCCCCTCTGTCAATTTTGTCCACCCTCCGAGCATGGCGACATGGGTGGATAAACTATTCACGGCGGACAAACCAGGGGAAACGCTTGTCCCCGAAATTATAGGCGGAGGGTGAGTATCCACGTCTAATGTCAAAAAAGTGATATAATTCTCTTTCCCCCTGTTACCGTGCTTTGGTAGGTGGATAAAATAATGTTATCCGTTGTCAGTGGAAATAACCGGTAGACAAAAGTTTTATCCCCAGCCCATGCTAGAGCTGCTGGACCAATTTCGCAGCTTACCTTATCGACCTCCGTGTCGAACTGTTCGTTGGTGCCTCCCTTCGATATGTTCCCCTTCTCCATGAGAGTGGCGCGCTTCGCTGCGAAGTACAGCGACCTGCGGAGATATACCATCCTATCAAAAACGAGAAAATGGCAGCCAAGATCAATGTCGTGGTTGTTGCATTCGCCCACAAAGAGTTCAATTTTTTTTCAATTTCAAAGATTCTTTATTGTGAACATGTAAGGTAACAAAGTTACATAATATATATCTAAAATATAACTAGTGTACATTTGAGTCCTAGTTTTTGCAGCCCGGGTTGGTTACATGTTATTTTACAAGCAAGAATTAGCTTTACGAAAACTTATTACAGGATAATTTTATGTGAGATAGACTTGAGAAAGTTTCTCATTCCAAAACAATGTTGGGATTTGAAAATTTAAAAACGTTAACTTTAGTGTAGCTTAACGTTAGTTAAAGATAAAAAGCGAAGATTTAATTTCAAAAAAATAGATGCGGGTAGAATATAAAATACTGTGGAAGCGCGCAGCAAACAACAGGAATGGTCGTGGACTAGCCAAGGACACACACACAAGCGCACACGGCCTACGAGTTCACGTAGCCCACAAAGACTTGAGATCTAAAAAAAGTAAGGCCTTTGCATCTATTATAGATGATTTATGCAGCGTCAGCAACTGGTAATCATGCTGTACGGGACGCTGCAGTGCCTGGGGCATTGTTAGATTAGGCTTGCCCAGCACCTATACCATCCTCTCAGCTTAGTCAGCTGTTATTCAGAGGAAAGAACAGGTCAATACGTCTGAAGCTAACTAAGCCGCGGATTTCCTCACGATCTAAATGACGCCAAGTACTTGTAGGTAATCCTCAAACTTTTTTAATCGAATATCGCCGATAAGTTAGGATCAATTGAAGCTTCTAAATGCCTTGTAGAGGCGAAACACGTGTTGTATTCTTTTTAAGTGTTTTTCAAGCGCTCATTAGATATGGTACAGCGGATTTGTTACTATATCATCTTCATCATCATAATTTCAGCCGTAAAACGTCCACTACTGAACACAGGCCTCCCTCGTGGATATCCATGAGGGGTAGTTGCCATACTCACCACGCTTGGCAGGCGGGTTGGCGAGCGCAGTATGGGATGTTGATACACGTAAAGACGCTGCTGCCCATCTTCCGGAGGTATCCCTTAGCAGTCTGTTACTGCATCCGCGGGCATGAGAGGAGGGGTGACATTCTACTGCCGGCACCCCACGGCTCACCGTTTCACAGTCAGGTAGTGCAGCGAGGTGATGGCGCGCACGGAGTAGTCCGGCACGAAGGTGTGGCGCAGCATGCTGTCCATGTTGATGTTCTGCAGCGAACCCATCGCAGACGGCGTGGGGGATTCCGCTAGAACAAACCATAAAAGGCATTAGTCCGGTCACGTTGTAATAGCCCGGTAACGTTGTAATAGTCCGGTAACGTTGTAATAGTCCGGTAACGTTGTAATAGTCCGGTAACGTTGTAATATTCCGGTAACGTTGTAATAGTCCGGTAACGTTGTAATAGTCCGGTAACGTTGTAATAGTCCGGTAACGTTGTAATATTCCGGTAACGTTGTAATAGTCCGGTAACGTTGTAATAGTCCGGTAACGTTGTAATAGTCCGGTAACGTTGTAATAGTCCGGTAACGTTGTAATAGTCCGGTAACGTTGTAATAGTCCGGTAACGTTGTAATAGTCCGGTAACGTTGTAATAGTCCGGTAACGTTGTAATAGTCCGGTAACGTTGTAATAGTCCGGTAACGTTGTAATAGTCCGGTAACGTTGTAATAGTCCGGTAACGTTGTAATAGTCCGGTAACGTTGTAATAGTCCGGTAACGTTGTAATAGTCCGGTAACGTTGTAATAGTCCTGTTGTAATTAAAATAAACAGTGCAGTTATTTAGCGAAATGTGTTTTATTAAACTTAGTACAATACAAACGTTTTTCTCTAATCGACAAGATCAAGGGAAGAGACAATAATAGGTGGTCAGTGTTACCAACCCAAAATATATTTTAGGGTGCAATTACATTGTAGATTTTCAACACCCCCCCTCAATGTAATTACACCAAAGTAAACTAATAAACAAGTGTTACATCTTTTCTACATTTTCAATACCACATTTTCTTAAGAGACGAGTCAACAATTCTCTGTTTAACAACTTAGTAAGCATATCTGCAGGTTGATCACTTGTTTTAATATATGTTAAACACAGCCTTTTATTTCTGATTAATTCTTTTACAAAATGATAGCGAATATCAATATGTTTTAATCTTTTGATAGTGTCAGTACAGGCAACAGATATGGCCGATTGGTTATCACAATACATTTGCACTGGACATACATTATTTATCTTAAAATCATTTAGCATATTAACAAGCCAGCATGCTTCACTGGCTGCCATACTAATTGCAACATATTCTGCTTCAGTAGAGGATAAACTTACAGATACTTGTTTCTTTGAACTCCAGGAAATTAGACAATCAGAAAACTTGAACAAATAGCCTGTAGTTGATCTTCTATCATTAGGATCACCACCCCAGTCTGCATCACAGTACCCCTCCAAAGCTCTATTTGTACATTGATAAACTAACTTATAATCTAGAGTATGTCTGACATAACGCAATACTCTTTTTAAAGCACTCAACAACATATCATTTGCACATTTTTGATACCTACTTAATAAAGAAACAGTAAAACATAGATCAGGCCTAGTGCCTGATACAGCATACATTAGGCATCCTATCATTTGTTGGCATAACTTTACAATGTTTTTGTCTACTGTACTCTCATTGTTTTGAAACAATTCTAAGTTCATATTTTGATCTATTGGTGTAGACATTGGCTTACAATTTTCCATTCCAAATCTTTTAAGGATATTCTCCAAATACTTTCTTTGGCTCAGTTCAGTAACTCCAGTGTATACATTTTGTGTTATGGTTATGCCTAAATAGTCAGTTACAAATCCTAGGTCTTTCATTTTAAATTCCTGATTTAATAACATCTTTACAGAAATAATTGAGTCATTATTTGTTCCAAACATCAATACATCATCAACATACAACAATAAGTAAAGTTGATCACTTTCCGTGCATTTTGTATATAGACAGGAGTCACATTTTGATCTTACAAAACCTTCATTGAGCATAATATCATTAAATTTAACATTCCAACATTTTGGTGAATTCTTGAGACCATAAAGTGATTTATTTAGTTTGACAATATTATTTTTACCTGAGTAAGCCCCTTCTGGTAATTTAACATAAACACATTCATTAATATTTCCATACAAGAATGCCCCTGTTACATCCATTTGCATGATGGGTAAATTATGTTTAGTTGCAATTATTACAAAAAGCCTAACAGTTGATAATTTTGCTACAGGAGCATAACACTCATTTAAATCTAAAATATCATCTTGTTCAAACCCTCTCGCCACCAATCTAGCTTTGTATTGAGGAAAATTTTGATCATCCCTTTTAATTTTAAATACCCACTTACTACTTATGACCTTCTTATTTTTAGGTAAATCGCATATTTCCCAAGTATTATTTTCTTCTAGTGTTTGCATCTCTTTCTCAATTGCCTCCTTCCATTTGCCGCTGTCGCTTCTCATCATTGCTTCTTCATAAGTTACCGGTTCACTATGTTCGGTGTGTACATTTTGACAATTATAGAAGACAGTTGGTTTCCTTAACCTTGTACTGGGTTCTCTTGGACATTTCTCAACAACTGACTCCAAAGAGCTGTTACTTTCTTCACTTGGGTTATATTCAGATCCAGACTCTTCCGATATATTATCGGTTACCATAGTTTCACTCAGATCCACTGCAGGAATTTCCAATTCATTTTGCAAGTCATTAGTTCTTTCATCATTGGTTTCTGTGCATTTTAAGCTAATATCAACATTGCTATAGTTTTTCTTTTCCTCTAAGAAAACTATATCTCGCTTTAGTTCTACATCATTCCTATGAGAAAAGTATATTCTATACCCTTTGACTGTCTCGCCATATCCAACCATTACACCCTTTTCTCCTTTGCTGTCCCACTTCTTTCTCTTTTCCTTCGGTATGTGTACATATACTGGGGTTCCAAAGGATTTTAATTGATGAATGTCAAAATCTTTTCCAAACCATACCTCATATGGTGATTTATCACTATGTTTACTCCTCCCAGTCCTATTCAAGACATATGCTGCAGTATTTATAGCCTCTGCCCACAATGATTTTGGAAGGTCCTTGCATGCTTTTAGCATTGTTCTAGCTGCTTCAACTAGTGTTCGATTCTCGCGTTCTGCTTTCCCATTCTGTTCAGGGGTGTATGGGACACTTGTTTGATGTATTATGCCGCGTTTAGTAAAGATTTCTTTGACTTCCTTATTTATGAACTCAAGGCCATTGTCGGTCCTGAATATATTTATTTTATTTCCTGTCACATTTTCTGCCTTGTTAATAAACTCTTCTATGCACTTCTTTATATCAGATTTATTCTTCACAAAATATACTGACCTATAGTTGGAGAAGTCGTCTTTCAATATTACAAAGTACCTTGAGCCGCCGACTGACGTAACCTCCATGGGGCCGCAGGTATCTGCATGGATTAATTCACATGTTTTTCTTGTAACAGTATCGCTGTTTCCAAACGGCACCCGATGTATTTTGCCTTCCAAACAACTCTCGCATTTTGTAGCCGAAGTTTGTTTCGCGTCAATGTTGTATTTAAGTAATATTTTTCTGACATAATCAAAGTTTTGATGCGCTAACCTTTCGTGCCATTCTTGCAATGTTGTTCTGGCTTTCATCGCGACATTAGCCACTTTATTTTCATAACGTAATTCCAAATAGTATGAACTTCCAACTCGTTTCGCAATCGCACAGACTTTGTTGTTTTTATACAATTGGCAGCACTTGTCATCTGTCACCATGACGTAACCTTTGTCTGACGCACATTTTACAGAGAAAAGGTTTGTTTTCAATTCCGGAACGAAGAGAACTTTGTCTATGGTTGTTTGAATCCACTCACTCCCGTCATACACTTTTACCGCCATCTGTCCATAGCCTTTGACACTAATCGCCGCCCCATTACCAACAATAACAGATTCTTGTTGTTCAGAATTGGTAAATGATGTAAACAGTTCACGATCACAACACATATGTTCACTAGCCCCTGTGTCTACTAACCACTGAGATTGGCCATATTCTTTTAATGACTTAGACACCACAAATGCATTACTTTTCTTTTGTTCTTTGTTCTTCTTAAACCAGCACTGTGATTTCTTGTGTCCACTTTTTCCACAGTAAAAACACTTGTTGTTATTTCCTTCACTTTTAGAGTTACTGTTACTATTACACTCACTAGCAAAATGTCCCATTTTATTGCATTTGAAACACTTTATATGCTTTTTATCTTTGACAACAAACGCTGATGAGCCTGAAGATGAAGTTTGTCCGCTTTTCTCCTTCACCCTTTCTTCTTCTATCAGTAATCTTGCAACCAAATTGTCAATGGTTTGTTTATCGTCCGGGGCTGACTCCCAAGCTGATATAAAATGCTTATACTCATCAGGTAGCGTCATTAGCACTTTAGTTATCACAAACTTGTCTGAAACTTCTTCGCCCAATTGTTTAAGTTGATTTTGTAATTCCTGAATTTTGGATAAGTATTGTGACATTTCAGTGCCTGTTTCAAATTTGTACTGAAAGAAGCGCTGCTGAATTATATGGATGTTAGTTTCTGTTTTCTGCTCATAAACACTATGCAGCTTTCTCCACATTTCGGCTGAAGTAGAACATGAGATAATGTGTAACATTACATTTTCAGTCATTCTCGTGACTAATAGGGTTTGTGCCTTGGCATCTTTACTGTCCCAAACGATTTTTTCATTGGGATCTCTGGGTCTTGCAGCTTTTCCATCGACAACTTCTAACCAGCCTTGGCCTCGTAGCAAAACTGTAGTTTGGAACTTCCAGATGTTCCAGTTGCTAGCACCTTCTAGCTTCATCAAGCCGTTGTTGGTATTTAAGTTAACTTCCATTTCGCTATCCTGCCTTGCGACGCACGTCAAACAAGTATTCTTCCAAGAACTCCGCGTTGCTGTGCCGCCCTAACCTCACTTCTGTGACGCCGCACAACTGACACGAATATATTTCTTTTTCCACAACTGTGACTTCCTGTATTATTTATCTTATTACTGTACGGGTATGTGCCTGGGCCCATAACCTGTTGTAATTAAAATAAACAGTGCAGTTATTTAGCGAAATGTGTTTTATTAAACTTAGTACAATACAAACGTTTTTCTCTAATCGACAAGATCAAGGGAAGAGACAATAATAGGTGGTCAGTGTTACCAACCCAAAATATATTTTAGGGTGCAATTACATTGTAGATTTTCAACAAGTCCGGTAACGTTGTAATAGTCCGGTAACGTTGTAATAGTCCGGTAACGTTGTAATATTCCGGTAACGTTGTAATAGTCCGGTAACATTGTTATACCTCTAGTATATATATATAGTCATGGCCATCTGCGGTCAACAACATATCGGGTGTAAAAAGACGACTACCGAAAACGAAAAGGGGTGGTGCAACATTCCAAAACAATGACAAAAAAATACAGTTGTCAAAAAAAAATTGTCGTCAGAGTTAATAATGAATGAATGAATGAATCACTTTATTGTACACCAAAATCAAGAGAGTGACAGGAAAACGAAGAGTTATTAAAAATAAACATAGGTGCCAATGGGCGGTAATTATAATTAATAATGTTTGAATGTTTTTGTTACTTTTTACAGCCCGCAATGTACAGCTTGCTAGTGCGATAACCCCGCGCGGCGGGATCAGCTGTCCGTAGTGTGTCATGCAGGATGTGCGTTCAATAAAATACATTGCTGGATTTTTTATTTTAATTTTTCCTGGCTTTTTGTTTATTAGATAGGAAATTAGTTTATTATATAGGATTGTTCTTATAATGTTGTACTATGCGTATGTTACAAGAAAAAAAAACTAAAAGGACGTATATATGTTGACATGTTTTTTTGCGGTTTTTTTTCGCTAAATATTTTCAGTATCATGGACTGATTGCAACCCCCCAGTTTTCGGTAGTAGTCGGGTTACACGGTGTATATTGTAATTCCGAATGTCAAATGCGGTGTCGAAAGCCAGCAGGGTCCATATAGTGATTACTATATAATCGTCAGAATCGATTACGGTTGAATAGAATAGAATAGAAATATATTTATTTGGTTTACATAACAGCACAAGCATAGAACAAAAGGCAAAAATGAAAAAAAAAAAATAACATAGTACCTAGCACCAAAAGCAATAACATTGCAAGTACCAATTAATATTAAATGGATAATTCTAGGTACACGCGGAAAAGGATAACAATGAAAAAATAATAATAATAACAATAAATCGAACCTTTATACAAAGTTAAAACAAAACAAAAAACATTGTAGGCAATATAGGTATGCTGCCGTATGCCCTTGGCTTGATTACGATGTCGATTTAACGCAATTTTCATTCGAGAGTACTGCTCTGTCCCGGCATGGGGATGGCTAAGTCGTGGCGCGAATCCGACTCACATCTAAGCAGTTATTTCAAGCTAGCGGTGTCGAGGCATGACTAGCATATAAATAAATTTGTCAACAGATATCTGAACAATTTCTGTTGACAAATATATTTATATGCTATTATAGTCACCACGTTGATATAACTTCTCCCTACACTTCATCATCATCATTTCAGCCGTAAGACGTCCACTACCGAACACAGGCCTCCCTCATGGATCTCCATGAGGGGTAGTTGCCATTCTCTCCACGCTTGGCAGGCGGGTTGGCGAGCGCAGTACGGGATGTTGATACACGGCAAGACGCTGCTGCCCATCTTCCGGAGGTATCCCTTAGCAGGCTCTTACTGCTTCCACGGGCATGAGAGGAGAGGTAACATTCTACTGCCGCTACCCCACGGCCTACACTCCCTACACTTACCTAGCGTTAAATGTAATTGCTCGTTTTGAAGCTTGCTTATTAGAAAAATATTTTTTATTACCGTAACTTATACCTATATAGTATCAACCAGCCTAATTTTACCTATTGTTTAAAAGTTTCGAAAGGTCGCTGGCCTAAAAACGTTGTATGTATGTTGTTTTATGTTTGTATAGATCTAGGATAAAATTTACACTGGAAATGTATAATTAATGGAATCAGGCGTTACTTTGCGGAAATCCATGACAATAAAATGCTATAACAATATCTAGTTTTAATTCCGCTTATGCTGAGATGCAGGAGCACCGCCCTCCCGCCCGCTAATTATGCACATGCAGGGAGAACTAGGTTGTCAGTGTGGTGTGATACAACACCTGATGATGCCTCGCGGAGAGGCGAAACACGTGTCGTCGTATAGGTTTGGGTATACATGCTGCACTGACAAACTAGTTCTCCCTGCATGTGCATAATTAGCGGGCGGGAGGGCGGTGCTCCTGCATCTCAGCATAAGCGGAATTAAAACTAGATATTGTTATAGCATTTTACTGGAAATGTACATAATAATTTTTTTCATCAATAAAGATCCTTTAAAATTGTTTGTCGAGGCAGGGTCCGCGGTGCGGGAACACACCGGTGCGGGAACTCACCGACGCCGACGTTCTGCGCGAGCGCCTGGATGCCGAAGTAGGTGAAGGGCCCGGCCTCGAAGACCAGGTTCTCGCGACCCACCGTCACCTCCACGCGACCTTCCAGTATCAGCACGAAGTAGTCCACCTGGAAGGGATACAAGAAAACGTTGAAAGAGAAAGAAGATGCCGCTAATATTTAGCCGAAAGTTTGTTTGTATATATTTTTGTTTGTTTGCTAGACAATTCACACAGCGTCATAAAGGCCAGGTCAAGAGTACCCTAAACCGAAGAGCATGTATGAAGGGAATAATGAAAGTGGACGAAGCGAAACAAGTATGTAAGGATCGTAGCAAGTGGAAAGAAGTGGTCTCTGCCTACCCCTACGGGAAAAAGGCGTGATTATATGTATGTATGTACATATGTATGTCATAAAGCCCGAAGCTAAGCAGAGCTAGTGTTACGGGAACTATTTCAATGTTCAATAGCCTTTATTCACAAACTTAAATCTAGCGTTACATGGTATAATATTAAGGATGAACGAGTCGCTCATCTTTCCATACAAACGTGGAAGGGTAACTACTCCACTGGACGTTAACCATCCAACACTAAGGATTATATCAATTTATCTCGTCATAATCTATGTTTGTATACACACCAAACCGTAATAAAAGTATTTATTTCAAAAATACAAGCTTCTAAACTTTCGTATTTCAACACTGATTTTGGCCCAACTTTGGACGAAACTAAATAATATAAGGAGAAAGAAAACTCAAAAATAAATGCCGTTCCGACATAGTTTAATTATTCAAAAGTTGAAATAAATGTTATTTTGAAAAGATTACACTCAAGTTTTTCTATAATAACCCTTGTGCTAAAAGTCTATTCACATATTTTATATATACCTAACTTTGTGTAAAAGCAACCTACATATAAATATTTGTACGACCGGAAGGTCAAAATATAGTAACACAACTTATTTCGTGTTGGCCGAGTGGTATGTACCCCCGACTTTCAATCCGAAGGTCGTTGGTTCGATACCGGCCGTGCACCGATGGATTTTTCTTTCTTGAAAAATGTATGTGCTCACTTAACACGAGCTTTAACGGTAAAGGAAACATCGTGAGGAAACCCGCGGCTTAGTTAGCTTCAGACGTATTGTTGACCTGTTCTTTCCTCTGAATAATAGCAGACTAAGTTGAGAGGATGGTATAGGTGCTGGGCAAGCCTAATCCATCTAACAATGTCCCAGGCACTGCAGCGTCCCGTACAGCATGATTACCAGTTGCTGACGCTGTATATATCATCTATAATAGATGCACACCGTTAGCCGTGGGGTGCCGGCAGTAGAATGTTACCCCTCCTCTCCTACCCGTGGATGCAGTAAGAGCCTGCTAAGGGACACCTCCGGAAGATGGGCAGCAGCGTCTTTCCGTATATCAACATCCCGTACTGCTCTCACCAACCCGCCTGCCAAGCGTGGTGAGTATGGCAACTACCCCTCATGGAGATCCATGAGGGAGGCCTTAGTTCAGTAGTGGACGTTTTAAGGCTGAAATGATGATGATGATGAATAGATGCAACAGCCTTACTTTTTTTTTCATGCCCATCTGTAAATCTACCTATATTTAAGCAAATAAATAAATCATTCATTCATTCATTCATTCTATAAATGAGAAGACTCACCGGCTTCCCCTGCTGGAACACGTACGTGGCGACGTCCTTCCTGCTCTTCTCCTTCACCTTGATGTAGTGGATCACGTCCTGGCGCAGCAGGCGCCGCAGCACCGTCTCCGACACCACGTCTCCGCGGAACGCCTCCACGCCTGATGAACAGGGATCATTAGTCTTTTTTAAACTTTCGCGATCACAACACATTATTAAAATATGGGTTACTGGTTGAAGTCACGATCTATTGGCACATTCTCAGTCTACTGGTACATTCTACAGTCTACTGGTTGAAGTCACGATCTATTGGCACATTCTCAGTCTACTGGTACATCCTACAGTCTACTGGTTGAAGTCACGATCTATTGGCACATCCTCAGTCTACTGGTACATCCTACAGTCTACTGGTTGAAGTCACGATCTATTGGCACATCCTCAGTCTACTGGTACATCCTACAGTCTACTGGTTGAAGTCACGATCTATTGGCACATTCTCAGTCTACTGGTACATCCTACAGTCTACTGGTTGAAGTCACGATCTATTCGCACATCCTCAGTCTACTGGTACATCCTACAGTCTACTGGCACTTCCTACAGTCTACTGTTGAAGCCACGGTCTACTGGTATACCCTAAAGTCTACTGGTTGAAGCCATGGTCTACCGGTACGTCCTACAGTCTACTTGTTCATCCTACAGTCTTCTGGTTGAAGACATGGTCCACCGGTACGTCCTACAATCTACTGGTAGATCTTACAGTCAACTGGTTGAAGCCATGGTATACCGGTACGTCCTACAGTCTACTGGTACATCCTACAATCTTCTGGTTGAAGACACGGTCCACCGGTATGTTCTACAGTCTACTGCTGAAACCACGGTCCACTGGTACATCCTACAGTCTACTGGTTGAAGTCACGATCTATTGGCACATTCTCAGTCTACTGGTACATCCTACAGTCTACTGGTTGAAGTCACGATCTATTGGCACATTCTCAGTCTACTGGTACATCCTACAGTCTGCTGGTTGAAGTCACGATCTATTGGCACATTCTCAGTCTACTGGTACATCCTACAGTCTACTGGTTGAAGTCACGATCTATTGGCACATTCTCAGTCTACTGGTACATCCTACAGTCTACTGGTTGAAGTCACGATCTATTGGCACATTCTCAGTCTACTGGTACATCCTACAGTCTACTGGTTGAAGTCACGATCTATTGGCACATTCTCAGTCTACTGGTACATCCTACAGTCTACTGGTTGAAGTCACGATCTATTGGCACATTCTCAGTCTACTGGTACATCCTACAGTCTACTGGTTGAAGTCACGATCTATTGGCACATCCTACGGTCTACTGGTACATCCTACAGTCTACTGGTTGAAGTCACGATCTATTGGCACATTCTCAGTCTACTGGTACATCCTACAGTCTACTGGTTGAAGTCACGATCTATTGGCACATCCTACGGTCTACTGGTACATCCTACATTCTACTGGTACGTCCTACAGTTTACTGTTGGAGCCACGGTCTACTGGTACATCTTACAGTCTACTGGTTGAAGCCACGATTTATTGGCACATCCTACGGTCTACTGGTACATCCTACAGTCTACTGGTACATCCTACAGTCTACTGGTACATCCTACACTCTACTGGTACATCCTACAGTCTACTGGTACGTCCTACAGTCTACTGTTGAAGCCACGGTCTACTGGTACATCCTACAGTCTACTGGTCGAAGCCAGAGTTTACTGTTACATCCTACGGTTTACTGCTCGAAGACACAGTCTACTGATAAATCCCACGGTCTACTCACTGGAGTTCAGGAATTGGAAGGTGGCCAGGGTCAGCTGTGGGGAGATGTGTATCCGCTGATGCTCGTGCCGCTCCGCGAAGGCGGCGAAGTCCTGGAGTTTGTTCTGCGGCTGCTTGCGGCGCCGCTTGGAGCGGTTGTCCGCTGTTGGGCAAGAGTGGGGTGGTGAAAACAATTGACATTTTTTTTAAATCTATTATAGGTGACTAGCCACGACGGATGCCTGCATCCACTATTTTACTATTGGCACCGTGGGGTGCCGGCAGTAGATTGTTGTCTTTCCTTTCCTACGCGTGGATGTGGTAAGAATCTGCCAAGGGATACCTATGGAAGTTGCAGCGTCTCTCTCCGCCTGCCGAGCGTAGCGAGTAGAGCAACAGACCCTCATGATCTTGGAGATTTATGAGGGAGGCCTAGTCCTGTCCAGCAGTCGACGTCGAAAGCAGTTCTACGGAGATGATGATGGTGTTTGAACGCAATGCGTTTTGTGGGGGGCTAGCTACTTATGTCCGTAGGTGGTCTCTAAGAGATCCCGCACGTGCGCTGGTTCCCGGGCGTATGATGAAGAGCATCAGGTAGTCCACAGCCGGACATAAGCCTCCCTAAGCCGCACCATTCCCCCTTCGGCTCGCCACATCCAGCGTCTGCCGGGGACCGTTCGCAAATCATCACTACATCTTACTGGTGCGTGTCCTTGCGGCTGAGATGATGATAAAGTATACTGATCAGTCCTTTGGTCTCGTAGAACGGGTCGCCTTCACCTTCGTTGTTGATGCGGTGGTCATCATCAATGATCACCAACCTATATATTAGTCTACAGCTGGACATGATCTTGGAGGCCTTGTCCTGTCCAGCAGGACTAGCATGGCCGGAGATATTTTATCCACGGGGAGAGGACAAAATACTATTCCCCTCTGTCAATTTTGTCCACCCTCCGAGCATGGCGACATGGGTGGATAAACATGCTATAGCCGGGGTGTGATCCACGTCTAATGTCAAAAAGTGATATAATTCTCTTTCCCCCTGTTGCCGTGCTTTGGCAGGTGGATAAAATAATTTTATCCCTTGTCAGTGGAAATAACCGGTGGACAAAAGTTTTACCCCCAGCCCATGCTAGCCCTGCAGCAGTGGAAGTGGACATCAGTTCTACGGTAAAGTATTTATGGGGAGGCATTTGAGCGCACGTGTCCTCTGGGCAGTGCTAATAGAACACTGGTACAATGAATACTCACTGAAGACATCAGTCTTGTCCACAATCTCCGCCTGTATCATCTCTTCGATGACGTCTTCCAGGGTGACCAGTCCTTTGGCGAAGAACGGCTCGCCTTCGCCCTCGTTGTTGATGCAGTGGTCATCACATCATCACCAAACTATGGTAGTCTACAGCTGGACAAAGGCCTCCTCAAACCGCACCATTCCCCCTAGCGACCGTTCGCAAATCATAACTCCCATCTAACCGATTGGCGTCGCTAGCCAAGTCGTGGTCCTCACTCGTTTACCCCGTGTTTTAAGGGGGAAATGTGTTTGCACGCAATTTGTTTTCAGGGGGGTTGGCTACTCACGTCCGTAGGTGAGTGACCCTAACACCCATATTCTTAGACAATTCCTCAACTCCTCCACTCAAACTCGACGGAGAGTGCCTCGAGCATTCCTCCAAAACATGCTCGAGTTCGGTATGCTTAGTCGTTAATTTGGTTAAATCTCAACTCCACTCGAATAAGGTCGAGTCGAGTCATTACGTCATCAGTTCGAGGAAAATTGTATCAATGTTTGACGTGTATATTTGTATACCAATAAATGAATCTGAATCAAACATGCGTCAAGCCCCTCTTTATGGCTAGAGCTTAATTGTAGGGTTCATCGTCGTAAATGTCATAAATATAATTGAGAAAATCTCCTCTTAAAAAACAACAAACACTTTCGAGGAGCATTCAAGGTTGGTCGCGAGGTACCTTGAGATGACAGTTCATTTCTCCACTCCACCTCCACTCGTATAAGAATAAATTATAAGGTTGGTTCGAGTGGAGGAATTTTTTACGATCAAGCATACCGAAACGCATTTGGAGGTTGAGTGGAGGTTGAGTCGAGGTCGAGGTAACGACTAAGAATATGGGGGTAGGTAAAGAGTAACGGAATGAGTTTGAACGCAAATTGTTTTTGGGGGGGCTATAGGTGCCAATTGTTGCTCTAGCTAGTGTAAAGTATACTCACTGAAGACATCAGTCTCGTCCACAATCTCCGCCTGTATCATCTCTTCGATGACGTCTTCCAGGGTGACCAGTCCTATGGTCTCGTAGAAGGGGTCGCCTTCGCCCTCATTGTTGATGCGGTGGATGAACGCCATGTGGCCCTTGTGGCCTGGGGATAAGGTTTAAATTAGCGCAAGTCAAATAAAATTATATTTGCTTATTACAAAAATTACTATTCATAGCTGAATGAACAACAAATGTATAGTAACAACTCCGCCTCTGCGTCTTCGTTGTTTCTGGCGTATTCCGTGTCGAACGAGGAGCCGATTTATCCTGAAGCTGCCTTGTAACAAGTGTCAAATTCTTTTTAAGTGTTTTTTGAAGCGCATTTTAAATATAGGTCAGCGGGGTTGTTACTTAATTATTGCTGTCCATTTCGATAGTATAATAAATTTATTACAATTAATTAGAGAGTTGAATATGCATGAAAATGTCTATTACCTAGAGTATAGTAATTAAAAGGCCCTAAGATCTAATTAATGATTTATACAGCATCAGCAACGGGTACCCATGCTATACGGGACACTGTTGTGCCTGGGACATTTTTATAGATGGATTAGGCATGCCCAGCGCTTATACCAATCCTCCTAATTTAATCGGTTATTAGTCCGAGGGAAGCCGTGGGCTGTAGAATGTTGCCCCTCCTCTCTTGCCAGTGGATGCAGTAAAAATCCGCCAAAGAATACTTCCGGAAGATGGGCAGCAGCGTCATTCCGTGTATCAACATCCAACCTCTGGATTTTGCAGATCCATGAATGAGGCCTATATCCAGCAGTGGACGTCTTGCGGCTGAGTTGATGATATTGACTTATCCTGTGGTCTTTGGATTAAGGGTCTACTCACCATCCTTAAACTGCTTGAACATGATATCCAGCGTGACATCCTCAAAGACAAAGTTGCATGTGTTCTGGTAGTACTGGCAGAGGGTCCGCAGCGGCGTGTTGTCGTCAGGGTCCACGAAGGCCAGGTCCTTGATGAAAAGCACCGTGAGGATGTTCCCTCTCGTGCCCTCGTACACTGGGATGCGAGAGAAGCCTGGCGGTAAAAGCTATATTTGATTTATCACGTAACACCAGCTACATCATACCTAATCTATACTTCTAATTCAAAGAGACAATTTGTTCGTAATGATTAATGAAATAAACTCAAAATATAGATATCCGATAGTAGAATTTTGCCCCTCCGTTCATGCAGTAAGAGCCTGCTAAGGGATACCTTTTTTATGTTAAATAGGTTAGCTCTTGATTTCATCCTTGCTATCGCAAGAATGAGATCGACAATGGAGCGAGCTTTCCTAGAAAATGCCTATTAACTCTTCCCTTCTCAAACGTAATCGGGTCATAAGAGGTTGGAAACACAGACGATGGTAGTTTGTTCCAGTCGAGAGCAGTGCGCATTATAAAAGACGATTGGAAGCGTTTAGTTCTCAGCTATATTTATATATGTATACCTAAGGAAAATGGGCAGCAGCGTCTTTCCGTGTATCAACATCCCGTACTGCGCTCGCCAACCCGCCTGCCAAGCATAGTATGGCAACTACCCGTCATGGAGGGAGGCCTGTGTTCTGTAGTGGACGTTTTACTGCTGAAATCATGATGATGATGATAGATAACGACTTTAGAAATGATTTTGGGTATAAGGGTCATGTCGGCATAATATCACGAGTTCCTCACACTCACAGCCACATTTTGTGGAACGAAGGGCAATACGGGTATTTATGGAATTACGAGATTAGAATCACGTTTGGACATCGTCCAGAAACGTCTTAGAGTTCATATTTCATAATGATAAAACAAGGTCATAGTTATATTGCCGTTTGGTGCCGGCAGTAGAATGTTACCCCCCCCTCTTTTGCCCGTGGATACAGTAAGAATCTGCTAAGGGATACCTCCGAAAGGTAGGCAGCAGTATCTTTGCGTGTATTAAAATCTCGTACTGCGCTCGCCAAGCCGCCTGCCACCCACGGGAATGAGAGGAGGGGTAACATTCTACTGCCGGCACCCCTAGGCTAATAATTATATTGAACTCTCTGTATATTCCACAGAAGATGTGAGTCTGCGAAGGATCGGGATGCTCGGACGCTCTGTATAGTCCAGAAGTGGAACAGAGTGGATGAATAGGTATAGATTAACGAAAAGAAATCAATAAATTGTCAACGTCAAATATGGCAAAATCCATGAACTCACCAGACTACGATCTCCGAGATGGTCTCAAAGTTGAGTATCGACGTGATCGGCAGCATGAAAGCGTCCACCAACTTCGTCATCACCTCGTATACCTTTAAATCCATGAACTCACCAGACTTTATGATCTCCGACATCGTCTCAAAGTCGAGTATCGACGTGATCGGCAGCACGAAAGCGTCCACCAACTTCGTCATCACCTCGTATACCTTCAAATCCATGAACTCACCAGACTTTATGATCTCCGACATCGTCTCAAAGTCGAGTATCGACGTGATCGGCAGCACGAAAGCGTCCACCAACTTCGTCATCACCTCGTATACCTTCAAATCCATGAACTCACCAGACTTTATGATCTCCGACATCGTCTCAAAGTCGAGTATCGACGTGATCGGCAGCATGAAGGCGTCCTCCAACTTCGTCATCACCTCTTTAACCTTCTTCTTACGCAGCTCCAACGCGCCGGATATGATGTTAACCTCGTCCTTATCCAAGTCGTTTACGTCGGTCGTCACCTGTTGAATACAGCATAAACAGGTTGTTGGCATTCTCGCCACGCTTAGCAGGCGAGCGCAGTAGGCATTTAATGTTGATAAACGGAAGGACGCTTCTGCCTATCTTCCGTATCCCTGAGCAGCTATACACCCGCCAGATTCGATGGGAACAAAATGTAAACAAAGAGAACACTCACAATTGCTTGCTTAGCTCTGATTTTTGGACAGAATTGATAATCATTAGGCCACACGGTTTTTTTAGAGCATAGAGTTTCCCGCGATCCTGATGAAGTTTAGTTGTATTTAGCCACCGACAAAAAAGAGGGGTGTTATAAGTTTGACTGCTATGTGTGTGCGTCAGTGGGTCTGTTTGAGGCTCCGTAGTTCTTAAACGAGTAGACCGAATTGCATGCAGCTTTTTTATTTGAAAGCAGTTTTTCCGGCGGTGGTTCCTAAACATGTTTTATCAAAATCAGTTAAGAAGTTTACAAGATCATTTCAGCCGTAAAACGTCCACTAATGAACACAGGCCTCCCTCATGGATCTCCATAAGGGGCAGTTGCCATACACACCACGCATGGCAGGCGGCTTGGCGAGCGCAGTATGGGATGTTGATACACGGAATGACGCTGCTGCCCATCTTCCGGAGGTAGCTCTTAGCAGGCTCTTACTGCATCCACGGGCAATAGAGGGAACATTCTACTGCCGGCACCCCACGGCAACGGTTTACAAGATATGGGAGTGAAATAGGCGGTGGATAATCGAATGCTTTTAAATATACCCAAGTGGGGTATCAAATGAAAGGGCATGATGTGTAGATTGCAAAACTGAGGGTACACGTCGCAAAAAAACATCAGGTAACCTTAGTGACTAGGTAAAGTTTCAGGGGTTACTTGATTTTTTAAATTTTATAGTATTTAGCATGTTATTAACTGTCGCGCTCATTGTAACACATGTCACCGGCTGATTAGGTATCTCGCGACAGGCTTGCAACAGGCGCATATCTAAATGTAAGGTATTATTGGTTATATATTGTTGGTTATACAGCGATGATAGCGCGATTTACATACGTCTGTTTCAAACCTGTCGCGAGATACGTAATCAAGCTGCGGGTAGGGTGAAGTCCCGTAATGCCAGACCTTTGATCTATTAATTTTACTATCATCAATGTTTTATATACCTACCTGTTTGTTTTCCAAAATTGTAAAATAAAATAAATAATGCACTTATGCAAGTCGTCTGTTTACATGCAATGATGGCTGAGGTATACCTACATAGCACCACTCCCTATATATGTACATACATACATATGTATATAGAAATATATATATATATATATATGTACATACTCCCGCTTGGCAAACGATAACGTTTCAACTTATAACACTACGCCGCCCTAGCGCCCGCTGCCTGCCGCAGGCTGATTACGCTGCGATGAGCGGCAGATTAACGCCTGTTGTGAACCTGTCGCAAGATAAGTAATCAGCCTGCGTATCTGTGTCGCCGCTGACATCATCGACCGCAGCCTAAAATGATGCCATCTATTCTAGGTTAGATATTGTACGGCAAGAATGGACAATTTGTAAACACTTGAAACTTTAAGCTCTCACAACTTTGTACAACAGTTTTACAATATGACTATGTTAGTGTTGCCCAGGTATCCATCTATTCTAGGTTAGGAAGAAAGCAGGCATATGTATCTCTCGGCGAAGAACGAAATCAATTTGATAGTTTTCATCGAAATAAATATTCTTATAAAAAAAATCAATTTCGACGGAATTCGAATCAGTGTCGATGAAATTAAGAAAACCCCATATTGTGTATGTAATCATGGTTTGTAAACTGACCATGACAATATATGTATGTGTTATATGACCATTATTTTTGTGTAATGTTAAGTATGTATTTAAGGTTGGTATTTCTATGTACTGCTTTCGTCTGTGCAGTTTTGTTGCCAAAAAAATGTAAAAAAAATAAAAAATAATAATAATTATCTATCCATCAAATTGATTTCGGTCATCGGCCAGAAAAGTTTAATATGATCCCTAGAACAGCTTATATGCTAAGCATACCTATGGATATAAGACATATGTAATTTTATCATACACGTTAGTAAGGCACATGTTGTTAGCACAAAATGATTAGGTAAACATTTTACATAGGTATATTAGGTCAAGTCAAATGCATTATGTACAGGTTGAATCATTCAGGGTGGATCGTTGGACGGCTGGTAGAGTGTTTAATATGCAAATAATAATAATTTTACAATGATAGGAAACAGACAACCAAATAGTACTTTGTAAACTTTCGCGATCTGTAGACATAATTTTAAAGCACTCGAAACGTCGGGAAATAATAAAATAAGGTAATTACGCGATAAAGTCCCGTTAATCACTTTAAAATTAGGACAACCAAATGTCGTGGCTACACTATACTGCCCTCCTTATCATAAACAAAATTTGCTGATCACGAATATGTATATAACTCTGTAGGCCTCAAAAATCGAGTTATTGCGTTTATGATAAGGAGGGCAGTATAGCATGCCATACTTTTGCGAGTAACATCGTTTTTCATATTATTTGTCAAATTGTTATTGTTCCAAATAAAGATTTTTGATTTTTTTGATACCGACCGCACCTTAAGAAAATAATGAACTTACTTTAACTACAAAAATCCCGATAAATGAATTTAAATTGTACGTCGTACGATGCAAAGATTTTTTTTAAGATTATCCGATTGTGTCACTGTGTTTTAAGGGATAAGGGCCGGCCGGCGTGAGATAGCGTCGTAAATATGAGACTTATGCCGAGAAAATATTCAGATCCAGAAAATAGCTGGGTGCATACGATGAAATTTCTAACTTTCCTTCTTATACATAGCACTTTTTATCACATATTATGCTTGTTACTTGAATCTAAAAAATATGTCTATTTTTTAAAATCAATTATGTAGGAATAGCCGGGGTAACACTGTAATGATTTTTCTGTTACTTACCATTCTTTCTATTTCGTTGAAACGTTTCAAGCAATTTCGTTTACATAATAAAGTAATATGTTGTTATCTTAACTTATACAAAAAAATGCGAATATGACTTTGTTTGTTTGTTACGCTTCCATGCCTTAACCTCTAAACCGAATAAAAAAATCTTTTACCAATCGAAAGCTATATTATTAGCGAGTGACACAGGCTATATTATATCACCGTATTCACTCACGGGAACGGGAACTACGCGGGTGAAACCGCAGGGCGCTGCTATTATAGTAATACTTTGTTATATATGAATATATGACATTTCATACCGGAACATTACATTTTATAAAAAAAACAGATCGATAAATCACAGCTCTACATTGGACCCCTATCCAGCCGCCCTATCAGCCAGCAGATCCGCCGTGAATGAGTCGCCCTGTATAAGGGAACATTACGTACGCTCGTATGATGCCTCCCCATGATCTACGAACACAACCATGGAACAAATATAAACACATTCAAAACACTGTAAGTTACACTGTTCATTGTAATGTTAAACGGGTTTTCACTTTCATTTAAGTATTAATTTTTTGCCTTATTTTTTGGGCAAAGGTTCATAATAGTATTATTGTTTTTAACATTTGTTTATTTTGGTTTTGCTTTCTAATTGTTTGTATTTTAATCGTTTTCAAATTGTTTTATTCCATTGTATGAAAATGTGTATCAACATTTTTGTAAAAATCGTATGTGTGTGCTGGAGTAGCAAATAAAATATTTATCTATCTATTATTTACACCTGTCTTAGATGATTTCGCTCTTCCATTAATTGTTACAATTATCTAGTAAAGTACACGTTAGTTAATACTTTTTGTCATGAAAGAGGATACGGAATTCACAAATATAACACCAAATAGCTTTAATTTTCAGCAAAAATTCAAGTTTTTTTTTATTAAATAAATAATTATCAACGTGCGTAGAAAACCCGTTGACATTACAATAAATATATACACATTTGATGTAGTTATTAAGGTTACATTTATTAGTTAAAAAAACACACACAATATATATAATATTCGGCATAATAAGTCGGTATACAGGCAATTTTTTAAGCGAAAGTCACATAACATTTCAACACTATTTGTAAAATAATAGTTCTGAATAAATGAATTGAATATACAGGGTGTACATTATGTAACTTTCGCTTGTAAGTGTTCCGGGTTAGTTCACTTATTATACACCCTGTAAAAATAAAAATGCAACCAAACTTTTCCTTTACGTCGGGATTCGAACTCGCACGTTGTACACGCACCAAATTGTCTTTATGTCACGGGGTGATGTGCAGCGTTGGTCACGTGCTTAGTGAACTACCACGTGATCACCGCGGTATCGCAGTTGTAATAGGTAGAGGTTACCGCTCAACATCAGATGGGCATTCGGCTTGTCTCGTCATTTAGTAGATAAAAAGGCCTTTGCATCTATTATAGATGATTTATACAGCGTCAGCAATTGGTAATCATGCTGTACGGGACGCTGCAGTGCCTGGGACATTGTTAGATGGATTATTAGGCTTGCCCAGCACCTATACCATCCTCTCAGCTTAGTCAGCTATTATTCAGAGGAAAGAACAGGTCAATACGTCTGAAGCTAACTAAGTACTAGCTTTAGTAGATAACACAGGAAGTAATCCAATGAATGCTGGACATTTCACACAGCATCATCTAGCTGTGTTATGTGATCTAGATGATTGATTGGAGGGCGCTGGGAACCCTTCAATGTCACACTAAAATCAAGTAACACTCACTCGTTGAGCCCACAGCGGAAAGTTTAGGATGAGCAGTTCTCCAGATGTCTCCAGTTAAGATTTTGACAGCTGTCATCGAAAAAGTAAATCTCCTTCATCTCTTATGGCTTTTGTGTTTGGTTTGACACAATTCTGACAGTATCATGACTTTTGTAAACTTTCGCGATTACAACACATATTTAACCGGGTATTTATCGCGTTATTTACCTTTATTATGACGACTAGACCGCCGTGGGGTGCCGGCAGTAGAATGATACCCCTCCTCTCATGCCCATGGATGCAGTAGGAGCCTGCTAAGGGATACCTCCGGAAGATGGGCAGCAGCGTCTATCCGTGTATCAACATCCCATACTGCGCTCACCAACCCGCCTGCCAAGCGTGGTGAGAATGGCAACTACCCCTCATGGAGATCCATGAGGGAGGCCTATGTTCATCAGTGGACGTTTTATGGCTGAAATGATGATGATGAAGACGACTAGTCTTCCCAGGACCACGATGGGTGCAATCCTGTCGAAACGTCGAGCAATAATAAAATTAAATAACGCGATACATATCCGGTCAAACATGTGTCAATAAAGTGTCATGACTGTAACGTAATCATCTAGTAAAAAAGTTAATTATTCGTAATAAAAAATCTATAAATAAACCCCGTTACGCATGCATCGAGAGCACTGACCTTGACGAGCTCCTTCAGACGCTCGCGGTTGTACACGCTGCCTATCTCTTCGCCGAGGAAGTAGTCGAGGAGCTTACTGACGGGGAAAGACAGGGGCGCTGTCACCGCCATCACAGCCTGTAGGAACAACGGGAAATAACTGAATAAGAAGTTTCTAGGAGACGAATTTTTCAATTTAAGGATGAACGAGTCGCTCGTCTTTCCATACAAACGTGGAAGGGTAACTACTCCACTGTTTGACGTTAACCATCCAACACTAAGGATTATATCAATTTATCTCGTCATAATCAATGTTTGTATACACCGCAAAACGGCCTTTTATTTTAGAAGGAAGACCTATCACTTCTAGAGGCAAACCCTTACATTTTAGAAGCAAAACATATCATTTTGTGAGACAAAACCTATCATTTTGTGAGACAAACCCTATAATTTTAGCGTTAACTTACCTTCGTGACCATGATGGTCTTGGCTCCCACCATGAGTCCGTGGCGCGAGCAGATGGCCTGCGGCGTGATCTCGCCCAGCATGACGATGGCAAGCGTTGAGAAGATGTCGGCAAACAGTCCGGAGGTCAGGGCGACTAGGGCACTCTACTGTTACCTTATTACACGGTGCTACCAGTGCCCTATTTAAATGACTACCTACTGTCATTTGCTGGTTTAGAGACGAGCCTTACTATTTTAGGGTCAAAACCTAAGACGGAAAGTGTAATTTTAGAAACCTTTTTATTTTAGAAGGAAGACCTATCATTTCTAGAGGCAAACCCTTACATTTTAGAAGCAAAACATATCATTTTGGGAGACAAAACCTATCATTTTGTGAGACAAAACCTATCATTTTGAGAGACAAACCCTATAATTTTAGTGTAATGTAAACGTACCTTCGTGACCATGATGGTCTTGGCTCCCACCATGAGTCCGTGGCGCGAGCAGATGGCCTGCGGCGTGATCTCGCCCAGCATGACGATGGCCAGAGTTGAGAAGATGACGGCGAATAGTCCGGAGGTCAGGTCGTCTAAGAGGATCGTGAATGTGGAGTTCACGGCTACGTTTCCTAGATGAAGAAATCCAAATCGAAATCGAACAGTTTTATTTTCACCATAAACATAAATCATAGTTTAGATAACTGCAGGATTAATGGTACAAATAAGTTTCATCTCAACCGTAGGTTGCCCTCGTCCGCTGCTGGATAGGCCTCCCTCATGGAACTCCAAGACCACAAGTGACCGAAAACCAGCGCTTCCTAGCATTCTTTATGCGTGGGAGCATAATGCTGAGTCAGGCCCCTTTGGACTCACACAACTTTGTGAACTGGTTTGTTCATTGCTTGAAATTGTATTCATACTGCTTTGCCCCGCTGAGTGAGCTGCTTACCATCTATTTGTCACTAGGTCGCAGAATATTTAATCGGGTAGGTACACCTAGATTATAATTAGAAATAATTTAGTTGTTTTTTTTTTACTATGGTTAATTTTAAGTTTAGTGTGTGTGTCTAATAAATGTATTTCTTCTTCTTTCTTCACAAGTGGGGTTTTTGCCATACTCGCTACGCTGGCAGGCGGGTTGGCGAGCGCAGTAGAGGATGTTGTTACACGTTAAGTCGCTGCTGCCCATCTTCCGGTGGTATCCCTTATCTTACGCAGTCACGGGCAATATCACAACAGGCAACGCAACGGCAAGGAATGATTTGAAGTCGGTTAAAAATGCACTCACCCAGTAGAATACTGCACAGCAGGTAATTGCCGTGGTCTCGCACCGGCATGATCGCCCTGGCGTATTTCTTCTCCTGGTCGGAACCTGGAATTCATAAATGTATGAAATCATCCGGCCGGATGCTGCCCTCTCTCTCTCGCTAGCAGCCGCAGTCGACCGAGTGCAGGGGCAGCGCGCCGTCAAGGGGTCCAGCTATCCTGGTACTCACTTATTATTCTTTGTCTTCCTGCATATTTAGTTTGTATACCAAGCTAAGTAACTTGTTCACAGTTTCACACCGTATTTGCCCATGTTTGTTTACATACTCACCCGTGGACAACGGGGTTGATTGCGCTTATATAACTACTACTTATGTACTATTTCTGTGTTTAGTAATACTTGAGTGTAATTGTTTGTTGTCCTGAATAAATAAAAATAAATAAATATCATTCATCTCAGCTGTAGGAGGTCACAACTGCTGGATATTTACCTAACTCATGTATATTTATGTACTGATAATGATGGGTATGTTGCTAAAGTCACCTAGCTTGGAGGCTTGTTGGCTAGCACAGTACTGGATGTCATTGTACGGACGCTGCTGCCCATCTTTCGGAGGTATCCATAGGAAGACTCTTACTGCCACGAGCAAAAGAGGAGGGGCATCATTATTCTGCCAGCACCTTACGGCACATGACTCATTCTCTCACTTCTAGATAGTCCATATGTCCTGCGACTTACTGCACCCACGAGCAAAAGAGGAGGGGCATCATTATTCTGCCAGCACCTTACGGCACATGACTCATACTCTCACTTCTAGATAGTCCATATGTCCTGCGACTTACTGCACCCACGAGCAAAAGAGGAGGGGCATCATTATTCTGCCAGCACCTTACGGCACATGACTCATTCTCTCACTTCTAGATAGTCCATATGTCCTGCAATGGACATCCTAAAGAAGTAGCAGGTTCTATCTCTCAGCGGCATGATGTCTACTGTTGGCTACAGGCCTCCCTGTTGAATATTTAATCATTCTTATTTCGGAGGTATCTCCTACTACATCCACAGGCAAGAGAGGAGGGGCATCTGCCATATCGCTCATTTAAGAAGAAGAGCGACAATCACAATGTAAATACAAGAAATAAGAATAAACTCGCTGTGTCCACTACTAGGCTCCATAAGGTTGAAATATCTTTTAAAGGGCAATGTATACGCTTCTACGACAAACTCCTAAGTGGGTTGCAATAAAGCTTATTATAAAATATCAGATTACTTAGAGGAGAAAACCACTTGGGACGGAATCTGCTCCAACTCCGTCAAACGTAACATAAGACAAAATAAAATTGTTAAATTTTGACTATAACGAACGAGTTAGGTTCTTTTGTTCGCTTCTTTTCCTAACTCGCGTGTCATCTGAACTTCTGAAGTGAACAGATACAATTATGTGCTTTATTCTATTCATTTGTGTTGTTTTATTTTGTAATTTGTGACGCGTCAATAAGATACATGCGGCCGCACTGCATAAAGTATTTTAGTTTCTTTTGATTCATCACTTCTAGATCAATGAGGGAGGCCTATGTCTAGCTGTCGTCTAACTGAGAAAGAGATGAGTTAGAACCCTGTCTGCTAAAGTTCTTCACCGCCCGAGATGACCTCGTTTGGCAGGCAGTAGTCTGGCGGGTTGGCCAGTGCAAAACCCGCCAGACTACATAGGCCTCCCTCATGAATCTTTAATCATTCTTCTTCCGGGGGTATCCCTTGGCAGACCTTTACTGCATCCACGGGCGAGAGACGAGGGGCAACATTTCACTCCCAGCACATGTTAATGACTCACCAGTCATCATTCCAGCCGTAAAAAGTCCACTACTGAACAGGCCTCCCTCATGGATCTCCATGAGGGGTAGTTGCCATACTCACCACGCTTGGCAGGCGGGTTGGCGAGCGCAGTACGGGATGTTGATACACGGAAAGACGCCGCTGCCCATCTTCCGGAGGTATCCCTTATCAGGCTCTTACTGCATCCACGGGCGAGAGACGAGGGGCAACATTTTACTCCCAGCACTCCAAGGCATATGTTAATGACTCACCAGTATTAGCTATAATCTTCAGCTCGGTCCGGTCCAGCGACATGAGGCCGAGGTTGAGTCCCGAGAACAGCGCGGAGAACATCAGGCAGGTCATGATCAGCGTCAGGGTCACCCAGAGCGGCAGCAGCTTGACGTGAGACGCCAGCATCTTCCAGGTCTCCGTGCCCTGGTGGAGGTACTTCTCCTCGTCTGCGGTGGGGTCCGTTTGACCTGGACGTAGGTTTACTTCTTAGAACATAGATCGATAATAATAGCTGAGTGGCGACCATTTTTGTTGTCAGTATTTCTAATTTTGTTATTGCGTGTGTTATTGTTTTATATTATGTGACACAAAGTAAACGTTTCTTATTCTTTTTCACTTTCAAAATTAACGTGAGATATCCTATTCATTTTGTAAAAACGGGAATTACTCACGTAGTATTGTAACGTCGAAGATTATTCCGACACGTTTCGATTTTTCAAGAAAATCATCATCATAGGATTGAATGCCGTCCGCGCGTGGGGCCGACACGACATGTTTCTTATTCTTATTCATCATCTTCATCATCATATGTGTCGAGGACTTGGCAGCTCACATTTAACTCAACTTATCGAGTGGGTACTTAGACCGGCAGGCTAATTACGTATCTAGCGACAGGTTTGCAACAAGCGCAAATCTGTCGTGATCATCGCTATCAAACGTCAAATTTGATTTAGTTAACAGGTGTTGTTGTATATATGTCACAAAGGTAATTCACGATTGACAGCGATAATTACGAGATTTACGCCTGTTGCAAACCTGTCGCGAGATACATATTCAGCCTGCGGATACCCACCGCGACCGGCTTAAAGCTGTATTACACTACACGGTAATCAGGGCCCGGTAGTTAGGGCGATTAGGGAGCAAGGCTTGCCGCGGTCGCCCTAGTTAGGGTCCCTTACGCTCTAACTCTTATTACACCACTCTTAGTTAGGGTAAGGGTCCCTGAATACCGAGTAATGTAATACAGGCTTTACGCAGTAACTACGTACACTCCCTAGTAACACAGATAAATTGAAAACCTTCATCTACACACCACATTAGATAAAAAAGATAATAGATAAAAATATTTATTTAGACAAAGTTTAAAAATATCTATCTATGTAGTATAATGTATTAAGTATATCAGTCATCTAGTACCCATAACACAAGCTCTGCTTAGCTTGGGGCTAGATGATGCTGTGTGATTTGTCGAGCATTATTTAAAAAAAAAAAAAAAACAATCAATCACAAGTAAACAGACAATTAATAATTTCTAAAGTATTTAAAAATAATACCATAAAAACTAACAAACAAACATTTCATAGCTATCAGTGGTCCTCGCACTAGGCCAACATTAAAAGAACATATTTGTTTCCTGAATGTGGTGTGTAGTAGTGTTTTCTACAATAACGAAGTAAAAACACAGGAGTAGAGAGGGCGGAATTATCGCTGTGAGCGATCTCTTCCAGACAACCTTGGGGTGGACAGCCTACGGCTGGGATGATGGTGACGACGGCTCCAGACATTTGAGGTAAATGAGAATTTTGTACTTTTTTCTTGCTTGTTTTTTTATATGTTGGTAGAACTACTAGTGTATTATATTATCCGTGGTAGAACTAAGGGTACCGACCGTATATATTTATACTAGCCGCACCCCGCAGTTTCACCCGCATAGTTCCCGTTCCCGTGGGAATTTCGGAAAATCCATCCTTAGTGCACCGCTAGCATACTCAAGGTATTATGTGTGCCAAATTTCAGGTCTCATAGGTCCAGTGGTTTAGGCTGTGCGTTGTCTGTCAGTCACTCAGTCAGTAACGAAAGTTTTAAATATATTGACTAGCCGCACCCCGCAGTTTCTTCTTCTTCTTCAAACCGGAACTTGTTATTTTTTTAATTGTACGATAGAAAAAAAACGGCCAAGTGTGAGTCGGACGCGCGCACGAAGGGTTCCGTACCTTCTGTGAATATTTAAAGCGTCTACCTGTTGCCGTTATTAATATCGAGCAAAAAACGCCATAAAAATCACGCTTGTTGTAAGGGAGCACCCCTTAAATATTTATTTTATTTTAATCAAATTATTTATTTTTAAAGTGAAAATACATCTTATTAATTTCAGCCATAAAACGTCCACTGATGAACACAGGCCTCCCTCATGGATCTCCATGAAAGGTAGTTGCCATACTCACCACGCTTGGCAGGCGGGTTGGTGAGCGCAGTATGGGATGTTGATACACGGATAGACGCTGCTGCCCATCTTCCGGAAGTATCCCTTAGCAGGCTCTTACTGCATCCATGGGCATGAGAGGAGGAGTATCATTCTACTGCCGGCACCCCACGGCGTAAATACATCTTAATATTCTGTAATTATTTCAAGCGTCTACCAGTTGGCGTTATTATTATTTATAAATTAAAATAATCATTTATTTTATTCTGTTTTTATAATACATCATTTTTTTTTAAATAATATTCCATAATCTTACTAATATTATAAAGCCGAAAGTTTGTTTGGATGGAGGTTTGTTACCTCTTCACGCAAAAACTAGGCCACGGATTGAGCTGAAACTTTGCACACGTATTGATGTTGACCTGGATTAACACATAGGCTACATCCTAGTATACATACATATATATAGCTTTTCATCCGGGTACAACGCATGCGAAGCGGCGGGCACAAGCTAGTATTCCATAAAGTGGTGTCAATACTGTTGGCGCACTTCCTATTCGCTATTAGCTATTCGCTTGGTTCCGTTCTAAAATTTTAACGGCACAATTTAACCTTATTTTACGCTGACAGCTCTAAGAATCGTCATATCTCTAATTATAATCAGTTTTAGGAAGTGCAAAATCAGAACCGTCACCAACCACCTTAACTTACCGCCGTGAGGTGCCGGCAGTAGAACGATGCCGCTCCTCCCTTGCCCGTGGATGCAGTCAGAATCTGTCAAGGTATACCTCCGGACGATGGGCAGCTCTCGCGATCCCGGCTTCCAAGCGTGGCAAGTAGGGCAACCCTAGGAGATCTTTGAGGGAGGTCTTTGTCCAGCAGTGGACGTCTTGCGGCTGAAATGATGATGATGTAACCTCACCTGGCTTGAGGTTCTTAGCGCAGATGTACAGGCGGTCGCCTGCTACCGGAGACGGGACAGTGATGGCGAACAAAGCTGTTTTGTGGGCGAGGGAGCCCTTCTTCACCTGCAACAATACGGGATGATCCTTAGATAGATAGATAGACTTTAATTTGGCAACAAAACAGCACAGACAAAACACAGTACGTATACAAGACCAACTTAAATAACTTTACACTTAGACAATGAAAAATAATAATAATAGCTAACATACAATGCGATTAGGTTGGTTTTTACACAAACACATAATAGAGTAAGGATAGTCGGGCAGGGCACCAGTAAGTCCTTTCTGTGCCAAAAAGGACCAGTCTCAGCTGTATGCTTCTATTTTTAGTTTTGTAAGTTTCTTTCTATGTTAATTTTTGTGTTAGTATTAAGATAAGTACAATAAAGAGTTATCTATCTATCTATGCTGCTCCGCAGGCAGCGCTGGTTTTCAGACTGATCCTGAAAGGGTGGCTTCACGAACCCTTAGGAAAATAATTATTTTTTTTTACATAAAAAAAACCGACTTTAAGATAAAATCTAAATACCCAAGCCGCTATATACAACGTGGAATTATAACATTTGTACTAAGCCGAAAGGGGGTGATACTGACCATCCCGAGGAACAACTTTTGTTCTACGACTTTTCAGAATTCAGTGATTTTCATTCAAGAAAAGACCACGAAAGTTTTAACTTCAACAGCTGATTATACGATAATGACAACCTAACAGCCATTTGGCTTAACATAACAGCTATTAAAGACGAGCTCTGTGGCGCAGCGGGCGAAGGTCCACACCGTCCCATAAAACCTCTTGAAACAAACAAATCTCAATCATTAATAATTAGAATGCTACATTATACCTGAGTAACAAAGGCTATATATATATTTTATTCCCGTACTCCCACGGGAGCGGGAACTACGCGGGTGAAACCGCGGAGTGCGGCTAGTATACCATAATATTGTGGTGGCGACCTTTCCCGAAATATTCCACGAAATATCGAGTGAGTTCCAACCGCAAAGAGTCACTTCGCCCTTATTAAGGGCGGGGCAGGGCCACGTAAAGGCAACGTGAACAATGAAACATATAAATACGCGTGTTCTGTGTAACTGCCTAAATGGGCAGGTCGCTCAAGGTTGGGGGTACGATCAGTTCTGAACCATTTCATACCTATGTTAAGGCCTTTATATATACAGGGTGTATAATAATATAACATGTGTTCTAAGCCGACAAGGTGGTGATTCTGACCATTCCAAAACAAAAGGTACTTATGAAAATAAGTCATCATCATTCCAGCCGTAAAACGACCACTACTGAACACAGGCCTCCCTCATGGACCTCCATGAGAGGTAGTTGCCATACACACCACGCTTCGCAGGCGGATTGGCGAGCGCAGTACTGGATGTTGATACACGGAAAGATGCTGCTGCCCATCTTCCGGAGGTATACCTTAGAAGGCTCTTACTGCATCCATGGGTATGAGAGGAAGGGTAACATTCTACTGCCGGCACCCCACGGCGGTGAAAATAAGTAGTTTGGCTGAATTATACATCACCCTTTATTATAAATGATTTATAAAGCATCAGCAACTAGTAATAATAATGGAGGATGCAGTGCCTAAGACATTGATATATGGATAAAGCTTGCCTAGCACCTATACCATCCTATCAGCTTAGTCGGCTATTAGTCAGAGGAAACAACTGGTTAATACGTCTGATGCTAAGCCGCGGGTTTCCTCACGATGTTTTCCTTCACCGTTAAAGCACGTGTTAAATGTGAACATACCTTTTTCAAGGAAAAAAAATCCATCGGTTTACGGCCGGTATCAAACACCACGACCTTCGGATCGAAAGTCGTCTTTGTATTTGTATCAGAAATCAGATCAGGAATCATTACGTTTGTTGTATCAGAGCCCCCTTAAATATTATTTTATTCTGTTTTTAGTTTCACTATTTGTTGCGGCAACAGAAATACAACATCTGTGAAAATTTCAACTGTCTAATAGCTATTCATTTTTTTAAAAACGGGAATTACTCACGTAGTATTGTAACGTCGAAGATTATTCAGACACGTTTCGATTTTTCAAGAAAATCATCATCATGAGATGCCCGTCCGCGCGTGGGGCCGACACGACATTGAGTGATGATGATTTTCTTGAAAAATCGAAACGTGTCGGAATAATCTTCGACGTTACAATACTACGTGAGTAATTCCCGTTTTTACAAAATGAATAGTATATCTCACGTTAATTTTGAAAGTGAAATGTCTAATAGCTATCACGGTTCATGAGATACAGCCTGGTGACAGACAGACGGATAGCGGAGTCTTAGTAATAGCGTTCCGTTTTTACCCTTTGCGTACGGAACCCTAAAAAGAGTTGTTTTAAACAAAATACTTATGTTTAATTTAATGTGTGAAAAAACAATAACAACTCGCGCAAAGCAATGCAGCAGCTAGTTTATAAATATGGTTGGATACAGTGTACTCGCCGTGGGGTACTGGCTGTAGAATGTCGCCCCTCCTCTCTTAAGCGTAGATGCAGTAAGAATCTGCCAAGGGATACCTCCGAAAGACAGGCAGCAGCGTCATTCCGTGTATCAACATCTCGTACTGCGCTCGCCATTCCGCCTGCCAAGCGTGGTGAGTATGGCCTTTTGAACAGCAGAGGAGACCGCATCATCTTGAAGATCCATGAGGAAGGCCTATGTGGACGTCCTAGAAGAGATGATAGAAGTGTACTTACCACGTACTCTCCTTTGAGCAGGAACTTGCAGGGCTGTCCATACTGCTGCGCCTCGTGCGTGAACGCTATCACCGTGCCTTCAGTCAGGCCCTCGCCGTACACCCTGGAGGGACAGAGCACTGACATGTAGAAAACTCCCACTCTCATGTAGCCCCATTTTCCCACCCCTTGGCCGCTCTATAAGGCACTTACATCTATTATAGACTATAATATAGGTAATCTGTGCGAGTGCACATTCATACCTAACCATTCAACGAATGGATGGGCAATTAGTGTGTACTTACGTACTTTCTAATCTTTTGTTGTTATTGTTTTTTTTAGGAGTTATTTTATAGTTTTATTTTGTTTCTATGTTGTTAACATTATCTGATCGGCATGAACTTGTAGTTCAAAGGTCATAAAATTAAGAATAAAAAAAAAATCTATTAAGTATAGACGCGTGACGCTGCAGTGCCTGGGACATTAGATGTATTAGGCTTGACCAGCTCCTATACCATTCTTTCAGCTTTGTCCGCTATTAGACAGTCAAAGTTTACTTTCAGATGGCATATCAAAAAACATATTTTACATAGGCAAATATCTATTCATATTATAATTATTATTTATTATTTGTACAATGTTTTAAAAAATATTGAATATTATCAATGCAATCTTTTTTATCTACATAATGTGTACTCATATTATTATACGTATAATTATTTACTTGCTTATAGTTACACACACAGTAATTTTTAGTGTTACCTGTTGCCTTAACTCCTACGAGTTTAGTGTCCTCACGAGAATTAAATCAGCATTATTATTTCTTACAAACTTTATGTCTCACAGGGTTTCGTGGTCTGTGCGGTCGGGTAACGGCAGAATAACAGCGTTTACTGCTAACACAGTAGACAAAATGCTGAGCCAAGACCCATTTGCTACTGTAGCACATAGATAATAATTATTTGTGGTTTTTGGTTTTTGTCTAAAAATGTTTTCGTTTTTATTTTGTTTTTATTTCTAGTATTTTTTTTATTACATAAGATTGTTTGTAATTAATTATGTTGTTTGTGTGCTCTGTACCAAATAAATGAATGTCTATGTCTAGATACAGGAACGAACAGGCCAATACGTCTGAAGCTAAATAAGCCGCGGGTTTCCTCACGATGGCTTTTTAAAAGCACCATAGAATCCCACCGGAATCGTAATTTTTTGATAATGTTTTCATTTCCTTGAAAATCTCAATATAAACTGAATTATTATGCAATATTTTACTACGGGATATTTACCATGATTTGAGTACAGACCCGCAAATGACTTCAGTTTATCCGTGATCATGGCCTAATAATGTGTCTCCTTAGTTTTGCAATCTACATCTTGCCCCTTCATTTGAACTACACTTGGGTATATTTGGGAACATTCAATTATTAAATCTAGTAAACATCTTATCAGATTTTGATACATCATGTTTCAGAACTACCACAAGAAAACCTGTTTAAGAGGGGCCAATCCAACTTACTTTTCATACAACCGCTCGTACGAAAATCAAAAAATCAAAATTTGGAGAAACAAATTTTATACTGATTTGTTTCTCCAAATTTTGATTTTTTGTTTGGATAGAAACCTAGATATAGTGTACAAGATACCTATTAGATCAAAAGTTTCATAGAAAGATCTATTACGACGCCACACCCACGTACGAGCGGTTGTATGAAAAGTAAGTTGGATTGACCCCTCTTAAGGGCTTCCGTGCCACAGACTGACAGAAACACACACATAACGGTCAAACTTATAAACGTCTCTTTTTGTATGGGGGTTAAAAATTGCACTTTAAGAGCTTATCGATAACTTCATGGTGTCCCATTTGGTCATGCCCGTTTTCTTCACCTTCGGATATTCTTGCAAAGTCTTTCGTTATTTTCAGGAGTTGGGAATACTAGCAGGCGTCCGTCACTCGCTCAAGGCCACGCGTTAAATGCCTACCGCTCTGTACATCGCAGGAGTTGCAAGTAGGGATGTTCCGATACCATCAAAGTATCGATACCTACTCATATCAGTAGTACTCATATCGTTTTACGATACTACTCATATAAGTAACCATAAAGTATCGATACCTAGTTATAACGATAGGTTTTAGTATTTTTTAGGAATAATGAAAAAATAGTTTTTCTTTTTTATTATTATTAACGTACATATGACAACCGTCTTTTTATTTGTTTGAGAACTCTATCGTTTATGAACTGATTATTACTTTATTGGATTAATGGGTATTTATCGCGTAATTACCTTTATTATTATCCTGACGTTTCGAACATCGAAAGGTATCCATCATTTTAAAAAACTAAATCATATTTGAACAACCAATAAAAATAGCTGTTTTATTTCAACACATTCGTTTTATTATAAAAATCTCATCGTAGAAGCGCAATCCTAGCCGTAGCGATGCCGCGTCACAGATTACTTGCAAGTAGGTGAGGCGGGTGAGCAAAGCAATCTCAACGATTTTGTAGGCTATTATAGCGTAGGTATTTTCGCTTTTGTATTGGAGTGATGTATCTGTTAGTTTCTGTAATCTGTGATACTAGGGTGATCCTACCATTGGACTCCATAGTCCAGCAAAAAAACTAGCCCAGTTTTTTTAATACATGATGCTCAAATGTTCTTACCTCAAAGTAACCGAAGAATCAGCCAGCATACTGGGTATCCCATCATCGATGATCTTTGGCTCTTTGGAGGAGTCCTCTATCCTGATGCCTTCTATAACCAGTTTCTGAACAGGCGCAGGCAGCGGCCGATCCATGGATCTAACGCTGGTGAAGTCCACTTCAGGTGTCGCTGGTAGTTGACGTCGTTTGCGGGTTTTGATTTCTTGGTCTAGGTGGATTTCATCTTCTTGTTGATTCTCTAGTTTAGTTTCCTGACCTTCTAGATTGATTTCTTTATCGTTAAAATTAATTTCTTGATTAATAGTTATTGGTTGTTCATTTGTGATGGTGAGTTCGATGATTGGATTTTTAATTGTTGTGATAGTTTCATCGGTAAGATCTTTTGATGTATCTTTAAGATGTTTCAATAATTTTACGCTTTCATTTATTTGATTACTAATATTTGTTGATTTATTATCAGTTTGTATAGCGTCGCTCGTTTCAAAAATATTGTTTTTTGTATTTTGATCATTTTCTGTTACAAGTTTATTTTTATATTCTTTATTGCCTACAGTTATTTCATCTATCATGGATGTATCTCCAATTCCCTGTGTTAAATCTATAACAACTCTATCACCTGTAACTCTACTGCTGCTTAAATTATTATCACTTGAAATGCCTTCGATACTATTAGACCGTTCTTGGAATTTTACATTTGGTATATAAATAATTTCATTATTAGAATAGATTGGATCCCTTTCTACATCTATATCATCTACTACATATTTAATATTTGTATTATTTAATGGAGTAATACTGTTGATAATATTATCTTCATGTATGTATTCATTAACACTATTATCATTAATTCTATTTCTATCTTCTAATTCACTCAGTGGTACGAAAATACCGTCTATTAATACTTCTATATCTTTACTTTCTTCTCTAGTAGGTCTGTTTACACTGGGAAGATAGTTAACATCGATATCGTGGGTTAGGTCTGCCCAGTTATTGTTGGTATCTAGTGTCTGTTGGCTATCTTCTTGCGTGGTTTTCTCTGTAGATGATCTGCGAACAAAAATTTCAATTGTATTATTTATTTCATAACTTATTGATGTGTGACAGTTGACAATGTAACCAACATTGTAAACACTGGAAAGGATACAAATTTGAATCCCCCTCAAATGCCAAATGTACACCCGGGTGTGCAAAAATTGTACTAATATGCCGGCGGCCGGCACGCGAAGGAATTTTTAATAGTAAATTCTTGATAAGATCTGTGCTCAACCGATATTATTAGATCACTTTCGGCTTTAGCAAGGGCATCGATTTAACCAACGTGGGTTCGGATTCCACCAACGTTTTATTCGATTCACGTATGTAAGCATGTTTTCATGTGTCCATTGAGACATTGGATTGTATAATTTGTTTGTTCAGGAAACCTTGAATAACCGATTTTGGTAAGAATAATATTGTCGTAGCGTAATCTTTTTGCATGGCTTGGAAACACCGCTCGAATTGTAAGAAACAGGCTATGAACGAAACAAAATTATTAATAAATACTTATTATAACATGCAAACAGTGTTCAATATGGTTTTTTTTATAAACAACCAACAATATACATCAAAAATTTGAACATAATAACAATGTTTTAATGAACGAAGCCAAAATGCTATGAATCAAACAAAATTAATTACTTATTATAACATACAAATCAACAATATACATATAAAATGGTCTCTTTACCAAAATCAGAAAAGTAACTAACCTCTTACCGACCATACTACAACATTATTTTTATAAGTATATCACAATTATCACAAATGTTAATAGTCACAGATTGTAATTGTGTAAATCAATAACAATAACAATTATTAAACTTTCTTTTAAAATCACATTTTCGAACATTTTTAAGTCTTTTAAATAAAATCAATAATTTCAGAACTCTCTATTGCATTTTTTCTAAAAAATTACCGACGGTTATTTGACCGGTCACTAGCTCCATGGTTGCCTCCTAAATAAAGTCTTCTCGAAGCATGGCCTCTTTTGAATGGAGTCGAGTACTTGGTATCTTATTTTCAATTTGTACTGATCTTGTTACAAAACAAGATCAGATAAGAATAGTATAAAGCGCTTTTATCATCTTTATCATATTGGCCTGCTTTTTTTTAATTGTCTTGTTAAGCTTGCTGTGCCACGCTTCCAGTGCATTTGTCGTACGGTGGCGTTGTCCGAAAACGCACCACACGTTTACAAATTCGTCACGCAACCACTGCTTTAACATGTAATCGAGAAATATCTTGCTATTTTTACCATCGGGACTTTGAGCAGCTACATACCACCAGCCATTAAAAATTTCGTTTTACGGCAGAAGGGGTAGTACAGCACTGAGGGCTACTTGTCTGTGGGTTGTTTTGAACTTGGTGAGTTGTAACTCCTTTCCTTTCTTCCACACCGCTTGCGAATAATGGAAGTAGGCCACCTTTTGTAATTACATTAGGGTATACTGAATAAAGCTAGACTACCACTCACTCACTGACTGACTGACATCATTGTTCTCCCACTTCCAGTTGGAATATCGAAAATCTGTAAACGGGGTTGTGTAGGGGGTTGGGGGGTGAGTACGAGAAAAGTACCCCTTTTCCACACCCCTAGTTTTATTTTTATTTTTTTTATATGTATATCTTCACAACTTGCACAATCTACCCTCTAGTTAGGGTATACTGATACAATAGCGTTCATGACGGCCATCTCAACATCAGTTTTAAAAGTTTCTGGGATCCAGTCTGGTACTTGAGCTTTCAATAAATGAAAAAGAACCTCATATATACCTAACCTCGTACTTTTGTCACTTAATAACGCGTACGCCACTGGCACAATATTTGTGTTTTCTTCACCAATAGCACAATGTATACTGTAAAGCTGTTTAAAACGCTCTGAGCAACTCTTGAATGTGCCATCTCCAAAGAAAAGCTTACCCTCAGAAAAAAGTTGTCTGCCCTTTAAAATTCTCTTTCCTTCGTGTGAGTAGTCTGCTATCAAACAATCTAAATATTTTTCGGGTACCTTCACTTCGGTCAGATTTTCGTAGGCAATTTTTTTCAACCCAACTTGTATTTACAGGTGTAGTTCTGGAATTTGTTTTATTAAATCAAGACCCTAATATTGGTATGAAGCTACTGTAGCATTATATACCGAAGTAACGGTCGGAAATTCTGGTGTTGGTAATTCAATTTTGCATTTGTATAAACTCTCGTCTATTTCATTTTTAGCAAAATCTGGCATGCACCCATGATTTTTCTCTCCTACTTTGACGATGGCACTTGATTTGTGTCATTTGGTCCGGTAAACATATCACCGGGCCAGTTAAAACTTTTTTTCCCGATGTGGCCCGGCGCCGGGTCAAGTCACCGGGCCAGATGGGAACACACTCTTTTATTTTACCATTCTTTAGTACTGAACTTTAGTATAGAAATCTTAGCAGAAAGATCTCTATACGTCCACAACATGTGCTATATCATCCATTTCAGCCGTAAAACGTCCACTACTGAACACAGGCCTCTCTCATGAATCTCCATGAGGGGTATACCATACTCACCACGCTTGGCAGGCGGGTTGGCGAGCGCAGTACGGGATGTTGATACTCGGAAAGTCGCTGTTGCCCATCTTCCGGAATATCCCTTAGCAGGCACTTACTGTATCTACAGGCATGAGAGGAGCAGTAACATTCTACTGCCGGCACCCCACGCACCTATATAATAGAGTAAAACAAAAATTGCTGGAGATTTCACACAGCATCATCATCTGGTGTACAATAACGAGTGTTCTATCTATCTAAACCTTTTACTTCACGAAGGTCGTGAATCATCGGTCGTCTTAAGGATCCAGACATCTTGGAGCCTAGACGAACTGAACAATTCTTCGGTACATGCTGTTTTCACCCTTATTGATATTACTTCACCAGCAAAATGCTGCCAAGGTCGTGTGCAAAGGATATCTTTATGGGGTAATTTTGGTTGACCTCGGCTGTTTTGCGTCGAATACCGGGAAACTAGATATCTATACGTATATGCCAGTGTAATCAGATTAATGTTATGATCGTGGAAGTATATGTACGAATACGATTGCGTGACTGTGTTGATTTATGTAGGGCAGGAAGTTGCGGGATAGATAGTGAAGTAGGAAGAGACCCAGGCTGTATTTACGGGAAAAACAGAAGCCGGCAGCGCGTTCCAGACCTTCTAATTCTAATTTTATTTACCAGATCTGCACTGACGTCCCGCATTGGGGTGTATTGTGCATTGTCCCCCGAGGTGCTGCCTCAACCCTAACCTAACCAGCCCAACTCCTTGAAATACCGGAGAAGGACTCGGGGTCGCCGGCAGCATTCCATGAGCATCCCCGAAGGGTATGCAAATGTTGTGGAAGAAGAAGGGCATGACTCCATGAGCTCCTGCAGTCCTGTCTCTATTCTGGTCTGTCTTGTGGCACCACAGTGCACGTGCTCCACGGTTTCTTCCTCTTCAAGACACCCGCGACATAGTCCACTGTCTGTGGCACCCGTCTTGAGAAGATGGTGATTGAGATCACAGTGTCCCGTGATGACGCCCACCATCATCCGTTCCAGACCTTAGCGATGCGGATCATGAAGGTAAATGAGAACCGCTTAAGTACGAGTGGATGTAATGTCCACTAGATATGGTACTGCCTGCCTTTCCTCCGTCGACCGAGACACGTTCAGGATGTATTGCAATGTATTTTGCGACTAGGCGCCCTCTGCGCTTACCATACTCCGGTAACGTTATCTTGGCCATCTGCAGCCAACAATATAATATAAATAAAGTATATTCGAAAAAACAAATTGGACCTGGAACCTGGGGTGGAATGTAGACGGTGATATCTGGTCGTGGAGTTCCTGAGTACCGAAATCGGTTAAATTTTATCAACTTCCCATCTTCGGCCCTTTATCCATTCCCCTTGCCCTATTTCCAGAGCCTATTAATATTGCCGATGACAATCAGCTGTTTCCGTCCGATGACGTCAGTCGTGCGTTATCGCTGACGTCACGCTTTCTAAAACGCAAGGCAGACTGCAGCGGTGCGGCGCGCTCCAATACGATAACTTTGCATACAAAAAAGGCGGAGTTCTGAGGTAACAAAGATTAAAAATAAAAAAAAATACTGACGACTTAAGAAACGCCTCCTTTTTTCGAAGTTGGTTAAAAATTGGTAGTTTAGTAGAAAAGGTTGGTTACCCATCAAGCTGGCTTCTCTTCGGCCCTTCCATTCTCCTTGCCCGATTTTCAACCCTGCATATTATTAATATTAATATAATGGCTGACGTCACGCTATCTAGCAGGAAATAAATCTTATAATCATAAGGGAGTAGGTATTTATGCCGTGAAGTGCCGGCAATAGAATGTTGCCTATCATCTTTTGCTCGTAGGTGCAGTAACAATCTTCCAAGGTTATCTCGGGAAGATGGCCAGTACCGCCTTTCCGTGTATCAACATCCCGTACTGCACTCGTCAACCCACCTGTCAGCGTGGTGAGGATGGCAACAATCTTTTCTCGATCAGTACAAAGACTTCCACGAGGGAGGTCTATGTCCAGCCAGTAGACGTTCTACGTTCCAAATACTGAGATAATGGAGGAAGTATATATTTATAGTGTCGTGAAGGCGTAAAGATGGAACAAATATTACTATGTAAACTTTCGCGATCTATAGCATTTTATGTTTGCCTATGTGAGGAGTTTCCTAGATTGGATTAATCATAATCAGAACTAAGTTTTAGATAAAGATAAAAATACGTTTATTTTGTCACCACAAACAATATAAAAAGATGTTACATATAATGTGAGAGTAATGGTAAACAAAAAAGGCCACCACTCAGCGTATGCCGTGACATAATGAATGAATTATGCCACAGCGCTGGTCTTCCGTGGTTGCACTTACACTAGCGCAAAGCGGCTGCTATTTGCGGAACAACATTTTAATAGGAAAATCTTAAATAACACAACAAAATATACAAATAAAAAACAACATAAAAATTAACAACACTACTTTAAAACATATTTTTTAAAAGAGGAACCAATATAAAGTAATTACGCAATTTCATACACTAATGACTAAATGAGACCTAGAACGGCTGCCTGTTTGATCGGTTAAATTTAATTGATATTGTAATAGATGTTTTTTAAAAGATTTTTTTAATGAATGAACAGAAAACGTATTAAAAATTGGACCAGTCTGGAAGCGTAGGGTACATCTATTTAAACTAAGAATAAACACACTTAAATAGTGTTTTTATTCTAAGAATTTAAACTGCGCCAGCAACTGGTATTCACGTTGCAGTGTGTGACGTTGTTAGATGAGTTAATCTAGCCCAGCAACTTTACCATCCTCTCATTACAGTTCACTTAATACCCGATTTATTTTACCCGAATCGTTTGGAGGCGCTTTTGATCCCTCATACATAACTCAAAATCTATTAAACACAAACACGTGAAAATAGTCAAATTAAACCGTGAGCTTAAATTGATCCTAAGTTATCAGAAATATTCTATCATATAACTTTCAGGATTAACCACAGATTTTGGCGTCATTTAGATCTCAACTGTTTTGTGGGCGAAGTCAACAACCACGACAATCTAAATATTGAACTTGTGATAGAATCAATATATCTGAAGCTGACTATGCCGCTGGTTTCCTAAAGATGTTTTCCTTAACCGTTAAAGCACGTGTTAAATGTGCACATACATGTTTCAGTAAAGAAAATCCAGTTGTGTGTATATCTCAATCGACTCGAACCCATGATATTTGGATCGAAACTCGGGGGCACATACCGTTCGGTTAACACAGCTTCATAGCTAACATAATAGTTACTAGAGTGATAAACATTTTAGCAAGAATTCCCAGTTATATACAGGGTTTCCCAGAAATGGTGGATAATCCTGCACATGCGTGTGCGGGGGAGGGGAGTGGGGCCCCATATCCCAATAAAAAAATTCTATTCCCAACAGTCCGCGTATAATATAATAAAAATGCGCAATAATGCGAAGCCCCCTAATATGCAGAGCGCTGTCTGTCTGTCTGTGTATTTGACGATTATAACCGAACGCGTTGACCGATTTGCATGAAACCTTTTCTTGTTAGCACCGTCTTAATGAGAGAAGGTGACTGATTGATTTTGGTGACCCTAGGGTCACCAAAATCAATCAGTCACCTTCTTTTAATAAACATTTTAGCAAGAATTCCCAGTTATATATAATATAATAATAATGCGCAATAATGCGAAGCCCCCTAATATGCATAGCGCTGTCTGTCTGTCTGTGTATTTGACGATTACAACCGAACGCGTTGACATTTACATGAAACCTTTTTTTTGTTAGCACCGTCTTAGGTACGATTGAAAGTGACTGATTGATTTTGGTGACCCTGGGGTCACCGGGACCGAAGTTATTGTGACCTCATCATCATCATCAGCCTTTATCGACCTACTGCTGGGCATAGGCCTCCCTTTGATTTTGCCATTCGCCTCTGTCATAAGCTATTCTAAGCCAGGTGCAACCCACGGTCTTCCGAACATCGTCAACCCATCGGGATGGTGGACGACCCCTTTTTCTGTGCCCTTCTCTCGGCCACCATTCAGTCAGCGTTTTCGTCCACCTGTCGTCATTTCGTCTGGCCAAGTGTCCTGCCCAACTCCATTTGAGCCCCATTATTCGCTCGCCGACATGTGACCTCATAAGGTCACCAAAAAAATAAAAGTCTTTAAATGATTTTTGAGATGTATGCGGGAGGCCTACGTCCAGCAGTGAACGTGGACAGCAGTCCCACGGCTGTGATGGTGATGTTAAAAAAGAATAAAAACGCTGGAAAAACTAGTATAATTTCTATAGCTAGCTACTAGGCAACATAAACACAGCCGCCCACCCCACCCCACGATCAGGAAAAGGGGGCGGAATATATGCCAAGGTCGCGCCGGGCAAGGAATTAAACGCCTTTCGACTTGACGCTCCGTCAAGTGCAAGGTCGCTTAAGCGGTGGCAAATGCTAAAATGAACATTTGTAAGTCTACTGAACTGCCGTGGGGTGCCGGCTATAGAATGTTACCCCTTTCATGCCCGTGCAGTAAGAGCTTGCTAAGGTATACCGTCGGAAGATGGACAGCAGCGTCTCTGTGTATCAACATCCCGTAGGTACTGCGCTCGCCAACCCGCCTGCCAAGCGTAGTGAGTATGGCAATTACCCCTTATAATTAGGCCATGAGTTAGGCCTTTGTCCAGCAGTGGACGTCCAGCAGCTGAGATGAAGTCTACTGAACATTTTATGGGTAACTTATAGTGTAGCGACCGCCCCGGCTCACACGGGTGCAATGCTGATACTAAATATACTACAGAATATACATCGCGGACTTTTTTGTAGACCTTTTTAAGGTGTTCTATATACTGTAGTACATTTTTTTGATCTATCTCGTAGGGATCAGCCGGCGTTTGCAATGTGAGCGCAAAAAAATGAGTTTATTTACGACCTCACATTAGAAACCTCCAAAATTATCAGTGTTTCTCTACTATATTATGCATGTCTTATACATATCCTCTTCTCTCGTCTTAGTCTTATACCTTCCTACTGAATAACTCCATCTATTGAAAACTTCCTGCATCAAAATCCGTTGCGTAGCTTTAAAGATCTAAGCACATATGTATAGGGAGAGACATACAGCGGGAAGTGACTTTGTTTTATACTTTGTGTGTATTGATTGATACATATAATATTCATGTAGATTTTCAGGATTACTACAGGACTAACTTTGCACCTATTTCGATATAAATTCTTTTGTCGACCAAGTTGACACGACACCTAAACAATTTGTTATATTGAACTTGGCTCAATATTACAAATTTGGCTTGGCTTGGAATAGTTATTAGAAGAATTAAGTCGTGCAAAAGAGACTAAGCAGTCGTCCCTTTTTCGCTTATTGATTATTAAATTATTCTATCATCCTGGTCCGCATGCTCATTACGTGTCTAGCGACAGGTTTGCAACAGGCGTATATCTCGCGTGTCAAACGACAATTTATAGGGTTCCGTCATCATTTCAGCCGTAGGACGTCCACTACTGGACATAGGCCTCCCTCATGGATTTGCAGTTATTGCGGTTGGAAGCGATCTGCATCCACCGCCGACCTGCGGTCTTCACCAGGTCATCAGCCCATCTTGTTGGTGGATGTCCTACGCGGCGCTTGCCGGTCCGTGGCCTCCACTCGAGAACTTTTCGGCCCCATCGGCCATCTGTTCTGCGAGCCACATGGCCTGCCCATTGCCATTTCAACGTGCTAATCCGTCTGACTATGTCGGTGACCCGAGTTCTTCTACGTATCTCCTCATTTCTGATTCGATCACGTAAAGAAACCCCGAGCATAGCCCTCTCCATAGCTCGTTGAGCGACTCTGAGCTTCATGAGGCAAATCGTGAATGACCAGGTCTCGGTTCCATATGGTACCGAGCACTGGTAACACACATTGAGGGTTCCGTACCCAAAGGGTAAAAACTTGACCCTATTACTAAGACTCCGCTATCCGTCTGTCTGTCTGTCACCGGGCTGTATCTCATGAACGTCAGTTGATTTTTTTTGCTTTTATTTACTACAAAATTTACCATTGACAGCGATGTTAGCGAGATTTACGCCTGTTGCAAACCTGTCGCGAGATACGTAATCAGCCTGCAGAACTCATTCTACGTTGTAATCTTTCTAATATTATAAAGAAGAAAGATTTTTGTTTCTGAAACGAATTAATCCGAAAACTACTGGACCGATTTTCAATAGTCCTTTTTGTGAAATAGTTACATTTATTTATTTTGTTATGACCAGCGCTGTGGTACGACTCGTTCTGCCGCAGCACATGCTGAGTAGTGACCATTTTTGTCACTAGTTTTAAAACCGAATTGTTGATTTTTTTATTTGACTGTACAAATGTCACAACATAAACGTTTCTTATCTTATTCATTTCAAAAATAAATATTTGAGGGGGGCTTGCATACAACAAACGGGATTTCTTTGCCGTTTTTTGCTCGATGGTACGGAACCCTTCGTGCGCGAGTCCGACTCGCTTTTGGCCGATTTTTTTATTCACTAACAAACTACATAGAATTAGTTGGATATCCAGTCTATTCAGTACTCATTATTGCCAATGCATTATGCCAACTGAATACCAGCGTAGCATTCTGAGCCTGGCAGGTGCTACACAATGCTAAGTAGGGGACTTAGGGGCCGTCTCCACGGGCGAGAGAATCGCGACGAGTCCGCGCTTTTATCGTCGGGTAATCTCCACGAACGAGCGATTATTCCGCCAGCGTATCGTCGCGACTCGTAACGGAATCACAGCGCGTCCGCAACGACTCGTAACGGAATCGCCGCGTTTCGTTACGAATTATATATATTATATTTTATTTATTATATTATTTGTATATTGTATATATATATATCGTTACGTTTGACGACGCGTTGTGCTATTATTTCGCTCGCTGCGAGAGCGCCACGTTCCGCAGCGGGCGCGCCGCTAGTAGCGACAGGCTCGCCGCGATGTAATGACTAATGACGTTTCGCGCGCACTCAACCACTCGTCGCGTCGCCGCGATATCAGGAGACACATACTAAGAGTGTATAGGAATACGTGGCGCGACGATAACATCGCTGCGATTCTCTCGCTCGTGGAGACGGCCCCTTAGACGAATTTATCTCGTTTATGGGACCTTTTTATCTGCGCCACATTCTCTTCTTCCAGTTCGCATTGTAATGTCATTATTTACCTATTGTTTTTTCTATGTATTTTTCGTTTATTTTTTTGTGGTTGTGTTGTATTGTGATTTGTACGTATAGTAAAAAGGTGATTTTCTTCTTCTTCTTCTTCATTATATTCATACTCGCAGCGTCTGCAGGTATCATCAACATCATCTCAGCCGTTGGACATCCACTGCTGGACATAGGCTTGCCGCATGGATCAGTTAGTACACTGATCACGAGGGGTTGTTGCCATACTCACCACGTTTAAAAAGGCGGGTTGGCGAGCGCAGTGCATGGGGTTGATTGATACACGGAACGACGCTGCTGCCCATCTTCCGGAGGTATCCTTTGGCAGATTCTTCCTTACCACGGGCACGAGAGGCGGCGCAACATTCATCTGCCGGCACCCCGCGGCTATTTAATTACATGTGCGGATATTTAAGTGCATGGGTGTAAAGTTGCTGACGCTGTATAAATCATCTATAGATAACTTGGCGTCCGTCCAGATGCTGATTCGGTGGGATAAACAAAGTTACACGTGTATTACGCCGAGACGCACGTGAGACGCTAATAATGTTGCGGGGGTTATGTAAGCGTGTATACAGGGTGTATTATAATGTGTACTAACTTATATTTTTATTATTATTATTATTATTTTGTGTATTTTTATTCTATATATAATAAAAATATCTATCTATGTAGTATAATGTATTAAGTATATCAGTCATCTAGTACCCATAACACAAGCTCTGCTTAGCTTGGGGCTAGATGATGCTGTGTGATTTGTCCAGCATTATTTATATTTTATTATATTTATTTACTAACCCGAAAGGGGGAGTTTCAGCCCATGAAAACAAGTACATAGTTTTTCGTAAACTTTCGCGATCACAATTCATTATAATATAATAACATAAACACGGGAATTTATCACGTAATACCTTTGATTATTCCCGACGGCGACGTTTAGACATAGACATTCGTTTATTTGCTTGTATAGCACACATAAACAATAATTACAGTGAAAGAACAGATACAGAGATTATAAGTAGAAGATAATAATTTTATGCTAAACTAACAAATGAATTTATATTATTACACAAAAAAAGGTATTGTGTTTATGTGCTACAGTAGCAAATCGGTTTCGACTGTGTTTCAACAATCGTGGTCCCGGGTTGACTGGAATCAAGGGTATTACGCGATAAATTCACGTGTTTATGTTATTATATTATAAAAAGTACATAGTTTTTTTTGCAAGGGAAAAAAGTCGGGAATTCGTTTTTTTCATCATCATCATATCAGGCCGTTGACATCCACGGCTGGGTATGTATAGGCCTCTTCAACATGCCAACATAACGTATTTCTTTTTATTATTTTACTATTTGGTGTGACGTGAAAATCTGAATGAGATCCTAAGTTCATAATCGTTTTTAATTTTAATTAAAAAAAACTATTTGTTTTTATATCTGTACTGTAAGGTAACTCTTTACGAAGGTTAATGGCCCCCTATCATGAATCAACTGGCGTTTAATTTGTCACTATCGTATAATCAGCTGTTGAGTCTAAACTATCGTGATCTTTTCTTGAATGAAAATCTCTGAATCCTGAAAAGTCATATAAATAAAGTTGTTCCTTGAGATGGTCAGAATCTGCCCCTTTCGGCTTAGAACACATATTATAACACACCCTGTATAACGCGTTAATAAAGTATAATTTTAAACGTAAACGGTTATATTTGTATATTTTCTCTGCTTAGCTTGGGGTCAGATGATGCTATGTGATTTGTCCAGCATTATTTATTTTATTTATTTTAAATGACAGACGCATCCAACAAGGATGGGCTGCAGCAAACTCGAGGATGTCCTAAAGGCAGATACATCACTCCAATACAGAAGCCAAAATACCTACGCTATAATAGCAAACAAAATTGTATTAATAATACCAGCAGTTCACAGCGAGAAAGAGTGTAAAGGCTGCTACAGAAAGAGTGTACTGCCGGCGTAACACCGATGGTACACAAAGCGGTAGGCATTTAACGCGTGGCCTTGAGCGAGTGACGGACGCCTGCTGGCAGGCTGATTACGCATCTCGCGACAGGTTTGCAACAGGCGTATATCTCGCGATCATCGCTGTCAAACTCACTTTTTTGGTTTTATATAATAAAAAATTGAACATTGACATCGCTGTCAAGTGACAGTGAGTTTGATCGCGAGATTTACGCATGTTGCAGCGAAGATCGCGAGATATACGCCTGTTGCAAACCTGTCGCGAGATACGTAATCAGCCCGCCGACAGGTATCGCAATGCCTGAAAACCAAACTTATTATCAATGTGTCTTGCCCACCATGACATACGGTACCGAAACATGGATGCTGACGCAGGAGACTGTGCTCAAAACACGAGTCGCGATCATATCAGCCGTTTCGCAGATTAGCCGGAAAAAACAGACACGACGCTATCATAGCGCTATGCTCTGCAGCCGGCCGATCCGTGCGCCTACCAGAGCAAACGCATCTTTTCTGGGGCCATTGTTATTACACTACTTTTTACTTTTTAATGGTTTCTCCCATTAGATTCATGCAAGCCTCTCTTTAAGAAACAAACACTTAACGCTCACTAGTATTATACATCTTCCAAATTGGCTGTTTTGTAAAAGAGCACGTTTCATTCTTTAACCAATTCAAAGATAAAAATAACTCAGTCATAAAAAAATAGAGATCCCACTAGGCTTTTACTGCCCCCACACAAAACTGCACTGAGTGGGAAAAATTGCTCTAACATGACTGTTAAAGTATTTAACAAAATTCCTAGAGATATAAGAGAACTGCCTACTAGTAAATTTAAGACAAAACTCCGTAGGTGGCTCTTAGATAAATGTTTTTATGACATTAAATAATTTTATAATCAATAAATTACCTAGTTATACCTCTATAAGTTAAATATTGTACGTCCATAATTAATGGATAAACTGTTGTTCCACCTAGCTTTTAAGATCTTTTTTGTACACAGTTTCTACAATAAATTTAATTTGTATTTGTAAAAAAACTAATACATTTTTATAAGATCGTAACGCCGTATACGTACTTTTTAGGGTTCCGGACCAAAATGGTAAAAAGGAACCTTTATAGAATCACTCTGTCTGTCTGTCACAACTGGATATCTCGAGAACTACTAAAGCTATCGACTTGAAATTTGAAATGGTAAAAGACAACACTTTTTTACTAAAATAGCATATATAAAAACGTTAAAAAATATTCTTACTTTGATTGCAGGGGGGCGGATAGGGGATCTCAAAAATTTTAAGCGAAGTTACTAGGCCGTGTAGGTTATCATATGAAAGGTATTCATTTGCACATTAATAAACAGTATTTATTTATTCTTTAAGCCGTATAGTTTTCGAGTAATTTACAAAAATTTTGAAAAAACGACCGTTCCCCCCCCCTCCCTTATCTCCGAAGTTTGCAGAGATAAAACCGTGATATTTTATTGTTAATAGAAGTGTATATAAACTTTATAGTAAAATTATAGCGAACTCTCTAATTTGCATAGTTTTTTAGGCAAGGGGGTTGGAAGGGGGGTTTTCAAAAACTTTGTGAAGTTACTAGGTGATGTGGGGTATCATATGAAAGGTATTCACTTGCACATTAATAAACAGTTTTTATTTTTCCTTTAAGCCGTATCGTTTTTGAGATATTTACAAAAATGTTGAAAAAAACGACCGTTCCCCACCCTTATCTCCAAAGTTTGCAGAGATAAACCCGTGATACTTTTATACCTAATAGAAGTGTATGTGAACTTTATAGGAAATTTATTACAAACTAGAGAGTTTGTAATAAATTTCCTATAAAGTAGAGACTTAGCACACTTTTTTAGAAATCATCGAAAGTGTAAAAAATCTACATAAGTTCCGCTATCAGAAAAGAGATGGCGCTGTCAAGGTTCTCCAACAAATATAAAACCGCCTTTGTCATATATTATATTGTATGATGGCACGGAACCCTCGGTGCGCGAGTCCGACTTGCTCTTGCCCGGTTTTATTTATAGTTGTATTGGTTATATGCTCACTTTAAGGGCCAACTAGTCGCGGAGGCAAAGTCGTCAGTGAGCGCGGCCTAAATGTATGCTATCTCATCTGACATATGTAGTGTGTTTCTTTATTTATTAAGACACTCCTACGACATATTCACATGTTTAACCGCGCGCTAGAATGAAATGCACAATGATTTATTCCTAAACCGACCGCGCAAAAATATGTAAATAGACTTTTAGCACAAGGGTTATTATAGAAACACTTGAGTGTAATCTTTTCAAAATAACATTTATTTCAACTTTTGAATAATTAAACTATGTTGGAACGGTATTTATTTTTGAGTTTTCTTTCTCCTTATATTATTTAGTTTTGTCCAAAGTTGGGCTAAAATCAGTGTTGAAATACGAAAGTTTAGAAGCTTGTATTTTTGAAATAAATACTTTTTTTACGGTTTGGGGTGTATACAAACATAGATTATGACGAGATAAATTGATATAATCCTAAGTGTTGGATGGTTAACGTCAAACAGTGGAGTAGTTACCCTTTCACGTTTGTATGGAAAGATGAGCGACTCGTTCATCCTTAAGTGAACCTGTTGTTCTTTATGAATATTAATAAATTTATTTAAAGCTAAACAGACAGACAAAACCCGGTGTAACGGCTCATTAAAGGAGGTTCAAAATACGAGTCAATAAAATCAATCTGCCAGTGAAACTCCTGTCAAAATCGGTCCAACTCTTAGAATAAAGACTTAATAGAAGTAAGGCTAAAATACGATTCTGTCTGAGCCTTACTTCAAGTTTGTTAGAAGTAATCTTTATAGCTAACTTCACGTTTATTATTGCTTTAATTAGCTTTATACGTCATAAATAAGTAGAACCAAATTTAGAACCATTTGACTGTTAATTTACGCCATCCTTGTAAATTCCAAAGAGTATGACTGTATATGCATCTCTTTCGAACTCGGTTATAATGCCATAAGTAAAAAGGGTACAGAATGATTGATTTTCGTTGCTATTTTAGCCTGGTTTCTATTACGTTATTATTCTAAGGTTCAACCGTTTCGGAGACTGACAGACTGATACACACAAACACGCACATAGTGGTCAAACGTAAACACCCCTCTTTTCGAGTTCTCTTTTTGGGTCGGGGGTTATAAATAGATACGTCTGGAGCAGACTGAGCCGCGGGATTCCTTGCGTATATTCCCTCAGCATTACTTGGACGTCAGCCAAGTAATCATAGTTGTACGTTATCGTGTCAGGGTAAATGTGTCAGGTATAAGCTGCGTGAGAGGGGCAAGGAGATCAGCTCATACTAGCCCACTGCTGGATATCTATAGCTCGATCTTCAGCTTTTGTCCTCCAATCCCTGCCCGCTGCCTTACAATATCATCGCCTCACCTATACACTATACACAAGTTGAGTTTACGAGCCCAAACTCGATGGGTTTATGTCGTTAATTAAATAAATAAATAAAATGTTGTTTATTTTCAAAAAGGTTCCACAGTTACAGAGCATTTACATGTATAAAATAATGCTTTTAACAATTATGTATTACAGAGTTCGTATGGCCACCTTCTGGTTCCATCATCAGATCAGCTCCACGTCACATTAATTTTCCATTCTCATCCGATTTCCACATGCATGCAAAATTTCAGCTCAATCGGTAACCGGGAATTGGATCCAATTTAACTTGTAAGGTTTGATTACAGACAGACATCGGGACAAGTGAAACTAAATAAAAGCTTGTAAATAGGTATTCTATTATGAGCTTATCTGATCCCACTGCTGGGCAAAGCCCTTCCTTCATTCCGCCCATGCATCCACATCTCATCATCCGCCAACCCGCACTGGACCAGCGTGGTGAGTCACGGACCGAACCCCCCCAATCCATTACCTCCATTACCTAGATACTATGAGTGAAATGCCGTAGGGTGCCGGCAGTAGATTGTCACTCATTCTCTAATGCCCGTGGATGCAGTAAGAGCCTGCTAAGGGATACCTCCGGAAGCAGCGTCGCAGTATAGGATGTGTATCAAGATCAACATCCTACACCGCGTTCGCCAACCCGCCTGCTATGCGTAGTGAGTATGGCAACAACCCCTGCTTGATCCTGGAGAAACCATGAGGGAAGCCTATGTCCAGGAGTGGACGAGGGCAGCCGTCCTACAACTGAGGGAAACTGAACTTGTGGGGTAACTCAGTGGAAATGGATAGAGCTTTTAAAATACAAAAGAGGTGCATTCGAGTACTAACCAGGTCTCCCATGTATGTATATTAGAGAAATTTGTTTATTTGTAAAATCTCACCCAAATTATTTTAAGAGACGCAAGGATGTAATAACTAGGCAAAAAAGGGCTAAATTTAACAATTTAATATACAAACCCCCTTGCCATAAGGATATTTATAAAAGAAATGTTTAGAACATGTGCATCATTATTTATAATAAATTACCAGAAGAATTAAAATTATTAAATGGAATTGTATTTAGGAGAAAATTAAATAGTTGGTTGTCTGAAAATTGTTTTTATAATGTAAATGAATATATCAATTTAATTTAATATAAAACTTGACTAATATTATTATAATATGACTCTTAAATATTTGCACGCCTGCTTGCAGGCTGAATAACTAATCCTAGCTTTAAGATCTTTTTATGTACCTACTTGTATTCTCGCAAATAAATGAATGATTGATTGATTGATTGAGATGATGACGATGAACAATAAGAAGTAGACTTTCAGTACAATACTTTTAAATAAGCTAAAACCTTGATTTGCTTTTAGCGATCGGTTTTTATTGGCAATATATCTAAGACACTGAGAGTAGTTTTTATGCGAGACGATAAATCATTTACTTCTAGGTGATATTTTATGATCTGTGCGAATCTCTCGCCTCCATCTGCTGAACACTCGTTTAATTCCAGTCGAGGTCAGCCGTCTAATTTTGAACACCTAAACTGACTGACAGTGTCGGAACGGTGTGTTACATTAACCCCATCAACATAATTCAGAGCGCGACCTTACCCACTACTGGGTCTTTTAAGCGACCCAGTGAACGCAAGTTTGTTAGGTGCATTTTCCTTCTGCTCGCCACTCTTCGAACTCAAGATTCTGTGTGTCATTTTACCAGTCCTATCGTGATATCACCGATTTTGTATTTATTTATTACATCATGTACAGGTTTGTATTATGTCTGAGCAATACATATTATAGATAATTACATGAACCCTGTTAGATTCTTTAATATTCAAGCTAGTTGTTGATTACCTAGGTCTTAAGGTCTCCTTTGACAAGTCTTAAATTGCACTATTTTTGTCTTGGCGTGGTTAATTTCGAGATTGCAATCGCTGAGCCATTGTTTGGTGGACTCGAAAGTTGTTATTATTTGATCAAAGTCAGTGCCCTGCGACCTGAAGTACGCATTGTGTGTTAATCGCTTTTGATAAGTTGTTTATATAAATTAAAAACATAAGACATGTCGGCTTTCGTAGTAAACTTAAAGAATTTCTTATATCTAAATCCTACTACTCAGTTGACGAATTTTACATGACAAATTAACCTAAATATTAATACTTATTTAAATTATTGCATTATTCACATTGACATTTAAGTAAATCTTTGTTGACATTGTATTATTACCTGACATTTAATTATCTTTTCTGACATACCTCCTAAATATTGTTTTGCATTGTAGCTCTGTAGTTATGTGTAACATTAGTCACCATTGAAATTGGAATTATCGAAAAATTCATTATATTGACTTGAATTTGTAAGTATGTACCAACTTGACCTAATTTGAATTCGATCTTATGTGATTTATTTACTTACCTAATTCTATAAATCTATTGACATGAACACAAATTAATTATACTATACTTTTTCCTTTTTCTAATAATTTTTCTTAATTAAATTGCATAAAAACATAAATCGAACTCAAATTTGCAGCGCCCTAACAGGGTTCATGTAATTACCTATAATATGTATTGCTTAGAACACTCGGGATAAAATTATCTATGTCACAAAAAAAACTAAACGAAAATCGGTTCATCCGTTTGGGAGCTACGATACCACAGACAGATACACAGACAGGCACGTTAAACTTATATATAACACCCCCCTCTTTTTGCGTCGGTTAAAATATATACACAGAGAAAACGAGTCACGGATATTTAACAAAATTTTCACAATTATACCTACCTACTAGTAACAGTTATTAGCTGATGTATTGAGAACGATGGAGCACAAATCATAAAGTTACAATTTTAATGTTTCTAATTTCCTAAGAAGTCAGTAGGGACAGCAAAAATGTAATATCCTACTGGCGGCAAATTTGTAAATCCGCCGCTGCGCAAATAAAGCAATGGTAAGTAAAGTATTTCATCTAACAATACCATCATACATATTCATAAACCTTATTAGCATGATGCAATTGCATCATAAGTTATTGCAATAAAAGTACTTCTCGACTGCGACAAAACAAATGATTGACGACCTCCGAGCCCCAGTACGTATCATGGCTGAGACGCAGGAGGTCGCGGGTTCGATCCCCGGCAGGGGACAAAATGTTGGTTTTACCTGCAGATATGGTGGGGTATATGTAACCCCTCCTCTTATGCCCGTGGATGCAGTAAGAATCTAAGGGGTACCTCCAGGAAATCAACCGCAGCGTCTTTTCGTGTAACAACAACCCGTACTGCGCTCGCCAGCCCGCCTGCCAAGCGTGGTATGGCAACTATCCCTTATGGAGATCCATGAGAGAGGCCTGTTCAATAGTGGACGTTTTACGGCTGAAATTATGAGGATGATTTCTCTCTTATTGAAAAAACACCCGAGAGAATTATCTCCAATAATCTTCTAATTTAGGAACCCTTAGGACGCGAGTCTCGCTCGCACTTTTCTGGTTTAATTTTAGTATCCTTGTGGGATACTAAAATTAAACGTAGTAAACGAAGAAACGTAACGTAAAACGAAGTAAACGAAAATATAATCATTTACCAGATGACATTTTAGAAATTAATACCATTCATGTTTTCAAAATGAAACTTAAGAAATTTTCGATTAAAAAGGCTTATAGTATAAATGATTATTTAATTGATAAATTTTAAAATTTGACATTTAAATGGTTTTATCCCCAACATTATATTTATGAAATGGACAAATTTATAAGTGTTAGATGATAATTTATAATTTTTTTAAAATTTTAATTGACTGTAGGTTCATTATCATCATCATTTCAGCCGTAAAACGTCCACTACTGAACTAAGGCCTCCCTCATGGATCTCCATGAGGGGTATTTACCATACTCACCACGCTTGGCAGGCGGGTTGGTGAGCGCAGTACCGGATGTTTATATACGGAAAGACGCTGCTGCCCATTTACCGGAGGTATCCCTTAGCAGGTTCTTACTGCATCCGCGGGTAGGAGAGGAGGGGTAACATTCTACTGCCGGCACCCCACGGCTAATACAAATTGACTGATAGACTAGACTGTAGGTTCATCATTTCAGCCGTAAAACGTCCACTATTGAGCTAAGGCCTCCCTCATGGATGAGGGGCAGTTGCCATACTCACCACGCTTGGCAGGCGGGTTGGTGAGCGCAGTACGGGATGTTGATATACGGAAAGACGCTGCTGCCCATCTTCCGGAGGTGTCCCGTGACTGTAGGTTACTAATACAAATTTTGCATGCTTTAAGTAGATCGTGGCTGAACTTACACTATTATGTAACATCTGTATTTAACCCATGTTTCGCAAAATAAATATATTTGAATTTGAATTTAAATGTTTAGCTTACAAAACAACGTGCTTAACGGTGAAGGAAAACACCGTGAGGAAACCCACGGCTTAGTCAACTTCAGACGTATTGACCTGTTCTTTCCTCTGACTAATAGTCGACTAAGCTAGGAGGATGGTATGCTGGGCAAGCCTTGTAGGTATTTGGAGATTCTATATTTGAATGATGTTGTGGGAAGGCAGTCAATAGAGGGTCATGGCTAGATCACGCTCGTTTCAGTGATAAACTCCTGATAATACATAAACATGGCGGAGCCGGTTAAAATTATCTAAAATACGAAGAAAATAGAAGAATTGTAGTGTACAAGTGTGTACAAGTCAAAGAAAACAGAGGAAGAATATGCAAATCTGTCTCAATGGAGTCGTTGTTACGGTCGCCGCAACCATTTTCGTACGAAAATAATTTAGCTAATGTGACATCAGGAAACCTGAAGCCTGTACTACATTACACGGTATTCAGGGACCCTTACCCTAACTAAGAGTGGTGTAATAAGAGTTAGAGCGTAAGGGACCCTAACTAGCGCGACCGGTCGGACCCGGCAAGCCTTGCTTGGTAGTTAGGGCGATTAGGGCGCCCTAACTACCGGGCCCTGAATACCGTGTAGTGTAAATACAGGCTTGAGTAAGGAATCGGAAAAGTGAAAAAATACGTTTAGATTATATTATGAAGCGTGGGAACTTTCCAAAAAGGGGAAAAAAGTTCAGTTGGACATTCTATTACACATTGCTGGGGATAATGATTTTTTTTAAACTTGTATAGCGTTTAACTATATTTAGGTAGAACATGTCAAGGAAATGAACGGTACCCGATACGGGTTCCGTGGCATAGTGGTTAAAGCACTTCCGGAATCCGGCTTCAGAAAGCGTCAAAGATCGACTTGACGGACACGTCCGTCAAATTCAAATTTCGAATTCGGGTTCGAATCCCACCGGCGGCATCGAAAATCTTTTATAAGGTTTTTAATTTCCTTGAAATATAAAGATATGTTGTGCCAGCAGACCCATGTTACCGTGTACACATGTACACAGTGCCAGCGCTGCTTCCAAACAAGCGGCATTAAGCTGGCCACATACAAGTAAACACTAGAACAGTTTTGTTTACAAGATTGTCCAGCATTATTTATTAGATAATATTATTAGTTCCCCAGGGTGTCTCTTGTCTAATGTTATTATTTTATGTTGTTTTGCCTGTTAGACTGTTATTTGCTTTGTTTCTCAATTATCATGTGTGTGTGTGTGTGTGTGTGTCAAATAAACATTTCATTTCATCTATGTACACATCATGTAAACCAATCTCCAGAAGAAGAGGCATTTTAAGAAGAATAATACCTATTGTATAAACAAACTGGCCGCACTCCGAGGTTTCACACGCGTAGTTCCCGTTCCCGTGGGAATACGGGAATAAAATATTTTTCAAATTGGTCCAGTAGTTTCAGGCCCATTAAATACAAACAAACAATCAAATCTTTCCTCTTTGTTATTAGTGTAGATGTAGATAAATAATACTGTATATTTTATACAGCATCATCTACCCCAAAAGTAAGCAGGACTGGTTTTAAGAGAGTCAGATATTTTATGTACTTACAAAATAACCAGATCCAGGACAAATATCTGCAGTTGTCTTTTTTAAAATATCACGATCAAAACCGATTATAAAATACATTTATCATTAATATTTCCCACAATATTTCACAGGATCCTGCACCAGTCCTATCCATTGTCTGCCCGCTACTTTATTAATGTTGTCTGCCCGCTACTTTATTAATGTTGTCTGCCCGCTACTTTATTAATGTTGTCTGCCCGCTACTTTATTAATGTTGTCTGCCCGCTACTTTATTAATGTTGTCTGCCCGCTACTTTATTAATGTTGTCTGCCCATCTTGCTGCCGGACGACCAACGTTTCTGTATCCTCGTCTCGGCCACTATTCAGTTATAGCTTTTAAATTAGAAATATTAGGTACAACATAAATGATTGAATGCTAGAAAACACTAAAATGTCATTCAAACATTTTGTGCAGCGCAGTGCCGGAATTCTACCTTAGGGTGAAAAGTTCCAATAACAATTTATTATTAAAGACCTAGCATTATTTGTTATTCAATTCAAATATTACTAAACAAGGTTTGTAAGTGGCAGAACCTGAGCTAGGTCAGTATTCTATGTTAAGTTGATTAGTAGTTAGCTCAAGTATGTGTAACCATTTAGTGATTCATCCATAGTCAGGCAGGTGTATCCTTATATGTTTATACTTAGACTTATATCAAGTGCTTTGTTTTTATCTGGTTGTAATGATGTGTGTAATAAATAAACATAAACTTATAATTATACTTACTAGGTGTCCCGGAGAACTTTGTATCGCACCTTACCACCAATCTTACCCTGCAACTTCGCTACATCTACTCAGTAGAGTAACTACCCTATAACTATTCTACAACTACCCTATGCAACAAAAAGCCTATGTCCATCTCCATGGTCTAATCTACTCCTATACTAAAATTCATCCAAATTGGTTCAGCGGTTTTGATATGATGAAAGAAAAGAATACATACATACATTCTTACTTACACCACAGCTTACACTTTTACATATTAGTAGGATAGGATAATATTAGGTGACGTTTATAGTTTAGCGTTAGGGAAAAACTAGTAAATACTCTTAGCAAGTGAGTCGAGACCGATTGAATATTAATTATAGAAATATGAATTGTTTAGGAAAATAAATACTTACGCGTATTCTGTATTTTCGCGGGAAACGACATCATTTTTCGGGTCCAAAAAATGTTTGGCTCCTTGGTGCACCCATTTGCGAGCAAAGGGTGTTGTTCCACCTTCCTCATGCAGGCAGAAGTAGATTCTTCCATCAATTCTTGGCACCATCACTTTCACTTTCGAAAACCATTGCGATGTTTCGATTTCCTTTATCTCGTAATTTGGGTAAATAACTTCACAGCTACCACCCTTCACACTCTCTTCGGAGGTCAACCTCCACGGGTAATGCCCCAGAAATTCACTACCACTAACATTTAGCAAATATTTACAAATATTTTCATCGCAGTTTAAACTACCCACTTTCAGTGAACTTATAAATAGTTGAGACGAGTTATTCACTGATGCGTACACTTGTAAAATAAAATATAACGTTAAACCACAAGTCCGTAACACATTTGATTTTGATGCCATTTTTCTAGTGCGAAAAAAGGCAAAACGAAATACGGGTTCAGCTCTCTTCGCTACAGCGACATGTTTGATTCGTTTGACAGTTCGGCGGGCAAGCATCTAGTGATCCCGGAACTGCAGTGCTTAGAGAACCATTTCCGTTTTCATATAAAAAAAATGATCGAATGAATGAACATATGAAACGAATAGATTTTAATTTTGTGTAGTTGGCACTTGACTGTTTTTTTATATTGCATCTCTTTTTGGTGTACTATGTTAAAAAGAGACAAAAACTTATTCATAGGCGAATTATTATGAATGAAATATCCAAAATTCCATTAGTAAGGGTTACGAACTTCACCGATCGGTCAGTGACCGAAAAATTTGGCATTTCGTTCGAATGCAACTAACTTCAAACCAGTTAAAAAATATAATATCAAAAGTCAGAATCCCGAAATCAAAGTGTGTTGTGTTGGCCCTAATTTTAATTAGAAATAGCCACTTTACTGGCTCTATTGTTATTTTACACTCATAAATATGAATGTCTAGTCCTATTTTACAATACGTGTCAACGTCTTAACATACCCTTTGTCTCCATCGGAGAATGATATTCCGGAGAAAGTAGTCAATTATTTTGGGAATCAAATTGATAAATATGGAAGTGAGGGAGGCTGGAGACGGTGCCCCGTCCGGGGACTGCGTCAGGACTTCACCTAAGAAGTATTCGTGGGCCGAAGTCCGGCAAGCGGTACACGATCTCAGAAAAGAGTTATCATCATTATCTACAATGATTCCGAGTGCAATATCCTTCAGGAAACTCAGCAACGGCAAGACGAGGATATACTTCTTGAGGACTCCACAGCACGGTTGGGAAATCACCCTGCTCTATACAGATATTTTGTCCAGTCATACACCGTCAGAGGCTAAGTGAGTTTGTTTATTTAATCAGCTGATAACAAGTTTTTGACAGCATGATGTCTAACCCAGATTACTGACAAGACTGGACTTCACCATCTTCCACAGTCCATAGGTACCACTGCTGGTTGTAGGTCTCTCTTTGCACATGCCTTATAAGCCAGTCATGTGCTGTACATAAGTATGTGTGTGGCTCCATTTTCCCCATTTAGACTAAGGAGGTCAATTATGTGTGAAGTGTCTGGCTGGCATAGCCAGTCCAACTTCGACCAGAAGTGCAGAATTTTCCTGGGATCTAGTGCTGTGCTAAGCCATGAATTTCCTGTGACAAAATTGGAAAATCGCAACTCTCTGGCCAGCCCTTGGTTGCCATTCTGTCAAAGTTTTGCTCCACCTGCCATCACCTCTAGCCAAGTGTCCAGCCCAATTCCATTTAAGATTCAAAACCCTGATTCCAACTTCTTGCATTGACATACTACATGGAAAATAAACAATTTATTTATTTATTTAATTAGAAGTGGAGAGAGGCCTTTGCCAAACAGTGGGATGATTTGGGCTAACAGTAACAGTATTTAATTAGAATGAATTAAGCAATTACACTAGCTGTGGGGTGCTGACAGTAGAATGTTACCCTTCCCCTAATATGATGCAGTAAGAACCTGCTAAGGGATACCTCCTGAAAATGTACAGCAGCTTCTCTTTGCCAACCCGCCTGCCAAGCGTGGTGCGTGTGGCAACTAACCCTTATGGAGATACATGACAGAGGCCTGTGTTGAGTAGTGGATGCATAAATGGAGAAACAATGAACCAATTACACTAATTAAACAATTACAATGCAATGCTGGACATTATAGAAAGCACCATCTAGCCCTAAATTAAGTAGAGCTTGGGTTATTGGTATGAGATGTTTTATGGAATAGTTAAATACATACATACACCATGATTGACTATCTGGGTTTTTTTATATCACATAGGCTTGTGTTTGACCACATCTTGCCTCATGTTAAGCAATGCTATGGTCTAGGATGGGACACGCTTGAGAAAGTACCTGTTTACCTTTGATTTGAAGATACCCAAATTGTACTTTTCAGGGAATACTGACTGGCAACAAATTCCAGATTTTCAAAGTAAAAATGTGCCTTCCAAAACCAAGCTGAATTACATTTGTTTTTTTTTATACCTATCATACTTAATATATGTATACAGTGTATCCCTGGATAAAGTGCAACCCCGAAAGGGGGTGAAACTAGATCGAAAATTATCGACAAAAAAATAGAAAAAAAAAATTAAAAAAAATTCGTATATACTTTATTGATGAATTAAAACTTGTATTACTCACTAATGACTCTATTTAATAAAAAAATGATTTCTTCCAAAGTAGTGGGTCTATTTTGTTAAAATAAAAACCATAATCATGTCAGATATGTGACGATGACGATAAAATAACAAGTAGCTCACAAAGGAGTGGCTATCGTGACTTAAAGTTTAATTTTTGTATTAAAATTACATTTTTTATGCTGTTTTTTTCAAATAATTTCCAAAAATCTTAAAATTAAGCATATAATACTAGATATTTTTATGACTTTTTATTATTGTCTATCATAATAGCTTTTAAATAAAAAAAAAACCTACGGTCTAACATAAAAAATGCGCTGGCTAGGAGCTTTTAAAGTTGACCACTGATTACGTCACCACTCAGGTAGAGACACTTGTTTTTACTGCTCAGGTAGTATTAAAAATCAAATTTTAGTTACAACATTTTTATTTAACTTATTACATGTAAGTATGAAATAAGGGTTTTGTTTAATGCATTAAATGCTCAAAATGGCTTCCTTGTTGTTGTAGGCACATTGCCACACGAAGAGCGATTTGTTGTGTGGCTCTAAGCACCATCTCTGGGTCACTTCTTATCTCATCGGCACATCGCATGATTTGATCTTGTAACTCTGCCTCGGTGTTTACGGTCGTTCTGTAGACTCTTTGTTTCATAACACCCCACAGAAAATAGTCTAGGGGTGTCAGGTCAGGTGAACGTGCCGGCCACCCGACTGGTCCATCCCGGCCGATCCACCTATTAGCGTAGTTTTCGTTTAAAAAACTTCGCACATTGCGCCCGTAGTGCGCAGGGCATCCGTCCATCTGCAAATACATCTGCTGCCTTGTAGCCAGCGGAACATCTTCCAGCAGTAGTGGCAGATCGTCTCTTAATAAGCTTAAAAAACTTTCGGCATTTAATGTTGCGGGTAAAATAACTGGCCCAATCAGCGTGTCGTCTATTAGAGCTGCCCATACATTAACTGAAAATTGCACTTGAAAAGTAGACGCCCTCTTTAGGTGTGGATTTTCCTCGGACCATACATGTAAGTTTCTGCAATTTGTGATTCCATTCCGGGTGAATTTCGCTTCATCCATCCATAAAATATTTTTTGGGAATTGTGGATTATTTCTAATTTTTTGTTGAATCCACATAGACATTACGCATCTTGCACGATTGTCTACATTTTCATGCAAATGATGTACTCGCTGATAATGATATGGATGCAATCCCTTCTTTTTCAAAATTCGCCATACGGATGTCTTTGATATACCGTGACGCAAAGCTAAGCGTCTAATGCTGGCTGTGGGATCAGCAAACAAATCGTTTAAAACGGCCTCTTCTATGGAATGGTCAATAATGGTAGCTTGTTGCTCACGGCGATCTCTTGCTAATCCAAGTCCGATGTTGGATAACTTTCGGTGAACTTCTTGGAAATTTCGTGCTGACGGTACAAGTCTGCTCGGAAACGCATATATGTATGCAGAACGAGCGACTGTTGTGCGTCCACGTGACATACCATAATAATAATGAATGTCAGCGATTTCTCGCGGAGAGAACTCAGTCAATCGCGGCATCTCCACAACACAACAAAGTACAGTCAAAAACGTAACAAAAAGTCAATAACAAAACAAAAGCAAAACAACGTAACAAAAACTTGAAGGCGCAGTAAGGTACGGTAGACGGTAGCAGCGGCGAGAATATCAGAGCGACTGGCGAGTGGCGGGCGGGCGTGCCTTGTTGTGAGTCCTGTTTCGATCCCCACCCTTCATCTTTCATAGAACAGGCCCAGCGACCATAATCTACAACAATAGAAGTTAAAAAAGTGTCTCTACCTGAGTGGTGACGTAATCAGTGGTCAACTTTAAAAGCTCCTAGCCAGCGCATTTTTTATGTTAGACCGTAGGTTTTTTTTTTATTTAAAAGCTATTATGATAGAAAATAATAAAAAGTCATAAAAATATCTAGTATTATAGGCTTAATTTTAAGATTTTTGGAAATTATTTGAAAAAAACAGCATAAAAAATGTAATTTTAATACAAAAATTAAACTTTAAGTCACGATAGCCACTCGTTTGTGAGCTACTTGTTATTTTATCGTCATTGTCACATATCTGACATGATTATGGTTTTTATTTTAACAAAATAGACCCACTACTTTGGAAGAAATCATTTTTTTATTAAATAGAGTCATTAGTGAGTAATACAAATTTTAATTCATCAATAAAGTATATACGAAATTTTTTTAATTTTTTTTTTCTATTTTTTTGTCGATAATTTTTGATCTAGTTTCACCCCCTTTCGGGGTTGCACTTTATCCAGGGATACACTGTATACATACATATGTATGCGTCAATAACTTCCATGCGGCCGCACTGAATAAAGTACTTTTTTAATTTGAATTTGTATAACAAGCATTAGTATGGGGGTACCAGAAAAGGGGGCGAAGTCACCAAAGGTCAAAAATGGCATTTTTGGGATTTTGTATGTTTTCGGCCATTTGGAGACTTATTTATTTGGTGACCTTTTTAGGTCACAATAACTCCGGTCCCTGTGACTCTAGGGTCATCAAAATCAATCAGTACCCTTCTCTCAATTTGACAGTGCTAACAAAAAAGGTTTCATGTAAATCAGTCAATGCGATCGGTTGTAATTGTCCCATACACAGACAGACAGCGCTATGCATATTAGGGGGCTTCGCCCCCTAAAAAATACCCAGACATGGGACAAATCATCGGCCACATTGTTGCTTACCACCAGGTGAGATTGTGGTCAAACAAAGGTCTGTTTGCAATAAAAAAATAATTAAGCCGTCACGGGACGCCTGGCCGATGTAAATCATTTTCACCACAGTTGCTACAGTCGCCTATAAATAAATAAATAATGCTGGACAAATCACACAGCATCATCTAGCCCCAAGCTAAGCAGAGCTTGTGTTATGGGTACTAGATGACTGATATACTTAATACAGTATACTACATAGATAGATATTTTTATTATATATAGAAAAACACCCAGAACACCCTGAACAAATATCTGCAGATCGTACAGACATTTGTCCCGAGGCTTATATACAAAGAATTATCCACTGCTGGGCATAGTGTTACATGAAAAAATAAGTAAATTCATCTCAGCCGGATTGCTGTCCATATCCACTGCTGGGCATAGGCCTCCCTCATGGATCTCCAAGATCATGAGGGGATGGTTGTTGTTGCCATATTTACCACACTTGGCAGGTGGGTTGGCTGTCTCAGGTCTGGGTACTTCCTATGTATTTACAGAAAACAAGGTTACATTTTTCAAATGACACTAATGCAGTATTTTGGATGGACATCTGTATGTATTAGGGGTTAAAGTGTGAAATTGCCGATTTGTGCTGAAAAATTGAAATTAGTTTTTTTTTAATTTAACATATTTATTCAATCAAAATAATTACCATTATTATCTATACATTGCTGCCATTCTACTAGGAATGTCATTTATGCCTTTGCGATAGAACTCTGGTGATCTAGATTCGACATACTGTGTGAATGCATTTTGTACTGCCTCCTGAGAAGCAGAAAGTTATCACGTAGAAAATTGTCCAAATCACGAAAAAAAATGGTAGTCCGTTGGAGCAAGGTCTGGCGAATACGGAGGGTGACGAATGGTTTCTAATTGCATTTCCTGTAGAGTTAAAACGGTTTCTCGTGCTGTATGAGGTCTCGCGTTATCATAGAGCAATAATGGTGTGAAGATCGACGTCTATTCCCACTAGTTCAGTTGTCCAGTTCAGTGAGTCGGGGCTGTTTCACTGCTAGTTTTGCTATCATTGTTCGGAGTTCGGCACAGTAGACATCTGCCGTTATTGCTTGACCAGATCGGAGAAAGCTATAGTGATTATCACCATGCTGACACCACCAAACAGCTACCATTACCATTTTATTGGTAAGCTTTGCTTTAGGACACTGTTGCGTCGTTTGACCTGGGGTCAGCCATTGCATTTTTCGCTTACGGTTATCGTAAAGAATCCACTTTTCATCAAATGTCACAATTCGATCCAATATTCCTTCATTTCTGTATCGATTCAACAAGACAACACAAGTTTCAACACGCGTTCCTTTCTGCAGTTCAGTCAAATCATGAGCACCCATTTTTTTTATTTTATTGATTTGACGCAAATGAGTCAATATTGTTGGTAAGGTAACGTTAAACCATGCCGCTAATTCCTGGGTAGTTTGGCTCGCACCGGCTTCCACCATTTCTTTCAATTCGTTGTTATTTACCTGTGTGGGCGGTCTTCCACGTGGTTCGTTCAAATCAAACTTTCCATTACGGAAGCGTTTAAACCAAAATCGCACGGTGCGTTCATTAGCAGTCCCCTCTCCAAACGCAACATTGATATTGCGAGCTGTTTCTGCCGCGTTAGTCAAACAACTGAAAGTCGATAATCGAATGTTGGACATTTTTTAAAAGAAGAACTTTGAAAAAAGTTTCACTCAAAAATCTCAAACCATGAAGGTTCTATCAATTCGAACTACCTATTACTATAAAACGGCAATTTTATACTTGAACCCCTATTATCTGTATGTACCTGTTTTATTGCCCTCTGATTTTGAGTAAACAAGATAATCAACGACAGGAAGCGTCGGCGGGACGATCTCGTCTCCTTCGACAGAAATTGGTGGGGGTCTGCGTGGGATAGGGATGGTTGGAGTAGTTTGAGGGAGACCTTTGCCCAGCTGTGGGACAAAATATGTTAAAAAAAAAGATATTCGGCTGCTGCAGCTAAGCTTTCATAACTGGTTGCTCAAATTGAACTCAAAAACTGTTAATTCATTTGGTACTTACTCAGTTGTTTGGAGTTATTAGTATTAAACCACACTTGGGTAGACCATTTTGCAGAAGTTTTATTGAACATATTTTTTTTAATGTGTAACACCTTTTTCGGGGAGCTTGGTTAGCCGTGGGGTGCTGGCAGTCCTCTCTTTCCCATGGATGCAGTAATAATCTGCCAAAGGATAACTCCGGAAGATGGGCAGTGGCTTTCCGTGTATCAACATTTAAAACAAGTTATTACATTTAAAATATGGTAGTAGTTAGTTTTCCAGAGATTACTCCCTACAACCTCACAAACTTTACCTCTTTATAATATTAGTATAGAAAATGCTATCAGATTCACTGACAGACAAACCACTGATCCTAGACTTGAAATTTTCAGGTTAGGTACGTTTGTCTTGGTGCAAAACTGCCTACTAGGAAGGGAATTTTGGAAATTCGGACTCTAACGGGTTCGAAGTTGTTTCTAATAACGTACCATATCTCCAAAATCGTTACGTTTAAATTTGGAATGTACACTCCTCATTTAAAATAAGCAATTATTTTCCAGAGCTTTAATCAGTTTTGATAAGTTAGCTATAATGTAGTACTGGTGAATTTATTTTTAACCCTACGCGGACGAAGTACTTAAGACGAAAGTCTACAATCAATGTGTGTTACCAGTGATGACATGGAACCGAGACGTGGTCATTCACCATTGGCCTCATGAATAAGCTCAGAGTCGCTCAACGAGCTATGGAGTGGGCTATGCTCGGGGTTTCTTTACGCGATCGAATCAGAAATGAGGAGATACGTAGAAGAACTCGGGTCACCGACATAGCCAAACGGATTAGTATATTGATGTAGCAATGGACAGGCCATGTAGCTCGAAGAACAGATGGCCGATCGGGCTGAAAAGTTCTCGAGTGGAGGCCACGTACCGGCAAGCGCAGCTTCGGTCGTCCACCTACCAGATGGGCGGACGACCTTGTAAGGACCGGAGGTCGGCAGCTTCCAACTGCAGTACTTGGATGTCCATGAGGGAGGCCTATGTCCAGCAGTGGACGTCCTATGGCTAAGATTAAATGAAATGAAATTTCACTTTCAAAATTAACGTGAGATATACTATTAATTTTGTACAAACGGTAATTACTCACGTAGTATTGTAACGTCGAAGATTATTCCGACACGTTTCGATTTTTCAAGAAAATTATCATCATAGGATTGAATGCCCGTCCGCGCGTGGGGCCGACACGACACTGTTCTCAATTAAGATTTTCTTGAAAAATCTAAACGTGTCGGAATAATCTTCGACTAGTTCGAGTAATTCCCGTTTGTACAAAATGAAATGAAATTGTTAATTTGCCAGTAGTATGGTACAAAGGTGTTTGAAATCGGCCTCGGGACAAATGTCTGTGCGATTAGCAGATAATTTTCAGAGTGTTCTGTAAGGTTTTTTATGATGTAATAAAAAATATCTATGTAGTATCTGTGAAGACTATGGGTACTATCTACACTATCTATAATATTTCACTAAGATTTATAAATCTTAACTCTGCAACTGAACACATATTATATATGTATATTTATAATGTTTAAGAAGAAGAAGAAAATCATTTATTTTTGACACACACACACAACATATACAAATTACAAAGAAAACATAAAATAATCAAATTAGGCTTACACTGTTAAACAAAATTTTAAAAATATGTACAACCAATGCTGCGTGAGGTAAGAAGAGTTGGCGACTTAAATATCAGTTAACATTGTAAAGGTAGGCCAACTGCCTTGTATCATTGTATCGGTATTCTGTTGAAATATTGAGGTTACCGTCTATTTTTCTTCTGCTTACTAGTTTCACAATTATTGAGGATCGTGACCCTGTCTATTGCAACTTCACTTTAGTAGTTTTGAGTTATCGCAGAATTGATATAAATTTTCACTATATATCATATAATGTGAAAATTTATACTTGAAGGATATCGTGTCCTCGCCCTCTCCACGAACTTCTGATAATCCCAAAATGTCCCAGTGCAATCTACTAATTTCTTCCAGCTCAACAATTTTTTCGTCTGTCCTCAAAGTGCGCGTGTTGTGTGTTACCAGGGCCAGTGGTCGTCGTTGGGGTTGGTAGCCGTCCGTCTCCCGGGGATTCTTAGCACCCCTAGCCCCGCCGTTACCGTGACTGCTACCGTAGACAGGATTAGCGGGGCCGCCGGGGACTCGGGGCCTGGTTTTAGTTTGTTTTATCATAGGGAAGTTGTTGCCATACTCACCACGCTTGGCTGGCGGGTTGGCGAGCGCAGTATAGGGTGCTAAAAAGACGCTACTGCCCATCTTTCGGAGGTATCCCTTAGCAGATTTCTACTGCATCCATGGGCAGGAGAGGAGGGGCAACATTCTACTGCCGGCGCCCCACGGCCCATGTAGTATCATGTATTATATTATATCAATTGTCCAGCATTATTCATCATCATCATTTCAGCCGAAAAACGTTCACTACTGAACACAGGCCTCCCACATGGATCTCCATGAGGGGCAGTTGCCATACTCACCACGCTTTGCAGGCCGGTTGGTGAGCGCAGTACGGGATGTTGATACACGGAAAGACGCTGCTGCCCATCTTCCGGGGGTATCCCTAAGCAGGCTTTTACTGCATCCACGGGCATGAGAGTAGTAACATTCTGCTGCCGGCACCCCACGGCATTATTAAAATATATGTATTACTAGCTTGTGCCCGCCGCTTCGCATGCGTTGTACCCGGATAAAAAAGTAAGTAAAGTGTGTTATTCCTGGTCCACATCTATACGTGTGCAAAATTTGAGCTCAATCCGTTGGGTAGTTTTTGCGTGAAGACGTAACAAATCTCCAAACAAACTTTCGGCTTTATAATATTAGTGGAATATATGTATATTTACTCTCTTACTCGCGCTTACTGCTCGCGTTGCACTGAAAAAAAAAAGCTCCATTACCTGACGAAAGTTCCCCTGAGACGAGCTGAACACGTTGTAAACCTATTTCCAACGAATAATTAACGTGAGTAGAAAACCCGTTTAACATTATTATTACTATTAAGAGCCTGTACTGTCCCACTGCAGGGCAAAGGCCTCCCTCCCTTCCTTCCACCTTTCTCTGTCGTGAGCTTCTGTGGTCCAGTCTTCCAAGTGTGCGTCGAGTTCGTCTCTCCACCGACGTCTCGGTCTGCCGCGAGGTCGTTTCCTGTCTTGTGGGATCCATTCCGTAGTGGATTTAGCCCATGACTTATCGTTTAACATAACATTAAAAATAATTATCGATATTCTTATTTCCATTTCAGATTAGACTGGAAACCCCTCTTCGAGTCGGTGGCCCTCAGCGTGACTGCTGGCAAATGGTCCAGAGAGGAACAGCTGCTCTGGGAGCGCCAGAGGGTGGCCGCCTGGGGCATAGCGTCGTACGAGCTGCACCCTGGCACTGGCAGGGTGCTGTTCCCTTGTGCCTCCAGCCTCTTCGTGGCAGAGGAGAGACCGGGACAGGTGAGGAACCTATTTCTTGCGCAACATTTAATTTGCCTGGTGTGGGACAAGCAAAGCAAGGACGCCATGCGCCATCTTAGCCGTAGGACGTCCACTGCTGGACATAGGCCTTCGTCATGAATCTACAAGTAGGTACTGATTATGAAGGGCTGTTGCGATACTGACCACGCTTGGCAGGCGGGTTGGCGAGCGCAGTACGGGATGTTGATAGACGGAACCTACCAAGCGTGCTTAGTATGGAAACACCAGATCAGTACTTGGCGATCCAAAGTCAGCAGCGGACGTCCTACGGCGGAGATGACAAGTAATTTTTGATATATTTGATACATTTTAACTATATGAGATGATTCATTGAGTTACCGGAAACCTTAAATTCAGTAGCTATAAATACAATAAAGAATGATAAATCAAAATTTGTAGCGTAAAATATGTTAAATTTATGTATTTACTTCCAGTCGCCCCCCCTAATACCGATATCAGTGCCAACTGGCGGGGGCGCAGCCCTGACCCCGGCGATGTGTCCGCGCCGGCCTTCGCTGGCGGCGCACGCGGCGAGGGGCGACATCTGGCTGGCCGGCGGAGCGCTACGGAGCCCCACCAGGCTTACGTATGCTTGTAAGGGACACGAGCCTTTCAGGTAATATTCTACCTTTTGACCCATACTGCTACAGTGAGCATAGGTTACATTATTTTTTTATTTAGTAAATTACTCTTAAATATGTATATTCTATTTGTCTGTATTGTCTTTTTGTGCTGTATCTTTATATGGTCAATAAATACTTCATTCATTCATTCATTGGTACGGGGGTACCAGAAAAGGGGGCGAAGGTTTCCGAAAAATGGCATTTTTGACTTTTGGTGACCTTTTGAGGTCACAATAACTCCGGTCCCTGTGACCCTAGGGTCACCAAATTCGATCAGTAACATTCTCTCATTAGGACAGTGCTAACAACAAAAAAATCGGTCAACGCGTTCGGTTGTAATCGTGTCATGCAGTAGTAGAACTTTTTGTGAAGAATTCATCCGGGGAAGTACTACCACCATGCCTATTTCTGCCGCCGAGCAGTAATGTCTACATTGCTGTGTTTTTGGCGCCTACCAAGTGCCTTTCCTTTTAGGGGCCGTCGGCTAGCCTACCTATTCGTACTGTTGCTATTTAATATGCAGCAACATTTTGTTCTTTATTGACATAATGCGAAAGGCCTTTTTGTATAGGCTGACTTAACCTAATCTTAACCTAATACATGCATAGTTGGCTGTGTTCCGGTTTGAAGGGTAAGGGGGCCGGGGACATTACGGGCACGAGACCTTACGACTCAGGGTGACGTGCGCAATGCAGTGCAGCGTTGGCTTAGCGTCAACTGAGCACGTGGCTCAGTTAGCGTGATCACCGCGGTATTGGAGTTGTAATAGCTAGAGGTTACCTACCGCTTTACGTGTGGGCTTTCGGCTTGTCTCGTCATTTCGTTTCAGCCGTAAAACATCCACTACTGAACACAGGCCTCGCTCGTGGATCTCCATGAGGGGTAGTTGCCATACTCACCACGCTTGGCAGGTGGGTTGGCGAGCGCAGTACGGGATGTTGGTACACGGAAAGACGCTGCTGCCCATCTTCCGGAGGTATCCCTTAGCAGGCTCTTACTGCATCCACGGGTATGAGAGGAGGGGTAACATTCTACTGCCGGCACCCCACGGCGACGCCACGGCCACCCCCCTCGTCATTTAGTCGTATCAAAAAAGCTTTCAGCTTGCAGTTGTATTACTTTTTGAAAGGTTTCAAGATTACTTGTAGCTAACACATTTCATCGAAATTAATATGCCTATCAAAGTTGATCAAACTGATCCTTCATATAGTAGGAAGAAAGTGCAAATATTTATATTCATTAGCGGGAATGTTCACGTACTAGTTACTGTTGGTGGAGGCGCGAACTGTTTCGACCCTTATCGTCAGGGTGAACACGGGTCGCGACCCGCCTCCTCCGCGTCCCGTCGTGCACTGCCGTCGGGGTGAACATCATCATTTCAGCCGTAGGACGTCCACTGCTGGACATAGGCCTCCCTCATGGAATTCCAGTTATTGCGGTTGGAAGCGATCTGCGTCCACCGTCGACCTGCGGTCTTCACCAGGTCGTCAGCGCATCTTGTTGGTGGGTGTCGCTGCGTTTGCCGGTCCGTGGCCTCGATAACTTCTCGGCCCCATCGGCCATCTGTTCTGCAAGCTACATGGCCTGCCCATTGCCACTTCAACGTGCTAATCTGTTGGGCTATGTCGGTGACCCGAGTTCTTCTACGTATCTCCTTATTTCTGATTCGATCTCGTAAAGAAACCCCGAGCATAGCCCTTTCCATAGCTCGTTGAGCGACTGAGCTGTAAGGGGTGAACATACCCGCTTATTAATATGAATGTAATAAGTCACGAAAGTTACTGTAGTAGAAAAGTGCAAATAGGTGACAAACCGATATGTCGTCAAGGTTCTCGGGCCGACTTCATAAGATTCTGTAGAGTCCATATCACGAGCTCAGCTTAATTAGGGGCTAGATGGCGCTGTGTCCAGCATTATCTATATTCTAAATTTTAACAAAGAAATACAGGAAACTCGACACAGCCTAACGATATTACAAAGATATGAAAAATACAGATTCAGATTCATTTTCATATACATACACGTCAAACATTTCACTAAACAGTCAAAAAATTAATTAATAAATAAAATAAATTAGTTACGCACCATGCTCAAAGTCAGATATCTATAGTAACCAGAAAATGGAATATACTAATAGTATTATTTATTATCAGTAGTGTACATGACATGTAAAACAGATTGAATTAAAGTAAGTCAGATAAATCATTCTAGTTATTATGTCATATACTTAATCTACATTCCCTAGATTACACAAGAACTCCTCCACAGTGTATAGAAGGTTGCTCCACAAGCCAGGCTTTGAGTTTAGATTTGAATGTGCTTAAGTTGGGTGCTTCGGTCACGGGATGCGGTTATAGACGTCCGGGCCCATGAGTAATTTTTTATGCTTCGCGAGCTTGTGTGGTATCTGCACTAGGTGATCAGCCCTCCGCGTCTGGTACCGGTGGAGATCCCTGCTCCTGGTAAACATGCCAAGATTAGTCTTGACATACACGGCTACTGCGCCGTGGGGTGCCGGCAGTAGAATGATACCCCTCCTCTCATGCCCATGGATGCAGTAAGAGCCTGCTAAGGGATACCTCCGGAAGATGGGCAGCAGCGTCTATCCGTATATCAACATCCCGTACTGCGCTCACCAACCCGCCTGCCAAGCGTGGTGAGAATGGCAACTACCCCTCATGGAGATCCATGAGGGAGGCCTGTGTTCATCAGTGGACGTTTTATGGCTGAAATGATGATGATGATGATGACACGGTTACTTGGTATATGACTAGGCTAGGTAGGGTCATTATTCCTAGTTCTTTGAAAAACGGGCGTGCTGAAGTCTGACGCGAGATCCTAACGATAGCTCTCAATACATAGAACATTCTTGATTCTGACGGGATTCTAACCGACTTTGGTCTAAAATAAAAAAATGACGAAGTAATAATACCAGCAATCACAATATAAATAATGTCAACATAGAAAAATTACAAGTTGTAAAAATGTCAAGGATAAAGTTTGCTAAGTTAAAAAATTACTATGTACATACTTAGATATAATTAATTATATATATTAATTTTATTATATATATGTATTATCTTAATTACTTTTTATACCTCGGTATATTTTTTTTGTTACACGTGGTGATCAATAAAGTGTTATCTATCTACTTAGAATTATCATTTTTTTATGACATCTTACATCTTCCTCTTGAATCACTCTATCTACTGAAAAAACCGCATCAAAATCCGTTGCGTAGTTTTAAAGATCTAAACACATATAGGGACAGACAGACAGCGGTAAGCGACTTTGTTTTATACTATGTTGATTAAACATATCTTTGTGCAGGTTAGCGGACGACCCGAAGCAGGCTGGGGTGCCATGTTACGTGACTCAAGAGGAGTTTTCAAGGTACACCGGTTTCTGGTGGCAGCCCAAATCTAATGGTAATCATCATCATTGTCAGCTAATAGTGACCCACTAGCGGGCATAAGCATCCATCCCTAACCGCCACACCCAAACTGAATGGGCCGGTGAAATTACGGGCACATGTAACCTTACACGTTTCAGGGTGACGGGCGCAATGCGATGCAGCGTTGGTCACGTGAACGTGATCACCGCGGTATTGCAGTTGTTGGTTACCGCTTGATATCAGGTGGGCCTTCGGCTTGTCTCGTCATTTAGTCGTGGAATTAATATTAACAGCATTACTCTGGGCCATCCTCTTACTCTTTACGGCTATGTCGTCCATCTTTTCATGCCCGTGGATGCGGAAAGAGCCTGCTAAGGGATACCTCTGGAAGGTGGGCAGCAGCGTCTTTCCGTGCATCAACATCCCGTACTGCGCTCGCCAACCCGCCTGCCAAGCGTGATGGCAACTACCCCTCATGGAGATCCATGAGGGAGGCCTGTGTTCAGTAGTGGACGTTTTACGGCTGAAATGATGAAAGCATTCAGAAAGTATATGTTGTTTTAGTAAATAAATGTTTGATTGGTTGAGTGGTTCGCCACGAACTTTTTTCACGCCGAGTACACTTTGCTATCACTGGATTCCATGAGGCAGAGAGTCTGAAACCGTCTTCACGATTGAAATTGGGATGCTTCTTAATCTCAATCGCTTCCCGAACCATTCTCTTATAGTAGTGCCTCTCGTTGGTTAGGATTTGTGGGTTGTGTAATTCAATCCAAGCGAAACGTCAGGAAATAATAAAGGTAGTTTACGCGATAAATACCCGGTTATATGTATGTTAATAATGTGTTGTGATCGCGAAAGTTTAAAAAAGACAAATCCCTCATATCTCAACAACTACACCACTTATTAAAAATGTTCTGCGACAATCGATGTGTATTGATGCAATCTTCTTATGTTTCAAATTTGGTCGAAATCGGAACATCAGTCTAAAGAATTGTCCTCGGACGAAAAAAGGCATTAAACCCCCATATTTCAAAATGTATTATCAGTTTTTAAAATACAGGATTTTATCGCGTACCTTTTTTATTATTTTCCCGACGTTTCGACCGGATTGCACCCGGTCATGGTCGCGGGAGGACTGAAGTTTCTGGGAGCTGCCGCCGCGAATTATGGCAGGATACACGACTACCCTCAATTCGTCTTCACAATCAGAAGCGTCCGTCATTTTACGACACACTACACTGACGGTTAAAATAATTTTTGTTTAAATTATGGTTTTCTTTTTAGCGTTCATTTTCTGTACCAGTGAGTATTTTTACCTGACATGACGATTTGTCGTTCCGGACGTTCTAATTGTAAGGCGTTTTTAATTGTAGACGTTTAACTAGTAGGTCATTTTAATTTCATGTCGTTCATCCGACAAGGGCGTTATGCCAGATTGTCCTTCTGATACGGACCGCTGTTATGTCATTAGCTATAAAATCCTGTATTTTAAAAACTAATAATATGTTAACAAATTGCGAAAGTTCGACAAAGTTCTATTTCAAAAACCATAACTTAAGTCAAAATTCCTCCACGACAATCTTATATTGATGTAATCTCCCTAAGTTTTTAAATTTTATCAATGTCAACAATTCGTGAAATGCGTGTTGTCACAAATTAATCTCCATTGGTAGTATTTAGCCTTCCTCGATAAATGAGGTATCCAACACTAAATTATTTTTCAACTCGAATTTCTTCCTGATGTTTTTTTTTAATCATAAAGAATGGCTTTGTCGCTTATGCGATAATGACGCCCTTCCTGAGGTTAGCGCGTTCAAACATACAAATAATCATCATCATAATTTCAGCCATAAAACGTCCACTAATGAACACAGGCCTCCCTCATGGATGACTCCATGAGGGCTAGATGCCATACTCACTACGCTTGGCGGGCGGGTTGGTGAGAGGTTGGTATGGGATGTTGATACACAGAAAAAGGCTGCTGCCCATCTTCCGGAGGTATCCTTTAGTATCTTTGAGTCCGGAGGTATTCCTTGGTGCAAATAATAAATATGCTGGACAATTAACACATCACGATGTAGCCCCGAGCCAAGCATAGCTTGTGTTACGGGTACTAGATGACTGATATACTTAATACATTAGACTGCATAGATAGATATTTTAATTATATATAGAAAAACATCCAGAACACACTGAACAAATATCTGCAGATCGTACAGACATTTGTCCCGAGGCGGGAATCGAACCCGCAACCTCTTGCACCACAGGGCTCGTCAAACAAACAAACTGTTCAGCATATTGGTATTGATTCGTTTATTTCCAGATGACGTCTACAGAATAGTGTATGAAGAAGTGGACGAGAGCGAAGTGAAGATATACAACTTCCCATCTTCGCAGACCAGCAATGGAGAAATCGAAGAGTTCAGGTAATAATGATCTGTGTATGTATAATCATTTTTATAGGTATATTTAATATAATTAATGGAATCAGGCGTTACTTTGCGGAAATCCATGACAATAAAATGCAATAAAAATATTGAGCTTTAATTCCGCTTATGCTGAGATGCAGGAGCACCGCCCTCCCGCCCGCAATAATGCACATGCAGGGAGAACTAGTTTGTCAGTGCAGCATGCATACCCAAACCTATACGACGACACGTGTTTCGCCTCTCCGCGAGGCATCATCAGGTGAACGCTGTAGGTGTTGACTGGTCGGCCGCCGGAACGAAAAACCGTTTCGTTTCAACCGTTCGTATTTTATAGGTATATTTAACATTAAATTTCATTATAATGAATATTCATAAATCATAAGTCATAACGTACAGCATAGGATTGGAATTTAATTAAAAACATCTTTAGGATAAGTTTACACAAATATGATTCTTGTTCATAAGTTTGTAATTTAATTTATAATTTAGTGACTGTCGTATAAGTCAAACCTTTAGAATGTAAATCCATAATTGGCTGTTAGTGATACAAATTAGTTTATTTGTTATAATTAAGAGCTGTGGATTTTGTTAATAAATAAAATAATATTCATGTCCGTGTGTCAAGTGTCGTGGTCATTCACGATTGGCCTCATGAATAAGCTCAGAGTCGCTCAACGAGTTATGGAGAGGGCTATGGTCGGGTTTTTCTACAGGATCGAATCAGAAACGAGGAGATACGTAGAAGAACTCAGATCACCGACATAGCCGGACGGATTAGCACGTTGAAGTGGCAATGGGCAGGCCATATAGCGCGTAGAACAGATGGCGAAATGTTCTCGAGTGGAGGCCACGGACCGGCAAGCGCAGCATTGGACGTCCACCAACAAGATGGGCTGACGACCTGGTGAAGACTGCAGGTCGACGGTGGATGCAAATCGTCTCCAAGCGCAATAACTGGAAATCCATGAGGGAGGCCTATGTCCAGCAGTGGACGTCCTACGGCTGAAATGATGATGATGAATGAATGAATGAATGATTATAACTTTATTGTACACCATAAAATAAATAACAGTAGAAGATAAGATACTTAACTAAATGAACAATGGGCGGCCTTATCGCTAAAAGCGATTTCTTCCAGGCAACCTGTGGATGGACAGGATTGTGAGAACTATAGAAGACATGATGAATATTCATATGTAATATCAATAAACAAGCATTGGTTACGGTTGGTAGGGGGGGGGGGGGGGTACCAGAAAAGGGGGCGAAGGTTTCCGAAAAATGGCATTTTTGACCTTTGGTGACCTTTTGAGGTTACAGTAACTCCGGTCCCTGTGACCCCAGGTCACCAAAATCAATCAGTACCCTTCTCTCATTAAGACGGTGCTAACAAAAACGGTTTCATGTAAATCGGTCAACGCGTTCGGTTGTAATCTTGTCACAGACAGACAGACAGCGCTATGCTTAAATAAAAATAACTGATGCTCGCATTTTACACACAGCGTCATAGATAACTATCCCCTTGCACAAGACACCTATCTTCAAAGCGCACGAAGGTTAAGGTGAAGTAGAACTTTTTGTGAAGAGTTCATCCGGGGAAATATTCATTTCTGCCGCCAAGCAGTCGTGTCTGCATTGCTGTTTCTGGTTAGAAGGGTAATGGGGTATTAGTTAGCGATTAATGACTCAGGGTGACGGGCGCAATGCAATGCAGCGTTGGACACGTGCTTAGTGAACGTGATCACCGCGGCATTGCAATTGTAATAGGTAGAGGTTACCGCTTTACGTCAGGTGGACCTTCGGCTGGTCTCGTCACTTAGTCGTAGAAAAAAGTATTAAACAGTTTGTTTACAAACATTCTGTTTTACAGGTTCCCACGCGCGGGCACGCCCAACGCCAAGTCCGTACTCAAAATGGTGACTTTCAGGCTGCAGTGTTGTTCGCCGAGCACCGTGCTTGACTATTACCAGGAAGGAGCCAATGAACGTGAGTATATAGAGCATTTTTTTGGAAAAGGGGGCGAGGGGTAGGTCCATTTAAGAGAGTTGATCCCTCAAAATCCCCCCGCCCCAAGAGGCTTTGAGAGGGGGGGATAGGACCCAATAAATGCAATTAATGGAAGTATATAGAACATTTTAGGCGGGGGGGGGGGGGGGGGGGGGGCTGTTAAGTCAAATAGTTTATCCCTCAAAATCCCCCCCTCTTTTAAGTCCTTGGGGGATCTTGTTATGGATCAAGACACTTTGGTGAGTCCAAGTCACTTTTGGGGGTAGTTTCAAGTCACTGGGTTCTTAAGTCAGTTTTGTTGCTTTAGTCTCTTCGAGAGGGGGACAAATTTACTTTTGAGGAGGATCAAGACACATTCATACATCCAGGTCACTTTTGGGTGTGATCTGGACTCTGTCAGGGCTAAAACAGTTTAGAAACTCAAGCGAGGGTCTCAGTGTATTCATTAGGAAGTTCTATTCTAAGCCACTCAGGCTGCAGGAACCATGAAGGAATACTGATTCCATGTCAGAAAGTTGATCCCTCTCAAATTCCCAAAGACACATTCAGAATCCCAAGTCAATTTTGGAGTGCTCGGGACTCTGTCGTGGTCCAAGTCCCTTTTAAGGGGGGTCCAACTCAGTTTTGAGAGGGATCAAGACACATTCAGACGTCCAAAAAAGTCCAAGGTCATTTAGGGTGTTAATTTAGTTAGCTCACAATAAGACTGGTAATGTTTAGTCTGCAGTGTTCCTCACTTGACTATTACCAGGAGGGAGCCAATGAAGGTAAGTATATAGCGTTTAACGTCACTTTTGGGGGCCCGAGACATAATTATATAGGGCTTAAAGTGACTTTGAGGAGCTTAACATACCTTTTGGGGGCTCATGTCACAATAGCAGATTGCCAAGAGACTTAGGAGCATCCAAGTCACTTGTGGGATACTTTATTCACCAAGGGAGGCTTAAGCCATTTTTGAGGGCTCAAGTCACGTTGATTTCCAAGACATTGGGGGTACAACCACCATGTCCGCAAGGATTGAGGAGCCACATCAGATTTTTAAAATCTGATCTCACCATTATTTAGCAACAATGTAGCTGATTTTGCAGCACGAATTCTAGATTTAGCAGCAAAATATATCACTAGTTATATTTAATGCAAAGTGGCTCCTCAATCTAAACGTTTGAATTGAGGGAGTAGCCACTTGGAACTCGTTAAGTAATAGATGAATATTTTTGAAAATTTTGTATCATTTAGCAGCAATGAAGCTGATTTTGCAGCACGAATTCTAGATTTAGCAGCAAAATATATCACTAGATATATTTAATGCAAAAGTGGCTCCTCAATCTAAACGTCTGAATTGAGGAGCCACTCAATTCAGACGAAATAACCAGTGATATATTTTGCTGCTAAATCTAGAATTCGTGCTGCAAAATCAGCTACATTGCTGCTAAATAATGGGGATATCAGATTTTAAAAATCTGATGTGGCTCCTCAATCCTTACGGACATCAACCACTACCCAGTTATTATCACACAGACCGTAGAAGCGACTAGAAGAAGAAGAATAAAAAATACATTTATTAGACACACACACACACTAAACTTAAAATTAACTATAGTAAAAAAAACTGACTTATTTATAATTTTAATCTAGAAGTACCTACCCAGTTAAATATTCTACGACATAGTGACAAATAGATGGTAAGCAGCTCACTCAGCGTGTCAAAGCAGTATGAATACTACTATTTCTAGTACCTAATGAACAAACCAGTTCACAAAGTTGTGTGAGTCCAAAGGGGCCTGACTCAGCATTATGCTCCCACACATAAGGAATGCTAGGAAGCGCTGGTTTTCAGTCAGACCCTATTTATTATCTGTCTCGGTAAAATAAACATCATGTGCCAAAAGAAATAAATAAATATATATAATTATTAGTGCATAATTAAATAAATGAATAAATGGTGCATTGCAAATAATACAAATAAAATACCTAAAGTAACCAACCGCGATCGGCCGCGGATCGCGATGCTTGAGAGATGAGAGGCACCGTTGGGCAAAAGCCTCCCAACTGTGGGACACTTACGGCTAATTGTAATTGCAATGTCGTTCCAGCATCGGAGCAGAATGACATGGAGGTGACGGACATTCGCTGGCTCGAGCTGAGGCAGCCGCTCCGGGAGACCTTCCCCTGGTTTGAGTACCTTGCGCGAGTCGGATGGACGCCGTGCGGCGAATAGTGAGTGCCTATACATTCTACTTACTATTTATCGTATTTTCAGGGTGTTCTGGGTGTTTTTCTATATATAATAAAAATATCTATCTATGTAAAATAGATATCTAGGTCACAATCACTCCGGTCCCTGTGACCCTAGGGTCACCAAAATCAATCAGTACTCTTCTCTCATTGAGACAGTGCTAACGCGTTCGGTAGTAATCGTGTCATCCACAGACAGAGAGCGCTATGCATAATAGGGGGTTTCGCCCCCTAATAAAACGAATAAATAATAATAATAAATAATGCTGGACAAATCACACAGCATCATCTAGCCCCAAGCTAAGCATGAGCTTGTGTTATGGGTACTAGATGACTGATATACTTAATACATTATACTACATAGATAGATATTTTTATTATTATATAGAAAAACACCCAGAACACCCTGAACAAATATCTGCAGATCGTACAGACATTTGTCCCGAGGCGGGAATCGAACCCGCAACCCCTTGCGTCGCAGGCGGACCTTCGCCCGCTGCGCCACAGAGCTCGTCAAATAAAAGTTTCATCTCTTTTACAGTGTGTGGGTCCAGCTGCTGGACCGCAGACAGCAGCGGCTGGAGCTGGCCCTCGTGCCGCTGTGCGAGTTCAGCGCCGCGGGCGGGTACCCCCCGCAGCACCCCGCGCGCGAGCCGGCCCCCGCGCCGGAGCAGGTGAGGCGGCGTCTAGCGCGCGCGGAGGACGGCCCGGGGTGTATTGTTCATCATCATCATGATCACCACCACCACCACCACCATCATCATCACCATCATCGTCATTATCATCATCATCATCACCACCACCACCAGCACCACCATCATCATCAACACCACCACCATCATCATCATCATTATTATCATCATCATCATCATCACCACCACGACAAAAGACGTTGCGAAGTTACCCAAACGCTGCCCATCCGAGTTGGATTCGACGATTGACCACTTTCTCAAAGTTAGTTAGTTAGGACCTACCTAATTGGACTGTTTGTCCTAGGTATACGTACGCGTCGACAACTTCAAGAGCCGAGTTCTCAACCATAACTGGGGCAGGCACGCTGCGCATGGACATTCGACATAATTTTCGTCTTGTCCATGTTCATTTTAAGCCCTACCCGTTGGGAGACTCGGTTTAGGCCTTCGAGCATCGTGCTGAGCTCTTCCATCGACTTTGCCATGACCACAATATCGTCGGCAAACCGAAGGTGAGTGATGTATTCGCCGTTAATATTGATGCCCAGCCCTTTCCATTCCAGGAGCTTGAAGGCATCTTCCAAAGCGGTCGTAAACAGTTTCGGTGAGATGACATCTCCCTGTCTTACGCCTCTTTTTAAGGAAATCGCCTTCGAGCTCTGTTCTTGTACTCTGACTGACATAGTGGCGTTTTTATACAAACACTTCAACACTTCGATGTAACGGTAGTCAATACGGCATCGTTGGAGAGACTCAAGCACTGCCCATGTTTCGATCGAATCGAAGGCTTTCTCATAGTCCACAAACGCGAGACATAGCGGCAAGTTATACTCTTCGGTCTTCTGTATGACTTGCCGCAGCGTATGTATGTGGTCTATGGCCTTTACGGAACCCGGCTTGTTCGAGTCTTGTTTGTTAAATACCTCTATATATAATAAAATAAAAACGGGGTCGCTCACTTTGTACTGTAACGTCGTCGTAGTATTGTATGTTTTGCCCAAATATCGGGACCAAAGTGGCTGAGAAAGGCTCGAGAAAGGGACCAGGAGTGGAAGAAGAGGGGAGGCCTACGTCGCAGAGACGACTTCTACCATGTAATTACCAAATAGTAAATAGATAATAATGATAAGGAAAGTTTTATTTTTGTTTTAAATTCACTGTTAGAAATATTGTTTTTATTGTAATGTCGAAGATTATTATTTTTGTTTTTATTTTTTTGTTTAGCTACATTAATTATAATTTCAAGTCGTTACAGTCTATTAAATTGTCCACTTTTTTCTTTTTTTGATGTGTATGTGAAAGGACATTGGGCGTTTTTGCCCCGCTTTTTAAAAAAGTCGCGAACATAAACCAAAATACTTTTAAATCATAGCGTTACCAACCAGATTTAATATTCTGTAGTTATTTTAATTCAAAACAATGGGAAAACGGAAATAATTAGAAAAATGTAAATCATATTTTAAGGTGACTTTTTCGTAATTACTCAACATCACTGCTCAGTAAGTTATAGAATCACTCCGTGGTAGGTATTAGACGAAATAATGATTGATTTTGATGCAGCAGAATAAAAGTAAAGAGAAAACATGTTTCACTTTCAAATGGTTCGTGAGTTACACTATTCATTGTTATGTTAAACGTGTATTCTACTCACTGCAACATTGCATAGTGAAGATACTGTTAGTGTTGTGTGCCGCAATGTAAACGCGGCCTTACCGAGTTCTGAAGACAAAGTGAGGGTAGTTGCAAAACTACCATCGCTTTCTTGATGGACACTCCAATGAAATCTCCAGTCGAACCCGGGACCACGATTGTTGAAACACAGTCGAAACGTCGGGAATAATCAAAAGGTATTACGCGATAAATTCCCGTGTTTATGTTATTATATTATAATGAAATGATGATGATGTAACGTGAAGCCGTCCCCCGCAGGAGATCCGCGACATCCAGGTGCTCGTCTCGGAGACGGCGCCGGACGCGTGGGTCAACGTGCACGACATCCTGCACTTCCTGCCGGCGCGCGCGCAGCACGTGCGCTTCCTGTGGGCCACCGAGGAGACGGGCTTCATGCATCTCTGCGCGTGCGAGTGCGCGCTCGTCAACAGCGACAAGGAGAAGTGTGAGTTGATTTTGCAAGTTCTAGTCATTAAGAGGGGCCAATCCAACTTACTTTTGACGCCGAGGTGTTGACTGGTCGGCGGCTGGAGCGAAAGTCCATTAAGAGGGGCCAATCCAACTTACTTTTGACGCCGAGGTGTTGACTGGTCGGCGGCTGGAGCGAAAGTCCATTAAGAGGGGCCAATCCAACTTACTTTTGACGCCGAGGTGTTGACTGGTCGGCGGCTGGAGCGAAAGTCCATTAAGAGGGGCCAATCCAACTTACTTTTGACGCCGAGGTGTTGACTGGTCGGCGGCTGGAGCGAAAGTCCATTAAGAGGGGCCAATCCAACTTACTTTTCATACAACCGCTCGTACGTGGGTGTGGCGTCGTAATAGAAAAAATCAAACGAAAAAATTCCGTATAAAATTTGTTTCTCCAAATTTAGATTTTTTGTTTGGATAGAAACCTAGATATATTTATTTATTTATTTAATACTTTATTGCACAATTACAAAAGGTGGGCTTAATGCTAAAGCATTCTCTACCAGCCAAACCTGTAGTTTGGAGAGTGGTTCGCGTGCTATAATGGTACTTACTTAAACACTAAACAAACAAAATTACATTTAATCAAATTACACTTCACAATAGAACAGTCGAGGGTTAAGCAAGGCGAGACGATATAGTGCACAAGATACCTATTAGATGAAAAGTTTCATAGAAAGATCTATTACGACGCCACATCCACGCGGTTGTATGAAAAGTAAGTTGGATTGGCCCCTCTTAATGGACTTTCGCTCCAGCCGCCGACCAGTCAACACCTCGGCGTCTCACCTGAAGATGCCTCGCGGAGAGGCGAAACACGTGTCGTCGTGTGGGTTTGGGTATGCATGCTGCACTGACAACCTAGTTCTCCCTGCATGTGCATTATTAGCGGGCGGGAGGGTGGTGCATATGCATCTCAGCATTAGCGGAATTAAAACTAGATGTTTTCATTGCATTTTTTTAAAGTTTTAGTCAGTTTTTAACTAGGTTTCGTCGGTATTTAACCAGGTTTCGTCATAATTTAGGCAATTTTGGGGAATTTAGTCGCAGTTTTAGGATGTTTTAGTCACAATTTCAGATAGATGTCATCATAGGTTAGGTTGGTTTAATTGATATTTACCTCTACATTATTTTAACCCGAACCCTCAGCTCGTAACAATTCGGTGTCAGAAGTGGGATTAAAGTGTTCATTTTGGTTTAATTGGACTATATTTAATCCGGAACCCCCAGCTGGTAACAATATTTACGAATTTTCGTTGATATGTAGTGGTATGTAGGCAGTTTTAGTAAACTTTTTTGTATACTACCTAGTGGTAGCGTTAGAGTCACATCCGCTTCCTGTAGGCGACCGAGGAGACAGGCTTCATGCACCTTTGCGAGTGCGCGCTTGTCAACAGCGAGAAGGAGAAGTGTGAGTTTTAGTAATATTATCGGAATATTTAGTCACAATGTGGCGTTTTCATTAAAAAGTAAAAATTTCAAAAATAGTTCCCTCAAACCTTATAGATGGCGTTAGTTTTCATTTAATGGAAGGAAACAGAATTTAGATAGATAAGATAAGATAATTTATTTATTTGTAAAACAAGCATTCACATACAAATGAACATTTTATAACAAACAAAAATAAGAGAAGTAGGTGACATGCTTGAGTCACAAAAAGGTCTCTGTCTCAGCATAAGTTGGTTATGTTAACAACCAACGCTGGTCTTCCGACAGAGCCGTTTGGTGACGTCACGGAAAGCAACATATTAAATATAACAAAACTAAGCAAAAACATTGACAATTGTGTTGACATACACAAACATAGGTTAAATAATAAAAAAATCAAGCAACTGAAGACTGAAAAAAAATATATAATAATACACTAAATGGGAAATTAAAACATAACTTTAGTTCTTGTTGTGGCAAAAAAAGAAATATAAAATTACACAATATATGCGGCCAATATCGTCGGTTAATAAAACCCTATCATGGGAATTTTAAGGGTGAAGAAGATAAAAAATAATAATATAAAATACCTGCTTTATGTAAAAAATACTATTAAACAAGTAAATAAAATATTAATATTTGTAAATAAATAATATAGAATGCATAAATATATATATATGTATATATTATGGCATCATTATATGATACTGGTATCGTTTTTATGACTTTCGAGCTCTTTCTGACCTTCAAATATAAATTTTCTAAGTTTATCTCTAAAACTATAAAGACTTTGCAGGTTCCTTATCGGTGGGGGGATATTATTCCAGCACTTCGATGCAGCGTACCGGAAGCTGCCTTTAAAAGAGGCCGAACTATGCCGCTGCATCGAGAGCTGCCGAGCAGTTTGTCGAGATCCACAGGATCTCGAGCTGCCCACCCACGCCAATTTCTCATAGAGATATGAGGGCATTTTATGCTTGATAACACCAAAAAGGAGACATGCTAAATGGAATTTTCTGCGGTGTTTCATTTTCATAATTAAATGTTTATTTAAAAATGGCGTAACATGACCTCTCAACGGTACGTCAAAACAGAAACGAGCACACGCGTTCTGGACTCGCTGTATCAGTCGCTGCGTTCTGGTTAGCAGCCGAGGACCGATGACTGTATCAGAGTAGTTTAACTTGGATAATATAAGTGACTCCACTAGACGTATCCGTAAGTCTACTCTAATATGAACCCTCATTTTATACAGTATCTTCAATCGGTAAAAACAGTTGGCAACTGTATCGGCAACATGCTTTTCATAGCGAAGATTGCAATCCATTTGCAAACCCAAATTTCGCGCTTCGTACACGCGTTCAACAGGTCTGTGCATTAGCTCTACACTCACTGTTGGACTAAGACAATCTAATTGGTGTTTGCTACCGAATATCATATATTTGGTTTTAGTTGGGTTGAGTAAGAGACTGTTGTCTTTAGACCATTGAGCTATGCTATACAAGTCCCTATTTAATTTCGTTATTGCATCATCAACGTCCGTGGGCTTGAACGAAATATATAGCTGGGTATCGTCCGCATATATATGAGACTGACAATACTTTATATGACTCTGAACATCTGCTGAGTACAAAATAAATAACAGTGGGCCCAAAATGGATCCTTGAGGAACTCCAGTTTTGACAGCCACTGTGTCACATAGCAATATGGAACCATCATTGCAAGAAAGTTTAGTGTACTGGTGGCGGTTACTTAGGTAGCTGTTGAACCAGAGAATTGAATTGTCATCAAAGCCGTAGTAATGCAACTTAGAAAGTAAGAGATCTGTATTTATGGAGTCGAAAGCCCTAGAGAAATCTAACAGGACCAGCAAAGTACAAAGGCCCTTATCTTGTGCGCACAGAATATTGTCCGTTACGTCCATTAGAGCAGTTACTGTGCTATGTCCCCGTCTAAAACCCGATTGTACTTTAGGTAAAATGCAGTTATTTTCGAGGAAGTGAGTTAATTGGAAACTGACGACTTTCTCCAAAACTTTAGACAAACAAGGCAATATGCTAATAGGCCGCAAATCTTTTGGATTAGTAGGGTTAGGTATCTTGGGCAAGGGCCGCACGATTGCTAGTTTCCACATATCCGGAAAAGTTGATGTCTCCATTGAAATATTAACTATAGATGTTATTGTATCTAATGTTTCAGGTAATGTCAGCGTAAGCATATTTAAAGTTACAAGATCACTACCTTCAGCATTAGATTTTAGGCTATTAATAATTTTAGCTATTTTGTCTACAGAAACAGGTTCAAAGTGAAAGACAGCTTCACCAAAATTATTAAACTCAAAGTATGTGAGGTGTGAGATTGTAACATTAGAAATCCCAGGAATATCTAAAAAGCATCTATTAATTAAGTTAGAGTCATTAAGATGTGAAGGAAGTTCAGTTGTATGTTGATGAAAAATCGTGTTTTTAATATTTTTCCAAAGTTGTTTTGAATCATGTATTTTATTATTAATTTTGTTGTTAATGTAAGCGGTTTTTTCATGAAAAAGAGCCTGGTTAACTGTAGATTTAAGGCTTTTGTAGTAATCCTTTTTTACTTCAATCTTAGTTTTATGGTACTCTGCCAGAGCTTCATCGCGTAACCTCATCATCAGTTTGATGGTATCAGTGATCCATGGATAAGAACGCGGTTTAATAACGACTGAAGTCACTGGAGAGTGTATATCAAAAAGAGCCACGACACTGGGTAAATACGTTAACCATTTCGTTAACGTTACCTAGCGTCGATATTAGGTCCCATCTTATAGATCGTAGATGATCATTAAAATCATCGATATTAATATGTTTAATAGATCTATAGCAGACAGTGTAGGGTTTGATTTTAACGCGATTTAAGTTAAATTCACAAATAACAAGTGAATGCCCGTGTAAAGAACCAACTGGCTCTACAGTAATTTTTTTGGCTTTTAAATCAGTGCACACCAAATCAATCAAAGATTGAGAAGTCTGTGTATGGTGTGTAGGTGTTTTTACTAATTGTGACAAATTCAAACATGAAAGAAATGTAACAAATTTGGTGGTTTTTATGTCATTTACATTTAACAAGTTAATATTAAAATCACCTAGTAAAACGACATTATCACAGCTTGGAAGAGAATTGATCGAAGCAGTAATTGCATCTAAAAATAAGTCAACGTCCAACCAAGGTGGTCTGTAGGCTGTGCCGATAGAAAGTTTCTTGCCGTTGAGGGTCTTAGTTAACCACATTTGCTCTACTGAAACATGCAGAGCGTCTATCGGGTGAGACCAGGTGCGCACGGTAACACCGCGCTTTACGTAGAAACCTACTCCACCACCACGCGATCTCACGGTCCGCGGCCGATTTGACAATGACGGCATTTGTAATCAATCACATACTTGTTTTCTTCGCTTACCAGCTCCATCTGTTTGGTTTAGTAGAAAACACTTTTTTATTTTTTACTGAAAACGGCTCATTCATCATGTTTTAGTAATGATGATGAATTGTGACTAAAACTCGACTAATTGTAACTCGAGTTTTAGTCACAATTCATCAAGTTTTAGTCAGTGTCAAGACAATTTCCGTCAATTTTGAGAATTTTAGTGTTTCTTAGTCACAAAATATATTTTTTAGTTACAATGTAGCATATTTTTGTCACCATTTGTTTTAGTAACAGTTTAGGATGTTTTTATCGAATTGTAGTCAGCGTTTAGTCAGGTTTTGTCAATATTTAGGCTATTATAGCGGAATTCATTCACTATTTAGCGTGCTTAATCACAATTTAGCTTGCTTAATCACAATTTAGCTTGTTTTAGTCACACTTTAGCATATGTCAGTGACGATTTATCATGTTTTGTTTTGTCGTAATAAGTTAGGTCGGTTTAATTGATATTTACATGTTTTCGTCGATATTCAGCTTGATTTCATTGTAATGTAGGCAATTTTAGCCAAAGTTGTGGTATGTCTAGTCAAGGGAGTTAGAGCGTTACATCCGCTTCCTGTGGGCGACCGGGGAGGCTGCGAGGGTGATTGCGCACTGGTTTACTGGAGAAGAAGTGTGTGTGACTTTGACGAGTTGTAGCGTGTTGTTGTCAATGTGTCGGTATTTTTAGTAAGTATTTATCCAGGTTTCGTCAATATGAAAATTTATCCATGTTTGGCAATATTTAGGCAAATTTGCATAATTTATCCAGGTTTCGTCAATGTCTATTAATAATTTAGTCACAATTTAGCATTTTTTAGTCGCAATTTAGGATGGTTATAGTCACAATTTAAAATGTTCTAATAAGGTTAGGTTGATTAAATTGATATTATCGTTAATATTTAGTTGCATTGTAGGCAGTTATCATCATCTCAGCCGTAGGAGATCCAGTGCTGGAAAAGGGCCTCCCTCATAAATCCCCCAAGATCATGAGGGGTTGTTGCCGTGCTCACCTCGCTTGGCAGGTGGGTTGGCGAGCTTAGTACAGCCCTTGGATAGATTCTTACTGTATTCACGCGCAAGAGAGGAGTTACCAAGTTCATTTACTTTTATTCACCAAGGTGACTGAGCCCAGGTGATTCAGGTGGAACCATCCGTTGTTTTTAACTTGTTTCATTTGTTCCAGCGGTGATAGAGCTGATGATAACGGACGAGGAGACGCTCTGCGCTGGTCCCAACGTGGTCTCCAAGGAGGCGCTCACGGCGGGCGACTGGGAGGTCATGCCGAGGAAGATATGGGTGAGCTGGCTAGCGGTGATGAGCTGGTGATGAGAGACAAGGAGTCCCGACGTGGTCTCCAAGGAGGCGCTCACGGCGGGCGACTGGGAAGGTCATGCCGAGGAAGATATGGGTGAGCTGGCTAGCGGTGATGGGCTGGTGATGAGAGACATGGAGTCCCGACGTGGCCTCCAAGGAGGCGCTCACGGCGGGCGACTGGGAAGGTCATGCCGAGGAAGATATGGGTGAGCTGGCTAGCGGTGATGGGCTGGTGATGAGAGACGAGGAGTCCCGACGTTGTCTCCAAGGAGGCGCTCACGGCGGGCGACTGGGAAGGTCATGCCGAGGAAGATATGGGTGAGCTGGCTAGCGGTGATGGGCTGGTGATGAGAGACATGGAGTCCCGACGTGGCCTCCAAGGAGGCGCTCACGGCGGGCGACTGGGAAGGTCATGCCGAGGAAGATATGGGTGAGCTGGCTAGCGGTGATGGGCTGGTGATGAGAGACGAGGAGTCCCGACGTTGTCTCCAAGGAGGCGCTCACGGCGGGCGACTGGGAGGTCATGCCGTGGAAGATATGAGTGAGCTGGCTAGCGGTGATGGGCTGGTGATGAGAGACGAGGAGTCCCGACGTGGTCTCAGGAAGCGCTCACGGCGGGCGACTGGGAGGTCATGCCGAGGAAGATATGGGTGAGCTGGCTAGCGGTGATGGGCTGGTGATGAGAGACGAGGATTTCCGGATGAAGAAAAGAAATACTAAAAGTGCTTTCTCCCCACAGGTGGACGAAGCCCGCAACGTGGTATACTTCGTAGGGCTCCGCGAGACGCCCCTGGAGCGCCACTTGTACGCTGCTCCCCTCTCCCCCGCGCGGCCGCACGACGCCGTGCTACTCACCACTGTGGGACACTCCTGCACCGTGGACATTGACGAGGTAACACAGGAACCCACAGGACAGACATACTAGGGACCCCACAGCTCAGACATGCTAGGGACCTCATAGCTCGGGACATACTAGGGACCACACAGCTCGAAACATACTACAGACCTCATATCTCTTTTGATAAGGTTATTCATTTCTTTGAAAATGTTCTACCTAAGTGTGGATAAACACTAAAAAAAAACTATATAATAACTTGTTTGCTTCAGGAATGCACCACGGTCGTGATCACTTCTTCGAACATCAGCTCGGTGCCTCTGACCCGCGTGTACGCCCTGCTGCACGCGCCGGGGCCCGCGCTGGTTCTGCAGGGCACGCTCTGCGAGCAGGCAGGTACGGCAACGTAACTATCTGAGCAGTAAGTAAGTATAACCAAGTATGCCCATTGTAAGTAGGTACGCATTAGAAAACATCAACTAGATACAGCAATATAAATAAATATTATAAGGTAACGATGTTTTAACGTTGCAAACTAACATGGTTGGTAACATTATATGCAATATTTACGGGATAATTACCATTATTTGTTATCATGACGTGTGAAACTGCGTCGAAATATCGGGAAACTGAAAAAGACTCAAATCGTGGTAAATATCCCGTAAATATTGCATATAATGAAGTTTTAGTTACATCATCATTTCAGCCGTAAAACGTCCACTACTGTACACAGAACCTCATGGATCTCCATGAGAGGTAGTTGCCATACTCTCCACGCTGTTGATACACGGAAAGTCGCTGCTGCCCATCTTCCGTGGGTATCCCTAAACAGGCTTTTACTGCATCCACGGGTATGAGAGGCGAGGTAACATTCTAATGCCTGCCGGCATTCCCCCACGACACTTATATATATATTTTTTTACCGTTTTAAAAAAAGCGTGTGCGACTCGGGACGCACGACAGAAGTGATAACTTAGGCTACCGCTGCGGGTTAGAGTGAGAGAGGAGGACCTTGCCTGCCGCCGCCGTATGCGCGAGAGGAAGGGAAGCCAGCCAGACTGGCGCCGTAACGCGTTACGTAACGAAGCGGTTTACCCTCCCTTAAGAAGGTATCGCTTCAAACAAATTGTCTGTCCGCAGAAGCCCCGCAGTCTCGTTGCTACAATGGCTCGTGGGACCCGGCCATTGACGAAGAGGCCGAGGGAGGGATGCTGCTCAGAGGTTTGTGTTGTATGCCCTGTACTAACGGTAGCGCGGTAGACGACGCAGGTTAGTAACGGTGGCGGGGCGGATGGGGGACCGCTTGTGTGACGATGTAGCTGCCTGTGATTGGGACAACACCAGCTTTTTACTTGTGTAATTTTTATTTGTGTACCGTCCGTTGGTTGCTCTAATGAATAAATAAATATGGGGTCTTCTTTCATTCATACCGCCATTTTAAAAAGTACTCAAATTTTGAAGCAATTTAACTAAAATTGTGACCTACCGAAACAAGTCTGGATTATACCGTTCATTTTTCATTCGTTCATTACAAAGTGGTTCAATAGGGCATGATAGTGTCGATAGAAAATATCGATATGAATGAAAGAACGAATCCAAACACTTTTAGATTTCCAATAAAATTGATTCACTAAGAAAGAGAGAGAGTGGGCTGATTTGAGTCTTTTTGAGTTTTCCGACGCAGTTACGGTAAAAAACGGGTACCTGCATTATATATAGGTTAAATTGTTAGATGGCTTTTTGCAAAACTCGTTTTTGCAAGAAATTAAAACAAAATGCTTCAAAATAGAGCAATTAAAGCATCAGTTAATAACAATAAGAAATACGTTTATTTTTGAACACGAACAACAAGAAATACATTTAATTTTAGGGGGCAAAGCCCCCTAATATGCATAGCGCTTTCTGTGTGTCTGTCTGTCTGTCTGTCTGTGCATGAGACGATTACAACCGAACGCGTTGATCGATTTACATGAAACCTTTTTTGTTAGCACCGTCTTAATGAGAGAAGGGTACTGACTGATTTTGGTGACCATAGGGTCACAGTGACTGGAGTTTTTGTGACCTCAAAAGGTCACTAAAGGTCAAAAATGACTTTTCGGAAACCTACGCCCCCTTTTCTGGTACTTTATGCTTGTTGAACACAAACAACAAGAAATATATTTATATTAGAACACAAACAACACTATATTTTACTATTTTATAAAATGTTTTTACAATAATTTAAACTTATTAAATAATTATGTTTTATTTTAATCTTAAGTAACTAGTGTAATTGGTTTGTCAAAATCGTCTTATTACCTAATAAACAAGATAAGGGAAAAGTATCGCCTTAGAATTATCATATAGCAATATTTTATGTCTAAAGGATAACGGGTATATGTTTGTCCGTTAAGCATGGCCTTGTGTAACATTATTATAAATTGACGAGCTCTGTGGCGCAGCGGGCGAAGGTCCGCCTGCGACGCAAGGGGTTGCGGGTTCGATTCCCGCCTCGGGACAAATGTGTGTACGATCTGCAGATATTTTTCAGGGTGTTCTGGGTGTTTTTCTATATATAATAAAAATATCTATCTATGTAGTATAATGTATTAAGTATATCAGTCATCTAGTACCCATAACACAAGCTCTGCTTAGCTTGGGGCTAGATGATGCTGTGTGATCTGTCCAGCATTATTTATTTATTTTATTTATTATGCAATATTTACGGGATATTGTATTGACCATGATTTGAGTTTAATTGAGTTTCCCCATATTTCGCATTGCACGTGTGGCGACGGCGTCGGAACATCGGGAAACTCAGAAAGACTCAGTTAATGGTAGCGCTTTACATAGTGTTTAATATTAGAAGCGACATCTAGTTCTGTTTTGAGCGTAGTACTTGAAATGTAACATTGTGCATGAGACCTTATTATGAACACTTTTTTCGAGGAAAGGATGGTTTGTGTTGTGGGCTCCCCTGTACTAACGAGTACAGAGGTTAGTACAGATGTTGGGTGGATGGAAGACAGCTTGTATGCTATGGCAGCCTGTGAAGCCTTATTTTAAACTCATCCAGGCAAGATTGCTATTTTTGAAACTAGCAGAGTGTACCTCTACATTAAAGGCAAAATTTACGCGATGTTTACCATGATTTGGGTCTTTTTCAGTTTTTCGATACTTCGCCACAGTTACACACCATCGTAGAAAGTAACTAAAAATACTTTAAGAGAGAAACTAGATATGTTTTGAAATTATGCATGAACATTATATACAAATATTTACAATATTGTTGTCTCTTTGAGCTTCCCGGTATTTTGACGCAACACACAGAAAGCAACTCAAAATTACTTTCAGAGAGAAATCAATGAACTGCTTCTTGAAAGACAAATGTATCTTTCCAGAAAACTCGCTATCTAGCGCGATTCCCCCGCCCCAGATCTACTCAACGCGCTTGTCCTGCGGAGCCCTGGCGTACTGCACGCTGTGGCGCTGCGGGGCCGCGGGGCGCAGCCCTACGGTCCTGCACGTGTACGGCGGGCCCGAGGTGCAGACAGTCACCAACAGCTACAAGGTAACACGCGCCTGTCTCGCGGAGCCCTGGCCTACTGCACGCTGCGGGGCCGCGGGGCGCAGCCCTACGGTCCTGCACGTGTACGGCGGGCCCGAGGTGCAGACAGTCACCAACAGCTACAAGGTAACACGCGCCTGTCTCGCGGAGCCCTGGCCTACTGCACGCTGCGGGGCCGCGGGGCGCAGCCCTACGGTCCTGCACGTGTACGGCGGGCCCGAGGTGCAGACAGTCACCAACAGCTACAAGGTAACACGCGCCTGTCTCGCGGAGCCCTGGCCTACTGCACGCTGCGGGGCCGCGGGGCGCAGCCCTACGGTCCTGCACGTGTACGGCGGGCCCGAGGTGCAGACAGTCACCAACAGCTACAAGGTAACACGCGCCTGTCTCGCGGAGCCCTGGCCTACTGCACGCTGCGGGGCCGCGGGGCGCAGCCCTACGGTCCTGCACGTGTACGGCGGGCCCGAGGTGCAGACAGTCACCAACAGCTACAAGGTAACACGCGCCTGTCTCGCGGAGCCCTGGCCTACTGCACGCTGCGGGGCCGCGGGGCGCAGCCCTACGGTCCTGCACGTGTACGGCGGGCCCGAGGTGCAGACAGTCACCAACAGCTACAAGGTAACACGCGCCTGTCTCGCGGAGCCCTGGCCTACTGCACGCTGCGGGGCCGCGGGGCGCAGCCCTACGGTCCTGCACGTGTACGGCGGGCCCGAGGTGCAGACAGTCACCAACAGCTACAAGGTAACACGCGCCTGTCCCGCGGAGCCCTGGCCTACTGTGGCGCTGCGGGGCCGCGGGGCGCAGCCCTACGGTCCTGCACGTGTACGGCGGGCCCGAGGTGCAGACAGTCACCAACAGCTACAAGGTAACACGCGCCTGTCCCGCGGAGCCCTGGCCTACTGTGGCGCTGCGGGGCCGCGGGGCGCAGCCCTACGGTCCTGCACGTGTACGGCGGGCCCGAGGTGCAGACAGTCACCAACAGCTACAAGGTAACACGCGCCTGTCCCGCGGAGCCCTGGCCTACTGTGGCGCTGCGGGGCCGCGGGGCGCAGCCCTACGGTCCTGCACGTGTACGGCGGGCCCGAGGTGCAGACAGTCACCAACAGCTACAAGGTAACACGCGCCTGTCCCGCGGAGCCCTGGCCTACTGTGGCGCTGACTTCGGATGAATCATTTTTACAGGATATTTACCACGATTTGAGTCATTTTTATCAAAATCCTGGCTTCGGCCCAACAATTTAATTTTCAATTCTTATACGTTGCTGTGGTGTCATAATTCTTGCACGCCCAGGTTGACTGGTAGAAAATGCTATTAGCATTAAGTCCATTGTTTTTTGTGCACAAAGTATTAAATATAATAAATAATACAACATGTTGTAATAAATAATAATAATAATACAACATAATGTAATAAATAATACAACAATAATACCTCTGTTACTCGTGGATGCAAGAAGAATCTGCGAGGGGTTACTTTCGGAAGCTACTTTCCGTGTATCAACTGCGTGGTGAGTGTGGCAACAACCCCATGTACAAAGATCCATGACGGAAGCTTTATTTGAACAGTAGACATTCTACATCTGAGATGATGATTCTTAAACGTTAGTTTTTCATATCTATGCTGTGCAATAAAGCCTGTGCGTGTACAATGAGTTGTCACTGTTAGATCGCCTGACGTTACTACAGCAGTAATACTATGACGTTTGCCAGATTTGCAACTCATGGTAACAAATTCTAAGCAAATGAAGCCCAAACTACAGTCGCTGTCGTATAGTTTACTGCGTATTTTAGTACCAAGCTATCCGCTAGAGGCGCTGTACAAGTTCATACATTTTTTTAAGTGCAGTCGCTAGCGAGTATTGTTCAGGCTTCATCATACTACATCCTATCCTAACCTACCTATCTACCTATCAGCAACTCAAATGATTCGAATTTGGCGCCACTACGACATGGAACAAAACGAACTGGACGAGCGGTCAACGAAGAAAGAAGATGTCTGCCGATACCAAAAAAAGCCGCGTGCGCTCCGTGAAAAATTAATTAAAACAAATGTGAGAGCTCTCCAAAACGTGATAAAAACACCATTTAGCTGTGAACTTTTCTTAAATCAATTAAATTGGCCAGAACGAGTGATAAATATCTACATGCAAGCGGACAAGACCGAAGACACCGAATCGTACCTACCTACCTGTGTTCCTGCGACTTCCTACTGCCTCTGCTGAGCATGTCGAAGTGTATTATTTCAGCGTTACGTTTAGGTCGTAACAAGTATAGATTGTGAGAACTCATGGTAGAACTATTGTAATCCTGCAGGGCATCAGACAGCTGAGGATGCACATGCTGGCGGCGCGCGGCTTCAACGTGGTGGCGGTCGACTCGCGCGGCTCCAAGCACCGCGGCCGCGCCTGGGAGGCCGTCATCCGCGGCAAGATGGGCCAGGTGGAGCTCGACGACCAGGTACCCGGCGCGCTAGATACCCTCCAGGTGCACAGGCTCCAACGTGCTGGCGGTCGACTCGCGCGGCTCCAAGCACCGCGGCCGCGCCTGGGAGGCCGTCATCCGCGGCAAGATGGGCCAGGTGGAGCTCGACGACCAGGTACCCGGCGCGCTAGATACCCTCCAGGTGCACAGGCTCCAACGTGCTGGCGGTCGACTCGCGCGGCTCCAAGCACCGCGGCCGCGCCTGGGAGGCCGTCATCCGCGGCAAGATGGGCCAGGTGGAGCTCGACGACCAGGTACCCGGCGCGCTAGATACCCTCCAGGTGCACAGGCTCCAACGTGCTGGCGGTCGACTCGCGCGGCTCCAAGCACCGCGGCCGCGCCTGGGAGGCCGTCATCCGCGGCAAGATGGGCCAGGTGGAGCTCGACGACCAGGTACCCGGCGCGCTAGATACCCTCCAGGTGCACAGGCTCCAACGTGCTGGCGGTCGACTCGCGCGGCTCCAAGCACCGCGGCCGCGCCTGGGAGGCCGTCATCCGCGGCAAGATGGGCCAGGTGGAGCTCGACGACCAGGTACCCGGCGCGCTAGATACCCTCCAGGTGCACAGGCTCCAACGTGCTGGCGGTCGACTCGCGCGGCTCCAAGCACCGCGGCCGCGCCTGGGAGGCCGTCATCCGCGGCAAGATGGGCCAGGTGGAGCTCGACGACCAGGTACCCGGCGCGCTAGATACCCTCCAGGTGCACAGGCTCCAACGTGCTGGCGGTCGACTCGCGCGGCTCCAAGCACCGCGGCCGCGCCTGGGAGGCCGTCATCCGCGGCAAGATGGGCCAGGTGGAGCTCGACGACCAGGTACCCGGCGCGCTAGATACCCTCCAGGTGCACAGGCTCCAACGTGGTGGCGGTCGACTCGCGCGGCTCCAAGCACCGCGGCCGCGCCTGGGAGGCCGTCATCCGCGGCAAGATGGGCCAGGTGGAGCTCGACGACCAGGTACCCGGCGCGCTAGATACCCTCCAGGTGCACAGGCTCCAACGTGGTGGCGGTCGACTCGCGCGGCTCCAAGCACCGCGGCCGCGCCTGGGAGGCCGTCATCCGCGGCAAGATGGGCCAGGTGGAGCTCGACGACCAGGTACCCGGCGCGCTAGATACCCTCCAGGTGCACAGGCTCCAACGTGCTGGCGGTCGACTCGCGCGGCTCCAAGCACCGCGGCCGCGCCTGGGAGGCCGTCATCCGCGGCAAGATGGGCCAGGTGGAGCTCGACGACCAGGTACCCGGCGCGCTAGATACCCTCCAGGTGCACAGGCTCCAACGTGCTGGCGGTCGACTCGCGCGGCTCCAAGCACCGCGGCCGCGCCTGGGAGGCCGTCATCCGCGGCAAGATGGGCCAGGTGGAGCTCGACGACCAGGTACCCGGCGCGCTAGATACCCTCCAGGTGCACAGGCTCCAACGTGCTGGCGGTCGACTCGCGCGGCTCCAAGCACCGCGGCCGCGCCTGGGAGGCCGTCATCCGCGGCAAGATGGGCCAGGTGGAGCTCGACGACCAGGTACCCGGCGCGCTAGATACCCTCCAGGTGCACAGGCTCCAACGTGCTGGCGGTCGACTCGCGCGGCTCCAAGCACCGCGGCCGCGCCTGGGAGGCCGTCATCCGCGGCAAGATGGGCCAGGTGGAGCTCGACGACCAGGTACCCGGCGCGCTAGATACCCTCCAGGTGCACAGGCTCCAACGTGCTGGCGGTCGACTCGCGCGTTAAATTATTCTGGACAATTCACACAGCCTCATCAAGCCCCAATTTAAAAAGAGCATGTATGGGTACTATATACTATACTATATACTACGGGATGAATGATAATACTTAATAAGTCACATGTAACTTACATGATACTACATAGAGACATAATTTTTATTATAATGTGTATAGAAAAACATCCAGAACACCCTGAACAAATATCTGCAGATCGTACAGGCATTTGCGCCACATAGTTCTTCGCACCCGCATTCATAGAAGTCAAATTAATTAACTATTCCGATAGATCCTTCGTTTGGCGTACTAACCATTGTTTGTTTCAGGTAGAAGTGCTGCAGTGGCTGGCCAAGGAGACGGGCTGCATCGACATGGAGAGGATTGCCATCCACGGCTGGAGCTACGGTGAGTTCATCATCTTCATCATCATCATGACGAGCTCTGTGGCGCAGCGGGCGAAGGTCCGCCTGCGACGCAAGGGGTTGCGGGTTCGATTCCCGCCTCGGGACAAATGTCTGTACGATCTGCAGATATTTGTTCAGGGTGTTCTGGGTGTTTTTCTATATATAATAAAAATATCTATCTATGTAGTCTAATGTATTAAGTATATCAGTCATCTAGTACCCATAACACAAGCTCTGCTTAGCTTGGGGCTAGATGATGCTGTGTGATTTGTCCAGCATTATTTATTATTATTATTTTATTTATTTTCATCGCTTATTTCCCTCACTTGGAGAATAAATTATCTGAAACGAACGAATTCAATTATGTCATCATCATTTCAGCCATAAAACTTCCACTAATGAACAAAGGCCTCCCTCATGGGTCTCCATGAGGGGTAGTTGCCATTCTCAACACGCTTGGCAGGCGGGTTGGCGAGCGCAGTACGGGATGTTGATATACGGAAAGACGCTGCTGCCCATCTTTCGGAGGTGTCCCTTGGCAGGCTCTTACTGCATCCACGGGCATGAGAGGAGGGGCAACATTATGTGTATCAAAATCTAATACTGCGCTCGTGAACCCTAGGCGGGTTCGCCCAAGCGTGGTGAGTATGGTGGCTGCAACAATGATGATTTTTTTTATTAATTTTCACTGTGATTTGTCGCCAATGGGTCATTTAACAATGGGTTTGTCGTGTTGGTTGTTGCCATGCGACCTGTGTCGCATACTACTGTACTCATTGTTAAGGGTCAGCGCAGACAAAACGGAGCGCAACGGAGAGGATTTTATTGACGCACTTGAAAATAAACTTACCCTTAGTCGAAACTTAAATGTGTCTCCTGTTCAATCTGCGACTTGTTGGGTATTCTTCTATCAAGACATTTGCCAAAGCTGTTTGGATGGTTACCGATGTTAGAAGATGATGATGACGATGATGTTGCATTATCAAAAAGGTTTCACATCTGCCAGGCGACCCGTGTCGGTTTAATTTTTTGTTTTTTATCGTTATTTTTCTTTACAGGAGGCTACTTATCCCTGCTAGGGCTCGCCACCCGTCCCAACATCTTCAAGGTGTGCGTGGCCGGAGCGCCCGTCACGTGCTGGCGGCTCTACGACACGGCCTACACCGAGCGCTACATGGGGGCCCCCGCGCGGGCCCCGCACGCCTACACCAGGGCCTCCGTCATAGCGCACGCGCCCTTCTTCCCGGACCAGTGAGTAGATAGTAGCTAGTCGCTCTAAGTGAGTCCGCCGTGTCGAGGCACTGCCTACACCGAGCGCTACATGGGGGCCCCCGCGCGGGCCCCGCACGCCTACACCAGGGCCTCCGTCATAGCGCACGCGCCCTTTCTCCCGGACCAGTGAGTAGATAGTAGCTAGTCGCTCTATGCGAGTCCCCCGTGTCGAGGCACGGCCTACACCGAGCGCTACATGGGGGCTCCCGCGCGGGCCCCGCACGCCTACACCAGGGCCTCCGTCATAGCGCACGCGCCCTTTCTCCCGGACCAGTGAGTAGATAGTAGCTAGTCGCTCTATGCGAGTCCCCCGTGTCGAGGCACGGCCTACACCGAGCGCTACATGGGGGCTCCCGCGCGGGCCCCGCACGCCTACACCAGGGCCTCCGTCATAGCGCACGCGCCCTTTCTCCCGGACCAGTGAGTAGATAGTAGCTAGTCGCTCTATGCGAGTCCCCCGTGTCGAGGCACGGCCTACACCGAGCGCTACATGGGGGCTCCCGCGCGGGCCCCGCACGCCTACACCAGGGCCTCCGTCATAGCGCACGCGCCCTTTCTCCCGGACCAGTGAGTAGATAGTAGCTAGTCGCTCTATGCGAGTCCCCCGTGTCGCGGCACGGCCTACACCGAGCGCTACATGGGGGCTCCCGCGCGGGCCCCGCACGCCTACACCAGGGCCTCCGTCATAGCGCACGCGCCCTTTCTCCCGGACCAGTGAGTAGATAGTAGCTAGTCGCTCTATGCGAGTCCCCCGTGTCGCGGCACGGCCTACACCGAGCGCTACATGGGGGCTCCCGCGCGGGCCCCGCACGCCTACACCAGGGCCTCCGTCATAGCGCACGCGCCCTTTCTCCCGGACCAGTGAGTAGATAGTAGCTAGTCGCTCTATGCGAGTCCCCTGTGTCGCGGCACGGCCTACACCGAGCGCTACATGGGGGCTCCCGCGCGGGCCCCGCACGCCTACACCAGGGCCTCCGTCATAGCGCACGCGCCCTTCTTCCCGGACCAGTGAGTAGATAGTAGCTAGTCGCTCTGAGTGAGTCCCCCGTGTCGAGGCACGGCCTACACCGAGCGCTACATGGGGGCCCCCGCGCGGGCCCCGCACGCCTACACCAGGGCCTCCGTCTATAGGTTCCCGTTTTTACCGTTCGAGTGCGGAACCCTAGTTACAAACTGTAGATCTGTTTGTGTTCTGTTATTTTGGTGTGCAATGCAGTGTGTTTGTACCGTATCGATTGTTACAGGGAAGGCCGTCTGCTGATAATCCACGGGCTTGCGGACGAGAACGTGCATTTCTGCCACACGGCGGCGCTGCTGTCCGAGCTGGTCCGACTGGGGAAACCGCACCGAATACAGGTAATATCATCATCATCATCAGCCGTAAAACGTCCACTACTGAACACATCTCTCCATGGGGTAGTTGCCATACTCACCAAACGATCGGGAATTCGTATTTCTTGAAATGTTTTTATTTTTTTCATTTATCAAAATCAAAAAACGTTTATTTGCAACTTAGAAACACATAAGTACATGACAGAATACACTTTAAAGGGCAATACAAACAAGAGGTCATTATAATAGCTAACACACAAAGAGGATTTTAGCCTTAAAATAAAAATTAAATACTAAAAGCTGCAAAATGGTCCCAACTCAGCATATGCAGGTTACGGGACAACCTGCGCTGGTCTTCCGTTGAGGCCTTTGAGACCGGTTCTAAAACTAACATAAATGTAAACGGACAACGTTAAAGGTGTTAATAATGTGTAAAACTTCCAAGTCTATCAAATAACTCAAGCGCAAAATAAAAAATATTTAAACATTTAGAACTTTTCCAGTTGGTATGATGTGACGTTGATACTGAGGTCAGAATATGATTTAATTTGTTTTTACGTGGTTATAAAAAACGAAAGAATAAAAATAGAGTGTAATAAAAAAAAAACCTCTGTATTTGTGTTTAAAAACAAACCTAACCTATTTATTTTTATTTTATTTAACCTAATTTAACCTATTTGAGGTTATAGGTATTTTTATTAGAGGTCAGTGACCCTGTCAAGAATCAGCTGGCTTTTAGTTTGCCCTTATCGTGTACCTAATCAGCTGTTGAAGTTAAAACTTTCGTAGTCTGTTCTTCAATGAAAAATCATCGAATCCTGAAAATTCGTAGAAGTGAAGTTGTCCCTTGCGGTGGTCAGAAGCACCTTTTCGGCTTAATATACATGTTACTAGCCGCACCCCGCAGTTTCACCCGCGTAGTTCCCGTTCCCGTGGGAATTTCGAAAAATCCCTCCTTAGTGCACCTCTAGGATACTCAAGGTAAATGTGTGCCAAATTTCAAGTCTTCTAGGTCCAGTGGTTTAGGCTGTGCGTTGTCTGTCAGTCACTCAGTCAGTAACGGAAGAGTTTTATATATATTGATTATTCACCCTCTAGATTTCATTCTTAATTATTTAACGCCAACTCTGAAACAACTAAAAAGAACTAACTATTAAAAAGAACTGTGTTTTCTAATCGCTTCTTATCGCAGTGCTTAAAACAGGGAAGCGACTGATTCGTTCATGTGCCTTATTTCCTGCTAACATAAGATAAAACCCTCACAAGAATGGCTCGTCAATTTATGGTAAAATAAGAATGGCCGACAAGACGGCAGACTCGACATATTTGTTCCAAGATTAGGTCAGTTCATTAAAATTGTTAAAGAGATCCTCCACTTCAATATCAAAGAAAATAATTCGAGTTCAAGCACTGAGTATAATGCTACTACCTAGTAATACTAATAATATTGCATGTAATCTAATTTTGGTAACCATAATCGTAATTATTTAACCATTTTCTATTTTATGTCAATATCTGTTTTTGTAAAAACTCTATTTACTCGATATAAATTTATATTATAGCAGTACGTACATAAGTTTATGTTACAATCAAGTTATAATTTACCATTATGTAACCTCATTGTTTAAAGTGGTTGTGACGTGTTTTGTACGTTAAATAAATATGGTTTTCTATTGTAAGTTGACGTGTCTATGTTTTGTGAAATTGCAAACTATGAAAATAAACGAATGTTGACGAGCTCTGTGGCGCAGCGGGCGAAGGTCCGCCTGCGACGCAAGGGGTTGCGGGTTCGATTCCCGCCTCGGGACAAATGTCTGTACGGTCTGCAGATATTTGTTCAGGGTGTTCTGGGTGTTTTTCTATATATAATAAAAATATCTATCTATGTAGTATAATGTATTAAGTATATCAGTCATCTAGTACCCATAACACAAGCTCTGCTTACCTTGGGGCTAGATGATGCTGTGTGATTTGTCCAGCATTATTATTATTATTATTATTATTTTTTTTTAATGAGTTTCTGAACTTCTGAATATGACTTCCAGGTGTACCCTGGCGAAAGGCACTCGCTGCGCGCGGTGCACGCGGCGAAACATTACGAAGCCACCCTGCTGCATTTCCTGCACGAAAACCTGTAACCTCCACCACCTCGGCTGAACGTCCACCGCTGGACATAGCCCCCCCCCCCATGGATCTCCAAGTACAGAGCGTGAGGGGCTTGGCAAGGGGGTTGGCAGGCGCTGTACCGGATTTTGTTTATACGCACGGATAGACGCTGCTGCCGATCTACCGGAGGTATCCCTTGGCAGTTCCTTACAGCATCCACGAGCAAGAGAGAACTTGTAATACCTTCATCATCTCAGTTGAACGTCTACTGGACACAGGCCTCCCTCATTGATCTCCGGCGGTTGTTTGATACATGGAAAGACGCCGCAGCCCATGTCCCGGAGGTGTCCCTTGGCTGATCCTTACAGCATCCACGGGCAAGAGAGAACTTGTAATGCCTTCATATCAGCTGAACGTCCACTGGTCACAGGCCTCCCTCACGGATTTCCAAGTACTGATCATGAAACGTTGCCGTACTCGCCACGCGTGGCAGGCGGCTTGGCGGTTGTTTGATACATGGAAAGACGCCGCAGCCCATGTTCCGGAGGTATCCATTGGCAGATTCTTACAGCATCTACAGGCAAGATACCTTACCCTTAATAACAGTGTTTAAGTTAAGCTGCGCATGCTGTTTCAGTAAATAACAATAAATACTGTCAATTAAGCGGCGGTTAAAGTAAACCAGCGTTTATAAGTAAGGGGGTACGTTTAAATATCTATTTGTACAGTTTCACAACGAATGTACACTGCCGGCCAAAAGTTTGAGACCACCTACATCTAAGTAGCAAAATGAAATAAAACTCAAAATATAAATCAAGAGGTTGAGATATTAATTAAAATGCTTATTTACTAATACACATTCATCAAGAAGAAAAAAAAAATCAAGAAATATCAACCATTTACGTTAAAAATGACGTTCATATTTAATAAAATCATTAAACGGATTTTTCGTCAAAAAAGCCTCCCTTGCATTTTATAACTTTTTTCACTAGTCTCGGCATACGAGCAATCAATTTATCAATTGTATCTTGTGAGATATTGTTCCAGCTTTCTTGTAAAGCCTTTCACATGTCTTCTTGTGAGGAGGGACAACAACTGCGCACATTTCTGTCAAGCTCTTCCCACAATAGCTCAATGGGGTTGAGATCCGGACTCTGAGGGGGCCACACCATGTTTTTTAACACCCTTTCTGTTTCTTTATGTTCTAAATAACCCCTGCATAATTTTGAACTATGTTTAGGATCATTATCTTGTTGGAAAAAAAATCCATTTCCAATTAATCTTAAACCAGACGGAACGGCATTTTGCTGTAGTATTCGTTTATAATGCTCCTTTTTCATGATTCCTTCGACTCGTACCAAATCTCCGGTTCCATGGCCCGAGAAGCATCCCCAGACCATAATGGAACCACCACCATGCTTAACTGTTGGCACCACACAATCTGGCATCATCTTTTCCTCGGCGGTACGTCGAACAAAAATTCGTCGTTTTGAACCAAATATTTCAAACTTTGATTCATCTGTCCAAAGAACTTCTTTAAAGTCTTCTTCAGTCCAGTCTCGATGGGTAAGGGCCCACTGCATCCGTTTCTTTTTGTTTTGTGGCCTTAGTAGTGGTTTTCGAACGGCGACGCGACCAAATAACTTAGCATCTCTCAATCGTCTTTTTACTGTAGTCAATGACACAGGTTCTGATCGGGATTTGTTCACTTCTGCGCGGATTTCTGGTGCGGTTAGGCGTCTATTCCGCTTGCTGGTAACGACGATGAAATTATCCTCGCTAGAAGTGGTAGCTCTCGGTCTCCCCGATCGCGAACGATCTTGATTACTGCCAGTCTCCTTGTATCGGGTTATTGCGTTATGAACACAAGTCTTCGACAACTTAAGTTGAGAGGCAATCGCACGTTCAGATTTGCCTTCGCCGTCTAAAACAACTATGGCAGAACGAGTTTCAGTGCTAATTTCGCGCACTTTTCCCATTTTAAGATGTCTTCACTGTAACAACGACGAGCTCAGACTAGTTAAGATAATGAAAAATTTACTCCATCAAAACTCAGGTAAAAAATATGTTTAAGGAAGCTAAAATAATCCGGAAGTACGGTTACCGCAAAACAAAACCAAAATAATTAGAAATGAGCAGGCCATAAAAAATATAACAATGACTCTATCACCTGGTAAGCGCGCGGTACTCATTTATGTTTTGAAACAATAGACCTTTAAAGGATGATAACTTAAAAATATACAATAAAAATGACTCTCAGAAATTCTTTGATAACAATAGAATACGCAGGTGTTCAAATTAGCTCTTTATCATGTGTACTTTTGAAATATTTTGGTGGTTACAAAGATTTTTACAAGTGGTCTCAAACTTTTGGCCGGCAGTGTATAAAAAGACCATGTTATTTACAGATTCAGATAGGATCCCGTATTTATATAGATTGTACGGGATTCTAGAAATAGTCATACAATGCCTTGAAACTATATGATTTCATCGTAAGATATAATATAATAGAATATACATTTATGTATTTGATTCACAAAAAACAGCACAGACAGAAAACCATATACATTTGGTACATTCAGAAAACAAAAGAAGAAAAAACGTAGGAACAATTACAAAAAAAAGACAGTAAAAAGTTAACAGTTAACCATATTTCTGCACGCACAGGATGACTGGCAGAGAATGCTTTAGCATTAAGGTTGAACGAGTCACCCATCTTTCCATACAAACGTGGAAGGGTAACTACTCTCACTGTTTGACGTTGACCATCCAACACTAAGGATTATATCAATTTATCCCGTCATAATCTATGTTTGTATACACCCCAAACCGTAAAAAAAGTATTTATTTAAAAAATACAAGCTTCTAAACTTTCGTATTTCAACGCTGATTTTAGCCCAACTTTGGACGAAACTAAATAATATAATTACGGAGAAAAAAAACTCAAAAATAAACGCCGTTCCGACATAGTTTAATTATTCAGATGTTGAAATAAATGTTATTTTGAAAAGATTACACTAAAGTTTTTCTATAATAACCCTTGTGCTAAAAGTATTTCACATATTTTTGCGCGGTTGTTTTAGGAATGAATCATTGTGCATGTCATTCTAGCGCGCGGGTAAACACGCTATGTCAGGTGAGATAGCATACATTTAGGCCGCGCCCACTGATGGCTTTGCCTCCGCGACTTGTTCAGCCTTAAGTGCTCCTTACACAATTGTTATGTGTTGAAGTGTTAAATAAATAAATAAACAGCTAAACAACATTTAAAACCTACCTTAGATTATGTGCTACCAGTGCCACGGTCTGCTCTGCTGCGAACCAAAATGGAACTTCGGTTGCTAAAATCCACATCACCTTATCAAGAATTTCAGCGGGTCCCGACATGGGTTCTGTAGCTTAGCGGTCAAAGCACTTCCGGCTTAAGCAAGCGTCAAGTATCGATTTGACGGACGTGGGTCCGAATCCCACCGGAAGCGTAAAATTTTTGATAAGGTTTTTCATTTCTTCAAAAAGGAACAGTCTCAGCTTCGTAGGGCGGAGTAACGCTGGTTTTCAGACTGTTCCTGTTGGGTGACATCACACACACACATAGAATAACAAGAAAATTATATAAAAATACATACATCCATACAAATGTATACCATAAGCCAATTATAGAAGGGAGAAACAGTGAATTGTATATAAACATATAATTAAAAAGAGTACATGAAATCATTTGTGTTTTTAAATTTTATTACATTAAAATAAATACATATCCGTCACTGTCAGCCGTCAGCCATAAGAAACATTAGTTTATAAATTAACAAGTCAGATTGTAAACTGTCTATGAATTGTAAACAAACAAACAAGTCAGATAATACATTGTCAACAACCAAAATAATTTACAAATTTACGTAAACGTCAGTTTATAATCTACCATATTATTTCCTTTTATTTGATACAATTCGGGTATATTTGGAAACGCTCGATTTTTCATCCCCTCTTCCCCCCATATCTTGTAAACTTCTCAGCCGGTTTTTATAAAACATATTTAAGAACCATCGCCGGAAAACCTGCTTTATTATTAATATTTTGAGCCATTTGGGTCCCACTGCTGGGCAAAGGCCTCCCGCAAATCTCTCAAAATATTTATTCAAACCTGCTTTACATTAACAAAACCGCATTCAAATCTGTCCACTCGTTTAAGAGCTACGGTGCCACAGACAGACACACACACATAGCGGTCGAACTTATTACACCACTCTTTATCGGAGGTTAAAAAAATGGCTGCGCTCGTTAACGGTATAAAAGTATTCGTTTGATAAAACGCAACTCTTACCAAAAGATAATAATATTTTGAAAACTTTAAATACAAGCCGAATGATTGTCATCAATATCAGCCGTAGAACGACCACTTCTGGACAAAGGTCTCCCTGATGGACCTCCAAGGGATCTTGAGGGCTGGTTGCCATACTCACCACTCACCACGCTTGAGCTGGCGAGCGCAGTACAGGATGTTGATTCACGCTGCTGCCCCATCATCCGGAGGTATCCAACCCGCCTGCCAAGCGTGGTGAGTATGGCAACTGCCCCTCATGGAGATCCATGAGGACTGTGTTCAGTAGTGGACGTTATACGTCTGAATGATAGCGCACGGATGCTTTTAACTGTGTGAACTGAGTCCAAAGGCTTTGTGATTTGGATGCCAATAATTGTTATTTACTAAGCTGCTTTGTAACACAACTAAGAAACCCCCCAGCATCTTTCGCCGTAGGGATTTGAAGCTGGGTGTCTAATGCTAGGGGATACTTATCTATGACGCTAAGACAACTGTACACATAAATGCCGTAATGCGGGCCTTTTCTAGTTTAAACTAACCGAGGTTAGGAACAGACGAACTGCCCGATTTGAATATATTTATGTGAGTATGTTTATTATTTATGTAAGAGCACCGGTGTGCCGTACAGAATTTGTTGTATAAAGCCGCCTGTCCGCTGAAGCGGAGCGGAGAAAAGTGGAGCTGATCAATCTTTGTAAGGTATTTTTATAAGTGCGTGATTGGAGAGAATTTACCTTGCCGTAACACGGTTTTTTAACTAGCACGGGAGGTGAGGTCTATATCTGAATACTTTCTTAGATTTTTAAATTAATACATATTTGATTTGAATAATCATCATCATTGCAGTCATATGACGTCCGCTGTTAGACTTAGGCATTGCGCTTACGTAATACGTAATACTTTCTTAGATTTTTAAATTAATACATATTTGATTTGAATAATCATCATCATTGCAGTCATATGACGTCCGCTGTTAGACTTAGGCCCCATGGACCTCTAGATATTGCGGCTGGAAGCGGCATGCATCCACCGCCGACTAGCGGTTCTCACGAAGTCGTCTGCACATCTTGTAGGTGGACGTCCTACGCTGCGCTTGCCGGTCCGTGCCCATTTGAGAACTTTTCGGCCCCATCGGCCATCTGTTCTGCGAGCTACATGACCTGCCCATTGCCACTTCAACGTGCTAATCCGTTTGGCTATGTCGGTGACACGAGTTCTTCTACGTATCTCCTCATTTCTGATTCGATCCCGTAGAGAAACCCAGAGCTTCCTCTCCGCTCCGCGCACAGACAGCGTAAGGTTGCTGGCGCTGTATAAATCATCTATGTAGATGCGTTAGGCGAATTTGCTTTATACAAACACAGAAAGGATGTTCGTCTGTTGCCAGCCTTAGAGCGTAGTCGCCGCTAGTGTCGAAATAGCTTAAATATTACTATTGTTGGAATTTAAGGAATTTTGTACAGTTTATAGTAGGATAAGTTTAAGTATATTCCCGTTAAACTACATTAAATCTGTTTATTTGCGAAATCGTTTACGAATTTCTCGAAATTTATTGTCCTGAAATCCTGCCTTGTTACCTCATCCCCTGCTTTTATCAGAATACGTGGGGTATGCCTTATGTGTCTCAAAATCATATCCACATTATGAACACGGGATTTTATCGCATGAATCCGCGATCTAACATACTGATATGGAATAGGTGTCCTAAGCGGCATCCGCGCGACTAGAATGTTTGATCGCGACCACACGATGGTCGCATCGTTACTCGCGCGATAATCGCGTAGTCGCGCGAGTAGGTGATGCGACCATCGTGTGGTCGCGATCAAACATCCTAGTCGCGCGTCCGCATCGCGCGAATGCCGGTTAGGACACCTATTCCATATCAGTATGTTTGATCGCGGATTCGTACGATTGAAAATCGCGCGATCTTGCGATGATCGCTTAGTCGCGTTCTATTAGGACGATGCCTCATACCTTTGATTAGGTATTCCTGACTGTGTTTCAATATCGTGGTCGCGGGAGACTACGGGAGCCGGGGAAATAACTCATAACACATGAGACCTTACGACTCTGTATCTCAGGGTGACGGGCGCAATGCAATGCAGCGTTGGTCACGCGCTTAGTGAACGTGATCACCGCGGTATTGCAGTTGTAATAGAGGTTACCTACCGCTTAACATCAAGCGGGCGTTCGGCTCGTCTCGTTATTTAAAGACTGAAGAAATAGTATGAAAAGAATCGAATCAAATTTCGCGATTAATTCCCGTGTTTTTGTTATTTGTAATTAATTGTGATCACATAATAATAGCATCCAAAATCCTATGTGTCCCGCAAGCTGATTACATATTATTATTATTACTGGTGTGCAATAAAGAGTTTTCTATTCTATTCTATTACATATCTTGCGACAGGTTTGCTACAGGCGCTTATATCTCGCGATCATCGCTGTGAAACGTCCATTTTTGACTTTTATATACTACAAATTTGACAGTTACAGCGTTCATTGCGAGGTTTACGACTGTTGCATACCTGTCGCGCGATACGTAAGCACCCTGTCGATTTTATCTTCACATTTGATTTGTAAATCTTATAGTCAAGAATGTTTGTGCTGAATGGTTCTGCGTGTTATACTTAATTTGAAATATTATTATGTTTCATAGAAAAAAAAACGTTTAGAAATGTAGTTAAAAAGTTCTTACCGCAAAATAATGTATTGTCGTTACAATTACATTGTTCGATTTACAAATACAATGACGCAATTGTTCAACGGAACAATACTGCTGTCTGCTGCTTGCAAGTTTGGTCCCGTCATGTAGATTATCAAATAATATTGGTTCGTGCCGTGGGGTACCGGCACTAGAATGTTACCCCTCCTCTCATGCCCGTGGATGCAGTATGAGCCTGCTGAGGGTTACCTCCGGAAGATGGGCAGCAGTTTCTTTAGTGTCTAACCCGCCTGCCAAGCGTGGTGAGTATGGCACCTCATGAGGCTACCCCTCATGGAGATCCATGACATCCAGGCCTGTGTTCAGTAGTAGACATTTTTATGGCTGTAATGATGAAATTCACGCGACATTTTAGGGAGCGGAGCCTCGGACTGGGGGTACGTGACGACCTAATATGCGTAGCGCTGTCTGTCTGTCTATCTGTGTATGGGACGATTACAACCGAACGCGTTGACCGATTTACATGAAACCTTTTTTGTTAGCATCGTCTAATTGAGAGAAGGGTACAGATTTGTGTCGTCACGCACCCCCAGTCCGGGGCTCCGCCCCCTAAAATGTCGCGTGAAGTCGCACGCTGGTACGCACCGACGCGACGTGCCTCGGTACAGCTTTGTGTCGTCACGCACCCCCAGTCCGGGGCTCCGCCCCCTAAAATGTCGCGTGAAGTCGCACGCTGGTACGCACCGACGTGCCTCGGTACAGCTTTGTGTCGTCACGCACCCCCAGTCCGGGGCTCCGCCCCCTAAAATGTCGCGTGAAGTCGCACGCTGGTACGCACCGACGTGCCTCGGTACAGCTTTGTGTCGTCACGCGCCCCCAGTCCGGGGCTCCGCCCCCTAAAATGTCGCGTGAAGTCGCACGCTGGTACGCACCGACGTGCCTCGGTACAGCTTTGTGTCGTCACGCACCCCCAGTCCGGGGCTCCGCCCCCTAAAATGTCGCGTGAAGTCGCACGCTGGTACGCACCGACGTGCCTCGGTACAGCTTTGTGTCGTCACGCGCCCCCAGTCCGGGGCTCCGCCCCCTAAAATGTCGCGTGAAGTCGCACGCTGGTACGCACCGACGCGACGTGCCTCGGTACAGCTTTGTGTCGTCACGCACCCCCAGTCCGGGGCTCCGCCCCCTAAAATGTCGCGTGAAGTCGCACGCTGGTACGCACCGACGTGCCTCGGTACAGCTTTGTGTCGTCACGCGCCCCCAGTCCGGGGCTCCGCCCCCTAAAATGTCGCGTGAAGTCGCACGCTGGTACGCACCGACGTGCCTCGGTACAGCTTTGTGTCGTCACGCACCCCCAGTCCGGGGCTCCGCCCCCTAAAATGTCGCGTGAAGTCGCACGCTGGTACGCACCGACGTGCCTCGGTACAGCTTTGTGTCGTCACGCGCCCCCAGTCCGGGGCTCCGCCCCCTAAAATGTCGCGTGAAGTCGCACGCTGGTACGCACCGACGTGCCTCGGTACAGCTTTGTGTCGTCACGCACCCCCAGTCCGGGGCTCCGCCCCCTAAAATGTCGCGTGAAGTCGCACGCTGGTACGCACCGACGTGCCTCGGTACAGCTTTGTGTCGTCACGCGCCCCCAGTCCGGGGCTCCGCCCCCTAAAATATCGCGTGAAGTCGCACGCTGGTACGCACCGACGCGACGTGCCTCGGTACAGCTTTGTGTCGTCACGCACCCCCAGTCCGGGGCTCCGCCCCCTAAAATGTCGCGTGAAGTCGCACGCTGGTACGCACCGACGTGCCTCGGTACAGCTTTGTGTCGTCACGCGCCCCCAGTCCGGGGCTCCGCCCCCTAAAATGTCGCGTGAAGTCGCACGCTGGTACGCACCGACGTGCCTCGGTACAGCTTTGTGTCGTCACGCGCCCCCAGTCCGGGGCTCCGCCCCCTAAAATGTCGCGTAAAGTCGCACGCTGGTACGCACCGACGCGACGTGCCTCGGTACAGCTTTGTGTCGTCACGCGCCCCCAGTCCGGGGCTCCGCCCCCTAAAATGTCGCGTGAAGTCGCACGCTGGTACGCACCGACGTGCCTCGGTACAGCTTTGTGTCGTCACGCGCCCCCAGTCCGGGGCTCCGCCCCCTAAAATGTCGCGTGAAGTCGCACGCTGGTACGCACCGACGCGACGTGCCTCGGTACAGCTTTGTGTCATCACGCACCCCCAGTCCGGGGCTCCGCCCCCTAAAATGTCGCGTGAAGTCGCACGCTGGTACGCACCGACGTGCCTCGGTACAGCTTTGTGTCGTCACGCGCCCCCAGTCCGGGGCTCCGCCCCCTAAAATGTCGCGTGAAGTCGCACGCTGGTACGCACCGACGTGCCTCGGTACAGCTTTGTGTCGTCACGCGCCCCCAGTCCGGGGCTCCGCCCCCTTAAATGTCGCGTGAAGTCGCACGCTGGTACGCACCGACGCGACGTGCCTCGGTACAGCTTTGTGTCGTCACGCGCCCCCAGTCCGGGGCTCCGCCCCCTAAAATGTCGCGTGAAGTCGCACGCTGGTACGCACCGACGCGACGTGCCTCGGTACAGCTTTGTGTCGTCACGCGCCCCCAGTCCGGGGCTCCGCCCCCTAAAATGTCGCGTGAAGTCGCACGCTGGTACGCACCGACGCGACGTGCCTCGGTACAGCTTTGTGTCGTCACGCGCCCCCAGTCCGGGGCTCCGCCCCCTAAAATGTCGCGTGAAGTCGCACGCTGGTACGCACCGACGTGCCTCGGTACAGCTTTGTGTCGTCACGCACCCCCAGTCCGGGGCTCCGCCCCCTAAAATGTCGCGTGAAGTCGCACGCTGGTACGCACCGACGTGCCTCGGTACAGCTTTGTGTCGTCACGCGCCCTCACTCCTAAAGTTCAACTCGCTTTATCTAAGTATTGTTTTACCAATTTGAAAAAGCAAAAAAAATACGTGTCTAGTATTTTTGTATTAACTAACTGACGGAATAAATAAAATTTAGATTTTCATATTCTATCAACATTTGTTTATAATTGCAGTAAGGCACTCTGACTTTTTTTTGATGTTGATTTGAAAAAAAAAAACATATTCTTTGATGTTCCTTTACATGTTGTATATAAGTTGATTTTGAAGGCTGTATTAATTTCGTTACTTGTTTAAAAGTTTCATTACACTGTACAACATTACCCCTTACCCCCGTGGGGTCGACGACTCCTAAACTAATAAGCAAATAGTTGATTGGATATAGTACCCAACGTGAGACGGAGCGGAGCTTAAGGCTGCCCGTCCACTGGAGCGGAGAGGAGAGGAGCGGAACTGTGCCAATTTTAGCCAATGAAATCTAAACTTCAGTGGTACAGATTTGTTAATTTTTTTTTTAATATCATTTATTTATCGTTAATAAATAAAAACACAAAAATTAAACATACAAATAGCACACGTAAACCACTAAGGTTAGTGTTAATAGTTATCTGTAATAGGATTTGGATTAAAAGATTTGAATATATAGATTTAAATATCTTACCCGAATGTGAGGATATATGATTTTAAATTGTTAATAACATACGCTTTAAGTTTAATCTTCTTTTTATTGCTTTTAATTTAACAACTACAGACAAATAATCGCGCTTACCCTTATTTGCTTGATTTAAAAAATTATAATTATATCATTATCTTTAGCTCCTTACTTGAGGAGTACTCATATTAGTTTACAATAAGTTTAACCTTGATATTTTTGCGGTTAAACTGTTTACAATTAATGACTTGTCGCGTGCCCTCAGTCTCCGCACACTCCCGCGCTCCGCTCCGGTAATTGGTCAATTAAGCCCCGCTCTGCCTTGGTGGACCAGCACCCTTAGTCATATGTAAATTGTTGTATAGTGTAAAGGAGCCTTTGTTTTTTTGTAATTTGAAGTATTGTATTGCTTTTATATGAATAGTTGTAAAATATACTTTAATATATTTAGAAAATTTGTTTTATTGAACACTTATTTATAATTATTAAAGTACCATTATTAGGTATTTTCCCATCCTAAGCCCAAGTTGTTACCAATGTTACCTCTCCTCTTGCCCGTGGATGCAGTAAGAATCTGCCAAGGGATCTCCCCGGAAGATGGGCAGCGTCTTTCCGTGTATCAACATTCCGTACTGCGCTCGCCAACCCGTCTGCGAAGCGTGGCGAGTATGGCAACAAACCCCTCATGTTGTTGGAGATCCATCCTGTGGACGTGGACGTCCTGAGGCTGAGATGATGAAGCCCAAATACCTTATCTCATATGTTACCGACCTACCTACAATCTACAAATCAAATGCGTAAAACCATCTGTCAAAATCATTAGGCAGTGACAGTTACAAGAATTTATTAGAAGCTGTCTTGGCTGCCTAGTAAAAATGTTACCAGTGATAATTACGCCTCGTATTTAAAACATTAATAAAACAATCATTTTAGTTTAAATTAAATAAAGAGTATTTTTTCCGAAATCACCGTTTTTTACGCAATTTTTCAGTCTGGGTACATAGACCTAGCCCATTTTGAAACATCTCCAGAGTTCATCCGAGGAAGTTCTACTACCATATCCATTTCTGCCGCCAAGCAGTAATGTCTGCATTGCTGTGACCCGGTTTGAAGGGTAAGGGAGCATGTTTTCAAATATGGGTATAAACCCGAAAGAGGGGGTTTTGAAGAGTCGCGCATCTCTCCGGACTTCTTATACAGAACAAATTGTCATTAGCTTGAAATCTGATGCTATCTTACGTTTGAAACAACACGATTATAATGCCGCTTTCTGCTCGATATTAATAACGGCAACAGGTACAATTGAAATGTTCACAGATGAATGGTACGAAACCCTTCGCGCGCGAGTCGACTCGCACTTGCCCGATTTTTCATCATTATCATGTAGGGGTAATTGGCAAGCTTTCCGGCTAATAGGTACACTATGTATGTCAGTAGGTACCTATGTATGTAATATGTATATAAGTGGATTGAGGTCAAATCGCTCATTTTACCTACCTCGTCTTATCTTTTGAAGGTCTTATAAAGAGTTCATGACATTCCGTAGGTACCTAGATATGTACCTACTTAAATTATGAACAGTTGGTATGTTGATCACCCGATTAAGAGCTACCTTGCCACAGACACGTCAAACATAAAACACCCCTGTTTTTGCGTCGGAGTTTGTTCCAGCCGTAGGAGATCCACTGCTGGACAAAGGCCTCCCTCATTGATCACTAAGTACTGATCATGAGAGACTGTTGCCATACTCACCACGCTCGGCAGGCGGGTTGGCTAGCGCAGCGGTGCCTACGGGTGTTGATATACGGGAAGACGCTGCTGCCCATCTTCCGGAGGTATCCCTTGGCAGATTCTTACTGCTTCCTCGGGCAAGAGAGAAGTGGCAACATTCTACTGCCGGCAATCAACAGTGTTCAATGAATAAGATTGTAGGCATTGATTATATCAATGATTGTAGGTATCTTTGTGATCCAAGCCGCTGGCGAATGCTTGTTAATGACAGGTTGTGCTAATGACATTCAAAAACTGGTTCCGACACGGTTGCACGCTGAATAAGGAAAAATCTGTGTTTTATAAGTATGCGACCGCTGGCTTTGTTGTTGAAATACATTTATCGTACCAAAAAAAAAAAATTACATAATAACTTGGTCAATCTAGTAGATTTTGCGCGGTTTTGTTTTCTACCTTTATATACCTACATATTGACCTTACCTTTGCGTTGTTGACGTTTGGCATTAGCGTTTGAAGCCGGTTTCATTCAAAAGTTTTGATTTTATTGTAAACTAGCTTCTGCCCGCCGCTTCGCATGCGTTGTACCCGAATAAAAAGTTGTACGAATAAAAGCCTATGTGTTAATCCTGGTCAACATCAATACGTGTGCAAAGTTTCAGGTCAATCCGTTAGCCTAGTTTTTGCGTGAAGAGGTAACAAACCTCCAAACAAACTTTCGGCTTTATAATATTAGTGGGATAGTAGACCGCCAAGATGACCTTTTAGAAGCAAGCTCCACCCAACGTTCAGGATCGACAGCGCAGGCGTCTTTTGAACTCGTCCTTGTAACGCAGATGCTGATCACAGTGTTTTCACAGTGTTTAGGTAAACGTCGGTCATCCATGCGGAGGACATGCCCACACCACCTGAGTTGGCGTTGCATTAGAAATGCTTGCATGCCGTTAATTCCGGAGCGACGCAGGACCTCAGAATTAGGTACGCGGTCTTGTCAGTTTGGTCTGGCTAGCCACATCAGGGTTCATGTTAGAAATAAAAACAACTCAGAAAAGGGTCGCCTTCATCGAAATCGATGAGGAGGACTATACTATATTGTTCCTACTATGATAAACGTCTCTAGAGGTTAATCGATAGTTTTAAGTATTAAGCATATGTAAGTACCTACTTTTGTATCGCATTATAAGTGAACAATTGTTTTTATGAGAATAAATGTCTTCAAACTAAAAACATAAATGTCAGAAGTTCAATATTTAGAATGTCGTGGTTGTTGACTTCGCCCCAAAAGGATTGAGATCTAAATGACGCCAAGCTCTGTAGATAATCCTGAAACTTATAATATGTTTAATACCTATTTAAGATAAGTAGCGACCCGCTTCTGCTTCGCACAGGTGTATGCACGAACCAATTATCGGTCATCTTGTATGAAGAGTTGGAAGTAAAAATCTTCCAAAGTCGCAGAACAAAAGTTGTTCAGCTTGGTGTACACAACAATCGTCAAATTTCTAGGGTTTTTTGTTGCAGGTTGCATACATAACCAGACATGACACAATTTACCAACATTGCTTCTTATAGAATATCTAATACAATATTTAGAGCGGTTTTCATAAGACAACACTCGAGAATTTGTCGTTAGTGAACACCCGCCGCCTATTATTCATGATTCATCATCTCAGTCGTATGACCACAGATTACAGAAACTCATTACTGGTATGACGTCCAATGCTGGACACAGGCCTCCCTAATGGCAGATCCATTAGGGAGTCCAATCTTAAGGGAATTGTCACTATGCGTGGCAGTACGGGATGTTGATACGCGGAAAAACGCTACTGCCCATCTTCCGGAAGTTCCCTTGGCAGATTCTTACTGCATCTACGGGAGATAGGAAGGGTATCATTCTACTGCCGACACCGCACGGCAATACAATGGTTAGATATACCTAAGATATTACTCGCAAAAAGTTGTCGTACGTGTAAACACACGCCGCCTTTAATATTTTGTCGCGCGAGCTTTTTTAATTTCGCTATAACTTTTATGATATTGTTTAAAATTACATAGTTTAAAGGGCAAATAATGTTCTGTATGAACTACTCAAGATGTAAAATTCTAATTAAGATATATATTAATACCAAGTTGGTTAAAACTGCTTCGCAAATTATGCATACTTTTTAATCAAAATTTAATTAAGAAAAATAGTTACTATGAGGTACCTATCCACAAAAGATAGCTAATATTGTTACAAATAAAAATACAAATAAAAATAAACCATTATTCTTGTCTTGTCTTCTTTTTTTATGGCTTTTTGTGTTTGGTTTTACACAATTCTGCCAGTGTCAAGTTAATTTATAAATAATTATTAAACCAATATTCAATAAAGGATTAGAAGAGATTAGAAGACTACTATCGTCAGGTTCTATAAATGTCAGACGACTTCAAAATGGCAGATTCTATAAATACCAGAAAGATGTGGCAGTAATAAGCCATTCTATTATTGTTAGTTACAGGTTTATATAATTAAAAATTTTAAGTAGGTAACCGCCAACGGTACACATATTTGTTTTAAGTGTAGGTACCCTCAGTTTTGCAATCTACACATCATGCCCTTTCATTTGGTACCACACTTGTGCATATTTGGAAACATTCGATTATTCATTCTTTCACCCCCCATATTTCGTAAATTTCTTAACAGTTTTTGATAAAACATATTGAAGAACCACCGCCTGAAAACCTGCTTTTAAATAAAAAAACCTGGATGTACTACTCGTTGAAGAGGTACGGTGCCACAGCACAGATAATATAATACACTGCCACAGCCAGATACGTACACACACAGCACACAGACACAGCACAGTCATACAGACTCACATAGCGGTTAAACTTGTAACACCCCTCTTTTTTTCGGGGGTTAAAAGGGGGCTAACAAACAATCCGCTGGGGGCAGTGTACAAGTTTTCATATATTTTTTGAACTACAGTCCCTAGAGAGTATGGATTGTTAAAACTATAGTAGACCTACACTGTTGTTCGTAGTTATAAGTTTATATTTTTTTGTGATTCTTTTGTTGGGTGTCCATAAATAAATAAATACGCCTGAAGCTAACCGCTAAAGGTACCGCGGTTTCCGCTACATAAAAAAAAGTAAGGCCTTTGCATCTATTATAGATGATTTATACAGCGTCAGCAACTGGTAATCATGCTGTACGGGACGCTGCAGTGCCTGGGACATTGTTAGATAGATTAGGCTTGCCCAGCACCCATACCATCCTCTCAGCTTAGTCAACTATTATTCAGAGGAAAGAACAGGTCAATACTAAAGCTAACTAAGCCGCGGGTTTCCTCACGATGTTTCCTTCACCGTTAAAGCACGTGTTAAGTGTGCACATACATTTTTCAAGAAAGAAAAATCCATTGGTGCACAATCCGCTACATAGGTACCTACATAATTACAATAACTTTACACGTACCTATACATTTCAAGAATAATATTTTCCTGCGAATCTCGTCGACGCAAATTACTTAACTTGACCTCAACCACAGTTCAATTAATACTTTGCATAAAATGCTTGATTTATGACCTCTGTAGACAAGAGGCACTGCGATAGCGATTAGCGTTGCAGACGGACGTGTCGAATGATGCATAGATTGTCCTTCTTGACGACTTGCGTGGCGAGAAAAATACCCAGAGACAGATATTTGAAGAAAGGAAAAATTTTATCCCCCCTCCATCTCATTCTTGCGTATAGTATATATAGGTAACACAAGCTCTGCTTCAAAAACTATAATAATCTTCCTACCACAAATTTGTTGCTGTTGCCGTGGGGTGCCGGCAGGAGAATGTTGACATCCTATCATGCCCGTGGATACAGTAAGAGCCTGCTAATGAATACCTCCGGAAGATGGGCAGCAGCGTCCTTCCGTATATCAACATCCCGTACTGCGCTCGCCCACCCGCCTGCCAAGCGTTTGAAGACCAAATACAAGAATTTGCCGACAGATGGGCAGCAGCGTCTTTCCCGCCTGCCAAGTACCAGTATTTCATGTCATGACCAGTATTTGGAGATTTGTGAGGGAGTCTTATGTACAGAAATTGTTGTCCTGCGGTACGGTTGTTGTAGGTATGGTTGATGAATAACAAAATGAAACATATTACTAATACGCGTAATAATATCCAATGTATTAATAATAATAATAATAAAATTTGTTTATTCAGACAACAATATGGTCCATTCGGTTAGTAACACAAGGTAGTACTTATAAATAATGTTAGTAAAAATAGACAAAGTGGAAGTTAAAAAGTAAAAAATAAATAAAATTAAAATTAGAATTCGAATTCCCTCATTCGGGTTCCCACCAAATAGACATGATATGATATCATCATTTGATTGATGCCCGAATGAGGGCGCGCATGACAGGCGAGTCGTATTTGTCCGCTATGACTTGCAGGATGCTGTTGGTGCTGGACCGCACTCTGCTGAGCAACGAGGCAGTATTTTTGCGGATGATGGCATGAAATCCGTCGACACGCGCCTCCGTAAACATGGAAGATGCGCTGCAAAAACGGGGCAGCCCCATCAGCATCCTGAATCCATTGTTGTATTGGACACGCAGAGAGTTAAGCGATCTTTTAGTATAACCCATTAATACTACATAAAATTTATTTATTTTCAGCCGTTACTGTCTCACTGCTGGGCAAAGGTCTCCCTTTTCTCCTTCCACTCCTCGCGATTAACGAGGAACTTATCATAAAATACATTAGCTAATACACCGGCCACTTATCTAAGGTCACGTCAGAACTGGTTCTAAGATAATTAACAGAAAGAATGACCACACGATAAACAAGTCAGTTTAATTTCGTAAGTCGTGTTGGATACACGTTTAGTGTTTTTTAGTAAATTGTAATGGTATTTTAGGCGAATTGTGATTTGTATTAGTTTACATTGGCTGTGTGTTGTGAGATTTAATAATGTTAAGGTAATTATGCAAGTTTTGTATTTAAATTGTTAGTCATAATTTCAGTCGTAAAACGTCCACCACTGAACACAGACCTTCCTCATGGATCTCCATGAGGGGTAGTTGCAAAACTAGCCACGGCTGGCAGGCGGGTTGGCGAGCGCAGTACGGAATATTGATACACGGAAAGTCGCTGTTGCCCATCTTCCGGAGGTATCCTTTAGCAGGCTCTTACTGCATCCACGGACAAGAGAGGAGTAAATTGTTAATGTTTCGTCATTACCTACTTAGGTTTGTTAGTTACCCCAGACGCCAACAGAGGTGTTTTTTTGTATGTTTAACGTTATTTAAACATCATTCTGTGTGATTGTCCGTGGCATCGTACCGCCACGTACAGTTTATATAGGTTAGTAAATATTGCTAGATTTATATAAATATGTTCCTAATTGCTAAGTTTAAGTTTATTTTATAAAATATTGTTATTTTTCTTATAAATTTGGTGTTCGCCTATAATTGGCGTACCGTACAGTAACATGCCAAAACATTGTAATTATTACTAACTTTTAAACAAATGTATGGTTATTGTACCTGTTGGCGTCCCTATTTTGAATAAATAAATAAAATAAAACTAAAACTATCAATATTTGGTGAATTTAGAGAACCATGAATTATATGAATTAGTTCTAGAGACAGTGTAGTGTTCACTATAATGATGTAAGTATGTAAATACATACAATATGAATATATCTAATATCGGCTCACTGGCCCACGCACTCGTCTTACTTCTATGTCGGTTGGACGCCGAATGAATCCCATTCACCTCGCCCCGTTCCACACCTCCGCGAGTACGTGGCTGAGACGACAGATATAATAGATATACATATTGTGCATGTCACATTAATATATTATAGATATTACAAAGTAGTTCTATACACTACATCCCTCCCTTGTTATAATTTAGTAAATGAAACAAGATAAAATTAGAATTAATATTAGTTATTTTTATTAGGATTGATTCAACCTAAAATAAAGACACATACTAAATAATCACACCAATCAAGTATTTAATTTATTATGTATCTTCCTCATTAGACTTCAAGCCTTCCTCGCTATCTTTCTCCTTTACCGTCCAGTGTCCTTCTACTCTTTTCAGATGAAGTACGTTTCGTCTCACCTGTTGACCAGTTTCATCATTTCGGAGAACTATGTCACCTCCATTAGCTGTCTGAACCGTGTGTGATTCCGGTTCGTAGTTAAGGCTCAACTTGTTGGTCTTATTCATATTTTTGACGTACACCTTATCGCCAACCTCTAGATTAGATTCAATAGCTTTTCTCTTTCTATCTGTATACTCCTTTCCTTTCTCTTTTTGTTCCCTGTCTTTGTCAATCATTTCCAAATCTTCTGGTTTGTATGTCAAATCTTGTATCATTGGTAATTTATCGCGAAACTGACGCCGGAAGAATAATTCACCTGGTGTCTTTCCCGTAACTGTATGTGGTGTACTATTGTACATTACCATATATTCCCTGAGAGCTTCCTTCCAATTTTTCTTTTCAGCTTGAGAAATCTTTAAACGTTTGAGTATGTCCCGATTTTGACGCTCAACTTCCCCATTTTGTTGGGGCCAGTAGGGAATCGTATTATATAGTCTTATGTTTCTTTCTGTGCAAAACGTTTTAAATTCTTGGCTCACGAACTGTCTGCCATTATCTGCGGTAATAGAAACTGGGTTCCCAAGTCTGCTAAATATATCTTTTAAAATTCCGATAATTTCTGTACTTGTAATGGTTCTGCATATCTTGACTTCCTTGTATCTCGTGTAATAGTCTACCACTACTAGAATATAATCTCCACTTGGTAATGGACCCATGAGATCAAGGGCTAAGTCAATCCACGGTTCTGTTGGTAAGTCTCTTCGCTTTAAGGGATTGGGTGCACTAGGAGCAGATACTAAAATGCAGCCTTTACAAGTCTTGCATATATTTTCTGCATCTTTATCGCATTTTGGCCACCATACTTTGGTTCTTAGTCTACCTTTCATCGCAACGATACCTGGGTGGCCTTCGTGTGCGGCTTTTAAAACTTTTTCGCGTAATACTTTTGGTATTACAATCTTTGTCCCTCTCAAAAGGATTTCCTCATGAAAGCATAGCTCATGCTGAAACAGTTTATAGGTTTTGATTGAGTCATCCCAAATGTCATTATATATACCTTCTTTGACTTTTTGAATGTCCGCATCTACTTTTGAGCTTTCTGTTATTTCTTGCAATGATATAGCAACTGGCATTGAGTTCTCGGTAATCGATTGAACACAATCTTCTAATACTTTTGAAGGATTTACAGCCAGTTTACATAATCTTGAAAGTGGATCCGCTATATTGGTTTTTCCTGGGCTGTACTTGACCCTAAAATTGTATGACTGTAACCTTAACACCCATCTTTCAATTCTAGCGCAGGGTTTTGATTTTGGGGCAAATATAACTTCCAAGGGTTTATGGTCTGTTACCAATTCAAACACTTTTCCTTGGAGAAACATATCAAAATGTTCTACTGCCCATACTAATGCCAGCGCTTCTTTTTCTGTTTGGCAATAGCGACGTTCACTAGTACTAAGTGTTTTGTTACCAAAAGCAATGATCCTTGGTCCATCCTTATCAATTTGTACTAGCACAGCACCCAGACCTACGGGGCTTGCGTCAGCTATCACCATTGTTTTGTCATGAGGATTATAGTACCCTAGATTTGGTATATTAATAAGGGACGATTTAAGTGAATCGAAGGATTTTTTTTGATTCTCGCCCCACATATCTTGGATATTTGTATTTCTGCCACATTTGCGTCGAAGCAATTCTTTGAGTGGCTCTGTAACAGTAGCTAGATGGGGGATCCATTTTCCTACATAATTCACCAAACCTAAAAAGCTTTGTAATTCCGAAATATTGACTGGAGCCCGAAAGTCTTTTATAGCTGATATATATCTTTCCAGTGGTTTTATTCCATGTTCTGAAAGTTCATGCCCTAAAAAATGAACCTTTTGGACTGCGAAGATACATTTTTCATGTTTCAGCTGCACATTGTTCTCATTTAAGACCGTTTTTACTTTTTTTAATCTTGCATCATGCTCTTCCATATCTTTGCCAAATACTAATATATCATCTATAAAATTAATAACACCTTCACATTTCAAGAGGATTCTTTCTAAGGTTTTTTGAAAAATTTCCGGTGCGCATGTGATGCCAAACATCATTCGTTTGTATCGGAATAATCCTCTGTTAGTTATAAAGGTAGTTATGTGCCTTGAATCGGGATGAAGCTCAATGTGATGAAACGCGTCTTGTATATCCAGCTTACTAAATATTTTCGCGTCTCTTACTTTGGGTAAAAGCTGGTCCATCGTTGGTAGTGGATGGTTTTCACGTTGTATAGCCATATTGGCTCGACGCATATCGACACACAGCCGTATATCTCCATTGTCTTTCAATACTGGAACTATAGGCGAGATCCAGCTAGAGGGACCTTTGACTTCTTCTATTATATCTTTTTGTAGTAGCTCGTCGAGTTTATTTTCAACTTTTTCTTCCAGTGGTATGGGTATTCTCCGATATGGTTGAGAAACTGGGTGAACTGTTTCATCTATGGGAATAGTTACCAAAACATCTTTGAATTTGGGGAATTCTTTGATCACAACTCTGTTGACATCTAACTTAATTTGAAGTACACCAAGTGAGGTTGCAGTTATGCGTCCCAATAGGTCTCGCGTTCCATTTTCAATTACATAGAATGTTGCATTTAATTCTTTTTGTGATAGCTTTATTTGAGCTTGGAATGATCCCAAAAGTTTCAACGGGTTCTTGCTTCCGTATGCTACGAATGTTTTGCCAGGATTTGAATTTTGATTGGTAATTCTTGCGTTTGTTTCTTTCATTGCCTTCCAAGTTTTATCTGTTATCAAATTATGTTTGCAACCCGAATCAACCAACATTTCTACTTTAGTTCCTCCAATATTGCATGAAACTTTTGCATCATCTTCTACATTAAAAATGTAATCGATTCCATTATCATTACTGGAAATATTTGCCGTTTCTTCGACATTATTGCATATTTTCTTTTTTTTTATCGTTTCGTTTTTAGGTCTTTCATCTGGTTTTCGTTTTTCGGATTGTTTTGTACGGCACTGGACGCGAAAGTGTCCTATCAGTCCGCATTTTAAACATGATTTTCCTTTAGCGGGACAATTTTTGTCACGGCTCGTGTGCTTAAAACTTCCACATCTACTGCAGACATTTTCCGTGTTCTGTTTAGGATTTTTACCTTTCCATGATTGTGTAGTTATTTTATTTATAAGATGTGTATCTGCCGCTTTATTTCCGAAATTCCCTAACTGTCTGTCTATAGCTTCCAGTGCATTTGCCTCAGCCACTATGTCATTAAGTGTGATGTTATCACCTGTCTTTAAAATCTTCTTCCTGAGCTCATCTGACTTACACTTTTCAGCTATTTGATCTATTAAGTGTTCGTCCTCTTTTTCAAATTGACACTTTTTTGCTTGTTGTCTTAATCTTATAAGAAACTTTTCAAATTTTTCTTCTGTTTCTTGTTTTAATAATCTAAATAAATGTCGTTCATATACTTTGCTTTGCTTAGGAGCAAAGTATTCGTCCAATTTAATAATTGCTATATTGAAAATATCGCCTTCAGATATATCAGCTCCCGGAAGATTGTAATAAATTTCCTGCAATTCGGGGCCTCCAAAATGAAGCAAACTTGCTCGTTTTTTTGTTGCAGAATCTATGCCTGCTGCCTCCAAATAAATATATAAACCCCTTTTCCATCGTTCCCATCTCACAGAGACGGAGCTAGGTTCCCCTTCACATTCAAACTTCTCTAGAGTGTACATTGCCATTTGGGACTACCTGTAGACAAAGTAACATTGTACCTGTTTATTTGAATTTCGCAATTTAATGCTCGTAGTTACATTTAACTACGCCAACGCTATTTAAAGCTTATACCGTAATTATTGTACAGTATCACGCAATTTAATGCTCGTGGTTACATTTAACCACGCCAACGCTATTTAAAGCTATACCGTAATTATTGTACGGTAGGTATCTCGCAATTTAATGCTCGTAGTTACATTTAACTACGCCAACGCTATTTAAAGCTTATACCGTAATTATTGTACAGTATCACGCAATTTAATGCTCGTGGTTACATTTAACCACGCCAACGCTATTTAAAGCTATACTTACCGTAATTATTGTACGGTAGGTATCTCGCAATTTAATGCTCGTAGTTACATTTAACTACGCCAACGCTATTTAAAGCTTATACCGTAATTATTGTACAGTATCACGCAATTTAATGCTCGTGGTTACATTTAACCACGCCAACGCTATTTAAAGCTATACCTACCGTAATTATTGTACGGTAGGTATCTCGCAATTTAATGCTCGTAGTTACATTTAACTACGCCAACGCTATTTAAAGCTTATACCGTAATTATTGTACAGTATCACGCAATTTAATGCTCGTGGTTACATTTAACCACGCCAACGCTATTTAAAGCTATACCGTAATTATTGTACAGTATCTTCATTGATTGATTTAAAATCTCGTAAATGTTGTTGATGAACTAAGCTTGTAATTGTTTTTTTTTTTTTTTTTTTTTTTTTTTTACACCCTGTATAAATTTTTTATTTTATTTTTCTATAAAAATCTTATAAATGTTATTGCTAAACTTTAAAACCATATTTGATCGCACAGACATAAGTATGTAGGTACATACCCAACTATAAAGTATTTCTAGCTTCCCTACTTCTAATCACGGGTATCGCAATGAATAGTAGGTACTTATAATGTAATACGTTTATTTTCCGCTCAACTGGGAATCAAACCCAAAATAAAATACTTCTCCCTCACGGTTTCCAAAACGAGAAAGAAAGAGTAAAATCAATATGAAACAAATCACCCAGTCATTATTCATCATTTCAGTCGCCGTGGGGTGCCGGCAGCAGAATGACACCCCTCCCCTCATGCCCATGGATGCAACAAGAGCCCGCCAAGGGACACCTCCGGAAGATGGGCAGCAGCGTCTATCCGTGTATCAACATCCCAGTCATTATTGTAAGAGCTAAATACTTGGGTATTCTTTACAAAACATCGCAAATGCTCGTGGATGCAACACAACACAATGTACCTACCCCAGGTCATTTAACTATATTAATAAGTAGGAATTGATCTATCTATCTAAAGTTACCAGACTCTATGAACAGTAAAGATTTGTTCTTTTGTTTAGTCTGGGGCGGCGGTAGTGATTGAGTAGGTACCCGAGTAACACAATACTCTTTTGCTGAGCTGCGTTATACAATTCGTTAGGTACGAAACTAGGCAAGTACATTAACATTTCAATGGTTATAGGCATTTCCATTTCCGAGATAATCTTTCAATTCACCTGCACTAGAGAAATACCTAAAGGAATCCAACGAAGATAAATACCTCTTCGCTTTCTAAAAATATAATTATAAAATTGCTCACCGTTTGTCTCGTCGCCACTGTAGTGTTCACTATAATGATGTAAGTATGTAAATACATACAATATGAATATATCTAATATCGGCTCACTGGCCCACGCACTCGTCTTACTTCTATGTCGGTTGGACGCCGAATGAATCCCATTCACCTCGCCCCGTTCCACACCTCCGCGAGTACGTGGCTGAGACGACAGATATAATAGATATACATATTGTGCATGTCACATTAATATATTATAGATATTACAAAGTAGTTCTATACACTACAGACAGTGTAACATAATTCTGAATCCAGTTCATTGCAGTCGAAGTAATTATTTACAATCATATTAGTATAAAACAAAGTCGCTTCCCGCTGTCTGTCGTATGACTAAAGACATAAGCAGTAAGTATGCAAACTTATAAATAGTATCAACCTACCTATATGGGGCAATATTAGAATCTAAAGAAAACACTTGAAAACATCACAGACAAAACACAGTAGGTACGTATACATGATCAAAATAAATAACTTTATACTTAAATAATGAAAAATAATACCTAACATACAATAAGATTAGGTAGGTACCTACCTACAGATATTAAAGTAGAGATATTGGGGCAGGTCAAGGGCAGGGTACCAGTACCTAAGTCTTTTCTGTGCCGCTGTTGGTTACATACAAGGGATCAGTCTCAGCTACGCGCTGCTCCACACCAGAGGTACGAGGCAGCGCTGGTTTTCAGACTGATCCTGAAAGGGTGGCTTCACGAACACTAACATTTATAAGTATTTATAGTTTATTTAGGTGCGAAACCCGCATGCATGCCTAACTGTTGAGTTTCGTTGTGTTAGTTTTCCTGTTGTTTTCCTTGTAAGCGTACTTAGCTTATTCTAACACTAACAAGTTTGCGCAACATAACATTACACACTTATGTACATACGGTAATTGACCAAGTAGATATAGGTCAGTAAGCATCTTCATTTTAGCCGTAAAACCAGTAAAACGTCTACTACTGAACACAGCCCTCATGGATCCCCATGCGGGGTAGTTGCCATACTTACCACGTTTGGCAGGCGGGTTGGCGAGCGCAGTTACGGGATGTTGATACACGGAAAGACGCTGAACATCTTCCGGAGGTATCCTTTAGCAGGCTCTTACTGCATCCACGGGCATGAGAGAAGGGGTAACATTCTACTGCCAGCACCCCACGGCAAGTGAATCATATGCCCAGCCTTTTATATACCTACCTGCTTTTGCTAATTACTCAATTAGGTAGGTATATGTGTCTAATAAATACTTACTTTTCGTTTTATTTCAATATGTCTACGTTTTGGTATTTGGCATTTTACAAAATTCCACCTTAAACCATTGATATAGAGGTAAATAGTTATCAATGCGTTAAACAACCAAACCAAACCAAAAAAATATAGGTAATCTTTTTGTTCGGTTTAAGGTAGGTACCTATCTAAGGAAAAAGAACATAATTCTCGAATTGGGAATTTCCATATAAAAATGTTTCCATCAGTTTCAGCATTCTCCTCACCTTGGCTGCGGCGGCCAGCGCGCAGGAAGACAGCACCATCGACCCAGAACTGATTGCCAGTATCTTTGGTACCATGCCGACCAGTGCTCCTGTCTCCGTGACTCCTGCATCCGTGACCGCCACGCCGCCTAGGAAAGGGCTGGAGAATGTACGTTTTTAACCTCAGTATACGACGTCCACTGGACATAGTATAAATACTTCGTGGATCTCCAAGTAACCACCTCTGATGCAAGTTTAAGTAAAATGCAACTCGGACCAAAGTCATCATCGCAAGGCTCTGGACTGGACCCAATATGTTCGGAGTCGGTACAATATGTTTACCTCTGACTATCCTCTGTCATCATACTGGCTCCTTTTTAACTAATAACAATAAATAATAAATAATGCTCGGCAAATCACACAGCATCATCTAGCCCCAAGCTAAGCAGACCTTGTGTTATGGGTACTAGATGACTGATATACTTAATACATTATACTACATAGATAGATATTTTTATTACCTATATATAGAAAAACTCACATATACCCAACTGAATTCAAAATAAGGAGGAGGATTTAAGTGGTCTGTATTTTTTAATCTTCAATTGTTTTTTGAAATCGTTGGCTCGCTCAGAACTCGGTCGTTTAGAACCGATTCGGATTTGTTTTTTGTTTCGAATAGATACACTTTCAATAAGGTCAAAACTCAATTTTGATGATGGGATTCATGAGGAATTTAATTACTGTATAGTGTCTATTCCTCTTCTTATGCCCGTGGATGCTGTAAGAGCCTGCTAAGGGTTACCTCCGGAAGATGGGCGGTATCGTCTTTCCGTGTATCAACATCCCGTAACTGCGCTCGCCAACCCGCCTGCCAAGCGTGGTGAGTATGGCAACTACCTCTCACGGAGACCCATGAGGGAGGTCTTTGTTGATTAGTGGACGTTATGGCTGAAATGAATAAATGAATAGTGTCTATTGCCGTGGGGTGCCAGCAGTAGATTGTTGCCCCTCCTCTCTTGCCCAATGGATGCAGTAAGAGCCTGCTAAGGGATACCTCCGGAAGATGGGCAGCTTACCGTGTATCAACATCCAAAACTGCGCTCGCCAACGCGCCTGCCAAGCGTGGTGAGTATGGCGATCCATGAGGGAGCCCTGTGTTCAGTAGTAGACGTATTTACGGCTGAAATGATGTTAATGAATTCCCAATCGTGGGCCAGAACCAGAAACTATGCCTTATGAGACTCCACACAACTTGCGGTAGGGTTTTTTTTATTTCACTTTAAATGTTTGCTTGTTGTACACCCAGTTGCGATGATGGGATCCATGATTAATCGAATGAAATACTCAAATGTATTAGGCGTACCTACATTCAGGTTTGGGTATTTTCAGCAACAAGTCAAGGATTGTATTAATAAAGTAGGTTTTTTTTTGTTATAAAATACTTTTACATCGGTCCATCACTTCTTTGGCCTCTCGCATCTCCTCCATCAACATAAATTCCTCAAATTCTTCTTCCTACATTTGATTCATGCCTCCTCAGCACATGGACGGTCACAGTGGCGGATTTACAAATTTTCCGCCCGTAGGCTATCACATTTTTCCTGCCCGTGCTGAGCTAAAGTTTAAAAAAAAAAAAAAAAAAAAAAAAAATAATAATAAAATAAGAAATTTGGAAGCAATGAAATTGCAACTTAGTTATAATTTCATTGATACATTAAAGTCTATAAGGTATCCTAAAGTTGCAATTTCATTGCTTCCAAATTTCTTTACACCCGGGTACAAATACCTTTGTACCCGAGGACGATAGACGTCCACATTACATTATATTTTTCGCGTTATTAGTAGGTATGATTATGAAATTATTGTTAAATATCCGAGACTGGGGGAGAGACGAGACGAGAATCCGAGACACGCCGTGGGGTGCCGGCAGTAGAATGATACCCCTCCTCTCATGCCCATGGATGCAGTAAGAACCTGCTAAGGGATACCTCCGGAAGATGGGCAGCAGCGTCTATCCGTGTATCAACATCCCATACTGCGCTCACCAACCCGCCTGCCAAGCGTGGTGAGAATGGCAACTACCACTCATGGAGATCCAAGAGGGAGGCCTGTGTTCATCAGTGGACGTTTTATGGCTGAAATGATGAATGAATCCGGGACTAGTTTTCTTCTGTGTTTAAACAACTTTTTTGTTTCTCTAAGACTAAGAATATGGTGTAAATAAGCCGCCCCCTAAAATCTGCCGCCAGCCTACTCAACCTATTGGTAAATCCGGCACTGGAAGGCCATGAGATGAGAAGGCATTTTTATATGTTGATGTGTCGCAGAAGGCGCTCGCCAGATAGAAATAACCACACGATTGTATGTTCCAATAAAGACTCATTTATTAACTCAAAATAAATGTCCCTATTGTCGTTAATAAACAAGATTTATAAAGATACATTAGTTAATAATTACTCACGTCCATTCAGAATGATTCAGGTTCGGAAGCAAGAGGTAAGAGAAAGTCAAAACGTCAATGTCAAACTGACAGACGAGTTAGCTAAAGCTAGTCTATGCATGTTGCGTGAATATTATGCATCCCATGCACTGTCACACATATATATTTAACAGGCATGAATAGAATGTGAACGAATATGAGTCAGTTTATTTTTTAATATTAATATGTACTTACTTTGTTATTATATTTTATTTAGCGTACTGCATTATTGTATCGCGGTAGCCACCATCCGCACACTTCGGTCACTACGGAAGACCAGCGCTGTGGTACGGACCCGTTCTGCCACAGCATATGCTGAGTAATGGCCATTTTTGTCACATTTTTTATTTTATTTTTTTAAACCTTATTATTGTTTATGGATTAATTGTAATTTGTGCGACAAAATAAACGTATCTTTATCGTGGGACTCGACCAAAATATGACTCCTCAATTCCATCTTCCAGATAACAATAAGACCAACTGACAAGCCGACCATCATCACGGACGCGAGCGGTGCGTCGTGTAAATGCGTTCCGTACTATCTGTGCGACGCAAACAGAATCGCCGTGGACGCCAACAACGTCAGTGTCACGGGATGGGGCGAGCTGGACATCAGGTAATGAGATTATTTTCAACTCTGTTGCCGTCTTGGCCGAATGGTATGTACCCCCGACTTTCAATCCGAAGGTTCGATACCGGCCGTGCACCAATGGATTCTCTTTCATAAAAAATTCTCTCAACGGTGAAGGAAGACATCGTGAGGAAACTCGCGCTTTAGTTAGTTTCATACGTATTATTATTATTAACTCATTTATTTCAAATTACAAATTTATATCACACATTTCAAATAAAACACAGGAACACACGATCATAGAAGCATTAATAAAATGAAGATCACATTAAATTCAGAACATAAGTAATATAAATAAAACTTCACAATAAAATTCAATAAATTACATAATATAACCTGTTATTTCCTCTGATTAATAGCTAGACTAAGCTGAGAGGATGGTGTAAATGCTGGGCAAGCCTAATCCATCTGACAATGTCGTAGGCGCTACAGTCACAGATTACAGAAACTAACTACAGCGTCCAACACAGCATGAACAGCAGTTTGATGTATAGATAGATGCAAAGGCCTTACAACTCTGTTGGCACACTTCCTTACTGAAGCTAACTAAAATTGTGTAAAATGAGCTAAACTCAAATAAAGCTATACGGTTAGTACTAACTATCCTGGCGCGATGACCCCAAAGTCTTCGATATATCTTCGGTGTTACGAAAGTGCCGTTCTAAAAGGAAAACAGAACACAATTTTTCGCTACATCCTAGTTGTCATACTATTTTGTCATATCAATATGACTACCAGGAGAAACATGGGCTGGTGGTCATACTACACTTCTTTGCTGTTTCCTGTAGAAATGAATCGAGATAAGACATTAAAAAGTCTAATTTTAGGAAAGTCCTTTCCCTAATTTTGATTAGCTGTAGGTAGGAAGTGCAACCACAGAATCGACACTAATGCCATGCAGAGAGGATACTCTTAGCTCGTTTTGACGGCCTCCGTAGTTCATTTGGCCAAATCTGTGAATTAAAGTCTTAATTAGACACAATAAAATAATCATCATCTCACACGTAGGATGTCCACTGTTAGGTCATAGAAACTTTATTCAAATAACGTTGCCTTACTCACATGGAAACTTACAGCTGGGAATTGCACAAAGGAATACGCAATGAGACCATGTCGCGTGATCTACGACAACGTGATCAAAGGACAAAGGCCTTTCACGTGGATCTCCAAGTCTTGATCATGGGGTCGTTGCCATACTTACTGCACTTGGAAGGCGGGTTAGCCGGCTGCCCATCCCGAGATGACCCTTAGCAGTCTTACTGCATGGACGGGCAAGAGAGGAGGCAACATTCTAGAGCCAGCACCCTCCTGCACATTTTTAAACAAAGCATGTAACAAATACAAATGTATCTCCCAGGTTCGGCGAAGAAGGTAGCCCCCCGCCGCCTTGCCAGGAGAGCGTGGAGGTGTGCTGTCAGGCCCCCCGCGAAACGCCCGAGGTGCCCCCCACGCCCGACCCTACTCGGCTCCGGGGCTGCGGGTATAGGAACCCGAGAGGACTGGGGGCTTCCATCATTGGCAATGTAAGTGTACTTGTCAGAAGAGCATGGTGTTTGCTGGCCAGCCCCTCGCGAAACGCCTGAGGTGCCCCCCACGCCCGACCCTACTCGGCTCCGTGGCTGCGGGTATAGGAACCCGAGAGGACTGGGGGCTTCCATCATTGGCAATGTAAGTGTAGCTGTCAGGAGAGCATGGTGTTTGCTGGCCAGACCCCGCGAAACGCCCGAGGTGCCCCCCACACCCGATCCTACTTGGCTCCGGGGCTGCGGGTATAGGAACCCGAGAGGACTGGAGGCTTCCATCATTAGCAATGTAATTGTAGCTGTCAGGAGAGCATGTTTGCTGTCCAGCCCGTCGCGAGCCTGGCACCATAATCACCACGCTCGGCAGGCGAGTTGGCGACCACAGTACGGGATGTTGATACACAGCGAGACGCTCCTGCCTATCTTCCGAAGGTAGCCCTTATTAGATCCTCAAATACAAAGGAACCTGTATGGCGTAACTTTATCTGTTTTTCCGTCTGTTACAACTAAATATTACTTATATTAAGTATTATTAACATACATATAACCGGGTATTTATCGCGTAAATTACCTTTATTAATTATGGCTTCTTGATTTAAATTACATTGAAACTGAAAATGTTCTTATGGTAATGGCTTAATCTTAAAATGTTTCGCATTATTTATTTTGTTTAAACTTTTTCTAATAAAATATATTTTTTGTAACTTTAACTTGTAAATATCATATCGGGCGGAGGGTATAGGTGTGCCATCACACAGGTTATCCTAGTTTGGACACCTATGTCATCCACTCAGGAAATGCATCTCTCTAGAACTAAGCAACTTTGTGTCTGTAAATTATGCTCATTGATGTTTGTAGATGAAACAATAAATTATCTTATCTTATCTTATCTTATTATTTCCCGACGTTTCGCTTGGATTGCACCAAGCATGGTCCTGGGAAGACTCATACACGTATTTACGCGATAAATACCCGGTTATATGTATGTTAATAATGTGTTGTGATCGCGAAAGTTTAAAAAAGACAATTATATTAAGTACTTCCTGAGATATTTAGCTGTGATGCTATTTTTTTATTTCCTCCCCAGGGTAATGAGGCGCAGTTCGGCGAGTATCCGTGGGTGGTGGCGCTGGTGGACGCGCTGAACGGCAGCTACGTGGGCGTGGGCGTCATCATCCACCCACAGGTGGTCATGACGGCCGCGCATATCGCTTACAAGTGAGGATACATTCTAATCTAGTAGACTTATCGGCGCGGATCGAAGCTCTAATCTGTCGTTTCGCGCACCGCGGTGGGATGCGTTGCCTGTGGGAGATACGTCTTAGAGAATCTGCTGTGACACCCACGAGCTAGGTGGAGTGATAATATGCGAACGGTAGCTGGCAGACGCTGAATGCTCCAAGAAGACCTCTCAGAAGACCGAAGAGTATAACTTGCCGCTATGTCTCGCGTTTGTGGACTATGAGAAAGCCTTCGATTCGATCGAAACATGGGCGGTGCTCGAGTCTCTCCAACGATGCCGAATTGACTATCGGTATATCGAAGTGTTGAAGTCTTTGTATAGAAACGCCACTATGTCAGTCCGAGTACAGGAACAGAGTTCGAAGGATATTCCCTTAAAAAGAGGCGTAAGACAGGGAGACGTTATTTCTCCGAAACTGTTTACGACCGCTTTGGAAGATGCCTTCAAGCTCTTGGAATGGAAAGGACTAGGCATCAACATTAACGGCGAATACATGACTCACCTTCGGTTTGCCGACGATATTGTGGTCATGGCAAAGTCGATGGAGGAACTCGGCACGATGCTCGAAGGCCTCAATCGAGTCTCCCAACGGGTAGGCCTTAAAATGAACATGGACAAGACGAAGGTTATGTCGAATGTCCATGTGGTGCCTGCCCCAGTTATGGTCGAGAACTCGGCTCTCGAAGTTGTCGACGCGTATGTATACCTAGGACAAACTGTCCAGTTAGGTAGGTCCAACTTTGAGAAAGAGGTCAATCGACGAATCCAACTCGGATGGGCAGCGTTTGGGAAACTACGCAACGTTTTTTCGTCCAAAATTCCTCAGTGCCTTAAGACGAAAGTCTAAGATACATTTTCTAGATACATTTTCTCAAAATTTTATTAGTTCAATAATTTCCACAGATACGGCCCCGGCGCGCTGAAGATACGAGCTGGTGAATGGGACACTCAGACCATCAAGGAGATCTACCCGTTCCAAGAGAGACTGGTGGAAGAAGTCTTCTACCACGATGGTAAGTACTTTACTTGCTTACGGGCTGTATCTTTGCGCAACGACCCAAAGTGGATCTTGGCCTCCGACACCAGAGATCGCCAGCTATCTCTCCTTTGCCGTTTCAGATAGATAGATAATCATTTATTTGCAACTACAAAACAAACATTACATACAGATTTAATAAAGTTATGATATAGGTTTGTCGCTGCAAAAGGGTCCTCATATTGCGGGCTGCAGGGCCAGTCCGCGCTGGTCTTCCGTAAGGACCGTTTCGAAAACGCGGACATCGACATTAAAAAAGTACAGTACAGTCGACGGCACCCATCTCTTGGAGATCTCTTTCTATCTCGTCGTTTCACCGGTACCTCAGACGCCTAACCGGCCCTGTTTCCACCAGGTCGACCCACATAAGCTCTCTTGGCAGCTCGCCATAAGATGGCTAGCAGCGCGTACCTACTATATCCCACTAAAATTGTAAAGCCGAATGTTTGTTCGGTATAGATGTATGGAGGTTTGTTACCTCTTCACGCAAAAACCACCCTTCGGATTGAGCTGAAACTTTTTGCACACATATAGATGTTGACCAGGATTAACACATAGGCTACTTTTTATCCGGGTACTACGCATGCGAAGCGGCGGGCAGAAGCTAGTTAATAATATAATTCATTTCAGCAGTAAAACGTCCACTACTGAACACAGGGATTTCCCTCATGGATTTCCATGAGGGGTAGTTGCCATACTCACCATTGGCAGGCAGGTTGGTGAGCGCAGTATAGGATGTTGATACACGGAAAGATGCTGCTGCCCATCTTCCGGAGGTATCCCTTAGCAGGCTCTTACTGCATCCATGGGCATGAGAGGAGGGGTAACATTCTACTGCCGGCACCCCACGGCAATAATATAATAACGCTGGACAATTCACATAAATAGCATCATCTAGCCCCAAGCTAAGCAGTGCTTGTGTTATGGGTACTAGATGACTATAACTTAAAACATTATGCTTATCTATAATTTACCAAACCATCTAAGTGTAGACCAATTCCGTTATGTGTAAAAAAATTGCCAAAAACTTTTTACTTAGCTGATTTTCCACTGCCACAAATTGGAATGACTTGCACATAACGAATTTGTCAAATCGATTTCTAGAAGGAACACATAATTGTTTTTTCAGTCGACGCAGAACACAATAATTATACCAGCTGTTAAATAAAAAAAATGTGCACATAACAATTCTGGCAGGCGCACCGACGATAATACATAAAAATATATTTTTTATTATATATATAGAAAAACATTCAGAACACCCTGAACAAATACCTGCAGGCCGTACAGACATTTGTCCCGAGGCGGGAATCGAACCCGCAACCTCTTGCGTCACTGGCGGACCGTCGCCCGCTGCGTTACAGAGGTCGTCATATAGTTCTTGCATGAGGTTTTCAATTCGTATGTTCCTTTAGTACCTATCTTCGGGAGATCTTATCATCATCTCAACTTTAAGACGTCCCATGCTGGACATATGCCCTCATGGATGACCTCTGTTGCGCTGCGGGCGGACCTTCGTCTAATAGACTAAAGTAAAATTCGGGAGATCTTATGCTGGATGAAATATTTCAGCAAAAGACCTCCCCAAGCTGATTACGTATACAGCGACAGGTTTGCAAAAGGCGCAAATCTCGTGATCATAGATAGCTATCAAACGTCAATCTTGTTCTAGTTAACAGGTGTTGTTGTATATTCGTCACAAAGTTAATTCAATTGACGTTTGGCAGACATACTCGCTAGATTTACGCCTATTGCGAACCTGTCGCCAGTCACGTTATCAGCCTGCCGGACTTCCTGTTTCATACAATAAAGTGTTAATTCACTCCTTCATGCTAACCTGTAAATGCCAGGTTTCCTGAACAAGAGTCTGAAGAACGACGTAGCCCTGCTTCGCCTGGAGTTACCGCTGCAGTTGGCTGAGCACATCAACATGCTGTGTCTGCCCAGCAGGAACGAGAACTTCGACAATGCCAAGAACTGCGTCGCTAATGGATGGGGGAAGAGCACCTTTGGTATGCCATAAATCATAAATCATTTATTTATAGAGGTTTTATGGGACGGTGTGGTCGCTAAGCGACAAAGTCCCTTTTAAAATAAATAAAAAAAAAACTAAATTAATTATTTAATACTTACTTATTTAATGTCCATAAATTCCTTAACACCATATCATATAATATCAGTAATAAATAAATAAATGAACTACACATAACAAAAGACTGCACTGACACGAATTCTTCGTCATCATTATATCAGCCGTAGGACACCCACAATCTCCAAGTAATTGTATATATATACATATATGTATTATATAAATCAATTTAATATTTGGCGCAGTACTTATTCATTTTTTTTAATAAATAAATAAATAAATAAATAAGTACTGCGGTTGGAAGCGGCCTGCATCCAACGCCGACCTGCGGTTCTTACCTAGTCGTCTGCCCATCTTGTAGGGTTACGTCCTACGCTGCGCTCCGTGGCCTCCATTCGAGAACTTTGCGGCCCCATCGGACATCCATTCCTCTATATGGCCAATTCAACGTGCTAATCCGTCTAGCTATGTCGGCGACCCGAGTTCTTCTACGTATCTCCTCGTTTCTGATGCGCGATGTCTGCCGAAGGATTGATAAACGATGGGGCAAAGAAGTCCTTAGCTAAAGACCGCGGACATGGCAAGCGTTCATAAATAAAGATAATGATAGTAAAGCCATACGAGGTAAAGTTTGTGAGTTTGTGAGGTTGCCCCTCCGGCAGTAGAACCTCCCCTCATCTCATGCCCGTGCATGCAGTAAGAGCCTGCTAAGGGATACCTCCGGAAGATGGGCAGCAGCGTCTTTCCGTGTATCAACATCTCGTACTGCGCTCGCCAACCCGCATGCCAAGCGTGGCGAGTATGGCAACTACTCCTCATTGAGATCCATGAAGGAGGTCTGTGTTTAGTAGTGGACGTTTTACGGCTGAAATGATGATGAAAAAAAAAGGAGGGGGTAATCTCTGGATCTACTGAACCGATTATAAACATTCTTTTAATCATAGAAAGCTACATTATTTGTGAGATTCATAGGCTATTATATATTAACCCGAAAAATATTAAGACTTATTCGTGGTAGTCAGATTTGTTAAATGAAGTGCGCACGGGTCACCTAGTAATTTATACTTACCAATAAGAGTGAGTGAAAAAAAATACAACGGTAAAGACTGTAAGCAGCTCACTCAGCGTGTCAAAAAATGTAGGTACGTAAAATGTAAACAAAGAAAAAAACCAGAAGACGCACAGAAGGGGTTGTGTGAATCCAACAGGATCTGACTCAGCATTGTGCTCCCACACATATTGAGCGCTGGTTTCAAGTCAGGACCTAAAAGCTTCAGACGTATTGACATGTTCTGTCCTCTGAATAAATTAAAATTCAATAAATACTTTATTCAGTGCGCCGAATGAATCATAAAGATGCGTCATAAGTCAAAATATAACATAAATTACAAAATAAAACAACACAAAATCTCACTATTATTATAAAGCCGAAAGTTTGTTTGTATGGAGGTTTGTTACCTCTTCACGCAAAAACTAGCGTACGTATCGAGCGGAAATTTCGCAAACGTATAGATGTTGACTAGGATTAACACATAGGCTAGTTTTTATCCGGGTACAACGCATGCGAAGCGGCGGGCACAAGCTAGTAATAGAATAAAGGACATAATTGAATCGGCGAGCTGATGAAATCTCACGATCATGCTGTCAAACGTTAATTTTGTAAAGAATTGACGATTGACAGCGATGATTGCAAGATTTACGCCTGTTGCAAATTTGTAGCCTGCGGTTAACTTCAGATGACACGCGAGTTTCCACTGAGACAGAGTTGTAAGGTCTCAGTGCCCATAAGTAATTCCACTACACCGTAATTTTAACTTTTGGTACCTACGCTGAACCCACAAATATCCCGTGTAAAAGCTTTCATTGACTCTGTTCTGGTCACCAGGTCTCCAAGGCGTGTACGCCGTGATCCTTAAGAAGGTGGAACAGGACATGGTGCCGCACGGACGCTGCCAGGAGCTGCTGCAGAGGACCCGGCTTGGGAGACACTTCAAACTGCACTCCAGCTTCGTGTGCGCTGGGGGGGAGGAGGGGAAAGACACGTGTCAGGTGAGACATCTGTTTCTTAGGGACTTCTTATTTGGGTTCCGAACCAAAATTGTACAAAGGAACCCTTAGTGTGGGTTTCCACTGACGCAGAGCTGAGCGGAACGGGCTGATCGATCAATCACAACGCTCGAAGGCTCGAGAGAGAGAGAGGTCGTCGATGCGTATACTCCGTGATCCTCAAGGAGGAACCACACATGGTGCCGCACGGACGCTGCCAGGAGCTGCTGCAGAGGACCAGGCTTAGGAGACATTTCACTGCACTCCAGATTCGTGTGCGCTGGAGGTGAGGAGGGGAAAAACACGTGTCAGGTGAGATATCTGCTTACTCTGGTCAGTGATGAAAAGGAACCTAGTTGCGTTACAACTGACGCGAAACTGACGCGCGGGGCTTAGCGGAGCAAAAATCAGCCAATCACACCGCCAAGCCAAACAAGAACACAACGCTCGAGGTAAGGAGCGTTGTGATTGGTCGTCGAGGCGTACACTCCGTGATCCTCAAGGAGGAACAGGACATAGTGCCGCACGGACGCTGCCAGGAGCTGCTGCAGAGGATCAGGCTTGGGATACACTTCAAACTGCATTTCAGCTTTAGGAGGGGTAAGACATCCTATCGCCGGCATCCCACGGTTTCATCTCTCTCATGGATCTGCATGAGGGGTTGATTGCCGAGCGCAGTACAGGGGCACGGTTCACATGTACTAAATTCGAACATTCTTGTTCCAGGGCGATGGTGGAGCCCCCCTAGCCTGCCCCATCGGCGACGACCGCTTCAAACTCGGCGGCCTAGTGGCGTGGGGCATCGGCTGCGGGCAGCAAGACGTCCCCGGCGTGTTCACCAACGTGCCGGCTTTCAGGCAGTGGGTGGACGACAAGATGGACGCCTGGGGCTACGGTACCAACACGTACACCATCTAACATCTATACTACAATAGGCTAGTTGACTAAGTTTTAATTTTTATGTCTGTCATTTAAAACAATAAAAACATTACAATTAGCCATAAGTGTCTCACTGCTGGGCAAAGGCCTCCCCTCCAACTCTCCATGCATACCGATCCGCCGTCAATTCGACCCATGCGCTGTTATGCCGGTCTAACTCGTCAGGCCATCAAAAATAAAAAAAAATTAAAACAATTCTAAAGTTTCACCACTTCATCATCAGCATCATTGGAATGAAATAATGTAATAGTGTGTACTGGAGTCCCTCAAGGTATCATCATAATTTCAGCCATAAAACGTCCACTGATGAACACAGGCCTCCCTCATGGATCTCCATGAGGGGTAGTTGCCATTCTCACTACGCTTAGCAGGCGGGTTGGTGAGCGCAGTATGGGATGTTGATACACGGATAGACGCTGCTGCCCATCTTCCGGAGAGTTCCCTTAGCAGACTCCTACTGCATCCACGGGCATGAGAGGAGGGGTAACATTCTGCAGCGCGGCACCTGATATACACGATGAAAAAATACTCGAATGTACAATAAGCGCATAATATATTATTATGATTTGGCTATTTTCAGCAACATTTTAGATTTTATCATTGATATGTCTTTTTGAGTCGGTTTTTTGTTTAAAAATTTAAGAGTTATTCAATTTGACGGACTGAAAATTTAAAAATTAAGTCATGTAGCTTAGCTTATAACACAAATTTTAATACACTCTAGAGCACATGTTTTTTTCTTTCTAGGGTCCTAGGGAAATTGATTTTCTGTAACAAAATAGCATATTCGCTAACGCTATAATGATTTGACACCAAATTAGTCAGTTACCAGATTTGCTCTATAATTTGGTTACTAGTGTCTACCATGAGTTGTCACTGTTAGATCGCCTGCCGTTACTACAGTAGTCATGTACTTTACTATGACTTCTGTCTATCTAACTCATAGTACCAAATTCTAAGTAAATGAAGCCCAAACTACAGGTAGCTGTAGTATAGTTTACTGCGTACCAAACTAACTGCTAGAGGCGCTGTACAAGTTTTCATACATTTTTTTAATTACAGTCGCGAATATAGATTGTGAAAACTCATGGTAGACCTACAGGATGAAGCCTAGGTTTGTCGCTATGTTGTGAACTGGTCACCTGATAGGTTTTGACCCTAAAAAAGTTGAAAGATACAAACCACCAAGTGTACTACTGAGATTATACTAGTTGGTAAGTAATTTGTGTTTTATTTAAATGCCTCTCTTAGAGAATCTGCTATCTTCCACCTACACCTACCTCTCCTGAGCACCGTTATAATCATTAAAGATAAGGAAAACTTTATTATTCAACGAGGCGTTTTCATTAAAAATCGGCCAAGTGCGAGTCGACTCGCGCACCGTTCCGTACCTTTATTTTAATTATAACAGTGCTTTAGTTTTACTGGTGCTTTAGTTACTTTAGTGTTGATCAGTGATTTGTGAGCAAGTGTTATAGTGGTAATCATGGGATTCTTATAGTGTTAATTTTGGTCTTATTGCACTACGTTGTTTAATCCCTAGCCACAGCTCGTAACACTATTATTATTACTTATTGTAGAAGGAAAGGAGCGGGGAATCAAAACATGTATCGGAATGTATAAATGTATATTTAAAATCTTATCTTACAATTACACAACAAACTTAACTTACTTAAAACAGTACAGTAATGGTCATGCATAGGCTATTGTTTTACATGAATACGTGTACGTCATCATTTCAGCCGTAAAACGTCCACTACTAAACACAGGTTTCCCTGACGGATCTCCATAAGGGGTAGTTGCCATACTCACCACGTTTGAAGGGCAAGGGGGGCCGGTGAAATTACGGGCACAGGAGACCTTACAACTCTGTCTCAGGGTGACGGGCGCATTGCAGTGCAGCATTGGTCACGTGATGATCACCGCGGCATTGCAATTGTTATAGGTCGAGGTTACCGCTTAACATCAGGCGGGCCTTCGGCTTGTCTCGTCATTTAGTAGTTTAAAAAAACAATATTCCGTACTGCGCTCGCCTACCCGCCTGCCAAGCGTGGTAAGGCAACTACCCCCCCTATGGGGGTCGTCTCTAGCGTAGTCTCTATAGATCCGTGAGGGAGGCCTGTGTTCAGTAGTGGACGTATTACGGCTGAAATGATGATGAATGATGACTTATTTATCTAATCAAGGTTTTATTATGCGATGCCTCCTTCGTCTTTACATTGTGTTATGTTACTCCGTCCTGACAGTTGGCAGGGCGGTCTGGAAGTTGCAGTTCTTAAGCTGTTCCTTGATCTGACGCGACCTGGCGCGGGCGAGTGTCACCTGACTGTCGGCGAACCTGACGCTCTCCTGAAATTATAACGACAGTGATAAAGGCGACGCATTTTAATTTTGAAAAATTAATTTCAAGTGTATAAGAAGTATATATATATTTGTCTGTGTTTCTCTTTGTGAAATTTATGTTATATGGTGAATGTACAATAAAGAGTTTATCTATCTATCTATCTATCTATAAGAAAAAACCTAATCAAATAGGTTCGATTCCGGAGGTTCAAGGATCCATCTGACCGTGACCGAACCGCAGGGCGATTACTTATCTCGCGACAGGTTTACAAAACGCGTAAATCTCGCAATCATCGCTGTCAATATTTTGTAGTATATAAAAGCAAAATATGAGATTTGACGGGGATAATCGAGAGATATACACCTGTTGCAAACCTGTCACGAGATAGAATACTATAGAATATACATTTACTTGATTCACAAAAAAACAGCACAGACAGAAAACCGTATACACATTTTGGAACATTCAGAAATGAAAAGAAGAAGAAAAAAGGTACGTACAATTACAGGAAAAATACAATAAAAAATTACCAGCTAAACAACATTTAAAATATAGAGATACGCAATCAGTCTGCCGTTCGGTCACGGTCAGTCAGATCCTGGAGACTTCCTAAAGCTGATACAATGCAACTCTTCACCGACGTAAAAATCAGGACCCAAAGGGATTAGCAATTAATTTTCATAACTTCTGACCTTCGATTGACACCGAAGATGTTAAGCATAATTTTGTCGCAATTGTCGCACCTCTCTTTCCCGTGGATGCTGTAAAATCCGCCAAAGGAACCTCCTCCTACCTCCTTAAGATGGGCAACAGCGTCTACCTTGTATCAACATCCCGTACTGCGCTCGGCAACCCGCCTGCCAAGACAACAACCTCTCATGATTAGTACTTGGAGATCTATGAGGGAGGCCAATGTGCCAGCAGCGGACGTCCTATGGCTGAGATGATAATAACTGACTCCAGGACCTCACCCGCAAAGCCAGCAGGTCCAGACAAAAGAAGGTAAGATGTATCTTGTTATTATGTTTAGTTTTAAGGTGTGCAATACTTTATATCTATGGTGGATGTCTAGTAAAAGGAACAGAATAAGAAACGCAGTTTTTTTTATAGGCAGCTCTGGGTATGCGGCTTCCAAATGTTGGAACAATATACCTCCTCCAATACAAAACGTTAAAAGTGTCCTTAGTTTTGGATAAAAGCTAAACACATTCCTTATGACTCTATTACCTCACCTGTAAAGCGAGCAGCTCCCGGTCCAGACCACAGAAAGTAAGATGTATCTTGTTATTATGTTTAGTTTTAAGGTGTGCAATAAAGTAGTTACTATCTTTATATCTATCTAAAATGGATGTCTAGTAAAAGGAACAGAATAAGAAATGCAGTTATTTATGGGCAGCTTTGGGTATGCGGCTTCCAAATGTTGGAACAATATACCTCCTCCAATACAAAACGTTAAAAGTGTCTTTAGTTTTGGATAAAAGCTAAACACATTCCTTATGACGGCGTTCTAACTCTATTACCTGTAAAGCCAGCAGCTCCCGGTCCAGACTGGCCATCTTGTCGTGAGCCAGTCGCATCGTGTGCAGCGCTAGGGCTTCCACGTTTTTCCGCATGGAGACGTTCACCTCCCCTGCAATAGTAGTTTGAACTATTAGATAAAGATAAGATAAAGAAACGTTTATTTTGTCACATTTTTACAATAAAAAAAAATCATCAATTCGGTTTTAAAACTAGTGACAAAAATGGTCACTACTCGGCATGTGCTGTGGCAGAACGAGTCGTACCACAGCGCTGGTCTTCCGTTAATTATTAAAAGAAATCTAATTATAATATACTCTTCTGCTTCTTCTACTACTTCTTCTTTTATAAGTAGCTTTGAAAGCCGCTAAGCTGAAATGGGACGGGGCTGACTATCCCAAGTGAGCTGGTGGGCAAAGACTTTTTGTCTTTGACGGACTCACTTTGCCGTGGGGCAGTAGAATGTTGCTTTTCCTCTCTTGCTCGTGGATGCAGTGAGAACCTGCCAAGAGATACCTTCGGAAGATAGGCAGCAGCGTCTTTCCGTGTATTCACATCCCGTATTGCGCTCGCCGTCCCACATATTCAGTACTAAGTGTACAATGAGGGAGGTCTTTGTCCACCGGTGGATGACTTACGGCTGGAAGACTCACTTTGGCAAAGTAAGGTTTAGAGGACTTAGGCGTCCGTAACTCCCTTAAGGCCGCACGTTATTTGCCTACATACAACTGACAGTTAGCTGCCACAAACCTTAGCGCTAGCAAGGCACGTTTAAGGCCCTGTCAAACAGAGAGCGTAATTAGCGCGCGTCACAACGCTAAAGCGTCCTGGCCTTAACGTCGTACACTTTGTGTGTGACAGCTTCGACGCTATTCAGAAGTCGTCCCTCACGATAACGAATAGGTACTACTACTTGGTCACGATGTCTTGATTGATTGATTGCACTATTTCTTGTGTTATACAAAGACGGGTATTTTCTAACACATTCTATTAACTTTACAGTCATTTTCACTAATAATTTACGAAGAACAAGTTATACTAGTTTAAATGATTTCTCTTCTTTTCTGCAGTCTGGTTCTTCTTTTTGTTAAATTTTGTTTGTAAACATTTACATCTCCTCATGTACTGAGGTAGGGCACTGGAAACTGCGACACAGTTTATACTACTGCATTTTCCAGTGTTCATTTGTATCCTGTGCACATGTATATTTTTTGTAAATAAACAAACTTGAAACTTGAAGAACACACCCAGCGCTAACTAATATTCTGTAATAAAATACAACGCGACGTCATGACGCGGCGCTAGAGCGTCGCGTACCTACTGGTAGCGCGCTAGCGCTGTTTGACAGGTTATAGCCTGTTCAGTACAGCACGACGCGACGCTATAACGCGGCGCTAGGGCAGGACGCTTTAGCGCCTTGACGCGCGCTAATTACGCTCTCCGTTTGACAGGGCCTTTACCGCTCCTAGAAATGCCGTCGGCTGCCGGCAGTTCGGTTCTGTAATCAGTAATCGAGTGGCCTACTGACCCGGCGAGGTGGCGGGACGAACTGGATCATCAATTTGCCACAGGACGTCCACTGTTAGACATAGGCCTCTCTCATGGACCTCCAGGTATTGCGACTGGAAACGCTGAATCCACCGGAGACCAGCATATGTTACCAGGTCATTCGCCCATCCTCGTTTAGTCGATCGTCTCCCGGGATTCTCAGCAGCCCTAGCCCTCTTACCGTGCTACCGTAGCCAGAACTAGCGGGGCTGCCGGGGCCTTGTTTTATCTGGGTATGATTTCTCAATCATTATCAGAGCCATACGACTGCTGGCTCAATCAAGAAGAATCAAGAATCAAAATATACTTTATTCAGTACAGACCTTATTGACGCGTCACAAAACAACACAAATGAATAGAATAAAGCACATAATTGAATCTGTTCACTCTGTATCACTTTAGATGACACGCGAGTTAGGAAAAGAAGCGAACAGAAGAACCTAATTTGGTTGCTATAGTCATCATTTAACAATTTTATTTTGTCTTACGTTACGTTTGACGGAGTTGGAGCAGATTCCGTCCCAAGTGGTTTTGTCCTCTAGGTAATCTGATATTTTATACTTAATAAGCTTTATTGTACAGATTGCGTTTGATAGCGTTTTTGAATTTATTCAATGATAACTTCTGCAACTCACTTGGGAGTTGGGAGTTTGTTGTAGAAGCGTATACATTGCCCTTTAAAAGATATTTTAACCTTATGGAGCCTAGTAGTGGGCACAGTGAGTTTATTGTTGTATAGGTATACATTGTGATTGTCGCTGTTTATCTTAAACGAAGCAATATTTTTACGTCCACTGCTGGACATAGGGCTGCACTGGTGCCAAATGAGCGTGCTCACTTATTTCATGAAGTAACAAAACGGCGCGGTCTCATTACAGTAAGAGCGTATCGAACGATTTAAATCTTTCTTTCACATTCAAAAGGCAGTACTTACACAGGCGATTGTGAAGTATCGAGTTACTAAACATGTTGGGATGGCTCGGAGACTGGGGGGGCGGCGGCGCGGGAGGGGGGACGCTTTGCACGGGGGGGGATACACGACCTAAAAACAATAAATAATATTAAATTATTTTAAACAATAAATAATATAAAGTGTCATCGAAGAAAACTAAGACATGTGTTTTTAGGGTTAGATACAACATTATGTACAACCAAGTTTAGGTATATTTTTTTTAAGTGACCCCAACACTATTATTTTGTAGTCTCGGAGTCTTATATGTTGGTGAAAGTAGGGATCAAATGTTTTCAAATATACCCAAAAGGGCATCATGATTGCAAGAGAGCATCATGATTGCCAAAGGTCATCATGATTGCAAAAGGGCATCATGATTGCAAAAGGGCATCACGATTTCAAAAGGGGATCACGATTGCAAAAGGGCATCATGACTGCAAAAGGGCATCATGATTGCAAAAGGGGATCATGATTGCAAAAGGGCATCATGATTGCAAAAGGGATCATGATTGCAAAAGGGGATCATGATTGCAAAAGGGCATCATGATTGCAAAAGGGCATCATGATTGCAAAAGGGCATCACGATTGCAAAAGGGCATCATGATTGCAAAAGGGCATCATGATTGCAAAAGGGGATCATGATTGCAAAAGGGGATCATGATTGCAAAAGGGCATCATGATTGCCAAAGGTCATCATGATTGCAAAAGGGCATCATGATTGCAAAAGGGCATCATGATTGCAAAAGTGAGGGTATCAACAAATATTAAAAAACAACTGAGAGGCAAATTCTTACTGCAGCCACGGGCATGAGAGCAGGGGCGACATTCTGCCTGCACCCCACGGCGACAATAATCTGCATCAATACATCTGTTGGTCCTTACCTTCATCTTCAGACTCGGAAGCCTCTCCTGATATAACTGACGCCTGTATGTTTGCCTCATCAGTGTTCACTGTGTCCTACAACAAATTATAAAATTAAAATTACAAAACAAAAAAAATTAAGGAACCTAACTCAGTCCCCACACTTTATCTATAAAATAAAAAAGCCTGTTTATTCCATAACTTACTTAACATAAATTCTTAAATTATTATTGTGCATTATTATAATTATTATTAATATAAATTTGTACTCATAAACACAAATACTGCTGTGGGGTGCTGGCAATAGAATGTCCCATGCCCGTGGATGCAGTAAGAGGGATATTTCCGGAAGATGGCCAGCAGCGTCATTCCGTGTATCAACATCAGTACTGCGCTCATCAACCCACCTGCCAAGCGTGGTGGGTATGGCAACTATCCCTCATCACCCATTTACGTTTTACGGTTGAAATGATGATGACTTATAAATAACATACATTTTATGCATAAAATTGGGTATAGGCAGGTAAAGGCCTCTTCCAGTTCTTTTCAATGGTTGCGGTCTTGTGCCTGTTCTGTCCAGTGTTGGGTTTCAGGGTTTTCTTTAGTTTGTCAGCCCTTCAGTCACTTTACCTATCATCATTTCAGCCGCAAAACGTCCACTATTGAACTAAGGCCTCGCTCATGGATCTCCATGAGGGGAGTTGCCATACTCACCACGCTTGGCAGGTGGGTTGGTGAGCGCAGTATGGGATGTTGATATATGGAAAGACGCTGCTGCCCATCTTCCGGAGGTGTCCCTTAGCAGGCTCTTACTGCATCCATAGCTAGGAAAGGAGGGGTAACATTCTACTGCCGGCACTCCATGGCACTTTACCTATATTGCAGCCAAATTCAATGTAAAATGTTTTTATTAATGTATAGGTTAAGTGGTTTTTCACCATTATGTGAGGAAACCTGCGGTTTAGTTAGCTTCAGACATATTGACTGTTATTTCCTCTGACTAATACCTGACTAAGCTGAGAGGTTGGTATAGGTGCTGGGCTAGCCTAATCTTTCTAAAATTGTCCCAGGCTTTGCAGCATGCTGTAAAGCATGAGTACCATTTGCTGATGCTGTATAAATAATCTATAATAGATGCAAAGGCCTTAAACACACATAAATTGTTTTTGTAAGGGCATAGGTAAAGTCTCTGGGCTGCTGGCAGCATTCCATTGGCATGCCAACCTGCCTTTGACCTGCCGCTGAGACACATGAGGCTGTGGGTTCAATCCCCACTTCTTCTTCTTCTTCTTCTCAGCCTGGAATCACCCACTGCTGGGTATAGGCCTCCCTAAGTTTTTGCCAGCCTCCTCTGTCCTGTGCATTTCGCATCCAGGTGTGCCCAGCGACTGCGATAATGTATATCCAATCCCCACTAGAGGACAAAATGTTTCTTAACTGCAGATATTTGTATCTATCTGGTCTGGTTGTTTTTCTAAAGGTATAATTCCACCATTGTGCGGCACAAATGTTTAAATGTCATTTGAAACCTTATTATTAGGTGAAAACAGCAAAATTACATTCAAACATTTGTGCCGCACACTGAAATTCTACCTTAAGAATAACAAGTACTTACTTATTTACAAAAAATATATATTTAAGTATTCAACCACTATCTTGAGAGTTGAGGAGTTGGGTCGGCTCAGGTCAGGGTAGTGTCACAGGGGACAATGCACAATACACCCCAACATAGAAAGTTAGTTCAGATCTCAGTATAACTGTGATCATGATGTGAAACTGCTACAGATTGCGGCAGATCAATCAACATCCTCACCGTTCGCGGAAGGAAGTTTTATGACTCGAAATAGTTTTAGGTATAAGGTTCAATTATGGTATAAAGAACTATATGGAATAACTTACTGGAGTTATGCCGATTTCTATCTCGGAATCTGATTCTGAGGCTTCCCCGTCTACCACCTGCGGGGTATTAGACATTTTACTCTTTTAAAGTAAAGATAAACTCGGGCAATCACCAAATTCAGAAGAAAACACGTATAAATAAGACGAATTAAATACGCGACGTCAATACAAAACAGCTGATTGAGTTTTGATTTTTGATGGTTCTGTCAGAATTTGACATTGACTTTATAAACATGCCTTGAACATCAAGCTGAAATATAGGTATATCGTCCCTGTAGTTGGAAAACTTAATAACTAACAAATTTTGCAAAATCGACTTTTTTGCATTTCTTTAAAATATAGCTGCATCTTTCTGTCTTACTAACATCACACAGTTATCACAAAGTTATGTGAAAATTAAACTTGCATGTCGGAATAGATGGAAAAATAAACTTGATGAAAAAGATTATTGAATATCGCTATGAAAATAGAGAACACTAACCTTCTCTTCACCTTGTGATAATAGTTATCATCATCTGTGAAAATTTCAGCTGTCTTAAGCGCTTAAATTATACAAATATTATTTTTCAAATAAGTTATCTGAAAAAATTTTTAAACAATTTTTCAAAGAAGTTAATTGAAAAATTGTTCTTCACTAAACGCAATCCAGTAGGTAGGTATATTTCACATAATATTTGATTAATTTAAGCGCATAAGACAGTTGAAATTTTCACAGATGATGTAGGTAGGTATTTCTGTTGCCGCTATAACAACAAATACAAAATAAAACAAATATGGGGGTTCCCATGTAATAAACTTGTTTTTTTGCTATTTTTATCTCGATATTAATAACTACAACAGGTAGACGCTTGAAGTATTCACAGAATATTAAGTTGTTTTGCCAAATAATGGTACGGAACCCTTCGTGCGCGAATCCGACTCGCACTTGGCTGGATATTTTTATTATTCTCCACGTTTCTTCGTTTTTTTTTTCTTTTAGTATAATGTTAAATCTCTACTAAAATATATTAAGTAGGAATCTAGCCAGATTGGCCAATGAGTAACTTAATGCTAACTTAGTTTTATAAGAATGTAAACTGTAAGATAGTGTCCATCAGCACTTTTCTTACTGTCTCTAATTAAGGGAAAGACACTTTGTTATTGTGTTCTTTGTTTAAAATATAATATTCACTTGCACTGTCACTGATTGTACAATGTTAGCTCAAAAGGTTTTGTTCTCTTGAGCCTTCTCAATAAGTCGGTATGATCGAGGAGCTGGATTGCCTCGATGTTAACATGATGATGCAGCATGACGTTTCTTCGTGATGATTATTTTTTTATATGGTACCTCATGTTTCAGAGGTGTTCCCATTTTTCAAACTCGGTTCTGATGGGAACCATGAGGAGTTAAATAATGTATAATGACACTGGAGTCTCCTAAGGTATAGTTTAATGTCTTAAATTTAACTTCGCGGCTGGGTTTTTGTTTCACTTTATATGTTTGCTTGTTTTTGCACCCAGTTCTGATGATGGGGTCCATGATAAATCGAGGGAAATACTCAATCAAAATAGGCGTAAGTACCTACATAATTATCATAGACTAAATATACACAGTTACATAATTGTGAGTCTATGATATTATTAAGTGGTTAGGTTGTCTCCAGCAACTACTCGGTTTTCTTTAAATTAAAATTATTATTTGTTTTGTTCTTCTTAGATCGTTCCAGAAGCAAAGATAGAAAAGAAAGAGAAATCCAAGGTTATCCATGTATATGTACCTACACAATTTAACAATAAAAATTTCTTATTTCTTAAGTATTATCTGTTTTGTTCTACTTAGATCGTCCCAGAAGCAAAGAAATAAAAATCCATTTGCACACGTAAACGCGCTTTAACGTAGAAGGAAACATCGTGAGATGTTAATATACATATCCTGTAATGCTATACTTATGTCTAATGTGAAATAATTAAATAAATTCTTAATTCTAAGTGAGGAAATCCGCGGCTTAGTTACATTCAGACGTATTGACCTGTACTTTCCTCTGTATAATAGTTGACTTAGCTGAGAGGATGGTATAGGTGCTGGGCAAGCCTAATAACGCCGTGGGGTGCCGGCAGTAGAATGTTACCCCTCCTCTCATTCCCATGGATGCAGTAAGAGCCTGCTAAGGGATACTTCCGGAAGATGGGCAGCAGCGTCTTTCCGTGTACCAACATCCCGTACTGCGCTCGCCAACCCGCCTGCCAAGCGTGGTGAGTATGGCAACTACCCCTCATGGAGATCCATGAGCGAGGCCTGTGTTCAGTAGTGGACGTTTTACGGCTGAAACGAAGCCTAATAATCCATCTAACAATGTCCCAGGCACTGCAGCGTGATTACCAGTTGCTGACGCTGTTTAAATCATCTATAATAGATGCAAAACGCCTTACGAATCGTTCCTGTTCTTTTGTTGTATGTTTTATACACTTTTATCTTATTGTACCTACCTCTGTCTGTGTTGTGAAAAATAATTAATTTCCTCTTCTCACTTGTAAATTACAGTTAGGTACCAATAACCTACGTACCGTTTAAGCTTTCAGCCGATTACATAGAGGTGCACTTACTTAGCCTATAATTTAGCCCGCATATTATTTGCTGAAGCTTGATAACACAAAATATCACTATACTCAGGTACTTTGGTACCTAGATTTAGTAAACCAAAACGTGGTGGTTTTAATATAAAATAAGTTTGACGCGAAAATACCAAGCATTAAACAAAATGTATAGGCGTTCGATAGTTGTGTTTTTCGTTCTGTTATTGAGTGATATTGGTAAGATACTTCTTTTATTTTAAAAACAAAGATAGTTCTTTGTCTTTGTCTTTTTATTTTATGGCCTTTTATGTTTGGTTTAACACAATTCCGCCAGTGTCAAGTTAATTTATAAATTCGTAAGTTATTTGGCCAGCCACGTTGGCGGCCATTTTTTTTCGGTCCCAAAGATAGTTCTTTGAGGCGTATTCATTAAAAAGTATAAACTTCAAAAATAAATAGTTCCCTTGCCTTATAGATGGCGTAAGTTTTCTTTTACTGGTAGGAAATCCAATTTGACAATGACAGAAATTATCAAAAACTTGCTGCCTCCGCTTGTCAGCTCCATTTGTTATATTTAGTAGAAAACCTTAGAATAATAACATTATAGAAGTAAGGCTAAAATACAATTCTGTCTGAGCCTTACTTCAAGTTTGGCTGTTAGAAGTAATCTTTATAGTTAACTTCACGTTTATTATTGCTTTATTTAGCTTTATACATCATAAGTAGAACCAAATTTAGAACCATTTGACTGTTTATTTACGCCATCCTTGTAAATTCCAAAAAGTATGACTGTTAAGCATTTCTTTCAAACTCAGTTATAATGCCATAAGTAAAAAGAGTACCTACAAGAATGATTGATTTTCGTTGCTATTTTAGCCTGATTTCTATTACGTTATTATTCTAAGTAGAAAACACTATAATCTTTATAATATGACTGAAAACAGCTCATTAAACTGACACTTGACATGTATCTAAGGCAACTGATCAAATTTAAGAGTAGGTTACACTACGTTGGTTATCAATAGTAAGGCCTTTACATCTATAATAGATGATTTATACAGCGTCAGCAGCTGGTAATAATGATGTACAGGACGCTGCAGTACCTGGGGCATTCTTAGATGGTTTATGTCAGCACCTATACCATCCGCCCAGCTAAGTCGGCTATTAGTCAGAGGAAAGGACAGGTCAATAAGTATGAAGCTGACTAAGCCGCGGGTACACAGGTTAATCTCGTGACAAGCTTTTTATTACATATATTGTGTAAAGACGTTTGAAGTTGACATTAAACTTTAATTAATGGAAAATGTTTTTTTTTATTTTTAGTGGGTACGTTTAAATAAAAGCTTGTTTGTTAAAAAGTTTTTTTTACTTATAATTTATTGTTGTTATATTATAATTAATGTGATCGCGAAAGTCAACGAAAAACTATTGCACTGAAGTATTCTATTAAGATCATCTGATACCTACTCATAACATAAGCTCTGCTTACTATAACGTAATCGCTTCTTTTAACCGACTACAAAAAAGGAGTAGGATCTATGTTCGACTGTATTTTTTTATGTATGTTCACTGATTTCTCCGTCAATTGTGGACCGATTTTCAAAATTCTTTTTTTATTGGAAAGAGTCCAATTCCAAGGTGGAATCCGGGGAAATCGAGGGAAATCCTCACATATCAACGGCATGTACAATGTTGTTTACATAGTTTTATTTATTTTATTTAATCATTTGAAGTCGGTTTTTTGTTGGAAAATAAAGAATTATTATGTCCAGCAGGCAATCTATTTATTTTTACTTCGGGTGTGTAACTAATACTTATTTATCATTTTCCAGATTTCGTGAGGGCAAGATCTAGGCAAAAAAGGTAAATAATGCATCTATGCGTGTATTGTGACTGAAAAGGTAACATACCAAGTATAACGAGGAGTTTTATTAGAAGAAAAAACGTCAAAAATAGTTCCTTACAATGTAAGAGATGTCGCTAGAGTTCGTTTTCTGTTAGTAACACATTAATCCGTTTTCAGGAATAAAGAAACAGGTTATTATATTATAAAGTGATATAAAAAACCCAACTGCAAGGTCCAACACACAGTTCGCCGATTTAAAGCCAAAATACACACAGACAGTGACAGCAATTGTGATTAGGTAGACTACCTACTCAAATCACAAACTCCCTTTCTCCGCTTGTTAGCTGGCTCCATCTGTTGGGTTTGGTCAAAAACGCACTTGTCTCTTTTACTGAAAACGCCTCACCATGATGACAAGTTTTATATTATATTTTACAATACAGGTACAATAGCCAATCGAACCAACAACCTACTAAACCAATAATCTATGTATATTTACATTGTTGTTTTATATTCACGGGCGATTAAGTCCAATAGGCTAATTAGTTATATTTACACAATATTGTATTTTTCATGTAAGTGAATGTGCTATATTCTTTATGAAAAATAAATATCTTAAACCATAAACCATAAATACGACCATATAAATACATCGATTATGAATTTATTAGCATGATTAAATTGAAATGGTTGTAATTATTTCAGATTAAATTACGCTACTCGATAGGTTTGGTTAAAAAATAATTTGAACAACTTCCAATATTTTGTTTTTATTTAAATACCTATAAGAACACTTGGGTTCTTGAGAAGAATCTAGCTATTAAACTTCTCAGCCAACGCAATCAAAAGATAAAGCCGTTTATGCCGCAAATTTCCGCAAATTTTCGACACTCGGGACATGGGAATCAAAACCTACAGGGTACTTCCCGTGAACTCAGAATCTTGTTTGGTACGAAGCAACGTCTTATAGCACAGATAAACGAATAATTGCGAAAACCGTAAATTTTTAGTTACATCATTTAATAATTTTAAACTTACTACCCCTTTCTTCATGAACGCGTAGAGGTATTAAATTGAAATTCATATCAAACACTCAGGTCGTATATACCAACAGGTTTGTACGGAACCCTCGGTGCGCGAGTCCGACTCGAACTTGGCCGGATTTTTTATTATTATAAGTATTTCTTGCATGAACAAATTTATAATATCAAATTGAAATAAATAAAAATAAAATTGATATAAATTGCAAATAACAAAAGGTTGTGTCACCGTAACGAGACAAAAACAGTCTTCAAAATATAGGCTAGTAGGTTTTTTAACAATATCTACAATACAATTTTACACATTATCAAGTAGATAAATAAACAAGGTAAGTAACGGTAACACAGTAGTAAGTAGTTACTGGACTAAGCTAGTCTATGGACTAAGCTTTCTAAGGACTAAGATTCGAATAGCGATCGAACTTCACTTACTAAGTGAAGTTCGATCGCTATTATATGAGTCACTTCATTCGAAGATATAAAAACTTTGTTAATAATATGTATATCTGAAGAATGAAGTGATGATCTAATAATTACGATAGGGCAGTTCCTAAACCAAATAGGATTATCTTGAAGATATGCTTCATTATTAGTAGGTAAAACGAATTAGTTTCTTTATGTAAAGCTTTTTATATTTATTTAAGGTATTACTTTTTATGTCGTCTATTGTAAGTCCAGTCTTGGACAGACCGTGTAAACATGTACTAATTATTTAAACACATTAATGTTACAGTTGAACAATAAAGTTAAAGCTGTATTACACTACACGATATTCAGGGCCCGGTAGTTAGGGCGATTAGGGAGCAAGGCTTGCCGGCGGTCGCCCTAGTTACGCTCTAAGTCTTATTACACCACTCTTAGTTAGGGTAAGGGTCCCTGAATACCGTGTAATGTAATACAAGCTTTATTCTGTAACTTTTTACCGACATAACCTCAGCGCCAGCCCGATGGCAAGCCACAAGGCCAAGAGCTAATTTAATCTTATCTGTTCCAGATGCATAGTGATCCAGAAGCAGTCAGGCTCGCACGGAGACAGCTCCGAGGGTGCTGATGATGAAGAGTATCGGAAGCCGCAGCCGAAACCGAAGCCTGACCGCCTGCGTACGCCTGATGTTGATGCTGAGGTACAAAGATATTCAAGGGTTTTCTGGAAAAGATAGCTTTTAACGATAAGACCGCCCATTGTATGTTCGTTTCAGCCGTAAAACGTCCACTACCTGAACACAGGCCTCGCTCATGGATCTACATGAGGGGTAGTTGCCATACTCACCACGCTTGGCAGGCGGGTTGGCGAGCGCAGTACGGGTTGTTGGTACACGGAAAGACGCTGCTGCCCATCTTCCGGAGGTATCCCTTAGCAGGCTCTTACTGCATCCATGGGAATGAGAAGAGGGGTAACATTCTACTGCCGGCACCCCACGGCGCTGTGCATTGTATGTTAATATTTTATTTTTGTCATCTTGTGTTCCTAATATGTATTTGTGTTCATGTATTTGTGTTCATGTATTTGTGTTCATGGTGTACGTATAAAGAGATTATCTATTATATCATCTCAGCCGTTGGACATCCACAGCTGGACATGAGGGGTTGTTGCCATACTCGCCACGTTTGTCGGGTTGGCGAGCGCAGTAAGTTGTTTATACACTGTATTATCTGCAGATCGTACAGTAATTTGTCCTAAGGCGGGAATTTAACCCGCAACGTCTTGCGTGTCGCTGGCGGACCTTCGCCCGCTGCGCCTCATAGGTCAATCGCTTGTGTAAATGATGTTGATGTGATGAGATAGGCAGCAGCGTCTTTCAGTGTATAAACAATTTACTGCGCTCGCCAACCCGACAAAGGTGGCGAGTATGGCAACAACCCCTCATGTCCAGCTGTGGATGTCCAACGGCTGAGATGATATATAGATAATCTCTTTATACGTACACCATGAACATAAATAAAATAATACAAGGAGACAAAAATAAAATATTATCATACGAAGGGCGGTATTATCGTTAAAAGCTATCTTTTCCAGAAAACCCTCTATAGGTTCTCTAAACAAATTATAATACACCATATATATATATGGTGTATTATAATTTGTTTAAAATTATTATTTAAAACACCATATATATTTTGATACACCATATATATATATATATGGTGTATTATAATTTGTTTAGATACTACCTACTAAGCAGACAGGGGGTGACTCTGACTATCCCAAAGAACAAACTTTGTTCCAAGACTAAAAAAAAAATTTGGGATAGGTGAAGTACAACTACCCCTCATGGAGATCCATGAGGGAGGCCTGTGTTCAGTAGTGGACGTTTGACGACCGAAATGTTGAAGTTAGTACATGTACCTAAGGTGGGGATTAACATTTTTTTTCTTTATTTCCCATCGTTTGGGGTATCGTTGAATAGGTATTTTAGAACCATTAGGCATTGCAAAGGCAATTTTTCGATTTAGGGTTCCGTTTGCGAAATATTATTTATTTTATTCCCGTCATTAATTATTGTCCCGTTATTGTATGCCCGTCTTCTTCTTCTTCTATTAATTACCTACAATGCATTAGGTACCTTCGGGGATGCTTACAGAATCCTTAGTTCCATAGTTCCGCTTCATTAATAGAAAAGTCGTGCTGCCGTGGGGTGCCGGCAGTAGAATATTACCTCCTCTCTTGCCTGTCGATGCAGTAAGAGTCTGCCCAGGGATACCTCCGGAAGATGAGCAGCAGCGTCTTTTCGTGTATTAACATCCGATACCGCGCTCGCCTACCCGTCTGAAAAGCGTGGCGAGTATGGCAACAGCCCCCTGATGATCTTCCCTTTCCAGTAGACGTGGAGCTACTGATGATGATAATGATACACAGAAATATGAAATAGTTTTAAATATTATCAGCACCCAGAGAGGCTTTTTCTTCTATTTAGTGTTATAATGTTTCAGAATCTGCCACCAGAACTGGTCAAGTACAGGATGCTGCCAGTAGCCCCGATGGCGACTAACAGAGAGTATCGACTCAAGAACAGGCTGCTAAGGAGATATTTGTGAGGAAACGAACCTTCTGGACGGACTTGGACTTTCAATATTTTAAAATTAGTTACAGCTAAGCTATAAGTAACCTAAAATTTAGTCGCACCTTTGTACTTAATAGTGAACTTATTTGTAGCCTTTACAACTTTAAAACTTTTAAAACTTTTTCCTTACAATCTAACTTACAATGTAATCAATGTATTTAAATGTACTTATTAATCTCAAAAGTTAAATATGAATACAATTTCTTTTTACATATACATTAAATGTATTATATTTACAACTATAATTAAAAACTTTATTTAAAGGAAAAGAAGGGATTATAATTATTTAATTTAGTGTCTAAGGATACATGTTTTTTCCAGGCATCAGATTTTAAATTATAATTTTACTTCATATTAACATAAACAAAATACAAAACATCATACAGGATACTAGTACAAGAAAACTTGATTTTTAACTTTTTATATGAATTTAGAATATAAAAGAGACTCCTTATATGAATTTAGATTTATTTGTAATTTATTTTGTATACACCTTGTATACACAACTCACAAAGTTGTGCATACAGAGTGTAAAACTAACCCTAATTTATACTCCTTATATTAATTATCATCTATTTACACTTACTTTGGCAAAATCAATTAAAAGTGAAATATATTTTTTACACCCTGTATACACAACCTGTAAAATTGTGTATACAGAGTACAAAAACAACCCCAATGTAAATTTTGGTCTATTTATATATTGTTTAACAAATTTAAGCAAAATTGTGATTTTTTTTTACACCGTGTATACACAATTTCACAAATTTACAAAATTGTGTATACAGAGTGCAAAATTAACCCCCTCAATGAAATTTGATCTATACACATGTTATTAAACAGTATTAAACAAAAAGTGTGAAAATAGTTCTTACACGCTGTATACACTTTTCCAGAAAGTTTCTAAGAAAATTTTTATACAGCGTGGAGAACTTCTATTATTAAAGAATAATTAATTTAATGTGCAGAATATGTTTTATTTGTTAAAGTCTGGACATTCTGCTACCAAGGGGAAGAGATTGTGTTTACTAAAGATTACTTATTTGCTGTTTACACATTAAAATTACGTACTTACGTGAGATTGGTGTCCATTAATTTGTTTCATTTACTTTCACTATAACAGATTCTCGCTATTCACTGATTCTACACACTTTCTTATTTTTAACACTACACATTAAACATAATCTACTCTCGACCTCGCCAGTGCGTCCCAGCGGAGGCGCATAGGACAGTCAGCTTCGAAAGCCCCGTGATCGTGACGTCCACGCCCGGACAACTTGCAATTGCGGCACGACGGTATAACAGCAACGGCCCACACGAGACGGGACAGTAAGGGCAGGTACCTTAACCGTTATAGTTACAGGAAAACGTTTTTAGAAGACTATCCATAAATTTTTAAGATATTCTAAACTGCATTTACAGATTTTGGAAAAAATGTACAGTCAGCAAGAAAATGGTCATTTTACACAAAAACTTTTTTTGGTGCCAATCGATCCTCTTTCTTATAAGAATCAAAAGTCTCTACCGGACCGACTGAGGTTTGAGTACTAGAAATGTCAGAAATTGCGAAAAGCTTTTCCAATACTTACATTTGTACGGAAATACAGGGGTATAAGATAATTACAGTTTTTGTCAAGCTGGCCTCGTGGCTTACTGTACCTAGAAGCAAAAGCGCCTACCTAAGTGGAAAATCATCATAGGTGCATCGATAATCCTCTGTATTAGATAGAACTAAAAGAAATAATAACAAAATAAATCATTTTTTAATGTGTATTGTAGACACAGACAAAAATAACTTACATTAATATGATCTACGAAATAAATGGCTCAAAATAACCGCCGTTTTCACGAATACATAAGTTCACTCAAAAGGTTTTTAATTACCTTTCTTGATGGTACTTGTCGCAATGGGTACTAATTCGTGTACCACACCAATGCAGATTCCGTGTTCCTATTATTTACAAAATACGCTTCAATTAAGTCCAAACGTTTGCGATTTAAAGACATTTTTTAACAGGAAGTCTAATCTAGAATTTTCTCAGCAAAAACATTAGAATGATCTGAAATAACCCAAGAATTCGAATCGAATTCGAAGTTTGAAATTATTATTTTTTTACTTAAAATAAAATAAAAAAATAAATAAAATAAAATTCGTTTATTTCAGGCAATATGACCCATATTACAAAAAAACACATTGAAAAAACACAATATTCAAATTTTAACCTAAAACAACACACAAATATTAAGAAACATGAAACATGAAATTCAGTCATTTAAAAATACACAGAGCGTTAAGCTGCTGTGTCGTCACTTTCTATTTCTCTCCATGTGAAGAGAAATCCAGTACTTAAAAATACCGTTATTAAATACTTGGTCAGAGACAGCCCTAAGAATGCTATTTTTGGAGCTAACCAACCTACCCCAGAACGCTGCCACGCGAGAGCGAATGATGGCAAAAAAGTCGGGAACTCCTGCCTCCGAGAACATGCTCGACGCGCTGCAGCACCTCGGTAACCTCATCAGAGCCCTGTATGCATCATTATACTGGACTCTGATGGTGTTTATGGCCTTCCTGGTAAAATTCGACCACAGCTGGCATGTGTACATGCCTAGGCAGTATGCACGGAACAGAGTGTTCTTGACGTCGGTATTGCAGTTTGCGAAGCGGCGCGCGAGCATGTTACCTCTTACCGCGAGAGCTCTTCGTTCCCGCTCAATGTCATCGTCGTCCCTCAGTGTACTCCTCAGCAAGTGCCCCAGGTACTTGAACTGATCCACAACTTTGATGGGTGTGCCGTTCATTCTTACCTCAAGAACCCTATCTGGACCTCGACCCGACCTAAACACCATCATCTCGGTTTTTGCAACGTTGTATTTTAACCCGTGATCAATGGCATATTGCTCACAGATTAGCACCAGTTTTCTTAAGCCTTTGATCGAGGGGCTGAGGAGCACCATGTCATCGGCATAACTCAGGTTATTTACGCAAGTGTTGCCTAAATAACAGCCCGTTCTGGTACTTCTCAGCTCCTTAATCAAGTTGTCAACGTAGATGTTAAAAAGGTCAGGCGAGGTCAGACCCCCTTGGCGAACTCCGCATTCTAGCATATAATCACTAGAAGTCGTGTCACCCCATTTTACACTATTAGTTTGGTTCCTGTACCAAAATCTCAGCAGATTCACCACATGAGCAGGCACATTTTCAGCTTTTAATTTGGCCCAGAGTAAATCGTAGTTAACGAGGTCAAAAGCACGGCTAAGGTCAAGGAAGCACGCGTAAACGGATGTCTTCTGTGACGTGTAGTAGTTAACTGTGCTTTTGAGACTCATAATGGCTGAATCCGTCGAGAGACCAGGACAGAAACCAAACTGCGCGTCTTCTATTTTTAGGTTCTGTCGTAGTCTGGGATAGATAAGTCTCTCCAATACCTTTCCAATTATAGTACCTAACGATATGGGGCGGTAGTTTGTCGATGAACTAAGATCTCCTGTTTTATTTTTAACTATGGGTACGACCGTCGTTTTCATCAGACCTGGCGGGAGGTAACTGTACTTGATGCATAGGTTATAGAAATCGCACAGATGTTCTATAAGCTTATCACTACCATAGAGAATGTGCTCAATGCTAAGACCGTCATGGCCCGGTGATTTGTCACGTTTCATTTTTCTTATAGCCCTCCACACATCTTCTCGTGAAAACATGGCAGGGCTATCCCGCAAAACGGTCTCATCAAGGTGCACAGTCTCTACTGGTTGAGGGCTTATTTTGAACTTTTTCGCAAAAGCTTCAGCAATCAACCTAGGTTCCTGTATGCCATCAATAGTAACCGGAAGATTCTGTTTAAAGTTAAATTTCTTTGTAGCGTTCCAAAACTTAGCAAAATTTTTGTCCTTTCGATGCGTTGCTAAAATATTATTTCTTATAATATCCTCATTCTTTTGACACCATTTTAATTTATTTTTAAATTCAGAGCGGGTCTTACGCATATTTTTATATATATCACCGCCCAACGGCCTGCCCGCCAATACCCAGCAGCTAAAAAACAACCTAGCATTCTCATGACTATCCCTGACGTGGTAATTCCATCCTGCGACTTTTTGTGTTTTTCTATATAAATTCAAAGTACGTGTATTTCTAATTGCAGCCGTTTGCAATACATTCACAATATAATCATAGTATTTATCTATAAATTTAAAGCAATCATTTAAGTGGAAACATTCTAAATTAGTATCACAATCGCATAATGTCAATTTATCAGTAAAGTTTAGATTTTCGTAGCAGTATTTAATATAGTTTTTCTTCTGCATTTCGTTTCTATCCCCCCATCTAATATTTTTCAGTGCGTCATGGCATGAGCTCAGCAGCATGCGGGTTGGGTGCCGCGTGGATGGTGTTAGTGTAAACAACATCAGCTACGCGGACGACATGGTGCTGCTGGGCCCGACTGCGGGGTCTATCGAGGACATGTTGAAGGTTTGCGGATCCTACGCTGCATCGCACGGGCTCACCTACAATGTGAAAAAATGTGAATACATTATCTTTAAGACCGCCGGTAAGACCCCAGAGAGCACTCGCGACTTAACCCTAAATGGTGCCAACATCAAGCGAGTCACTCAATTTAAATACCTAGGGCATTTCCTTACCGACGATCTTAGGGATAATGTGGACATAGAAAGGGAACGTAGGGCTTTGGCGGTTCGAGGCAACATGTTGACCCGTAGATTTGCCCGTTGCTCTGACGAAGTGAAAGTTACTTTATTTAAAGCTTACTGTCAGAGCCTGTACACGGGTAATTTATGGGTTAACTATACCAAAAAATCGTTGGAGGCCCTACGTGTTCAGTATAATAATACCTTTAGGATGCTGCTGAGACTCCCTCGTTTTTGTAGCGCCTCAGAAATGTTTGCTCAATATCGAACTGATGGTTTCTACGCCATCATTCGGAAGAAAACAGCATCTCTGATGAGCAGGACGAAGGCCAGTCACAACAGCATCCTAAAAACCGTGGCGGAACATTGTCTGTCTCCCATGTGGACACATTTTGCAAAATGTGTTGCACCAGTCTGTGTATATGATGTCTGACTCGATGTTAGCTGTAAGTAGGTATGTAATGTAATTTAATATAATTTAATCTAATTTATTTTTTCTAATAATTTGAAATTGTGACCTAATTTATCTATTCTTATTAATGAATTTATTGACATGTATAATTTTTGAATTTTAATTTTAATTTTATTTAAATTTGTGTGTGTAATATGGATTATTTAATTATCTGAAATAAAATGAATACAATACAATAGCTGCCGAAAGTGGCCGAACCAACCGCTACACCTGCTATGTCACACACAATACGCAGTGGGTAATGGTCTGACCATTCAACGTCATAAATAACACTCACCGATACAATAGTATCCCATGCAGCTTTTTTTTTTTTTTTTTTTTTTATTCTTATTTTAATGACCTTTGAACAACATGTTCATGTCGGTCAGGTAATGTAACACGGCCACGGGTAATTAATTGAACATAAAAAAAACAAAAAAAGTTACTTCTACAAAAGAAAAAAATAACAACAAAACTAAAATAATTGTAAGAGTACGTACCTAATAATCTATCTAACATTAACTAAATTATAAAGCAATAAAGCTTCTTTGCTTACGGGATATGACAATATCTGATGAAAAACACCTAGATCCACAGTATTAATTTTGAGTTCAGCTAGAACTTGCCGCCTCTCGGCTTCGTTCCGGGCACACTCCGTCAGCACGTGGTACGCATCTTCCGGCTTATCGCAAATCTCGCAATTAGGTGACGACACTTTGCCCATCAAATGAGCAAACGCCGCTAGCGGCATGTGCCCGGAACGAAGTCTGTGAGCAGTCACAACATGTTTCCTACTTATATCCCCCCCAAACCACGGCAAACGAGGAGGTCGACTTTGTATAATTTTATACCAAATTCCTTTAGTCTTCGAACGTTCATCAAAATATTCCCGCCAATTATCTTTGCAAATTTTTCTGTACTTTGGTAATATTTCCGGATATGATGGTAGAATGAAAACCTCCGCTCCATCTGAAACAGCTGACCTAGCTAATCGGTCGGCCTCCTCGTTCCCCGACAAGCCTATGTGAGACGGAATCCACTGGAGTATAACTTTGACGTTGTTTACATTAAATTCTTCAAACTTTCGGAGAATGTCATAAGCTATCCTTATACCTCGATTTCCAGATATGCAACCAATAACATGTTGTAGGGCACTTTTGCTATCGCTAAAAATTACAATTTCTAAGTGAGTGTGTACATAGTATTTAATATAAGTCAAGGCTTCCGATATGGCAAAAAGTTCCATAGACATTATACACACGCTAGACATGTTCTTATAGCAAACTGATTGCTTTGAAATAGAATCATAGAATGCCGCACCAGATGCGTCGGTGCACTTTGACCCGTCTGTATATATTTTAAACCAATTCCTGTATTTAACATCCAACTCGCACATTATGTAATTTTTTAATAAATTTTGATCATAATCTTTTTTAGCTTTTTGAGCACATTCTAAACTATCCTTAACTACGTATTGTAAATTAATCTTTGATGGCCATATTTCAAGAGAAAACATTGCTAATGGGTGAGACGATGATATTTTTTCTTCCTTTACCAAGTTATATGCATAAATCAACAAAGGTTTTTTTCTATTTGACCAAAATGAATTGTCGCAAAGTGCACCGAGCGTTTTAAGACAGTCTGTAACTATACCATTTGTCCAAGATTTAGCTTTAAGACAAAACTTAAAGGCCAGATATTGTCTCCGTACAGCTAGTGGAGGAATGCAGATCTCGCTTTCCATCACATGTATCGGCGTAGTTTTTATGAATCCACCTATGATCCTAAGGGCCTGGTTTTGGATTTTATCGATTTTACACGTATGGGTTTTAGCGCTGTTGTCATATAGATAGCTACCAAAATCCACGCGACTTCTTATTAGATTAATATATAGCCTTCTTAAGTGTTTGGGATGGACTCCCCAACCAGAACCAGCCAAAACTTTTAAAACGTTCAAAAACTTTAGAGTCTTTTCACAAATCTCATTTATATGCCTACCCCACCGAAGTGATCGATCTAGCCAAATACCCAAGTACCTAATATTTACATCACAAGTTAGCGCTGTATTATTAACAATTAGTTCTATTTGATGATGTCTGCGACCCCTACTATATAAACAGAACTTTGATTTATTTGCCGAGATATCTAATCCAATATCAATTAAAAATTTAACAATGCTATTCAAGGAATGTTGTATAGTAAAAACGCAATTTTCTACTTTCCTATCACTCACAAAAACAACGAAATCGTCCGCGTATTGTGCAATTTCAGAAGACACATTTTTACATATTTCAAAAGTTACAATATTAAATAACAGCGGAGAAATCGGATCTCCTTGGGCTAGACCCTTGGAGGTCCATCTCACCATAGATGAGTCATCACTAAAATCATCCTGTATTTTTAAATGCCGTTCACTTAAGAATTCCCACAGATAATTACTTATTTTCGCTCCAGCATTCAGACGATCAAGAGTAAGCGTAACTTTGTCAACAAGTACATTATTATAGGCGTTCTCAAGGTCAAGGTAGCATGCAAGCGTAGGTATGTTTTTAGTGAGACCTACTTGTATTGTTGACACTAATCGGGCTACCGAGTCAAGGCACGATTGAGCTTTTCTAAAACCCGATGTGTACGGTGATAATATGTTATTCTTTTCGATGAACCATTCTAATCTTTTTGCTAACATCAAATGAAATATTTTACACAAACATGATATCAATGATATAGGTCTTAACTTGACATCCGAAGGATCAGAATTGCCTATTTTTGGAATAGGCACAATTTTTATATTCCTCCATTGTTGTGGTATGTACCCAGAATAAAAAATATCATTGTATAAATTGATTAAATATGATTTTCCGACTAAAGGTAAATTAAAAATCATGGAATAAGTTATGTTATCATCTCCGGGAGCTGAATCCTTCTTTTTTAGACATATTTCTAATTCGCCTAAAGTAAAATTTTGTTCCAATATGTTATTACGTGACAAAAAAACTGGTTTACTAATTCTTACGAAGTCGGGTGCAAGATTACATAATAACTCCTGTTTCTTAACAGTGGGTACTTGAAAACGGTTTTTTCTATATCCCTTTATCCATCGCATTCTACGCCACATGTCAGATAAAGAAGTAGATTCATTCGTAGAATTACAAAACTCTTGCCAATTGTTTGACTTTGCCCGTGATAATTCTGAACGGACGATTTTATTCCTATTTTCCAAAGCTATCAAATTATCAGGAGTTGGATTACGACGAAATATACTTAGCGCAAGACGGCGCTCAGCTACCAATTTTGATAACTCAGCGGTCCAGTACGGCTTAGGTATAAACTTGCGCTGGGGATCTGTATTTATTTTTAACCACGGAATATTCTTATCAGCTGACTGGTTTATTACACCTACGAATGCATCATACCTTTCTTGTACCTCTATGTTATCCCGACTGATCAAGGAGTGAATCGTATCTTCAATGCATTTAGAATACAGCGGCCAGTTTGCCTTTTTATAATTACGTTTTTTAATGCAATGAGTAACGTCATGAAAACAAGTATTAATTTTAAGTATAAAATGGTCACTACCTAAGTTTTCGTTGAGAACTGACCAATTGAAATGAACAACTATGTCTGAAGAAGCGAAAGTAATGTCAGGAGATGATTTTTGTAAAACATTATTTACATACCCAGCTCGAGTCGTACTACCGTCATTCATGTGAATAAAACCATGTTCTAGGGAAGAATCAACAATTTGCAGTCCTCTAGTATCATTTTTATACGACCAGTTCCTATGGTGAGCATTAAAATCTCCCGCAATTAGAGTTTTCTAACCAAATTTAGAAAAAAGTTCATCCCAGTCTGACTGCGAGGTGTGAACTGACGAAGGACAATAGATACATACAATTTTAGAAATAAATTTACAATTTAAAATTTTAACTGCTAAAGCCTCTATGCCTGTATTAGTTAAATTAAGTGCACATACCTCCACTCTAATGGATCGATGAGCGAGTATACCTACTCCTCCGTATGAGTCACAAGTTGTGACTCATACATATTATACACATACATATTATAGTAAATTTATTTCTAAAATTGTATGTATCTATTGTCCTTCGTCAGTTCACACCTCGCAGTCAGACTGGGATGAACTTTTTTCTAACTAGGGGTGGCATTATCCGATAAATTTTCGTATCCGGATAGTTCGGATAGTAGTGAGCCTTACTATTCGGATATCCGAATATTACGGATAATTCGGATAATTTAAAAATATACATAAAATTTCAATTAAAACAAGGAAATTGGTTCTTAAAGTAGGGGTAAAGGGATATTTATTAATTTATACTCAAAAAAGTTAGAATTAGTAAAAAAAGTTCTACACAAATAACAATAGTATTCGCATATAAACTGAACTGATCCAACATAGATATTAAAAGTAAGAGTATCGATCAAATAAGAGTAACCGATCAAATTGGTTGCAAACTAAAATATCTATGCAATAAAATGGTTTACTTCTTTCCGTCGAACTATTTTTAAACATTATTAAAATCCTTCCTTCATAACGTAAATCAACTTCTTATTTTAATAGGTACTCTAAAATGATTATAACAAAGAAACAACACAGTCATGAGATCAAACTTACGAGTAGGTACACACACATTTATGTGTGTGATATATCAATCAAATTAAATAAACATCTCAAAACAATTAACATAATAACAATAACAAACAGTTACCCCACTAATTAATTTCTAAAAATAATCAACTTATTGGCGAATGCTACACCCTCGATATGTATCGCGATATTTAACGTGATATTTATCTAGTAAAATTTTGATACCTATACTACAAAATACGATACGAATCGCGTCAGTACGACGGTAAATTTCATTGAGTCGTACGTTTCGTATTTCAATAAATAAAGCTATGATGAGTGACAATATAAATAAAGCTTGCGTTGCTATTATATTAGCGATAGCATTGAAAAGACGTATAAAATGAAAAAATGGGCGAAATATTGGTTTCAAGATAGAGAAAAATATACACATCTGAATACCAAGAAATGGACGACTATAAAAATATTTTCGCATGCCCGATGCTCGCTTTGAACATCTGCTGGAGTTGATTACACCATACTTGATTAAAAAAGATACATTAATGAGAAAGGCTATTACTGTGAGAGAAAAGAATGAATACTGACGCGATAAATATCGATTAGAGAATAGACGCTCGATATTTATCGACGATACTACATACAGATCGTGGATTTTTGGATTTCTAGAAATCCAGCGATCCATATCACGATACGTGATACGCTATTCCTACTACACAGGATCACGATATTTATCAAGTAAATATCGTGATCCTGTGTAGTTCTTACTTGATTGATTATAAGTTCAGAGACACGCACGAATCAATACATGTATATTTTGAACTGCATAAAATATTGTATGCATAAAATATAATATTTCTAAAATGATGGACGCAGTAGTGTTGTGAATTAGAAAAATCAACTAGGTATCCGTATTATTCGTATTATCCGGATAAAGGAACTCACATTATTCGGATATTAAAATTAGCGGATATCCGGATAATTCGGATATCCGGATATCCGGATTGCAATCCCTCACAACGGTCCTTTCTATACCAATTATAGCCACTTATATTAATGTTAATGTCTTCATTCAACCACGTTTCACTGATAATAGCTATATGCACTTTTTGTTGAAATAAGATACACTCAAACTCAGTCTGTTTTGGCTTGATGCTCCGAGCGTTCCACTGGATTACATTAATAAAACGTTGCCCTACACAACTGCTATCCATTTTGAAAAATGGATAGGATTTTACTAAGGCAATCCTCTACCTTGAAAAACTCGGCTACATACGAATAGCACTCTTCAAATAAAATACATAAAAAGTTATTAATTTTTTCCTCCAGTGGTTTCACAGAACTAAAAATTTCCCGCATTCTATTATAAAGTCTCATGAAACTAAACCCTTTCCTCTTCGCTGATTTTTCTTGCGTGTTTTCTTCGACTGTTTCTCTTCTGATCTCTGTATAGGCTTCACTCTGACTTGGACGCTCAGCATTTTTCATCGACGTATTCTTTTTATCTTTCACCTGCACTATCGACCGTTTGTTTCTTGAAGTTTCTTCTGTAGAACCATTTCCTTCAACATTACCCTCCAGTATCGGATGTGACATCAATGCCTCTCGGTAGGACCCCGATTGGATTTGTTCCGCAGATTGCTCCGCTACCTCCATAGATTCCAGATCGATGACATAGTAATTATCTATTTTAGCTTTCTGCGACTCCTGATACAAAAACTGAGCTTTCTTATATACGCAGTTCTCATCGCGCATAATGGCCCGGATGTCCTTTTCCATTTGATAAACTGGACATTTTGATTTCTCTAAAGACATATGTTGACCTTTACAGTTTATGCATTTAAAATCTTTGGTATCGCAATTGGAATGGTTCTTTCCACACTTGGGGCAAAGTATTTTCTTGATAGGGCAAAATTTTACCCTATGGCCATACCGCCAGCAACCAGAACATTGGGACACGGGGAAGTTATACGGATCCACTACAAACCTGCAACCATATGCTTCGACATACGGAGGTACAGTGGTACCTTTGAAATATAAACGAACTGTTTCACTATCTACCCATTTGCCTTCATTTGTTTGTCGTTTCAAACGAATAATTGATAAAATCTCGCAGAATTCACATTCAAATGTTTTCTTTAACTCTTCATCATCGATCTCTAAGTCTACTTTCCTTACTATACCGTAGCGTATGTCCGACTCATCCATCCCTTGACATTTAAATCCTTTTTCTAAAAATTCTTCATTCTTTAATAGTTTTTCTGCTTTCTTTCTACTTTCAAAACTCACAAGCACCTTGTAAGTACTTTTGTACCTTATTTGTTGTATGTTCTCGATATGAAGGTTCCTAAATAATTTAGCGAGTGCCATCTGTTTAGGCAATGGATCTGCCGACGTAATACTAATCACATACATCTCGCAGGAAGGCGGCCGTGATTGGCCCTGCGTATCCATAGTTTTCTCGTTAGACACTGATTTTCTTAAATGATTACCATTGCGCCGCCTGAGTTTACGAGTAACCGGAATAAATTGTTCTTCATCACTCTCGTCGTCTCGCAATCTTTTTGACCGTAGTAAGGAGCTGTCCGACATGACATTCTCCGGCGACTGTATGGAGTCTCGCTCGTCTAGCTCTTCACCGCCCGACATCGCCGCAAACACCGCGCGCGCGGTGTGCTCCTACCGTAAGGGAAAAACAAGCCTTGGTGCGTGCACTCCCTGTGCCGATCGGCGCGCGACTGCATGCAGCTTTGGTAGTGAGACAGTGGTCCAACCATCTTCGGCAGCCATGCGCTTCGCTTTCATACGTATAAGTGTCCAATGCGCCCCCACTAAGGAAATTAATGTCCGCACATTCCCACAGAAGATCACTACAAAACTGTTCCAACTCCATACCAAAGTTCGAAGAAGGATGCGCGTTAAAATCACCCAGAACATACGCCACTTGCACCCCACTTTCCTCTATGATTGCACTGACTAGGGCCAAACAGTCCGTGAATTCCGTCATATTATCGGGCTTATCTACTGGCATGTACACATTCACTATCAAGACGGCACCCGATCCTACAGAGATTTTTACAGCCATTATTCGGTCGCTAGAACATTCCACTTGAGACACATTAGGGAACCTAGCTTTATTCCATAATATCGCAAGGCCACCGTACGGCCTTCCCTTTAAAATACCCAGCGACGTATCTACAGATGACTTAGCACTACATCCGAAATCACTACTAATTGTACACACAAAATTTAAGTCATGCGGAAGAAGCCAAGTCTCCTGTAATAATATAATGTCTGCAGTACGACACAACTCGCGGACACTCTGCACCGATCTCTTGACCGATTTGCAGTTATATGAAATAATAGTTGTACTTGATGTTCTACTACACATATTGGTTTTTGTTGTCCGTCCTTCCTTTCGGCGCATATTCTCGGTACCTTCGAAATTTTACCCCTTGGGGCCAAAATCCTTGGTTCAAAAATATATCTATGTTCTGCCTAGGTACCACTACTTTGAAAGAAGCAAACTCCGTTTCTTGTTTCTGTGGTAATGGGTCAATACTTGTGCATTCCTGACCCATTTCCTTAATGTACTCTCGAACATTGTCCACTTTGGTGCTTTTATCCAGCCTAGAGACATACAGAGCTGAGGTCATAGCCGCAACCTGAAGTATTCCTGACCCGCACCCCGTACCGCTAAAATTCCCCAACCTTTTCCGTTGCTTACGTTCCACTAACGTAAATCCATCATTGTTCTTATCAAGCGTGCATTCGGGTGACTTTGATGCGCTTGCGCCGATGACTATGTCTCGGTATTGTGGAGCACTGGACGGTCCGGGCGGGGTAGGCACAGCGGGCGGGTGGTTGCCGTGCGACCTTGACCGTGAGTTATCATTGCGCTTATACGGTACATTGTCATTTGTTATGACTACCGTGCGCATACTTGTTTTGCTTTGTTTAGGTACAGGTGGACAAGCTTTATCAATCTCAATTGATATGCTTGGCGCAGGAATATGTGAGGGCGATGTTTCCACTTGTTCCCGCATTTTAGTAGAAAGCACTTGTCTGCCGCCACCGTGCTCCGCACGCAGTTCTACTAATATCCTTTTTACCTCTGCCAATTCATTCTCCAAACCAGACATAATAGCGGATGATTCAGGTGTGCTTTCGTGTTCAATTTTTTCGGCTTTCAAAGAAGCTACGTCTCTTCTCAACATGGCCATTTCTTTAAGAAAGGATGTTACGTCAATATAGTCGAATGACACCGGCGGGATTTTGTTGAGGTTTCGTGCTACAAAACTTGGTAAGCAGTCAGGCTCAAATTCCTTGATCATCTTTATTATATCTTGTAGACTTTTTTGTTCCGATCCTTCTTTCCTTCTCAAAAACTTTTTTGACGGTGCTAAAAGTTTCACTGCAATAGAACGTGCAGCTTCGATCTCCTCGCACGAGTACGTACTCAGGCATATTTGTATTATGGCTGGTTCAGGTAAGGTGTCCACTTTGTTGCTTATAAATGCAAGTAACTCATTTACAACCACTTTACATCCATTACACTGTATATCACTATTCAAGTGTTCGTTTCTACCGCTTAGCGTATTAGCGATCGTAGGTGATCGAACCGTCATCGTGCAGCGTACACGGCGGCAAGCGAGCAACTGATGATACTTAAGAACCTACTTTCTTTATCTAGTCTTCTTAATAGCGGATTATAGCGGAACTACCCATAACAAAAAGTTTGGCTAATTTAGAAGTTTGACTCTTTTACCGAAATGTATGGAAAAAGTTTTTCGCAATTTCTGACATTTCTAGTACTCAAACCTCAGTCGGTTCAGTAGAGACTTTTGATCCTAATAAGAAAGCGGATCGATTGGCATCAAAAAAAGTTTTTGTGTAAAATGACCATTTTCTTGCTGACTGTACATTTTTTCCAAAATCTGTAAATGCAGTTTAGAATATCTTAAAAATTTATGGATAGTCTTCTAAAAACGTTTTCCTGTAACTATAACGGTTAAGGTACCTGCCCTTACTGTCCCGTCTCAAAAATTCACCCTGTATAGTAGTTTTCACTTTTTTTATAACTTTATAAATAAATAAATAAATAAATAATGCTGGACAAATCACACAGCATCATCTAGCCCCAAGCTAAGCAGAGCTTGTGTTATGGGTACTAGATGACTGATATACTTAATACATTATACTACATAGATAGATATTTTTATTATATATAGAAAAACACCCAGAACACCCTGAACAAATATCTGCAGATCGTACAGACATTTGTCCCGAGGCGGGAATCGAACCCGCAACCCCTTGCGTCGCAGGCGGACCTTCGCCCGCTGCGCCACAGAGCTCGTCAAGCTCGTCTTTATTTCTACTCAAAGGCAAAAATCTCCCTCCCTATCCCAATCATTCTTATTTTTTTTCATATTCATTTATTTTCGACACATGAGTGTCACAAAAGTGTCACAAAAGTGTCACAAAAGTGTCACAAAAGTATCACAAAAGATGTCAATAGTGTTACAAATTGTGAGCTGATGCGTGTACTTTAGTCACATTTTTTATCCGTCATAATTTGTTTACATACTATTTATACAATATATATTTTAGCAATTCTATTCATAAGTCACGATTTAAAATTATATAATTATACCTCGCAGAAGTTTTTAAGTTTTCATGGATTTATAAATCCAATAATAACAATACTTAGGTACTGAATACGACTGGCATAGTCACTGTGCGACTAAAAGTCCTAAAATTTATTAGAATAAAAAAAAATACTTATTATTTTTTTGTAAGTATTGTTATTATTATAAAATACATATTTTATTTTGTCTATTAAGGAGGTAAATAAAACGCATATAAACATGAAGAACGTTTTTACTATCAGATTGTAACGTGGACGTCTTGACACAGCGACAAATTATCTATTTACATTACAATATATTCTTCCTCACCGCTTACTTTACCCTCAATCATATTAAGAAATTATTTATTTGATAAATTAAATAATAAATAAAAACCATAAATTATAAAACTTAAAGATTACCGATTTAAAATTAACACATTTCTGTTATTTCTATATAATAGGTATTAAACTCTGTTGACTATTCTTTAACAAAAATAGTTTTTAAATTTTTATAGATTTAAACAGATTTAGATTTAACAACGTCATCTTTTAGGAAAAACATCGCTCCGATTTAACAAAGTTAAAAATTCAGATTCGTATTTCAAATTTAAACACAGTTAAAACTTCAGGTTTAAGACAGTTAAAACTTTAAAAGGTCTTATAAATATTTAAAATTCTAAAAGACTAAGCGCAGTCGAGTTTTTTAACAAGAGTATATATATATTTATGTATAGGAGATTAAAAACATTTTAAATAAAACTGTAGACAGTTAAAACGTCAAACTACATTAGAAAACATCTTAGCTGATTCACATACCATTTTTTAAACCCCGACAAAAAAGAGGGGTGTCATAAGTTTGACCGCCGTGTGTCTGAGGCACCGTAGCTGCAGATTTTTTTATTTAAAAGCAGGTTTTACGGCGGTGGTTCATAAAATGCTTTTTTCGAAATCTGTTAAGAAATTTATAAGATATGGGGGGGTGATAATCGTATCGAATGTTTCCAAATATACCCGAGTTTGGTATCAAATGAAAATAATTGATGTGTAGAATGCAAAACTGAAAGTTATATAGAAATCGCTCGAGCCGATATGGGGGTTGAAAATAGGGGTGAACAATCGAATGCTTTCAAATATACCCAAGTGTGGTATAAAATGAAAGGGCATGATGTGGATTGCATAACAGGGTTTGAGTGTTGATGGAGGTGGGGGAAAAATTTTACTCTGTATTGTTTGATATTTTACTGAATTAATTAATTGTGTATAGATAGATAGATAGATACACAGTTTATTTGGAACTTCAATCACACACATACAGTACAGAGATAAAAACTTATGAGAGCAAATAACATAATAACTAACCAACTAAAACGGTAACGTGAACTAAATGCTTAACTGGCTAAGTAGTGCATGTGTATCAATAAACATATTTCCTTTCTTTATTTACAGTATTTACTTCCAAAGTAAAATTTAAATATTTCATTATATCAATGCACGAGGATAATCCAATAATAAAAATATAATAAAAATTCATGAGAAGATATTTATTAATAAATAAATAATGTCTGTTGAATGTTAATGCTATAGGGTGCCAGCAGAAGAATGTTGCCCGCCTCTCTTGCCCGTGGATGCAGTAAAAATCTGCGAAGGGATACTTCCGAAAGATGGCAGCGTCTTCCCATGTATCAACATCTCGTACTGCGCTCGCCAACCCGTCTGCCAAGCGTATACCTCTAGATAGATAGATAGAAAATGCTTTATTGCACACCTTAAATATAAAAATAACAACAGAAAGATAAACACTAAACACAAAGTGACGATTGGCGGTCTTATCGCTAAAGAGCGATCTCTACCAGACAACCTTGGGATGTAGTATGGTAACCTCCAATAACCTCCTCACGATCATAAATCAATGAAGCTTTCGTTCAGCATGGCCGCCTTTAAGTCTTACGACTAATATGATGATGATGATAAATTACCCCTTCGGGTGGAAGGGTTAATTTCATCCGTGTACGACAGTACTTTAAAGAATCGTACACGCACGAATTAGTGCCCTGCCCGGGTGGAAGGTTTAATGTCAGTGTCCCGTAGTCATAAACTTGTTAACATGCGGTGTGGGACATGCATGTCCCAGGCACTCATTATACTGTTTACCAGTGGTTAAGTTAACGACGTTTAATAATTAATCTTGCGGGTTAAGTTTATAATGAGGGGAACAAACCCTATTCACAGTAGTTTAAGTAGTTTTAAAGATCTAAGCAAATATCAGACAGACAGCGGGAAGCAACTTTGTGTTATACAATGTATTGATTATTTTTATTTAAATTTCTACTAGTTGATGTGGTGTAAACACGATTCGGAGTTCATAGTTGGATTTTTAGATTTTTTAAGACATTGAAAAAAAAAATACCTCCATGGTTTTAGGTATTTTTATTTTTACCTCTACGGCAACTCTTCACGGAGGTCAATGACCCTTTCAAGAATCAGCTAGGGTTTAGATCGTCGTTATCGATGAATATATATAGCTGTTGAATATAAAAAAAACATCGTGGTCTTTTCATGAATGAAAATCACAGAGTCCTGAAAAGTCGTAGAACTAAAGTCCCTTTGGGTGGTCTGAATCACCCCCTTTCCGCTTAGTACACATGTTATACACCTTGTATATTCAGGCCTGGTTATCATGTAGGTAGATAGTACCAGTGGTTGCCAGGCCAAGCCCTAACTCCATGGGTTCAAATTGTGTAGTTTAGGAGTTTCTATGGCCACCTAACGACTCAATTATCAGACCAGTCATGGTAATTATTATTGTACTAGAAGTCGCCCGCGGTTTCACCCGCATCTTTGGTTACTGCTCCGCTCCCGTAGGTCGTAGCGTGATGTTATATAGCCTATAGCCTTCCTCGATAAATGGGCTAACACTGAAATAATTTTTCATATCGGACCAGTAGTTCCTGAGATTAGCGCGTTCGAGCAAACAAAAAAACAAACAAACTCTCCAGCTTTATATATTAAAGTATATAGATTGTCTCCGAAGATACGCAAGTAGGTATAGGTACCTAAGTACCCTACCTGTAAATGTTTTAAAAATCACTCATCAGAGGAGTTCGGCGCTGTTACTCCTATACATAGGCTATTCCATAGCCTAGCTAGGAGAACAGCACTTCTACCACTGGATTGGAGATAAAATAGTGTCTGTCTACCCCCATAATGTTATTATGAATTAAGAATTTGTATGTACTTCAATCTGTTTTTATGACATACTAGGTGTCCCGGCGAATTCGTATCGCACCTACTACAACCACTGCTTACAACTACCTTGATAAATGGGCTATCTAACACTGAAATAATTTTTCAAATCGGACCAGTAGTTTCTGAGATTGGCGCGTTCAAGCAAACAAACAAACAAACTCTTCAGCTTTATAATATTAGTATAGATTATGATACCAAATTTGAGTCCAATCGAACGACAGGAAGTGATTATAATGTAGCTTCCAAGATTTGACCCACTCTAACTAACAAGGCAAGTTAAAAAGAAACTCGTAAAAATACCAAACCCAAGACAAATGTCCGCTCAATAGCTAACATTTATCCCGCAGCGGTAATCGAAACCGCAGCCTCCTGCGAGACAGCCTTTTATACCAAATAAGCCACGGAGGTTGTCAAAAGCTCGCTTCGACCATGTTTGCACTGACAAAAAGTGTGACCAAGAGTTAACCATATTTCAAGGAAATTTAAAATCTAATCAAAAATTTACGATTCCGGTGGGATGAACCCCCGTCCGTCAAATCGAACCTTGAAGCTTCCTGAAGCCGGAAGTGCTTTAACCACAAAGCTACGGAACCCACGCCTGGTTACGTCGAAATTCATCAACACTATAAAACGATTAACCATATTTTTTTATAAAAAATGATACATGAATCAGAGACGTCAAAACGGCATCAAAATATAATAATCTGTGAAGCATATAATATATCGTTTTTAAACCCGCCAAATCAGTCATAATCCACGAATTATAATTTATAATTATAATAATAATTCATAAGATATTTTATACTTAATTAATTTTCCTCTACGTTTCTCTTACCAAATTATTGAACAGCCAAAATTCTGCAAAAATATGGTACAAGACATAACCTACCATTAAAAGGTGGGAAGAGTGGCAGTTTTGCAGAACTTTTCACATTATTTGACTTGTTTAAAAATGAGCTGTATCACTAATAACTATACAGTATTAATTAGAACAACCAGTTGCAGTAAAAGCAGGTCAAATCTAACGCGAACAAAATATCTTGCATCCATCAGAACGAACACTTGAAAAACTACGCAAGTTCATTGAAATATCACTATTATCCTATTATGTAGTCAGGCAGCTGTTGAGTGGTTAACATACCTCATTGAATACCTTGGTGGGACGACTTAGTGACGTCACATATTTTAGAAGTACACAATCATTATACGCTTTGTATAAAAAGATTAGGAGTAATGACAAGGTCTATTAGAAAGTTATTTAAATGATCTTGAGTATTTTTACAAACGTATCAATACCTAGCTAAGATGTACCTATTTAATAGATTTAGAATTCATATTTTCTTTTCAAATCCCTCTATCAATTCCTAAAACAATAACTATTTTTAAAGAAAGTCTTAAACAAAATATATCTTACAATTTAAATAAACTTACTAATTCCAACCAAATATAAAATAAATGCGTTTAATTACAATCTAGAAAATGATATTTTGCACTACGAAGCAAAATGATATGATTCAAAATTGCTTGATTTTTTAATCACTATGAATACGTCTATAACTAGAATAAAAAAAAAATGTTTACATTTTCAATACTTAAAACTAAAAAGATCTGGTTTTGGTTGTTTAATTTTTAGAAAAAAGCTCGTTGGAATTTGGCCGATTAGCGACCAAGCGTACTTATTAGGGCTGTGTAAATAGGTAGTTTAGACTGCATTATAGCCAACAAAAATAATGGTTATTTTCAAAAAATACATTTGTCAAAGCACATCCAAAAGGTCAAATCTCACCGAAAAAAAACATTAATATTACATTTTTTATAAAACTTTGTATTCAATTTGCCGTTATTTCATTATGGAACCTTACCCTGTTGCTTGCATCAAGCAATACAAATATAATTCAGAAAGCTTTTAAAATCATTTCATACTCAAACACATATAATAGTCCGAAAGGGATACACTTACATATACTGAAGTAGATCAGTTACAAATAAACAACGGTTTTCAAAAGACTTTAAAATAAATAAACCACCAAGTTTTAATTGACATATCTAAATAAAATTAATGATTTTAGTTATCTAAACGACTGAAGCTACCAGGGCTATATTATGTGCTAATATCATTATTTATTAGAACATTATTTAAGGCTCCTTCATGAATTTTCAACAACTATGTTTCAACTCTACCTTTGCAATTATTTACTTATAATAAATAATATGTACTAATGAATGAAGTTACTATTAACACTAAAACGAGATAAATAACTCGCAATGATTAATTTCATTGTCACATTACACCTCAAGGAGTTAGTCCAAACCTAGTGATGCTATGCTAGCTTCAAGTTAGTTCTTAATTGAATCTGTCAACGACTTAATAGGGACTAAATCAGTTATTATCGTAACGAAAATCAAACAATAACGTGGTAACGCCCTGTTAAAATAGGCTAGATGACTTAATTACAATTTTGAGTCCGCGATGTAGATGAACAAAAACTATTGGACACGTAGTTTTATTTTTCAAAGTAATCAAGCAATAACGGCGATACGATATGTTGACTGTCTCGTGACGTCTATGTATAGTTTATGGTTTGTTATGACGTCTGGAGCGCCCTATTGTTATTCCTATGTGTCAAGGCGCTTTTTTTGTATTCAGTGCCAGATTTACCAATAGGCTGAGTAGGCTGGAGTCTGGAGCGACAGATTTAGACCATTTCTTTTGTAGTCTTACATAAAATATATGCAATTAAACAAAATTTTCATTATCATACCTTAGTAGGTATGATTAACGTAACAGACCTGATGTCATGAGGACGATAGAGGATAAACCACAGAACATTCTGTGGGATAAACCATAAAGTTGCAATTTAATTGTTTTTAATTCCTTAAGTCAGTAGGGGCGGCAAAGATTTATTAGCCTACTGGCGGCAAATTCGCTACTGTTAGTATTGTTTCAATAATTGGAAGTTATGAATACGTGTATATTAATTTTGTTTTATCTAACCGACGGACTAAATAGAACATTTGATTTTCCTACTATGTCATCAGGCCTATTAAAAACGCTGAAAACCTATCGCCAATGTCAAAAAAGGTTAAAGGTAAAGATAGAGATATACACATAGGTAAACCCACGCGTGGCTGCTTTATACGACGGACAAGCATTCTCATTCCATTGAAATAAATAGTCAGAGATCTTCCAAGGTTAAAAGTGGAAAAACAAGACACTTCCGATCCTAGGCTTGACGACTGCGTCGTAGAAGTTGTGGAACGCGACCAAGTAGCGGACGTAGGGCTGCGCGCGAAGCATCCACGCTGCGGCCACGCTTCGGAGGAAGCCGGCATCTGAGCAGCGGCAGACGCAGCGGATGGCGCGCTTCTCTACCGCCCTGGAAGGTGAAAGACATTCAGTAATGTTTAGGGTCTTTCACATCAATTAAATATTTAAGTATATAGCGTCAGCGTAACCGTGGGCCTATGTTCAGCAGTGGAGGTGGACAGCTACGGCTGAGATGGTGGTGAGGCTAGCTCAGCGCCTTAATAATCCGTACAACCGAATTGTTCCACTTTTATAGGTCTACATAAAAGTCAGCGGTGGCCTACTAAACATACAAACATCTTTTAGGATAGCTAACTAAACCTATTTTAATGTGTAAAAAAATGGTCTAACAATGATACAATATTAAACCTCATAAAATAAAATACGAAGTTACTTTGGGCACAATATAAATGCCCTTTATTTGTTATGTTAAACGGTTTTCTACTAACGTTAAATATTCGTTGAAAACGGGTTCAGTTCCTCCCAGGGGAACTTTAGTAAGTTGGATACCTATTTTCAACGAATATTTAACGTGAGTAGAAAACCCGTTTAACATAACAATGAATAGTGTAACTCACGCGTCATTTGAAAGTGAAATAGTTCGGCCTTTACACTACTTAAACTAAATTAAGATTTAGAAGTAGGTAAGTAATTGCAAAATTAAAGATGTTTCACATGTGGCAGGCGTCCCGCGGGGCGTCCCAATTTTGCTCATCTGTTAAGCACCTTTTGCTATCAATGTACAATGATGGGACTCGGTGAGGTAATATAATTTATGATGACCTTTTAGACTATACTGACACAGTGTAAATGTAAGATGCATTGACAATGACAGCAACGGAACCTTGAGCTTGGAGCCCTCGAAACTCACCTCTGAGGGCGGGGCACTGACAGCGTCTGTCATAGACCGGTGTCGAACATCTGCAGTGAGCAGGTTATCACCTCGTCCTTCAGACAAGACTCGAGGAACTCTTCAATTGTGATGACGCCATCTTGGTTGAGGTCTAATTTGCGGAATACTTTGTCCACCTGTAAGCGAATAATAATAATGATAGCCGTGGGGTGTCAGCATTCATATGGAAAGAAACGTCAGTGAAAATAAAAGTAAAATAAAAAATCGGCCAAGCGCAAGTCGGCCTCGCACACGAAGGGTTCCGTACTTACCATTATTTGGCAAAACAAGCTAAAACGGCTAACAAAAAACACGTTTGTGGAATGGGAGCCCCCCTCACATATTTGTTTTATTTTTAATTGAATGTACAACTATATATTGTGTAAATATTTAAAGCGTCTACTACTATTAATAACGGCGACAGCTGTTAAGAATACCGATCAAAAAACAGCAAAAAATGCTCATTACACGTTTGTTGTATAGGCCCTGAAATATTTATTTTTAGTATTTGTTGTTATAGCGGCAACAGAAATATGTACATCATTTGCGAAAATTTCAACTGTCTAGCTATCACAGTTCATGAGATACAGCCTGGTGACAGACATACAAACAGACGGACAGCGGAGTCTTAGTAATAGGGTCCCGTTTTTACCCTTTGGGTACGGAATCCTAAAAATTAAAAAATATTTTCCGTTTTCGGTCAAAAATAAAAAGTGTTTTCTACTAACCCTAACAGATGGCGCTGGCAAGCGGAGAAAGCAAGTTTGTGATTAATCACAATTTATGTCATTGTCAAATTGCGTTTCCTGCCAGTAAAAGAAAACCGGGTATTAAAAGGTTCGATGGAACTATTTATTTTTATTTTTACTGTTATCGAAAACGCTTAATTGTGTGAAACCATAGACATAGTACCTAATTTACTAACGTAAAAACCACTTTCTTCTTCTTCTTTTATTAATTAATTTATTTACTAAGCACTCCCAACATAAGTAACACAATACAAACTAGGTAACATGCATAACATTAAGTACTTTTACAATGAGCCGTTTTCAGTAACAAAACAAAAAGAGTTTTCTACTAAACCTAACAGATGGAGCTGGCAAGCGGAGTATGCAAGTTTGTGATTAATCCTGTCATTGTCAAATTGTGCCTACCAGTAAAAGAAAATTAACGCCATCTATAAGATACGAGGTAACTATTTTTGAAGTTTTTACTTTTTAATGAAAACGCCCCATTACAGGGTGTCACTGCATGTACTGTAAATGTATAATGCAATGAAAATCAATCACAAAAAAGCCATAAAAGAAGAAGAAAAAGAATAAAACGTCAGTGTTTTCAAATTCAAATAGTTTATTCCAACCACATTGTAGTAATTTGTACAGATGATATAGCACATTAATAGTTCCAAACATGGACCCGGTTTGGGCACGACAAAATAGGTAAGTAGGTACTTAAACATTTAAAAATTGAATACCTACTTATCTCACTTAATTATTATGTAAAGTGAGGTACAATTTTATTGGTGATGGTAGGCACTTTTTTATAGCTACCTATTATAATAAAGCTATGATTTAACTATAATAACAAAGAGAAAAACGGTTAAGTACACAAATAAAAATAAAAAAAATCACCTGTTCGTTTGCCTTAGCGTCGTCCTGGCGGGCGGCAGGGCTGCCCGGCGGCGCTCGGCGGCCTAGCAGCTCGTGTACCGCCACCACCACCTGGAAACATGCATTACCATTTAATCATCATCATCATTACAGCCGTAAGATATCCACTGCTGGACATAGGCCTCCCTCATTGACTTAGAGATCCAAGTGCATGAGGGGCTGTTGCCATACTCACCGTGCTTGGCAGGCGGGTTGGTGAGCGCAGTTCGGGATGTTCTTACACGGAAAGACGCTGCTGCCCATCTTCCGGAGATTTCCCTTAGCAGATTCTTACTGCATCCACGGGCAGGAGAGGAGGGGTGACATTCTACTGCCGGCACCCCACGGCAACCACTTACCATTTAATTACTCCTACATATTCTGCCGAGGGGTGCCGGCGCAGTAGAATTTTGCCTCTCTTGCCCGTCGATACAGTAAGAGCCTGCTAAGGGCTGGGCAGCAGCGTTTTTCTGTGTATCAACATTCCGTACTGCGCTCGCCAACCCGCCAGCCAAGCGTGGTATGGCAATTAACTCTCATGGAGATCGTTGAGGGGCCTGTCTTCAGAGTGGTCGTTTTACGCCTGAAATGATGATGTAATACGCAGTAAACTATATTACAGCGACTGTAGTTTGGGCTTCATTTGCTTAGATTCTGTACCATGAGTTTCAAATCTGCCCATCTTCCAGAGGTGGTATCCCTTAGCAGGCTCTTACTGCATCCACGGGCATGCGGTATTTTAGTAGGTACCCTACCAAACTATCCGCTAGAGGCGCTGTACAAGTTTTCATACATTTTTCTAACTAGTCGCTAGCAAGTATAGATTGTGAAAGCTCATGGTCGACCTACAGTAGCATCTGGAACAGAGCTCACCTCGCCAAGCTCTGCGCGCGTGATACAACCGTCTCCGTCCACGTCGTAAAGGCGGAAGGCCCAGCGCAGCCGCTCGTACACAGAACCTCGGAGCAGCGTGGACAGGGTTACAAGCAGCTCCTGGAAACCAAGAGAGACATTAGAAGAAGAAGAAGAAAAACATTTATTTACCACACGCACAAATCAGAAAACATACATCCACAAAAAAAATAACATTAAAAATAAAAATATCATAAATAAACAAGAAGAAGAAGATGTGCCGTGGGTAAATGGGTCCCCAACTCAGCATTGTGTAGCACCTGGCCAGGCTCAGATGCTACGCTGGTTATCAGTTGGGGCCCCGGGTGACTTCACGACCACAAAGGAGAGGAGACAGGAGAGGAACATAGTAAATAGATAGGATTATATGGACGGTAAACAAACAAACTTAAGAAACAGTATACAGATTAACCAAAAATAATAAAATAAAATAAAAAAACATGCAATTAAAACAACCTGATGTGAAGCGGTAACCTCTATTACAACTGCAATATCGCGGTGATCACGTTCACTAAGCACATGACCAACGCTGCATTGCATTGCGTCCGTCACCCTGAGACAGAGTTGTATGGTCACATGCGCCCGTAATTTCACCGGCCCTGTTACCCTTCGTCCGGGTCGAAGGGTATACACAGCAGTACATTACATTAATACATTACTTGTTGGCGGCAGAAATAAGTATGGTGGTAGTTACTTTCCCTGATGAACTAGTCATGATTTCGTTAATCTATATATATAAAATTCAAAGTCCTGACTGACTCACTGACTTACTGACTGATATATCAACGCACAGCCTAAACCACTGGACCTAAAGACTTGAAATTTAGCACACATACACCTTGAGTATCCTAGAGGTGCACTAAGAAGGGATTTTTTCGAAATTCCCACGGGATAGGGAATAAATGGGATTTATATTTTCGAATCTAAGTGGCTCTGCGTGAAAAAGGGGATTTCCACGCGGACGAAGTCGCGGGCAAAAGCTAGTTATTCATATTTTTAGATGGAAATTTTGTTGTGAAAATATTATTATGATTTTACAGTCTCAAGCCTACCTAATTATTAAGAATTGATTTTATATTGTACTGTTAAAGACTTCCTGTATTTCCTACGTCTGATTCGATAACAGTACCGTCTCTTGATGGGTCTTGAATAAGGTCTTGAACCACAGTCATACCGTCTTCAATATTCTAAACAGTATATAAAACTCTTTGGTAGAATGCTGTGTTGACCGTGGCCTCTAGGATTGCTAACTTGAAAAAAATATTGCTATTGATTGGATATGTTACATATCAGTAGTTAATATTTTTTTCAATTTAGCAGTAGTTTTAAATGCTATGTTCTTTTGGTTGCATGCATTGAAAACTACTACAACGCTCTCTAAACTCGAAAATTTTCGTCGACATTAATACAAATGGGGAAATGATCTTGCCATTCTGATTCCTGACTCTAAAAGCTAACAAGTTAAATCATAAAGTGCAAAACAGTGTTAATCAATGTACTTATATTTCAAGATGTAATTCTAGAATAAATTTGTGAAATTAAAAGTAATATTATTTTATCAAAAAATCTTCACAAAAAGTTCTTCCCTCTTTTTATTTTTTACTTGTATTCTATTCTTACGTGCTATCTCTCAATATTTTATAGAGGAAAGATTTGTATGTTGTATTTTGTATGTTAGTAACGAATAAACTCAAAAACTACAGAACCGATTTTCAAAATTCTTTCACCATTAGAATGCTACATTATCCCTGAGTAACATAGGCTATATTTTAATCGCCGTATTTTCAAGGGAACGGGAACTACGCGGGTGAAACCGCGGAGAGCGTCTAGTACCTATAATATAATACGTACTACCGTAAACTAGTGGCGACCCGCTTCGCCAGCTACGCCATTTATTTCGTCAGAAGTTGAACTACAAAGAAATGAAATTCAGAAATAGAATTGGCGTTAGTTACGAGTAGTCCTTCCCCGAACTAACTGAAACAAACATTTCCATGTTGATACAAACTAGTCGTTACTAATACCCGATCCATTGCTATTCGGACAGGTCTGTTGTCTGTCTCATTTTGTATGTTCATCGTCTGTCTGTCTGTGTGGCGTGGGCGAGACAGCTTTAATCTGCTTTAATAATCTAATCTAGTGTCAGAATAGGATTCATTTGAGTTCAGACGAAGAATTGTCATTTTTAGGGTTCCGGACCAAAATGGTAAAAAGGAACCCTTATAGAATTACTCTGTCTGTCTGTCTGTCTGTCTGTCACAACTGGATATCTCGAGAACTACTGATGCTATCGACTTGAAATTTGAAATGGTAAAAGACAACACTATTTTACTAATATAGCATATATAAAAATGTTAATAAATATTCTTATTTTGATTGCAGGGGGGCGGATAGGGGATCTCAAAATTTTTAAGTGAAGTAACTAGGCCGTGTGGGGTATCATATGAAAGGTATTCATTTGCACATTAATAGGAAGTTTTTAGTTTTCCTTTAAGTCGTATCGTTTTTGAGTTATTTACAAAAATGTTGAAAAAACGACCGACCCCCTTATTTCCGAAGTTTGCAGAGATAAACCTGTGATACTTTTATAGCTAATAGAAGTGTATGTAAACTTTATAGGAAAATTATAGCGAACTCCCTAATTTGCATAGTTTTTTAGACAAGGGGGGTGGAAAGGGGGTTTTCAAAAAAAATGTGAAGTTAATGGGTGATGTGGGGTATTATATGACAGGTATTTATTTGCACATTAATAAACAGTTTTTAGTTTTCCTTTAAGTCGTATCGTTTTTGAGTTATTTACAAAAATGTTGAAAAAACGACCGTTCCCCCCCCCCCCCCTTATCTCCGAAGTTTGCAGAGATAAACCTTTGATACTTTTATGGCTAATAGAAGTGTATGTAAACTTTATAGGAAAATTATAGCGAACTCCCTAATTTGCATAGTTTTTTAGACAAGGGGGGTGGAAAGGGGGTTTTCAAAAAAATTGTGAAGTTAATAGGTGATGTGGGGTATCATATGACAGGTATTTATTTGCACATCAATAAACAGTTTTTAGTTTTCCGGTAAATCGTATCGTTTTTGAGTTATTTACAAAAATGTTGAAAAAAATAGCGTTCCCCCCCCCCCCCCTTATCTCCGAAGTTTGCGGAGATAAACCTCTGAAACTTTTATTGCTATTAGAAGTGTATGTAAAGATTAGAGGAAATTTATTACAATCTCTCTACATAACATACTTTTTTAGATATCATCGAAAGTGTAAAAATCTACATAAGTTCCGCTATCAGACAAGAGATGGCGCTGTCAAGGTTCTCCAACAAATATAAAACCGCCTTTGTCATATATTATATTGTATGATGGCACGGAACCCTCGGTGCGCGAGTCCGACTCGCTCTTGCCCGGTTTTATTTTTTATTTATTTAAGACTTTGTCGCTTAGCGACCACATCGTCCGTATAAGAAAAAGAAATGAAACAAAATCACAAAAAAATAACAAACTTAATGCTTAACTAAACCTAAATAGTAATTTTATCAAGAGCTCTGCCTCTTCACAACTAGGGTTGGATAAAATGCTATTTACAATACCTACATCTAGTTGACGGATCTTATTTACACAAGTGGTTCAAGAACTGTCATGCCAGGGAAGGCATGTTAAACTATAAAGTAAGTCTATACCTGATTACCACAAAAAAAATGGTTGCCAACATGGCCAGCCAAATAATCAGTCATCTAGTACCCATAACACAAGCTCTGCTTAGCTTGGGGCTAGATGATGCTGTGTGATTTGTCCAGCGTTATATATTTATTTATTTATTTATTTATTTATTTATAATATAATAATTTATAAACTTGACACTGGCGGAATTGTGTAAAACCAAACACAAAAAGCCATATAATAAAAAAGAAAAGACAAGTCTATACCAGAGACTAAAAGCATTGGTACGGGGGTACCAGAAAAGGGGGCGAAGGTCACAATAACTCCGGTCCCTGTGACCCTAGGGTCACCAAAATCAATCAGTACCCTTCTCTTATTAAGACAGTGCTAACAAATAAGGTGTCATGTAAATCGGACAACGCTTTCGGTTGTAATCGTACCATGCACAGGCAGACAGACAGCGCTATGCATAATAGGGGGCTTCGCCCCCTAATATTGTATGTACTTTCTAGTCTCTGGTCTATAACAATAATAAAAAGAGAAAAGTACGTTTCTATGTCATCTGTTATATTTGTAACTCATGGTACCAAATTCTAAGCAAATAAAGCCCAAACTACAGTCGCTGTAGTATAGTTTACTGCGTATTTTAGTACCAAACTATCCGAGGCGCTGTACAAGTTTTCATACATTTTTTTCTCTAGTGAATATTATTATTGTGAAAAGTCATAGTAAAATTACAGTAGGTTCGAAATAAGTCATTTCGGTTAACACGTTCGCGAATTTGAGATACTTAGGGCTGCCACAACACCTCATTATTACTTTTTTAATCATGATTTTTTTTTCCGATATTAGCTACATGGAGGGATGAACTAGACATATACGTGACCTAACTAGCAAGCGACAGGGAGAAATGGAACAAGCGACGGTAGGCCTTTGCCCAGCAGTGCGACATTTAAGGCTAATTATCTAATCTAATCAGCCTGTAAGATTGTATGCATTGCAGCTAATGTAGCTTTTACACCTTGGCCAATTGAAAGCCAATGGCAAAAAAGTTGGTTGAGCGCAAAAACGATACGATTGCGTTGTTTTAATGTCATCTGACGGTAGCACTTGTATCAATTTGTCTACACTCGCATTGACCTACACTCGGCCAACGTGTATTAGCGGCATTATGTTACCACAAAAGCAACTTGCAACTTGAACTATCTGAAAGCTACCTCACAGATCGCTCCCAGATATTCAAAATAGACCTGCACAGCAGCAATGAGCTCCCCATTTACCACGGCGTTCTACAAGGAAGCATTTTGGGTCCAACATTGTTCTTAGTTTTTATAAATGACCTACCTAAGCAATCTTAATATCCCAAAGCTAAAATCACATCCTTTGCAGACGATACAGCTATAACTTTTGTTGCTGACTCATGGTCCGAACTTCAGCACAACGCACAGCATGGCTTTGATGTAGCCCTAAGCTGGCTTTACTCCCATACGCTCACTCTAAATACATCAAAAACCAATAACATAACCTTTTCTATCAGTTATGCCACCCAACCAAACCTACCGATATCACTTAAATCTCATACATGCAACCAACCATCCCAAATTCCATGCACCTTAATTTTAAATCTCATATTGATTCACTTACTGGCTGAGTCCATAAATTAATAAACATATTTAAAACCCTAAGATATGTTGCAAATCCCGTAATCATACGTAATTTTTATTTTGCCTTATGCATATCTATTATTACTTATTGTATTTCCTGTTGGGGTGGGGTGAAGCTGCAAAAACTTTTCTAAAGCCACTAGAAGTTGCACCACAGTTGCACATCGAGCCATATTGAAATTAGCAGCCTTTCGTCCAATTATTTTCCCAACTAATAATTTGTACAAAGACTTCCTCAATGTACGTCAACATTTTATTTTACAAACAATTCTTCTACAACATCACATTACTCCCTACAAACAAATTAATAAACGTCGAAAAGATAAAATATGTAGTCTTCCCCAAACCAGGTTTTCGTTTACTAAGAGATTTTTTAACTGTTTAGGTCCCTCTATACAATAAATTAAATAAAAAATTACTTATTACCTACGTGTGTTCGCATCAAGCACATTCGGAAGGAATTCTGCTGAGTACGAGTGTCCGTTTACTTAAATAAAAAATGTCCAATAAATAAATTATTTCATCATAATTGCAAAAAAGAATGTCCACTCATTCCTTCAAAACAAGCATTGGTACGTGGGTACCAGAAAAGGGGGCGAAGGCCTCTAAAGGTCACCAAATGTCAAAAATGTAATTTTTGGGTTTTTGGACGTTTTCGGCCATTTGAAGACTTTTATTTTTTTGGTCACCTTTTGAGGTCACAATAACTCCGATCCCTGTGACAAAAAAATGTCAAAAAATGGTCACCAAAATCACCTTCTCTCATTAAGCGGTGCTAACAAAAAAGGTTTCATGTAAATCGGTCAACGCGTTCGGTTGTAAACGTCAAATACACAGACAGACGGACAGTCAGACAGACAGACAGCGCTAAGCATATTAAAACTTACGACGACATAACAGAATTATTTTTAACCTGATTTTCATTTATTTTTCATTTATTTATTCAGACACAGGACTTACAGCCTAAGCCAAAACATCCAAAATGATAAGCTTGTATTTTGTACCACACAACACACTTAAAACAAATATAATTATATAATATATATTATATTATATATTATTATTATCACTATTGCACTTCATGCTTATTCATAGACACAACTCACACACGCATACACAGACACGATACACACAGAAACACCCAACTTCGTACAACACAAATACGTACAAAGTGACATTTTATATGACTGTAATTTCTTAATTTTTGAATTTTATTCTAAAATTTCTTAATAAACTAGACAATTAATTTACAATGTACTGCAAAATTAAATGTTTAAAAATCACTTATCAGAGGGGTTTGATACTGTTACTCCTAAATAAAATAATTTTCTTGAAGTTGGCACCAGATACAGTCAAGTTTTAATTCCACTCGCAGCATCTTCGTAAAACTTATGTGGCTCCGGTCAAGTAAACATTCCACCAGTAATGTGTTCGCAGAACTTTTGTGGCTACAGTCATGTTTGCATTCTACCTAAAACTTGTAGCTACAGTCAAGTTTGTATCCTGCCATTTATCTCATAAAAGTTTTGTGGCTCCGGTCTGGTAAACATCAGCAATCTCTTGGTAGACCTTTTGCGGCTGCAGTAATGTCTGCATTCTTCCAACAATCTTTTTTGGGTAGTATACCATACTCACCACGCTTGGCAGGCGGGTTGGCGAGCGCAGTACGGGATGTTGATACACGGAATGACGCTGCTGCCCATCTTTCGGAGATAGCTCTTAGCAGGCTCTTACTGCATCCACGGGCAAGAGTAAAACAAGTGGCTACAGTCAAATTTGTGTTCTACCGACAACCTCTTATACAACTTTTGTGACTACGATCGGGTTTGCATGCCGCCAGCCCTGACTGGCAGATCGCCAGGTTCATAAATTCCTGTTTGAATGCAGCGACAACATTACCTGGCTACGTGTTTACGGTCCGTTCTGTCCGCCTGTTATTTAGGCTGAATAATTTTGTTAGAGTAGCATAGGTCAGGTTATTTGGTTCAAAGATGTGTTGCTGTGCCAAAGTTTGAGAGTAACCTCTGTGGTGCATTGGCTTCGTCGGCTATATTTAGAGGTAAGTAATAAATAACTAAGTACTACTAATAAAAAAACAAAGTTTAAAGTTACTTACATAGTGTTCGTTTGTAAGAATTTTGTTTATTCAGGCTTTTTTTTATCGTGTATCTATGTTTTGTGTATAATACCTACACGAATATTACTTATAGGTATACAAACGTCTCTAAACTCTACGGTATGTCATAGGTATTATTTATCAGATAATTATAACTTTAAAAAACCGGCTCTACTGCGACGTGCGTTCGCGTTTGTAAGAATTTTGTTTACTCAGGTTTTTTTTTATGGCGTAGGTATATATGGTGTGTATAATACCTACATGAATATTACTTATATTCAAACGTCTCTATAATCTACGGTATTATTTATCAGATAAAATTATAACTTTAAAAACTAACTATACTGCGACGTGCGCTCGTTTGTAAGAATTTTGTTTACTCAGGTTTTTTTATGGCGTATCTATGGTGTGTATAATACATACACGAATATTACTTATATTCATACGTCTCTATACTCTACGGTATGGCATTTTATTTATCAGATAATTATAACTTTAAAAAACCGACTATACTGCGACGTGCGTGCGTTTGTAAGAATTTTGTTGTGTGTATAATACTTACATGAATATTACTTATATTCATACGTCTCTAAACCCTGTTTATATATTATAATATTTAACAGATAATTATTTCTTTAAAATCCGACCATACTGCGACCTTTACCACTGCAATGCCAGCGGTATTGTTTCACAACAATGCTACCAATTGATGAATGGATTCCGTGAATTCCGCCAATTACTTGATGTAAAATCAATTTGGTAACGCAATCACAACATGCATCATTGCTTGTATTTAACAGACTTCAAACAGACAGACAGAGTGATTCTATAAGGGTTCCTTTTTACCATTTTGGTCCGGAACCCTAAAAAGGTATTTTTTTCTGTATTTTTTTTTCTCCCATTATTGTTCATCGATACAACGTTGACCATACGTTATAAAGTTTATTTGTTCGTCAATTGTATTAATTTAATAATTAGGTATAAATACGAACTTGCTAACATAATAAAATATTTTTATGTTTTATAAAGGGGGTGCCCCCTTACAGAAGGTTGTCTCTAGGGTAAACATGCCCCTTTAGTTAGTGTGGGTCAAATCTTGGAAACTAAATAAGAACCATTTCCCGAGGTTCGGTTAAACTCAAATTTGGTCTAAATGCCGGAAATCTAAAATTCGGAGACAATCCAAGCTTTGGTGCCATAAAGCTGGTTCGAAGATGGTGTCGTAAGGTGGCCATAGGTACTTCTAATCTAAACTAAACAAGTTAAACCCATTTAGTTTAGAAAATTTGTTTTGTCTTGGCAACCACTCTGGTGCTAATATAATATTATATATATTATAATATCCAGGGCGTGAAGATGGAGACTGTAGTCTTTTTAGAACTATGTTTGGTTATAGAAACTTCTGAACTTAACATGATAGACCCGTCGAGTTTAGGCTCGTTTGATTTGTGTTGACAACCACTCTGGTACTACCTACAACATGATCACCAGAGCCTGAAGATGGAGCCGGAAAGCGGCTAGGAAACATCTTCTGAACTAAGAACTAAACAAGATAGACTCGTCTTTAAAGAATTTTTTGTGAAAATATATAGAATTATATTTAAACATAAACTTTGTTTCTTTCCCTCGCTTGGAAATAAAAGTTTTATGAATCAACGTGACGTAATACGCCAAATGAAATATGAATGAATACGTGAAATTATGCTTTATTCTTCTTTTTTGTTATATGTAAATTTAGTTTATAGGAACTAACAGTTTGTTTTATTCGTTGACTGTTTAAGTAAAGGTAAGTTAGCACGCCATTATAGATAGATAGAAAATTCTTTATTGCACAAACTTAAAAGTACTGTACATAGGCGAACTTAATGCTAAGTAGCATTCTCTTCCAGCTAACCTGTGTGTAATGTGGACTAGATTAAATGTAGTGCACAAAAGATACAAAGAGATATATAAAAACTTTCTGACACATACTTAAAACGTAGATAAACATAAAACACATATACAAAAGTATATATCATAAACATTATAAACTTATATATTTATTACTCATTATACAGTTATTCACCTTTGTGGTTGACATTATGTCCACCAATTGTGCCCATATACAAGTTTGTGTGCAATAAAGTATTAAAATAAACTAAAATATGCTAACTACAAAGTTTAAATAAAATTTAAACTCAATCTAATGACGTTTACAAACAATAGTTTCTTGTTTCAGAAAGCGTACTGGGGAACCATTTTATATTTAACAAGACGCACTGTCGATGTTGGTGCCAACTTCCACATTTTTCAAGTATTTCAAATGTTTCATGTTTTTATAAATTATTTAGATACATTTTCATTTAACAGGTGAACGAAACCAATGTTTGCCTCTTAATGTTCTGTACATATCCCACTAATATTATAAAGCCTCAAGTTTGTTTGTATAATTGTATGAATGTTTGTTAGCTCTTCACGCAAAAACTACCTACTATCTGTGTAACGTCTAAGTTGATTTTTGTAATTCTTTTGTGATGAATAAATGCTTTCTTTACCTTTATCTACCTACGGATTAGGCTGAAACTTTGCACACGTATAGATCTTGACCAGGATAATTAACACATACTGTTTATTAGAGTGCGAAGTCCCCTAATATGCATAGCGCTGTCTGTCTATCTGTCTGTGTATTTGACGATTATAACCGAACGCTGGGGCCGTGGCCGTGGGGTGCCGGCAGTAGAATGTGGCCGTGGGGTGCCGGCAGTAGAATGTTACCCCTCCTCTCATGCCCATGGAAGCAGTAAGAGCCTGCTAAGGGATACCTGCGGAAGATGGGCAGCAGCGTCTTACCGTGTATCAACATCCCGTACTGCGCTCGCTAACCCGCCTGCCAAGCGTGGTGAGTATGGCAACTACCCCATGAAGATCCATGAGGGAGGCCTTTGTTCAGTAGTGGACGTTTTACGGCTGAAATGATGATGATGAACCGAACGCGTTGACCGATTTACATGACACCTTTTTTGTTAGCACCGTCTTAATGAGAGAAGGTGACTGATTGATTTTGTTGACCCTAGGGTCACAGGGACTGGAGTTATTGTGACCTTAAAAGGTCACCAAAAAAATAAAAGTCTTCAAATGGTCGAAAACGTCCAAAAACCCAAAAATTACATTTTTGACCTTTGGTGACCTTTTGAGGCCTTCGCCCCCTTTGCTGGTAAACCCGTACCAATGCTTGTTTGATTACAACGCATGCGAAGTGACGGCGGGGAGTGGCTAATAAGTCAGTTGATTCTGTTCAAAATGGTAATTGGTTTTTAATAGCAGCAATTTTCGTTTGAAAAAAAAAACGAGATTAACGGTTTTGGCGCTTACGATTGTTCATGCTGTCATATAATTATTAATTATTAAGTTGTTGACCGGAGATGGCCATGACAACGTTACCGGACTATGGCGAGCGCAGAGGGCGCCCAGCCGCAAAAGTCATGATGGGGCAACAAGCACAAGGGCACAACTTAGGTACGAACCACGGCTTAGACTGTTGTAAGATTTTTATATGTACTGATGGTTAACGTCTAGTTACAAAATTGCACATTAACAAAAACGGTCTTCGTCCCCGCCGGCGGGATCGGTTATTGAAGGTGTGCCTAGCAGCAAGGGTTGACGTCACCTCTGGGTTAGCGGCGATAAGTTCGTCAACGGGCAAGCTGAGAACGTGTCTCGGTCGACGGAGGAAAGAACTCGTGGGCATAGGCTCTATTGGATAGTCGGAGGATTATGCCGAGATTAACGGATTGAAGTGTTCCGCCGCCACTTCATAAAAACGCTTTGAAGCAGCTTTAATAAAGTGTTCGATAGACTCGAGTTTGAGATCTCGGTGGAAGCCTTTATTGCGCACATACCACAGGTACCCCGTAGCCCGTGGCCTTGTTTTGGACTATATGAAGGCATCTAACATGACGGGACTGGCCAAAGATGACAGAGAAATATGTCATTATTGGCCGTATAACTATTTTGTAAAGAGTCACTTTATTTCTAAAGGACATTTTACTTTTCGAGTTGAGAAGACTGTTCAACCGGCTAAGCACGAACTTGGCGCGATTGGTGACAGTCTTTATGTGGGGATAGAATGTGAGACGCCTATCTAGGATTACTCCTAGATAGCGAGCTGTCCTAACCCATGGGATGGGTTTGTCAAATAGGAGGGGAGGAGGGGCTGGAGCAAAAGAGGACTCCGAGTAAAGTACACTGCAGCACTTTTCGTCGGGTTCACCTTTATGTGCCAATTTCTAAACCAGGCACCTAGGGTTTCCTGTGCGGCCTGCAGCCTTATACGTATGTACGTGACTCGAGTTCTTATCGGACGCGTACAAGGCCGTTATCATCATCATTTCAGCCATAAAACGTCCACTGATGAACACAGGCCTCCATGAGGGGTAGTTGCCATACTCACCACGCTTGGCAGGCGGGTTGGTGAGCGCAGTATGGGATGTTGTTAAACGGATAGACGCTGCTGCCCATCTTCCGTAGGTATCCCTTAGCAGGCTCTTACTGCATCCATGGGCATGAGATCATTATGAGGTATCATTCTACTGCCGTCACCCCACGGCGGGCCGGCGGGCGTACAAGGCCGTGTCATCGGCGAAAAGGGCAAGTTCGACTTGCGTGTGTCGGGAGACGTCGCTGGTGTACAGCGTGAAAAGTAGGGGAGCAAGGACTGAGCTTTGAGAAACTCCAGCTCGGACGAGTTTGGGGTCGGAGAGCGTGCCTTCCACGCGGTAGCGAAAGGTTTCACTGCTGTTCGACAAGTAGTCTCGTAAGATGAGTACGAGTCTGTCTGGCACTCCAAGCAGGAAAAGCTTGTAAACCAAGCCATTGTGCCAGACTTTGTCAAAGGCTTTCGCCACATCAAGGAAGATTGTTCATGCTAACTTTTCGCGTCAGTTTTTATGCAGATCCTCTCAGTCCACGTTTCACCATTGTAATTTAAACAATTACATTCAGATACCTTCTTAATTATTTATCAATGCGTCGCCTTAAGAAGGTACTAGAAGGTTTAACTCTACGAACCTTAACATCTTACATTATAGGCCAGGTTACCATCTAGTTGCATTTCCTATCAGTCTTCGTAGCTGTAAAACTTTTAATTGACAAAGTTAGATACTGCGCCACTTTTGAACCGTTCGCAAATAGCAAGATTTTAATTGGCTGAAGTTGGCAGGAACATTTTTTTTACAAAAGTTTCATCCGGTAGCCAGCTGTACCTAAATTTTACTCGAGTTTTTGTAAGATAAGCTAAAAATTAAGATCTATGCAAATAAATTAAATCGAAGTGTCTTTGTGACGTCAAATTAAAAGCTTTTATTCTTTTTGTATTATTAAAAAAGTTTTAAAGTGATAACTTCTTATGGTAGGGTAAATCGCTTCGTTACGTAACGCGTTACGGCGCTAGTCTGTCTGGCTTCCCTTTCTCTCGCGGATACGGCAGCGGTAGGCAGGCTCCTCATCTCTCACTCTAACCCGTTAGTTTAAGTTATCACTTCTGTCGTGCGTCCCGAGACGCACACGCTTTTATTTAATATAAAACATTTCAGCAAGAAGCATTTTTTTTTGTTTACCGCTAAATAACAATTATAATAATGCAGCACCATCTAGTCCTAAAGTAAGCAGTTATGTACATACTTATTAAAATATCATTATTGATAAGTGTATTTCTGTTTTAAATTGTAAAAGAATACCCAGACCTGAGATAAATATTTCCTGCAGAACAAATGCAAACATTTGTCCCCTGGAATCGACCCGCTACCTCCTGTATCACGGATCACTCTGTATCTACTCCTGTATCCGTACCTGAGCCACGGAGCTCGTAATCTTTCAGAGATATTCGCCTAGAATTAGATTGTTTGTGATACATCAATATGTTGAGATTGCTATATCCTCTATACATACACATACATAACCTGAGCAGTCTGGCGCTATATTAGTAAATTGGCCCGACAGAAACTTTACACCTCAAACCAAGTTGAAATCGCGCCAAGTATGCCGGCCCCTGCAAAGTTTCGACGATTTGGCGGCAACTTGCAAAATTTCCATTTTACTTCCGTTCTCGAAGAGTTTTATCACGGAACGTTCAAAATTTTTAGAAATATCTTGGCATGAATTTTACATTGAAATACTGGGGAAAATCTCAAATAGCTAAAACAGACGCGACTCGATACATGACGAAATAAAACTCCCAAAAGTTTAGTTATTGATAACTAAACTTTTGGGAGTTGTTATACTTGTTATGTACTTACTTGAGTAAGTCACAAAAACACACTAAAATTAAATCTTTAACGGTACTTAAAAGGTTCTGTCAGAATACCAGCGTTGCATCTTTTAACCTTAGGTGTCAATGAGTATATGGCGTGTTCATTTTCTGATACCTACGCATTTATAAATCTATAAATCTTTTTAAATCTATGATATAAGTGAATCCTCGTAGAGTATTGTATATTTCTGTGAGTGAATCTGATTTCATGTTTAAATTTGTCAATACAAGTACTTGCCAATGTTATGCAATTTAACTGTATTTTTCTTAAATTCTTAATTCTTAAATTCTTTATTGCACACAAAGAAATAACTTAAAAAACATTGTATACTTATTAGTTATGTACAAAGGCGAGCTTAACCCTAAAAGAGTAAACCTGCTAATGATTATTATTGGTGGCTGTAACCTTAGAATAATAACGTAATAGAAACCAGGCTAAAATAGCAACGAAAATCAATCATTCTGTAGGTACTCTTTTTACTTTAGGCATTATAACCGAGTTTGAAAGAGATGCATATACAGTCATACTCTTTGGAATTTACAAGGAGGGCGTAAATAAACAGTCTATGGTTCTAAATTTAGTCCTATTTATGACGTATAAAGCTAAACAAAGCAGTAATAAACATGAAATTAGCTATAAAAATTACTTCTAACAAACTTGAAGTAAGGCAGAATTGTATTTTAGCCTTACTTCTATTATGTCATTATTCTTGTCTTGTCTTTTTATTTTATGGCTTTTTTTTGTTTGGTTAAACACATATCCGCCAGTGTCAAGTTTATAAATTTTTATGTCAGTTGGCTGGCCATGTTGGCGGCCATTTTTTTTTAAATCATGTCATTATTCTAAGGCTGTAACCCATCTTTGAAGATTTTACTCTGTCATACCAATGTCAAAGTCAAAATTCTACTCAACATCCTTACAACGAACGTGCGTTTGGTTTGCGTTCCGCGCAAAAATCACCTGCGGCGCCAGGGCCACTGAAAACCAGTGCTGTGTATTTTTTTGAGACATAAATCAATATTTTTTCATTTAATTTCATTTTCTAACATCAACATGGTCTTAAGTTGGCAGAGGGCATCTTGTGCCAACGTATTGTGGGTTATGGGCCGAGGAATTATGATGTAAAATACATTAAAGCGACTTCAGTGCCAACCACCTGAGGAGCGTGCAAGCCAATTTATATTTAATGTACGTAAGCTGTTAAGTATCCCGACTTAGCAAACTAATCGGATAACAGTGATAACTACTTTCACTAACTACTTACAAAAAGATTTACCTACAATAATCGGATTTGTAGCTACTGTGTGCCTGCCTATTCGTTGGCAAACAAGCATATTCATAAGAGTGGCCATCATGCTAATAATGCTTTTATCCGCAGTAAGCTGGAATACCGCGCAATAGTGTGTGTCCGGGTGAGGCAAAATCTTGCATGATGTTAGAAAGAATTCAACGTTAATTTTGTAGATAAGTTTATAAAAGACAATACGGACAATCCCTTATTTCCATCTTTGTTTGTCTCAGGTATAGGTGTTGAGATTAGAGCTAAGGCGTAAGCTGCAGCTGGTAATAATAATGAATACATTATTATTTAATACTTCACATTATAGTCGATAATCCGGGTGTTCTTTGTAGCTGAAATCTATATGTTCCTAATTACTATGTGCGCTCAGGTCGTCGACAGCACAACCTATTTGGTGGCATTGCTTCGGTTTGGATTTTTCTCTGTATCTACAGTATAAGACGATAAACCTTGTCAAACTTCATAGTTCTAGGACTACGGGAAGTTCCCTATGAATTTTGATTCCATTGAGGATGTCGAAACATGCGTTTTTGTCGGCATACCCGGTCGTATCTTTTTTCAGGTTATCTTAGAATATTGATTTGTTCACAGCTTAAAGAGGCTGTAGGTTTGAGTATATGGTTTTACTTTCAACTCGATACCTCTACACGTTCTCGAGATAAAGGGTCTTGACAGACCGACAGACAGACAGACGGACAACAAAGTGATCCTATAAGGGTTCCGTTTTTTCCCTTTTGGGGTACGGAACCCTAAAAAGGAGGAGGGATTAAGTTGCCTGTATGTTGTTTTTATGTTTAATATTTGACCATTCCCCAGCAGTGGGGCACATTATAGGTTATTTAAAAAAATATATAAGGTGCTAACAAATTAGTCACGGATATTTTTACAGCTGATAGCACTCGATTCTCGGTGTACATTTAAGTATGAAACATCATAGGTTTTTTTTATGTTTTTTTGGAGAAAACTAGGAAACAAATTTGCTACGTTAAAACACGCTGTTAATAGGATAATTAAATGAGACCTCTTTAAACATATTCTAGAACCTCTTTAAACCATCATTCAAGTGGCCTCATAAAGTTGATAAATAAAATACTTGAATCATAATGACATTTAAGAAAAACAACTTTTGATGTGACATGACAGACAGTGTTAAACATCTTGACAGGTACATAATAGGGGTGATTATTTTAAAAATTAATCATAATTAATTTTTTTGTTCAGTAAATGAAAACAAAAAATGATATACAAAGGTTCTTTATTTACAGTTAAAAGTTAATTTTTATAATGTAATGTATTATCTTTTAAAATATCCGTGACTATTGTTAGCCCCTTGAATATGTTACAAGAACTCAATTAAAATATCGATTCCGATTGTTTTGTAATTTCTAAAAAAAGTTGAATTTCCTGACCTCAATATCGCCAATGTGTGGCTTAATGCGAAAGCTTTCTCTGCCAGGTTTTATAAATAAAGCATCTTTTGCTTAATGATCCACGAGTATGAGAGGAGAAAGCGGAGAAAATATCAAAACTTATTAACAGTTATAGATATAATCTTTTTAAACTTTCGCGATCACAACACATTATTACTTTATTGTATTACCGCACCCCGCAGTTTCACCCGCGTAGTTCCCGTTCCCGTGGGAATTTCGAAAAATCCCTTCTTAGTGCACCTCTAGGATACTCAAGGTGTGCCAAATTTTAAGTCTCTAGGTCCAGTGGTTTAGCCTGTGCGTTGTCTGTCAGTCGCTCAGTCAGTCAGTAACGGAAGAGTTTTATATATATTGATTGGGTACTTACCTTTATATTTATCCCGACGTTTCACCAGAATCGCACCTATCATTGTCAGAAGACCAGTCTTCCCGCGTGCAATCCAGCAACCCAATATCATCATCATCATCTCAGCCGTAAGACGTCCACTGCTGGACATAGGCCTCCCTCGTGCAACTCCATGAACTAATCATGGGGGGGCTGCCATACTCGCCACGCTTGGCAGGCAGGGGCGAGCACGACGGGATGTTGTTACTCGGAAAGACGCTGCTGCCCGTCTCCCGGAGGAAGAGGAAGGCCAGTCCTCCCGCATGCAATCCAGCAATTCAGTATCATCATCATCTCAGCTATAGGACGTCATCTGCTGGACATCATGCACTCCATCTAGCAGACGGGTTGGCGAGCGCTGTACTGGATGTTGATGCTCAGAAAGACGCTTTTGCCGATTTTCCGGAGGTATCCCTTAGCAGGCTTTTACTGCATCCACGGGTATGAGAGGAAAAGGAGGAGAAAGAGAAGAAAATACCAAAACCTACTAACAGATAAAAATATAATCTTTTTAAACTTTCGCGATCACAACACATTATTCCTTTATTGGATTATTGGGTACAATCTGACAGTCCAACATAGTAATAAAATAACATAGTTCAAGCTCCAAGTTTGCCAGCGATGGAGCGCAGCATTTTGGGTGTAAAGAGAACCGACAGGGTCCGCAACACTGAACTGCGCTCCAGAACTCAGATCGCAGATGTAGCTCTCAAAGCCGCCAAACTGAAGTGGGACTGGGCTGGCCACGTCTGCCGTATGCCAGGTGAGCTGTGGGCCAAGGCAGTCACTGAGTGGCGTCCTGACCCGGCGAGAAGGCGACGCGGCAGACCGAGACGTAGATGGCGGGACGAACTCGATCAACACCTGGTCGACTGGAGGGAAGTGGCTCAGGATCGAGATGCATGGAGGGAATCGGGGGAGGCCTTTGCCCAGCAGTGGGATTAGATGGGCTTACAATAATAATAATAATAATGCCTTCATATTTACTTACTCTGAAGCTGATAGCTCCACTGCAGTTTACGTCGAAGGCTTTGAACACGTAATGGGCGTACAGGGCTGAGTCTGTAACAGAAATATATGAAAATGTTAATGGGTATACAAAATCGCCTAAAACTTTATTCTACTGGAGTTTGTTTGTATCATCATCCTCATTTCAGCCGTAAAACGTCCACTACTGAACGCAGGCCTCCCTCATGGATCACCACGAGGGGTAGTTGCCATACTCACCACACTTGACAGGCGGGTTGGCGAGCGCAGTACGGGATGTTGATACACAAGACTGCTGCCAATCTTCCGGAGGTATCCCTTAGCAGGCTCTTACTGCATCCACGGGCATTGGATTAGGGGTAACATTCTACTTCCGGCACCTCTCGGCTAATTTTGTATACAGTACACAATTTCATATGGCTGACGGGCACTGGCAGTAGAATGTTGCCTGTGGATGCAGTAAAAATATGCTGAGAGCTATCTCCGAAAGATTAGCAGCAGCGTCTTTCCGTGTACTTAGGTATCAACATTACACACTGCGCTCGCCAACCGCTACTTTCGAGTTGTCATACTATTTGAACCCCCGACAAAAAGAGGGGTGTTATAAGTTTGACCTGTGTGTTTGTGTCTGTCTGTGGCACCGTAGCTCTTAAACGAGTGGACCGATTTGCATTGAGTTTTTTATTTAAAAGCAGGTTTTCCGGCGGTGGTTCTTAATGTTTCATCAAAATTGGTTAAGAAGTTTATATATTATAAACTTCTTAAGTCGGGAACCCTAAAAACTGCATGCAAATCGGTCCACCCGTTCAGAGCCACGAAGCTACAGACAGACACACAGGCACATACACATAGCGGTCAAACTTATAACACCACTATTTTTTGTCGGGGGTTAATGAAAGTAAATTTGACTATGCATTTATAAAAACATCTATCTATGTAGTATAATGTATTAAGTATATCAGTCATCTAGTACCCATAACACAAGCTCTGCTTAGCTTTAGGCTAGATGATGCTGTGTGATTTGTCCAGCATTATTTATTTATTAATTATTTATTTATTATTATTTATTTATAGAATTGTTTAATTCGACTTCTTTAAAAGTTTTTCGATTTTAGAAGATCTTCACCAAAACGGTTTATGACGTCTTCCGTGATTGCGTGTGCATACAATTTTTGCGAGATTTCCATTGGCTGTCCTTTTTTTACACGGGTAGATAATTTATTTATAACCAAAGTGACCGTAAATTTTTGAAAAAAATATAATATTGAATTCACGTCCGTTACCGATGAAAGAAAAAAAAGAAATTAAAAAAATTCTGGGCAAGCCTAATCAATCTTACAATGTCCCAGGCACTGCAGCGTCCCGTACAGCATGATTACCAGTTGCTGACGCTGTATAAATCATCTATAATAGATGCAAAGGCCTTACTTACCGATGAACGACCGTGCGCAAGCATAAATTTTAAAACTCTTCCAGCCCTGCTAGCATGGGCTGGGGATAAAACTTTTGTCTCACCCTCCGCCTATAATTTTGGGGACAAACGTTGCCCCTGGTTTGTCCACCGTGAATAGTTTATCCACCCATGTCGCCATGCTCGGAGGGTGGACAAAATTGACAGAGGGAAATAGTATTTTGTCCTCTCCCCGTGGATAAAATAACTCCGGCCATGCTAGCCCTGCTGGCACGAGGAACGAAACTCTCAAATAGATAAATTTGAGAGTTTCGTTAATAATTGTAACACAGACGTCATCTGCCATCGTAAATCTCCAGCCACAGCTCATTTACAGCAGTCCTCGATGGTGGACCTAATTGAAATTGCCATCCATAACACGATTTGGTCGCCGGCCAAACATTATGCTTTATGAGCTTGGACTGAACTTCGCACAGTTAAATGTGTTTAAGTGAAAAAGCGACGAGCTATGGAGAGGGCTATGCTCGGGGTTTCACTAAGAAATCGAATCAGAAATGAGGAGATACGTAGAAGAACTCGGGTCATGGACATATCCAAACGGATTAGCACGTTGAAGTGGCAATGGGCAGGCCATATAGCGCGTAGAACAGATGGCCGATGGGGCCGCAAAGTCCCCGAATGGAGGCCACGGACCGGCAAGCGCAGCGCAGGACGTCCACACACAAAGAGGGTTGGCGACGTGGTGAGAACCGCTGGTCGGCGGTGGAAGCCATACTACTTGGAGATCAATGAGAGGGGCTTTCTGTGTAGTTCTACCATGAGTTTTCACAATCTATACTCGCTAGCGACTGTAGTTAAAATAAAATATGAAAACTTGTACAGCGCCTGTAGCGGATAGTTTGGTACTCCAAAATACGCAATAAACTATACTACAGCGACTGTAGTTTGGGCTTCATTTACTCAGAATTTGGTACCACGAGTTACAAATCTGACAGATGTCACTGTAACGTACTATTACTACTGTAGTAACGGCAGGCGCTCTAAAGTGACAACTCATGGTAGACACACAGCTGAGCATATGGATGAGCTCCCGAAGTAATCTCTCTCAGGCGTTGGATGTTGATACACGAAAAGACGCTGCCGCCCATCTTACGGAGGTATCCCTCGGCAGATTCTCATCAACACGGGCAAGAGAGGAGAAGCAACATTCTACTGCCAGCATCCCACGGCACCGAAGTAATACTGAAGAATATTTGGTTACTCATTTAGAATATACATATATGTACCTAGAATATTGTACCTAGATGTAGCTGCCTGTAATTGTGAGAACACTTAGCCCATGCTTTTTATTGCTTTTTGTAATTTTTATCTGTGTATCTTCTATTGGTGGCTCCAATAAATAAATATAGATTGAATGGAAACTTACTTCCGTGAGGGAAGAATTTAGCATAGATGTCCTTGAACGATTCTTCTTGGACCACACCTTCGGGACATTCCTGGAAAGAAAGAAAATATCATGTCTTTTCAATAAATATTAAAAAAAAAACGATCGCTATAGCGTTTGTTTGTAATTACAAAATTAGACACGTCAGCACAAAAAGCTAATCATCATCATTCATCATCATTTCAGCCGTAGGACTGAACAGAAGTTATGATTGTTTAGTGTTTTATAAGAATAAGAAAAGTTTATTTTGTGTCACAAAATATATAACAATAACACACACAATAACAAAATTAGAAATACTGACAACAAAAATGGTCGCCACTCAGCTATATTTTAATTGGCTGTGAGCCGTTACTGTAACGCTGGTCTTCCGTGACGCCAGCGTGCGCAAAGCAACATCTGAGACATACTAAGTATTATATAAAAAAAAACAACAATAGAACTTAAAATTATACATAAATGCAATGGCAAGACAAACAAACAAAAATATTAATAGGTGCTTTACCTATTATTATATTTTAATTGGCGTATTACATTTGTGTATAAACGAACTAGCAAAAGAAAACCCTAATCTGGATATATTTTGTTACAGTTTAAGACGAGCTCTGTGGCGCAGCGGGCGAAGGTCCGCCTGCGACGCAAGGGGTTGCGGGTTCGATTCCCGCCTCGGGACAAATGTCTGTACGATCTGCAGATATTTGTTCAGGGTGTTCTGGGTGTTTTTCTATATATAATAAAAATATCTATCTATGTAGTATAATGTATTAATTATATCAGTCATCTAGTACCCATAACACAAGCTCTGCTTAGCTTGGGGCTAGATGATGCTGTGTGATTTGTCCAGCATTATTTATTATTTATTATATAAATTATATTGTAACTGTTAAAGACATCCTCCATTTTAACAGCTACGATTATCCAGTAGAAGTGTTGTAACAACAATAGGATGAATAAATAATTATAAGGTGCTAGGTTTATTAGCTTACTTATATTGTCTTCCAATAATAACTAATATTGTTGGCATTTTTGTCTTCTTGTTTTTGATTGGGCTTCACTTAACATAAATTATATTCATTAATTAATGGAATCCGGCGTTACTTTGCGGAAATCCATGACAATAAAAAGCAATGAAAATATTTAGTTTTAATTCCGCTTATGCTGAGATGCATGAGAACCGCCCTCCCGCCCGACTATACAACGATAAATTATATTGTAAGTTTGTTGTGTACACATGAGTTGTGATTCAAGCCAGATCATTTTCAGTGTTAAAAGTAAAGTAAAGCAAAAGTATATTTATTGCATATGTTTTTATTGTTATTTTTGCATTGCTTGTTTTGTGTACCTAAATAAATAAATAAATATCGCGGTAGCCGCCACCAACCGCACACAGCCTCCCCAATCCATAAGGAAAACATTGTCCTTGCCAGTTTTCAAAACTCGAGTAAGGAATTTCTACCTCTCCGAGAATGTATTATAGTTTTATATATTTATAAATATGTATATTATTTATTTACTAGGCATATTTATTTATTTATTGTATATGTATTTTTGTTTTTTTTTTAGTTTATGTATTTATTTTATGTACGTACAGTACACACCCCTGCCTCTCTTGCTTCCATATTTGCTTCCATATTTCTCTCCATCCAAAGGTTGTCTGGAAGAAATCGCTTCTAAGCGATAAGACCGCCCATTGTACCAATCTTGTTTGTAAGTTTATTTTTTTCTGTATTATTTTGTTAAGGTGCGCAATGAAGTGTTTAAGAAAAGAATAAGAAAATATTTATTTACGACTCATAAGTACACAGGTAAACAGAATTACATAATTTAAACAGAATAAAAATCTTATGAGAATAAAAATGTTATGAGACATAAACTGGATACCTACCAACTCAGCACACGCCGTGAGAACACGGCACTGATTGATTTGTATTGATTGATTGTTTTGTATTGTATGTACCTACTAAGAGAAAACTAGTCTTGGAAATTTAACAAAAGATTCATAATTAATTATACCATCTAATAACCGTAAAGAGCGTGTAATGAGGACGATAGAGCACAAACCATAAAGTAGCAATTTCTTAGGTCAGCAGGGGTGGCAAAAATGTTATAGCTTTCTAGCGGCAAATTTGTGAATCCGCCACTGTGGGCAGCAGCGTCTTTCCGTGTATCAACATCCCGAACTGCGCTCGCCAACCCGCCTGCCAAGCGTGGTGAGTATGGCAACTACCCCTCATGGATTTCCATTATAGAGGCCTGTGTTCAGTAGTAGGCGTTTCACGAAATGATAATGTGTGACAAAAAAACATATCCTTAAATTTTAAATCAAATTTAATGTTTGTTTAATGTTTGTCATATTTTAAATTGATCTTTATGTTGACTTGTATATTAATTCTTTTTCTTTTTTCTCTTCTTTTTCTCTTAACGCACATAATAAAGTAACAAATCAATTGTCGTCTGTATCAGATCAATACCTATATGCATGTGTTTTTTTTTATAATTTCTAAATACTTTCAATGTCAGTGTACTTTTAATAAATAAATTAATTAACTAAATGAACTCTATAAAATATATGGTTCGTGAACCGGCGCAGTAAAATGACTAATAAGCGGCCTTCATTTCTAACATGTTTTAATAATTTTACTGTTAACTTTCATTGCCACTACTAGGGGAATTCGAACATAAAATAAATAATGTTGGATAGTTCACAGAGCACCATCTAGGCTTCAAAGTATACAAAGTGTTATGAGAACTAGATGATGTCAAAGTCAAAGTCAGTAAGTGTTTATTCAATAGAGCAAAACGCTTCTTACAATAGTCAGTTTACAAAATAAAAACAAAACACATTTAAATTGATTTATTCAATTTAACACGTTCGCTGCGGCATCAATTTTTGCATACTTTCCGTATGTCAGGTATACGCTTGGAATATTTACAGAATATTTAGTTGTATGTATATTTATACAACTAAATATTCTGTAAATATTCCAAGCGTCTACTTGTTGCCGTTATTAACATGGAGCAAAAAACGGTAAAAAAATTACGTTTGTTGTATGGGAGCCCCCTTAATTATTTTTTTTCGGTTTTTAGTATTGGTTGTTAAAGCGGCAACAGAAATACATCATCTATGAAAATTTCAACTGTCTAATAGCTATCACGGTTCATGAGATACAGCCTGGTGACAGTCAGACAGACAGCGGAGTCTTAGTAATAGCGTTCCGATTTTTTTTCCCTTTGGGTACGGAACCCTATAAATGTGCGAAATTTAAAATTGCGGTTGGGTTTTCTGTGTCACTCAATAATATTTAGACCCAATTCTAAAGTTGGGATCCAAGATAAATCAAGTGAAAGATTCAAATGTAATATGCGTAGTTAAGTACATAACGGCGGTTTGGGTATATTTAGGGTTTCGTACCCAAAGGGTAAAACGGGACCCTATTACTAAGACTTCGCTGTCCGTCTGTATGTCCGTCTGACTGACTGTCTGTCTGTCTGTCTGCTGCCGCTGCCAGGTGCCCCACGGCAATGAAATGAAATGAAATGATTTTATTGATACACCATACCTTAAACATACTCGTAATTAATAAGCTAATTTATGATGGTTTCAGTTTCCATAAACGTGTGGTGTGCCAAAAGGTTCTGCCTCAGCATTAGTTGCACCTAAGATAAAAGATGCAACGCTGGTGCAATGCACGATTAAGCAAAAATTATATCATAATTTCAGCCATAAAACGTCCACTGATGACAACAGGACTCCCTCATGGATCTCTATGAGGGGTAGTTGCCATACTCACCACGCTTGGCAGGCGGGTTGGTGAGCGCAGTATGGGATGTTGATACACGGATAGACACTGCTGCCCATCTTCCGGAGATATCCCTTAGCAGGCTCTTACTGCATCCATGGGCATGAGAGGAGGGGTATCATTCTACTGCCGGCACCCCACGGCGGCAGAAATGATATATCGAAAACCAAACGTACGGTAGGTAAGTACCTAGCCTTGAAACGAAACCATTTCATTCGGAATATTAAAATACGATGTACCTATTCAAGCGACACGCAAAATCGCGTGATTAGTAGAAAAGAACAACCAAATACCTATTTCTACTTAATTAGAAATTTACTTCAGTGCATAATTCTAACTCCTTATTTGTACACGTCGAAGAATGATTTGATAATTCGAATTATCGCGAAAATTCTACAGATTTTGCGAAAACACGGATAATTAGACAATTGAGAATATGTAACCATCCCAAGACACCGCCTGTGACAGAACCGAGATGGACAGACAGTTAAGGCTATTAGGTTTTTTTTTATAACCATCCGAAGACACTGCCTGTGACAGAACCGAGATGGACAGACAGTAGGCTATTAGGTTTTTTTTTATAACCATCCGAAGACACTGCCTGTGACAGAACCGAGATGGACAGACAGTAGGTTATTAGGTATAAATGTTAGGCATTTTCAATAAAAAGTAAAAACTTCAAAGATGTTCCCTGTTCCCTGGAACCTAATAGATGGCGTTAGTTTTCTTTTACACCGGTATGAAACACAATTTGACAGTGACATTGATTGTGAATAATCACAAATTTTCTACCTGCGCTCGCCAGCTCTATCTGTTAGGTTAAGTAGAAAGCACTTTTTTCTTTCTTACTGAAAACGGCTCATTGCCGAAAATTTGAATTATCAAATCATCCTACGACATTATATACATAGATACTCCTTGGTTTAATAGAATAAAGTTGTAGGTAGGCATTTTGGCAAAACAAACGTCATACTAATCATAACAAAGCAAATTTTAGGCCTTACATAACCCCGGCCCCGCTAACAAGCAATAAGGTCGCCCTACAACTGTCATCGTCGTTGACAAGAAAGCGCGGGCTTCTTACTATTTTTGGCGGCAACGGTCGTCGACTTGTTACCTACTGACCTTTCAAACAAAACACCTGGAATAGTGTTATCTCACTCGCGTAACACAAAAATACGTCTAGCCGTCCTATTCTGAATCATTAGCTGTGAAGTCTAGTGGTGTGAAAATAGCGAGATCAAGCGAGATATTTCGAGTCTCTCCAGTGTAAAGCCTGCTCTACATTCTTGTCGGGAGTTCTGTCTTAGTAGGTACCAATCCGACCTGAAACCGAAATACGTCTCTCTCGCGACAGGTTTAAAACAGGCGTAAATCTCTGTCAAACGTCTTAAAAATACAAAATTTTAGTACAAAATTGTCCTTTAGTGATGATTGCGAGATTACGCCTGTTGCAAACCTGTCGCGAGATACGTTTTTTATTACCCTGCGGCTCCTGCAGAAAATCTTTACATAAGTAGTATAACATTGAACTATAATCTACTTCTTCCGCCTACTCTTTGTGTCTTGACTTTCTGTGCCTCTCTTCCTTCTGTATGTTTTGTGCGAAGCTTTAAATAAACTCTTACCGTGATAAACGTACTTTAGTGTATGATACACTAAAGTACGCACCTTATATGCAACCTTATCTATCGAGCTTCTAAAATCATGGTGAATGTTTCCTTGGGAGGTAAATCCACGGGTCATTTCTGTACAACAGATGTATAATAAGGCCAAATTCATTGCCTGTTCATGTCCATGGTTCATCATTTCAGCCATAAAACGTCCACTGATGAACACAGGCCTCAATCATGAATCTCCATAAGGGGTAGTTGCCATTCCCACCACGCTTGGCAGGCGGGTTGGTGAGCGCAGTATGGGATGTTGATACACGGATAGACGCTGCTGCCCATCTTCCGGAGGTATCCCTTGGCAGGCTCTTACTGATGCATCCATGGCAAAAAATTGTTAAATGATGACTATAACGACCGAGTTAGGTTCTTCTGTTCACTTCTTTTCCTAACTCGCGTGTCATCTGAAGTGAACAGATTCAATTATGTGCTTTATTCTATTTATTTGTGTTGTTTTATTTTGTAATTTGTGACGCGTCAATAAGGTCCATGCGGCCGCACTGAATAAAGTATTTTTTGATTCTTGATTCTTGATTCATGAGAGGAGGGGTATCATTCTACTGCCGGCACCCCACGGCGTCCATGGTTAAACAAACAAAAATATTATAACATCCTGCAACAGTACCGGACTTACCAATAGTCTGAGTAGGCTGGAGCCTAGAGCGGCAGATTTTAGGGGGTGGCATATTTAGACAATTTATTTTTTTAGTCTTAGAGCAAAAATAAAAATATAACAGAGGAAAACGAGTCTCTGATATTTAACAAAAAAAAATATAATCATACCAGTTAATAAAGGGAAAAAGCTAACGGTATGAGGACGATCATAAAGTTGCAATTTCATTGTTTCCAAATTTCTTAGGTCAGTAAGGGGAGGAAAAAAGTTTAGGTCTACGGGCGGCAAATGTCTATATCCACAACTGCCCTGAAAACAGGCGCCATTACCAGCTGGCCTCGTTAATACAAAGCTCGGCGTCGACAAAGCGACAAGACATTGAGCGACAGTGCCTCTGGAGCGCCCTTTTACGGGAACAGTGGATCAAGTCGGGAGCAGAAGCGGGGTACAGTGGATCAAGATAGGTGCTAAGGCGGGCTTAGAACAATTCAGAGGCGGCTCTAGTCCTTGTGGCGCCAGTGTGCCACCAGTACCCTGGCGCTCCCTAGTAGGAGCGGGGTCAAAATGGAATACTTACAGTTATATTTTCATACGAAAATTCGGGTGCAAATAGTGCAATTTTAAATGTCAAGAAGCTTTTTAGGAAGGAAGGGGTTACAACAATAAAAAATCACAACTTTGTAGGGTTTACAGATAGGTAACACTTTTTTACTAATATAGCTTAAATGAAAATGCTGAACAATATTCTTATTATGATTGCAGGGGGGCGGATAAAATCGGACGGGGATCTCAAAATTTTTATGTTAAGTTACTAGGTCGTGTGGGGTATCATATGAAAGATAATTATTTGCATATTGTTAAACAGTTTTTATTTTTCTGACTACTGTTAACAAACGAGGGCAATTGCAGCTATGGGACGAGAAATGGTTGCATTTATGGTTTTCAAATTTTTTGTGAAGTTACTAGGTCGTGTGGGGTATCATATGAAAGGTATTCATTTGCACATTATTAAACAGTTTTTATTTTTCCTTTAAGCAGTATCGTTTTTGAGTTATTAACAAAAAAATTGAAAAAACGACCGTTCCCCCCCTTATTTCCGAAGTTTGCAGAGATAAACCCGTGAAACTTTAATAGCTAACAGAAATGTATGTAAACTTTATAGGAAACAATTCATATAGAAGTGTATGTAATCTTTACTTTTCTACGCCAATATAATCTTTAATTATCTGTTTTAAGGCTGATTTCACGTTGAAACAAAAGTAAGAGTAAGTTCAGATGAACGCGCGGCGACGCGTGGTTGGCTCGGCGCGCGGTTTGAGATTGTAACAAATCAATGTTGTTGTGTACATGACCGCGCGTCACCGCGCGTGCCCGCGCGCACCGCCATGCACCGCGCGCAAGATCTTGAACCGCGCGTCACCGCGCGGCGACGCGCGGCTTAAGATCTACAATCCTGTATCGACCTGTTCAGATGACCCGCGTGGTTTGAGGCGGGCGGAGCCACTAGACCACTAGAAATGGAGGACGAATTGAAATTATCGTGGCTAGACATCATTTAATAAATATAATACGGCTTACACCACGTACCTAACTTATTATCATCTTGCTGACGTTTCGTAGACGAGTTCTCGTCTCGCGGCCCTCGGAGTCGGCCACGAACGGTGCTCATGAAGAAGGGCCTCTAAATGGTCTACGAAACGTCAGCAAGATGATAATAAGTTAGGTACGTGGTGTAAGCCGTATTATATTTATTAAATGGAGGACGAGATATCAATTGATTCAATAATTGACGAAATTGAAAGAAGAGATGCGATTTGGAATCTTAATTCGAATGGACATCCTAAAGCAGTTGAAAAACCGATCTTCGTGTTGTCTTAGTGTGGGATATAAAGTCACAAGCAGGCTTAAAAAAGTATCGTCTTTGCTTTCGACGACGACGTCACAGTTTGCGGTATAAAACCCACAAGCAAATTGTTCCGGACGGTCATAGCAATTAAATTAATAGATTAGACTTAAATGAAAATAAAACACCTACCACCATGTAGCTCTAAGACCTAGCATAGATAGTCATAGTATAGATAGCCATAGCATAGATAAATATTAAAAATAAAATATTAATAGTACTTGTAGGCACCGGCAACGGGCTACAATAATATAGAGATAGGCTGTTTTATAAAGACATAGACAGACCAAAGAATGTAAGATAATGTAAGATATTAACACAGATACAGATAGACACAGATAGAACGATGTACCAATAAACGCAACCGGCAATAGTCGCTCGCTGCGCGCGGCAGAGTGAGAGAACAGGAAAAAATATAAATATAGACGAGAACCGTTCACTGCATGTGCAAAACTGGAACTCAAAACTCGCCGCTCGGACGTCGTGCTAGACGCACGCCGCTCTAGCCGCCCGCTCGCCTGGTCCCCGCACCAGGCCCCTCCACTGCGCTCGCGCAGTCGCCGCTCGGACGTCGTTCCAGACGCCCGCCGCCCGCTGCCGCCTTGGTCCCCGCACCAGGCCCCTGCCGTCGCCCGCTAGCGTCCAGTGCTAGCTTCGCTTCGTTGCGGTGTTATTCTTACTAGCTTGCTAGTCTGAATAATCACTTGCGCGAGCGAATACCGGTAGTTCGCACTTTTTAGTGCGCTACTGGATTCTATCCTGTTTCTTTTCGAGTTATTTGCTCTTTTCAGAGCGAATAACTCGAACTGCTCTAGTGCAAGAGAAAATCGTTCTTTTCAGAACGATTTCTCGAGCTAGTTTCTTTGCCTTATAAACTGTCGAAATCCACGACTTCAGTGGTCAGCTAAGGGATACCCTACGGTGACAACGAACTTAGCTGGGCGTGGACCCGGAGCGCCTGTTTTGCCTCTTCAAGGCAACACAGAATCCGGCTGGGTCTGGAACCACCGGCCTTGGGGTGGAACCCTCGCCGACCCCAGATAGCGTGAGGCACACACCCCTTTTGCCCCATAAGAGAGGTAAAAGGGACACACACATTTAGGTAGGACACATAGGCACACACCCCTCCTTGTCTATACCCGACAAGGAGGGACACTTAGTTATTTCCCGGGTGTCCCCCCCGGGAATAGGGACCTCCCCTCACCCCCGCGTGATGTCAAGCCCGGACTTGCTGGGTGGGCTTGATCCTGAGACCCTCCTGGGGGTACTCAGGATGTTAGCCCAGCAGCACGGGGACTTGTTGTCCAAGTTGCTCGCTTCGTACCAAGAGGCGAACAAGTTGGACAAAAAGTCCAAGTCCCTTTCTATGGAGGTGGCCACCGCGGCCCCTCTCACCCCCGCCCTTCAGGCCACCCCGGAGACTCCGGTCTCCCCCGCCCTTCCGGCCACCCCGGAGACTCCGGTCTCCCCCGCCCCGTCCTCCTCCTCCTCCGATTCGGACTCCGACGCTTCGGCGATGGAGCTCGAACCCTCCCCGAGCGACAACTCTTCCTCGTCGGAGCAGTCCTCCGACGACAGTTATACTGTCGTCGAAGGCGGCAAACGGCGCAGGAAGAAGGCGTCCCATAAGTCGGCCTTAGCCCCTCCGGCTAAGATCGCAGTCTCCGTAGAGGCTACGGCTACCCGCCCGCCTACTCCCCCCGCGACCCCCGCCGAACCCGCCCCCCTCCGCAAGGAGAGACCCCCCCCGCCCGTCTTCCTCCGCGAGAAGGCCAAATGGGCCAGCGTGGAGAGGCTTCTAACCTTGAAAAAGGTTAATTTCACCAAGGCCCAGTCCATCAAGGACTCTATTAAGATCCACGTCCAGACATCGGACGATCACCGACGTCTGACGTCTGTCCTCCGCGCTGAAAACATAGGTTTTCATACCTATGCTCTCGAGAGCGAGCGCCTTCTGCGCGTAGTCATCCGCGGCCTCCCCGCAGAATTCGACTCTGAGGTCATAAAGACCGATCTCTGCGATCAGGGCTTCCCCGTCAGGGAAGTCCACCGCATGTACAGCGGACGGGACAAGACCCCGTTCGATCTTGTACTAGTCATCCTTGACCTCTCGCCCGAAGGAAAGGCGATATTCGGCGTCAAAACCGTGTGTCGCCTTTCCGGCCTCTACGTAGAGGCTCCCTTCAGGAAGGGCCCCCCCGGACAGTGCCACAGGTGCCAGTTATATGGCCACTCTGCGCGCAACTGTTTTGCCCGCCCCCGCTGCGTCAAGTGCCTGGGTGACCACGGCACCGCTGACTGCAAGCGCGTCCCCAATGACCCCATGCCGCCTAGTTGCGTGCTCTGCGGGACCGAGGGGCACACCGCGAACTATCGCGGCTGCCCCAGAGCCCCAAAGGTAAACGCTAGGAGAGCGCATGCTAGGGCTCCGGAGCGCTTCCGCCCCGCCCCACCCCAACACGCGAGGACATCTCCGAAGGTGTCCTTGTTGCCCCCCGCCCCTCCTGCTGTGTCAGCTTGGGCGAGACCTTTGGGCTACACCAGCCGCGCCCTTCAGGCAACAACTGGTGTATCCTCTCCCCCGCGTTCCCAGGAGCTTCACTCCGCCCCTGCCCCCGCACCCCTCCCCCGCCCCACTAGGCCCTCTCAGCCAGCTCCTGCTGCTGAGAACCCTAGCCTGGGGCTGCCGAACATCGATTTCGGATCGGTTAATGCGCTCCTGCGCAAACTTAGCCTTGCGAAATCCCCCATAGAGAAACTGATGATTATCTCTAATCATCAGGAAGTCATGGCGTCCCTCGACGCCCTCACCTTCAAGTCTTTCTAGTATGGCAGTGCAGAAAGAAAGACTGAAACCCCGCTCCCTCTCGTTAGCATTTTTTAATGCTAACGGCCTATCTCCTCAGAAAGAACTCGTGAAGCAATTCCTTGTCAATCACCAAATAGATATTCTGCTAGTGCAGGAGACCTTCTTGAAACAGTGCCATCGTGATCCTAGGATCGCTAACTACCAGATGGTACGAAATGACAGAACGAACGCCCCTAAAGGCGGTACTGCCATTTATTTCAAGAGGTCGCTGCACTGCATTCCCATCGATCCCCCGCCCTTAACAGACTTAGAAGTCTCTGTCTGCAGACTTGCAATGACCGGTCATCAACCGGTTATTATTGCATCCTGCTATCTTAGCCCTAATAGGAAGCTTCTTAAAAGCGACCTAGAATCCCTTCTCAGTCTTGGAAGCTCAGTCATTCTGGCTGGCGACTTCAATAGCAAAAGCCCTATGTGGAATTGCTCGATACGTAATAGAAACGGTGCCCTCCTCTCAGGCTATCTAGATTCTTTAAATCTAGATCTTATTGCCCCCATGTGTCACACTCGATATTCCCCACGTATTGGTTTTTCCAACCAAACTCTAGACCTCGCACTGCTGCGGAACGTATCCCTCCGGATGAGCTCCATAGTAGTGATGCAGGAACTAGACTCTGACCACCGTCCCGTCATACTAAGACTTGGCCCTCTGCCGGACCCTACTCCCCCGACCAAGACTGTGGTGCAATGGTATAAACTTGAGAAAGCCCTCAAGGTTATCCATTCTCCCGACTTGGATAAAATCCCCGACGATATAAGGTCCCCTGACGACATTGCTATTGCGGTCGACTCCCTGACCAGTCATGTCCAGTCCGCCGTTCGCGACTTGTCTAGACAGGTTCCAGCTACGCCTGATCGTAACTGTGTCCTGCCTGATGAGATAAGACGACTGATCACGGAAAAGAACGCAGCAACTCGTCGCTTTAGTTCTTGGCCCTCCGAACTAAATCGCTTCCGAATGAACTCGCTTCGCCGCAAGGTGAAGAGGGCCATTCAGGAGCATCGTAACACTTCTTGGGACAATCTGCTTTCTAATATCGAACCCGGGCATCTAGCTTACTGGAGCCTGGCTAGATCTATGAAATCAGATTGTATCTCAATCCTGCCCCCTCTGCTTCGCCCGAATCACCAAACGCCTGCGTTTGATGACAAGGAAAAAGCAGACGCGCTAGCTGAGAGTCTTGAATCCCAATGCTCTCCTAGTCTTGAACCCGTCGACCCTGATCACCTTAACATGGTGAACAGTGAAGTCGACCGCCTAGTTTCCCTTCCCCCCTCTGCTCCTCCCTTGGACCTCATTAGAGCAGCAGAGGTCGCCGAGATCATTAAAGATCTTCGACCTAAGAAGTCCCCTGGCTCGGACGGCATCAGCAACAGAGTACTCAAGAAGTTCTCTGTTGCCCTCATACATCTCCTGGTCAGCATCTTCAATGCTGCCATGGCTAACTGCTCTTTCCCTGATGTCTGGAAGGAAGCCAATGTAATTGGCATCCACAAACCGGGCAAAAAGGCAAACGAGCCTTCCTCCTACCGTCCCATCAGTCTCCTCAGCTCCCTGGGGAAGATCTACGAGCGTCTCCTTCTGAAACGTCTCTGGCGTCACGTCAATGAGCATAGTCTCTTGCCTGACGAACAGTTTGGCTTCCGAGCCCATCACTCCTGTCCCCAGCAGGTGCTCCGCATCACGGAGCACATCCTGTCCAAGTGGCATCACACTTGGCCAGCAGATACGGGCGCTGTCTTCCTCGATGTAGCTAAAGCCTTCGACAAAGTCTGGCACAACGGCTTGGTTTACAAGCTTTTCCTGCTTGGAGTGCCAGACAGACTCGTACTCATCCTACGAGACTACTTGTCGAACCGCTGTTTTCGCTACCGCGTGGAAGGCACGCTCTCAGACCCCAAACCCGTCCGAGCTGGAGTTCCTCAAGGCTCAGTCCTTGCTCCCCTTCTTTTCACGCTGTACACCAGCGACATTCCCCGACACCCGCAAGTCGAACTTGCCCTCTTCGCCGATGACACGGCTTTGTACGCGTCCGATAAGAACAGGAATCGCGTACGCATAAGGCTGCAGGCTGCACTAGACACTCTAGGTGCCTGGTTCAGAAAGTGGCGCATAGAGGTGAACCCGACGAAAAGTGCAGCAGTGTACTTCACTCGGAGTCCCTTCTTGCCCCAGCCTCTCCTCCTCTTCGATAAACCCATCCCTTGGGTTAGGTCAGCTCGCTACCTAGGAGTAATCCTAGATAGACGTCTCTCCTTCTATCCCCACATAAGGACTGTCACTAATCGTGCGAAGTTCGTGCTTAGCCGGTTAAACAGCCTTCTCAACTCGAAAAGTAAAATGTCCTTTAGAAATAAAGTGACACTTTACAAGACAGTTGTACGGCCAATAATGACATATTCCTCTGTCGTCTTTGGCCAGTCCCGTCATGTTAGATGCCTTCAGGTAGTCCAAAACAACTTCTTGCGCAGGGCCACGGGTTGCCCATGGTACATGCGCAATGTAGACCTCCACCGAGATCTCAAACTCGAGTCCATCGAACACTTTATTAAAACTGCTTCAAAGCGTTTTTATGAAGTGGCGGCGGAACACTCCAATCCGTTAATCTCGGGATTACCCTCCGACTACCCGATAGAGCCATTGCCCACGAGTTCTTTCCTCCGTCGACCGAGACACGTTCTCGGCTTGCCCGTTGACGAGCTCACCGCCGCTAACCCGGAGGTGACGTCAACCCGTCCCACACTAGCTGTTAGACACATATTCAAAAACCGGTCCCGCCGGCGGGGCCGAAGAATACATTCTTCCGTCTAAAGGTGCAGTTTTGCACCTAGACGCTATCCTTCAGTAGATTCAAAAATTCTGGCAACAGTCCAAGCCGTGGTTCGAACCTAAGTGGTGCCCTTGAGCTTGTTGCCCCAACCTAACTTTTGCGGCTGGGCGCCTTCTGCGCTCGCCATAGTCCGGTAACGTTGTCATGGCCATCTGCGGTCAACAACATATATTGTCATTTCGAAAAAAAAAAAAAAAAATCACTGCATGTGCTCAGTCCACAAGTCGCCAGCATCGGAACAACACCCACGCGCTAACAAAAGGAAGCAAGGAACGGACCTCTCGCTCACTCTCGCCGCCCGCAACCCGCACCCGCCGCCGTTGTACCTGAATTCACGCTATTGTTTCAATCTCAGTCCTCCATAGAACCCCAGCACTCAACGTACACACAGGACGACGGTCTACTATACTCGGAATCGGAAGGCTCATCAGCACACCCAACAGTTACAGTCCACTGAATAGGTGCTGAGCCGACCGAACCGTTTATAGTCCGGTCCCGTACATTGGTCCTTCGAGCCGGATCTATTTGGATTGAGGTTGAGCAATGGTGGTGACAAGGTCAAACTGCGGGTCTCGTTGCGAAGAGCCAGGTCCGGCACCTACGCCGACTGCTACCGCGGTGACGGAGGAGCGGCCGCAACCCCCGTCACAGCAGTCGGTGCCGCGCAAAACAGTGCCCGAGCAACCACACGCGTCCGGAGCTCCCGGTATGGAGCCGACAGCATCGACCAGCCTCGGATCAAACATCCTCACCTCCAACTCGTCCGCGACCTGCACAGGAAGTACGCAGCCGACGTCGACGGACACCTTGGCCACAGCCACAGAAGACACAGAGCCCCGCACGGAGAGAACACAGAAGACCGCGGCGTCAAGGAAATCAACAAGACGATCTAAGAAGAGCAGAATAGCGCAGGCAAAATTGGAGCTGTTGCGTATACAGGCTCAGATCGCCGAAGCGGAGCTGGAACAACTCTACGAAGAAGAGGAGGACTCAGAAAGCGACGCGAGGTCCGAAGTCACTGAGCGAGAAAATACCGGACGGGTAGAGCACTGGGTACAGAACACCACCCTGCTGGCGATAACAGATCAACCACACGGCGAGAATAACAGTCTCGCCGCACAGGTGCCGGGCGGAAGGAAGATTCCCCTCGCACAACCGGGCAAGAATAACAGTCTCGCCGCACAGGTGCCGGGCGGAAGGAAGATTCCCCTCGCACAACCTGGCGAGAATAACAGTCTCGCCGCACAGGAGCCGGGCGGAACGAGGAACCCCCCCGGACGCCTTCAGGTCGGGAATAACAGTCCCGCCACACAGAAGATGACGGACGGCGCAGTACAGGCCGCCCCCACCATCATACAGCAAGCGCCGCCGGGGACGACGGCCGACGCCCCCAACACACAGCCGCCGCTGGGGACGCCGAGGGCCGCGCCCCCCACGGAGACGCCGGAGCACCGGCACGCAGCGGGTGCACAGCCAGCCCCGCTACACCAAGGACAGTTTTATAGTGCAACAGAACAGTATAACATAGTGAACAGTGACAGTATAGTTAACAACGCCCGCGGGGCAAACGTGAATAGAGACAGTGCGAATAATGGATACAGTGAGTTCCAGGGAGCAAACCGGTATGTACACAACTTTAATGACAGGGATTTTGTGAGGCCGGGAGCTTCCGCACCGGCGGGAGTCATAGCAGGACCGCCCCGTACTGAAATGGGAGAGCTGGCCTCTGCTATAGCGCAAGCTATACGATCGGGAACACAGTCGACTGCCCGCCGGTTCTCGGAACTGCCAATATATAGCGGTGCCTATCAAGAATGGCTAGCATTCAAGGCAGCATATGAGGAATCCGCCTATTCCTACACAGAAACTGAGAATGTAGGTAGATTAAGGAAATGCTTGAAAGGTCGCGCTAGAGAATCTGTAGAAAGCTTGTTAATCTACAACGTCCAGCCAGATACGGTCATGAAATCGCTTGAAGCTAGATTCGGCAGACCAGACGCAATAGCCCTAGCCGAATTAGATAGATTACGTTCTCTAGCCCGACCTACAGATTCGCCTAAAGACTTATGTGTGTTCGCAAGTCGGGTAGCAAACGTCGTTGCTACATTACAGGCCTTACAACGAGTCTACTACCTCTATAACCCAGAGCTAACAAAGATCACAATAGAAAAGCTCTCGCCGACGCTCAAATACAGATGGTACGACTTCGCTACAGAACAAGCTACCGACGAACCTGATCTTCTCAAACTAGCGAGATTCCTCAACAGAGAAGCCGAGAGATGCGGCCCATACGCGCAGCCCGAGACAGAAGCGCCTGCCGCGGCGAACAAAAAACAAGGCAGGGCCTATGCCGTAAATAGTAGTCAAGAAGACAAGAAGCCCAAGTGCCTGGTTTGTCAACAGAATCACAACATCGTGAAATGCGAAAAACTAACAGAAGCCTCCACCGATGAAAGGTGGGACATAGCCAAAAGGTTTAAACTCTGCTTCCGATGCCTCAAGCTCAGAACGCAAAATCACAGATGCCCCAAGAAGGCTTGCGCTACCGACGGATGTCCGAAATGGCATCACCCACTTCTCCATTTCCAACGAGTCCAAGAGGAAGAAACCGAGAAGGTCGCATCATCAAGAACCATAGCAGAGAGCAGGACGTTTCTGAAGATAGTACCGGTCACAGCTTCGGGCCCCAGCGGCGAAGTGAAGACATACGCCCTGCTCGATGATGGATCAACGGTTACGTTGGTGGACGAGGACATCGCAGACACAATAGGGGCCCTTGGGCCCAATGATCCGCTGCGGATAGAATCCATAGCGAACGCAACGGTCAAAGAAATGAAGTCGAGGCGCATAACATTCAGCTTAACAGGCGCCGATGGAACGCACGAAATACAGGCCAGAACCGTCAAAAGCTTAAAACTTTCTCCACAATCTATCACACACAACGACGTACAGTACGTGGAACATCTGAAAAGCATCAAGAATTATGTACTACATGGAAACGCCAAACCGAGGATCCTTATAGGCCAAGACAATTGGCACCTGCTGGTCACTAGCAACATGAAGACAGGAATATAGCTTTCCCGAAGAATTAAAAGCCCTGAAGGCAGGGAAAGCTTTACAGAAAAACAGCCGCTTGAGCAAGCTAGCCATAGAAATGAAGGACGGCGTCATAGTAATTAAAAGTAGAATCGGCCTAACTATAGATATAGGTGAACGAACAAAATCACCTCCCATTCTAGATGGAAACGATAGGGTGACTAAACTTTATATTGAAAGTATCCACAGACAGATGATGCACGCTGGTGTTGAAGCAACAGTAAACGAATGCCGTCAACACTTCTGGATCCTGCGTCTGCGGACGACAGCACGTATGGTGATCCACCGCTGCCTGCCGTGCCATCTGAGGAAGGCGCCCGCCCCGCAGCCGGCGACAGGAAATCACCCGCCGGCGAGGCTGGCGCACAGCTGCAGGCCGTTCACGCACACAGGCCTCGACTACTTCGGCCCGCTGGCCGTAAGAATCGGGCGGGCAACAGCGAAGCGCTATGTGGCGCTCTTCACCTGCCTGACCACTCGGGCAGTCCACCTTGAGCTCGCTTCCGACCTGTCGACGAGCGCCGCGGTCATGGCCCTACGGCGCATGATCGCACGCCGAGGCTGCCCCACCGAGATCTGGTCCGACAACGGGACCAACCTACGTGGTGCCGACAAGGAGCTTCGCGCCGCGCTGGACAGCGCGACCGCCTGCGAGGCCTCATCCAGAGGCATCACCTGGCGCTTCATACCTCCTGGGGCCCCATTCATGGGCGGGGCCTGGGAGCGCCTAGTCCGAAGCGTCAAAACCGCGCTCGCAGCAACCCTGTGCGAGCGCCAACCGCGTGAGGAAGTCCTCCTCACCCTGCTCGCTGAGGTCGAGTACACAGTCAACAGCCGTCCACTAACCCACGTCTCAGTGGATCCCGAGGACCCGGAGGCCCTCACCCCGAATCACTTCCTGCTGCTGCAGCCGGGGCGCACCCCTGCGCTCGGCCCCTTCACCGACGGCGACCTGATAGGCAGGTCGCACTGGCGGGCCTCTCAACGCCTGGCCGATACCTTCTGGGCCCGCTGGCTCAAAGAGTATCTCCCCGAGCTACAACGCCGCCGCCACCCTCACGGCGACGGCCCCGCCGCCCAGGTGGGCGACCTGGTGCTCATCGCAGACTCCAACCTGCCTCGCAACACATGGCCCAGGGGGGTCATAGTCACAGTCTACCCCGGAGCGGACGGAGTCGTACGAGCCATCGACGTGCAAACCAAAGGGGGCGTGCTGAGAAGACCGACCAAGAAGGTGATCATCCTGCCGAGAGATGAGCCGTCCTCCACGACGGAAGGTTCCAGCGACAACAGCGGAGTCACTGGACGGCGGGAGAATGTTCCGGACGGTCATAGCAATTAAATTAATAGATTAGACTTAAATGAAAATAAAACACCTACCACCATGTAGCTCTAAGACCTAGCATAGATAGTCATAGTATAGATAGCCATAGCATAGATAAATATTAAAAATAAAATATTAATAGTACTTGTAGGCACCGGCAACGGGCTACAATAATATAGAGATAGGCTGTTTTATAAAGACATAGACAGACCAAAGAATGTAAGATAATGTAAGATATTAACACAGATACAGATAGACACAGATAGAACGATGTACCAATAAACGCAACCGGCAATAGTCGCTCGCTGCGCGCGGCAGAGTGAGAGAACAGGAAAAAATATAAATATAGACGAGAACCGTTCACTGCATGTGCTCAGTCCACAAGTCGCCAGCATCGGAACAACACCCACGCGCTAACAAAAGGAAGCAAGGAACGGACCTCTCGCTCACTCTCGCCGCCCGCAACCCGCACCCGCCGCCGTTGTACCTGAATTCACGCTATTGTTTCAATCTCAGTCCTCCATAGAACCCCAGCACTCAACGTACACACAGGACGACGGTCTACTATACTCGGAATCGGAAGGCTCATCAGCACACCCAACAGTTACAGTCCACTGAATAGGTGCTGAGCCGACCGAACCGTTTATAGTCCGGTCCCGTACACAAATAGCCTCCTCCACGTCCATTCTCCACTGAATGTTCACGCTAGACTGCCGCGCGCAAGCCGCCGCCATCTGATCAGCTGAACCGCGCGGCAGCGCGCGTCGCCGCGCGGTCATCTGCACTAAGCCTAATGTAGAGTAGGTAAAGACGCAGCTTGTGGTGGCGCGCCTTGCTTTGCGCCCGGCGGCATCGGCCGAAACACGGGCGCAGGGTCTTTGAGTGCGCCGGTGCCGTGCGCGAGCGACGCACGCATCTTTGTAGGTGTCGCATTAGAGGTCGCTCGGCGCCCCCTTAGACCCGGCGCCCGTGTGCGCCGCACACCCTGCACTATAGGTAAAGCCGCCTCTGGAACAATTGCATCGTCAGAGGCTTAAGTGTATTGAGGGTCATCTCAGCCGTCCACGTCCACTGCTGTCATAGGCCTCCCTTATGGATCTAAGATCATGAGGGAGTTGTTGCCATATGTCCCACGTTTGGCAGGCGGGTTGGCAAGCGCAGTACGGGATGTTGATACACGGAAAGACGCTGCTGCCCATATCTCTAGGAGGTATCATTTAAGGTGAGAGTTCTCGCAGAGCGCCTAGCGACCATTAGGATCCCAGAACTAAACATTGAAAAAAATGCGACAAATAATTTAACTGAATACTAAAGTAACAAAGATTAAAATAAAAAAAATAACACAGACGACTTGAGAACTCCCTCCTTTTTACGAAGTCATTTAAACATATTATAAGCCCGTGCAAGCTACGAGAAGCCATTACCAGCTGGCCTCGTTAACACAAAGCGACAAGACATTGAGCGACAGTGCATCCGGAGTGCCCTTTCATGGGAACAGTGGTACAAGGAGAGAGCTGAAGCGGGGTACAGTGGATCAAGATAGCTGCTGAAGCGGTGCTGAATTGCTGAATTTCGGCAACCTAATCCAACGATTTTTCGGGTGAAGTCTCTACGAACACCGACCATATTTTTCATTGATTCTCCTTTATAATGTATGTTATGAAAGTATCATAGCTAAATAATAATAAGAAGACTATGAAGAATCCTACTTTACCGCCAAAAATCTTGTTAGCGGTTTCTTGTTTGCAAGCACTGAATTTACGCTACCGAACAGAAGTCTTAGAAAATCGTAGTGTGGCTAACACATTAATTATTAGATTGGATTGGTTGTGTGTTTAATATTTTTGTTGTACGTTTCTTTTATCATATAACGTTGTAGGTACCTATATTTTATTTGTTACCTTAAAACCTTTTCCGTGTATTATTTGGTGTTTTTTTTTGTTCCTTTAAAAATTAGGTTACTTACTACTTACGCAACAAGTCGGAATAGATTTTCTTACATATAACGCTATTCTGTTATGTTGTATTATGTAACATAATAAATCAATATAAGTAATATAAAACAAAGTTAGGTTATTTCATCGGCCTTTTCGTCTATTTCATCGAAATCGTCTGAAATTTTATTTCTTTTATTTCAAAATAAAATAAAATAAATAAAATTTCAGACGATTCAGGTAACGCAGTGAGGACTGTTTAGTCAAAAAAAAATGCAACACCCAAACCAGGTTATTTACACCATTTATAATAACTTAAGAAAGGCTTAAAACCAATTTTGTGTATTATTTGGATTGTTTTATTATTTGGAACATTGTTACTACCTACCTAACTATTTTACATTATTACTACTTTTGTATCTAACTACCTACATATTATTTGTAGTTCTATTAGTTTTTGTTTGAGATAATTATGTAATTATTAGGTTGTTACCTGTTGTTACTCAATATAACTTCAATACCTACTAGATACTACCTTTAATACCTATTTTTGTTGAGTTGCGCTCAATTGTGTGCATGCTGTGGCCGCCTTTAATTAGGGGAGCACAAGACCCTTAGTCCCTAAGTTTTAAATTATGTTGAATCTGTGTATCTCTTGTTGGTGGTCCTAATAAATAAATAAATAAACATAACACAGTAATAGGTAGTAGTAGTTGTACTGAGTATGTAGTAGAGTAGTAGTTGTAATAGTAGGTAATAAACCTACTACAGCTACTACTCTCTACTACTATTATTCTAAGGCAGAATAAAGTTCGTCGATACAGCAAGTAAATTAATTAAAAACTTACCGTCTTAAACCCACGATACATGACCCTGATCTCCTGCTTAGAGAACTTGGTCTGTCTGCACAGTTCTTCCAGAGCGACGGGTATCGGCTTCGGCGTCCGACTTGGCTCCAACTCGTATGCATGCTCCTCTACGGGGGAATCCGGGGGCGTGGCCATCTTGTTTTACTGCCAGCTACAACATAGTCTACCGAGTTTTGGGGGGGATTTTATTGAAACATTTTAAATTGAGTTTGTTCCGTGTCACATTTATGTGTTATCTATCAGTTAACATTTATGTGTTATTTTAGAAAGCACGTGAGTTTTTCGTTTCATGTACGTAGAGTTTTTTTTAGTCCAACTTCTGGATAGGGTTTTAGTTATATTTTTTAGTTGGGTAACTCATTTTGACATTGATAAAATATGAAGGTTTTTCTTTAAATTTAAGTACAAGAGATTGGATGGTTTTGAAGGCAGGATTCAGAATCTGAAACAAAAAGACGAAATTCTATAACTTTTTCTAGAGCCGTCTAAAGGTCCCAAACTTTTTAACACGCTTTTAATAACTTCACCTGTAACGGAATCTTCGAACGTTGTTTTCACGTATTTCATGTACACGTACTTTATGACATAAGATTTAATTGAAGCTTTGCTTATGTCATATGATGATTTGATAATTCGAATTATCGCGAAAATTCTGGAGATTTTGCGAAAACACGTATAATTAGACAATTGTGATTATGTAACAATCCGAAAACACTGCCTGTGGCAGGACCGAAATGGACAGACAGTAGGTTATTAGGTTTTTTTTATAACCATCCGAAGACACAGCCTGTGACAGAACCGAGATGGACAGACAGTAGGTAATTAGACAATTAACACAATTGTGATACTGTATGTGATAGATAACACAAAAACGCAATTAAATGTAGGTAATCACAATTGTCTAATTATACGTGTTTTAGCAAAATCTCTAGAATTTTCGCGATGATTCGAATTATCAAATCATCCTATCATGACAAATCAAGGAAAATATACTAATGACAAACAGTTTTACATAATTTCAGAATATTAAATTAAATATTTGACTTTTAATCTAATAAATTCTTTGACAGATCGACAGATCGCGATATGTACGCCTGTTGCAAACCTGTCGATACGTAATCACCCTGCCGACCTTCGACCTTGAATAATGCTGCTCGAACACTTCCCGTCTGTCACAGAGAAAAATGCTTCTGATACAAAATGACACGCAAACTTAGATTGTCCGGGCAAAGTGCCATCTCATTTCGCATGTTTACATCACTAAATAACATTTTTTAAATATTTTCCGTTTCATTTGGCAACCAACATTGATTTTGGCGCCATTTATTCTAATTCGAAATTCGAAAATTTGTTACCCGTGTATCAACACAGTCCTACTAACAGCTAAACTCCAGCGCGGAATAGGGACCATGTGCTCATGAGATAAGCACGTTCAAACAAACAAACAAACAAAACTCTTCATCTATATAATATTAGTATAGATTAGTAATTATGTGATACTAAATACGTCAAGAAATATCGAAAAGACACCGAGATCGGCAACAGGCATGTTTGGAAATCAATATTCTATTTATTCCGTCAGTTCGATATACATATACACAAAGATAATAGACACGCATTTTTTCCTTTTTCAAATGAATGAAACAATATAAGTATTGTTTCATTCATTTTAAGTACTAAGGTACTAGTGTATTAATATTATCTGTGCTTATATAAAGCATGTTGAACTTTAGGAGTGGGGGCTCGTGACGTCATCATTCCGTACCGAGGCACGTCTCGGCTTTAGACGAGGTGTCGGCGCGTACTCAGCGCGGCGTTTGAGTGACTTCACGCGACATTTCGATTTATTGTATCGCGGCTATTTTTGGATAATGTTAACAAGCATATAAAATTAAACATTTTAAGTAGGTAACCCCAAAACTTTACCTAGGTTATCTATTTTTTCTGTATTATGTACCCTATGTTTGCTATCTACACATCATGCCCTTTCATTTGATACCGCACTTGCGTATATTTAATTAACCTCCTGAGCCCTTGTGGTATTTTTTTGGAACAAAATAAAACATGTCGCCGAGTCCGACTACTAAAAAACACGACCTTACTTATAGGACGGATGTTCCAAAAACTGACCATAGTATTTTTTTGCTTGTATCTCAAAATCTTGTCATTTAGCAGTGCTGCCTTCTGTGTAAATTGAAACATAATATATCTGTCCTTCTCTCGCAGTTACATTTTTTATTATAACCTTTAAGCACAGCACAGTGTTTCGCCGTTCATCCATCAAGATGGCAGACCGCACCGGCCGGGGTAAGTAAAATCTTTAATTTTCACAACTATCTGCTACTAATTACTCAAAATTTTGTTATTTATACTTTATTATGAATGTCAAAATGATGTTACAATTATTATTTTATCATAGTATTTGATTTTTGTACCAAAAAAAGTAATCGTAAAATTTTGTTCCTAAAAAGTCCACATCGTCTCATATTGAACTTATAAGTAGTTCTATTTTGTTCTGAAAAAGGTACCTTCGTATTCAATTATAAACATAGTTATCAATGTATTGTTCCATAATAGGTAACTCCGTACTCTGTCAAAGCTAAATTCTTCATGCTTTTTCATCAATTCTACATACAACAATAGGTACATAAAATAAAACTTTCTCTGATTTGAATCAACTCGCTGTGACTGACTTATAAAAGAGCTTGCTTTGAAAAATTTCTATAAGTAGGTACCTACAATAAAAACTTTTTGTTTTAGTTTTGAATAATGCCGAACTGAGTACTTTATTGAACAACTCAGAATATGAAGATGACTCTGATACTGGAGAACCAACTTACAATGAGCCAGAATATTTACCAGATAGTTCTTCTGCTTCGGAAGATAACCGCAGTGGGATTGATGAAGGTTACAATTTCGAACCATCGAACGCGCGGGGCCGCACTCGTGCTAGAGCCACAAATCGTACTCGTATTCGTGCTCGCACCCGTGGTGGTGTACGTCGAATCGGTCGCTGTCGCACACGTGCTCCCAATGGCGAAAGAAGAGCTAGGTCTCCAAGTCCTCGTTCTTATTGGAGTAGAACGTCGTTCAGCAAACCTGCACCTGTTCTTACAGAACCATCCTACCGTCCATCACATATTGGTGCAAATGATGTTTACGAGTACTTCAAAGAGTACATAGATGAAGATATCTTCGAGTTGATAGTGCAAAAATCAAACCAGAGCGCCGTTGAAAGATCTGGAAGAAGTTTGAGGTTAACCAAAGAAGAATGCAAAATTTTTTTTGGGATAACCATGCTCATGTCTTGCATAAATTATCCTCACATTAAAATGTACTGGAATCAACGTTGGGCAGTGCCTCTTATAACTGACGCAATGTCACGTGATCGATTCTGCTGTCTGAGGAATGCTATTAAATTAGTTTATGACGACGACATAACCCCTGAAATGAGAAACAATGACAAACTGTGGAAGATTCGTCCATTATTAAACAGGGTTATACAAGGATGTCGCAAACAAACACCAAGCCTCAAAATAAGTATCGATGAAATGATTATTCCCTTTACTGGAGCCTGACATATAAAACAATATTGCCCTGGTAAACCTCATCCGACTGGTATTAAGGCTTTCGTTTTAGCCAATCCCAATGGACTTGTTTGTGACCTGGTAGTATACCAAGGCAAAAATACTATGACTGATAACAACAATTCACTGGGCGAAGGGATTGTTCTCAAACTAACAGAAACACTTGCTCCCGGTCATGTTATTTTCTTCGACCGCTATTTTACGACATTTAAGCTGGCAGAAAAACTAAATAGCATGGGTTTTAAGTGCACTGGAACCATTATGCGAAACCATATACCCGCTTATATTAAAGATCAATTAGAAAGCGATAGGACATTAGGAAGATCAGGAAGAGGAAGCCACGATGTTCTCGTGAGTCCAGATGGCCAGATAGCTCTCACAAAATGGTTTGACAATAAACCTGTTATGTTTTTGTCCACCATTTACGCAGCTGATGAACCTGATTATTGTCGAAGGTATGATAGAAGTCTACGTCAATATATTTAGGTACCAAGACCAGAAGTAGTCAAAGAGTACAATGCGAGCATGGGCGGTGTCGATCTAACTGATAGACTGTTAGCTGTATGTCCAGCACGAGGTCGCACTAAGAAATGGACAGTCCGATTTGTTTCGCATTGCTTCGATCTGTCAATCACTAATGCGTGGATCAAGTACAAAGAAGAACAAAAAGAAAACGGTATACGTCTACATAAAATTATGCAGCTTCGAGAATTTAAAAGAGTAATTGCAGAAAAATTAATAGAAGAAAATATGTACAACGAAAATGTAGATCCAAATTCTATTGACCAACCTGAAGCATCTGATGAGCAGCAAGCACATCGAAGCAGAGGCAGACCAGCTATTGTACCTCTGCCTTCCGAAGCAAAACGTCATCATGGAGCATACCATTTACCGGAATACTGCAAACCAAGTCGCTGCAGGAACAAAGAATGTAGTAAAAAAACAACTGTTCTGTGCATGAGCTGCAACATTCCGCTATGTTTTACCCAAAAAAGAAATTGCTTCAAGCTTTTTCACACGTCTTGATCACGTCAACGACAGTAGGTAGTGGCTTACCCTATGGCTTAGGTTAAGAAGTAAACTCACATTATGTTCCTAATAAAAAGTCATTAGTATTAGTTACCTTCATGGCCACAATGTAGTTTATTTTGTGATAAGATTTGTTTAACATTTAAATTGTACTCGATTACCAAAGTTAGTAGGTAACTAGAGTTAAGTTTTTATTTTGTATTGTTCCTAAATTGTTTACTTTATTACTCCAAAGAGACTGTAAGTAGACTATAAGTTTTAATAATTTTAGATGAGAAGGGTTACAGCTAACCGAATTTTAGATAAAGATTTTAGTATTATTATGTTCATACGAGCCGAGCAATTGTGATTATTATCTTACACTACATTTTTTTAAGCGTCTCATATTTTAATACTTCGTGTTTATATTTTAAATAAATATATTAAAAAACCTAAACCTGTGTATTCTGTTTTGCCATTACTTTTGTAAAAATACTCAAAAGTAAGTACGAATGTCCCAAAAAACGAACAAATTGTAGTTAATTAAAAATGAACTCTAAGTATTCCTTACGAACTCATAAAACAACTTTGTTCTAGCGAAAATGCAGTAAATATAGTCTAAGGCTTATTACAAACACATTAAGGTTCAGGTCTTAGGGGTATCAATCAATTTGTTCCAAAAATTGGACATTCGTTCTCACAGACAAAGTGCTCTTTTCAAATTCAGGGCTTAGGAGGTTAATTATTCGATCGTTCAACCCCACTTTCAACACCCATATCTTATGAATGGCTCGACAGATTTCTATATAATCGTTTCACTCTTTATGGAACGCCCTGTATACAAAGAAACTTTCGGCTTTATATTATTAGTGAGATGTACATGAACTAACGCAAAAGGGGAGGATGGGGCCCATGAAAACAAGGGGTTTTCGAAGGGAAAAAATCGGGAACTAAAATACAAGGCACATTTTTTATCGATCGCATTTTCAAGTTTGACAGTTGTTGTATCAAATTCAAAAAATACTTTTTTCAGTTCCGCCGCATGGATCGTATCGACGCGTCACAAATTACAAAATAAAACAACACAATATAATAAAGCACGTATATGTCGCTGACTGTACCTATACCCACTTAGATGCCATTAACACGGCACACTAGCACTGATATTTATCGTGATTTATTAGAATTTCGTCGTAAGCCGTGGGGTGCCGGCAGTAGAATGTTACCCCTCCTCTCATGCCCGTGGATGCAGTAAGAGCCTGCTAATGGATACCTGCGGAAGATGGGCACCAGCGTCTTTCCGTGTATCAACATCCCGTACTGCGCTCGCCAACCCGCCTGCCAAGCGTGGTATGGCACCTACCCCTCATGGAGATCATGAGGTAGGCCTGTGTTCAGTAGTGGACGTTTTATGGCTGATAATGATGATGAATAATATTTTTCTTCCAAATTCCGGTTACAAAACACCAAAAAGCAAACATTTAAAACGATAATGGAAATCCGATACAACGGATGCTGGAATCACAGTCGAGATTTATCGTTCGATCTTCGTTAACGCTCATTCATTTCCCGCCATGCTCGCGCCTGCTGTCGTGTCGTCAATCAATCAGCAATGTTTTGACCTCAGAATAGAAAATGGCCGCCAACATGGCCAGCCAAATAACATAATAATTTATAAATTAACTTGACACTGGCGGAATTGTGTAAAACCGAACACAAAAAGCCTTACTTAATATAAAAAGACAAGACAAGATATTTTTAATGACACGTTATTCTGTTTTGCTCTAAAGATGTTATTGAAAATATTAGATAAAAAAATTATGAAAAAATGTTTATTTGACCAAAAACCTTAAGCTAGGTGAAGCTAGGTACATAAAATTAGCAAATTGTAAATGTTGTATTTTTTTATTATTATATCGCCGGCAGTAGAATGTTACCCCTCCTTTCATGCCCGTGGATGCAGTAAGAGCCTACTAAGGGATACGGATGTCCACTGCTGGACGAAGGCCTCCCTCATGGATCTGCAAGTGTACATAAGGGGGTTTTGCCATACTCACCACGCTTGGCAGGCGGGTTGGCGAGCGCAGTACGCGATGTCGATACACAGAAAGACGCTGCCGCCCATCTTCCGGAGGTACCCTTACCTCCGGAAGATGGGCGGCTCCTAACTAGGTTTCCCTGTATTTAGGATATCAGAATTCCCCCTGCCATCGGAAATGGTTTTAAAATACCTATTCAACGATAGTCCATAAGAAAAAAGTACTAAAAACATTCTACAAGGCTCTTGGACAATTTGTCAGTTACGTTGACAAATTTATTAACAATGAATTTGTGGTGCACATAGATGGATATATACACAGACCATCTATGTGCACCACAAATTCATTGTTTTTCAGAAGTTACTCGGCTTTGATTATTTTATATGACATTGTAAAATAACAGCTTTTAGGGACTAATAATCTCCTCGTAAAGCCGCAGATAGACAGACAGACAAAGCGCAACTACTCGTGTAAGAATTTCTACGAAACCCTTGTTTTCAATTGAAATGAGAATAGAAGTAATGGCATAACAAAACATTTATCGTCTTCTTCTTTTCGGGGGTCGATGATACACTTAACCACGCCTTCGTCACGTGACTTACCTACTCGTATTATACCTACAAATCGAATACAAAATTATAAACAATATTCCTTAATCAAATTGAATCTAGGTAGTAAACTCTTTGATAAAATTATTGCTAGTTTGCAGAAGGTCATTTCAGTTGAAATGTCATCGAATCGAAAGCGCGCTAAAAGTCCGCTATTATGACCGGAAATTCACGAGCTTTTTATCTATGGTTGAGATCTTTTGCGCGGGAAATTGCCTTTTATCGTTTACGCGGTTGATTCGCTTGAAGGCTGTCAGGGAAAACAATGTTATCAACTCTTTCTGGGACGTTTTCATGGCTAAAGTATTTATCACATTACATTTAATTTTAAACATTAACTGTTGTACCAGTAGCTGTTCTACGATGTACACTGAGCCGTTTTCATTAAAAACTTTAAAAATAGGTTTCTCGAACCTTATACATGCGTTTTCTTTTACTGGTAGGAAACCTTAGAATAATGACATAAGTAGGAAACACTATTTGACAATGACAGCAATTGTGATTAATTTAATCACAAACTTGCTTCCTCCGCTTGCCACTTCATCATCATTTCTACTAAACCTAACGTTTAGTAGAAAACACCTTTTTTACTGAAAGCGGCTCATTTCACACCCTTTGTCTGATCAACGCTAACGTAACTGACAGATTGTCCAAGAGCCTTGTAGAATGTTTTTAGTACTTTTTTCTTATGGACTATCGTTGAATAGGTATTTTAAAACCATTTCCGAGGGCAGGGGGAATTCTGATATCCTAAATACTGGGAAACCTAGTTAGGAGCCGCCCATCTTCCGGAGGTAAGGGTACCTCTGGAAGATGGGCGGCAGCGTCTTTCTGTGTATCGACATCGCGTACTGCGCTCGCCAACCCGCCTGCCAAGCGTGGTGAGTATGGCAAAACCCCCTTATGTACACTTGCAGATCCATGAGGGAGGCCTTCGTCCAGCAGTGGACATCCGTATCCCTTAGTAGGCTCTTACTGCATCCACGGGCATGAAAGGAGGGGTAACATTCTACTGCCGGCACCCCACGGCGATATAATAATAAAAAATACAACATTTACAATTTGCTAATTTTATGTACTTGCTTCTAGCTTCACCTAGCTTAAGGTTTTATCAATTTTGGTTTTACATTTCCAGAAATGTATGGAAGCTTGTTTATCTCCTTTTTAACATCGAAGTGTGAATGCCATTTGCTGCTAAAAATACCGAATCACTAAATTGACTTTTACATCTGCCTTGAATCCCCGAAAAGAGGGGTGTGTTTGCGTGTGTGCTTCGTGGTATCATCATTTTAGCCATACAATGTTCACTGATTATTACACAGCAATTGTGATTAATCACAAACTTGCTTTCTCCGCTTGCCAGATTCACCATCATTTCTACTAAACCTAACGTTTAGTAGAAAACACCTTTTTTACTGCCTGATAATTTACAACCTAACCGTGAATTCCTGGCTTCACAGGACACAGGCTCAGCCTAGTGTGGAGACCATTGTTAATTTTATGTGTAGGTACATAAACTAGCTTCACCTAGCTTAAGTTTTTTGGTCAAATAAACATTTTTTCATTAATTTTTGTATTTATGTAATATTTTCAATAACATTTTTAGAGCAAGACACATTAACGTGTCCGTAAAAATATCAATATCTGGTTGTACCTAGTTTGACAGAGCATTTAGGTGATTCGAAATAAGGAAACAATTGTTAGGTACTCCAATATACGAGACTAGCTAAAGTACGTAAAAGTTTTAAGATCTTATCTATAAAATTTTATAATAAAATACCTCTAGAATTAAGGATAAAATCTGATATAGAATTATTTAAATTAATTAAAAAATATTTGTTGAATAAGAGTTACTACAGGTACTATTGACGAAGCTTTGGCTGATAAAAATATATTTTGTAATGAGGTTAGTTTGCTAGTTGTAATTCAGTTTACGTACGTTTCTGGAAAACTTTTAGGGTTCCGTCATCCGTGGTCACGTCCGGTGTAAAGATAATAAAATAATTACTTAGCCATGTTTTTGCTGTAGTTGCTGTGTTAATATAATTTATCGACTTCCAAAAAGGAGGAGGTTCTAAATGAAACGTAAGGTATATTTATTTTAGTGGACCTCTGTCCAGCAAAAATACGTGTTTTTCGCGAAAATTTGTCTTCGCATCCCTCAATGGTTCCAAAAGACCTATTCAACGCGATGGGATAAACAAGAAAAAATAATGCAACCATCCCCATTCCCCATCTTACTGTTAATATAATCCTAATTTCCTATACTTACGTCTATGTAAGCTCAGTCGGAAGACCAGCGTTAGTCGTTTAACATACATAGTCAACATTAAGCTGAGACTGAGACCTTTTTGTGACTCAAGCATGGCTTCATTATTTTTGTCTTTTTTAATGTCATCAATGTTTTATATGCTTTTGTTACAAATAAAGAAATTAAATAGACGCTGGTCTTCCGACTGAGCTTACATAGACGTAAGTATAGGAAATTAGGATTATATTAACAGTAAGATGGGGAATGGGGATGGTTGCATTATTTTTTCTTGTTTATCCCATCGCGTAGAATAGGTCTTTTGGAACCATTGAGGGATGCGAAGACAAATTTTCGCGAAAAACGCGTATTTTTGCTGGACAGAGGTCCACTAAAATAAATATACCTTACGTTTCATTAAGAACCTCCTCCTTTTTGGAAGTCGATAAATTATATTAGGTAACACAGCAACTACAGCAAAAACATGGCTAAGTAATTATTTTATTATCTTCACACCGGACGTGACCACGGAGCCCTAAAAGTTTTCCAGAAACGTGCGTAAACCACGCGTAAACTGAATGCTAAAATACGCCACGCCATCGCCACCCTTATTGCCGCCAAAACCATTTTTACCACACCACCGTTTCCCGCCGCGGTCACAAAATGGAATCACGTTATAAAATCTAGTTGGCCAATTTGTTGGCCATCCAAAACCAAAATGGCCGACTGCCAAAATATCATGGGTGCTTTGGCCATTAGATTTTATGAAGCATGGTATTCTGCAACTACGTAAAAGATAATGTTGACAATATTGTACAAGTTCATGTTCATTTATTGATAACATAAAGGTTACAAGTCAATAAAATTACAATAATAATAATGTGAGCCAAAGTAATAATATATACAAATAAATAAATTCAAAGAATTATAAACAATTAAATAACAATATTAAAGAAAATTCTCACCACAGATTGATAAAATAAAATTGAATAAAGTAATTATATTAAGTATTGCATGATTAAGAACCGTCTTATCTAGGTGTAAAGCTTGAAGAGGAGGTGCTGGTGTGACAGCGGTCAGCGATTTGTTCACGCGATTATGTCGCTGTGGCGACTGGGGCGACTGTTTCAACTGTGGTGACGTGGTGCCTGTGGTGACTTAGGCGACTGGGGCTACTGTGGCGGCTGTGACTACTGCGGCGACTGTGGCGGCTGTGGCCACTGTAGTGACTGTGCCGGCTGGCGTGACTAGGGTGACTGTGGCGACTGAGGCGCTTGTGTTACAGCGATCTGCGATTTGTTTGTCCCCGCGTATATGTTGACCTACAATATTTGAAGAGTTCCTCATGGATCCCATCGTCAGAACTGAGTTTAAACTGAAGTACTCAGAACTAAGTAAAAAACTGGGGCCTAATTGAAAGTGCATATATTTGAACTCAAAAACATTTTACCAAATCGGTTTATACGTAAACGACGGAGTTCTAAGGTAACAAAGTTATGTATTCCTTAACTCCTTAATTTTAAAATACTATTAGGGAGGTAAGGAATACAGAAGACCAGAGAAGTCCTCTGTTCTTTTTTTTTTCGATATGTTGTTGACCGCAGATGACCATGACAACGTTACCGGACTATGGCGAGCGCAGAAGGCGCCCAGCCGCAAAAGTTAGGTTGGGGCAACAAGCTCAAGGGCACCACTTAGGTTCGAACCACGGCTTGGACAGTTGCCAGATTTTTGAATGTACTGATGGTTAACGTCCAGGTGCAAAACTGCACCTTAAGACGGAAGAGTGTATTCTTCGGCCCCGCCGGCGGGACCGGTTATTAAATGTGTGCCTAGCAGCTAATGTGGGACGGGTTGACGTCACCTCCGGGTTAGCGGCGGTGAGCTCGTCAACGGGCAAGCCGAGAACGTGTCTCGGTCGACGGAGGAAAGAGTCCTCTGTTCTGTATCAGGACTTTGTTTTTAACCCCCGATAAAAAAGAGGGGTGCTATGTTTGATGAATACATTCATCATTAGACTAGCCGCACTCCGCAGTTTTACCCGCGTAGTTCCCGTTTCCGTGGGAATACGGGGATAATGTATAGCCCATGTTACTCAGGGACATGTAGCATTCTAATGGTGACAGAATTTTTCAAAAACACATGATCTGCTTACTTAGGGTCTGGGATGGTTGTATGTATAATGTCCAGCAGTTATCTATTTATTTTCACTATAAAAAAAACATTATTACACCTACAAATAAATACAGAATGAATACCTCCATTTGGATATCAAGTGCAACGGAGATGGGTAATCTCATTGAATATAACAAAGCTTTATAGTTCCATCGGATATCCGGCTCTTGTTTACGAGGGAATGGTCGTTTCAAGTCTGTAAACAGAATCCTCTAGTTCCCGTATAATTTTGATGTCGGGTACATAAAATATATACATTATACATTACATACTATATATACTTACTAAAAAGTTAAAAAATAAATTAATAATACTAAAATTTTTTTAACAAACAAGCTATTATTTAAATGTACCCACTAAAAATAATAAAATAAACATTTTCCATTAAAGTCAACTTAAACGTCTTTACACAGTATATGTACCTACTTAATTAAAAAAGCTTGTCGCGAGATTTAAGCAGGTAGGTACTCGTATTTACATTGTTTGAAAAAAAATTAAATCAATTAGATCAAGTTCCAGGTAGGTACACAGGTTAATCTCGCGACAAGCTTTTCTATTACATATATTGTGTAAAGACGTTTTAAGTTGACATTAAACTTTAATTAAAAATGTATATTTTATTATTTTTAGTGGGTACATTTAAATAAAAGCTTGTTTGTTAATAACCTTTTTTTTACTTTTAATTTATTTAGATCATTTAAGGGGGAACTATTCTGTCATACAAGATTTTTGCGAAACTTTAACCATTTATGCAGCGCACGCAGCGGAAGCTCTCAAAAGGAAAAAAACCCTATTTTGAAACATTATTCATTATTGCTACGCTCCTAGTCTTAGCGTGATAATATATAGCTTATAATAGCCTTACTCGTTAAATGGGCTATCTAACACTGAAATAATTTTTCAAATCGGACCATTTCGGGTTCGTGAGATTAGCGCGTTCAATCAAACAAATAACTCTTCAGCTTTATAATATTATTTAAATAATTATAGATAAAGATAGTATGTAGATGCAGTAAGAATCTGCCAAGGGATAACTCCGGAAGATCGGGTATGTACAAAGACGCTGCTGCCTATCTTTCGAGATTTTTAGTAACCAGAACTGTATGCAGCCGACTATGCTTACGATAATTACTACGCGCCGTTTTGTTTCCACAGCAAATGAGATAGCTCGCTTATTTGGAATCAGTGTACCTACCTCAAACCACGCGTTAGCCGGACGTGGTGTGTGTAATTTTTTTTACGAAAGTTACTGCAATATGATAGCACAATAAATAGTTACAATAACAGTTTGGTTTATTGGCAGAACCAGTGTGAATGCGCCGGCATTATTGTTAACACAAATAAAGATCGGCCATTACCGGCAATGAACCAATGGGTTTTCCTTTCTTGAAAATGTCGTTAAAGGAAAACATCGTTGGGAAACCCGCTGCTAAGTCATAGTCAGCTTCAGACGTATTGGCCTGCTCTTTCCTCCGACTAATAGCCGACTCAGCTGGGAGTATGGTATAGGTGCTGGGCAAGCCTAACAATGCCCCAGGCACTGCAGCGTCCTGTACAGCATTATTACCAGTTACGGTCGCTATGTAAATCATCTATCTATGATGTAAAGGCCTTACACATTCTGATATGAAGACAATGCCACAGTTTATGGTGTCAGGGCACGTCTAACGATCTAAATCTTTGGTGGCGGAAACCATTTTCCACGCTGCATGAGCCACTTGAATACAACAGAGATCATAAACCACGCTATTTTTATTGGGCGGAACGATGTATTTTCGTACTGACCTGACAGTGTGGTTCTTGATTAACAAGATCATTTCTGGATTGCTCTCGTAACATAAATTCCAATTCTTTTTCTTCTTCTTTAATGGCTTATTATGTTTGGTTTCACACAATTCTACCAGTGGTCAAGTTCGTAATCGTATGAAAGTTCAAAATCTATTTATTCTTTGATCAACACTTGACACTGGCAGAATTGTGTAAAACCAAACACAAGAACCCATAAATTAAAAAGAAAGAAGATTAACAAGTTTACAAGATAGGGGAAGTGAAGGAGGGTATGAATAATTGAATGTTTCCAAATATACCCGCATTTGGTACCAAATGAAAGGAAATTACGTGTAGAATGCAAAACTAAAACTAAAGTTATGTAGAAATCGGTTTAGACGTTCATGAGATATGGGGGTTGAAAGTAGGGGTGAACAATTGAATATTTTCAAATATACCCAAGTGGGGTAACAAATGAAAGGGCATGATGTGTAGAATGCAAAACTGAGGAAAAACATTAAAAAAATGTTAGGTAACCTCAGAGACTAGGTGAAGTGTAGTGGTACTTAAAATTTTAAATTTATAAACTTGTTTCAGACTGAAGTCGGGTCGATATTAAACCTTACTAGAATAATAGCTTCTTGCGTCATTATCTTTGAGATTTGCAATGGTGTGAAAGAACAGCTGACGATAAATATTAAAATGCATCGATCCATTCAATGCATGCCGTGGAGTGCCGGCAGTAGAATGGTGCCCCTCATCTTGCCCGTGGATGCAGTAATATTCTGGCAAAGGTCCTACCTAAGGAAGATGGGTGGCAGCGTCTTTCCGTGTATCTTCATCCCATACTGCGCCGACCTGCCAGGCGTGGTGATCACAACCCCATCATGATCATCATTATCTCCATCCTAGGACGTCCGCGACAAAGGCCTCCCTCATCTCCTAGTACGTATCATGAAGTTGTTGCCATGCTCACCACTCTTGGCAGGCGTGTTAGCGAGCGCAGTACTTAGGTTCTGTAATCTGTGGCACGGGATGTTGATGACGGAAAGACGCTGCTGCCCATCTTCTGAAGGTATCCCTTGATTCTAACTGCATGAGCAATAGCGGAGGGGCAACATTCTACTATCGGCGCCCTACGGCATGTTTAATACCTAATGTAATTATCCTCAGGTATCTAGGCTCCGCTTTGTACGGCACAGATACGTTAGGTAACAAACACTACATTGTAACGCTTAGGTAAGCTACATAATCTAAGCCATTTGTTGAAACCTTACTGCTGGTTATGTATCTGTCGTAGGATGATTTGATAATTCGAATTATCGTGAAAATTCTAGACATTTTGCGAAAACATGGATAATTAGCCAATTGCAAAAAATAATATCAGCTACAATTTGATTACAATTCTATTTATAAGTCACGATTTTACATATATGTTACATATACATATGTATGTCAGTTTATTATATTACATATGAGAGTGGAAATAATAAAAAGTAGCATAACCTAAAAACCAGACAACGGCAAAAAACACAAAAAATAGGTTTGTAATTAAAACATGATGTCAAGAAAATTTGACCATTTATTGGTATAAGATACCGCTTTTTCACTAATATGGAATACTAGTGGACCCGGCAGACGTCGTCTTGCTCGCTGTTATGTAGACATGCTGACAGCAGCGCCATCAACCGAGTTCAATTGTGTTGGTCCAACTGTTTGGAGGAGTTAGTCGTATCTACGCCCGCACCGCTGAAATTATTTTGTCGCGCGAGAGTTTTAACTCGTTAGGTAGGTATTTATTTAATTTATACGGCCTATTATGAACTACTCAAGATGCTAAAGAAACTTATTTGGATATATATTTCCACAATCTTTTTTTTTATTTTAAGAAAAAAGGACTTTGTCGCTGAGCGACCACATCGTCCCGACAAGGCAACAAAAACTAAATCAACACAACAGTAACAAATATAAACCAAAAAACATATTAATTCTTAGCTAATCCTAGGTCTGCTAACTTAATTACGAATTCAGTTTCCCTTGAAGCAGGGCAACTTAAAGTGCTATTAACAATTCCAACTATACCACCTTTATTTATAAGACTTCGCAATAAATGCATATTTTTTGTAGACCTTTCAAAGAGAAACCATTCTTATAGACATTACTTGCTTTTAACTTGAATGGTTTAGGCGGCGGCGCTGTAATATCTTCGAAAATATTCATTTAAATTACATGCTGTAAAGGGCCATATTGATCTAAAATAAATGCACAATGTATTTAAGGTACTTAATTGGAGAAGCATTTATGCTGAGTTGCTTAAAATCGCTTCGTAAATATGCCATTATTTCTCGTAAAAAGTAAAGAAAAAAAATTATCTCATTGCCACTTCAACGTGCTAATACGCTTGGCTATGTCGGTGACCCGAGTTCTCCTACGTATTTCCTAATTTCTCCGTAAAGAAACCCCGAGCAGCCCTCTCCGTAGCTCGTTGAGCGACTCTGAATTTATTCATAAGGCCAGTAGTGAAGGACCACGTCTCGGTTCCAAATGTCCTCACTGGTAACACTCACACTGATTGTAGACTTTCGTCTTAAACCCTCGTATTTACAACATGACTAACAAAAATATCGATCTAATTTGATCCATATTATAACATCCACTAACCCAACAGGTGAAGATAAAACAATAATCGCCGATTACAACGCTAATCAAAACAGCGTGATCTCAATCTAGTATTTGGCACCGCGCCCAAGTGTAGACGCTGAGATCTTGTACACACTCCGTAGGTTGACGTGCTCGTACGTTAGGATGAACGAGTCGCCCATCTTTCCATACAAACGTGGAAGGTTAACTACTCCACTGTTTGACGTTAACCATGCAACACTAAGAATTATATCAATTTATCTCGTCATAATCTATGTTTGTATACAACCCAAACCGTAAAAAAATACAAGCTTCTAAACTTTCGTATTTCATCACTGATTTTAGCCCAACTTTGGACGAAACTAAATAATATAAGGAGAAAGAAAACTCAAAAATAAATGCCGTTCCGACATAGTTTAATTATTCAGAAGTTGAAATAAATGTTATTTTGAAAAGATTACACTCAAGTTTTTCTATAATATAACCCTTGTGCTAAAAGTCTATTCAAATATTTTTGCGCGGTCGATTTAGGAATGAATCATTGTGCATTTCATTCTAGCGCGCGGGTAAACACACTATGTCAGGTGAGATAGCATACATTTAGGCCGCGCTCACTGACGACTTCGCCTCCGCGACTAGTTGGACCTTAACACACGAGTGGGTACAAGGTGGCGAGAAACGTGCTTAGAAAATGGAATTTTTGTCGAATTTTCGATAAGGGCGGGAAAACCACCATTGGTTAAATAAGTACTTCGTAAACTTTCGCGATCGGTTTATCGGTTTATTTATCGCGATGATTAAACGGTTTACCGAACCCTTTATTACCTTATTTTATTACCAGTATACTACGAGGGCTGCAATGCACTTAAAACGTCGGGAAGGAATAAAATAAGGTAATTACGTGATAAAGTCCTGTTAAACGGTTAAAAATTAAATCAAAACCCAACCCTTCTACCTCAGTGTGGTTAAATCCTGTATAAAAAATGTGCATAAATTACACAATTCTGGCGATATGGATCGGCTTTATTTTCGTTGAAATCATCACCAATCGACATGATAGGTTGAGTCCGCTCGTCCTCATTCTTTGATTGGAAGTTGAGCCCAATAGGTGTAACAGCTATAAGGATAAGAACAACTTTATTTACAGTAGATTACTACATGAAAGGTCAATAATGTTATATACAAGACAAAGGGTTAATGTCAAAGTTTTAAAGCGACTTCGCAATAAAAGTTTATTCATTTGTAATATTGGTTTGCTTTTTCTGTTTTGTTGTTTTATGTTGTTTGTTAAATATTTTTTTGATTTTGTTGTTTACCTGTTATGTCTTGTGTGCCAATAAATTTGTTTTCTTTCTTTCTTTCATTTTAACCGACTTCAAAAACAGCGTTTCCCAAGTCGTCTGTATCTTTGTTACCTCAGAACTCCGTCGTTTATGAACCGATTTTGGATAATTATTTTTGGGTTCGTATATACAACGTGTACTAAGCCAAAAGGGGGTGATTCTGACCATCCCAAGGAACAACTTTTGATCTACGACTTTTCAGGATCCAGTGATTTTCATTCAAGAAAAGACCACGAATGTTAACTTCAACATACGATAATGACAACCTAAAAGCCAGCTGATTATTGACAGGGTCATTGACCTCCGCGAAGAATTGCCGTACAGGTACAAATAAAAATATCTATTATAGGTCTTTTTTTTAAGGTAAAAAAAAAATTATCCGATTATAACCTCAGGCACACCTGGATGCGAAATGCACAGGACAGAGGAGGCTGGCAAAAACTCAGGGAGGCCTATACCCAGCAGTGGGTGATTCCGGGCTGAGAAGAAGAAGATAACCTCAGGATTATTTTCACATCACACCATCTAGTAAAATTATAAATAAAAATATTTAAAAAAAATATGATTTTCCTAATTTTCTTCCTTCTAAAACTAAAAACTAAACTTGTTTTCATAAGCTGAAACCCCCATTTTCGGGTTAGTACACATGTTATAATACACTTCTTTTTGGGTTCGTATTATCCATCTTTCGATGTCGTCATCTGTGAATTTTATAATAATGAAGAGTTTTGACAACCATCTGTCAGTCACCAACCAGTGTCAGTAACCAGTGTCATCTGCCATTCTTTATCAGTTCCACTTCACCAAATGATCATACATTCTGCATGAAAATGCTTGGCCTTGAGCTAAATATGCCGATATCGCTACAAAATTACATGAGTTCCCTCGATTTTTCATGGATCCTACCATCAGAACTGGGTTAAGAAAAAATATGTTTTTGTTTCACTTAATAATGTTTGTACCTAATTTATATCCCACCATCAGAACTGGGTTAAGAAAAATTATGTTTTTGTTTCACTTAATATAATAATGTTATTAAATTTAACCTATTTATATTAAGTGAAACAAAATCCCAACCGCAGGTTTAAATTTATGGCAAAAAATAATAAATAAATAAATAAAACTATACCTTGAGTTCAGTACCTAATCACTATTACATTATCTAAGTACATAACATAATATAAAATAGAATAGAATGGAATAGAAAGGAATGGAATGGAATGAAATTGAATGGAATAGAATAGAATTATTTCTATGTAATCTAATCTAAATAGCCCATAGGATCCCACCGCTGGGCAAAGGCCTCCCTTCCCTTTCTCCACCTGTCTCGGTCCAGAGCGATAGATATTACATAATTTCATTACATTTAATTTCATCATTCATGCATTTAACGCTCTGATTCTGATGATGACGATGTGTAGGTACGTATGATAATTAGTATATATATATATATATATATATAAGATAAGATAAAGATACGTTTATTTTGTCACACAAATTACAGTTAAATGTTACAAATATTGTATTTGTGCACGCTGCGACTAGCTTTATGAGACCTTTAGACCTTGTTCTAATTAATTGTTTTTTTTTGTGATTCTTTTGTATATATATATATATATATATATATATATATACACTGCCGGCCAAAAGTTTGAGACCACTTGTAAAAATCTTTGTAACCACCAAAATATTTCAAAAGTACACATGATAAAGAGCTAATTTGAACACCTGCGTATTCTATTGTTATCAAAGAATTTCTGAGAGTCATTTTTATTGTATATTTTTAAGTTATCATCCTTTAAAGGTCTATTGTTTCAAAACATAAATGAGTACCGCGCGCTTACCAGGTGATAGAGTCATTGTTATATTTTTTATGGCCTGCTCATTTCTAATTATTTTGGTTTTGTTTTGCGGTAACCGTACTTCCGGATTATTTTAGCTTCCTTAAACATATTTTTTACCTGAGTTTTGATGGAGTAAATTTTTCATTATCTTAACTAGTCTGAGCTCGTCGTTGTTACAGTGAAGACATCTTAAAATGGGAAAAGTGCGCGAAATTAGCACTGAAACTCGTTCTGCCATAGTTGTTTTACACGGCGAAGGCAAATCTGAACGTGCGATTGCCTCTCAACTTAAGTTGTCGAAGACTTGTGTTCATAACGCAATAACCCGATACAAGGAGACTGGCAGTAATCAAGATCGTTCGCGATCGGGGAGACCGAAAGCTACCACTTCTAGCGAGGATAATTTCATCGTCGTTACCAGCAAGCGGAATAGACGCCTAACCGCACCAGAAATCCGCGCAGAAGTGAACAAATCCCGATCAGAACCTGTGTCATTGACTACAGTAAAAAGACGATTGAGAGATGCTAAGTTATTTGGTCGCGTCGCCGTTCGAAAACCACTACTAAGGCCACAAAACAAAAAGAAACGGATGCAGTGGGCCCTTACCCATCGAGACTGGACTGAAGAAGACTTTAAAGAAGTTCTTTGGACAGATGAATCCAAGTTTGAAATATTTGGTTCAAAACGACGAATTTTTGTTCGACGTACCGCCGAGGAAAAGATGATGCCAGATTGTGTGGTGCCAACAGTTAAGCATGGTGGTGGTTCCATTATGGTCTGGGGATGCTTCTCGGGCCATGGAACCGGAGATTTGGTACGAGTCGAAGGAATCATGAAAAAGGAGCATTATAAACGAATACTACAGCAAAATGCCGTTCCGTCTGGTTTAAGATTAATTGGAAATGGATTTTTTTTCCAACAAGATAATGATCCTAAACATAGTTCAAAATTATGCAGGGGTTATTTAGAACATAAAGAAACAGAAAGGGTGTTAAAAAACATGGTGTGGCCCCCTCAGAGTCCGGATCTCAACCCCATTGAGCTATTGTGGGAAGAGCTTGACAGAAATGTGCGCAGTTGTTGTCCCTCCTCACAAGAAGACATGTGGAAGGCTTTACAAGAAAGCTGGAACAATATCTCACAAGATACAATTGATAAATTGATTGCTCGTATGCCGAGACTAGTGAAAAAAGTTATAAAATGCAAGGGAGGCTTTTTTGACGAAAAATCCGTTTAATGATTTTATTAAATATGAACGTCATTTTTAACGTAAATGGTTGATATTTCTTGATTTTTTTTTTCTTCTTGATGAATGTGTATTAATTAGTAAATAAGCATTTTAATTAATATCTAAACCTCTTGATTTATATTTTGAGTTTTATTTCATTTTGCTACTTAGATGTAGGTGGTCTCAAACTTTTGGCCGGCAGTGTATATATATACAACTTACAACTTACAAACATTATATACCATAATATATAACAACAATTATATACTATAACAATTATATATAATTATATTATTGTATATATATATATAGTCCTCCTCATCGATTTCGATGACGGCGACCTTTACTATCCTTTACATCACGGTCAGGGTCGGTATTTGTTTGTAAGTTATGTCACTTCATTTACCTAATTGTAAACACTTAAAATATTTGTTTTACTATGAAGCTAAATATAAAAAAACAAAAACACACATACAGCAGGTAACATACAGTACAAAATAATGACAATACCTAGAAATAATTACAGTAATGACCATTTTTGTCACATTTTTATTTTATTTTTTAAACCTTATTATTATATATGGATTAATTGTAATTTGTGTGACAAAATAAACGTATCTTTATCTTTAAAATATATCAAAACGGTGAATCCCCAGCCGCGAAGCAAGGCTCTTTAATTAGCAGTCGGTGACTAGGACTGCAGGGAGAGGAATCTCAATACTCGTGCCGAGTCAACGAGTACTGACTCTTTATTCAACTCAAGTCTCTCGAGGTGTTGATCGAGGCAATAAGACATTATAAGAATAACTTATATTATTTATTAACAAGGAAGACATTTCTCCAATATGCAAAGCTAAGGACAGAAGTTCCCAGTTTAATAAAAAACATGTTTTTATCTTGTTTTCGTTCTCCAGTTTCGTACAACAATCTGTATTCATGAGATAGCTTTTGGAACATTCTGTACCCACCATTTGTAGATGTTTATTTTAACTGGGCATTTGTCATTGGTTAACCTTACCCGACGTTCCGACAGGATTGCACCTATCGTGGTCCCGGGAAGACTGTGCAATCATTGTGCCGGAAGACTGGGCAATAAGAAAGGTAAATCACGCGATAAATACCCGGTTAAATAAGTGTTAAAAACGTGTCGTGATCGCGAAAGTTTAAAAATACTAAGTATTATCAGTTTAGATTTTAATAACTTTATTCGTCAAACATTTAAGATTAGATAAGATGTTTATTTTGTCACACAAATTACAGTTAAATGTTACAAATATTGTGCATGCTGCGACTAGCTTTATGAGACCTTTAGACCTTGTTTTAATTAATTGTTTTTTTTGTGATTCTTTTGTTGGATGTCCATAAATAAATACATTTAGGTGCACAGAACTTTTTGAAATATCTTTGTTTTTGATGATGATAATTGGGGAGCCTCGACACTGGATATTATATTTTTAACCACGCCAAAGAAATTTACGTCTCATAAATAGATATTGAAGTAGCTGAAATATTCTTGTGTAAATATACAGACAAAATAAGTTCACACCTTTGTGATAAGCGTAATTGAACAGAATTAAAATAAGAAGATTGCCGCCTACAGCTACTGCAGTTAAGGTCACGACACATCATTCAAAACTTCTAGGGTCATAATTCATAATAATACAACTCTGTAAGATTACCGTCAGGTGAGATTGTGGTCAAATAAAGGTATATCTGCAATAAAACAAAAAAAAGCTTCTTATATTAATAAATAAACTACCTACAAAATAAAAAGACTGATTATAAATAAAACACTCACCCTTATAAACGCTGATTTAATATATCAACAGATAATGAGCACATTTTTTTACATTATTCTCTTAAACAACTGTCAAAATCAACCGTCGATTAAGTAAGTGTTGGTTAAATTCAATCAGTGTTTTAAAAACAGGTCTTATTTTAATAAAACTCATGCATAAACAATATATATATATATATATATATTATATATAATAAAAGAAAAAAAAAGAAAACACTGCGTACTGTGGACTTCAGGCAAATAAGTAAATAAAAGTAGACCAAACGGATTGTAGATTGTAGGTTACGTTGTTGCAAGGTTACCTACCCCAGGTAGGTAGTTTCCGTCAGTACACATCTGTTCAACACAAATAGCAGCATAAGCCAGGCAAATTAGTAATTCAGATTTTCTTAGACTTCAAGCAATAATAAAAATAAATACCTAATATACGGCTAAAAACATGATTTCATCTGTCATGTCAAAAATAAAGCAAGCAAGCGAAAACTGAAAATAAAAGCCATGCCAAATTAGTATTGCAAAATTATTAAGAGGGAGATAGGTAAATCGGATCACACACAAGACAAATCACTTACTTTTCACATTATAAAATAATAATCACGCCTGATTTCATACAGCGCATTTACGAAATCACTTCACACAATTAATAATTTACACAAATAGCACGCAAACGTGTTTATTTTACTGTAATATCACTCTGTTTAATAAACGAAAAACACGTGTGTTTTAATTTTTTTATTCATCTTTAGGCTGAACGGGGCTCGGCCATCGCGCGTTTACAAATGGCGGGCGTTCACACGCGTGCGCTGTAACCAACTCCCGGGCGGCGACTGGCGAGAGCTCAGAGTGAGTGGCGCCACCTACAATATCGACGCTAGAGACTCGGATAATAATAAGGGAATATGCGTTCGTTTGATTTATGTTTTAATAGGGTATTTTGACGTGATGGAGCGCAAGGATTAATAAAGTTAGGGTTTCATTTGGCGGTGTTCTGCGCAGCTCTTTACGCAATACATTTTGTAAGTAAGCCGGCCGCCATGCTGTCTACATTTCAGAGTTTTGGGTCCCTTAAATAACACTGCCTACATTTTACGAGAAATTTACATACAAAGGAACATACAAGATATGCGCGAAGAATAACCCTTCCTTGGCAGTTGGCTAAAAATTAAGTTACGAGTTTGGCGGGTAGTTTTTAGGGTTCCGTACCCAAAGGGTAAGAACGGGACTCTATTACTAAGACCGCTGTCCGTCTGCTGTCTGTCTCCAGGCTGTATCTCATGAAATTTTCACCGATGAATCAGATGATGTATATCTGTTTCCGCTGTAACATCAAACACTAAAAACATAGGTAATAAAACAAATATTTGAGGACGTCTTCCATACAGAAAACGTGATTTTTTTGCTCGATAACGGCAATAGGTAGACGCTTGAAATATTCACAGAATACTTAGTTATAATGGTACGGAACTGCATACCTACCTAGCAAGCATATGTACCTAGGTGCAGTAAGTTAGCGCACCATTTCATTTCATCATCATCCATCATTTCAGCCGTAGGACGTCCACTGCTGGACAAAGGCCTCCCTCATTGATCTCCAAGTACTGCGGTTGGAAGCCGTCTGCATCCACCGCCGACCAGCAGTTCTCACCAAGTCGTCTGCCCATCTTGTAGGTGGACGTCCTACGCTGCGCTTGCCGATCCGTGGCCTCCATTCGAGAACTTTGCTGCCCCATCGGCCGTCAGTTCTGCGCGCTATATGGCCTGCCCATTGCCACTTCAACGTGCTAATCCGTTTGGCTATGTCGGTGACCCGAGTTCTCCTACGTATCTCCTCATTTCTGATTCGATCCCGTAGTGAAACCCCGAGCATAGCCCTCTCCATAGCTCGTTGAGCGACTCTGAGCTTGTTCATAAGGCCAATAGTGAAGGACCACGTCTCGGTTCCATATGTCATCACTGGTAACACACACTGGTTGTAGACTTTCGTCTTAAGGCACTGAGGTATGTTGGACGAAAAGACGTTGCGAAGTTTCCCAAACGCTGCCCATCCGAGTTGGATTCGACGATTGACCTCTTTCTCGAAGTTGGACCTACCTAATTGGACTGTTTGTCCTAGGTATACGTACGCGTCGACAACTTCAAGAGCCGAGTTCTCAACCATAACTGGGGCAGGCACGACATGGACATTTGACATGATTTTCGTCTTGTCCATGTTCATTTTAAGGCCTACCCGCTGGGAGACTCGATTGAGGCCTTCGAGCATCGTGCTGAGCTCTTCCATCGACTTTGCCATGACCACAATATCGTCGGCAAATCGAAGGTGAGTGATGTATTCGCCGTTAATATTGATGCCCAGCCCTTTCCATTCCAGGAGCTTGAAGGCATCTTCCAAAGCGGTCGTAAACAGTTTCGGAGAGATTACGTCTCCCTGTCTTACGCCTCTTTTTAAGGGAATCGCCTTCGAGCTCTGTTCTTGTACTCGGACTGACATAGTGGCGTTTGTATACAAACACTTCAACACTTCGATGTACCGATAGTCAATTCGGCATCGTTGGAGAGACTCAAGCACCGCCCATGTTTCGATCGAATCGAAGGCTTTCTCATAGTCCACAAACGCAAGACATGGCGGCAAGTTATACTCTTCGGTCTTCTGTATGACTTGCCGCAGCGTATGTATGTGGTCTATGGTACTGTAGCCTTTTCGGAACCCGGCTTGTTCGGGAGGCTGGAAGTCATCAAACCTGCGTTCGAGACGGTTCGCGATGACCCTTGAAAACAGCTTATAAACATGGCTCAACAGCGAGATGGGTCTGTAATTCTTAAGTAAGGTTTTGTCACCTTTCTTGAAGAACAGAACCACCACGCCCTTGTTCCATGCTTTTGGCGTCGTACCTTCAAGCAAGGCGGAATTAAATAGCTTCTGAAGGACTTTAAGTACCGGTGATCCACCCGCTTTCAGAAGCTCTGAAGTGATTCCGTCCTCACCCGGCGCCTTGTCGTTCTTAAGCTGTTTCAAGGCCATCCTGATCTCGTACAGGCTGATGTCCGGGATATCCTCGGTATAATGTCGGGTCAGTTTAGCTCTTGGGTCGTTGGCCGCACTGCAAACAGGTTTAGTGACCGAATCGTAGAGCCGTCCATAGAACCTTTCGACTTCCCTTAACACTTCTGCTTTACTTGACGTTATGCTGCCATCTTCCCTCTTCAGCTTCGTCATCTGGCTCTGCCCAATAGAACTATCTCTCGCGAACACTTTGGAGCCTTTATTCCGCTCTATCGTATCTTTAATACTGGCTGTATTAAAGGTACGAATATCGTGCCGCAAGGATTTCCAAATTTGTCTATTGAGCTGCCTGTGTGACTGAGCATCATCGGGAGACTGCAGTCGCAAAGAACGTCGTTCAGCCATGAGGTTTAGGGTGTCATCAGAAAGTTTCTGAGGTCTATTAGTACGGGGGGTCTTAAAAAACTGGGACCCCACCGTATGGACGGTTTCTACGAACCTGTTATTGATCTCGTCCACCGATGCATCTACTCGTAGACAGTCAAAGCGATTTGCGAGTTCGAGTTGAAAGCTCTCGAGGTTTTGGATATGTGCGCGAGTGGGTCGGAGCGTAGATTTCATCAAACGGGACCTTTCAAGTTTAACGTTCATATTCAATGTGCCCCTTACAATTCGGTGATCACTGCCGGTTTTCACCCTGTGAATCACAGAGACATCATTGAATATTCGTTTCTTGTTGGTCAGGATGAAATCAATCTCATTTCTCGTAGAACCATTGGGACTCATCCAGGTCCATTTCCTGTGAGGCGGCTTCTGGAAGAAAGAATTCATCATAAAGAGTCCTTCTTTCTCCAGAAAATCGGCCAGCCTCTGTCCCCTGGGGTTCCGTTGCCCATACCCAAATTGCCCCACTCTCAACTCATCATCGCTTCTCATGCCTAGCTTTGCATTGAAGTCCCCCATTACAACAGTGAAGTGAGTGTTGTTCGTATGTATGGCTCTACTGATGTCCTCATACATAGACTCTACTTCTTCATCTGGGTGTGACGAGGTCGGCGCATATACCTGAACGACCTTCAGCAAATATCGCTTAGATATTCTGAGTGTTAGGTACGCGACCCTGCTCGACACACTGTCGATGGTGACAATGTTGTTAATGAGTGACTTGTGAACGAGAAACCCGACACCACCTTGGGACTGTTGGTCGCCCTCCCGGTAGTATAGTAGGTTACCGGACTTAAGGGATATCGTGTCCTCGCCCTCTCTACGGACTTCTGATAGCCCCAAAATGTCCCAGTGTAATCTACTAATTTCTTCTTCCAGCTCAACAATCTTATCGTCTGTCCTCAAAGTGCGGATGTTGTGTGTTACCAGGGCCAGTGGTCGTCGTAGGGGTTGGTAGCCGATCGTCTCCCGGGGATTCTTAGCACCCCTAGCCCCGCCGTTACCGTGACTGCTACCGTAGCCAGGATAAGCGGGGCCGCCGGGGACTCGGGGCCTGGTTTTTTGTTGTATTGTCATGAGGGGGTTGATGCCATACTCACCACGCTTGGCAGGCGGGTTGGCGAGCGCAGTATAGGGTAGTGAAAAAACACGGAAAGATGCTGCTGCCCATCTTCCGGAGGTATCCCTTAGCAGATTCTTACTGCATCCATGGGTAAGAGAGGAGAGGCAACATTCTACTGCCGGCGCCCCACGGCCTCGGCCATTTCATTTAAATAGGCGTAAATCTTGCAATCATCGCTGTCAAAGGCATTGATACAATGGTCAATTACTTGATGTAAGCGTTACATTCCAAATTAGGATATTGTCCACATTATTATATGTAGGTATCTAAGTACCTATATGTCGTACGATGATTTGATAATACGAATAATCGCGAATTCTAGAGATTTTGCGAAAACACGGATAGACAATTGTGATTACCTACATTTAAAACTAATAACCTCTTCGTCTGTCCTTCGCGGTTCTGTCACAGGCAGTATCTTCGGATGGTTATAAAAAACCTAATAAATAATCTACTGTCTGTCCATCTCGGTTCTGTCACAGGCGTTTTCACAGGATGGCTACGGAATCACAATTGTCCAATCATCCGTGTTTTCGCAAAATCTCTCGAATTTTCGCGATAATTGGAATTATATAATCATCCTACGAAATATACATACTTCTCAGCAAGTAATTGACGTGAAAATCTATCTCAAAAAAAATGGCCGCCAACATGGCTAGTCAATTATCTTACGAATTTATAAATTCACTTGACACTGGCGGAATTGTGTTAAACCAAACACAAAAAGCCATAAAATAAAAAGACAAGACAAGTTATTGACGTTTGACAACGATGATTGCGAGATGTACGCGTGTTGCAAACCTGTCGCGAGATACGTAAGCCAATCAACCTGCGGTTACCAATAGGTTTACATTTATTTATTAAGCCGGGTTGGCACGGTGGTATCACGGCGGAATTATCGTGGTATGTAGGTACCTACCGCCGACTTTAAATCCGAAGGTCGTGGGTTCGATACCGGCCGTGTACCAATGGGTTTTCTTTCATAAAAAATGTAGGTGTATATTTAATAACTGCTTTAACCACAGATTACAGAAACTAACTGCTTTAACGGTGAAGGAAAACGTCGTAAGGATACCCCCCTCGCCATAGAAGCCTGTATTACACTACACGGTATTCAGGACCCGGTAGTTAGGGCGCCCTAACTACCAAGCAAGGCTTGCCGGGTCCGACCGGTCGCCCTAGTCAGGGTCCCTTACGCTCTAACTCTTATTACACCACTCTTAGTTAGGGTAAGGGTCCCTGAATACCGTGTAAAGCCTGTATTACATTACACGGTATTCAGGGACCAAGGGACCCTAACTAGGGCGACCGGTCGGACCCGGCAAGCCTTGCTTGGTAGTTAGGGCGATTAGGGCGCCCTAACTACCGGGCCCTGAATACCGTGTAGTGTATGTAATACAGGCTTTAGCTGCAGGCGTATAGACCTGTTCTTTACCTACTATTACTTAATAGCTGACTTTGCTGAGAGGATGCTATAAAGATTTTAGTATCGACTAACTATTGTCAAATTTCTTTCTTTAAAATGTTCCATCTACAATATTCAAGGTACTTTCCCTCCATGTGGCATATCCGTGGGACGCCCTGTATATATACATATATATATATATCTGTCTAAGCCGATTTCGACCACAACGACCGATTTTTAAATAATATATTAAAATCTTTATTCATCAGAGTATGCATAAATTATGTCCATGTTATTAAACTTATTAACCGCTCAGTAACTGGCTCTATATTGCATCTCTATTACTCAGATACGACACGTGCGAAGCTGCAAGAAGAAGCTAGTTTTAAAATAAAAACAAATTTTCACAAATACATTTCTTTTATTTACAATAAATCGTTTATAAATTGGAAAATATGGAATAGTTATACAAAGGTAAAAGGTAAGTAATATTAGGTGGGAGATATCCTTTCCAGCATTAAGACCCCCCGGTGTCCTGGGAAAGAAGGTAATTTATTTGTTATGATGTACCTAATTACAACATTTTATTGTTTTTGGGAGGGTTTTTTTCACCCCCCACGCAAAGTATACGCAAGTTATAAATTAAACGTGTGTCTATAACATCTTAGCTCGCTAATGGCCGCACCGATTTTGACGATTTTTCTACCTTTTTTTTATACTACTAAATGACGAGACAAGCCCACCTGATGTTAAGCGGTAACCTCTGCCTACCTATAACAATTGCATTTCAGCTATGATTCAAGAAATTCAGTTCAGTGTCAGAGCTTTCTTCTGTCTGTCGGGGGTTTTTAAATGTATAATTTAAAGTAAACGGAGGGCATTGTAAAATATATGATACCTACTTAAGGATTTTAGTTTTGTACCTCACGTCAATTTGCCTTGCGCACAAGTCTCGTTTCTTTTGATTGTACCTACGGCTTCATCTGCTTCTTAAAGTGTTAATAAGCTAGTACTTAAACTCAATTTTAATAAAAAGGTACCTACGCGATAAAATCCTGTAATTTAAAAAACTTAAAATGACTATCGCGATATTAACTTTACTTGTGTTTGAATTTTTGATTTATTTTCTTATCAAACTTTAAAAATATTTGGATTAGTATCGATATCGCAGCAATTTATATTTAAAATAGTATATTTTCAACATAGTCCCTTCCCTAGTTGTCACTGGTCATCTGTCGCAGAGATCACGCTAAGTTTTACGAACTATAACGTCAGTCACCGCCTATGACGACCTCTGTAGCGCAGCGGCAAGAGGTTGCGGGTTCAACTCCCGCCTCGGGATGAACGTCTGTACGATCTGCAGATATTTGTTTGGGGTGTTCTGGATGTTTTTCTATATATAATAAAATAAATCTATCTATGTAGTGTATGTATTAAGTATATCAGTCATCTAGTACCCATAACACAAGCTCTGCTTAGCTTGGGGCTAGATGATGCTGTGTGAATTGTCCAGCATTATTATTTATTCAACCAGTTTTATTTTGCACGGATCAGAATTTCTGACATATGTGGCACGCCTAGGCATGCTCGGACGCCTAGGAGCTGATAAAACCACCATAGAACTAAAAAAAATGTCTATGTAAATGTCTTTAGTTCCCGCTTTTGCCGTAAGACTTCAATGGTGACAGCGACTCTATGATTATTAAAACACATTTCTTCGGGTATTTATCGCGTAAATTACATTACTATTTCCCGACGTTGTCTCTGCTCGTTGCCACTTCAGCGTGCCAATCCGTTTGGCTATGTCAGTGACCCTAGTTCTTCTACGTATCTCCTTTTGATTCGACCGCGTAAAGAAACCCCGAGCATAGCCCCTCTCCAGGCACAACAAATAATACTGGAAATAATGTGTGGTGATCGCGAAAGTTTAAAAAAGACAACGACTCTATATAGGTAGAATTCCATCAGTGTGCGGCACAAATGTTTGAATGCTAGAAAACACCAAACTGTGCAGACATTCTTCCCTTTCATTTCTCAGAACTAAAGACATACTACAATTGCAGCAGTATGCGCCAAAGGGCCGTGGGGTACCGGCAGTAGAATGTTATCCCTCCTCTCATGCCCGTGGAAGCAGTAAGAGCCTGCTAAGGGATACCTCCGAAAGATGGGCAGCAGCGTCTTGCCGCGTATCAACATCCCGCGCTGCGCTCGCCAACCCGCCTACCTAGCGTGGTGAGTATGGCAACTACCCCTTATGAAGATCCATGAGGGAGGCCTGTGTTCAGGAGTGGACGTCTTACGGCTGAAATGATGATGCGCCAAAGTTCAAAGAGTTTTGATGTTTTCACACTGATGGAATTCTACCTATATAGAGTCGTTGTCTTTTTTAAACTTTCGCGATCACCACACATTATTTCCAGTATTATTTGTTGTGCCTGGAGAGGGCTATGCTCGGGGTTTCTTTACGGGGTCGAATCAAAAGGAGATACGTAGAAGGACTCGGGTCACCGACATAGCCAAACGGATTGGCACGCTCAAGTGGCAACGAGCAAGTGAACCAACGAGTGGTGGAATTCTACCTGATTGTATCAAAATACAATCATAGAGTCGTTGAGATAAGAGTCGGTAATAGACATCATGTCTTTTACTTTATTTCCTATGACACGGTATAAAAGTCAAAATTATATTTAGCCCGTCAATTAGATAATACAAGAATAATAGACACGTATTTTTGCTTTTCCAGATTATTAAAACAATACTCAGATAAAGAGAGTTGAAGTTTATAGTGGCTCGTGACGTCATAATATCGTACCGAGGCACGACGGTGCGTACCAGCGTGTGACGTCACGCGACATTTCGATATAATGTATCGCGGCCATTAAAAGCTTTTATTTAACTTGCCATGTATGTATGTATGTATCTTTACAAGGTGCTAACAAATTAGTCACGGATATTTTAAGAGATAATACATTACATTATAACAATTAACTTTTAACTGTAATTAAAGAACCTTTGTATATAATTTTTTTGTTTTCATTTACTGAACAAAAAAATAAATTATAAATAATTATCACCCCTGTCATATACCTGTCAAGATGTTTAACACTGTCTGTCATGTCACATCAAAAGTTGTTTTTCTTAAATGTCATTATGATTCAAGTATTTCATTTATCAACTTTATGAGGCCACTTGAATGATGGTTTAAAGAGGTTCTAGAATATGTCTAAAGAGGTCTCATTTAATTATCTTATTAACAAGGTGTTTTAACGTAGCAAATTTGTTTCCTAGTTTTCTCCAAAAAAACATAACAAAACCTATGATGTTTCATACTTTAATGTACTCCGACAACCGAGTACTATCAGCTGTAAAAATATCCGTGACTAATTTGTTAGCACCTTATATGTAACTATAGAATAGAATAGAAAACTCTTTATTGCACACCACATAAAAAACAGAACATTAAAATAAAGGAATTAAATAATACAATATATGAGTACAAAGGGCGGCCTCATCGCTATGAGCGATCTCTTCCAGGCAACCTTGGGATGGACAGGAAATAGAGAACGATATAGGCAGTGGTGTGAAATTAAGACAGTAATAATAGTTTTTCGTAAACTTTCGCGATCACAATTCATTATAATAACTATTATTACTCTAATATAATAACAAAAACACGGGAATTTATCGCGTAATACCTTTGATTATTCCCGACGTTTCGACTGTGTTTCAACAATCGTGGTCCCGGGTTGTTGAAACACAGTCGAAACGTCGGGAATAATCAAAGGTATTACGCGATAAATTCCCGTGTTTATGTTATTTATTATATTAGAGTAATAATAGTTTGTTCGGGTGGAATCTTGTAACACAATTTTGAAGCAGATATCTTCAACCAATTAAGCTGAAATTTGTATACACGTTTTGTTTGGATGACAATGCATGGTCAGCTATCGTGACGTGCCATTATATTACATAAATTGTGTAAAGACGTTATAAGTTGACATTAAATATTTATGGAAAATGTTTATTTTATTCTTTTTAGTACATATAAATAAAAGCTTGTTTTTTAAAAAGTTTTTAACCTTTAAGTATTTATTTTAGGATTACGTTAAAGAAAAAATACGTGTCCAAAAGATTTCGTTAATCTCATGACGTACTAATTAAGATTTAGCCATCTACCCTATTCTAAACTCATTGAAAAAATTATAAAATTACATACAGATCACGATTAAAATCCTGCACCGCGCCGTCAGTCAGTCAGCGCGGCAAGCATTACGTATCTCGCGACAGATTTGCGACAGGCGTATTTCTCGCGATGATCGCTGTAAAACGTTTTTTTATACTACAAAACTGACCACTGACCAGTGGTGATCGCGAAAACGCCCGTTGCAAACCTGTCGCGAGATACGTAATCACCCTGGTATTTAAAACTCTACAAACAGTCCAGCATTTATTCCAAATATAATTTATAAGTTTTTACACTAACTGTACACCACACTTATAATACAAAAAAATGTCTTTCTATTTGGTATTTATCATACCATGTTGCGGCCCGTGTCGCCCGCTATCCTATTTACAATCTGAAATAGACAAATAATAATATTAGTACAGCGGATACAATCATCATCATTCAATCCAGCCGTAGAACGTCCACTCGTTCTGTAGCTTAGTGGAGTGCGTCGCAATCCGACATAACAGCATTTCTATCGTTGACCTTTTTCATGGAGTTCTCTTGGGAGTTTGATCGTAGTGGGTTCCCATTACCTTCTACGTCGGGTTGTTTTGTTTTTTTTTTTAATTTTATTTTCCCATTACCTTCTACATCGGGTTGTTTTGGTTTTTTTTTTGTTTTATTTTTTTTTTAGTTTTATTTTTTTATTTTAGTAGACGGAATCAAACGGAGTCACGATCCTCAGCAATGAGGGACCGATTGAAGAGAGAGAGAGAGAGAACGTCCACTCAAAGTCAAAGTGTTTATTCAACAGAGCAAAACGCTACTTAGAATAGTCAATTTACAAAAGAACAAGACACATTTAAATTGAATAAAGCACGTAACTAAATTCGTTCGCTTCAGATAACTTGTTTTCCAAGTGAGGGAAAGAAGCGAACAAGAAACCTGCTTGACATAGGTCTCCCTCATGGATTTCCAGTTATTGCGGTAGGAGGCGATCTACATCCACTGTCGACCCGCAGTCTTCACCAGGTCGTCAGCCCATCTTGTAGGTGGACGTCCTACGCTGCGCTTGCCGGTCCGTGGCCTCCACTCGAGAACTTTTCGGCCATCGGCCATCTGTTCTGCGAGCTACATGGCCTGCCCATTGCCACTTCAACGTGCTAATCCGTTTGGCTATGTCGGTGACCCGAGTTCTTCTACGTACCTATCTCCTCATTTCTGATTCGATCGCGTAGAGAAACCCCGAGCATAGCCCTCTCCATAGCTCGTTGAGCGACTCTGAGCTTATTTATCAGGCCAGCAGTGAAGGACCACGTTCTGCGATTTACATGGCCTGCCACTGCCACCAGTGATGAGACAATGATATGGAACCGAAACGTGATCATTCACTATTGGCCTCATGAATAAGCTCAGAGTCGCTCAACGAGCTATGGAGAGGGCTATACTCGGGGTTTCTCTACGGGATCGAATCAGAAATGAGGAGATACGTAGAAGAACTCGGAACACCGACATAGCCAGACAGATTAGCACGTTGAAGTGGCAATTAGCAGAGACAATAATTAAAACACAATTGAAATAGCTTTAATCGTTTGCGCATCAGTTGCGGGTTCGATATCCGCCTCGGGACAAATGTCTGTACGATCTGCAGATATTTGTGTAAGGTGTTCTGGACGTTTTTCTATATATAAGTAATAAACAATATCTATCTATGTAGTATAATGTAGTAAATATATCAGTCATCTAGTACCATAACACAAGCTCTGCTTAGCTTGGAGCTAGATGATGCTGTGTGAATTGTCGAGCATTATTTAATTATCATTTCATCTTTTCAGCCGTAAAACGTCAATTACTGAACACAGGCCTCACTCATGGATATCCATGAGGGGTAGTTGCCATACTCACCACGCTTGGCAGGCGGGCTGGCGAGCGCAGTACGGGATGTTGATCGGAGAGACGCTGCTGGGCAGCATCTTCCGAAGGTATCCCTCAGCAGGCTCTTACTGCATTCACGGACATGAGAGGAGAAGTCACATAGTAAGGCCTTTGCATCTATTATAGATGATTTATACAGCGTCAGCAACTGGTAATCATGCTGTACGGGGCGCTGCAGTGTCTGGGACATTGTTAGACGGATTAGGCTTGCCCAGCACCTATACCATCCTCTCAGCTTAGTCAACTATTAGTCAGAGGAAAGAACAGGTCAATACGTCTGAAGCTAACTAAGCCGCGGGTTTCCTCACGAAAGTAAAGTATACATACCCCGCTAATAATAGGCAGGTTCAAAACTTGTCCCAGTACTGGGACCATCCTCAGGAAATTCACTGCAGCTGGTAGGAACCCTCTGAAAGGAAAAGCATTATTTGCTCACTACATAGAATGATTGTGTAATACTTAAATAGTGACATAAAAGGTGTAGCTAAAGAGCTAAAGAATAGATTTTAGATATATGTTAATATATGTTACGGGTAATGCTAGAAAATTGGGTAAACCTAGGTTTAATGGTCCCATCCATGGATGAAATGGTCCCCTGAAACTTTTATTGCTCATAGGAGTGTATGTAAAGATTACAGGAAAATTATAACGAACCCTCTAATTCGTATAGTTTATTAGAAATCATCGAAAGTGTAAAAAATCTACATAAGTTCCTCTATCACACAAAAGATGGCGCTGTCAAGGTTCTCCAACAAATATAAACCGCCTTTATCATTATATTATATTGTATGATGGCACGGAACCCTCGGTGCGCGAGTCCGACTCGCTCTTGCCAGGTTTTATTTTTTTTGGTCTTAGAGAAACAAAAAAAAATATCACGTAATAACTGGAAAGGGTTGATGTAATGAGGAAGACGGAGCACAAATCATAAAGTTGCAATTTCATTGTTTCAAATTTTTAGGTCAGTACGGGCGGCAAAAATGTAAATCCGCCAATGCCGCTTAACATCAGAAGGGCTTATGGCTTGTCTCGTCATTTACTCGTTTAAAAAAAAATTCATGCATCACCCGAGGAGCACAACAGTGATGCATTGTAAACAGTTTCGGCGAGATGACGTCTCCCTGACTTACGCCTCTTTTTAATAGAATATATTTCGAGCTGTTTCTGTACTCGGACTGACAAAGCGGCGTTTTTATACAAACACTTCAACACTTCGATGAACCGACAGTCAATGCGGCATCGATGGTGAGCCTCAAGCACCGCCCATGTTCCGATCGAATCGAAGGCTTTCTCACAATCCACAAACGCGAGACAGCGGCATGTTATACTCTTTGGTCTTCTGTATCACTTGCCGCAGCGTATAGATGTGGTCTTTAGTGCTGTAGCCTTTTCGTTTCAGGCATAGTGTGAGGAAAACATGGATTAAGTTACCAGAGATGCATATTCCATTCATGACTCAGGCGGTTAACACACTGCCACGCACCACGCTGCATGTTGCGTGTCGACGCACCTACGCGCGGGAGTGCAGATCTGCATCATCGTGCGTTTTGTGGATTCACGGCGGCACTGACTCATTTCATTCAAAGCTGCTCGCTAGACTGCGGGACTCGGTGTGCCATACCTTGCGTCTCGCCCCGCACCTACGCGCGGGGGTGCATTGTCTCCGCGCTTGAGCGCGTGATCTGCATGAACGCGCGTGGATGCATTTTCTGTGTGTTGGACTTTGCGTGTTTTCTATACAAACGGAGATACTTACAGGCAACATTTAGAGGACGCATTCACGCAACATGCAGCGTGGTGCGTGGCAGTGTGTTAACCGCCTAAGAAGCAATTACCTACATACCTGAATAGAAGTAAGAACCCGTACATCTCTGCGATCATGCCAATCATCGGCCACCCAAGAAGCACAACAGTAATGCCTCCGAAGAAGGCCACAGATGCCTTCACTTTGTGCCGTTGGAAGAAGAAGAAGAATGTCCTTTGGAGCCCTATTACACATGCTAGGCCACTTATGAACAGGATCTGAAATAGGAAAATTATTTTTGATACTAGGTAGCAGCGCCCCGCGGTTTCAGCCTCGCAGTTCCCGTTCCAGTGGGAATACAAGGATAAAATATAGCCTCGTAACTTGCTGATGAAGCTTGATGTGAGAGTTTTTAGTGAATTGGTTTAGTTAGTGGTTTACGCGGGAAAACTCGCATTTATAATATTAGGTTATTTAAGGCGTTTAGGTCCCACATATTGCAATACTACGCAATAATCTCAAAGATAGGAGTAACATAATTTAAAACGAGAACTTTATCAACTTTCTGCATTTTGTCACTTTACATGTAAACTTGCTCTTTGCCTTAATTCTTATGCTGCAAACATACCTTAGTTACCTTGGTACCTTACTGCTCACTCCCTGTCCTGACAATATAATGGAATAATCCCTAAAAACGTTCGGCGACCATGCCGCCCAATAATACCCGCGTCTTATTGGCGGAGAATGCGAGCCTTTCATTGGTCGGATATTCCTTAGCCAATTGTGACACATCGGAAGTAACAATCATTTATTAGAACTTATTTTATACCAAAGTAGATATAAATCATTGTACCGTTATTAATAGTAATAAATCAATATTCGATTATTAAAACAGTTATACCTCATTGGTTGGCAATTCCTTTTCAATAAGTGGTAAATGGAATCCAACCTAAAACTTGTCTTTAACATAAGTTGCCGCAACAGCATACCTATAACTTTAACTAATAATAAAATGAAATGAAAATATTTAGTTTTAATTCCGCTTATGCTAAGATGCATGAGCACCACCCTCCGCCCGCTAATAATGCACATGCAGGGAGAACTAGGTTGTCAGTGCAGCATGCATACCCAAACCTATAAGACGACACGTGTTTCGCCTCTCCGCGAGGCATCATTAGGTGAGACGCTGAGGTCTTGACTGGTCAACACTTCAGCGTCTCACCTGATGATGCCTCGCGGAGAGGCGAATGATGATGACGAAACACGTTATTTTAACTAATAACTTTAATATTCAAATAGTGTTTATACAAATATAACACACAGGTAGTCAAAGGGCGGCGCCATGACACGGTAATTTTATTTTTATACTTACATTGCCTATAGCTAGTAAGCCTTTGTCGAACAGTAACAGAACTCCTAGGAATAGGAAGGATATGCCAAAGCCGGCAAGGCCTACACCAATTTCTGAAATAACCAAAAAATTATTAGAAACAGTTCAATGAGCAGAAACGAAAAAAAAAATAAACCCCATCACATAAACAGTGGTCAGAAATATAGTTTTAAGAATGTCCATTCCAGTTTCACCTATTCTGGTTGTCATCAGTAAATATTGCTGAAACGTAAACTTTCAAGCTCAAACACTGACATACCAACAAAGGTAAAAGTCCTGTAAATAAATTGAGAAAAAAAAAAAAAAGGCTCAGACAGTTGGCTAGAAAAAAACAGGGTGTAGTTTCGGTCAGAATCCTGGCTGTGGGAAGCATATTAAAAAGAAACTTTGAACGCAGTTTTGTTTCTTTTTATATGAAATAAATGATTTTAGAGAAATTTCTCCATTGTTTAAAGAATTTTCCTTTTCCAGTTGGCTAGAAAAAAACAGGATGTAGTTTCGGTCAGAATCCTGGCTGTGGGAAGCATATTAAAAAGAAATTTTGAACGCAGTTTTGTTTCTTTTTATATTAAATAAATGATTTTAGGGAAATTTCTCCATTGTTTAAAGAATTTTCCTTTCAGCTGGCATTAAAAAAACATAAAACAGAATTTGTTCTCTTCTGAAAACTTTGCAAGTGAGGACAGGAAGCAACACTGAGACCTTACTTCTAATTATTATTATACATATCAGCACCAAACAAAGGAAAAGAAATTATGTCAGTATAAATTTATTTATTATTTATTTATAAATGCTAGCACAGAAAACCATTAAAATTGCTCACTATAATTCTCTTTTTTTTGTTAATTTGTTTAGTTTAAGGTGTGCATTAAAGCATTTTCTATCTATCTATAACTCTGACTGTGGCCATTTAATTGAGTAAAACAAAAAATCGTCCAAGTGCGAGTCAGACTCGCGCACAAAGGGTTCTATACCATTATTTGGCAAAACAACTTGTTTTTTAGCACCCACTTTTGGTTGTATTGTACATACAATATCAAGCAAAAAAATGGCATTAAAATCATGTTTGTTGTATGGGAGCCCCCTCAAGTATTTATTTTAATTTAATTATTTATTTTTCAAGTAAACATACAACTCATTATTCTGCAAATATTTAAAACATCTACCTATGGCCCTTATTAATTTGAAACAAAAATCGGTAAAAAAATCATGTGGCTCCCACATGTTTTTTTTTAAATATTTATTTATATGTTTATTTTATTTTGTCTATATGTTTATTATATATTTATTGTATTTGGGTACAGAACCCTAAAAAATACTTATATAAGGCTTTTGGCAAAAGAACTGAAGAACATTTAAAATGTAATAATTATGTATCATTCAGAATGATTTGACAAAAACAGTACAAGCCATATCAACCTCTGGACTGAGAAAATAAAGAATTAATTGGCCTGTAGTGCATGTCCCGGTGCGGGGTGAGTGTGCCTTGACGGTATGAATAAAAATTGGAGGACCAATTTTTATTCATGGGAAAGATAGAGCAAGAGCTCCAGGGCAAATAAGCTCGAAGTCACTCAAATAGTCTATAATATTTAAGGGGTTTTAATTAAAATAGATACTAGATCCGCACTGACATCCCTGTTGTGGGTGTATTGTGAATCACCTTCAAGAAGATGTTAAATTACATTAAACTTCAACAGAATTTTATGTACAGACAGCATCATAGATAAGTATCCCTCTTGCACAAGACACCAAGCTACAGCGAGCGTGGCTAGGGGGTTAGTTATTAATTTGTGAGCGCACTTTACCTATCATATCGTATCGTATAAATAATTGAAAAGTAAGAATCTACCTACCTCATATCACTCACATTATTTTTGTACAAGATTTCGTCAAATTATTAAATAATGTGGCATGTAGAGGATACAATTAAGTGCTTATGTATGACCTAAGTAATTGTAGCTATCAAATTCTTAAATGATTACCGTAATTATAGCGGAAATCAATATTAAAATAAGCGTACTAGAAGTATTGGATTTATTTAAGAAATACTTACTTTGCGTGTCCGTAATCTCAATCATATTGCTACTTATTTGTTTACGCGGCTTTTGTAACTCACGCTTGCTGTATAATCGACCTAGATACGATAAATTAGCAAATTTATTAGATAAATCATTACAACAGATTCCGCCAGCTCCACGTCATTTTTGTATTTGATTTTTTTTAAAGAATTTTTCCATCGATGTCAAGTTGACAGTTTAATGTTATTGTCACGGTACCTAAATAAAAAAGATGCGTTCATTTCCAATGAGGCGTTTTCATTAAAAAGTAAAAACTTCAAAAATAGTTACCTCGAACCATATAGATGGCGTTAATTTTCTTTTACTGGTAGGCACAATTTGACAATGACAGGATTAATCACAAACTTGCTTACTCCGCTTGCCAGCTCCATCTGTTAGGTTTAGTCGAAAACTCTTTTTGTTTTGTTACTGAAAACGGCTCATTTACTTAAACGAGCGCATTGGGTAAAACGAAAGACAAAACGCCACTAACGAAGATGAAGAAGAAGCAACGGGATCCGCAGGCCTATTAGGTAAAACTTTGTGGTAGCGACAGCGACCGCTACGCGATCAGTTGCTAAATGCCGTATTACGGAAGCGTAGGCTACGCTCCCGTACTTTGATATAGGCGGACGCTACGCTGTGTAGCGCCCGCTTATCGCAAAATGGTTGCTGAATACACATTGCCAGTGAACACTAGCACCACTAGGAACTGAGCAGCTATACATAGGTGGAAACAGATAATTGTAGTTTTATCGACATTTGTGGTTAATTTTTTATTCTGTGCTGAGCATTTTTCTTTAAAATTCTTTGGCGCATTTTTCACTTTTTGATTTTGTTATTTTTTTGTTAGTTGTTTTGATGATTTTGTAATATTTTCGGTAAGTAACATACGTACATACATATGTTCATTCGGCGCGGTCGGCGAAGGCCTATGAAAGGAATGTCTTAGCGACTTATCTTGTCGTGTCGGTTGAAGGTTGGCTGGCTTACCACATAGAGCTGTACTCGATGGCTGACCATGATATGATATACTATACATAAATGATTACAAAACCGTGAACTGAACGCATTATTAACAAGTATTGCCATCCCAAAACTAAAATTAAATCACAAAGTTATCAAATTAATTAGTAATTTATTTTCTTCTGGCAACTGGCATTCTAACCTGAAACCGCGTCCTGCCATTTTGTTTGTAATTTCTTCCTTGATTCTCAGCTTTTTACATAGAAATACGTAAACAAAAATCTTAAAACTGTTTCAATTTAGTGAAAAAAATTACATTGACGCATAATTACATTCTAAATTATCTCTAGTCTGTGTACAAAGTAATATTCAAGTGTAGAACAGTGAAGCCGACCCGGTTTCCAACTTTGTGTAGAAAGAAAATTAAAGTTAATCCCTCGTAATGGTTCGCGGAGCTGGCCGTGGTGGTCGCGGCATGCCTGGGCGAGGAGGCATGAACCGCCCGCCCTTCAACCGACCAAGGGTTATGATGCTGAGGCCTCCTTTCGATCTCATCTTGGCGGAGCCCGCATTTCCTCGTTGCAAACCAGCCCCTGATGATGCGGTTCTCACTCAGGTGTGTTTCGTTGTGTCTTGTCGTCATCGTCACTTAAGGGTTCTAAGTCTTGCTAGAATTCCAGTTTGAACTGAATAGAGGCTAGACCAGTATAACATGTAAAATGTTAAAAAAAACAATAAATTACTATCATTCGAGATTACAGAGCGGCCCTTACGACCTACAGATATTAACGTAAAGTACAGTTAGTTGGGATTGTGCGAGTCATGTCTGCTGCTGTCTAAATAAGTCATGGGCTAAATCCACTACAGAATGGATCCCACAATGTCTTGTGGGATCCATTCTGTAGTGGATTAGTGGAAACAACCTCGTGGCAGACCATGATGTTGATGGAGAGACAAACTCGACGCACACTTGGAAGACTGAACCACCGTAGCTCAGATAGAAAAGGAAGGAAGGGAGGCCTTTGCACTGCAAAGTCAAAGTCAATAAGTGTTTATACAATAGATCAAAACACTACTTAGAATAGTCAATTTACATAAGAAGAACAAGACACATTTAAATTGAACAAAGCACATAATTGAATTTGTTCACTTCAGATAACTTTTTTTTCAAGTCAGGGAAAGAAGTGGCTCATAATAATAACAGTTCATTAAGTTCATTGTTGACTAATGTAACTGAGGAAGTACCTGATTTAAAAAAAGTAACAATAACACAGGATAGCATAAAATGGAGGAATGCAAGATGTAAAAGGTACATATTATCACATATAATTTCTACGTGATAAATCTTAATATTATAACAAGTCACGATTATGCGTGTATAGCAATAAGCTTCCTATATAATTATGTAAGTATTGTTTAATAAATCAGTTGTGATCAGAATTTAACTGGAGTATCATTATATAACTCCAACATTTCTTCGAGCCGGATCCAAGTTATCTAATATCCTTGCAGTCCAAAAATATTGTAACAATGAATAGAAGTGAGGCTGAAGTTTCTTCTTAGCTTCTTTTCCCCACTGGAAAAATGTTTTCTAGAGCGAACAAATTTAATTATGTACTCAACAAACTCAATTTAAATTTGTCTTGTTCCTCTCTTGTAGATTGACTATTCTATGTTACCTTATGCTCTATTGAATAAATAATAGACTTTCCTAGAATCTCACTAATATTATAAAGCTGAAAGTTTGTTTGTATGGAGGTTTGTTACCTCTTCACGCAAAAACTAGCATACATATCAAACTGAAATTTTCCAGACATATAGATGTTGACTAGGATTAACACATAGGCTATTTTTTATCCGGGTACAATGCATGGGAAGTGGTGGGCATAAGCTAGTATACTATATAATATACCTACCTATTGCATTTGGCCGATTTTTTTATATGTATGCTTTCTATCAGCCCACATTCACCCACTGCTGGATATAGGCCTCCTCTTTTTTTACGTCATTGATGCTATATTTATATAATTAATATAAATGTAATAATATATAATATTAATATTTATATAATATTCATATTATAGATGTGTATAATTATTGTATATATTACATTATTTGTATTTGTTTTAGATACATAAGTCTAACATAATGCTAAATCTAGGTTAAATGGCAATTAGTTAAGTGGTTATCTGTTTCTTTATGCACGCCAAGTTGATTTTCCTACAATATTTGGTTGACAGGTAGAAAATGCCTACGGCATTATGTTCGCCTTTTGTGCGTCTTTGTTATAATTTTGTGCAATAAAGAATTTATAAATAAATAAATGTAGAAGTAGGTGTTTAGAATAAAATCTTACTAAAAAGTTGTTCATTTAAATCTGCTTCAACACTAAAGCTAACTGCTTAAGAGCCTGTAAAATTTGAAACCCTTTACAAAGCCATATCCTGTAAGAGACATGCTTTCAGGCACTCCTCAAGAGGCATGCAGAGCTGTGCCCCTCCCCGGCGGAGCAGGCCGCAGTCCTCAGCCTCGTGACAAAAGTGCAGACAGTACTCGACAACTTGGTGGTGGCTCCGGGGGAGTTTGCAGCTTGTGTGAGTATTTATGTATAAACTAGGCATTCTGAAGAACCTCATACTGCATTTTTTTCAATTCAATTTTAAAGGATCTTTATTGATGTAAAGAAAAAATTATTAAGTACATTTCCAGTGTGAATTTTATCCTAGATCTATACAAACATAAAACAACATACAACGTTTTTAGGCCAACGACCAAACAATGGGTAAAATTGGGCTAGTTGATGCTATATAGGTATAAGTTACGGTAAGCACTAGATATTAAAAAATGTTTTTCTTTTATGCAAGCTTCAAAAACGAGCAATTACATTTAACGCTAGATAAGTGTAAAACTCTACTGCTACTTCTACTACTAAACTACTACTCTATTTCTACTACTAACTACTACCTAAATTAGCCAAAAATGTAAACGGTTTGCATGAATGTTAGACCACTGTTAAATGTGATTGTCCAAAGTATGACAGATTGAATTTACATTATAAACTTCGAAGCTTCGAGCTGCGAAGGCAGCAGATTATTAATATACATGGTACTGGGTATTTATCGCGTGAATCACTTTTGATGATGATGATGATGGTGTCCTGTTATCCCTCATCAGGGACATGGAACTCTCAGAAGGGTATTCCACTTGGAACAATCTGGTTCAGCAACCTTAATTACGTTTAATATCTTTATATATTATATACTAGCCCCACTCAGCAGTTTCACCCGCGTAGTTCCCGTTCTCGTGGGAATATAGGGATAAAATATAGCCTATGTTACTCAGGGATAATGTAGCATTCTATTTGTGAGAGAATTTTTTTAAATTGGTCTAGTAGTTTATTCTTTATAAACATATAAAATACATATCTTTCATCTTTGTATGGTCTTGTCCTAATAGAACGCGAATGCGCGATGCGAGCGATGCGACTATCGCGTGTTCGCGCGACGTCAAAGACTGGGTGTCCTAATAGAACGCGAATAGGCGATTACGCGAATCTCGCTCGCGCGATTTGACGACGGGAGCGAGCGTGACCGTGGACTAGGGCAGTGGCACGGTCGATACCAACAACCATGGCCGTCAGACACGCAAAATTTTTGCTGTCGGGAAATATTTGGATGACGTTTTGTGCGGATTTAGATGGAAATGAAAAAAAAACAACGTGGGACGCAAAGTGCTTTGTTAAAAATGAGACCAATTCGTGGTGAATTTCACAATCAATATTTTGACTTACGAGAAGATGAGTCTGCATTTTATGATTATATGTCTATGTCACCTAGATTTGACTACCTATGCAATATGATCAGAGACGATTGCAATCATGTTGTTACCAACTACAGAAGACCTATAAGTGTGGAGGAAAGATTGGTGCTGACGATTAGGTGAGTGTAATTTCTATAATAATTTACTAGGTACTTGTTCAAATATACAGGGTGTTAAAGTAATTGCGTGCCATAGCTTAGGGGTAGACTCAGTATCGATAAAGGAACCCAAGAAAAAGAAATCCAAGAAAAAAATATTAAAATCAAAACAAAAAAAAATCGAGTGTTTGTATGTGAATCAATCCTCTTTATTTGATGAAGTTGATAAAAATTGAACAGTTAACACTACATCATGCGTATAAAAGTCGCATATTGTGTTACGCTTGATGTGCTGTTGACTATGTACCTTTTCGATTTGATTGTTATTTTTTTTTAATTAAATCAGTCAGCCAATTTCTGCAGAACATTTGGGAACTACGCACTTTGTATAAATATTTGAGATTTCAAGTCTTTTGGATTTGAATTTCGCTGACTAATTTAATTTATTGAAGGAAAGGAAAACAAATTACGTAGGTATAAATTAAATTGAAGGTTTATTTAAGTTCAAAGTAAAAAAAACAAACAAACTGCAAAGTTAGTAATCATTTACGATAGCTCAGTATCGTACTCGTGTAGACGTAGGGGATCATTTTCGTAGTAGTTCCGCACTGACGACATTGAATGATATGACGCGTTTATCGGAGAGGGTAATATAGATTGCGATATTGGCGTAGATGATGTTGAAGAGGTAGTGAGACTAATTTCATCAGCAATAAAATTTTGAATTTTACTTTTCAGTCTTAGTTTTTGTACAGGCGTTAAATACTTGAAATATGGCGCCAATGATTTTAAGAACAACATGTCTTCATCGTCTTGTTCTTTGGTTTTCTCATTAAAAGCTTGTATTTTTTGTTTTTCCACTTCAATCATTTTTTTTTGAAAAAGCGTCAGTTCTGATTTTTTTGCCTGTCTTTGCCTTTGCCTGAACTCGCTTGCTCTAGATGAACCAGACTCGCTGTCGTCTGTCGTCGTAGGGAATCTATTTCGGGGGATCAAATTACCACTAGCTAGAGAACTTGCGTTAACAGATTCCGAAACAGGTTCTTGATTTTCCACCACTTCTTCAATTTGATCCATTTCTGGAGTCTCAACTTGATCCATTTCTGGAGTTTCAACTTGATCTATTTCTGGAATCTCAACCGTGTCTGAATTTTGAGTTTCATTGTTATCAGATCCGGCATTTAAATCCTGAAAGTTGCTTTGGGTGTGCCTAGGTTTCACTATATCTTTTAAAAAAGATAGTTCCTTAAAATAACACCATTTGCCTATATAAGTCTCATCGCTATTAGGACTGCCTGGGTCACCCGATCGAGGACGACGTACTTTCTTGGCTTCCTTCATGAAGACGTCTCTCAAATTTTTCCACTTGTTTTTGACGTCGGCTTCTATAACAATCATAAAAATATTAATGTGATAAGAATATAAAAATAACTTTTCTCTATATAAGCAACCTAGGTTGAATACAAAATATTTTTTTTAAATATTACATTATAATAAAATAAAAATATTTCTCTTTTTACAGGTACCTAACAACAGGAACATCTTTCCGGAAATTATCAGTACCTTTCCGTATTTCAAAAACAGCCATAGCAAGCATTGTGTTGGAAGTTTGTACTGCTATTTGGAAAAGTATGCATAACAAACACATGAAATTTCCCAGTACTGAAGAATTTAAAACTATAGCAGAATCTTTTTCAATGAAAAATAAATTCCCACATTGTTGTGGCAATTTGGACGGCAAACACATTCGTGTCAAAAAGCCGGCGAAGTGTGGCAGCATGTACTACAATTATAAAATGTACAACTCCATTGTACTGTTAGCTGTCACAGATTCAAAAAATAAGTTTATAATTATTGACGTAGGTGCATATGGAAAAGACAGTGATGGCGGTGTGCTCAGTAATTCAAGTTTCTATCAAAAGCTGGAAAACGGAGATATTCAACTTCCTCCCGCAGAACCATTACCGAACTCTAACATTATGGCACCTTATGTGTTTTTAGGAGACGAGGCATTCCCACTAAAAACATTTATAATGCGACCTTATCCAAGAAGGCAAGCGACAAATGTCACAAAAATAAGATTCAATAAAAGATTATCTGCTACGAGAGTTGGTGTAGAATGCACATTTGGAATGATGGCCTCGAAATTTCGAATACTTTATAAACCTATAGAGACCTCGGTTGAAAACGCTATTAAAATTGTAATGTCAATTTGTCTCTTGCACAATATTTTAATAGATATGGACAAAACATATTATAGCGATCGACAACACCTTATAAATCGTCGACGGCACAACACATTGACGACATTAAACAGAACCAGGCGTAATAATAACACTTCCAGAGCTGCGATTATTGCAAGACAGAATTTCACTAATTATTTCTCAAATTCGTCGTAAATAATGTAGTAAAGAAAATAAGTAATAAATAGAAAATATACTCACTTGTTTTATTTACACTTCTCGCAACCAAACTCCACTCTCTGTCACTCTTTAGACGGTTTTTGTAGTCATCTTTGCGTTTGTCCCAAAGAATGAGCCGTTTTCAGTAACAAAACAAAAAGAGTTTTCTACTAAACCTAACAGATGGAGCTGGCAAGCTGAGTAAGCAGTTTGTGATTAATCCTGTCATTGTCAAATTGTGCCTACCAGTAAAAGAAAATTAACGCCATCTATAAGGTACGAGGTAACTATTTTTGAAGTTTTTACTTTTTAATGAAAACGCCTCATTGGTCGATTACGCACCTCAATTATCAATTTATCTTCAAATGACATTTTACACAATTCTCGCAATCAAACACGTGCGTTGCGTTGACGTCAAGTTTACAAAATGGCGGCCGGCCGGCTGGCTGGGCCGGCAAGGCGAGAGGGGCGCGGGCGCGGTACCACGCCGACGTTTTCGCACGAATTTCAATTAGGACACCTATTCAAATTCAATATGTTTGATCGCGCGTTCGTACGAACTAAGTTCGCGCGAATAGAGTTTCAAACATTTGAGTCGCGCGACCGCGTCGTGCGATTGTCAGTTAGGACACCTATTAGAGTTAAATATGTTTGATCGCGCGTTCGTACGAGTAAAATTCGCGCGAACTTACGATGACCGCGCATTCGCGTTCTATTAGGACAACGCCTAATATTAGTATAGAAGTATAGAAAGATAAATAAAAAAATAATAATGCTAGACAATTCACCCAGCATCATCTAGCCCCAAGCTAAGCAGAGCCTGTGTTATGGGTACTAGATGACTGATAGTAATACCATTATACTACATATATATATTATAATATATAGAAAAATACCCAGAACAAATACCTGCAGATCGTACAGAAATATGTCCCGAGGCGGGAACCGAACCCGCAACCATCCGAATCGAACGTCGCAGACGGACCTTCGCCAGCTGCGCGACAGAGGTCGTCGAATAGACAAACATTTTGAATGTGGTTCTTTATTTTATGATGTACTTTAAGGATATGTATATATATGTATGTATATGATATATATTTTTGTATATGTGTTTTATGTTTATCTACGTTATAAGTATGTGTCGGAGAGTTTGTATATATCTCTTTGCATCTTTTGTGCACTACCTTTAATCTAGTCCACATTACGCACAGGTTAGCTGGAAGAGAATGCTACTTAGCATTAAGTTCGCCTATGTACAGTACTTTTAAGTTTGTGCAATAAAGAATTTTCTATCTATCTATCTTTTCAGCAATTGGAAGAAGTGAGGCAGGTTGGGTCGTACAAGAAGGGCACAATGATGGCTGGTAAGAATGTGGCCGATATCGTGGTGCTGATGAAGACTCTGCCCACTAAAGAGGCTGTGGACGGATTATCTAATAAGGTAAGCCGGATTTCCGATTCTGTTTTACACTTTCAAAATGTATTATAATTAGAGGTATGAAGTAGCTAAATTATTTGATCAGATTTCATGTTAGAGCAGCACTAACCGAATAGGTATATATCATTTAGACTGTTATCATCATTTTCATCATTTCAGCCGTAAAACGCCCACTACTGAACACAGGCCTCGCTCATGGATCACCATGAGGGGTAGTTGCCACGCTCACCCCGCTTGGTAGGCGGGCGCAGTTCGAGATGTTGATACACTGAAAGACACTGCTGCCCATCTTCCGGAGGTAGCCCTCTAATTCTAATTCTAGTGGGTGTTACCAGATCTGCACTGACGTCCTGCATTGGGGTGTATTGTGCATTGTCCCCCGAGGTGCTGCCTCAACCCTAACCTAACCAGCCCAACTCCTTGAAATACCGGAGAAGGACTCGGGGTCGCCGGTGGTAGCCCTTAGCAGGCTCTTACTGCATCCACGGGCATGAGAAGAGGACATTCTACTGCCGGCACCCTACGTCAACGATTTAATTCCATGAAATGAAATGAAAAATGATTTATTTGCAACACTTACAAACTTATACAGTAAAATCTTAATCTAAGAGACAACTAATAAGTGTCACAAAATGGTCCTGGTTCAGCATAATGTTAGTTGTATGCACAATTAACGCTGATCTTCCACCAGGGCCGATGGTGGCATCATGGACGGAACCTCTGGGATAACATAAATTATGACTATAGAGCGAATTAATTAAGTTATAGACTATAGAGCGCAAAGGACCAAAGACAGATAACAAAGAAGCAACAATACAAAAATATATTAAAGAGTAGGTAAGTAGAAAAAAAAATAGCAGTAAATATACATTGTATACTATAAGGTAGGCTCCGTTTAGCAAATGCAACTTAATCAAATAAAACTAAATCACTTCAACCATGACACTATTGAAAACTCGTGTTTCGCAAATAAATAGGTAAATGTAAATACAATTGTCTTCTCCAGGTCAACGAGGAGCTGAACAAGCTGATGGTAGCGGACGGGTCGGGCGCTGTGGCGACCACGTGCCACGCGCGCGGCTTCACGGCGGAGGGCGCCGCGGCCTCCGTGCGTGTGCTGATCACCACTCTGCACCAGAACCTGAGGAAGCTGGAGCCTGATGTAAGTGAACGACATCATTTAATATATAATATAATACGGCTTACACCACATACCTAACTTATTATCATCTTGCTGACGTTTCGTAGACCATTTAGAGGCCCTTCTTCATGAGCACCGTTTGTGGCCGACTCCGAGGGCCGCGAGACGAGAACTGTTCTCGGTACGTGGTGTAAGCCGTATTATATTTATTAAATATACAAGGTGTAGTTTTTAAGAAACCCAGGTTAAAAAAGCTGGAACAAGATACCGCCGCCGGCATCACGGTTAGGCATGCTTTCCTACGTCCCACCATGGAGTGAGGCCTAGTCAGCTTCAGACATATTGACCTGTTCTTTTCTCTGTCTAATGCCCGGCTAAGCTGAGATGGTGGTTCTGGGCAAGCCTTACCCATCTCTAATGGAGTAAGTGTCACCTTGAATTGAGTGAACCGAGTTAATGCTGGAAAAAAACGCAGAATGTGAGGAATTTAGAGCAAGATTCTCTTAAGCAGCCTGGTCTTCCTAGATGTAATTAGGTACTTCCAGAGTGTCCACCAATGCTTTCCGGGTCAAGAGTGAGAGGCGTGGCAGTATTTACTGGCATGTAGGGAAGACTAGAAAGAGACTTCCTATATGTCAGTAGATGCTGGCTATATGACCGGATGTAAGTGAATGTAGGCCATACAGGGTAGAGTGTTGAAGAAACCCAGACTAAAGAAACTGGAACCAGATACCGCCGCTGGCATCACGGTTAGGCACTGTCCTACGTCCCACCATGGAGTGAGGCCTAGTCAGCTTCAGACGTATTGACCTGTTCTTTGCATTGACTAATGGCTGGCTAAGCTGAGAGGATAGATGCTGGCACCATGGGAAAAATGATGTTGCTTCCCTCTTGCCCATGATGGATGCATTAAGAATCTTCTGAGGAATACTTTCGGAAGATGGGTAACAGCGTCTTTCCGTGTATCAACATACCGTCTGCGCTCGCCAACCCGCTTGCTAAGCGTGGTGAATATGGCAGCAACTGCCTCATGGAACTGTCCATAAGGCCATACTCTTTTATGACGGGGGTTTAAAAACACGCAGTCAGTTGAAACTTTGTTTCTTCCGCAGGTGCACCTGGATTACAAGGTGATCAGCAGCCATCTGGCGGCCATCCGCCACAGCCGCTGGTTTGAGGAGAACGCTCACCACTCTTCAATCAAGGTAAAATACTGGACGACATCTGCACTGCAATAGCAGAAAAAAAAATCCAGGGTGGGGTAAAATTTTTGTTCCTTGTAAGGGGTACCTTTTAACCTCTCCTCTCTTTCTCGTGGATGCAGTAAGAATCTGCCAAGGGATACCTCCGGAGGCTGGGCAGCAGCATCTTTCCGTGTATTAACTTCTCGTACTGCGCTCGCAACCCGCTCACGATCAGTACTTTGAGATCCATGAGGAAGGCCTATGTCCAACAGCGAATGTCCTGCGGCTGAAGATGATAATGACGATGTATTCAACCACCTGTTACCCATAACACAAGCTATGATTACTTTGGGGTTAGATGGTGCTGTGTGAAATATCCAGCATAAATATTATAAAATAAATAACGCTGGACAATTCGCACAGCATCAGCTAGCCCCAAGCTAAGCAGAGCTTGTGTTATGGGTACTAGATGACTGATACTTAATACATATTTTATATACTACAAGAACACCCTGAACAAATATCTTCTGTACATTTGGCCCGAGGCGGGAATCGAACCTCTTGCGTCGCCGGCGGACATTCGCCCCCTTCAGAGGTCGTCAAGTTATTAACAATTATTATTGATGTCGAATTTATTTGTGTGTATTAATGTTTACCCTTCCAGGTTCTGATCCGTCTCCTCCGTGACATGTGCTCGCGCCACGCGGGACTCGAACCCCTGACCCCCTGGATGGTGGACCTGCTCGCACACCACTGCATCATGAACAACCCGGCGAGACAGGCGCTGCCTATCAACGTGGCATTTAGGTAACTACCCCCTGGAGCCCTCAGGGACTTTGTGCAACCTAACCCCAAAACCCATGGACCCTATGGTGTCTATACCACCCCCCGGAACCAAGACACCCCCTTGCATTTGTAGACCTCACCTTTAACTTTCACCCGCTCACCGTGGAACCTGTCATCCTTTTCTTTCTTGAACCATTCACTAGGACCACTCGCCCTGTCTACAGTCACTCCCTTGAAGCTTCTCACTCTTGAAACCTTAGACTTCATAGAAATCTCCACTATCATCCGGCCTAGTTACTGATCTGACTGAACCCCTGACCCCCTGGATGGTAGACCTACTGGAGCACCACTGTGTCACGAACAACCCGGCGAGACCGGCGCTGCTTATCAATGTGGCTTTCAGGTACCCCCTGGAGCCCTCGGGGCCTTTGGAGTTTCAATCTACAATATCACCCCTGAAGTATCTTACCCGTGGGATCCTAATGGACTCCATGGTGACGATTTTATCCCCTGAAGTCCCAACTTAGGTCAAATCAGCACTCTTGGAGTCCCTATCTACTACTTCACTCCTGCAGTGTCTAACCTGTGAGATCCTCATGTCATAGTGACTATATAATCCCCTGGAGCCCTCACAATGGCCAAATCAGCACCCTTGGAGTCCCTATGTACTACCTCACTCCTGCAGTATCTAAACTGTGAGATTCTCATGTCATGGTGACTATATCATCCCCTGGAGCTCTCACGATGGCCAAATCGGCACCCTTGGAGTCCCTATCTACTACCTCACTCCTGCAGTATCTAAACTGTGAGATCCTCATGTCATGGTGACTATGTCATCCCCTGGAGCCCTCACGATGGCCAAATCAGCACCCTTGGAGTCCCTATGTACTACCTCACTCCTGCAGTATCTAAACTGTGAGATCCTCATGTCATGGTAGCTATATCATACCCTGCAGTATCTAACCTGTTAGATCCTCATGTCATAGTGACTATATCATCCCACGTATGGCAAATCAGCACCCTTGGGAGTCCTTATCTATAACCTCCAAGAGAGTCCAACCTGTGGGACCCTCTCACCACCCATGGAACCCACGGTGACTATGCCGTTCCCTGGAAACTGCGACATCCTGCAGCCCTCACTTGTTGCACTGTTAAACCTCACCTCCTGTAGCTTTCACCCAGTGCCGCTCACCCTGGAACCTCTCATTTCCCCTCTACCTTGAACCCGCTTGCTAGTCTCCCTCCCTTGAAGCCCCTCGCTCTTGAAATTCAAAGGACACTGATCTGACTAAACGCCTGATGGTAGACTTACTAGCCCACCACTGCAACATGGCGTTCAGGTAACTACACCCTCATTGAAGACGTTGGCGTCAAGGATTTCAACTTAGTTTAAATGTTTTTTTACTTAAAATTGGTTAACACGATTGCGACACGTCCACGTGGGATAACGTCTTTCCGATGTCATGCACATCGCCATTTTAGTCTTTTGCATATTTCATCATTTCAGCCATAGGCCTCCCTCATGGATTTCCAGGTATTGCGGTTAGAAGCGGCCTGCATCCACCGTCGACCTATACTTTACCAAGTCATCTGCCCATCTTGTAGGTAGAGGTGGCTGCGTTTCCAGTCCGTGGCCTCCACTCGAGAACCTTTCGGCCCCATCGGCCATCTGTTCGTGCTAATCCCTTTGGCTGTCGCTGACACGAGTTCTAGATAACTCCTCATTCGATCGCGTAGAGAAACCCCGAGCATAGCCCTCTCCATAGCTCGTTGAGCGACTCTGAGCTTATTTATCAGGCCAGCAGTGACGGATCACGCTTCGGTTCCATATGTACTGGCTGGTAACACACACTGATTGAAGACTCTCTTCAGGCACTGAGGTACGAGTATATTGGACGAAAACACGTTGTGAAGTTTCCTGAACGCTGCCCACTTTGCGTATTTATTTTGTTATTACGAGGCCCATACAACCATCAAACACTGATTGAAAACACTGACGTACGACGAAACAGAAAAAATCACCTCCATACTGCAGTAATTCTACCCCCTCCCCTCCCACGCACACATACCCCTACACGCCTTTGCAGGCACACACATCTACACTAACACACTGCACAAACAACAACACGCCCACATTTTATTGCACTTTATAATGTTATCTTTTTTTTGTTTTATTAAACTTTTGTCGTAAAATTGTCAACTTACCAAAAACTCTTCTCAAAGAATTCATAGGGTCAGCAAGATACAGGCTATGCCTAGTTTGGGATTCATGGTCAATGTATCTATTTGTGAAATAAAAGAGTCTAGTACGTAAGCCTTAATACTAAGATACACCATGTAACTTGAATTGGTAATAACTCCAGGCACCTGAGGTACGAGTATATTGGACGAAAACACGTTGCGAAGTTTCCTGAACGCTGCCCACTTTGCATATTTAGTTTGTTATTATTCCCGCAGGCGAGCCCTGTCGCTGATGGCGGGAGGTCTGTTCCTGCCCGGCTGCGCGGGGCTCCCGGACCCGTGCGAGGCGGCGCACGCGCGCGCGCACACCGCGCTCGACCTGCCCCGCCAGGACCAGGCCGCCGCCACCGCTCAGACGTGAGTACACACTGCCCCGCCAGGACCAGGCCGCCGCCACCGCTCAGACGTGAGTACACACTGCCCCGCCAGGACCAGGCCGCCGCCACCGCTCAGACGTGAGTACACACTGCCCCGCCAGGACCAGGCCGCCGCCACCGCTCAGACGTGAGTACACACTGCCCCGCCAGGACCAGGCCGCCGCCACCGCTCAGACGTGAGTACACACTGCCCCGCCAGGACCAGGCCGCCGCCACCGCTCAGACGTGAGTACACACTGCCCCGCCAGGACCAGGCCGCCGCCACCGCTCAGACGTGAGTACACACTGCCCCGCCAGGACCAGGCCGCCGCCACCGCTCAGACGTGAGTACACACTGCCCCGCCAGGACCAGGCCGCCGCCACCGCTCAGACGTGAGTACACACTGCCCCGCCAGGACCAGGCCGCCGCCACCGCTCAGACGTGAGTACACACTGCCCCGCCAGGACCAGGCCGCCGCCACCGCTCAGACGTGAGTACACACTGCCCCGCCAGGACCAGGCCGCCGCCACCGCTCAGACGTGAGTACACACTGCCCCGCCAGGACCAGGCCGCCGCCACCGCTCAGACGTGAGTACACACTGCCCCGCCAGGACCAGGCCGCCGCCACCGCTCAGACGTGAGTACACACTGCCCCGCCAGGACCAGGCCGCCGCCACCGCTCAGACGTGAGTACACACTGCCCCGCCAGGACCAGGCCGCCGCCACCGCTCAGACGTGAGTACACACTGCCCCGGCGGGACCAGGCCGCCGCCACCGCTCAGACGTGAGTACACACTGCCCCGCCAGGACCAGGCCGCCGCCACCGCTCAGACGTGAGTACACACTGCCCCGCCAGGACCAGGCCGCCGCCACCGCTCAGACGTGAGTACACACTGCCCCGCCAGGACCAGGCCGCCGCCACCGCTCAGACGTGAGTACACACTGCCCCGCCAGGACCAGGCCGCCGCCACCGCTCAGACGTGAGTACACACTGCCCCGCCAGGACCAGGCCGCCGCCACCGCTCAGACGTGAGTACACACTGCCCCGCCAGGACCAGGCCGCCGCCACCGCTCAGACGTGAGTACACACTGCCCCGCCAGGACCAGGCCGCCGCCACCGCTCAGACGTGAGTACACACTGCCCCGCCAGGACCAGGCCGCCGCCACCGCTCAGACGTGAGTACACACTGCCCCGCCAGGACCAGGCCGCCGCCACCGCTCAGACGTGAGTACACACTGCCCCGCCAGGACCAGGCCGCCGCCACCGCTCAGACGTGAGTACACACTGCCCCGCCAGGACCAGGCCGCCGCCACCGCTCAGACGTGAGTACACACTGCCCCGCCAGGACCAGGCCGCCGCCACCGCTCAGACGTGAGTACACACTGCCCCGCCAGGACCAGGCCGCCGCCACCGCTCAGACGTGAGTACACACTGCCCCGCCAGGACCAGGCCGCCGCCACCGCTCAGACGTGAGTACACACTGCCCCGCCAGGACCAGGCCGCCGCCACCGCTCAGACGTGAGTACACACTGCCCCGCCAGGACCAGGCCGCCGCCACCGCTCAGACGTGAGTACACACTGCCCCGCCAGGACCAGGCCGCCGCCACCGCTCAGACGTGAGTACACACTGCCCCGCCAGGACCAGGCCGCCGCCACCGCTCAGACGTGAGTACACACTGCCCCGCCAGGACCAGGCCGCCGCCACCGCTCAGACGTGAGTACACACTGCCCCGCCAGGACCAGGCCGCCGCCACCGCTCAGACGTGAGTACACACTGCCCCGCCAGGACCAGGCCGCCGCCACCGCTCAGACGTGAGTACACACTGCCCCGCCAGGACCAGGCCGCCGCCACCGCTCAGACGTGAGTACACACTGCCCCGCCAGGACCAGGCCGCCGCCACCGCTCAGACGTGAGTACACACTGCCCCGCCAGGACCAGGCCGCCGCCACCGCTCAGACGTGAGTACACACTGCCCCGCCAGGACCAGGCCGCCGCCACCGCTCAGACGTGAGTACTCACTGCCCCGCCAGGACCAGGCCGCCGCCACCGCTCAGACGTGAGTACTCACTGCCCCGCCAGGACCAGGCCGCCGCCACCGCTCAGACGTGAGTACTCACTGCCCCGCCAGGACCAGGCCGCCGCCACCGCTCAGACGTGAGTACTCACTGCCCCGCCAGGACCAGGCCGCCGCCACCGCTCAGACGTGAGTACACACTGCCCCGCCAGGACCAGGCCGCCGCCACCGCTCAGACGTGAGTACACACTGCCCCGCCAGGACCAGGCCGCCGCCACCGCTCAGACGTGAGTACACACTGCCCCGGCGGGACCAGGCCGCCGCCACCGCTCAGACGTGAGTACACACTGCCCCGCCAGGACCAGGCCGCCGCCACCGCTCAGACGTGAGTACACACTGCCCCGGCGGGACCAGGCCGCCGCCACCGCTCAGACGTGAGTACACACTGCCCCGCCAGGACCAGGCCGCCGCCACCGCTCAGACGTGAGTACACACTGCCCCGGCGGGACCAGGCCGCCGCCACCGCTCAGACGTAAGTACACACTGCCCCGGCGGGACCAGGCCGCCGCCACCGCTCAGACGTGAGTACACACTGCCCCGCCAGGACCAGGCCGCCGCCACCGCTCAGACGTGAGTACACACTGCCCCGGCGGGACCAGGCCGCCGCCACCGCTCAGACGTGAGTACACACTGCCCCGCCAGGACCAGGCCGCCGCCACCGCTCAGACGTGAGTACACACTGCCCCGGCGGGACCAGGCCGCCGCCACCGCTCAGACGTGAGTACACACTGCCCCGCCAGGACCAGGCCGCCGCCACCGCTCAGACGTGAGTACACACTGCCCCGCCAGGACCAGGCCGCCGCCACCGCTCAGACGTGAGTACACACTGCCCCGCCAGGACCAGGCCGCCGCCACCGCTCAGACGTGAGTACACACTGCCCCGCCAGGACCAGGCCGCCGCCACCGCTCAGACGTGAGTACACACTGCCCCGCCAGGACCAGGCCGCCGCCACCGCTCAGACGTGAGTACACACTGCCCCGCCAGGACCAGGCCGCCGCCACCGCTCAGACGTGAGTACACACTGCCCCGCCAGGACCAGGCCGCCGCCACCGCTCAGACGTGAGTACACACTGCCCCGCCAGGACCAGGCCGCCGCCACCGCTCAGACGTGAGTACACACTGCCCCGCCAGGACCAGGCCGCCGCCACCGCTCAGACGTGAGTACACACTGCCCCGCCAGGACCAGGCCGCCGCCACCGCTCAGACGTGAGTACACACTGCCCCGCCAGGACCAGGCCGCCGCCACCGCTCAGACGTGAGTACACACTGCCCCGCCAGGACCAGGCCGCCGCCACCGCTCAGACGTGAGTACACACTGCCCCGCCAGGACCAGGCCGCCGCCACCGCTCAGACGTGAGTACACACTGCCCCGCCAGGACCAGGCCGCCGCCACCGCTCAGACGTGAGTACACACTGCCCCGCCAGGACCAGGCCGCCGCCACCGCTCAGACGTGAGTACACACTGCCCCGCCAGGACCAGGCCGCCGCCACCGCTCAGACGTGAGTACACACTGCCCCGCCAGGACCAGGCCGCCGCCACCGCTCAGACGTGAGTACACACTGCCCCGCCAGGACCAGGCCGCCGCCACCGCTCAGACGTGAGTACACACTGCCCCGCCAGGACCAGGCCGCCGCCACCGCTCAGACGTGAGTACACACTGCCCCGCCAGGACCAGGCCGCCGCCACCGCTCAGACGTGAGTACACACTGCCCCGCCAGGACCAGGCCGCCGCCACCGCTCAGACGTGAGTACACACTGCCCCGCCAGGACCAGGCCGCCGCCACCGCTCAGACGTGAGTACACACTGCCCCGCCAGGACCAGGCCGCCGCCACCGCTCAGACGTGAGTACACACTGCCCCGCCAGGACCAGGCCGCCGCCACCGCTCAGACGTGAGTACACACTGCCCCGGCGGGACCAGGCCGCCGCCACCGCTCAGACGTGAGTACACACTGCCCCGCCAGGACCAGGCCGCCGCCACCGCTCAGACGTGAGTACACACTGCCCCGCCAGGACCAGGCCGCCGCCACCGCTCAGACGTGAGTACACACTGCCCCGGCGGGACCAGGCCGCCGCCACCGCTCAGACGTGAGTACACACTGCCCCGCCAGGACCAGGCCGCCGCCACCGCTCAGACGTGAGTACACACTGCCCCGCCAGGACCAGGCCGCCGCCACCGCTCAGACGTGAGTACACACTGCCCCGGCGGGACCAGGCCGCCGCCACCGCTCAGACGTGAGTACACACTGCCGTCACTCGTCTCAGCCGTAGGACGTCCGCTGCTGAACAAAGGCCTATAATTTGTTTAAAGTGATACCTTCTTATGGGAGGGTAAACCGCTTTGTTACGTAACGCATTACGGCGCCAGTCTGTCTGGCTTCCTTCCCTCTCGCGCATACGGCGGCGGCAGGCAGGCTCCTCCTCTCTCCCTCTAACCCGCAGCGCTTACCAGCAGCCGTAACAGACGCTTTCTGTCTATATTAAATAGTTCAACTTAGATTAGTTTAAGTTGTCACTTCTGTCGTGCGTCCCGAGACGCACATGCTTTTTTTTTATATGACTAATTGACCGAGACAAACCCGAGGCCCACCTGATGTTAAGCGGTAACTTCTACCTATTGAGGACGACCTCTGTGGAGCAGCGAAAGGTCCGCCTGCGACGCAAGAGGTTGCGGGTTCGATTCCCGCCTCGGGACAAATGTCTGTACGATCTGCAGATATTTGTTCAGGGTGTTCTGGGTGTTTTTTCTATATATAATAAAAATATCTATATCTGTAGTATATTGTATTAAGCATCAGTCATCTAGTACCCATAACACAAGCTCTGCTTAACTTGGGGCTAGATGACGCTGTGTAAATTGCCCAGCATTATTTATTTATTTCTTACAAATGCAATACCGCGGTGATAGCGTTCATAGCACGTGACCAACGCTGCATTGCATGTGCCCGTAATTTCACCGGCCCCCTTACCCTTCAAACCGGAACACAGCAATTTACGTTACTGCTTGGCGGCAGAAATAGTATGGCGGTATTACATGAACTCTGCCCGGATGAACTGTTCACAAAAAGTTCTACTACTAGCAAAATAAGTCGACCTTTGGAAAGGGACAATCCCTCCGCAGATTCTTCCTGCATCCACGGGCAAGAGAAAGCTGGCGGTCTTTCATTCATATCTGTTTTTTGCAGAACAGATTCATTTGCTTCACTTCACTTATGCTGAGACAGAGACCTTTTTGTGACTCAAGCATGTCACCTACTTCTCTTATTTTTGTTATAAAATGTTCATTTGTATGTGAATGCTTGTTTTACAAATAAATAAATTATCTTATCTTATCTTATTTGTTCGCAACCCAACGAAGTTGGTTGTGGAACAAAACAGACTTCCTGTTTAGTGTGTTCCTGCCACATCCGGTGGCGCAGCGGGCGAAGGTCCGCCTGCGACGCAAGGGGTTGCGGGTTCGATTCCCGCCTCGGGACAAATGTCTATACGATCTGCAGATATTTGTTCTGGGTGTTTTTCTATATATAATAAAAATATCTATCTATGTAGTATAATGTATTAAGTATATCAGTCATCTAGTACCCATAACACAAGCTCTGCTTAGCTTGGGGCTAGATGATGCTGTGTGATTTGTCCACTATTATTTATTTAATTGAATGAGTTTCCAGGCTGCTGCGCGTCGTGGCCCGCGGAGGCCACCGCTACGTGCTAGGCCTCCAGCCGTTCGAGGGCGGCAAAGACATCTCCTGCGAGATCACCGTCTGGGACGGCGTGGTGGTGTCTCCGCTCGCGGCCGCCTACCACGAGGAGCCCGAACCCATGGACACTGACGATAAGGGTGAGACTACAGCTCGCGCGATAGTTAAAGATCGCTCGGCAAAAGTACTACTTTTGCCGAGCGCTCCATCCCTTCAAGTTTTCAAATCTATGGTTAAGGAACACTATTTGTCCTGTTGAAATAAGCTGCTTGAATCATTGTCAAAGTACATCATTTGTATATTTATTTATTTGTATACAGCGTGTCCCGTAATTGGGGTACTAAGCCGAAAAGCAATTGGGGGTTTTCTACCCCCCCTGGCAAACAACGTTTGTTCTACGACTTTCTTGATTTTCAAGTTTTTCAGTGATAAGATAGCGTTCAAAGTTTATACCAATTTCATAAGAGTGACAACCCTGCTCTCAGCTGTTACGGGCAATGACCTATTGACCGCCGGGGATTCCCGCGGCGCGCCCGCAACGCGCTTGTGCGTATATTGAGTGTGGGTATAGGTGCGTGGTGTGCGTAGGCGCGTAGGTATGTATTACGGACACACGTCTGTTATATGTACATTAGGGTTGACAGCGACTTGGAAAACTTTAATTTTGTATGGAAACCTGAAAATACGTTTTTCTGAAATCTTTCTTCGCCTTTGCATTCCTTTGGTGGGGGGTAATTTGCAGCTCCTGGCTTCATACACCAGTTACGGGACACCTTGTATAAGTGTTTATTTATAACATGCTTTATATATATGTATATATATTATATATACATTATTATACACATATATAATTATATATTATTGTTTTTTTTTAATTTACTTTTCTTTTTAATCTCACACCATTTTACCCCATCTCATTACCACAATCCAATCCATCGAAAGGTTGTCTGGTAGAGATCGCTCTTTAGCGATAAGACCGCCGATTGTCACTTTATGTTTAGTGTTTCTTTTTTTTCGTTAATTTGTTTAGTTTAAGGTGTGCAATAAAGCATTTTCTATCTCTTTTCTATCTATCTATGCGCAGTATTCAATTCTAAGGTCTATTTGGTGATGTACGGAGCGAGGGGGGCGGGTGTGCGCTGACGGCGGCACGTCATTGGTAGATCAGTCGCTCTCAAGGTCACAAGGTCACCTCCCGCGTTGCGTGCACGCGTCTCGATTCGTGCGCGATTGTACACATGCGCCGATTGCCCCCACTAGATTCATCGAGCGATCTTAAACCGCCGCGCGGCCTAGATCGACACGTGTTTCGCCTGTACGAAGCAAATATGGCTACGAAGTACAAGAGAAACAAGGTCCGAAAAAAATAGATTCAAATCAAATCATTTATTTTCCAAGAAATGAATAACCTTATCAAAAATTTTACGGTTCCGGTGGGATCCGAACCCACGTCCGTGAAATCAATACTTGACGCTTCCTAAAGCCGGAAGTGCTTTGACCGCTAAGCTACAGAACCCATGTCGGGACCCGCTGAAATTCTTGATAAGGTGACGTCGGTCTGACCAACCGACGAGCACAAATTCACAAAAAAATGTAAAAACCCCCCTTGTCTAAAAAAAACTATGCAAACTAGAGAGTTCGCTATAATTTTTCTAAAAAAAACATACACTATATATTAGCTATAAAAGTTTCACGGGTTTATCTCTGCAAACTTCGGATATTAGGGTGGGGGGAACGGTCGTTTTTTCAACATTTTTGTAAATAACTCGGAAATGATATGGCTTAAAGGAAATATAAAAAACTGTTTATTAATGTGAAAATGAATACCTTTCATATGATACCCCACACGACCTAGTAACCTCACTTAAAAAAATTGAGATCCCCTATCCGCCCCCTGCAATCATAATAAGAATATTTTTAACATTTTCGTAATTACTAAAAAAGCGTTATCTTTAACCATTTCAAATTTCAAGTCGAAGCATAAATAGTTCTCGAGATATCCATTTGTGACAGACAGACAGTGATACCTTATGGGTACCTTTTTACCATTTTGGTCCGGAACCCTAAAATGGTCTTCTGATGTTTGAAATTTTAGTCAGCATTATTAAAAGTAATTCTTTTTTCAGATGAAGACCCCATCCAAGACGGCGTCGCTGCGTAATTTTAAGACATTAATTAAGCGAAATAAGTTTAAGACAAAGATCTTTAATTAAAATTTATATTTAACATCCAAACCGTATTTTACTTGACCCTGTCTTTGTTATGTAAGAATAGACTATCATCATTCATTAAAGCGTCCACTACTTAACATAGGCCTTCCTCATGGATCTCCATGAGGGGTGGTTGCCATACTCACCACGCTTACGGGTCGGACGGGTTGTTGTTACACGGAAAGACGCTGCTGCCCATCCTCTGGAGGTATCCCTTAGCAGATTCTTACTGCATCCAAGGGAAGAGATGAGAGAACATTCTACTGCCAGCACCCCACGTCAGAATAGACTAGCCAAATTCGATGTAGAATGTTTGTAAACAGACTGTCACACTTAAAATTGAATTAACCTAGGATTGCCTTACTTCTAATAAAATTTGTCGTTATTCTAAGAAATAAACGGTTTATATATTAATAATTTTATTCAAAAACAATTTCATTCGTAATACAGCACTGCGCTCCAAAACTCAAATTATCGACGTAGCTCAAAAAGTTGCAAAACTTTGAATGGAGCTGAGCTGGGCTGGTCATGTTTGCCGAATGCCCGAAGACCTGCGGGCAAAGATCACCACTCAGTGGAGCCCCAACACGGGGAGGCGCGGCGGCAGACCGAAGAAGCGATGGCGTGACGAGTTAGACCGGCATAACAGCGCATGGGTCGAATTGACGGCGGATCGGGATGCATGGAGAGTTGGACGGGAGGCCTTTGCCCAGCAGTGGGACACTTATGGCTAATTGTAATTCAAAAACAAATGGTGTTTCCTTCAGTCATTTCATAGACTGCGACTGATCGGAACCAGCACACTGTCTCTGTTGTTGTTCCCATTCCGCTTTACGTAAATGCAATAGTTCTGTGATATGTTTCCAGTTTCTTCGTTGTAGTTCCCTGTTTTTTTCTTTATTGGCCCTAAAATGGCATTAATGTAATAATAACAAATATGAGTGAACTTTCTTTTGCATTGTTAATGTAGACAATTATTTTAGATCTAAAGTAAGTTTTTTCGACTACTTGTGTGAAGGAAAAGCAAAATAAGGAAGTAAGTACCTTTCTAACTGTTCTTCATTATTTGATGTTGATGGTTCTGCAATAATTTGTGACTTTTGTTTTTTTTGTGATTGCCTCCGCTCTATCCGTTGCTGCCTAATCTTTTCTTTGTTCTTCTGCCAGTAGGTTTTCTTGCGTTCCCTTTTTTTCTGAAGAGCTGTCTGCCTTTCAAACCTGAAACTGTTAACATTTAAACAATAAAAATTAGCCGTAGCGGGAGGCCCGGCAGATGTGAAACATCAATACTGTTTTGTAGGAAATATGCATGAAAAGGTTATTTACCTACTCATCATCATCATATCAGCCGTAGGACGTACACTGCTGGTCAAAGGCCTCCATCATTGTTCTCCAAGTACTGCGGTTGGAAGCGGCCTGCATCCACCGCCGACCTGCGGTTCTTACCAAGTCGTCTGCCCATCTTGTAGGTGGACGTCCTACGCTGCGCTTGCCGATCCGTCGCCTCCAATCGAGAACTTTGCGGCCCATCGGCCAACTGTTCAGCGCGCTATATGGCCTGCCCATTGCTACTTCAACGCGCTCATCCGTCTGGCTATATCGGTGACCTTAGTTCTCCTACGTATCTCCTCATTTCTGATTCGATCTCGTAGAGAAACCCCGAGCATAGCCCTCTCCATAGCTCGTTGAGCGGCTCTAAGCTTATTCATTAGGCCAATAGTGAAGGACCACGTCTCGGTTCCATATGTCATCTCATCACACACACACTGGTTAAGACGGAAACTTTCGTCTTCAGACACTGAGGTATATTGAACGAAAAGACTGCGAAGTTTCTTAAATGCTGACCATCCGAGTTGGATTCGACGATTGACCTCTTTCTCGAAGTTGGACCTACCTAATTGGACTGTTTGTTCTAGGTATACGTTACGCACGCGTCGACTACTGTTTCGAGAGAAGACATCTCCCTGTCTTTTTGAAGGAATCGCCTTCGAACTCTGTTTTTGTACTCGGGACTGACAGTGGCGTTTTTATACTAACACTTCGATGTACCGATAGTCAATACGGCATCGTTGGAGAGACTCAAGCACCGCCCATGTTTCGATCGAATCGAAGGCTTTCTCATAGTCCACAAATACGAAACATAGCGGCAAGCTACTCTTCGGTCTTCTGTATGACTTGCCGCAGCGTATGTAGGTATGTCTATGGTACTATAGCCTTTCGGGAACCCGACTTGTTCGTGAGGCTGGAGGCTGGTCATCAGCCAAAACTGGATTCGAGACGGTTGGCGATGATCCTTGAAAGCAGCTTTTAGACATGGCTCAAAAGCGAGATGGGTCTGTAATTCTTAAGCAAGGTGTCACCTTTCTTGAAGAGAGTTACCACGCCCTCGTTCCATGCTTTTGGCGTCGTACCTACCTTCAAGCAAGATGGAATTAAAGAGCTTCTGAAGGACTTTAAGTACCGGTGATCCACCCGCTTTCAGAAGCTCTAAAGTGATTCCGTCCTCTGTGTTATTGGCCGCACTGCAATCAGGTTTAGTGAATCGTAGGCCGTTCATAGAACCTTTCGACTTCCCTAAACACTTCTGCTTTACTTGACGTTATGCTGCCATCTTCCTTCTTCAGCTTCGCCATCTGGCTCTGCCATTGGGCAGAATAATATAATCCCAATATGTTCGCGAGATCATATATTGATATGATCTCGCGAACATATTGGAGCCTTAATTCCGCTCTATCATATCATAAATTAATATAAATAATAGGTACTGGACAATTTTGACACAGCATCATCTAGCCCCAAGCTAAGCAGCTTGTATTATGGGTAGGTACTGACTGATAAACTTAAACATTATACTATGTACATAGATGCTTATTATTTTTATTATATAATGTATAGAACAACATCCAGAATACCATGAACAAATAACTGCAGATCGTACAGACATTTGTCCCGAGGCGGGAATCGAAGCGCAAACCTCTTGCGTCGCGGACCTTCGCCCGCTGCGCCACAGAGGTCGTTTAATACGTGCTGTATTAAAAGTACGAATATCGTGCCGTAAGGATTTACAAATTAGTCTATTGAGCTGCCTGTGAGAGAATCATCGGGAGACTGCCAGTCGCAACAAACAGCCACGTCAGAACGTTTCTGAGGTGTTTTTGTACGGGTACTTAAAGAACTGGGACCTCACCGTATGGACAGTTTCTACGAACCTGTTATTGATCTCATCCACCGATGCATCTACTTCTAGACAGTCAAAGCGACTTTCAAAGTTCGAGTTGAAACCTCTGTTAATGGATATGGTGCGCGAGTGGGTGTTGGAGCGTAGACTTCATCAAACGGGACCTTTTAAGTTTAATGTTCATATTCAATGTGCCTATAACAATCCTGTGATCACTGCCGGTTTTTACCTACCCTGTGAATCACAGATACATCAGAATATTCGTTTTTTGTTGGTCAAGATGAAATCAATCTCATTTCTCGTGGAACCGTTGGGATCCATCCAGGTTAATTTTCTTATGATTATTGATCAGATTAAAACTGATCTTAAGAGTCTTTCTTTCTTCAGAAAATTGGCCAGCGTCTGTCTTCTGGGGTTCCGTTGATAAGTGACTTCGAACGAGAAACCTAACACCACCTTGGGACTGTTGGTCGCCCTCTACGAACTTCTGATAATTCCAAAATGTCCCAGTGTTATTACTAATTCCTTCTTCCATCTCATCAATATTTTCATCTGACCTCAAACTGCGGATGTTGTGTGTTACCAGGGCCAATGGTCGTCGTAGGGGTTGGTAGCCGATCGTCTCCGGGGATTCTTAGCACCCCTAGCCCCGCCGTTACCGTGACTGCTACCGAAGCCAGGATTACCGGGGCCGCCGCCGGGGACTCGGGCCTGGTTAGGTTGTACTACTGGTGTATTATATTATCTGTGGTTGTACTATCATAAGGGGGTTGTTGCCATAGGTACTCGCCACGCTTGGCAGGCGGGTTGATGAGCGCAGTAGAGTATTGGAAACACGAAAAATGCTGCTGCCCATCTTCCAACTTCCGGAGGTATCCACGGGCAAAAGAACATTCTACTGCCGGCGCTCCACGGCGACTAAGAAAAACAACCTACCTACGGAAACCTATTGAAGTACCTAAATAAAAATAAAAGACAAAATATCAGGTTTAAAATAAAAATATTTATTTACACTATACAATATTACTTACATACTCTTACGATAACAACATTTTAAATGAATAAAAATGAAGACTGTTCTTGTAGTGTAATTAATCATTTACTTATAGGTACTTTATTCTAAATATATAGATACTACACATTGCGGTCATCTTTTAATAAACGTCATAGATACATAAATTATGTTTTTAATTATTATTATTTTTAATCCTGATGTTTCCCACTGCAGGGCAAAGGACAAAGGCCTTCCTTCCCTCATTCCACTTATCCGTGTCTTGAGCTTGTTTAAGCCAGTCTATACTAAAGGAGTCACGCTCATCTCGCCATCGGCGCCTTATACAGACTGTATCATAATATGTGTACTATCCGAAAGGGGGGGGGGGGGGGGATTTACACCCCTCCGGGGAACAACGTTTGTTCAACGACTTTTCGAATTTCGATTGGTATCTCTGAAAAAACTCTGAAGAAACTTTCAACCTGAACAGCTGATTTTTTACGCAATAACAACCCTAATTTTAGCTGTCGGGACGATGACCTCAGTATCGTCACAGATGATGTGACAGACAGTGACAGATTCATAATTCTTAAAACGCCTACAGCATCATAGAGGCAAATTGTCGTACATTATGGGAATAATAAATTATCGCACACATTTCAATTTGAAGGTTGTAGTTACGTGAAGTTATACATGCGAAATAAACTTTAGGCTGTTTCTTTGATACCGCAGTCATGCCTCTTTCCAACTGTTTGTTATTTCTTGTGTGTTGATTTATTAACCTACTGACTGACTACAAAGCCCATTGATGTCCACTTCTAGACAGCGCTGCGACCACTACAGCAAACTTATCTAAAAACTTTACCAGTCTTTCCGTTATTCAATGTTGTTAATCTGTCCGGTCTGTCCAGAAATCTTAATAGTCTCGCGCCGCCGCCGCCTTTCGGCAAGTCGCCTCGCCGCCTTGCGGGCCGGTCGCTTTGAAAAGCACCGACACAAAGGACTCGCCGACACTCGTCTCGCGGCTGGCGCCGCGCGCGCACGCGCTGTCCGTCGTTCTCGCGAGTCCCGTGCAATCTCGTGGATTATGTGTACCTTGTGTAAATGTACCTACCTAGTGCTAGAAGTGAGTGAATTACGTGTCTGTGATTGTGTACCTTCTAAGAATGACCTACGAAATCGAAATAAGAAGCCGTCTAGACATCTGACAAGCGAGAATATATGAGGTAGGGGAACCTTGTGTACCTCGGACCGGAATTTTTCAAAAAATCATTCAAAAAAAACGGTGCCAGTTATTGTGATAGAACAAAAAGTATCTTGTAGTATAGATATTAAAGTTTAATATGTTGAATACTCAGAACCATAGACAAACTTTAACTTAGTCTAAACCAGGATTTAACAAAAAGAGGCACTTGGCTCAAGGTACAACAGGGGTGATGTACCTAGGGCCTACCCATGTTGTACCTTGGTCACCCCAATAAATGCGTTTTGAGTTAAACATTTTCTGTATTTTAAAATGATGTGTCACTTTTTTCGTAACATCTAATTTATTAAAACAACAATCAACATAAAATGGTTTTATTTTCTTTATAGTAGGTTATTTAATTTAGGCTGGTGGTGGAGGTCTACGCGTACCACGCTGGTGCAGCGTAGGTCAGACGTGACCGGATGTACATTTTGTACATCCGCAGCTTGGTCCTGAGTGGGAGATGGCAGTCCAAGACAGGTCTGAGGAGCCCCCGGGCAGCGCGAGCTTGGCCGATCGCGCGATCTACCTGGGGCTGCATACTCAACGACTGGTCTATCTCCACTCCAAGGTACCTTGCGTGCGGAACCCATGTAACAACCTGGCCACGAAGCTGCAGAGGAGGAAGGGTGCTTCTGCGTCGGGTGAAGAGAAGCGCCGCCGTTGCCCACATTGACAGCAATGCGCCACTTGTCCAGCCATAGCGGAAGGAGGCTGAGGAGCTGCTGCATCCTCTTGGTGACGAAGGCGGGGCTGGTCGATGACGCGAAGAAGGTGCTGTCGTCCATGGACAGTCCGAGGGTGACGTCTCTCCATGCCTGGCTGGATAAATCCTGCCAGGGTGGGGATGTCATCCGTGTACAGCGCGTACAAAGCGGGCAGCTGCCCTGCGGTACGCCGCCGGCTTCGATAAGGCGAGTGGAAGATGTGGCCTCCTCGACCGTGACTGCGAACCGTCTATTGGCGAGGAAGGATGCCACAACCTTAATGAGGGCTGGCGGCATGCTGGTCTGCAGGAGTTTAAACACCACCAATTAAATCATAGCCAATATGATGTACCTCGGTCATATGTTCAAGGTACAAATGCAGATTGTGGTTCAAGGTACAACACCCCCCTAGAGTTATGTTCAATCTCACTTATAATAATGAAGGATAGGATTTAGCCCAAAACAGTTTATGACGGATATGATCGTTAATATATTACCCATCAACATCACTCAGTTACAAATTTAAAAGTAGCATGATAAACACACAGTAAAAGATCTAAATAGAGCGAAAAAACTTACTTTCCGGTGGATAAAACTTTTCAAACGTGCTCACAACCAGACGCAGAGTAATGGCCGCCTGCAAATAACTTCACGTTTGCTTATGTAGGTAGGAGCATACGCTACCATAGACAAACAACCGTAAAAAAGGCTGAAACATTTAAAAACAAGCCTGGTTCCTAGGTACATCGTGGCCCGAGGTACACAAGGCTCCCCTACTTAAAACTTTCCTAATACTACCTAGGTTGAGGCACACATCTTATTATTACTTACGCATTTACTAAATAAATCGTCAAGTAATCTCCCGCCATAGCGGAAATCTACCTGCGACGATAAATACCTACCTATCTGCAGAGGTTATAAATTGCCCGGACAGGGCTGTCACGTTTTTTAGGCACTAGGAAATTTAAACTTTTTGTATGGGAAACTGAAAATAGGATTTTTTAATTATCTCCCCCCTAAAACTAATCACCAATGGGGTCTGATCTGGGATCTTAAAAAATTATGGATAGTCTTCTAAAAACGTTTTCCTGTAACTGTAACGGTTAAGGTACCTGCCCTTACTGTCCCGTCTCAAAAATTCACCCTGTATATATTTAATAATATATAATTTTCGTTAAACGAAAAATTTTACTTATAATTATCTAGTATTTATTTCTCGAATTTTTTATTCACCATTACCTACTCATCTTGACGGCATAATATCTAGTCTTTTGAATAATACTATTACACTCGAATTCCATTCTTTTGATGTGAAACATCTTTTGCGGGGGGTTAAACCGATCGGACAAGAGACGACGCGTTATGAGAGTTACTATAGTCTATTCATACGAGCAAAAGAAATTATGTTAACAATGAATCAATGGTTCTCATACTTTTTTAATTAATAGTGAGTATTTTTAGATCTGCCTATATATTTTTAGTAGCAAATAAGCATTATAATACTCATTTATTTCACCGTAGGAACATTAAGTGCACTTGGCTATGTCAGAGTATCTTTAATTAAGGGCCACTTGCGCGAGAATTGATTTAAATAGCTACAAAATAAAATTAGTTAATTACTATTAAACGCTAATCATTGTTCATCTACATAATTAGATCCCTCTTGCACAAAGACGAGAGCAGGTCCATTTGATTATAAACCATTAAATTAGTGATCTCGTGCAAGCGGCCCTTAATGTCACTTCATTGACACACATTTTCATGCCTTTTTCATGTAGGGGTAGGAAGATACTACTTCCTTCCACTTCATACCTCTTCATCCGCGTGAGGGACCGAATCGAAGGCTTTTTTGGAATCAAAATAAATGCTGAATATATCTTGTTTAGACCGCTGCGTTCTCTGTAAGAAACGAGTCAATGACGAGTTGTTCTTTACAGCCTAAGCTAAACTTCCAACACCCTTTTTGTTGCTCTGCTAAAATAGATTTTTTTTTATATATGTTAGTGTAAATGAGTCAGTATTTTGTAAATTGTTTGTAGACAAGTAATCGGTTTGTATTCAGCTGGGTTCGAAGGATTAATGTCTTTAGGTGCTCACTTTGTATCTTCCGAGACGGCTAGTGTAAACAGTTAATTTCTGCTAATGTATCTTGGAAGTGATTAAGATTGGTGTCTCGTTCTTCATGTGTCGTGTGTGTTTTGTACTGTTTGTTCCGTTATTTTGTTGACGTGTTTCGTGAGTGCCTTGCTTTTCCGCCAGTAGGCAAACCGTTAGCCGCCGACTGAGTGAGCCGCAAAGTGGCGGACTGAAATTCTTGTCAGCTGCAAACTCAGATCAATTTGCCGGCGTCGCAAGCAAATTATTTTATGAGTTAGCCGCCTATTTAGGTCGACTGACTGAATCTTCACTTCGGCTTACTAAACTTTTAGGTAAGTAAATAATTATCATATTATCAGGATTCATTCGATATCCTCGTGGTCTATACCGCCTCGCAATATGGCTTCTATGTCTTCTACTTCCACTGAAGAACCTGTAGAGCTATGTTATGGACTGTTTCGAGGATTTCAATGCTGCTGGTGCCAACTGAGTGGTAGTTGTTTGACTGCTTCCACTCCTCTAGCCATGTTGATATGGGTAGTTATAGCTATTCGTCCATCCAGTTTGCACTAGAGCACCATCATAGTTATTGTGTACTTACGTTATATTTTATATGTTTAATAAGTTTCATAACTTCAAACCGAAACTCAAAATTCTGTGTAGGGGACATTGTCTTCATTTCCGGTAAAATATGTAGTAGAAAGTTCATATCCGGATCGTTTTCTCTTTTTGTATCCATCGATTTAAGTAGTGCCTCCTGAAACACAGTCAGCTTTTTTAGTTTTGGTGTGCTGTGCTTGCCTTCTGAGTTAGTAGAAAAACTCATATTATAATTTTCATTGATCATAGCGCTGCTGTTGATAGGCGTCTCGGTGCTAATGTTGCTAGATGTCTGGTTGCTAGCTCTAGAAACATTTAAAAACTGCAACATATTCAAGTATGGCGTCTTGCGTTTTTTTGATGCCCTACTTCCACTTTTAAGTGAGGAAACCTTATTTTTTTCTCTGGCGTGATAGTCGCGTAACCCTTTCCATTTTTTTTGTAGCTCTTGTACTGAAACAAAAATAACCAATAGTTGCATATTCTTTCCAGATTCCTGTCAACTGGCCTAAGTTACAAAAAAACTGCCCAAGAGTTTCTTGTTGGAAAATTGACGGTATCGAAAATAATAAAAGAAACTGCTTCCATTATATAGGATCTTTTACATCCACAGGAAATGCCGGCACCTTCTGAAGAATTGTGGTTAGAAATAGCAAAAATGTATTGGTACGTCCTTCATGTAGATTATGAATAAATGGGGACCTAAAAGTAAGCCCTTGGTCACCCCGCTGGCACGGGCTTTGCCGATGAAGAATAGTGGCTCCTGGAACACAGTTTATAACTAGTTCAGGAGCCTATGGATCAAATTTGTATGCTACACTGTATTCATCATTTCAGCCGTAAGACGTCCACTATGGAACACAGGCCTCCCTCATGGATCTTCATGAGGGGTAGTTGCCATACTCACCACGCTTGGCAGGCGGGTTGGCGAGCGCAGTACGGGATGTTGATACGTGGCAAGACGCTGCTGCCCATCTTCCGGAGGTATCCCTTAGCAGGCTCTTACTGCATCCACGGGCATGAGAGGAGGGGTAACATTCTACTGCCGGTACCCCACTACACTGTATTATGTCAATAAAATACCTTTTTACTTTACTAGTTTTCTACTTATATGAAATTTAAAAGAGCGATCTGATATGTACGATTACATTATTTTAAAGGCATGTCGGAATTTCCAAGCTTATTAGTTTATGGATTGACCTTGATACCGTCTGGTAAACATGCCAGTCGATTATTTTATTGAGTGAGAGTGGCGGAGACTGATGGTGGGCGTCATCACGGGACACTGTGATCTCAATCACCTCAAGACAGGTGCCACAGACAGTGGACTATGTAGCGGGTGTCTTGAAGAGGAAGAAACCATGGAGCACGTACTACTGCACTGTGGTGCCACAAGACAGACTAGAATAGAGACAGGACTGCAGGAGCGCATGGAGTCAAGCCCTTCTTCTTCCACAACATCTGCATACTCTTCGAGGATGCTCATGGAATGCTGCCGGCGACCCCGAGTCCTTCTCCGGTATTTCAAGGAGTTGGGCTGGGTAGGTTAGGGTTCTCAGTAACGTGTTATTTATCTCGTCAGAGCCTGGTGCCTTCCTAGGGTTTAGGTACCTAATGTTGTTTTTTTTAATTTCAGCTGGCCGGACTAGCCACATGTTGGGTTTTTGATTAATTGATTATTGGCAATTTACCGGTAGGAGATTAAGTGTGGAAGTAGATGCTTCGACTTGGCTTGCTTCTACACTTACCCGATCGTGAGTAAGAAGCATATTGCTAAGAAACGATTCGTTTTCGACTTGGCTTGCTTCTACACTTACCCGATCGTGAGTAAGAAGCATATTGCTAAGAAACGATTCGTTTTTAAAGTTTTATCTAGGCGCCATAGGTCATTACTGGGGTTATAACTTTTTTAAGTTTGGTATTCCCAATTCTGTCATGGTGGGATTTTACGCTTGACTTAATTTCTGATAGAAGTTTTTTAGTACGATAGATAGTCGGGCACGTATAATGAACGCATTCAACATTCAAACAAACAAATGGAGAATTAGGCATAGGGTCAGAGTGGGAACAGTGGCAACAGTGGGTACAGTGAACTTTTTCTGTTTCTCCGAAATGAGACAAGTATCTATGTGCGTCTTTTTCACATTTGTACCGCCCTCCGACGACATTACGTCTACACCAGTAAGCGAGTCGCCCCCGTGCTAATTGTTTGCGATAAGATTGTTTGTTTGTTTTGGATCGTCGAAAGTTGAAAAATAAGGTATGTTTTCAACTTTTTTGCTTCCTTACCAATCCCAAACTTGATAGAAGTCGTTATTATTCTGGAATAAACATATATTTCGTTATATTATAGCAAAAACAAATCTTTCCTAACCAAAGTAGAATCTAGTCGGCACATGTTTGAAAACAAAACGGTGGATAGGTACACAGTGGCTCAATATTTCGCGGTACACAGTGGATCCGGATTCACTGTGTACCCCAATTGACTCAGTGTGTACTCTAAAGATTTACTTTAAAATTTTTGAACATTTTATTACAGAATGCCTAGAAAAAGAAAAGAAATGGAGGGGAGAAAATAGGCGCCACGACAGAAGCACAAATAAAACTAGCATTATCGGAAATTAGAGCAGGAAAGAAGATAAGGGTGGTACCTATCAAGGGAGACAAAAATACTATTTACCACATTACGGCATTACTATTTGAAGACAAAGGCTGGGACTGATATAGATATAAGATTGACGCCATATTACGAGGTAAATACAATTTTTTCACCCATTCAGGAAGAAGCTCTGAAAGATTAACTGAAGTCTTGCGCTCTCTCATGTTTTATGGTTTGACGACTAAAGATTGCCTTTGAATTAAAGATTGCGATTGTAATAAATAAACCTAAATTCCCACAATCTCGGGCTGCTACAGAAATGGCGGGCATTGACTGGCTTAAGGCCTATAGAAAACGTCACCCTGATTTGACTCTGCGCAAACCAGAAGCATGCAGTTTGGCCAGAGCCACGGCATTCAACCCTGAAACAGTGAAAAGCTTCTATGAAAACCTGGAAAACTTATACAGACGACACCCCTCATTTGCTAAAGGGACCCGAGTCTTTAATCTCGATGAGACGGCTACTACCACGGTCCAAAAACCACAAAAGGTGATTGCAGTCCGAGGAAAAAATGTCTGTAAAGTTACTAGTGGAGAAAAAGGCACCCCAGTAACAACCTGTTGTATAATCAGTGCAGCTGGTCAATCCTTACCTCCGGTAATGATATCCGGTAACGGAGCACCCCCAGGAACTACGGGCCTTGCAAATTCATCTGGCTGGATGAATACTGAACTTTTCGTCGAAACCATGAGGCATTACATTAAACACTAGGGAGCACCAAGGATAATCCATCCTTACTTATATTGGACAATCATGAGTCCCATCTCTGCATTGAGGCACTAGACCTCGCTAAGGATAATGGTGTTACAGTTTTGACACTGCATCCGCACACTTCAGCCAAGATGCAACCATGAGATGTGGGAATCTACGCTCCGTTTAAAATGTTTTACAATGCAGCACTGGAATCATGGATGTTACGCCATCCCACCAAACCTGTCACGATTCATGAATCAGCCGGGTTCGTGGGAACAGCTTTCATAAAAGCAATGACTCCTTCGAACATCATTAACTCTTTCAAGAAGACTGGAATATTTCTTTTGGACAAGAATATTTTTACCGACGAAGACTTCTTAGCGAGTTCTGTCACTGATCGGCCTGTTCCATCCTTGGATGGCATTGCTGCCGCTGAATCAAACTGGAATCCAGAGCATGCTATAGAGATGGATGATACACATAGTCCTTTAATGTTGCGCGAAGAATCTGGAGATGATGACAAAACAGATGTGGAGTCCGATCTTGAAAACATTGAACCACTTGTGCTACCGGCCGATAAACAATATCCTAATGATTTCGACGAGGGTGTTTTAAAATCTGCGGATGAGAATCTGCCTGGCTTCTTTCCTTCTTTCCCTGCTGCTGGTTGCTCAACACAATGACTTGAGAAAGTTTATCAGTCTCAGCCAATTCAGACCTCCTATAAAGGCTCAACCTAGAAAGAATATTAGAAAGAGGAAGCCTGGTCGGAGTTTCATTGCTACAGATACACCAGAGAAGGATGCGATCAGGGATAAAAAATTAAGCAATACAAAGAATAAAACTAGAGATCCCATAAAGAAGAAAACTTTGAAAATAAAAATGACTCAAGAACAGAAGGTTTTAAGACAGATATTAGCTGTGAGTCTGAAGATGAATTTGCGATGTCTGTTCATGACGAAGATTCCGAATGGTCTGGAGAAGAAAAGACTGATTTTGACATCATTTCAGAAGAATCGGTTTTGACGAACGATTTATCTCGAACTCCAGTTGAAGGAGATTATGTCCTCGTTCGATTTGCTACGAAAACGAAGAGTATCTTTTATGAAGGTAAAATTCTTCATAATCGCAATGATAAAATGGAATATTATGTAAGTTTCTTGCGAATGAACAAACGCAGACATCAGTTCAACATGCCTACTGTCCCAGACTTGTCTTATGTCAAAGAATGCGACATTCGTCTGATTTTTCTCATCAACATTCGGTAACGCGAACAAACACTTCAAACACTTTTTATGACTGATTCATGTTAAGATACCTGTAAGTTTATTATAATAAATGTTGATTGATGGATTATTAGTACCTATACCTAGTGTTTTATTTTGTTAATTTAAGACAATCTGCATTCCAAAATCAAGCCATAACCTGTGTGTGCACATTAGATGAGAATAATTTCCTACATTTTTTGCTTGATCCACTGTGTACTTAGGCCTGTTCCACTGTGTACACCCCCCAGTACACAGTGGATCAAACGAAGTTTTTAAAAAAAACTTAAATAACTCAGTGCCTATTTGTTGTAGCAGTTCAGTATCTTTAAACATAAGAAGCCATTGAACATACCTAACGTTAAGTGTAGGTTCCATTTCAATAATTTGAAAAACTAGACAGCTACTGACCTCTGAAAAAAAATTAACCACTGTTCCCACTCTGACCCTACACCAATTGCTACTAATGTGAAAACAACTACATTGCTATCGTAAAAGCTGTTTGTATTTTACATAATTTTCGCGACGCGACGTACCTCGATAACTCTTACTTCATCATTTCAGCCGTAAAGCGTCCACTACTGAACTAAGACCTCCCTCATGGATCTCCATGAGGGGCAGTTGCCATACTCACCACGCTTGGCAGGCGGGTTGGTGAGCGCAGTACCGGATGTTGATATACGGAAAGACGCTGCTGCCCATCTACTGCAGGTGTCCCCTAGCAGGCTCTTACTGCATCCACGGGTAGGAGAGGAGGGGTAAGTAGAATGCTACTGCCGGCACCCCACGGCTAAACTCTTACTTAATAGCCGAATAATTACTGTATCAAATTCTGTTTAAGCAACAAGAGAAAACTTTAAAAACTATTTTCTTAACTAAGGAAAACTACCCTGACAAGAGAAATATCTGTAAGCTGTAACTACAAGACGAAATGGTGTAACGAAGTTTGTAAGACATTCGAAAACATTATAAATAAATCAGAATGGAACTTACTTCTTCTCCTTTTAGTGTTTTCTTCTAAGTTTTGCCAATCACCGTATAGAATATCAGCAATGTCATTCCAAGCGCTCCGCTTCAATACTCTGTCGCTGTATTCTTCACTCAACATGTTCCATAAGCATGGTCTATTTTGTATCACCGTAATGAATCCTTCCGTATCAAAGGACATCTTGGATTTTCTGTGGTGTGAGTAGTTAGATTAGGGACTTATGTAAGCGATGCAAAAAAAACACGACCACGCGTCGATAGTATCTCTCCAACTGTCCGCGTGAACTGAACTCACTACAACACAACAACAACCAACAACCATATCGCCACCGCCGACTGGAACCGGTTTTGCTGTGAGTCGGCCGCTCATCGAGGCAGTCGGCGTACGTAACGCTGCAAACTGCGTAGAGTGAGCGCAAAACAAGCAAACTGTGTACAATCCATTTCAAATATATGGAAGGGCGTACTAAACCGATACGGGCCGGCGCCGCTAAGTCGGCCGCTAACAGTTTGTCTACTAGGTACGCAGCCTATAAGATATCAACATGATAACAAAATGATGTGAGGTGCCTAGCAAATAGGTCTACAGAAAAGTCAACGATGGCATTTGATAATATTTTAAAGATAGCATACTAGATACATTTTAAATGTAAAATAAATGGTCACAAAATATAAACAAAATGATATTTTGAAGGATACGATCCTATAGTCCGGTAACGTTGTCGAGTGATTAGATCTCTTCCCCGAAATCGTTAATTCCGCGTAGCAAACTTTCCATTCGCATTTTTCCCCACTCGAACTTTTACCTATTCTCCTTTTTTATCATTCATAAATAATGCCAGTATCATAATTATTCAATTAGGTATTTATCCGATCCTTTTTTTTATCATTCGCGAATATTACCAGAATCATAATTTCCTAATAGCGTCCATAACCGATATTTTTGTTTATTATTCGTGATTAATCCCAGTGTCATAATTTTCTAATAGCATATCTAGATAATTTATTTTCTTAATATTGGCGACGAATACAAGAGGAATTATTTCCTAATAGGTACGTACCTATCCATGATATATGTATATTACCTTCTGCCATTTTACCTTCACCACTCTTCTTTACCTAAATACACTTTATTTTCAAGTTTTCTAGCTAAATTGCATAAAATATGATTTGTTTCATCAGTTTATGAAAAAAATTAAACAATGTAATAATATTTTGATAAAATTGTATTCTTAATATAGTACCTTAAAACCAAAGCGGCAACAAAAAAAAATCTTCCTATTAGTTTACCTAATGAAGCAGTAACAGGAGTCTTCGTTTGGCGAGCTATGTATATGTAGGTATACTAAACGGAAGCTATAGTGCTAGTACCTACGAGTATCTCAATACTAATACATGCACTCAGTAGAATATAAAGTAACTTGTGGTTAAAAATTGATGAAAGTCAATCACCACTTAGTATTGTATGATAGTTGTTGAATACATACATTTATGTCGATGGATGTCATACCAATGAGAAAATTTTGCACAATTTTTTGTATTTTAGTGTCTCTATCTGTATATTTTTTGTTCCGTTTCTGATAAACGTAGCGTCCCATTTCATTTTGCAAAACAATAAAATCGACTACATTTGCCTCAGCTTTTAGCTGCGAAATAAAGTAAAACAGATTATAGTTTTTATTCATTCTGCCATTATTTTTTTTGTGCCAGCTTTTTGTAACATTATTCGTTCGGTGCCGGTGCCCGAAGCAGGACAAAACATCTATCATTTCGATTCTAATCCATTATCTTGTCATGTAATCATTAAATTTTGTTATATTTGGCATGTTCGGAGTTTCAACTAACACTGAGAGCCATCCTTCGTGTATTTTTGTATTAGGTAAATGTGCAAGAGCTACACATTTTGGTAAATAAGCACATCCTTCTCGGGTATCTGTTAGATCCCATTTTCCACCATTTTTGTAAACCGCCTGGCAATAATGAAAAAAGCAGCCTGTGCAGGCTGCAGATGGATATATAGCTCTCAGAGCGTTCATTGCCGCAGTCTCATAGTCACTCTTGATAAAGTCTGGACGAAAATTAGGAATATTTTCCTTAATCGCTTGAAATAACTCTTCATATGTAGCCTGGGTCTTATTAGGCAACAGTGCATATATACACGGGACGACTTTGGTGAAAGCATCATCCGAACCAATATCGGCGTGTATACTGTATAATTGTGTAGAGGTATAAGGCTTGGGGACCATTTTAAAGGTCTACGAAAAAAGTTTTTACATTTTGTATACATTCATTACATTGTGGAGTTATAAAAACAATAATACCGCCAATTTGAATGCTTAAAAAATTTTGTCCCAAGTTTTCTGCGATTACAACATCTTCGCACGATTGAAAGGTTGAGTTTCCGGAGGCTTTATGGCTTGCTCGATATATAGCATCTCTCTAGAAAACTTGAAAATAAAGTGTATTTAGGTAAAGAAGAGTGGTGAAGGTAAAATGGCAGAAGGTAATATACATATATCATGGATAGGTACGTACCTATTAGGAAATAATTCCTCTTGTATTCGTCGCCAATATTAAGAAAATAAATTATCTAGATATGCTATTAGAAAATTATGACACTGGGATTAATCACGAATAATAAACAAAAATATCGGTTATGGACGCTATTAGGAAATTATGATTCTGGTAATATTCGCGAATGATAAAAAAAGGATCGGATAAATACCTAATTGAATAATTATGATACTGGCATTATTTATGAATGATAAAAAAGGAGAATAGGTAAAAGTTCGAGTGGGGAAAAATGCGAATGGAAAGTTTGCTACGCGGAATTAACGATTTCGGGGAACAGATCTAATCACTCACGTTGTCATGGCCATCTGCGGTCAACAACATATATTGTCATTTCGAAAAAAAAAGGATACGATATTAATTCTTATTAAATTAAATAGGTACGTATTTATTTGTCAGGTACTAACTTCTTTTTATTTTGTCTTCTGTTCTATGCTTTGTGCTGCAATGTGAACCAAATAAATAGATATTCTATATTAATTATAAGTACCTACACACAAACTTTCCTATTGAACTATCTATTTGTAAAAACCGTATGAAAATCCATCTGTAGTTTTTGAGTTAGGCCGTAAAATTCGGTAACTAGTATCTCGCACGCGTCATCTCTCGCCCGATCGGTTTAACCCTAAAGGATGTTTCACATCAAAATTCGTACAGTTCATTATCTTAAACAGGCGATAATTCTGTTATTCCCGAATCAGATAAAATATTGAGAATAAAACATCCGTTACAAGTTCATTAAGGATGAACGAGTCGCTCATCTTTCCATACAAACGTGGAAGGGTAACTACTCCACTGTTTGACGTTGACCATCCAACACTAAGGATTATATCAATTTATCTCGTCATAATCTATGTTTGTATACACCCAAACCGTAATAAAAGGATTTTTTAAAAAAAATACAAGCTTCTAAACTTTCGTATTTCAGCACTGATTTTAGCCCAACTTTGGACGAAACTAAATAATATACGGAGAAAGAAAACTCAAAAATAAACGCCGTTCCGACATAGTTTAATTATTCAAATGTTGAAATAAATGTTATTTTGAAAAGATTGCACTCAATTTTTTCTATAATAACCCTTGTGCTAAAAGTCTATTCACATATTTTTGCGCGGTCGTTTTAGGAATGAATCATTGTGCGTTTCATTCTAGCGCGCAGGTGCACATACTATGTCAGGTGAGATAGCATACATTTAGATCGCGCCCACTGACGACTTTGCCTCCGCGACTTGTTGGACCATATAGGTGTTTGGTTCTGCAATCATTTTTAGAATACGTTGATGTTGCCCTATTTCTGCCGTACGCTGAGCCAATCTTTCTCTGTTCCGTTCTCTGTATCTTCGTTGACTTTCTCTGTGTTTTTGACGAGTACTCGTTTCTTGATCTCTGAATAATATAAAAAAGGTGAAATAAAAGGGTATGAGGTGCATAAACAGGGTGTTATATAACATGTGTACCTACTAACCCAAAATGGGTTTTAGCCCATGAAAACAAGTAGTTTTGGAAGGAAAAAAAACGGTATTTCTTTTTTTTATACTTTACAAATTTACTTGTAGGTGTTATGAGAAAAATCTTTAGGTCAAAATTGGATTTATTAATCTTTTTTTTTAATTTTAGTAAAAAAAACCTCTGTGATTATAAGTATCTTCGTGGAGTTCAATAACCCTGACAAGAATCAACTGGCGTTAAGGTTGTCATTATCGTATAATTAGCTGTTGAAGGTTAAACATAAGTCGTATTTTCTTGAATGAAAATCACTGAATCCTGAAAAGTCGTAGAACAAAAGTTGTTCCTTGGGATGGTCAGAATCACCCCTTTCGGCTTAGTACACATGTTATAACACACCCTGTAGAGGTGGGTGGTTCTGAAATAATGTGTACATTACATAGATGTTACCTGTTTTTTCCGCCTTAAGCTGAGCCAATTTTTGTCTGTTCCGTTCCCTGTATCTTCGTTGACGTTCTCTGTGTTTTTGACGAGATTCTTCATGTACTCTAAAACCGTTATAATAATAAATAAATAAATAATGCTAGACAAATCACACAGCATCATCTAGCCCCAAGCTAAGCAGAGCTTGTGTTATGGGTACTAGATGACTGATATACTTAATACATTATACTACATAGATACATATTTTTACTATATATAGAAAAAACGCCCAGAACACCCTGAACAAATATCTGCAGATCGTACAGACATTTGTCCCGAGGCGGGAAATAATGTACAGTTTGCGTTAATTTTCCTGTAATCTTTACATACACTTCTATTGGCTTGTTATTAACATCGTATATACGGCTTACATAAGGCAAACCAAACGGACAATAGCCGAACGAGTCAAGGATCACATTAACTTTATTGCTTGTAAATTAGAATAAAACCCATTAGAATATACAAGATAGATTAGCTATAAAATTGCACCTTCTATGTTTCTTTATTGTTTCTGGTCATGTTATTTTTGTTTTCTCTCTTTGAATTGGGTAACATTCATTTAAAAAATAATATATACATGTATAGGTAGTCCATAATTCCGTGAATGTTGTCTGGCCTCCACGATACAGGCTATGCCTAGTGTGAAGGCCGTTGATTAATCTGTACCGAACTGTTTTGCTTGCTAGATAAATATTTTTTCATTTTCACTTCTATTGGCTTGTTCGCGTGTAATTCAGTGATTATCGTACATATATAGGGCTTACATAGGGCAAACCAAACGGACAATAGCCGAACGAGTCAAGGATCACATCACAGCAGTTCGGAAAGTGTAAGTCAGCGATTGATGAACATCTGCTGGACTGGTTATATCCAAGGTACGCCAGTTCGAGAGGAGATTGAGATAAAAAAAATACCGAAATTTTAATTGTGAAGATGGTTTTCCTCTCTAATCTGCATAGATTACAGGAGTAATTAATAAGTGTGTGCGTTGTGTTCCTACTATACAGAAACCTGACAACGTCAGTGTAGTGTGTCTTGATATGAACCGGGACATTTCTGATTGACGAATTGAGGGTAGACGTGAATCCTACCATCAATTCGCGGCGGTAGCTCCCAGAAAGTTCAGTCACCCGCGACAGTGACCAGGTGCAATCCGGTCTAAACGTCGGGAAAATAATAAAAAGAAGGTAGGTACGCGATAAAATCCTGCATTTTAAAAACTAATGTTAACAAATCGCGAAAGTTTAACAAGTTCCATTTGTCGTACGTTATTATTTTGTCGCGCGAGGGTTTTAATCCCTATCCCTACTAATATACAGGGTGTATTAAAATATGTACTCTAAGGCAAAAGGAGGTGATTCTGACCATACCAAGAAACAACTTTTGTTCTACGACTTTTCAGGATTCAGTGATTTTCATTCAAGAAAAGACTATGAAAGTTTTAACTTCAACAGCTGATTATACGATGACAACCAATACGCTTGCTGATTCTTGACAGGGTCATTAACCTTCGCAAGAGTTGCCTTACAGGTAAAAATAAAAATACCTATAACCACAGAGGTTTTTTTACTAAGATTAAAATAAAAAAAAATCCAATTATGATCATCTTCACACACCAGTAAAATACTTAACATTTTTCCTGCGTTTCAGTCGGCTTTTAACCTGAACCGTATGCTGGTAAAATCTCTCTATGTTTAAATTTCATAAAAATCCTTGCATGCATGCATAGCATAGTATGCATAGCATGTGTTCAAGAGTTATGCTCGGACAAAAAAACATCGATTAATAAATCCCTATTTCTCAACTATACACCAAAAGATTATACCACCATATCTCAAAAACTACCCCCTAAATCAAAATTCCCCCACGACAATCGATTTGTATTCATGTCATTTCCTTAAGTTTTAAATTGAGTTCAAGAGTTATCTTGGGACAATAATTGCGGACATACCATACAAACATTCAGGCGAAATGCCTAGTTGCCACTGCCACTAAGAACTTCGTTCGCTTTGTTCACTCGATCGATAAACGAAAAATAAAATAACAGGTAATGTTTACCTTTTATTTTAAAGAGGTGGTTGGTTCTTTAATAATTTGTATATTTTTCATAGATATTACCTTTTTTTATCCGCCTTACGCTGAGCCAATTTTTCTCTGTTCCGTTCCCTGTATCTTCGTTGACGTTCTCTGTGTTTTTGACGAGCAATTTCTCCATGAACTCTAAAATTGTTATAATAATGTAGATTTCTTGTCAATTTTCCTGTAATCTTTACATACACTTCTGACTTGTTCGTGTTACACGCGAACATTTGTCGTACCTGGGAACGCCCGCCCCGCACCGCCCGCGCCGCGCGTTTTGTCGCGCGAGGGTTTCAATCCCTGTCCCTATTTCTCTACCTAATAATATACAGGGTGATTGGTAATTCGATACAGGGGGTTATGGAAGAGCGCAATTCCGATTGATTTTGTTGTATAATAGGTTATCGGATTTTTTTTTAATTATAACTCATCATCATCATTTCAGCCGTAGGACGTCCACTGCTGGACAAAGGCCTCCCTCATTGATCTCCAAGTACTGCGGTTGGAAGCCGTCTGCATCCACCGCCGACCAGCAGTTCTCACCAAGTCGTCTGCCCATCTTGTAGGTGGACGTCCTACGCTGCGCTTGCCGATCCGTGGCCTCCATTCGAGAACTTTGCTGCCCCATCGGCCATCTGTTCTGCGCGCTATATGGCCTGCCCATTGCCACTTCAACGTGCTAATCCGTTTGGCTATGTCGGTGACCCGAGTTCTTCTACGTATCTCCTCATTTCTGATTCGATCCCGTAGTGAAACCCCGAGCATAGCCCTCTCCATAGCTCGTTGAGCGACTCTGAGCTTGTTCATAAGGCCAATAGTGAAGGACCACGTCTCGGTTCCATATGTCATCACTGGTAACACACACTGGTTGTAGACTTTCGTCTTAAGGCACTGAGGTATGTTGGACGAAAAGACGTTGCGAAGTTTCCCAAAGGCTGCCCATCCGAGTTGGATTCGACGATTGACCTCTTTCTCGAAGTTGGACCTACCTAATTGGACTGTTTGTCCTAGGTATACGTACGCGTCTACAACTTCAAGAGCCGAGTTCTCAACCATAACTGGGGCAGGCACGACATGGACATTTGACATGATTTTCGTCTTGTCCATGTTCATTTTAAGGCCTACCCGCTGGGAGACTCGATTGAGGCCTTCGAGTATCGTGCTGAGCTCTTCCATCGATTTTGCCATGACCACAATATCGTCGGCAAATCGAAGGTGAGTGATGTATTCGCCGTTAATATTGATGCCCAGCCCTTTCCATTCCAGGAGCTTGAAGGCATCTTCCAAAGCGGTCGTAAACAGTTTCGGAGAGATTACGTCTCCCTGTCTTACGCCTCTTTTTAAGGGAATCGCCTTCGAGCTCTGTTCTTGTACTCGGACTGACATAGTGGCGTTTGTATACAAACACTTCAACACTTCGATGTACCGATAGTCAATTCGGCATCGTTGGAGAGACTCAAGCACCGCCCATGTTTCGATCGAATCGAAGGCTTTCTCATAGTCCACAAACGAAAGACATAGCGGCAAGTTATACTCTTCGGTCTTCTGTATGACTTGCCGCAGCGTATGTATGTGGTCTATGGTACTGTAGCCTTTTCGGAACCCGGCTTGTTCGGGAGGCTGGAAGTCATCAAACCTGCGTTCGAGACGGTTCGCGATGACCCTTGAAAACAGCTTATAAACATGGCTCAACAGCGAGATGGGTCTGTAATTCTTAAGTAAGGTTTTGTCACCTTTCTTGAAGAACAGAACCACCACGCCCTTGTTCCATGCTTTTGGCGTCGTACCTTCAAGCAAGGCGGAATTAAATAGCTTCTGAAGGACTTTAAGTACCGGTGATCCACCCGCTTTCAGAAGCTCTGAAGTGATTCCGTCCTCACCCGGCGCCTTGTCGTTCTTAAGCTGTTTCAAGGCCATCCTGATCTCGTACAGGCTGATGTCCGGGATATCCTCGGTATAATGTCGGGTCAGTTTAGCTCTTGGGTCGTTGGCCGCACTGCAAACAGGTTTCGTGACCGAATCGTAGAGCCGTCCATAGAACCTTTCGACTTCCCTTAACACTTCTGCTTTACTTGACGTTATGCTGCCATCTTCCCTCTTCAGCTTCGTCATCTGGCTCTGCCCAATAGAACTATCTCTCGCGAACACTTTGGAGCCTTTATTCCGCTCTATCGTAGCTTTAATACTGGCTGTATTAAAGGTACGAATATCGTGCCGCAAGGATTTCCAAATTTGTCTATTGAGCTGCCTGTGTGACTGAGCATCATCGGGAGACTGCAGTCGCAAAGAACGTCGTTCAGCCATGAGGTTTAGGGTGTCATCAGAAAGTTTCTGAGGTCTATTAGTACGGGGGGTCTTAAAGAACTGAGACCCCACCGTATGGACGGTTTCTACGAACCTGTTATTGAACTCGTCCACCGATGCATCTACTCCTAGACAGTCAAAGCGATTTGCGAGTTCGAGTTGAAAGCTCTCGAGGTTTTGGATATGTGCGCGAGTGGGTCGGAGCGTAGATTTCATCAAACGGGACCTTTCAAGTTTAACGTTTATATTCAATGTGCCCCTTACAATTCGGTGATCACTGCCGGTTTTCACCCTGTGAATCACAGAGACATCATTGAATATTCGTTTCTTGTTGGTCAGGATGAAATCAATCTCATTTCTCGTAGAACCATTGGGACTCATCCAGGTCCATTTCCTGTGAGGCGGCTTCTGGAAGAAAGAATTCATCATAAAGAGTCCTTCTTTCTCCAGAAAATCGGCCAGCCTCTGTCCCCTGGGGTTCCGTTGCCCATACCCAAATTGCCCCACTCTCAACTCATCATCGCTTCTCATGCCTAGCTTTGCATTGAAGTCCCCCATTACAACAGTGAAGTGAGTGTTGTTCGTATGTATGGCTCTACTGATGTCCTCATACATAGACTTTACTTCTTCATCTGGGTGTGACGAGGTCGGCGCATATACATATGTACCTGAACGACCTTCAGCAAATATCGCTTAGATATTCTGAGTGTTAGGTACGCGACCCTGCTCGACACACTGTCGATGGTGACAATGTTGTTAATGAGTGACTTGTGAACGAGAAACCCGACACCACCTTGGGACTGTTGGTCGCCCTCCCGGTAGTATAGTAGGTTACCGGACTTAAGGGATATCGTGTCCTCGCCCTCTCTACGGACTTCTGATAGCCCCAAAATGTCCCAGTGTAATCTACTAATTTCTTCTTCCAGCTCAACAATCTTATCGTCTGTCCTCAAAGTGCGGATGTTGTGTGTTACCAGGGCCCGTGGTCGTCGTAGGGGTTGGTAGCCGATCGTCTCCCGGGGATTCTTAGCACCCCTAGCCCCGCCGTTACCGTGACTGCTACCGTAGCCAGGATTAGCGGGGCCGCCGGGGACTCGGGGCCTGGTTTTTAGTTGTGTAGTCATGAGGGGGTTGATGCCATACTTACCACGCTTGGCAGGCGGGTTGGCGAGCGCAGTATAGGGTAGTGAAAAAAAAACACGGAAAGATGCTGCTGCCCATCTTCCAGAGGTATCCCTTAGCAGATTCTTACTGCATCCATGGGTAAGAGAGGAGAGGCAACATTCTACTGCCGGCGCCCCACGGCAGTTAATTATAACGGTAATTATAACTAATTTTGTTTTTTTATGGAAATCCCCCGATTTTGAGCTTAAAATCGAGATATTTTTCACTAAAACCATAATTACAGTAAACTTTTGATGTTTTCTGATAGTTAAATGATTAATAATTTATTTAATATACACATTTAGTTACGATTTCCTGAAAAAAAAATAGGTTATGGTGCAAAAAGTATGATCGTTATTCACGGAAAATCTTTTTTCCTTACAAATGTTGTTATAGCGGCAACAGAAATACACTCGAGAGCATAGAAATCGCACACCCATTCATTTTCCTACATTTTCTTTTTGACCCTTATTTTTTTTTTAATTAGTTTGTTTGCAATTATAACTTAAATTAAATTAAAGTACACACTGTTAGCTTCCTAAAAACCCATAATGCCTTGACCTTCGAAATCATAACAATGGCAACTTAACAACAGAATGACCTAAATTAGCTCGTTTCAGGTAGCTCGGTTTGTGGGACTGCTCAAAGACCCTTATTATTTTTTAAATTAAAGTTTTGTTGCAAATATAACTTGAATAAATTATATTGAAGTACACACTGTTAGCTGTGAAAATTTCAACTGTCTAGCTATAGCCTGGTGACAGACGGACAGCGAAGTCTTAGTAATAGGGTCCTGTTTTTACACTTTGAGTACAGAACCCTATAAAAGGCTTCATAACATATCTTTCTAAATATCTTTTTGATTATAATATTTATTATTAAGTGACCATTTTTTAGGGTTTCGTAGTAAAAGTAAAAAAAAAATTTGTGTGTCCCATCGTGTCGGGATCGTTGAATAGGTATTTTAAACCATTTAGGGGTTGCGAAGACAATTTTTGATTTAGGGTTCCGTTTGCAAAAATATTAAAGATTTTTTTCGAGCGTCCCGCCCTCTTAAATCTAAACTGCTTTAAAAATCTGAAAAAATCATAAATTAAGTTTTACAATGGTTTTTTTAAAATGGTTCTATTATGCTATAATATGGTCACTACTCAGCGCGTGCTGTAGCAGAACGGGACGTACCTACCACAGCGCTGATCTTCCGTAGTGACCAAAATATGCAACTGGTGGTTACCGCAAAGCACACACTAATTAAAGAATTAGTAGTAGTATACATACATAATACAGGCCTAGATGAAGGGATCCCCTTGCCTTACAATATTTCCTATATGCACCTGGAGAATTAAATGTGAATATTGAATGGCCGGTGTTCTAAGAGACACACGAAATTTTGACCGGCAATTAGATTTATTTGCAGGAAATGCGTCGTCACGTTTTTGATGTGACCTTAGTCACTAGTTTTATTCAATGGTTTTTTAATTATTATAAATTATATTATAGGCCATTGTTTTAAGTATTTTACAACTGGTAATTGACTAATGTTGCCTAAAATAAATGATTTTATTTATTTAAATAATCATTACTTTGGCTTTTTTATAGTATCAAACCTTAGCGGTTTCTAGTTGCTATTTTATATTAAGCATGTAATATTATTTGTAAACAATGAAAAAATAAAAAAAAAATTACTCAACTATTATTATTTGTTTATATAAATGCAAATTTTTCAGACAAGGCAGACAAGTCTTAGACTATAGGGGTATGAATGTTTCGCCATGACAAGCCTAGGGCCTGTAGGGCCTAGGGCTTGTGGTCCTAGGGGCTAATCTGGGCCTGATAATGCAATAAAAAATAAAGTTATATAGTAGATGAATTAAAGCTTACCTTCCTAAATCAATAGGTTTATCCTTTTTGTCATCGTTGTTTGGTAAATCAGTTTGGTTTTTTATGTCACTAATATAATCATTAGATAATTCATTGTGGACAGATTCCTTATAGTTTAGTCCTTCATAATATATTGGAACTTCAACAGTTTCTAGAGCTTCTTCAGATGTCATATCATTATCTGATTTTAATTCTTCTTTAACTTCTACTTTGATATCTCCCAGCAAATATTCTAATGTGTTCTGTGTTTCTATGCATTGGCTCTTGAATTGGTGTGCTATAGACAATGTTTTTAGGCAATTCATGCATATAGATGTTGATAATTTCTCATGTTGCACTATCTGGAAAAGATTATTCTCTTTTAACCTATTATTTAAGTAAGTTATGAGAGATTATTGGACTTTGTATTTTGCTTTTGTTTGTAATGATCTAGGATAAAATTCACAATGGAAATGTCCTTAATAATTTTGACTTCATTAAAAATCCATTAAAATTGAAAATTGTAATTTTGACTTCATTAAAGATCCATTAAAATTGAAAATTGATTCTCTTTAAAATCAAAGGTTTCCAATTTATAGACGTGCCTTGACACCAAAAACTGTTGCATTGTATTTATATGTGTGTTAACAATAATGCTGATGCACACACACTGGTTCTACTAATAAACCAGACTGTTATTATTGAGATTATGAGTTTTTAAAATACAGGATTTTATCACATACTTTTTAAAATTATTTTAAATTTTTTACTAGTTAGGCAGTTTGGTTTATTGGCAAAACCAGTGTTACCATTTATTGTGCTATCATATTGTATTCATCATTTCAGCCATAAAACGTCCACTGATGAACACAGGCCTCCCTCATGGATCTCCATGACCCCTCATGGAGATCCATGAGTAGTTGCCATTCTCACCACGCTTGGCAGGCGGGTTGGTGAGCGCAGTATGGGATGTTGATACACAGATAGATGCTGCTGCCCATCTTCCGGAGGTATCCCTTAGCAGGCTCTTACTGCATCCATGGGCATGAGAGGAGGGGTATCATTCTACTGCCGGCACCCCACGGCGTATTGTATTAACTACCGTAAAAAAATATTACACACACCACATCCGGCTCACATGTGTTTAGAGGTACACTGATTCCAAATGAGTGAGCTATCTCATTAAGTGTGGAAACATAATAAATAATCATACGCAACATATTTACACTTGGACCTCAACAGCACCTACTGCACAATGGCACAGTGCTGTAACAGCGGTCGACCGGTACACCCTATCCGCACACAGAAAATGATTATTTTAGTTGTAATGTAAATGTTATCTTATTTTGTTCAAATGTAGGCCCAAATGTTATTTTTATTAATTAATTAATGATTTGAAATATATTTAAGAATGCAAATACCTAACACACATAATATGTTAAGTTAATTTTATTTTGCATTGTTTTATTTAATTCAAATGTTTATAAGTACCTATTTATGTCTAAAATTTTATTTATAACTATGATTTGGAAGAGCGAAAACACCTTACACAAGTACTTTATAATACTTAAAAGGTGTGAAGAATTTTGTATGTGGACATAGAGATAGTAAATTTTTAGATTATGGCTTTCAACTTGTAAGGGATTTTACCCCCAACCTGAGCCCCCAACGCAAAAATGAGATATTGAAAAGTTTTACATGTCTCAGAGGCATTGTAGCTCTTGTTGAATGCATGAGATTTTGTGAGATTAATGGATGAATGACATTATTCTGAATAATTTTAGTGTAAGTGGTCATTACCTATGCGACCATTCTGATAAAATAAATAAATAAATTAAACTAGAAGCTCTCAAACCGCGGAACTGAGTTTTAATTATGTGAGAGGTGACTTATGTGTGTTTTTACGTTTAATCTTGTTTAACGTATAACTGAGTATTAATTATGTGAGAGGTGACTTATTTGTAAGTGTTCTTACGTATATTTTAATTTTGTTGTACGTACAAGTATTCCCGTACAGAACATTATTTCATCCACAGTGGTGACGCTAGGTCCAAACAAGTTTTGCATCTCGCTCCCTTTATTCCTACAAACTCGGCATGATTCCAGATATCCGTCCAAAGGATTCGACATACTAGTAGCCGGTTTAATTTAATTACTATGATGAAGAGATGAAGTAACTTGCATTCCAAAATTCCCATCCCAAAAACCAAAAAGTATTTTTTTTTACAGAAGACAAAACAAATCAGTTGCATTCACCACAGATGAAAAAGTACTAGTGTAGATAGAGTTGTCATTGTCATGTCACAGAGATATTGTCCAGGTTTGATAAGAAAATGTTTTGTGCGTCATCTGCCGTCAACTAACAACTTTCTACAGGCGAACCTAATTCACACACTCAATACCTACTCATCAGTCTTTTCTGCGGCCTGAAGAACGCCATCTACCGACGAGAAGCCTTTCTTTTCTTTCTATTTCTCAAGTTTATTTATTACCGGAAGTTATTGTGCTGCCATACAAGATGTCTATTTTCTACCATTTTCTTTGTGTTATAAAAGGGTCTCCGCACTCTCGACGAATATTCACAAGAATGAAACGTTTTAAGTAAGGCGGTTGACACACTGCCACGCACCACGCTCTGCATGTTGCGTGAATACGTCTTCTAATGTTGCTTGTAAGTATCTCCATTTGTATAGAAAACACGCACAGTCCAACACATAGAAAATGCATCCACGCGCGTTCATGCAGATCTCGCACTCAAGCGCGGAGAAACATGCACCCACGCGCGTAAGTGCGGGGCGAGACGCAAGGTATCCACACCGAGTCCCGCAGTCTAGCTAACAGCTTTGAATGAAATGAGTCAGAGCCGCCGTGAATCCACAAAACGCAACTATTACGCGCGTGAGTGCGTGAAAAACCCGCACGATGATGCAGATATGCACTCCCGCAATGAAAGGTCTTAAATAAAATTAGTGTGAAAACAATTTTATCAATTTTGGACATAAGTAAAATACTTTACTTACCTTAACTTTTTATTGAAAACTCATCGAAGCGATAGTAAAGACACGCATTCATTGTAATAACTATAGTATAACATCAGGGGTTTTTATAGTAACATAGTTCGACAGGACGTATCTAACATAATATCATCTTGCTGACGTTATTCGTAGACCGTTCTTCATGAGCAACGTTCGTGACCTCATCCGAATCCGAAGGCCGCGAGACGAGGACTAATCTGACAGACGAGAACCACGGCCGCAGTGAAAGAGTTCTATAATCTATCTCAGCTGTAGGACGTCTACGGCTGAACATATGTAGGTCTCCTTCATGGACCAAATTAACACATTTCTGCAGACCTGAAGAACGCCATCTACCGACGAGTAGCCTTTCTTTCTATTTCTCTCAAGTTCATTTATTACCGAAAGTTATTGTGTTGCCATGCATGACGTCTATTTTCTACCATTTTCTTTGCGCTAGAATTAGTAGACCGTTCTTCATGAGCAACGTTCGTGACCGCATCCGAATCCGAAGGCCGCGAGACGAGGACTGATCTAACACGAGAACCGCGGCCGTAGTGAAAGCGATCTATAATCTATCAGCTGTAGGACGCCCACAGCTGGACATAGGTCTCCTTCATGGACGAAGTACTTGATCATACTCACCAAGCTTGGCAGTCGGGTTGGCGAGCACAGCACGAGATCTTAATAGACAAAAAGACGCTGCTGCTCATCTCCCGGAGGTATCCTTTGGCAGATTCTTACTGCATCCACGGTCAAGAAAAGGGGGGGGGGGGGCAACATTCAACATATAATATTTATTCTTCTTAGGTCTTTTATTGTTGAAAAATTCAAGAATTATTTATGCAAAAATATATCTCCATCAACTACCCCTAATGGAGAGCCATGGGGAAGGCCTGTGTTCAGCATTGGACGTTTTACGACTGAAATGATGATGATGATGATATATCCATTAAATTAGGGCACATTATCGAATGTGAACACTTCTGTTTTCTCGCTCATCTTCTGCTTGCCCGGCCGTAGACGCTGCAATTCTACTCCATGCTGCTTTCTCAGATGGATCTTCCACTGACAGCGTCGGGAGAAGCAAGAGTGACATAATTCGCATTCGAATCTGTGGACAAGAATACACGACCGACTTAAACACGACCAAAGGACGCTATGAGACATGTTTCGGTAAGGTACTGGAGGCCGATTCTCGTGACTCGTGATCCTGCGTCTCATCTCACTTCTCAGTGTCACTGCGAACTTGTCACATTACTCTAAAAGTCTACGATGCATCACGATTGGTTTGCAATAGGCATTTGTCTATCGTGAGATTACGAGAATGCAGAAAGTTCTTTTCAGTAGAGCTTTTGACAGCAAGTATATAATCGCATTAACATAGATAGGTACAGTAAATTTTTTTGTAAATTTCGAAACTGGATCTACGAGAGTACAAACAAATAAAAAACTTTCACTAGACATTATTTATTGCTGTTCTAAAAACTGGATCTACTCAGAGTGATCCAAATTTATCGATGTTGAGCGCTCCTCACTTGGATCACGCACGGTGCACGAGATTCAGCCTCCTGTCCCGTGAACAGTTCTTGAAATTCAGTGTCGTCACCAACAGATGTCGCTAGGGAACCCGCAAATTGATTGATTTGAGTGTGAAGGCGGTGTGCGTGTGTGCGCGAGTAAGAGTTCGTGTCAGTACGTATATAGAGGTAGTAAATTATGGCTGTAAAAATAACATTTGATAAGCCGCGTCCTGTAGACATAATATACGAGTTCAATGAAATGATACTATAGGATCAAACAGAAATACCGCCGTACGTGCCTTACCGCAGTGTTGTTTTTGAGAGTGTTTGTGTGCATTAGTGTGTGTGTGTGTGTGTGTTCGTGAGTGTGTGGGTGTAAGTGTGTGAGTGTGTGTGTGACTCCGTTTTCCGCAATTTAGACTCGAAGTTGGTCCATTATGCGTGAGGTGTCTGGAGTGTGTGAGTGTGTGATTGTATGTAATATATTACCGTTTAATACGATCGTGCGCGTCCTGATGCCGCCTCAGCCCCTGTGCTGTGTAGAACGCGCGCGGACAACGTGACTGCGCAGGCCGGATGACGTACGGAAGAGGGCGCGGCAGTCCCGGCAATGGAACTGCACCTTACCGAGACATGTCTCATAGCGTCCTTTGGACGTTTCTAATCTCTTTGGTTGTATCCTACCGCCGTGTAGTCACTGCGATATCTCCTAACGACCGTACTTTACTATTCATTCGACAAAACTACCAAAAGATGTCACTAAAATAATTTACTTATGCTCTGTTCCTAGAGTCAAGTCTCGTTTTGCTTACAATCACGTCACGTTCCCCATCTCTATAATAAAATTAATAAAGAAGTAAAAGAAAAATCTGTAGAGAACTTTGAATGTAAAAATATATTAGTTAAGTGGCTTCAAAAATGTTATTATGAATATGTTGAAAAAATGCTTTCAGAAAATTATAATCGTGAAACTGTAGGTATATAAACAGAAAAATATAATACTAAGTACGTACTTATATATTTTAAAAATATAGTCTTATTTATGTACATAATTATATTACACTTTATTTGTATAACTCACCTGTTATACATAATTTATTGATGTTTATTTAGATAATTTATATAATTAATATTTTCTGAGGATATTTGATTATTTTAAACTTGTTTGATTTTACTATTCACGTCTGATTTCTTCATCTTATATTTGTATTTCATTACTTTTTTTTTGTATAATTTTGTAAATTATAAACAGTAGTGGCACCCAGACAGTTGTTTGACATAATAATACATTAAGCGATTATTATAAGGAGAGGCCTTGGAACACAGCCTAGGCTAGTTCAAGCTCCTAAGGAACCAATACATTGTTATATAAAAAAATTGTGTCAAACAAATAAATAATTATGATTATGACTAGAAACGACCGACCTCAATTATTAGTTCAGCCTCAGATGTCCAATAGATGTCGCTAGAAGACCAACAGAGTTTTGGCGATATGATTTGGTCGTATGCGGGCGTGTGAGAGTGAGTGTGAGTGAGTGAGTGTGTGTGTGTGTGTGAGTGTGTGTGTGTGTGTGTGTGTGTGTGTGTGTGTGTGTGTGTGTGTGTGTGTGAGAGAGAGAGAGTGTGTGTGGATGTGTGCGACAGTGTATGTGTGTGTAAGTGTGCGACTCTGTATCAAAATATTACCGTTTAATACGATCGTGCGTGTCCTGATGCCGCCTTAGCACCTGTGCTGTGTAGAACGCGCGCGGACAGCGGTCGCAGCGGTGCGCCTTCACGCGCGTGTGGCGCCGCATCACGTGACTACGCAGGCCGGACGATGTGCGAAAGAGGGCGCTGCAGTGCTGGCACTGGAACTTCATCTCACCTGGAACGGGAGTGAGGTATATTTATTTATTAAGAAAAGGACTGCCAACAGTTTGTCTACCATGAGTTGTCAGTGTTAGATCGCCTGCCATTAGTACAGTACCTAGTAATAGTACGTTACTATGACATCCGTCAGATTTGTGACTCATGGTACCAAATACTAAGCAAATGAAGCCCAAAAAAATGTCGTTTTAGTATAGTTTACTGCGTATTTTAGTACCGAACTCCGCTAGAGGCGCTGTACAAGTTTTCATACATTTTTAGGGTCCGGACCAAAATGGTAAAAAGTGTGACTTAGGTATGGTGTGACTTTGTCAGTCACAAATGAGAACTACAGATGGTATCGACTTGAAATTTAAAATTGTATAACGCTCTTTCGCATTAGCGAATAATGGAATATATAAAAAATGTTGAAAATATTGTTATTACGATTGCAAGGGGGGCGGAAACGGGGTCTCAAAATTTGTAGTGAAGTTACTAGATCATGTGGGATATCATTAAGATGACGCATCGGGCCGAGAAACACGAAAACGGCGAAAACAAGTACTTTTAAATGCGCGATGTGAGAGGATGAATGATATTGATTCAAATTAAAAAAATGTCATAGATAAGGGAAAATCATGAAAAATTTTATGAATCGGACAAAATTTTGAAAAGTAACCGGGTTTATCAAAAAAAAAATTACAAATTTCTCACCAAAAAAAAAGTTTAATAATTCGAATGCTCAGAATTATCCGCGACAACACCCCATTATTTTTTACATAATTAATTAAAAACTCAATCAAATCCATTTGCGCCTACTCTAGTTTACTCTACCCAACAGTGTTTGCTCAGAAAATTTGATCAGGCACTATCTGGGCTGTCGTCGGTGGCGCACCGGTGCGACGGCGACGTTGCGACTCCGACGAGCGCACGATTGCCTGTTCGCTCAGCGTCGGGCTGGCAACGCCGCGACGTACGGACGGCGGCGGCGCGAGACGCGTGCTGTTTGTTTTGGTTATTGTCAGTGCGACGACAACCGAGTGATTTACTTCAAAATTATTTTCAAAATTATAATTTAGACTTTAGTGTACTATATTATATTGTAGCTTCAGAACATTATTGTAGTAGGTAGTAAGTTAGTTAATATTTTTTTTTTTTTTTTTTTTTTTTTTTTTATTCTTATTTTAATGACCTTTGAACAACATGTTCATGTCGGTCAGATAATGTAACACGGGTAATTAATTGAACATAAAAAAACAAAAAAAGTTACTTCTACAAAAGAAAAAAATAACAACAAAACTAAAATAATTGTAGGAGTACGTACCTAATAATCTATCTAACATTAACTAAATTATAAAGCAATAAAGCTTCTTTGCTTACGGGATATGACAATATCTGATGAAAAACACCTAGATCCACAGTATTAATTTTGAGTTCAGCTAGAACTTGCCGCCTCTCGGCTTCGTTCCGGGCACACTCCGTCAGCACGTGGTACGCATCTTCCGGCTTATCGCAAATCTCGCAATTAGGTGACGACACTTTGCCCATCAAATGAGCAAACGCCGCTAGCGGCATGTGCCCGGAACGAAGTCTGTGAGCAGTCACAACATGTTTCCTACTTATATCCCCCCCAAACCACGGCAAACGAGGAGGTCGACTTTGTATAATTTTATACCAAATTCCTTTAGCCTTCGAACGTTCATCAAAATATTCCCGCCAATTGTCTTTGCAAATTTTTCTGTACTTTGGTAATATTTCCGGATATGATGGTAGAATGAAAACCTCCGCTCCATCTGAAACAGCTGACCTAGCTAATCGGTCGGCCTCCTCGTTCCCCGACAAGCCTATGTGAGACGGAATCCACTGGAGTATAACTTTGACGTTGTTTACATTAAATTCTTCCAACTTTCGGAGAATGTCATAAGCTATCCTTATACCTCGATTTCCAGATATGCAACCAATAACATGTTGTAGGGCACTTTTGCTATCGCTAAAAATTACAATTTCTAAGTGAGTGTGTACATAGTATTTAATATAAGTCAAGGCTTCCGATATGGCAAAAAGTTCCATAGACATTATACACACGCTAGACATGTTCTTATAGCAAACTGATTGCTTTGAAATAGAATCATAGAATGCCGCACCAGATGCGTCGGTGCACTTTGACCCGTCTGTATATATTTTAAACCAATTCCTGTATTTAACATCCAACTCGCACATTATGTCATTTTTTAATAAATTTTGATCATAATCTTTTTTAGCTTTTTGAACACATTCTAAACTATCCTTAACTACGTATTGTAAATTAATCTTTGATGGCCATATTTCAAGAGAAAACATTGCTAATGGGTGAGACGATGATATTTTTTCTTCTTTTACCAAGTTATATGCATAAATCAACAAAGGTTTTTTTCTATTTGACCAAAATGAATTGTCGCAAAGTGCACCGAGCGTTTTAAGACAGTCTGTAACTATACCATTTGTCCAAGATTTAGCTTTAAGACAAAACTTAAAGGCCAGATATTGTCTCCGTACAGCTAGTGGAGGAATGCAGATCTCGCTTTCCATCACATGTATCGGCGTAGTTTTTATGAATCCACCTATGATCCTAAGGGCCTGGTTTTGGATTTTATCGATTTTACACGTATGGGTTTTAGCGCTGTTGTCATATAGATAGCTACCAAAATCCACACGACTTCTTATTAGATTAATATATAGCCTTCTTAAGTGTTTGGGATGGACTCCCCAACCAGAACCAGCCAAAACTTTTAAAACGTTCAAAAACTTTAGAGTCTTTTCACAAATCTCATTTATATGCCTACCCCACCGAAGTGATCGATCTAGCCAAATACCCAAGTACCTAATATTTACATCACAAGTTAGCGGTGTATTATTAACAATTAGTTCTATTTGATGATGTCTGCGACCCCTACTATATAAACAGAACTTTGATTTATTTGCCGAGATATCTAATCCAATATCAATTAAAATTTTAACAATGCTATTCAAGGAATGTTGTATAGTAAAAACGCAATTTTCTACTTTCCTATCACTCACAAAAACAACGAAATCGTCCGCGTATTGTGCAATTTCAGAAGACACATTTTTACATATTTCAAAAGTTACAATATTAAATAACAGCGGAGAAATCGGATCTCCTTGGGCTAGACCCTTGGAGGTCCATCTCACCATAGATGAGTCATCACTAAAATCATCCTGTATTTTTAAATGCCGTTCACTTAAGAATTCCCACAGATAATTACTTATTTTCGCTCCAGCATTCAGACGATCAAGAGTAAGCGTAACTTTGTCAACAAGTACATTATTATAGGCGTTCTCAAGGTCAAGGTAGCATGCAAGCGTAGGTATGTTTTTAGTGAGACCTACTTGTATTGTTGACACTAATCGGGCTACCGAGTCAAGGCACGATTGAGCTTTTCTAAAACCCGATGTGTACGGTGATAATATGTTATTCTTTTCGATGAACCATTCTAATCGTTTTGCTAACATCAAATGAAATATTTTACACAAACATGATATCAATGATATAGGTCTTAACTTGACATCCGAAGGATCAGAATTGCCTATTTTTGGAATAGGCACAATTTTTATATTCCTCCATTGTTGTGGTATGTACCCAGAATAAAAAATATCATTGTATAAATTGATTAAATATGATTTTCCGACTAAAGGTAAATTAAAAATCATGGAATAAGTTATGTTATCATCTCCGGGAGCTGAATCCTTCTTTTTTAGACATATTTCTAATTCGCCTAAAGTAAAATTTTGTTCCAATATGTTATTACGTGACAAAAAAACTGGTTTACTAATTCTTACGAAGTCGGGTGCAAGATTACATAATAACTCCTGTTTCTTAACAGTGGGTACTTGAAAACGGTTTTTTCTATATCCCTTTATCCATCGCATTCTACGCCACATGTCAGATAAAGAAGTAGATTCATTCGTAGAATTACAAAACTCTTGCCAATTGTTTGACTTTGCCCGTGATAATTCTGAACGGACGATTTTATTCCTATTTTCCAAAGCTATCAAATTATCAGGAGTTGGATTACGACGAAATATACTTAGCGCAAGACGGCGCTCAGCTACCAATTTTGATAACTCAGCGGTCCAGTACGGCTTAGGTATAAACTTGCGCTGGGGATCTGTATTTATTTTTAACCACGGAATACTCTTATCAGCTGACTGGTTTATTACACCTACGAATGCATCATACCTTTCTTGTATGTTATCCCGACTGATCAAGGAGTGAATCGTATCTTCAATGCATTTAGAATACAGCGGCCAGTTTGCCTTTTTATAATTACGTTTTTTAATGCAATGAGTAACGTCCTGAAAACAAGTATTAATTTTAAGTATAAAATGGTCACTACCTAAGTTTTCGTTGAGAACTGACCAATTGAAATGAACAACTATGTCTGAAGAAGCGAAAGTAATGTCAGGAGATGATTTTTGTAAAACATTATTTACATACCCAGCTCGAGTCGTACTACCGTCATTCATGTGAATAAAACCATGTTCTAGGGAAGAATCAACAATTTGCAGTCCTCTAGTATCATTTTTATACGACCAGTTCCTATGGTGAGCATTAAAATCTCCCGCAATCAGAGTTTTCTTACCAAATTTAGAAAAAAGTTCATCCCAGTCTGACTGCGAGGTGTGAACTGACGAAGGACAATAGATACATACAATTTTAGAAATAAATTTACAATTTAAAATTTTAACTGCTAAAGCCTCTATGCCTGTATTAGTTAAATTAAGTGCACATACCTCCACTCTAATGGATCGATGAGCGAGTATACCTACTCCTCCGTATGAGTCACAACGGTCCTTTCTATACCAATTATAGCCACTTATATTAATGTTAATGTCTTCATTCAACCACGTTTCACTGATAATAGCTATATGCACTTTTTGTTGAAATAAGATACACTCAAACTCAGTCTGTTTTGGCTTGATGCTCCGAGCGTTCCACTGGATTACATTAATAAAACGTTGCCCTACACAACTGCTATCCATTTTGAAAAATGGATAGGATTTTACTAAGGCAATCCTCTACCTTGAAAAACTCGGCTACATACGAATAGCACTCTTCAAATAAAATACATAAAAAGTTATTAATTTTTTCCTCCAGTGGTTTCACAGAACTAAAAATTTCCCGCATTCTATTATAAAGTCTCATGAAACTAAACCCTTTCCTCTTCGCTGATTTTTCTTGCGTGTTTTCTTCGACTGTTTCTCTTCTGATCTCTGTATTGGCTTCACTCTGACTTGGACGCTCAGCATTTTTCATCGACGTATTCTTTTTATCTTTCACCTGCACTATCGACCGTTTGTTTCTTGAAGTTTCTTCTGTAGAACCATTTCCTTCAACATTACCCTCCAGTATCGGATGTGACATCAATGCCTCTCGGTAGGACCCCGATTGGATTTGTTCCGCAGACTGCTCCGCTACCTCCATAGATTCCAGATCGATGACATAGTAATTATCTATTTTAGCTTTCTGCGACTGATACAAAAACTGAGCTTTCTTATATACGCAGTTCTCATCGCGCATAATGGCCCGAATGTCCTTTTCCATTTGATAAACTGGACATTTTGATTTCTCTAAAGACATATGTTGACCTTTACAGTTTATGCATTTAAAATCTTTGGTATCGCAATTGGAATGGTTCTTTCCACACTTGGGGCAAAGTATTTTCTTGATAGGGCAAAATTTTACCCTATGGCCATACCGCCAGCAACCAGAACATTGGGACACGGGGAAGTTATACGGATCCACTACAAACCTGCAACCATATGCTTCGACATACGGAGGTACAGTGGTACCTTTGAAACATAAACGAACTGTTTCACTATCTACCCATTTGCCTTCATTTGTTTGTCGTTTCAAACGAATAATTGATAAAATCTCGCAGAATTCACATTCAAATGTTTTCTTTAACTCTTCATCATCGATCTCTAAGTCTACTTTCCTTACTATACCGTAGCGTATGTCCGACTCATCCATCCCTTGACATTTAAATCCTTTTTCTAAAAATTCTTCATTCTTTAATAGATTTTCTGCTTTCTTTCTACTTTCAAAACTCACAAGCACCTTGTAGGTACTTTTGTACCTTATTTGTTGTATGTTCTCGATATGAAGGTTCCTAAATAATTTAGCGAGTGCCATCTGTTTAGGCAATGGATCTGCCGACGTAATACTAATCACATACATCTCGCAGGAAGGCGGCCGTGATTGGCCCTGCGTATCCATAGTTTTCTCGTTAGACACTGATTTTCTTAAATGATTACCATTGCGCCGCCTGAGTTTACGAGTAACCGGAATAAATTGTTCTTCATCACTCTCGTCGTCTCGCAATCTTTTTGACCGTAGTAAGGAGCTGTCCGACATGACATTCTCCGGCGACTTTATGGAGTCTCGCTCGTCTAGCTCTTCACCGCCCGACATCGCCGCAAACACCGCGCGCGCGGTGTGCTCCTACCGTAAGGGAAAAACAAGCCTTGGTGCGTGCACTCCCTGTGCCGATCGGCGCGCGACTGAATATTTTTATTTGGTAGTGTGTAAATAGTAGGTAAACAAGTGTTCATAGAAAATGGGGAGGAAAGATAAGCGGAAAGAATTATTTTTACAAAAACGAAAAAGAAAACCTAAAAAAAAAATGACGGAATGTTTGGGTAAGTTGGATTACATATATAATAAACTTGCCATAAATAGTTGCACTCCAATGCCCTAAGAATAAAGTCTATATTTGGCAAACACACATTCGTCTACAGATTATGGATAATCACATGCCTACTACCTACTTAAATTTTTCGGCATTTACCTAAGTATATTTACAATTTTTTTAGGTCAAAAAAACGGAAACTGCAAATTGACGATGGTCAACCCACATCCTCAACAGAGCCAGTAGATAGAGAGTGAGTATTGAGTAGATACCTAATACCTATCTATCATTTCAGAAATCAAAGTACCTATCTAATAATAATACTCCGTCTATTTTTTATTTTCAAGTGTGTAGGTAGGTACTATGACTTGTCTGTACAAAGTAACCATACTGTAGGAAACAAATATCAGAACAAAAAGCTATGGAGTCGTCTCTTGATATTTTAGAAACCTATCTAAAATAATAATATTTATTACTTAGGTGATGTTCTATCACCTAATAAATATTATTCGAATCCGACGGTTATTGTGTTAGCTTTAACTTTTTAATAATTATATAATTACGTCATTTTATTTTGTAGCCACCCAGAAATATCACCAACTTACGCAGAGTTACACAATGTGTTGCCGACATTTGTGGATTCAGAGGAAACGGTAAACTTAACACTTTTTTTAAATAATCACGGTTATCTTATTGTCTTTTTACCAACTTCAAAAAAGAGGAAGTTGTCGATTGGGTTATTATTTTTTCCTCTTTTAAATAAACGAAAGTAAAATTACTCTCACTGATTTATCACAAAGATTTTCCAGGTATTTAGGAGTATTTAGTACCCATCCCTCCGCCACTGTACTCCAGTCATTTGATAGATGTCTAATTCCTTTAATAGTAATGTAAGTAATTTTGTTTCAGTTAAAAAAAACTAATCCTGAAAATGAAGAGTTACAAAATGTTGCCCACATCTAAGGATTCGGAGGAAACGGTAAACTTAAGTACCTTTTTAAACTATAGCGATTATTGTCTTGTCTTTTTACCGACTTCAAAAAAGAAGAAGTGGTCGATTTGGTTATATTTTTAAAATGTCGTTTTTTACTTCGTCTGCAAGCTGAACTCGTTTAAATAAACGACACTCAAATTACTGTGACTGCTTTATAACAAAGTTTTTCCAGGTAATTAATGAGTGTTTTGTCGGCTTCCGCTTTGGAAATATCCATGCCTTTGTTACTGTACTCCAGTCATATTGTAGTTTTCTAATTTATTTAATAGTAATGTAAGTAATTTTGTTTCAGTTAAAGGAACCAAATCCTGAAAATGAAGAGCTTTCATACATATTCGAAAGTTTCTCTGAAACTACAGTAAGCATTTTGTTATAGCTAAGTAATATTTACATATTAAGAAATTCAAACTGAATAAATACTAAAATATGTGCTTAAATTTCAGATTCAAACAGAAACACCCGACTTGGGGCATCGAGTAATAGATGTTAATCATTTTACATCACAACTAATACAACTCTCTCAACATGAATCTCTGTTTGACTGCGGATTAGCCTCAATGAAATTAGTTTCTGAACATCGAATAGGATTACAATCGGAATTTACATTTGTCTGTTCTATGTGTAATTATAAAAACAAAATAAAATCATCTTTGGCTGATGTAAACAAAGATGCTGTTGCAGGAATAATGGCAGCAGGTTGTGGTCACGCGCAACTGAAGCAGTTTTCCGCAGCAGTAGGATTACCCATTATGTCTGAACACACTTACAATAAAATGCAGGACGATGTTTGTGACGATTGGGAAGAAACTGCCTGGGAGGAAATGAAAATAGCCGGAGAAAAAGAGAAAGAAGCAGCTATTATTGAAGGCAGAGTTACAAAAGATGGCATTCCCATGATTGATGTCATTGTAGATGGGTGTTGGAGCAAGCGCTCATACAGAACAAACTATGCTGCTTTATCGGGTGCTGCAGCCATAATTGGCAGACGTTTTGGCCAAGTTTTGTACATGTGTGTCAAAAATAAGTATTGTTGTATTTGTGCCCGAGCCCAAAATAAAAAAGAAAGTCCCAAAGAACATGTCTGTTACAAAAACTTTGATGGGGCTTCTACTGCTATGGAATCACAAATAATTACTGAAGGCTTCAAACGATCCATTGAAATGCACGGTATAATATACGCGCGACTTATTGCTGATGGCGACAGTAGCACCTATGCCAAAATAATAAATGCCCGGCCATACCCAGGCTTAACAGTGTCAAAAATTTTCTGTCGGAATCATTTACTGAGAAATTATTGCAATAAGTTACAACAACTTACTTCAGACACACACTTCAACGTAACATACAGGAAATGTTTGACACAAGAGAAAATAATGCGCTCCAGGAAATATATTTGCGACGCTATAAAGCTTCACAAGGAGAGCCAAAATACAGATGGTTTATATACAGATATAAACGCATCTATTGGCCATGCGTTTAACTCTCATGAAAGTTGTAACCAGTTATTATGCAGAAATCATATGCAAGTAGACGCTCCTAATCCGTTTTTTGGGAGTTTGCTTTGGCAAAAAATAAAAACTCATGTCGCTCGATTGGCTGAAAAAGCCCATAGTTTGATTGAAGATGTCGACAGTAATGTAGTGGAAAGATTTAATGGAGTCATTGCCAAACTTGTTGGTGGAAAAAGGGTAAATTATTCTCAAAGAAGAGCTTACCAAGCAAGATGCTCCGGTGCAGTAATATCCTTTAACACCGGCAACTTGCTGTCGACTGTCCACCGTAATGTTTATGGAAATAGCCCAAAAAAAACTATTACAAAATACGAAAGAACAGTAAATGAAAAAAAGAATAAAACAAAACAAAACTGCAAAAGGAAAAAAAAACGTACCTTGATGCCGCGTACATTAAACCTAGATTATGGGGAAATTGTGGATAAGCCAGACTTAGATGACGATACTTTAAAAAAGGCGAAAGACACCTTCGTCCAGAATTTAATGAAAACCGAAGAACAGCGAAAAGACGTAGAAAAACGAACCATACTACAGAGCGAATCTGGAGAATGGTTGGAATTAAGGCGAAGCATGTTAACTGCATCAAACTTCGGTAAAATTGTAAAAAGAAAAGAGTCAAATACATGCCGAAATGTAGTAAAAAATTTACTATACAAGCCAAATATTGACAACGTGTCATCAATAACTCACGGAAAAAAGCACGAAAAAATTGCAATCGAACAATTATCGGTTATGGAAGACATAAAAATCGAAAAATGTGGTTTATTTATAGATGAGCAACATCCATTTCTGGGGGCAACGCCTGATGGGATTACCGATGACAACAAAATAGTCGAAATAAAATGTCCCATAGCACCATTTAAAATGGGTATAGACGAGGCGATTGAACAGAACAAGATGCATTTTTATAAAAAAAATAAAGACGGGGAAATAGTAGTCAACAAAAAATCAGACTGGTATTTTCAAGTCCAAGGACAGTTACATATTTGCAGGAAACAGGAGGCCTTACTTGGAATATGGTATGGTGACAAAAAAATAAAGATAGAAATTATAGAAAAAGACGATAAATTTTGGTCAGATATCATGGAGCCAAAACTGCTGAAATTTTACTATGATTGTCTTCTTCCTGAGTTGGTTGACCCTAGACACATAAGGAATAGGCCAATTCGTGACCCAGAATACGTGATTGCAAAAGGGAAAGAAAATGATACAGCTACCATTTCAATAGAAAAAAATACTGGTGACGTTGACGATGGTTCGGTCGGGGATACCATAGATTATGTGATGCCATTTTCAGAATATTGATATTGAGTATATTTTTTCACAGAAAGCGTTAGTTTTAACATTAAGATACCTACACCTTCCAACACTGTAGTAGGTGGTAAAAATGATAAACAAAAGAAAATTTCTATAAACCTAGTGTGTGAAGCACGATAAAAACCATTTTCGATTTTCGATTTGATTGAGCAATGCGCCATTTCTCGTTCTAATAATTTTACATTATAATAATAATAATAATAATAAATAAATAATGCTCGACAAATCACACAGCATCATCTAGCCCCAAGCTAAGCAGAGCTTGTGTTATGGGTACTAGATGACTGATATACTTAATACATTATACTACATAGATAGATATTTTTATTATATATAGAAAAACACCCAGAACACCCTGAACAAATATCTGCAGATCGTACAGACATTTGTCCCGAGGCGGGAATCGAACCCGCAACCTCTTGCGTCGCAGGCGGACCTTCGCCCGCTGCGCCACAGAGGTCGTCAAATGACATTAAATGACGACTGACTGGCTTAAAGCAGTTCTCACAGATGGCGCTTCTAACACTGTAGTAAGATACCTACATAAACAATTATAGTACATAAAACGACATTAATTTGTATACGTTGTATACTTTTAGGGGTTTATTTTGTACATCAAAACTAACAATACCAACCATAACTCACCATACCATATTCCAAGTAAGGCCTCCTTTTCTTGCAAATATGTAACTGTCCTTGGACTTGAAAATACCAGTCTGATTTTTTGTTGACTACTATTTCCCCGTCTTTATTTTTTTTATAAAAATGCATCTTGTTCTGTTCAATTGCCTCGTCTATACCACAAAAGTTGTTAGTTTTGATGCACAGAATAAATGAAAGCAGATTTTTAAAAGGATGCTAATTGATTCGAAATAAGCCTTTATTGTATAAAAAAAACAATCATTAAATAGTTCAAAAGAATTTTTGCCTTTTTTTAAATGGTTGAATAAGAACAAGGCGACTCCATGATTATCTATGCTCTAGGCAAATCGAGTTGACGCGTGCCGCCGCCGCCGCGCCGTTAGCAGCGCCACCTACGCTAGACCAGCGCTGCCGCCCGCCGCTAGGCGTGATCCTGTCGAGTGCGACCGCGTAAAATTTGTCCGAGTGAAGGGGCGCGGTACTCGATTTTTGAAACAATAGTTTATCAATGCGTCACCTTAAAAGATATTCATTTTTTAGTTTTCCTTTAAAACGTTTGTTTAATTGTTATTAACAAAAATGTTGATAAAAATACCGTTCCCCTCCCTTATCTCCGAAGTTTGCAGCGATAACGTGAAACTTTATAAGTAGTTCATAGAAGTGTACCTATTTAAAAATTATACGAAAATTATAGCGAACTCTATAATTTGCATAGTTTTTTAGACAAGGGGGGCGGAAAGGGTAGTCACAAAAGATTTTGTGAAGTTACTATGTCATGTGGTGTATCATATGAAAGGTATTAATTTGCGCATTAATAAACAGTTTTTAGTTTTGCTATAAGCCGTACAGTTTCCGAATTATTTACAAAAAGCATTAAAAAAAATACCGTTTCCTCCCCTTTATCTCCGAAGTTAGCGGAGATAAACCCCCGAAACTTATTGATAATAGAAGTGTATTATAGGAAAATTATAACAAACTCTTTAATTTGCATAGTTTTTTTAGAAATCATCGTAATTGTAAAAAATCTACATAAGTTCCGCTATCAGACAAGAGATGGCAAGGTCTCAAGGAGAGGACAAGGTTCTCCAATAAATATAAACCGCCTTTACCATACATTGTATGATGGCACTGAACCCTTGATGCGCGAGTCGACTCGCTCTTGGCTGGTTTTATCTTAACTACAGTCGCTAGTACCTTGTCTAAGGTCGCTAGCGAGTATAGATTGTGAAAACTTTGGTAGACCTACAGTTTACATATCAAAAATTACACCAAAACATTTATACGGACAGTCTGATATTATATCAACCCGTTTTCAGGAACAATAGAAAGTCTGTTATACTAAACCCAACAGATGGAGCTGGCAAGCCGAGAAAGCAATTTAATATAAGTCATAAGCGGCTGCTTACATACATTGACCTGTTCTTCCCTCTGACTAATAGCTGACATAGCTCAGAGGTTGGTATAGGTGCTGGGCAAGCCTAATCCATCCAACATTGTCCCAGGCACTGCAGCGTGCATACAGCAAAACGAATACAAGTCTCTGGCGCTGTATAAATCATCTACAATATATGCAATTACTAACCAGTATGCACCCGGATATGCTTGACGAGGTCGCCCTTGTATATGGTGTGGTAGCTACAATGGTCGCAGGAGTGCGAAGGCAGACGGTGAGCGCGCACATGCGTGTAGTGACTTATGTAGCTCGTAAACTGAATGCCGCATACCTGAATGAACAATCGTGTGTTAATCAAATCATAAAATAAATTATCATTTAATAACAAAGACACGGGAATTTATCGCGTAATACGTTTTTTCTCGGCGTTTCGACTGTGTTTCAACCAGGGTTGTTGCTGATGCGGTTTTTTGACACATCAGCGTACGCTGATGCTGATTTTTGATCTTGACATCAGCGGATGCTGATGCTGATTCTGGCCAAGTGCGTGTCGGGTTCGCAAACTTAGTGTTCCACACTTACTTAATGTGGGTGGTTCTTCAAATAGAAACCGAGTCTCGAAAAATCTTGCATTTTTGAGGGTTTAGTACACAAAGGGTAGCACATGTTTGTACTTGTTTACCTAATTTGTACAAAAATGCACTTTAAGCCCCGCCTCTTCGGGTCTTGTCGCGACTCGAACATCAGCATCGATCAATGCGGATGCTGATGTTTAAATCAATGCTGATCATCAGCGGATGCTGATGCTGATATTCGCAACAACCCTAATTTCAACAATCGTGGTCCCGGGTTGACTGGACATTTCATTGCAGTGTCCATCAAGAAGCGATCGTGATTTTGCATACCCTCACTTTGCCTTCAGAACTCGAAACGTCGGGAATAATCAAAGGTATTACGCGATAAATTCCCATGTTTTTGTTATTATATTATAATGAATGGTGATCAAGAAAGTTTATGAAAAACTATTACAAAATAAATGTTTAAAATCATTTTTAGTAACAGGCTTTTTAAAGCACAATACGACCAGCATGGCGAAGGTCCGCCTGCGACGCAAAACGTTGCGGATTCCCGCCTCGTAACAAATGTCTGTACCATCTGCAGGTATTTATTCAGGGTGTTCTGTTTTTCTATTTATAATATAAAATATCTATCTATGTGGTATAATGTATTAAGTGTATCAGTCATCTACCTAGTATACATAACACAAGCTCTGCTTAGCTTGGGGCCAGATGATGTTGTGTGAATTGTTGAAAACAAACACTAATATACTACATAGTCGCCCCTGACTTAGAACGAGCGAGATTTACTTGTTTCAATTAAATCCCATTGCATTTGAACTTGATTTTACGTAGCGATTTGGATTGTATTTCTTCAAACACTCCTTTACTCCAACTTTAGTTGGACTAACTTGGATTTTTTTTATCAAAATAGAGTCGTTAGTTCAAAATTTCAAATGTTCTCTGGCTCATCATCATTTCAGCCATAAAACGTCCACTGATGAACACAGGCCTCCCTCATGATCTCCATGAGAGCTAGTTGCCATACCACGCTTGGCAGGCGGGTTGGTGAGCGCAGTATGGGATGTTGATACACGGATAGACGCTGCTGCCCATCTTCCGGAGGTATCCCTTAGCAGGCTCTTACTGCATCCATGGGCATGAGAGGTGGGGCGTCATTCTACTGCCGGCACCCCACGACGGCTCTGGCTCATAATAATAATAAAATCTGACCTCACATATGTACAACTCCTTATCCTTTGGATGAGCTTCTTTCCTATGCCTCGTGTAATTTCCTTTGGTTTTACATCGAATATTACATATGTTGCACTCCCAGTTTGGCCTTATTTTTGTTTTATTTGAGCTGAAAAAAGTTAAATCACAAACTGAGCCGTGGACGCTTCATCATCATCTCAGTCGTAGGACGTCGACTGCGGATAGGCTTCCCTCATGGATCTCCAAGTACTCGTGATGAACCCCTCATGTTGGCATACTTGCCACGCTTGGCAGGCGGGTTGGCGAGCGCAGTACGGGATGTTGATACACGGAAAAACTCTACTGCCCATCTTCCACAGTTATCGCTTGGCAGATTCTTACTGCTTCCACTGGTAAGAGAGCAGGGGCAACATTCTACTACCAGTACCCCACGGCTAGTTTGACGCCCGGCAAATGTAATCGAAACTGTTTTTCATTATGGTTATAGAATTGTTTTAACAGAAGAAAAGACTTCAAAAAATTAAACATCTAAAATCTTGCAGATAACACTGAAACCGCTATAAGTATTCTAATTATATTTCAGTATTTCCTTCGATTTATCACGGATCCCATCATCAGATCTGGGTTTGTCTTGTCTTTTTTATTTTATGGCTTTTTGTGTTTGGTTTTACACAATTCCGCCAGTGTCAAGTTAAATAATTAGTGTTTATTTTAAATCAACTCATCCTACTGAACTCCCCATGAGCAACCCAGAACTGGGTTTAAAAGCATTATTAAGTAAAACCAAAGAGCCAACCGCAAGTTTAAAGTTATAGGACACTAGCCTCACTCCGCAGTTTCACCCGCGTAGTTCCCGTTCCCGTGGGAATACGGGGATAAAATATAGCCTATGTTACTCAGGGATAATGTAGCATTCTAATGGTGAAATAATTTTTAAAATCGGTCGAGTAGTTTTTGTGTTTATTCATTACAAACACAAAAAACAAATCGTTCTTCTATAATATTAGTATAGATATAATGCCTTGAGAGACTGCATATCAAATTTATATTTAGTTACGTACTGAGTAATATTTGTAGCAGGTGTGGGTGTAATTAATACAGGGGGTATAATATCATTCATATATTAACGATTTTGTAAAGCTTTACAATATAATAAAATTCTCAGCACTCTAACTATAAAATCTTCATTATTTCCAGCGATGATTTGATATTATCCTGGCCACAACTTTCATCCATTTGTATTTAACCCACATTTGTATGTAATGAAATTGTATCAGCCTTCTGTAACTATTTCAATGTCCTTCATTTGCGCCTTTTTACTTCTTTAATTTCTGAAATGATCATAAAAATATATCAATAAATGAATATTAACTGTATATTATTTTAAAATAATAATTGGCCGTTATGGGTCCCACTTCTGATAAAAATGGCCTCCTGTCAAACACACCTCAAGTTTATAGTACAAAAATATATGGCAGAACGCTTTCACCACACCCGACCGCAATTAAGAAACCATGCAAATCAGTAATAGATACATAAGTATAAACTAAAAACGTATAGACTAACGTCGTTCGCTTCGTCCCCGGTTATGCCCAAAAATATCAAGAATCAAGAATCAAAAAATACTTTATTCAGTGCGGCCGCATGGACCTTATTGACGCGTCACAAATTACAAAATAAAACAACACAAATAAAATAGAATAAAGCACATAATTGAATCTGTTCACTTCAGATGACACGCGAGTTAGGAAAAGAAGTGAACAGAAGAACCTAACTCGGTCGTTATAGTCATCATTTAACAATTTTATTTTGTCTTATGTTACGTTTGACGGAGTTGGAGCAGATTCCGTCCCAAAAAATTATCAAATTCTGACTTTTTGACTATTGAGATTACAAATAAACTTAAAAATTTAAGTAGCCCCCGACATAAGAGCCAGAAAACTTGCTTTCTACACAACATTCATAATTTTTTTCCTTTAATTTGATATGAAACTTGGATACCTATATTTGAAAACATTCGTTTGTTCAGGCCCACTTTCACCCCCCATATCTTGTAAACGACCTAACCGAGTTTGTTAAAACATGTTTAAGATCCTCCGCTAGAAAACCTGCTTTTAAATTAAAGAAACCGCATTCAAATCGGTCCACTCGTTTGAGAGCTACGGTGCACAGACAGACAAACACATAGCGGTGAAACTAATATTTTTTTTGTCAGAGGTCAATAACAAATAGTACCTTTAAGTCATTTTAACGAATAGAAGCTGCGTTCCATCCAAATCAGCACTTTTAGTTATTTTCTGTTGACGTCTCTTTTCCGCTTTACGTAAGTTCAGTATTTCTCTGTTCTGTTCCCTGTATCTTCGTTGGCGCTCTCTTGTTTTTTCAAGAGCAGTCATTTTAGCCCTAAAAATAAAGATACGTTTTTATTGTCACAAAATATGACGTAATAAAAGGGAAATAGTGTAAGCAAAAATGTGTACCTATGTTTAAAAACAAACTATTGAATCCCTACTCTATCCCTAATAAGGACAAATAGAGAGTAAAGAATAAGGTGACAAAAAACGTTCCGCCATCTTGTACCGTCGTGACTGCCATTTTGAAAGTATTATTTATTAATGAATGAGTTAGGTTTATTGTATCGGAACTAAGAGTTTATACAAAATCTCAGTTCCTATTCTACAAATTTTGAACCGGGTAGCCATGCTTGCAAGTTGAATATAAGCTTATAAAAATACAAAACGCCAATTTTAAATTTTATAAAACAGTGTCAGCGTCTGATAAACATATTTTTTTATTTTTTATTTTTCAATGATAATCTTGTAAAAGTATTACACTAGCGAATAAAAATAAAACATATAAAAAATAAGTAAGTACCTAGATATTTTCTCTTCATTTTTTGATGTGGATGTTTCTCCGAGACTCCGTAACTTTTCTTCGAGTAGTCGCCGTTCTAGTTGTCTTCGTTCCAACTGGCGCTGCCTCAGTTTATCCCTGTTCTGCTGCCGGTATCTAGTCTGACGATCCCGTTTTTTTTGAAGAGCACTCTTCCCTTCCAGCCTAAAATTGTTATAATTTAAACAATAGGGCATCAAGCTAATCCGAGAGTTTAATATATCGATATCCGACGACGTACAAAAGCCCAAAATGTCGGAACCAGGATAACGGAACTGAATAAAAATAGGTTACCCAATATTTTTTAAATATTAGTTGTCATATCTACACTCATGGACATAATTAGAGGAACGGCATGAGACAGATCGGAAGTAACGTAACAACTTGACACCTAAAAATATTAAGTTTCTATTAAAAAAACACTTTTTAAGTTATTAAGTTATTGTAGACAATAATGGTTTATTACTTAGCTCTGAAATAACATATGTATATATTTTTTTTGTATTAGTTAAGCTCAAGTAACTTTCCTTTTCAATTTTTAATTTTGATAAATTGTATTTTTGATAAGTCTAATTGTATTGTTAATAATTTGAAAAAACGTATTGGCGTACACTGTAGCATCTAGACAAACCCGAGCGGTTTTTTTGATGCTTTTAGATTTAAAAAATTGTTATATGATTGTTTATATGATAAATAAATTAAAAAAAAAAAAAAAAAGTGCAAATATTTTTTTTTTGTATGTTTATATTCATTTTAAAATTTTTAATGAAAATAAAATTTACTTCAGTAAAAAACACATAGTCTTGTGTTTCAACAGAAATCTCAAAAATGATGTTTTGAAGAATAATCATCACATTGAAAATGTCATTGTGTTATGCCATTACGGGGATACGTAATAAAATAACTGATGAAGTCATGAACCATGATAGTTAGACAGCAATTTTCACAGATAATGTATTTCTGTTGCCGCTATAACAACAAATACTAAAAAACAGAATACATACAATAAATATTTAAGGGGCTCCCATACAACAAACGTGATTTCTTTTATAGATAATGGTACAGAACCCTTCGTGCGCGAGCCAACTCGCACTTGGCCGGTTTTATTTAATGTTAAAATTGTTTACTTACCTCAACGTTACCCACAGTTTCTCCTCTGGCGTAATACTAATAAGAAAATTTGTATCCATTCCAGTAATGCCTGTTCGAATTTTGGTTAGCAAATAATCAAAAGATGCTGTCGACATACGCGTGTAGTTGAAGAATTATTTAACGAATTCATAATTATTAAATTAGTTAACCCCATAGTACTTAGAATATGACGATTTATTTCATATGAATGTAGGTATAGGCCCAAACACAAAATTGCAGTGCCCTTGCAGGGTGCATGTATTTACTTAAGGCTAGTTATAAGATCCAAGCTGTATAAAATGTGTACATGTAAGCAATAAATGAAATATGAATTTCTTTTCATATTTTCTCAAGTCCCAGTAATTTTGAACAAATGACCCATTCAACGATCTTGTTTGTAAATAAGGATGTACCCAGTATCTTCTATAAGCACGATTTCTATTAATTTGACTGTACAAAAACCAAACAGTCACTATAACTGCAGCATCCTGAATGAGTCTCACACTAATAACCATTTTTAATATAAAAAAAATGACGCGACGCTCTGCACTGCCCTAGCGAACAGCTTTGAATGAAATGACTGAGAGCCGCCGAAACGCAACTACGCGCGTGAGTGCGTAAAAAATACGCACGATGATGCAGATCTGCACTTGCGCAAGTACGCGCGTAGGTGCGTCGACACGCAATTATGTTACATATTATGTTACATTTGGTTATTGCAAATAACACCCTATTTACTGAAGTTAAGGACGTGTCTCGTCAACCCGAGTCAATTATAATATTAGTCTTATCTCATCAGTCCATAAACAGTTTACTGCAGGACATAGGGCTCTCCACAGTGGAAGAAAATTAGTAAGTACCTATAAATAAAAAAAAATACACCTAATGACACTGTCTCTAATGGATATGGCAGAAAGAGAGACCAGTAAAATAGTGACTTTTATTATTATTTATCTATAGACGAGCAGCTAGCGCTGATGTGTCTATGTCACAGTGATGAAAAGTCTTATGTTTGCATTACACTTGATTTTGATTCATCATTCATACTGGTGTCAATCAGGAGTCAACACACATACACACACATGCACACACACACACACACACACACACGCACACACACACACGAATACTTGGCATTCTCGGGACCACTTCTAATATAAATATAAAAACTTGTTAGCCGCTCTGTTCCGTACCGTGGAGAGGGAGGCCTGGTGACCTATATCACAGGTTCTTTTGAACCTATTTCAGGCACCAGTCTTCACAAACCAGGTTACTACTGGCGGACTACCAGCGCGAAGTAATTACTTATATACCTCATATATTTAAGGACAGTTTGTAAAAGGTCACGCGCGTTGGAATCCGTATTTTATGTTTTTTTCATTAATAAGCTTTAGTACACATTAATTTTGTCTATGTAATAATTTATTTATAAGCGTACTTTGTGAAGAAAAATAAAGAAATATTTTGATTTGATTTTGATCATCATTTCAGTAAAACGCCCACTACTGAACAGGCCAGGCCATGGAGATCCATGAGGGGTAGTTGCCATACTCATCACGCTTGGCCGGCACCCCACGACATTACACTTGATTGTTTCGTATAATTCCAGTTTATTTTTTCGCAACAAACTGTCAAGTTTGTTTAAAAAGATCAAAACAAGTTTAAAGAAAAATTGTAGTATTGTTGTAGAGGTACATGATTATATGGTAACAAAAGACACTTGTGCACTCATTCTATTTCTAGGGGTTTCTTTTTTTTTTTAAATTGTTCCTCTGGCGTAACCAGAGACTGTTTTAGCTACTTACTTTTATTTTTAACCTATTACATTTTTTACTTATTAATAATAAAGTTACAGAGTTGGATATTAAATAACATATTTCTTAATTTATACAAAGCGTTTTGATACATGAGAAGTTTTTGTGAGTTTTCTTATGCCCATATAATCTAAGTAACAATTTAGGGGGAAGGCATTCTATGAGCATCCCCGAAGGGTATGTAGATGTTGTGGAAGAAGGGCATGACTCCATGAGCTCCTGCAGTCCTGTCTCTAATCTAATCTTTGTATGTCTGTGGCACCTGTCTTTGAGTTGTGCACTCATCATTCTCAACATTTTAGCCATAGGATGTCCACTGCTGGATATAGCCCTCCCCCTCATGGATCTTTGGAGTACCGATCATGGTGGGGTTATTGCCATACTCAACATGCTTGGCAGGCAGGTTGGTGAGCGCAGTGCGGGATATTGATACATGGGAATATCATATTAACATTTGCATACCAAATAGTTTGGTCAAGTGTGTGATATAGTTCGCGCAAAACTTCTTGAGCTCTGTGAACGTTGCGGCAAATGCAAAGTTGCGCATGTTGACATGTTCATTCAATATTGCCAACTAGGTTATAAATAATCTTGCCACATAGTAGAAATTTTGTATAAAAAAATTGGCTTCTTGCGATAAGTAAAGGTGAATTTGTTCTAGCATTTAAGTTTTTATCAATCCTTAATTTAATATAATAATTGATTTTTAAATATGTTTGTTTTAATAATTGAAAAATAAATAAATGCATAGTAAGTACGAAAATACACCAAAACTCGCGCTAGCAACCCTAGTTTCACAGACTGAGCCCCTCTCGCACCCCTTTTATCATTCCTTCCCCTCAGCTAACTTCACAGAGCTCAAGAAGTTTTGCGCGAACTCTACCTAACAAAATGCATACAAATATCTGTGTAAAACCATACTTGAGGCAAATAAATTATTTCATTTAATTTCCGCCCATCTTCCGGAGGCACCTCTTGGCAGATTTTGACGGCATTCACAGGCAAGAGAGGAGAGGCATGGCAACCCCCAAGGCTATATAAATCATTCTTAAAGCTTACCTCTTTTTTTTATCAGCTTTATCCTTTTTGACATCAGCATTTGATAAATCACTGTTGTTTTTTATGTCACCAACATCATCATTACAAAAATCATTGTTTTCTGTATCATTGCAGTTTGGTTCGCCATAATCTACCCGCTCGTCATAATATATTGGAACTTCAACAGTATCAGGAACTACTTCCGTTAATGTTACATCCTTATTGTCTGATATAGCTTCTTCTTTAACCTCTATTTTGATGTCTCCCAGTAAATATTCATAGGTATTCTGTGTTTCAATGCATTGGCTTTTGAATTGGTGTGCTACAGACAACTTTACTAGGCAATTCATGCATATAGATGATGATAGTCTTTCATGTTGCACAATCTGGAAGATAATTTTTATTTATTATTTATTAAGGAGAACCAACAGCTTATTTCTTCTTCTTCTTCATCATCATCATCATCATCTCGGCCGTAGGATGAATGGCCACATCTACTGTAGGATCTCAAAGTTATGGTCATGGGGACCATACTCGCCACTATTTCACTTATAAAAATATACTAGGAAAATTAACGTGAGATATACTATTCATTTTGTAAAAACGGGAATTACTCACGTAGTATTGTAACGTATTGTAACGACACTGTGTCGTGTCGGCCCCACGCGCGGACGGGCATTCAATCCCATGATGATGATTTTCTTGAAAAATCAAAATGTGTCGGAATAATCTTCGACGTCACAATACTACGTCAGTAATTCCCGTTTTTACAAAATGAATACTAGGAAAAGCCAATTATTGCTTCCTGCAACTAATAACAATTTAAAGGGGTTGTCAATTAAAATGCAAGCATTGAGATTATCAAAATAATATTAAAATATTAGCTTAATAAAAACAAGTACTTATTTTTATTATAATATTCTGTATTTAATGAATAATTCAAATAAAAATCAAACATGAGGTGACAAATAATAAAAACCTAAATATACACTGAGCTGAAGTGAGTCCATTAAGTCTATTTCACAAGTTCAAAACTTAAATTTGAAACTTAGGAAAACTAGAATGACCATGCTTCTGTTCCATGCATCCGGATTTCTCTTATGTTCTAATAACTCTTTCAGTGTGGGTGCTCCTCCCGCCTTCAGAAGCTCATGCCGACTTCGCCTGGGGCTTTTCCATTTTTAAGCTGCTTAAGGGCCAACTCAATCTCATCCAGGCCGATATCAGGTAAGTTTTCTGTGAAGTGGCATGTAAGGGATTCAGGTTGAGGTGCATGTGAGGTGTAAAGTTGGCTATAGAAATCCCTAATCTCCGAGAGGATCTCCGGCCTAGAAGCGACCACATTACCTGCGTGTGTAGTCAACCTTGTCAGGTAGCTTCTTCCGTGAGGCTGAATGAATACTTTCTACCCCCGGTTCTGCTCAATCTCGAGCTTGTTAGAAGCTCGGAGGTCGCGTCGAACGAGCTTCGTCACTTTTATACGGCTCGGTTTTCTAACAATGTTGAAGGGGGATTTTGGCGCCGTTCACTCATAAGCTCTAGGGTTTCCTTCGTGAGTTTTGATTTCTTGCCTGTGAGCCTTGCTTTGCACAGTTTAGTGCTCTCTTCTGTTCACTTGATTGAATTTTTGGTCAACGCTATCAGTGGTTCCGAGGGCAGCAAATAGGTTTTCCAATTTTAGCTGGAAAGCTTGGGAGCCAATAGCAGCCTGGAGCAGATTAGGTCAGAGCCCGGACTTCATCAAACGGATTCTTCCATGCTTGTAATTATTATTTAGAGTGCCTCGTACGCGCCGGTGGTTGCTTCCGTGTGGAAGAGTTCAGTGTCCAAACTATATCAAAGCAGGTCTGTAAAATTTCTGCTTGTAGGTAATTTTTTGTAAATATAATTTTATTAAAATATTAAATAAAATTTGTGTTTGTATTGTTGTTTGCTAGATCTTTTTTGCTGAATATATCCAGCCATTTTTAAAATATTTTAGTTGTTTTTTTGAGTATTTTAGTTGTTTTTTTGAGAAAGATGACTTATAATGTTCAGGCATTCTGATCAGTTTAATGATAATCAGGTGTGTATTTCTTAGATGTGTATGTGTAACTTACATGTATTCCCGTACAAAACATTATTTCTTCCACAATGGTCAGGCCAGGTCCAAACAAGCTTTTCATTCCTCCCCCTTTCTTCATGCAAACTCTACAGAATTCCAGATATTCGTCTAAAAGATCTGACATGCTTGTAGCTGTTTCCTTTCTTTTTTAGTATGAATAATCTTCCTTCCTTTGCAAAATCTTAATTTACTTCAATCTGTTTACTTTCCTTTTTTATTATGAATTTCTTTATTCCAAAACAAACCAGAACAAAACAATTCTTCTTCTTTTTTTGTGTTTGGTTGTACCTCAGAGTAAGTATCAATTGATACTTATATACTTTGATATTATTGATACTTGCTCTGAGGGTTGTACAATGAGGCGTTTTCATTAAAAAGTAAAAACTTCAAAAATAGTTACCTCGAACCTTATAGATGGCGTTAATTTTCTTTTACTGGTAGGCACAATTTGACAATGACAGGATTAATCACAAACTTGCTTACTCCGCTTGCCAGCTCTATCTGTTAGGTTTAGTAGAAAACTCTTTTTGTTTTGTTACTGAAAACGGCTCATTACACAATTATGAATTCTGCCAGTGTCAAGTTTTTTTTTTTTTGCTTTGTCGCATGGCGATTATGACGCCCTAAGTTCATTCATTAGTCTCTAAAGGTCAAATTATGGGTTTGTTACCGATATATTATATGTTACTATATATAATTTATATATAGTAACAAAAAAAAGAAACAGTTCTACATTTACAATTTTTAATTTTCCATATTGTTTGCATAGAAAAAATAATCAGTCACAATTCAGGACGTAGGTAGACGTTATGAAAAGACGTTTTTCTACTCTTAGGAGCCGTCTCTACGAGCGAGGGAATCGCGGCAAGATGTTATCGTCGTCGCCACGTATTTACGTATTTCTATACACTCTCTTAAAGGCCGTCTCCACGAGCGAGAGAATCGCGACGAGTCCGCGCTATAGAATCGCCGCGATTCCCTCGCTAGTGGAGACGGCCCCTTACTTCCAGACAGAGATTTGTAGAGTGGTGAACAGAATTAATTAAAGATAATGAACGATCGATTGAATGCATTCTTACTGTCTTACTAATAAAATTTTCTTACACAATCGTTTAACAATGCAATACTTATTCATTGAATAAGGGTTGAATAGCTATTTACCCACTACTTGACCAATAAACTATGAATAAGCGTTGTGTAACTATTTAATAGTTACAACACTGACTACTGGTAACATTGTCAGAAACGTTCTGAAACCTAATAATATCAAGTGCACCACTAAATTAATCTCATGTTTTTACGTAATAATTTTGAGTGTGAAAATGTTAAATAAATTAATATGAATAAAATAGCATCGATAGTGTTCAAAGATTTAATTTGGATCGAAAAATCGTGAAAAAATGTCTAATTAAATTGCACTTTTTGACTGTACTTTTGAACGCCTCTTAAAATGTCAAAACGAGTGAGTTTTGACATTTGTCGCGACTCGCGAGTTATCATTCCGTCCGTAGTTTGTTCGTGATTTATTTTGCTTTCCAATCTGTTAAAAATACGGAATTAAAATGGAAGCAGGGAATAATAGTGCCAACATCCACACTGAAAGGAAGAGGAAGCGCTCTGCAAATTGGGATTTATTAGAAAAGGTACGTTTTTATATTTCTTGTGAGTGTGTAAACAAACAAGAGTGGGAACTGTTGACTAACAATAACTATGTGGTTTTTTTTTAGAATTTACTGAGGAGTTGCCTAAAGTTTTAGGTTTAATGAACTAAACAAGATCCACCGAACAATGGTGGAAATAAAACAACAGTGGAGGACAGCAAAATTAGACGCCAAAAAGAAAGATTGTGATTATAGGAAGGAACTTAATGGTACAGGAGGTGGACCAAAGCCACCAAGCCCAGATCCTGAAACAAAGGAAATAATGGAAATGATTCCAAATGAGTTTGTTGTGGACTCAAATCAATTTGATAGTGATGGCATTATTGGACAAGTATGCAGTTTATGAGATATTTTAGTTTCACTAGCCCTAGTTGTGTCTTGTTATTCCATCTGTGCCTTAATGATCAGCTACATGACAAAAAATTTAAATGTGGCAATTAATACAACATGTCTAAGCTAGATTAGTGTGACATAGAGGCGAGCAGAGTGAGAGAGAGCAGATTAATATTATATTAATTAACTATAATTTGTTGACATGCTGTATTAACATACCACCATTGAATTTCAATATTTCATTAATGAAATGTGTGTTTTATCTACAGGACATAAACACTGACGAGTGTATGGATGTGCAGGAAATAATTCTAAGTCCAATGCAAAATAAAGAAAACATAGGAAAGGTTTGTTGGTTTTTGTAAGTTTTATCAAAGAGTTAAGTTTTAAGGCTGATTTACATTGATACAGCAGCTGGCGCCAGCATCACTGGATTCCGGCACTGGAAACAGTCCACTGGACTGGATTAAAACATGTTAACATTGATACAGTGCTGATCCAGTGCCGAAATCCAGTGATGCTGGCGCCAGCTACTGTATCAATGTAAATCAGCCTTTGTTTTTTTTTTATTTACACATACTTTTATCACTCACAATATTGTTTTTAATTTACAGATTACTATAACACCAACATCAAAGGATCAGAGAGTGGAGAATTTAATGAAATCATCAAAAACCATGTATTCTAAAAGAAGGTTGCCTCTTGAAGTAAGTACATATGGATACAAAAAGCCCTTTTTGTTTCCTGCTATCGGGTACAAACCTTTCGAAAACAAATAGAGGAAATGGCTAATCTCAAGCCATTGTGGGATTGCCACCAGTGTTATCTATCTAAAGACATGGCCAGTTCGGTGCTCAGGGGGTCCTTCAGAATAGTTTTTTTTTTCAATAATGTTTGTTTATGTATAACTTTAAGTGCAGTGATGCAGTACTGATTCTTAATTATTATTTGTTTATAGATGAATAATTTTTCGAAGCAAAGAAGTGAAGTGCTTATTAATGCTGTTGAGGAAGAACACACACTAAAAATTACTCAAATGAGGGAGTCCCATGAGTGGGCTAAAAAGGAACACATACTTCGCATAAAAGAACAGGAGTTAAAAATTAAGAACTTAGAATTAGAAAATTAATTACTTACAAAAAAATTTAATAAAAGTGATTATTAAAATTAAATGTGTTTTATTACCTATATTAAAAGTATGTATTAATAAATAATTGCCTTGCAGCTTGTCCACTTGCATTATCTTGAGCATCTTGTGACCTCTGACTTACAGTAGTTTCACCTGTCCTAATGTCTATTATTTCTGCATTTTCCCCCATTTTCACAGCAATATTGTGCAGAACTGCTAGTGCAACTATGTACAGTTTTACATTTTCTAGTGATACACTAAATCTGTGTAGAAGGCATCGAAACCTCTACACACCAAAGCATCTTTCCACGGGGTTTCTGGTATGGATATGAGCCTTGTTGTAGGCCTCCTCCTTAAAATTAGCAGGATTTTGTACAGGCGTAAACAGGTAACCTGTTAGTCCATATCCTGCATCACCCAATAAACGGCCATGAAATTCTCCGTTTTCAAACCTTTGGCGTATTCTGCTTTCTCTAAAGATTCGGGAATCATGAGTGCTTCCTCTCCAGTGTGCTACAATGTCCCTTATTAATAGTTTTGAGACGCATACCACCTGCACGTTTATTGAATAAATTCCTTTCCTATTTATGTAGTATTGTGCATTGTCACCACCAACTTTTTTAATTTTTATGTGTGTGCAATCAATAGCACCTGCTACATTTCTGAAGCCACAAATTCAAATTCAAGTGTTCGTGGCATGTGTATAAATTGCTCAGCTTTCCTTGCTAGCGCAGTAGCAACTCGACGGCATATATTTGTTATGGATTGTTGACTCATGCCGTGAATGTCTGCAGCATCATCTTGCACTTCCTGTCGCGCCCATGTCCTTAAAGCTGTACAAACTTGAAGTTCTGTAGAAAAGCCACCACCTCTAGCACTCTGTTCAATTTCACCGCGGATTAATTCTACCACTTCCTTTGCATACGCCTTTGTAAATCTATATTTACTTTTAAACTCATCTTCTTCTAAAATGAAGGGATCATACCGAGATTTGTACGTCTTTTTCTTTCTTGGAGGTTCTTCACTCTCCATCTCGTCAAAAATATCAAAATAATGTAAATAATCCATAGCTACTCTAAAAAATCAACACAAAGTAACGCAAGTTTGTACGTTATGCGCGGGCTATACGAGGTCTGCCGACTGTGTAAGGGTTGTACAAATTGGCGTACTACTTACACAGCCGTTATAACATCTGTTTAGCGCGAAAGCGTTTATTAGTAACGTTTCTGTTATAACCCTGTTATAAGTAGTGTGTAAATGTTTATTAGTAAGACAGTGTATGGTTTGTTATTACCACAGATTCAGGAAAATGTTTGGAGCACCATCTGTTAGCGTCAACAAAAACTTCTACAGTAGTTTACTGTGGTAGTTTACAAAAAAAGTTTAGTTACCTACATTATTTCTGCAGCAAAAACAGCGCCATCTACCGACGAGTAGCCATTTCCTATTTGTAGAAAGCCACAGAACAGAGAAAACATTTTTATCTGTTCTGTGGTAGAAAGTTACTGGAAGTCTTAGTGCTGCCATTCAAGACGTATATTTTCTACCATTTTATTACTGATAGAAACGAAACGTAAATGGTGCACTGCAGTAAAATGAAAGCAAAAAAAGTTCAAAATTAAAATGGCCGATGCTCGTTGAAGGTGTGTCGCGGTTCTCTCGAGTCATCATCAACGATTTTACCATTGAACTGCAGTGAAAAGTTTTGGTGTTTTCTACTGGTGCGTAACATTGGTATTGTGGTTTATAATAATGTGGAATTATGTATTGATATCCAGTAATCTGCGCATCGAGGGAGCCTGGAGCAAGAAGCATCTCATCTCAACAAAGGATTTCATGGAAGGTTTCCGTCATGTCGCGTTGGCCTGCCGCTGGGCCCGTCGCGTTAGCCCCGAGGCTCCCTGGCGTCCTCACGAGGGCGTTTTCGTTCGCGACTGCCTCGTATCGAGGTCGGGGCCGCCGAGGCTGTCCGCGCGCCGCCGCCGCCCCCGTGATGCTAAGTATACCGGTTTTTTTAGGCGGCGCTGCCGATCCCCGCGTCTGCCAGCCGTGTGGCACCGGGGCTCCGCGCCCCCAGCCGCCGCGCGCGTAACGAGCCCTCGCTCTCGATCCCTATTCGGAGCCCCAAAGGTAAGTGTTCTCAGATTCAAATTCAGAAGGGAAAAATCAATACCGGTCGGCCATTTTGTGAAAGTATCAGACTTCATTGTAATTAGGGCACTTTTGGTGCTGAATCATGATAATATCAGTGAGATGGCAGCAAAATTTCATAAATTAGACATTGCATGATGTCTAGTTTTGTACATAATCTATTGCAAACCAGTTGAAACTCCATTTAGGATACCATCCCATACTCCATACTATTGATTTTATTTTCTCTGCTCAATCATACAAACTGGGGATATGTTTAAAATTACGAAACAAAAGTTATGTCTGTGCCAAAAGTTATAAATTTTACATCATCACAATTCAATTTGTTTATTGAGTTGAAAATCCAATAATAAAATCAAGCTTTCAATTATATGTTACACTTTTCTCTACAATTTAATAATTAATCTAATTTTACTATGTACCTACTTCATAATAAATAACATGTTGTCTAAAACTGAGACCATATTTAGGGTCAGTTATGATGGTAAAAACATAATGATCCATACACTTTCCTCAACAATTCAGTGCTGAAGAGATAAAGTTTTGAAGCTGAATCACTTAAGCGCCCTAGAAGATACATACAACTTTAATTATTGCAAGAGCAGATTTTTTTTTAAATACTAATTTCATTGAAGTCTACGTTTGTTTATGTTAGTAACAAAATAATTATCTAAACTGAAATCTTAAACAATATAACATAACAACTTACAAAAATTTGCAGTATTTATTTGGAATCGAACTTGGGAAACGGGAAATATCATACATTGCATGTTCTATGTGCGATCAAATAAGGAGTGCAGAGAGCTGAAAATGTAGTTGCCAGCAATACGATGAACAAGAATAGTGGTGGTGATTCTATTGCACTGACTTGCTAATGTTAATTAAATTGACGTAAAATGGACTAAAATGACATACAGCTATTTGGTTAGTGCCAATCTAAAATTAAAATGTCACAATTATACCCAATTTTATGCTGACAGCTCTAAATTTAGAAACATCATATCTTAAATTATAATTGGTTTTAGAAAGGGTAAAACAGTTTCGACTACAGTGTCGCATTAAAAGTTTGCTTATCAACAGTCTCAGTAAGCTTTCTTTGGTGTTACATGGTTCATGGTCAGTTAACCTGTGATTATGAAGCATGTAACAAATTACGGGTTACATAGACTTTATGCATGGTTAATATCTAAAAGGTATTGCTAACAGAGCTTATAGTTTTCATCTTATTGCTGGTGACTTTATGAAAACATAGACATACCATCTTCATTGCCACCCATGCAGAAAACCATGCTCAAATTGTCTTCTGATGGATAACAATGATTTAGTAATAATTCCGCTATCCATATTTTTAAATTAATGAATATCTCAGATCTTAAAGGGTTTTTTTAATAATTTCTGTAGTTAGCAGTTAAATATTCTTGTATACTTCTTGATGGTAAAATCTGCTGGGGAAGACAAAGGATGTTAAAGCTCTTCAACTTCAACATAATACTTGTCCATCCCTAATATAATATTAACACTTGTGATCTACTGTAGATCCTGTGACCACCAACTTTTGTTTCTTGCTAGAAAATTGTATACCTTTCAACCTTCTTATTGTTACTAAATAATTGCCATGCATTAGAAGACATCTCCACAGCTACTTTATACGGCTCGCCAAATAGTTGAAACTAGGTACTGATTTGCGACGCGTCAGAGTGAGTGCCTGACGCCGTACTGAGGGCTGATTTATTTTGTACTTTGACGGTATTAAGGAAAGCACCTACCTAAGCCGCTGACAGTCGTCGACAGCAAAACAATGGTGCGTTTCCATTGACGCAAAGCTAGGTGGAGCAGGGCTTAGCAGCATTGCCCAATCGCAATGCTCTAAGGACACAAAGCTCGAGAAAACAAGCGTTGCTCCGCTAAGCCTCGCTCTGCCGGGCTCCGCGTCAGTGAAAACGCACCCTGAGGCTGCCTGTCCACCGTAGCGCAGCGGGGAACTGTCCAATAGAATTGCATTAAAAACTACGCTCCGAGTCTTTATGCAATTCCAATGGTCAGCTCGTCTTACCCTCACTGCGCATGTCACCGACAGGGTGGACAGGCAGCCCTATCTCGGTGACACGCGCTCGCCGTATGGCATAAAGCCGACAGGTTGTGCTCCCGTGTTAGCGGTCTAGGTGTGTAGAAACCTTTTTCCTGTTAAACTCTCGCAAAGTACGACACGTAGCGGCGTAGGTCGCTTTGACGCGCCGCTAAGTACGCTTCGACGCGTCGCTAAGCACGCTTTTTATTTGGCGATGCCTTGGTTGCAAGTACGGTGTGTGATCAATTGTGTGACTTGGGTTGCAGAATGTCGTCGCGCCGTAATGGGTCGGTGTCGCGCGCTGCTGAGACCGCGTCGAAGACACGTCTTCACATGGACAGGAATCCGCAGCACAGCCGGATCACTGGTGAGATACCATTTATTAATTATGCAAAATTTTTCATCATCTCAGCCATTGAACGTCTAACGTGGCCTGCATTAGACGTTCAATGGCTGAGATTACTTCATTATTTCAGCCGTAAAACGTCTACTACCAAACACAGGCCTCCCTCACTCCCTCATCTCCATGAGGGGTAGTTGCCATACTCACCACACTTGTCAGGCGGGTTGGCGAGCGTAGTACGGGATGTTGATACACGAAGACGCTGCTGCCCATCTTCCGGAGGTATCCCTTAGCAGGCTCTTACTGCATCCACGGGTATGAGAGGAGGGGTAACATTCTACTGCCGGCCCCCCACGGCAGGCCTTCCTTATTGATTTCCAAATACCTACTGATGATTAGGGGATTGTTGTCGACCAGAAGTGACGCTAGATCTAAAACGAGACTACAAGAGTTAAGGAGTGGTGGCTCGTGACGTCAGAGCATAGTCGTAAACTATACCTAAACACGTCGGCGCGGACGTCACGCTACATTTTGACATAACATAATATATATCGCCATTTTTAGGGTTCCGTAGTACAACAAAAAAACCCTTAAATAATTCTGGAAGTTTCGCACAGCACCATCTAGCCCCAAAGTAAGCAATGCTTGTGTTATGGGTTCGAGATGCGTTGATCGCGAGACATACGCCTGTTGCAAACCTGTCGCGGGATACGTAACCTCCCTGCGAGAAAAAATGGAAGGGCGAACGAAACGGCTAGTTCTAGTTCTAGGGGGGGTTACCAGGTCTGCACTGACGTCCCGCATTGGGGTGTATTGTGCATTGACCCCCGAGGTGCTGCCTCGACCCTAACCTAACCAGCCCAACTCCTTGAAATACCGGAGAAGGACTCGGGGTCGCCGGCAGCATTCCATGAGCATCCCCGAAGGGTATGCAAATGTTGTGGAAGAACAAGAAGGGCATGACTCCATGAGATCCTAGGAAAACGGCTAGTAGTAAATAATAATTATAAATACTTATTATTATACATAGAAAAATATTCTCTATAGTTCCGCTTTGTCTGTCTGTCCGACTGTGTGCGGATATTCATAACTTTTTCCTGGACGTACAAAATAACGACGCCGAGATAACAGTACAAAATAAAACCGGGCAAGAGCGAGTCGGACTCGCGCACCGAGGGTTTTGTGCCATTAGACAATATAATAAATGACAAAGGCAGTTTTATATTTGTTGGAGAACCTTGACAGCGCCATCTCTTGTCTGATAGCGGAACTTATGTAGATTTTTTACACCTTCGATGATTTCTAAAAAAGTATGCTAAGTAGAGAAATTGTAATAAATTTCCTGTAATCTTTACATACACTTCTAATAGCAATGAAAGTTGCAGAGGTTTATCTCCGCAAACTTCGTATATAAGGGGGGGAAACGCTTTTTTTTTCAAGATTTTTGTTAATAACTCAAAATCTATATGACTTAAAGAAAAATTAATAAATTAAACGGTTTATTAATGTGCAAATGAATACCTTTCATATGATACCCCACATCGCCTAGTAAAATTCCAAAATTTTTGAAAACCCCCCTTCCTCCCCTATTGTCTAAAAAACTGCAAATTCGAGAGTTCGTTATAATTTTCCTATAAAGTTTACATATACTTCTATTAGCTATAAAAGTATCACGGGTTTATCTCTGCAAACTTCGGAGATAAGGTGGGGGGGGGACGGTCGTTTTATTAACATAACTCAAAAACGATACGGCTTAAAGAATAAATAAAAACGGTTTATTAATGCAAATGAATACCTTTGATATGATACCCCACACGGCCTAGTTAACTTCACTTAAACATTTTGAGATCCCCTATCCGCCCCCCTGCAATCAAAATAAGAATTTTCTTTTTACATTATCATATATGCTATATTAGTTAGTATAAAAGTGTTATCTTTTACCATTTCAAATTTCAAGTCGATAGCATCAGTAGTTCTCAAGATATCCATATGTGACAGACAGACAGACGAGTAATTCTATAAGGGTTCCTTTTTACCATTTTGGTCCGGAACCCTAAAAATAAAAAACACGGTTCAGTTAAAATTACAACTTAAACTAATGAAATAACTTAGCAGGCTATAAAAGCTTTTTAACAAAATTACTATTTATAAATATAACTACCTTGTAACTCTGAAGTTCATAATACAGGCATTTAAAACACATAACTTACATTATTTTAATATTATATGAGCACTTTATTAAGCGCACATTTTTACAATTGACCATAACAAGCTTATGAGACCTAGCATAGTTAGGTTCATCTAATTTAGATCCATTTGATTATGATTACATCTGTTAAATAAAAATAGAAACATAGGCTACGGAAAGATCGTTGCGAACGGCATACTTGCTCGCCTACCCGCGCACCAAGCTAGAAGTGCGAGCGGCCGCTTCCTGATGCATCATACCTGATCATTGTCTGACGATATAACAAGATGGGTGAAAAAAAAGCTCAAATAATTGATACGGTTACTAAACATACCGGAATACTTACAACCGAAAACTTATCGACAGTGTGTCGAGCTGCGCACCACCTAACACTTAAAATATGTAAAAGATATTCGTTGAAGGTCGTTCTGGTCTGTGTGCAAATACTCAGAAGAATTAGAGTATGTATGAGGACATCAGTAGGGGCCATACATTCATCATTCATTTCACTGTTGTTATGCTGGACTTAACGCAAAGCAAGACAAAATAAGGGATGGTGGGATAGTTGGAGAGTGAGACGATTTGGTTACGGGCAACGCCCACGGTACCGCGGGCGATAGAGGCCGATTTTCTGGGTAAAAAATATATTTTTATGATGAATTACTCACATGGACCTGGATGAGTCCCGATGTTTCCACGAGAAAAGAGATTGATTTCATCTTGATCAACTAGACACGGATTTTAAATAAAATCTCGCGTGATTCACGGGGTGAAAACCTGTGGTGATGACCGAATCGTAAAGAAGCTTGGCTGTGGGATATGAACCGTAAAGGTCCCGTTTGATGAAGTCTCCGCTGGATTTCCAAACTCTTGAGAGCTTTCAACTCGAACCTTCAAACCAGCTTGACTGTCTAAAAAAGCATGCATTGGTAGAAGACATAAACAACAGGTTCGTTGAATCGCTCTACATACGGTGGGGTCTGACTATTTTAAGACGCCCCGTACAAATAGAACTCAGAAACTCTCTGATGGACGGACACCCTTAACCTCATGGCTGATCGACGCTCATTGCGACTGCAGTCTCCCGATGATGCTAAGTCACATACAAGTACATAGGCAGGTCATTAGACAACCCTTGCAAGTATTAACAATATGACAGAGCGGAACAAAGGCTTTAATGTTCGCGAGATATATGACTATTGTGCAGAGCCAGGTGACATAGCTGAAGCGGGAAGATGGTATAGCGGGTTCTCTATTTTGTCTCCGAAATTTTATTTCCCTGATACAATAATCCATAAATTTACTTTCATAATCATCGATTGCTCGAATAATCAGAATCTATAGTAATATAAGGATCCCTAACATAGTTTCCACTAATATCGGTATCCATAACAATTACAATCCATAAAGTGATTCGCAATAAGTAAAGAAATCCATAACATTACTAACTCATAAACATTATTCTCATAATTGTTTATTTTAATAATATTCATGTTCCATAATATTTTGTTGGGGGCGAGGTTCTGTCACAGTGTTTTCCGATAGTTTAAAAAAAAAACCTAATAACTAAATACTGTCTCTCCATCTCGGGTCTGTCATAGGCAGTGTTTCCGGATGATTATAAAAAAGCCTAATAATAACCTACTGTCTCTCCATCTTGGTTCTGTCACAGGCAGGGTTTTTGGATGGTTATAAAAAAAGCCTAATAACCTACTGTTTCTCCATCTCGGTTCTGTCACAGACAGGGTTTTCGGATGGTTATGAAAAAGAACCTGATAACCTACTCTCTCCATCTCGGTTCTGTCACAGGCAGTGTTTTTGGATGGTTATAAAAAATAAAACCGGGCAAGAGCGAGTCGGACTCGCGCACCGAGGGTTCCGTGCCATCATACAATATAATTTATGACAAAGGCGGTTTTATATTTGTTGGAGAACCTTGACAGCGCCATCTCTTGTCTGATAGCGGAACTTAAGTAGATTTTTTACACTTTCGATGATTTCTAAAAAAGTATGCTATGTAGAGAGATTGTAATAAATTTCCTCTAATCTTTACATACACTTCTATTAGTAATAAAAGTTTTAAAGGTTTATCTCCGCAAACTTCGGAGATAAGGGGGGGGGGGGGGGAACGCTATTTTTTTCAACATTTTTGTAAATAACTCAAAAATTATACGACTTAAAGGAAAACTAAAAACTGTTTATTAATGTGCAAATAAATACCTTTCATATGATACCCCACATCACCTAGTAACTTTCCAAAAATTTTGAAAACACCCCTTCCACCCCCACTGTCTAAAAAACTATGCAAATTAGAGAGTTCGCTATAATTTTCCTATGAAGTTTACATACACTTCTATTAGCTATAAAAGTATCACGGGTTTATCTCCGCAAACTTCGGAGATAAGGGGGGGGGGGGGGGAACGCTATTTTTTTCAACATTTTTGTAAATAACTCAAAAATTATACGACTTAAAGGAAAACTAAAAACTGTTTATTAATGTGCAAATAAATACCTTTCATATGATACCCCACATCACCTAGTAACTTTCCAAAAAATTTGAAAACCCCCCTTCCACCCCCATTGTCTAAAAAACTATGCAAATTAGAGAGTTCGCTATAATTTTCCTATGAAGTTTACATACACTTCTATTAGCTATAAAAGTATCACGGGTTTATCTCTGCAAACTTCGGAGATAAGGGGGGGGGGAACGGTCGTTTTTTCAACATTTTTGTAAATAACTCAAAAACAATACGGCTTAAAGGAAAACTAAAAACTGTTTATTAATGTGCAAATGAATACCTTTCATATGATACCCCACATAAACATATGTTTTTTCTCCAAATTCTAACAATATGTAGGTTATAAAAAATAATAATAATAACAATATAAAAGCCATTATTTATGGATGGTCCGAGGCCTAGAACAGCGGGCTGTCATACTAGTCGAATTTGACTGTGATTCTAGCAAAGTCTTTTTTAGTTTATTTTTAAAATTACTAACTGTTTCAAACTACAACTCCGTCTTACTCGAAAGAACTACGCCAGAAGAAAAGAACAACAGCGTGGTGGTGCTGTTCTTAATGTAAGATGACGATACCTTACAAAAGAATTTCAGATCCATCTCACTGTTGAGCCATGTTCATAAGTTGTTTTCAATGATCATCGCGAACTAAATAAATAAATAATTCTGGACAAATCACACAGCACCTTCTAGCCCCAAGCTAAGCAGAGCTTGTGTTATGGGTACTAGATGACTGGTATACTTAATATACATTATACTACATAGATAGATATTTTTATTATAGTATATAGAAAAACACCCAGAACACCCTGAACAAATCTGCAGATCGTACAGACATTTGTCCCGAGGCGGGAAACGAACCCGCAACCCCTTGCAGCGCAGGCGGACCTTCGCCCGCTGCGCCACAGAGCTCGTCAAAGCTCGGGAGGCTAGTTATCAAAACTACGTATCTCGATCGCAGGTTTGATAACTAGCCTCCCGAGCAAGCCGGGTTTAGAAAAAGTTACAGTACCATCATAGACCACATTATATTGCTGCGGCAAGTCATGAGACAGAAAGGTACATCTTGCGGCTTGTCTCGCGTTTTTGTACTACGAGAAAGCATTCGATTCGAGCAAAAGATATTCGGTGATTGAGGCTCTCCAGCGATGCTGTGTTGACGAAGGGTTGATTACGTACAGACGCGACAGGTTTGCGGTTTGCTGTTATCTGATACAACACCTTGAACAGTGATGTACGCGAGATACGTAATTAGCCGAATTACGTCCAAGTATTGAAGTGGCTTGTATAAAAACGCCACAGTATCTGTTCGAGTACAGGACATAGTTCCTAAAATCGGTTCGCTGAAAAAGAGGCGCAAGACAGTGCGATGTAATTTCTTGGAAACTGTTTGCGAACGGTCTGGGTGAGATTTGAGATGTCTTCAAGACCTTTAAGCTCTTTCAATCGAAAAACGGACAAATCGACATCAACGGCGAATACATCACTCGCCTTCGGTTTGCCGACGGTATCGTGCTCATGGTAAAGTCGAAAGAACTTGATTTCTTTTACAATACTCGAAGGCCTAGCTCCAATAATATAAAATTATTAACCTCTTCTCTACTCTATTAAAAAAATTTACATCGAACATATGACGTTCGCCGGGGGGTGCCGGCAGTAGAATGTTACCCCTCCTCTCATGCCCGTGGATGCAGGTAAGAGCCTGCTAAGGGATACCTCCGAAAGATGGGCAGCAGTGTCTTTCCATGTATCAACATTCCGTACTGCGCTCGCCAACCCGCCTGCCAAGCGTGGTGAGTATGGCAACTGCCCCTCATGGAAACCCATGAGGGAGGCCTTTGTTCATTAGGACGTTTTATGGCTGAAATGATGATGATATGACCTTATGTGCTTTCTCTTCTCTCTCTAAGGCAGCCTAGGTATGTAGAGTGATATAGACCGTGGCATAGATTGGAAGAATAGAACATTGTCCGATGCTGACTTTGTTAATATTTACCATTTAATCACACGTGGTCGAAACGATACTGAGTATCGTTTCTCAAACAGCGTTGGTAAAATATTCATTTCAGAAACTCGTCGTTCCACTAACAAATTATTTCACATCATCATCATCATATCAGCAGTAGGACGTCCACTGTTGGACAAAGGCCTCCCTCATTAATCTCCAGGAACTGCGGTTGGAAGCGGCCTGCATCCAACGATGCGCTTGCCGGTTCGTGGCCTCCATTCGAAAACTTTACGGCCTCATCCATCGGCCATCTGTTCTGCGCGCTATATGGCCTGCCCATTGCCACTTCAACGTGCTAATCCGTCTGGCTATGTCGGTGACCCCAGTTCTCCTACGTATGTATCTCCTCATTTCTGATTCGATCCTGTAGAGAAACCCTGAGCATAGCCGACCATAGTCTATAGTCTCCATAGCTCGTTGAGCGACTCTAAGCTTATTCATAAGGCCAATAGTGAAGGACCACGTCTCGGTTCCATATTATGTCATCACTCGTAACACACACTGATTGAAGACTTTCGTCTTCAGGCACTGAGGTATGTTGGACGAAAAGACGTTGTGAAGTTTCCTAAACGCTGCTCATCCGAGTTGGATTCGACGATTGACCTCTTTCTCGAAGTTGGACCTACCTAATTGTCCTAGGTATATGTACGCGTCGACAACTTCAAGAGCCGAGTTCTCAACCATAACTGGGGCAGGCACGACATGGACATTCGACATAATCTTTGTCTTGTCCATGTTAATTTTAAGCCCTACCCGTTGGGTGACACGATTGAGGCCTTCGAGCATCGTGCTGAGCTCTTCCATCGACTTTGCCATGACCACAATATCGTCGGCAAATCGAAGGTGAGTGATGTATTCTCCGTTAATATTGATTCAAATTCAAATTCAAAAAATACTTTATTCAGTGCGGCCGCATGGACCTTATTGACGCGTCACAACTTACAAAATAAAACAACACAAATAAATAGAATAAAGCACATAATTGAACCTGTTCACTTCAGATGACACGCGAGTTAGGAAAAGAAGTGAACAGAAGAACCTAACTCGGTCGTTATAGTCATCATTTAACAATTTGATTTTGTCTTATGCTACGTTTGACGGAGTTGGAGCAGATTCCGTCCCAAGTGGTTTTGTCCTCTAGGTAATCTGATATTTTATAATAAGCTTTATCGCACAGATTGCGTTTAATAATGTTTTTGAATTTATTTAATGATAACTTCTGCAACTCACTTGGGAGTTTGTTGTAGAAGCGTATACATTGCCCTTTAAAAGATTTTTTTACCTTATGGAGCCTAGTAGTGGGCACAGCGAGTTTATTCTTATTTCTTGTATTTACATTGTGATTGTCGCTGTTTTTCTTAAACGAAGCAATATTTTTATGGGTGTACAACAGGTTCTCATAAATATATTGACAAGCTACTGTCATTATATTTATTTCTTTAAATTTAGTGCGAAGTGATTCTCTGGGACCCATATTGTAGATAGAACGAATAGCCCTCTTCTGCAGCACAAATACGGTGTCTATATCTGCAGCACATCCCCACAGCAGTAAGCCATAAGACATAATGCTGTGGAAATAGCTGAAGTAAACAAGTCTAGCGGTATCTACGTCTGTAAGAAGGCGGATTTTTTTGACTGCATATGCTGCAGAACTAAGCCTACCCGATAGTTGTTCTATATGCGGGCCCCATTGAAGCTTATTGTCCAAAGTTATGCCTAAAAATACAGTTTTTTCTACAAGGTTTAAACTTTCACCTTTCAATTTAATGTTGGCATCAGCCTGTTTTACATTCGGGAGAGTAAATCTAATGCATTTTGTTTTATTTTCATTAAGTAATAGGTTATTGACATTAAACCAATTAACAACTTCTGAGATTGCATTATTCACCTCGTCATAATCGGTGGTACGTCGTTTCATTTTGAACAAAAGTGAAGTGTCATCAGCAAACAATACAATCTCATGATTGTTTTTGACAAGATGAGGTAGATCATTAATGTAAATTAAAAATAGAAAAGGCCCAAGAATTGATCCCTGCGGTACACCCATTGTAACTACAGATCCCGAAGAACGTTTTCCATTAACATCAACTCTTTGTATCCTGTTACTGAGATAAGAATTAAGTAGATCTAAAGAGATATCTCTAACACCATAGTGGCGCAATTTCCCGATCAATGTTTCATGGTGTACACAGTCAAATGCTTTTGAAAGGTCGCAAAAAACACCTATAGCGTCTTGCGACTTCTCCCAAGCATCATAGATATGCGAGATTAACTCTATACCGGCATCAGTAGTGGAACGACCGCGTGTAAAGCCAAATTGCTTGCAGTGAAGCAACTTGTTGTCGTTAAAGTGCTTAGATAGCTGATTTAAAATAAGCTTTTCAAAAATTTTACTAAATGTCGGCAGTACTGATATCGGCCTAAAGTTAGTGGGATCCGACTTAGAACCTGATTTGAATAAAGGTATTATTTTACTGTGTTTCATTAGATCAGGAAATACGCCACAGTCAATGCATTCATTAAATATAAAAGCCAGTTCAGGTGCGATTGTGTCTACTAATGGTTTTACAATGTTTACAGAAATACCCCAGAGATCTGCAGTTTTCTTGACATTTAACATTTTAAAGGCTTTAACTATATCGCCGCTGTCCACATATTGGAATTTAAAATTACTATCACATTTAGGTACATTTTCGCTAAGTAAGGACTCGGCGATCAGGTGAGAAGAGTTTAAAGACTTTGTGGTAGAAATTGGAATGTCAGTAAAAAATGTTTCAAATGCTTGGGCTACATCTTCATCACTTTTGTAGGTGGTATTATTATAATTCAATTTGAAGTGGTTGTTAAAGTTACTCACATTTCCAGTTTCTTTGTTTATTATTTTCCAAGTAGCTTTAATTTTATTATCACTATTTTTAATTTTTGAACTTATATAATTAGACTTAGCAATATGGCAGACTTTTCTAAAAAATTTTGAGTAATTTTTAACCTTTTCTTTAAATTTTTCACTAAAATTATAATGTTTTTCACTATAAAGATCATATAATTTTTGTCTACTTCTATGTATACCCACTGTTGCCCACTCATTAAAGTTATGTTTATCTGTGACCATTATCGACTTTGATGTAAATATTGAATTAAACATATTGCTAAATGCATTGAAAAAATTGCAATATGACTCATTAGGGTTGTTATTTGAGTAGTAAGGTGGAAATTTTGTATTCAATTTACATTTCAGTTGTTCAGATCGATGCATGGTCACAGGTATAAAAGTAATTTTTCTTTTTACATTTTGTTTTTGTTGCTGTTTAATTTGAATGTGCTGGCCTAAATGGTCTGACTTTATATTGCTAATCAAGCCCTTATGGAGAATTTTTGTATTAGAATTTACAAAGATATTGTCAATACATTTAGCTGATGTTTCAGTTATTCTAGTAGGCTCCATAAACAATGGTTTTAGGTTATATGAATTAAAAAGGCATGTTAATCTAGTACTAAAAGAGTAATTTTCTAAGAGATTAACATTGAAATCTCCACATGTAATTATGTTTTTATTTGACTTTGATGCTTTGAATAAGATTTCATCCATGACTTTTTCAAATGTCTCAAACGAAGCTGACGGTGGGCTGTATACACTTATGATAATAACTTGCTCCAACTCCACACATGCTATTTCGATTTGGCTCTCAACAGACAGACAGACAATGTCTTTACGTTCTTTGTACTTAAGATGTTTATTAAGTAGCACTAAAGAACCTCCACGAATAGCATGTGATCTACAAAAGGAGCTACCAACAAGATGGTTGTTGAAACTGAACATAACCTCATGACTTTTCAGCCAATGTTCAGTAATACATAAAATATCAATATTATACAAGTTTATGTATAGTTCCAACTCTAACAATTTACTGCTTATTCCTTGAATATTTTGGTGCACCAAGTTGGTAACCTTTGTATACATTTTAAATGTTTTATTTATTGCTTTTTCATTTTGACACAAGATATTATTTGACTTGTTCTGGCTAGAGATTTCCTCTGTTGTCTTATGATCTAATTTAAATGACTTGGAATAATTTCCAGAGTCTTATTTAATTGGTTTTGAGAATGCTCAAAAGAAGCATTCTGTTTAGCCAAATTTTTGGCTGTCATGCAAAAATAATATGATAGCGACATAGCTATCTGTCGTTTGTAATAATTAGAAAGGTAATAATTACCTTTAGTCAAATAATATTTTTTACTAACAATAGAGTTAGTGTCAATCACATGAATAGGATTATTGCACGATATTGTATGCAAAAGCATATTTAGCTTAAATCTAGTATTATTTTCTGACTGTGGCAAACTATTACTGCTATTATGCCCAGTCCTTTCCATTCTAGGAGCTTCCAAAGCGGTCGTAAACAGTTTCGGAGAGATGACATTTCCCTGTCTTACGCCTCTTTTTATGGGAATCGCTTTCGAGCTCTGTTCTTGTACTCGGACTGACATAGTGGCGTTTTTATACAAACACTTCAGCACTTCGATGTACCGATAGTCAATAAGGCATCGTTAGAGAGACTCAAGCACCGCCCATGTTTCGATCGGATCGAAGGCCTTCTCATAGTCCACAAACGCGAGACATAGCGGCAAGTTATACTCTTCGGTCTTCTGTATGACTTGTCGCAGCGTATGTATATGGTCTATGGTACTGTAGCCTTTATGGAACCCGGCTTGTTCGGGAGGCTAGAAGTCATCAAATCAGCGTTCGATACGGTTCGCGATGGTCCTTGAAAACAGCTTATAAACATGGCTCAAAAGCAAGATGTGTCTGTTGTTCTTAGCAAGATGTTCATCACCATTCTTAAAGAACAGTACCACCAAGTTCTTCCATGTTTCTGGTGTAGTACCTTCAAGCAAGATTGACAAATAATAACTTATTAAATATAGAACACTTCTGCTTTGCTTGACGCTAAAATTCCATCTTCCCTCTACAGCTTCGTCATTTGGCTCTGCCCAATAGACATATTTATATACCTGCTTTGGAGCCTCTGTTCCGCTCTATGGTATATTAATTACGATGTAACTTAGCATCATCGCAAGACTGCTGCAGCCGCAGCCGCAGCTAGCATCTTTCAGCCATGAGGAGGATCTTTCGGAGGTATCCCTTATCAGATTCCTACTGCATCCATGGGAAAGAGAGACATTCCACTGCCGGCGCCCCACCGCTAATTATTATAGTATTTCACATACACCAAACAAATTTATGACATATCCCAAAGATTTTAATATACTCATGCCGGGATGCTTTGAGTCGGATTTGTAATTAATTCGATTCAGTGAGATTACCATTTTTAAAGTCTGTTTTGCAAAAAAGGCTACTTGACTATCTTTTAATTTTTAGTCTGTCTTGTAAATTAACAAAAACGATTGGACACGTATTTTTCTTTATTATTGTTATCCAAAAATAACGGCGATGCAATTATGACTATTTATGACGAATATGTGACGTCACGCGTCGGCGGGTGTTAGTACAGTTTATGACTACGCTATGACGTCATGAGGACTCACTATTAAACTTCAATCTAAATATTGTTTCATTAAGTTTAATAAGCCAAATATTTACTTCGTTAGATATGCCCTCACACCAAAAACTGTGGCATCGTCTTTATATGTGTGTTAACAATAATGCCGACGCACTCACGCTGGTTTTGCCAAAAAACCAAACTGTTACTGTTACCATTTATTTTGCAATCATGTTGCACGAACTTTCTTGGAAAAAAATAACACAATCCTGCCGCGCTTACGCTGCGATAAGCACATTAATTAAGGTTTTTGTCGAAATAGAGTTAGTTACTATATCTGATATCAGGAAAACGGGATCTACAAATTTCTCAGAGGCATTTCATGATTCCTTCAGGAACCCGGTTTTTCAGTTTTCATAAGCGCATTAACTAAGACTTCAACAAGAGCGCATCATCTATAGTTAATACAAACTTGTTTTCTAGGATTCAATAGATTACTATATAGTCAGTACCGCACCATGTCGCGAGTTAGTGCGCTTATTACAAGCAATTAAATGGGATTCATTGGCGGCACGCTTAGGTTAAGAGCATCAACTTGAGATAATGCGCTTTTTATAATTATATATTGACATACAAATAAAATCACACTAAATGTGCCAGTTAGTGCGCTTATGCTAAGCAAGGAGGTTCGAAATCCGAACGCAGCGAGGGTGGGTTATGGTTTCGGGAAGAGAAATGTTGTGTATGTTCGCCAGTCTCGTCCCGAGGCTGAACTCACAAATAATAATAACGGGAACCGGCCAATATGAACGTGGTTTATGTTACTGTGTAGTCTTAGGAATCCGGCTTGTTCGAGAAACTGGAAGTCATAAAACCTGCAATCGAGGCGATGCGATGGCGATTAAGAACAGTACCACCAAGTTAGGTTTAAAGAACTTTATTCTCATAAGAACACAAATGTTTCACTTAAAATGAGATACATGAAATTACTTAATCTAATGGCAGATTTATACAGGGTCAGTAACTGACGTCAGTGCTGGCGCCGAAAACTGACTCGTGTTATTTAGACGCAGTCAGTATTTCGTCAGTAGTCGAGGATATTTCTTTCAGTGTACACACGTTTGTAAAGTCAGTGCGGACAAAAAAATTCTCGAAAACAGCAAAAAATAAAACTAAATAATTTGTTGAGAAAATTTACGTTTGTCATGATGCAAGAAGTAACTAGTATGTTAGGAGAAGAATTATCCAAACAGAAAGAATTTGGGTGAGAGCCTTTTTATAAAAACAAGTAAACAACTACCACATTGTCGAGTCGAACAACTTGTTATCTAGTTGTAATTTTACAAAAATACTACAAAGTATATGTTTAACATAATAAATACAATGAAAATATGTATATAACAAGTTCGATATACATTAATTACTTGTGTAAAACAGAGAACTAACCTTAAATGTAAAACCAGCCTTACTCGTAAAAATATTACATTATTCAAGTGTTAAACCATAGATTTCAGAAGCTTATGCATAAGTTTATGATTTCTTTTATCAAAATTATCCATAAATCTATCACGTGCGACGCAGCGTGGTCACCGTACAACACAGTGGCAGCGACTGACCTCGACAATTTACACGGCGTCAGTTGCGCTGGCGCGGGTGGCGGGGGGAGCGGACTGACGCCGAAAATATGAAGCGGGAATATTGAAGTCAGTGCTGACGCGTCAGTACTGTACTGACTTGAAATCAATTTATACGATGGCAGTGCCAGGTCAGCACTGACTCGGCAGTCGACTGACGTCAGTTACTGACCCTGTGTAAATCTGCCATACGTTTTAAAACTATTCCTTACAAAACCTCTGGTGCCTGGTGTTATTTATAATCGTTTTTAATTATAACTTAATGTACCTAACTAAACAAATAAATCTTAAACAATGCTAAAGATCCTACAATATCTTGTAACACAACAGACGCAAGCGCGACAAAAGATACCATAGCTGATGACCATAATCGCTAAAAGAAAAAAAAAATATATTGAAAATTATGATTGCTTGTTAATACTTCTTTGTTACTTCTAATTTTTTTTTCTCTTTCCCTTTGTTTAGATTACATTGTGTGAACATAAGTTTATTTTATTAAGTTCTTCCATGTTTCTGGTGTAGTACCTTCAAGCAAGACCGACAAATAATAACTTATTAAATATAGAACACTTCTGCTTTGCTTGACGGTATAATCCCATCTTCCCTCTTAAGCTTCGTCATTTGGCTCTGCCCAATAGACATATTTCTCGTGAATTGCTCCGTGCTTCGGAGCCTCTGTTCCGCTCTATGGTATATTAATTACGATGTAACTTAGCATCATCGCAAGACTGCTGCAGCCGCAGCTAGCATCTTTCAGCTATGAGGAGGTACCATTAGGGTTTCTGTGTTCTATTTCTAGGGCTGGCAGACTAAAGTACATAAGTCAAAATATCATAGTTTTCAGGAACTCAAAAAAACTAAATAAATAAATAACGCTTTATTTTTTTTTATTTTTTATTTATTTACTGGGGTGCACAAAATTATTACTAACATGCATTTACATATCATTTAAGAGCACAATAGCATAAGGCTATTTTTGTGACTTAAGTTATTAAGAACACTTACTTTATCCTTAAATATAAATTTATACTTAAGACTTAGGTTATAAGGTACTAAGAGATATTTTCTTATGCATCTATTTTATTAACCTCTAAATTAAGTATTGTAACATTAATCTAGATAATCATCATCCTCACTGTCTATAATATCAGGGTCAGTATTCCGTAAATCGTTTGCAGTAGGTAAATCCATATAAAATTTATGAAAAACATCAGGTATTAAGTTTAGTAAAGAGACCAAATCTTCTTTTTTCTCTTTGGATATAGGCAAAGGCTGTAAAGATATAACTGGAATATTGTCAGGTATGGTAGAACCTCTTCTTTTTAAGTTTAATTTGAAAAATTGAGGTTCCTCTTCTAAGGTATCCTTGTAAGAAATGACTCCGAAGTTGGAATCATAGCGCAACCATCTTTTATCGAGCCATTTAAACTGACGTCCATCGCTATCTTTAGTTCTTAAAACTAATGGACCTTTTAGCAGCGAAGAGAAGTCAAAAAAATCTGTATTGCGCATTTCAACCACTTCAAATTTTTTACTGCTTGATCTTATCAGTTGTATCCAATCATGCGGGTGATAGATTTGCAATTCAGTCTTTTTCTTCTTCTTTTCTATAATCCCGTGATCCGTGTCTACTTCCAAATGGCTATGGCCGGGAATCATAAACTTGTGCTCAATTACTTCCAAATCGAGTTTTTGCAAAGCCCAGGTAAACATTGAACTTACATGAGAATTCCTGTTCTGGCCTCCACATGTATCGGAATAAAATATTACATGTTGTGTGTTTTCGGGTAAGTATGTTTGGAGGTGTTTGAAAAGACAAGAGGCTATTTGATTAGCTCCTCTTGCAGCTATTGTTTCGTACCATATGTAGCACACAGCTTTTCCGGTTTTGTTGTCATGAACAGTCAAATTGAATGTCCACAACTGACGTTTGTAAAATGCTACAGAAGAGCTTAGTGCTGGAGTAGGTAAGCATTGCTGTAAATCAAAAGTGTACACTTGCACAGTGTTGTTATTTTTGTATACCTGTGTGTCACTTTTTTTTCTTTCGTACGCTTGATCCGCAGCTGCCTTGTGCTGATCATGCTGAGCGATAATTTCAGTCTTTTGTTGCATTTCCTGACAAAGCTGAATTTGCATTTTGTATTTGTCACATGTATAACAAGTATCAACACGGGGTTTTTTAAATGACAATCCTAATTTATGGAACTCTTGGCTGTAAATTTTTATTGATGGTGGATTGTCTCGGTTTTCACAGAATAATTTGTACATTTTGTTGATGGTTAGGTGAGAAGGCAAATACTTCTTAGATGTAGTTTTTCTCGTGTAATGGCTTTCGTAAGATGGAAATGACAAAATGTGTTTATTTATATCTTGCCTTTTTTCGTCAGAGATTTTGTGCTTGGGGATACTCTTCCCGCGGCTATCGTCTAGTTGAGTACCAGCTACTGATGATCGTTTTTTCAATCCAACGGTTTTTATGAAGTTATCACTTTCGCCTAACGTTTTTAGTAAACACCCTCTACAAATAGGTTCACGCTTTCCGTTAATTAATAAAAAATATTTGTATGTCTTTGTCCTACATTTTTGCCGGTCAGGATCAAGTGTCCGCTGTCTTTGAGTAGCTTTGTCATGGATCTCCATTAATGAAGCTATGTATGTAGATCTTTTGAGGTAGGTCCCCATTCGCCAATATTCTTCAAAAATAGCCTGTCTATCGCTAAATAATATACGCTCCTTGCACTTCGTTCGACATGTTGTAAGTTCTGTCATTTTTCTACTAGCAATTACTTTTCCTTTTAAAGTTTCATAAGTCTTACCTGTGTTGCGTTTCACTTTTTTTTCATGTTTTCTCACGCGAACGCTTTTTTTTTTAAATGCTCTGGAAGACGTTGAACTATGGCTTAAGGTAGTACTTTGATGCGTAGATTCGTTACTTGAACTTGACGAGACTGCTGCGTCTGTTGATAACTCATAATGTGGATCCTGGACTGAGTCATCACTTGAAAATTCAATTTCTTGACTAACAGGCACGTTACCGGTATGCCCTGATGATGTGGAAGGCATGGGCTCCTCTTCCACCGTTACGCTTCTAAGTTGCTGATCATTCCGTTTGCCTAAAAAAAACTTTATTTTAAACAATATACGAAATCACAAAGCTACAACGTACGGCACCAAAAGAGTGCACTGTATTAAAAGTGATTATGAAAGTAGATTATTATTAATTTAAAATTATTAATTCCCTACCAAATTTAACGAAATTTGAAACAATAAAATTATCAACTTACTTGTAGTAGTTACAGATAGTAACGCCAGCTCAACTAATTTCTTTCCACGCTGAGAATCCATAATGAGACAAAGTCAACACAAAACTAAACTAGTGAATGGTTAGAGCATTACTGATTGGCTTGGCGTCTCACGTTTCAAACCACTCGGGCACTTCATAGTTTTTGTTCAATAAATCTCATTTTCAAGTGCCTACCCTCAAGCAAAATAAAGCGATAACGTGACGCATTTAACGACCCTTATGACATATGTCATACTTTCAGTCCGCTAAGTGCAGAACTTTTTGTGTTCCTTTTAACTTAAGTCTAACTTATGTTGTTTATAACGTCACAGGATTTGGAGAAGATCATAAGGTTGAAAAGGTGCACCATTAGAGTTCAAATTGAAATAGGCGACTTTGACTTATGTTCTTTAGTTGGTCGATGTATTAATTTAAAATAATGTTGTTAGTATGTTAAAAAAAAATATCATTTTTTTGACTTAAGTGCTTTAGTCTGCCGACCCTAGATTTGTACAGGCGTCTTAAAGAACTGATACCCCACCGTATAGACAGAGTCTACGAACCTGTTATTGATCTCGTCAATCGACGCATCCTCCAGGTCAAGTCAGTTAGGTAAAGTTAGTAAGATAGGTGTAAAAAGCATCATTCATTCATCATTTCAGCCGAAAAACGTCCACTACTGAACTCATGTCTCCCTCATGAATCTCTATAAGGGGTAGTTGCCCTATTCACCACGCCTGGCAGGCGGGTTGGCGAGCGCAGTACGGGATGTTGATACACGGAAAGACGCTGCTGCCCATCATCCGGAGGTATCACTTAGCAGGCTCTTAGTACATCCACGGGCATGAGAGGAGGGGTGCATTCTACTGCCGGCACTCCACGGCAGGATCGATTAAGAGCATATTGTTAGCAATTATTGGAGCAAAATGTCTCTGATTAATAATTATTTGTTAAACCTATTTAAAGTTTTCGAAATGGTTTTCGTTTTTACCCAACTGCCAAGGAAGGGTATTGTTTTTATTGAATGTGCAAAGCTCCAGACATTATTTTTATAGAAATAAATGACTTTCCTTGGAGAATAGATTTTAATCTTTTAAACCTATTCTAAATAATGTTGCAAGCAACTTGGCAACATTTGTATTATTTCATCTTTGGCCATTTTTCTTAGCTTAAGCGCATCAGTGAAGTAGTTGTTCTTATCATAAGTATTATTGAAGGACTGGGGTACAAGTTTGCTACGCGAAAATAAATTATATTTACTAAGCATAAGCGCATCAAGTTAGTCAAGGTAGTTGATGCGCTAATGACTAGTATGCATAGGCTAAAAGTATATGAGATAAGCACCTTTTTAAAATTATACTGTACACTTTAGTTGTATATTGAATGATTTTATATTTTTTTGTATTCCTGACACTTCTTTCTGTGTTTCATGTTGTTATCTCAAGTAGTTGCGGAGATACAAGAAAAATAAAATTAAAACCGCGTTTTTCTCAAGTGTCAAAACCTAGTTAATGCGCTTGTCATAAGCGCGGCAGAATCGACGTCCGGCTAACACGGCTCATTGCAAATGAGTGAGCTCACTCATGAAACAAAACGGAGGTTTAAATCTTTGAAAAATCTACGATTTAAATCTTTAGAAATAGTTTATAATGACGGACTAAGTAGAATTTTGATTGTCCTGCAATTATGAATGTCTATTCCTATGTCTGTCCTATTGGAATTATGATTAGTCTTTGAGAGGATGTTTGTGGAATAAAAATGTGCGACTCATACTTTCTTAAATGAAAGGATCATTATAATTCATCATCATTGTCAGCTTGTTGTGACCCACTGCTGGGCATAAGCTTCCTCCCCTAACCGCCAATCAGCTCTACTCTGGGCCTTTTGCATCCAGGTCTTGCTCTGTACGGCAACTATATCGTCCATTCATGCATTCACTCTCAACTTCTTCGTAGGTATTGAATTTACGCTAGAGGGCGCCACAATTTATAATCCTTAAAATACGCATAAACTTAATTTTAGAATAGATAAGACTTCGATTTATATATTTTATATATTAAGGCTGTTTTCTTACAACTTCCATACGGTATTATTAGGTTAAAATAAATGATATTCCTTAATTTTAGAATTTTTCCCTTCATCAGCTCTCAGCATCACAAATTTCAGAGACTTCCGGAAGTGTCCTGGAGGTTTTTCATTCTGGCCGTTTTCAAAAATTTGACACTTGTTGCTATAATTTATGAATGCTCTGATAAGACTAATAAGATTTAATTTTTTGAAGGGCATCATCTGCCCAAAGACCTTTATATTTGTTATAAATTTTAAGATGATACCTTCAGCCGTTTCGCAAAAAAGAGTCTTGACAGACAGACCTTTTGATTTTTTTCATTTTTCATTAGACAGATCGATTGATCATATTACGGGTTCTGGAGGTCCCTATTGAGGTTCGGGAACCCCAATAATGAAGTAAAAAAAGTCCGACACCAAAGTACTAAAACCTTTAACATTATTATAGATGATTTATGCAGCACCACAGCAACTCTGTTTATGCTGCACTATAAACACTATAAAACCATAGAGTTATCTATGTAGTACAGTGTATTTAAGTATATTAGTCATCTAGTACCCATAATACAAGCTCTGCTTTGCTTGGGGATAGATGATGCTGTGTGAATTGTCCAGCATTCATCATTTCAGCCGTAAAACGTCCACTTCTAACACAGGTCTTCCTCATGGATCTCCATGACGTACTCATCACGCTTGGCAGGCGGGTTGGTGAGCGCAGTTCGAGATGTTGATACACGGAAAGACGCTGCTGCCCATCTTGCTGCCTATCCCTTAGCAGTCTCTTACTGCATCCACGGCAGCATTCAGTCCAGCATTATTTCATCATCATCATTTCAGCCGTAGGACGTCCACTGCTGGACATAGGCCTCCCTCATGGATTTTCAGTTATTGCGGTTGGAAGCGATCTGCATCCACCGTCGACCTGCGGTCTTCACCAGGTCATCTTAGCACCCCTAGCCCCGCCGTTACCGTGGCCGCTACCGTAGCCAGGACTAGCGGAGCTGCCGGGGACTCGGGGCCTGGTCCTTGGTTTCATAATCATCATAAGGGGTTGTTGCCATACTCGCCACGCTTGGCAGGCGGGTTGGCGAGCGCAGTATAGGGTGTTAAAGACGCGGAAGACGCTGCTGCCCATCTTCCGAAGGCATCCCTTAGCAGATTCTTACTGCATCCACGGGCAAGAGAGGAGGGGCAACATTCTACAGCCGGCACCCCGCAGCAGCATTATTTATTTATTATAAAATAAATAAATTCCGTCCGCAGATCCATCGAACCCGGCCGGTCGGCGCAAGGAGCTCGATAATGTGATGAAGCGCGCTCGCCAGGCGTCTCCGGGCAGCTGGGACCGCAAACTGCTGGAGGTGGAGGAGAAGGATCCTAACAGGTGAGGGACACACCATTCGCGCTGACCCTTAAGGCTGTTGTTTTAGCTTTACAGGTTGCTATTGAAACTCGTGATTTTGAACACTAAAAGCACTGATAATGGAAAATAAATTAGGCCAGATTCGAGTCTTAAAACTTAATCGCAAACGGAACCCTAAATCTAATAATTGATTTCGCATCCCCTAAATAAGTTTAAAATACGGGTTAGTCTCACCGGGTCTAATTAGCAACTCGTCTATAGATCTGCTCGTCTAAATAGCAGCTCGTCTAAAAAGCAACTGATCTACAATTTTTTTTGTGTAGCAACTTGACTAAATAGCAAGTCGTCTATTTATCGAGTAGTCTAAAAAGCGACTCGTCTATGTAGTGATTCGTCTAAGTATCGACTCGACTTCATAGCAACTCGCCTAACTTAATAGTAAAGACTAAATTAACGATCGGAGGAATAACATTGCATTTAACAGTTCCTGTCAGTTACATAAGTCAGTGCTGAGTGAAAAACGAAAGATAAAATTTCAATAACTATGTTATTAATTGCAATGTATAAAGGGGAAACTTCGAGCAGTGGTGGGGGATTCAAACATTCTGAAATAATATTTATAAAAGGTCAAAGGTAGCACCAGTGTCTGCTCCATGAAGGTTTCCGGTATAATTTAAACAAAATTAATCAAAAATATTCTTCATTTTTATGGCGTTGTGCCAACAGAAATGAATGTAGTGCCTCAATCAAATTAAACCCAGAAAGAAATGTGGTTTCAAGCCGATCGTCACATGCCTGTAGAGAAAAATTAATCAAAAACGAGATTGCAGTTATGGTTGTGAATTGCAAGAAGGAAGTTTGCCAAAACTTTGCCCCAGTGAAAAACATTTTTGAAAAAAACGCACTGGTTTCCACAATCGTTCCGAACATACAGTCCTTCAAGTACCGACGTACGCATCAAAGGATACCTTGAATAGACGACTAAGATCATTTTTGAAAGTCTCAGTAACGTAAACCAGTGACTTGAATAATGTCAAAGTACCAGACATTTTTGCTCATGATTTTCCAACAAGCCTAAAAGTCATGAGACGACAAAAAGGAAAACATATTTTTGGAGACGGTACTCTCAAAAGGGTTCCGAAATCCTTTCTACAACTGTTTTCTATTCACATGGATGTCGGTAGTACTGATGAGACCACAAATGTCGTACTTTCCGAAACCCTTTCTACAACTGTTTTCTATTCACATGGATGTCGGTAGTACTGATGAGACCACAAATGTCGTACTAGTTATCTACGCTCTCCTTCCAAATAAAACAAAAACAACGTATGAAAGGCTTTTCAATGTAAATAAATGAAAGCTTTTCATTGATATAGACTTTTAAAAATGTGATTATGAAGCTGCACTGATTATAAAACTGTATACCCGGAAGCAGATCTAACAGGGTGTTACTCCCACTTTTCTAAAGCCTTTACTATTAAGTTAGGCGAGTTGCTATGAAGTCGAGTCGATACTTAGATGAATCACTACTTAGACGAGTCGCTTTTTAGACTACTCGCTAAATAGACGAGTTGCTACACAAAAAGAATTGTAGACAAGTTGCTTTTTAGACGAGCTGCTATTTAGACGAGCAGATCTATAGACGAGTTGCTAATTAGACCCCGTGAGACTAACCCTAAAATACCTATCCAACGATACCCCACACGGTGGGTAAAAAAAGTTCATCCCCATCTTACGTGTTGCAATTTTTGAACCGTTATCTCGGCATCATTATTTTATTATGTCCATTCAAAATCATGGCCTTCTAGGACTAATAGCACAGATTACAGAAACTAACAGATACATCACTCCAATACAAAAGCGAAAATACCTACGCTATAATAGCCTACAAAATCGTTGAGATTGCTTTGCTCACTCGCCTCACCTACTTGCAAGTAATCTGTGACGCGGCATCGCTAGGGCTAGGGTTGCGCTTCTACGATGAGATTTTTATAATAAAACGAATGTGGTGAAAAAAACAGTTATTATTATTGGTTGCTCAAATATGATTTAGTTTTTTAAAATGATGGATACCTTTCGATGTTCGAAACGTCAGGATAATAATAAAGGTAATTACGCGATAAATACCCGTTAATCCAATATAGTAATAATCAGTTCATAAACGATAGAGTTCTCAAATAAATAAAAAAATCAGATGGCCTGAGAACATCCTCTTTATTTAAGTCGGTTAAGAAAAGCAGCGACCTTTGTACAGGGAGGTAAGTACCTACCTACTCTCCGTATGCAGTAGGTATACTATGGTAGTAGTTATAATCTTTGACATAACGAACTAAGTACACGCCACACTTTACACACCTATACTATTATTGTTCTTTTACTAAAAATAAACTTATATATATATAATTTATACTATAAAATAATTTTACTAAAACTAAAAATAAAACCTATCGTTATAACTAGGTATCGATACTTTATGGTTACTTATATGAGTAGTATCGTAAAACGATATGAGTACTACTGATATGAGTAGGTATCGATACTTTGATGGTATCGGAACATCCCTACAAGCAACTCCGGCGATGTGCAGAGCGGTAGGCATTTAACGCGTGGCCTTGAGCGAGTGACGGACGCCTGCTAATAGTCTTTTAGTAAAGCCGCAGACCGAAACTTAAATGGTTTCTTATTTTGCTGCAGATCCCTAAAAATTGTGAATAGCTTGTTACGCTCCTCCCTCCCCCTGCAAAGCCTTATGATCCGCGCCATCCCTCTACCGAATGTAATTTTTGTCATGCCAAGCCAGCTAAGCGAGCAGAAAACTTGAACAGCTTATTCTACAATGATGGCAACCATAAGTGTGCGTCCTGAGTGACGGCGCATCAGGGAATTTCTCGTATTTCTCTTCGGCATCAGCCAGGACCATGTTGCGATCCAGTCGAAATTCGGAAAATAATAAAGGATTTTGTTGCAATATGGGCTTGACAAATTATTTTAAAAGTTATCCCTAATTTTGTTTATTGTATGGAAACCCCCGATTTTAAGCTTATAGTGGAGATATTTTTCACAAAAATCATAATCACAGTTAACTTTCATGTTTACTGATAGTTAAATTAAACACGCATATTTTACCTACATACTTTTGTGTCAAAGATAAATCTTTGCTTTGTGTAATCTACAGAAAGGTTTATCTTTCTTCTTTCTTACTTCTTCTTTTGAATCCAAGTAGGTACTGATCATAAGGGGGTTATTGCCATACTCACCACGCTTGAATTATTTAATAAAGAATTCATTTAAGATAAAATTTCAGTTACGATTGCCAGAAAAAAATATGGTATGGTGTAAAAACTACTATCGACATTCACGGAAAATCTATCTTTAACACAAACTAGCTTATGCCCGCCGCTTCGCATGCGTTAAAACGTAGCCTATACGTTAATCCTGTCAACATTATCTATACGTGTGCAAAATTTCAGCTCAATCCGTAGGCTAGTTTTTGCGTGAAAGATTTACAAACATCCATACATACTCACAAACTTTCGCGTTTATAATTGTATTAGTAGGATGCGGTGACTTCTTGTAAAAACTTTATCTGCTTAAACATCAAAAGTTTATTGTAATTATGGTTTGAGTAAAAAAATCTCAATTTTAAGCTAAGAAATCGGGGGGAGAAAACCAAATGAGGGATAATTTAAAAGAATATAATTTTTGACACCACCCATATTACCTCGTGTGTTCATAAGTCTTGAGACACAGTAAAACTAAAATATTTTTGGAGCTAAGTTGAGTATTCATTTATTGGATATTAAAATTAAAACTACTGACATCTAGATCTGTATTTAAAAATAAATCATTCAAAATGGCCGCCTTTGCATTCAATGCAGGCCTTCAAACGCGTGCGCCATTCATCTATGGCGACACGAATCTCTTCAATGGGAATCCGTTTCGATTCTTTAATAAGGGCTCGCTTGAGAGAATCCAGGTTTGGGTGAGACTTTCTGCATGCCCTCAGCTCCAATTCCGTCCATAAAGAATAATCCAAAGGATTCAAGTCAGGGCTTGACGAGGGCCAATCTTCGCTCCGAATGAAGCCTGGCAAATTGGCCTCCAGCCAACGTTGGGTAGTCTTAGCTTTATGGGAGGGAGCAGAGTCCTGTTGGAAAACCCAGTATTTTCCATTTAATGGTTTAACCACCGCTTCCAATATGTCGGTTTGGTAATTTTGTGCCCTCACCTTGACGCCTTGCTGGCAAAAATGAAGCGAAGTGACCCCCTCGTAGGAAACACCCCACCAAACCATCACACTTGCTGGATGATGAGTGCGCTGGACATTGCGTACAGATGGCTGGACGTCCTTTGAACTTCTGGCGTAAACCTTATTGTTCTGCCGGTTAAACTTTTCTTCCACCGTGAAGATCTTTTCATCGGTAAACAGGATATTTTTGGATCGTGTCTCTTCAATAGGTTCCGACATCGTTCCAGTCGCAATTTACGAAGACGCTCGTTTAAATAATGCACTTTCCTTCGACTGTAGGCCTTTAGTTTAAGATCATATTTAAGTATCCTGTTCACCGATATTCGCGAAATGTTGGTCTGCAGAGCTAATTTCTTTTGAGTCCGGCAAGGGTTGCGACGAATTCGCTCTCTGATCACTTTGATGTTGGCGGGCGTCCTTACAGACCGCGGGCGGCCACATCTTCCACGGTCTTCTAAAGAGCCGGTCTCCTTGTACCTCTTTATGGTATAATACACAAAGTTCCGAATACATCCCAAACTTTGGATTTCACTAAAAACTTGCATTGGTTTTTTTCCTGCTTGAAACAGTGAAATTACATTCGCACGCAAATCTTTTGTTGGCGCCATTTTCACGGAGAATGAAACAAATATTCAAATGTATATTTTTTCTGATTCAAAACATTCGAAATTTAAATTTTAAAAGTTTAAAAAAGGTTGCATGAATTACTTTCTTTTTAAATTAATTAAATAAGTTCGTCTCAAAACTTATGAACACACGAGGTATACAACAAAATCAATTGGAAATGAGCTTTTCTATAACCCCCTTTAAGGAATGTATCTAATTACCGGTCACCACTATGCTGACTTGCGCACTTTATCATTCTGTGTGATACTCATCATACTTTTTAAAAGTGCGCGTGCGCCATTATTTCATTATTTTGCTGCAGAGTTATTTAAAAACTGTGATATTGGTGGCAATCCTGTTGGTACATTTTCTAACTAAAGCTAACTATGAAATTGTGTAAAATTTACTAAACCGACATAAATCTATTCTGTGGTTGCCATCTAAAATTAAATCGGACCAACATGACCAAGATTTACGTTGACAGTTCTAAATTTGTAAACGTCAAATCTCTAATTATAATAAGCTAATGGGTGTTTAAATAAAATCGACACCATTAGGTAGATATAATCTCCTAAGATATTTATCGAAATCAAACGATGTAAGGGATTTTTTTTCGAATCAAATACTTTTGTAGATGTGCTATATATATTTATAATCTTAACCAAAGTTTGAAAGTCATCACTGATTCCTGACTGCGTCAAGAACGCAACAAAAACTCATGTATCTCTTTTATAAGATAGGGTAGAAGAGAAGTTGAAATATAAGTAGCTACAGTCGACGTTCGACAGTTACGAATGATCATGATGATGATGAGTAGGTAGGCTATAAGACGATGGCTTGATGGGTCGTCATTCTATTTTACTTCTTCCTTACTGGCCCTACCAAAAAATCTAGCGATTCTAACAGCTTTATTATAAAAATGGCACTAGGTTGGGCAAGAATTTAAATCCCATCTGACCTGTTGAGCCAAGGAAGGTGGGACATGTCCTATTTACCCCATTGATGAGGCGTAGTTGGGGAATATTTCGACACATTTTATAATACACTAATTTACAATAACCTAATTATTAGGTTAACAATCTACACTTAGGAACGGGTTATCCTACCAGTCATAGTAAAGAAATAATAATAATAATAAATAAATAAATAATGCTGGACAAATCACACAGCATCATCTAGCCCCAAGCTAAGCAGAGCTTGTGTTATGGTTACTAGATGACTGATATACTTAATACATTATATTACATAGATATATATTTTTATTATAAAAACACCCAGAACATATGAATAATTATAACAAATGAATGTAGTATTTACTTTTTTAAATTTTCGCAATCACAACACATTATTAAAATATGGGATTTACTTATTAAATAAATAAATAATGCTGGCCATTACACAGCCCTATCTATAGATAAAAAATATATATAGCTATATATGTTACTAAGGAATGATGTAGCATTCCAATGTTTTCCGTTCCAGTGGGACACAATATAGGTTAGAAAAAAAAAAGTTCGTTTGTCACGCTTGCGGATTCCCTAGAAAGTGAAAATTATTAACGCTAGGAGCACCAGGAAATTCCCATTTTTTTAATACCTCGTACAATTAACCTTATATGATATGAAATTAATGTTTGGATTTCAATAAAAAGCTAGCCGTACTGGTGAAAGGGGATTTCCCCAACTTTAAATGAGGTTGCCATTTTGGGAAACAATCTAAATTATTCTGAATTGTAGTTATTCGCGACGTGTTGTTAGGGTGAACATTAATCTCCAAAAATGTTAGTTCAGAAGACAGGAAAAAATCAATTGATAATATAAAATATCAAGATAAAAATCAATTTATACACCGTGCCCCTTAATAACCCGAAAGATTTAAATCACGTATTTTTGACGACAGTACGAGTAATTAATATTATATCAACATGGGTCTAATTATTTGTCTTAATTAAATTTATATTTCAGTACAAATTAAATCAATTTATTGCCGTCTTTAGTTGCGAAACTCAAGTAGAGAAACAGATAGCGAGCGTGACACTTCACGAATCGCTCCGAAATCATACGACGAACGGCGAATGCCGTGACTTGTGTTCTATGACAAGAAGTGTCAAGTTAAAACTGCGTGTAAAAGTAGTACCTACGCGTAGGTACTAACACACCCTAAAAGCCACCTTACTACGTAGCTACGTAGTTAGGTGGCTTTTAGGGTGTGTTAGACTGGAGATTTTTTAACTTGTGATTTGTTTTAAATGATTAATATCTCCTTAAGCACGGATTTTTGGACTATATGTTACATAATTTTATATACTCTAATTAGGCTCTAGAATCGTTGGCTTAAATCTTTCGGATTATTAACGGGCACGGTGTATACATATGTCGTGATATATATCATGATATATGTATATCTACTGATATATATCGGCGAACCCTGTGTGAAACACACACTACGCTTGAGCCGCGTTCTCTACTCAAGATTTATTTTACCCCATTGTTAGCGTTGTAAAACAAATTAAAGAAAACCTACACTGCCGGCCTAAAGTTTGAGACCACTTGTAAAAATCTTTGTAACCACCAAAATATTTCAAAAGTACACATGATAAAGAGCTAATTTGAACACCTGCGTATTCTATTGTTATCAAAGAATTTCTGAGAGTAATTTTTATTGTATATTTTTAAGTTATCATCCTTTAAAGGTCTATTGTTTCAAAACATAAATGAGTACCGCGCGCTTACCAGGTGATAGAGTCATTGTTATATTTTTTATGGCCTGCTCATTTCTAATTATTTTGGTTTTGTTTTGCGGTAACCGTACTTCCGGATTATTTTAGCTTCCTTAAACATATTTTTTACGTGAGTTTTGATGGAGTAAATTTTTCATTATCTTAACTAGTCTGAGCTCGTCGTTGTTACAGTGAAGACATCTTAAAATGGGAAAAGTGCGCGAAATTAGCACTGAAACTCGTTCTGCCATAGTTGTTTTACACGGCGAAGGCAAATCTGAAGGTGCGATTGCCTCTCAACTTAAGTTGTCGAAGACTTGTGTTCATAACGCAATAACCCGATACAAGGAGACTGGCAGTAATCAAGATCGTTCGCGATCGGGGAGACCGAGAGCTACCACTTCTAGCGAGGATAATTTCATCGTCGTTACCAGCAAGCGGAATAGACGCCTAACCGCACCAGAAATCCGCGCAGAAGTGAACAAATCCCGATCAGAACCTGTGTCATTGACTACAGTAAAAAGACGATTGAGAGATGCTAAGTTATTTGGTCGCGTCGCCGTTCGAAAACCACTACTAAGGCCACAAAACAAAAAGAAACGGATGCAGTGGGCCCTTACCCATCGAGACTGGACTGAAGAAGACTTTAAAGAAGTTCTTTGGACAGATGAATCCAAGTTTGAAATATTTGGTTCAAAACGACGAATTTTTGTTCGACGTACCGCCGAGGAAAAGATGATGCCAGATTGTGTGGTGCCAACAGTTAAGCATGGTGGTGGTTCCATTATGGTCTGGGGATGCTTCTCGGGCCATGGAACCGGAGATTTGGTACGAGTCGAAGGAATCATGAAAAAGGAGCATTATAAACGAATACTACAGCAAAATGCCGTTCCGTCTGGTTTAAGATTAATTGGAAATGGTTTTTTTTTTCATCAAGATAATTATCCTAAACATAGTTCAAAATTATGCAGGGGTTATTTAGAACATAAAGAAACAGAAAGGGTGTTAAAAAACATGGTGTGGCCCCCTCAGAGTCCGGATCTCAACCCCATTGAGCTATTGTGGGAAGAGCTTGACAGAAATGTGCGCAGTTGTTGTCCCTCCTCACAAGAAGACATGTGGAAGGCTTTACAAGAAAGCTGGAACAATATCTCACAAGATACAATTGATAAATTGATTGCTCGTATGCCGAGACTAGTGAAAAAAGTTATAAAATGCAAGGGAGGCTTTTTTGACGAAAAATCCGTTTAATGATTTTATTAAATATGAACGTTATTTTTAACGTAAATGGTTGATATTTCTTGATTTTTTTTCTTCTTCTTGATGAATGTGTATTAGTAAATAAGCATTTTAATTAATATCTAAACCTCTTGATTTATATTTTGAGTTTTATTTCATTTTGCTACTTGGTCTCAAACTTTTGGCCGGCAGTGTATATAGGATTTCCTAACGAAATGTACAAGGGAGTTTATGATCTTACCTGGTGTTCGCGTAAAAAAAGGAGACAGCCATTAGAGACACTGTTAGTCAAATTTGGTTCATCAGCACTTTATTATGTTGGAAAATTATGAATATTCTATTGATCTTTCATGTAAATTCTTTATAAACATTGTGATAACGTTATTAAAGTGAACTGTCATAATACTACAATCTTATCTTTTAATGATAGATCCAACACCATCGGTTCGACAGATTATGGCCCGCTGCCACTTCAGCTTGCTAAATAAATAAATAATGCTGGACAAATTACACAGCATCATCTAGCCCCAAGCTAAGCATAGCTTGTGTTATGGGTACTAGATGACTGATATACTTAATACATTATACTACATAGATAGATATTTTTATTATGTATAGAAAAACACCCAGAACACCCTGAACAAATATCTGCAGATCGTACAGACATTTGTCCCGAGGCGGGAATCGAACCCGCAATCCCTTGCGTCGCAGGCGTACTTTCGCCCGCTGCGCCACAGAGCTCGTCAACAAATCAACAAATCTTTGTGCTATGTCGACTTATAACACCTAAATGTAATGTCCCCCTTTATAGATGGCGCCACACTGGGTATAAGCAGTTGTACGTGGACGGCTCTGGCTCGGTTTCCCCCAGGAACTCGCGATCCCCCGTCGGGAGACGATCCAGGTTGTTGTTTATTTTATTTAATAAAAAAATATTTTGGTTTGTTTAAAAAAAAAAAGAACTTAAGATATTTTTTCACTTATCGGTTGTAGCATACTAGATTCGGCTGAAAATATTAAATCTTATTTAGCTTTTGCAACTAGTGTTAATTTAGTACAAAAACCGGTAAAAAAACTTAAATGTATCATTAAATTTTTGTATTGATGACAATAAATTATAAATATAAAATATAAGGAAGTTAGCCAAATCCTTATTGTGCATAATTACATCGTTTTATTTTTTTATTAGCTTTGTTTGTGATTACAAAACTCCTCATTTGATAATTACTTATCACAAAAAAAAACAATGAACAAAAAAAAAATCTATAATATTTTACTTTTGACCATGAAAATTTACAAAATTATAACAGATAAAGACTGAATTTTACCTAGTTTTGACAATATTTACGAGAATGTTGACAGGATTTTAACTTCTATATTATAATCCTTCAGTTGTTATTATCTTGTCTTTCCAAAGCTAACGTAAATTCTGAAGAAAAAAAATGTGTGAGGTCTTGTAACTTACCAAAAACTGTAGAATCGATGACGTCACGCGACATTTTGCCTGAATGTGTCGATACCTTTATTATCTTACTGACAGATATCTATTATAATAATAATATTAAACCTTGGTTCGAAACCGAGACGTAGTCCTTCACTACTGACCTCATTAATAAGCTCGGAGTCGCTCAAAGAGCTTTGGCTGGGCTATACTTGAGGTTTCTCTAAGGGATCGAATCAGAAATGAGGACATACGTTGAAGAACTCCGGTCACCGATACAGTCAAACGGGTTAGAACGCTGAAGTGGCAATGGGCAGGCCATATAGCTCGAAGAACAGATGGCCGATGGGGCTGAAAGTTCTTGAGGGTGGAGGCCACGGACCGGCAAGCGCAGCGTAGGACGTCCACCAGCAAGATGGGACGACCTGGTACGGTCTGCAGGTCGGCAGTGGATGCAGGTCGCTTCCAGCCGCAACACTTGGAAGTCCATGAGGGAGGCCTATATCCAACAGAAGACGTCCTATGGCTGAAACGATGATGATGAAACATTGATTTAGAATGTTAGATAGATAAGAGCTGTAGATAGAAAACTTTGTGCCAATATGCGATTGTTCACGAAGTCTTAGATCCTTGTTTATTTATTTAAAAACTTTATTGTACAAAAGGTGGGCTTAATGCTAAAATCAATGTCTATCTGTCAATGATTGGCGTGCTAATTTAGACTATAAACATTGTATATAGGCACAAAAAAAGAACAATTAAAAACAGGGATAGAAACTATAGATAAAACAAAAATGACATTAGAATTAACTCCTTAAACAAAACTTATAGCATGCATGTAAAACTAAATATAATAATTACTTATATTATAAAATAAAAATAATACATACATTATACTTACATATATACATACAAACTAAATAACGTAGTAGGTATGGGACATTCATGATCATACCATTTTTAAAAAGTGCTCGAAGACAAGTCTCTTGAAAGTGGATTTACTGGGAGCTCGTTTTACATTAATAGGGAGAGAATTCCACAGTCTAACAGATACCACTTCAAATGATTGGTCACGGAAAGATGTAGTGTGTACAGGGGTTGACAGAAGTAGAGTTTTGGTTAGACTTCGTTCATGGGAGTCAGAGAGAAAGGGAAATTTACATTTTAGGTAATGAGGAGTAAAAGGGTCACGTAGGATAAAGAAGGCAAATAATTCTAAAGTTTCTTCTTTCCCGAATTGGGAGCCACCTCAGCTTTGACCGATACTCATACACATGATCATATTTACGGAGACCGTAGATAAACCTAATGCTTGGGCGGCATAATCGCATGTGCGACAAAGCTCTTTCATCATCATCATCATCATTTCAGCCGTAGGACGTCCACTGCTGGACATAGGCCTCCCTCATGGATATCCAGTTATTGCGGTTGGAAGCGATCTGCATCCACCGTCGACCTGCGGTCTTCACCAGGTCATCATCCCATCTTGTTGGTGGACGGCCTACGCTGCGCTTGCCGGTCCGTGGCCTCCACTCGAGAACTTTTCGGCCCCATCGGCCATCTGTTCTGCGAGCTACATGGCCTGCCCATTGCCACTTCAACATGCTAATCCGTTTGGCTATGTCGGTGACCCGAGTTCTTCTACGTATCTCCTCATTTCTGATTCGATCGCGTAAAGAAACCCCGAGCATAGCCCTAAGGCCTAAAGCTCTTTCATTTTGAATAAAAAAAAAAACTAATGCTTGTGTTGAGTTGTTGAGAAGGTCCTGGTTAATGTCAAGGTTGGCAATATCCCATAGTCGATAATAGGTTAGGAGAATGGAGTTGACTAGGGATATTTTTGTTTCAACCGGGAGGAAATGTTTAAAGCGTAATATATAGTGAAGTGATGCAAAGAACTTACGTTACGAGATACCTCCTTTACCTGTGCCGACCAGTTAAGGTTAACATCAATGATAATGCCAAGATCTTTAGCCACCGGCGAAAACGGGATGGTGCAGTTATTGTTAACTAGGGGAGTAAGAGAGGACGGGTCTATTTTTGTAAGCTGACGCGTGCTACCGATGATAATCGATTGGCATTTGTTCGGGTTTACTTGTATGCCATAGTTCTCCGACCAAGTATTGAGCTGAAGAAGATCAAAGTTTAGAGATTCTAGTGAAGCTGTCTAAGTTACGGAACCTGATGACGGGCTAGTCGAAATTCTTGATAAGGTCATATTGTTTGCGCTCTGATATAGCGCCATCTACGGGTAACTACATCATAAATCTTAGCCCTTTAAAATACAAATATCTTTATTGTAACAATAAGGTGATAACAAAAAACTAACGCTTTGTCTGTCTGTCGTCGGCTTTACCAAGAGAAAGTTAGTTTCTGTAATCTGTGCTATAAGTCCTAGAAAGCTGTAATTTAGCATGGATATACAAAATATTGACGCGACGAGTTGACGCTATAAAAAAATGCAGAAAAAATAATTAACTTAGGGTTGGCTAGCTAGCTACACGTAACAAGACGGGTATCGTTGATTAGTGTATTTAAAAACCATGGGGTTGCGATGTCAATTTTTCGATTTCTGTTTCCGTTTGCGAAATATTAGTTTTAAACTTTTCGAGCGCCACTTTTTTACAGCTCTAAATTAAGTAATGTCATATCTCTAATTATAATTATTTTTGGAAGTGTAAAACAGAATCAACACCATTGTCGCGATAGAAGTGATACGGTTTACCAAACATAGCGGAATACTTTAAACCGAAAAGTCAATTAACACTCGATAATATGTTTTGGTAAACGTTAAAAAGAAGGGCAGCAGCGTCTTTCCGTGTATCAACATCCTGTAGGTACTGCGCCTGCCAACCCGCCTACCAAGCGGTGGTGACTGTGGCATGAGAAAGGCCTGTGCTCTGGGGCTGAAATTATGAAAAAAAGATGTAACAGACTCCTTTGAACTCGAGTTTAACTTTAAAGACTAAGACTTGAATTGCAACTTTAAAGACTTATCAAGGACCGCGCGTGGACAACACACAATACATAATTTGATGATTTTATTCCATTATCCTGATTAGGATCGTCGGGATTAAATAATTTCCTTAAATATTCTGTGATAAATATTGCGTGAGAGCAATTTTCGAATAAATCGAACGAAAAAATATTTTACTGTTAAAAAAAAGTGTGCCATATTTTTCGTATATCGAACACCCCACTTTTTTACAATTATAATATTTTTCGTTCGTTTTTAGGGTTCCGGACCTAAAGGGTAAAAACGAGACCCTCTTACTAAGACTCCGTCTGTCTGTCACCAGGCTGTATATCATGAATCGTAATAGTGACAGTTGAATTTGAAAGATTTTACAGGTGACGTATTCCGGTTGTCGCTATGACAATAAATACTAATAAATTAAATAAATGTTTAACGGGGACTCCCATACAACAAAGGTGATTTTTATGCCGTTTTTTCTCGATAACGGCAACAGGTAGTAGACGCTTGCAATAATAACAGAATATTTAATTGTATATTCACTTTAAAAATAAATAATTTAACTAAAATAAAACAAATATTTGAGGGGTCTCCCATACAACTCTACCTGCGCAAGCGAGTCGGTCGCACTTGACTGATTTTTCACCTGCGTAGTTCCTGTTCCCGTAGCAATACGAGAATAAAATATAGCCTATGTTACTCAAGGCAGGGATAATGTAGCTTTCTAATAGTGAAATAATTTTGAAAATAGGTTTAGTAGTTTTTGTAAAAATACAAATCTTTCCTCTTTATAATAATGAGAGATTATTTTTTAATTATTAGTTCGAGGATGTTATAAAAGCGTTTTTTTAATTTTTTTACTTTATTTTTAGGGTTCCGTAATTCAAAAGGAAAAAAACTAAACCCTTATAGGATCTCTTATGATATTGTATTGTTCACAGGTCGCCAGTGGGCGGGCGTCGATCTCGGTCCCCGGCCGGCCGCCGCCCCCTTCGCAAGTCCAGGTCGCGCTCGCCGCGCCGCAGCCCGAGGCGAAGCCCTAGGCGCAGCCCTATCAGGTATGGATTCATTATTAAATTACAAAAACAAGTTATATTTAATAAGCGATAAACCGACTTCCGTAACCGTGGGATGCCGGCATGAGAATGTTGGCTCTCCTCTCTTGCCCTTGGATGAATACAAGCGGCGCGCCGCATCTACGTTTCCTTAAGGAATAAAACGCCGCGACCTCGCCTGACTTACCACCAGTGAGCGACGCGCCTTACTCTTAATTAAGGTTGATTTATTCGTAGTTCGTATTATACTCTTAATAAGCAAAATGTTTCTTGTTTCTAGTAAATAAATTTTTACTTTTACATTTTGTCTTGTTGTGTTTCTAGCATTCGAGCATTTGTGCCGCATACTGGTAAAGGCAGATAAGGCAATAATAAGCAATAAGGCCGCCAGTTTGTACATATGTTTTCTTTTGTTTTTTTTTCTATTATGTGTGTGTTCTTTTTGCATTAATAAAGAGTTAATTCATTCATTCATTCATTCACTGGTGGAACCTTTGACCAAGAATGTAGCAAAATGAACGCATCAAAACGTTTGAACTTTAAACGTAGATAATGATTAAACTCGCGTTGCGTTACAGACGTGTGGCGGGCTCGCCGCCGCGACGTCGCTCGCCTCGCGCCCGCTCGCCAGTCGCCAGGGCGCGCTCGCCGGTCCGGGCGCGGTCGCCACTCGCCAGGTACGTCCTGGACACTACACATAATATAAACAAATATATTATCACATGTGTATTAACCAGAAATATGATTATTAATTTCAGCCCATGAAAACAAGTAGTTTTATAAGGAAAATAAATCGGGAATTCGTATTATTTTTTGATTTATTTATAGCTGTATGGTAACTCTTCGCGAAGGTCAGTGACCCTGTCAAGATCAGCTGGCTTTTGGGTTGTCATTATCGTATAATCAGCTGTTGAAGTTAAAACTTTCGTGGTCTTTTCTTGAATTAAAATCACCAAATCCTCCTAAAGACGTAGAACAAAAGTCTTTCCTTGGGATGGTAGAATCACCCCTTTCGGCTTAGTACACATGTTATAATACACCCTGTATACATATAGTACCATCTATAATTGAAGGGATACCTCCGGATGACGGGCAGCGGCGTCCTTCTACGTATCTCGCGACAGGTTTTGCAACAGGCAATTGACAGCAATATTGCTGTCAAATGTCAATTCCTTGCTGTTCTCTAATACAAAAATTGTCATTTGACAGCAATATTGATGTAAATTGCCTGTTGCAAAACCTGTCGCGAGATACGTAATGCCGTACTGCGCTCGGCCAATCCGCCGCCTGTAAGCGCTATGGACACAAACCCCTTCATGATCAGATCTTGGAGTTGCATGAGGGAGGCCTATATCCAGCAGTGGACGTCCTGCGGCTGAGATGGTGATTGTTTATACTAATGTTTTAAAGAGGAAATATTTGTATGTTTGTCTACATAATAATAAAGAGGAAAGTAATATTTGTATGCATTGAATAGGCTTGGAACAATTTGAATTTTTTTTTCACCACTAGAATCTTACATTATTTCTGATGAACATAGGCTATATTGTATCCCCGTATTCCCGCGGGAGCGGGAACTACGCGGATGAAACCACGGAGTGTGGCTAGTAATATAGATATATCAAAAGATGTTCTGTTTCCAGGGCTCGGTCGCCGGTGGCGCGCCGCGCCACGCCGCCGCCGCGGGCGCGCGCGCTCGCCGCCCGGCCCCGGCCGCCGTCGCCGCCTCCTCGGAAGGTATGCTCCTTGACATTGACGACCTCTGTGGCGCGGCGGGCGAAGGTCTGCCTGCGACGCAAGGGGTTGCGGGTTCGATTCCCGCCTCGGGACAAATGTCTGTACGATCTGCAGATATTTGTTCAGGGTGTTCTGGGTGTTTTTCTATATATAATAAAAATATCTATCTATGTAGTATAATGTATTAAGTATATCAGTCAGCTAGTACCCATAACACAAGCTCTGCTTAGCTTGGGGCTAGATGATGCTGTGTGATTTGTCCAGCATTATTTATTATTTATTTATTGACTTAAATGGTTTATAGGTGATCGAAATAAAACACGCGTCTTGGTCAACGACAGAAGAAAGCTGAAGGTGCAGGCAGTGTCATGTGTTTACAAAACCGTATTTTTAGAAAAAAATTCGCGCCCCTTTGTTTACGTCGTGGCTAGAGATTCGCGGCTAACTTCGCTCCTTTCGCTAATTGCTGCTATAGTCACCGCGTTACCAACTGAGTCGTAGGGCCATAAACGTCAATAGGGATGGGAATGTGCAACGCGTCCTAACATGTTATCGATAATCCGCTACCTGCATTGCGTCATTGTGACCCTCATTAGCGCTTGCTTACACTAACTTACAGAAACCCATTATAAGAGATCAAGCACCATTCATAATCAATCTACTGGACGATACAGAGAATGAAGATTCCAAAGAGGAAGAATAAACGTTATTTATTTAACATTCATTACAAACAGCCCTTTTCAGGGCCAAAATACTATCTACTATGTTTCTATCTGTGTTGATTTATATGTTCTGATTTTATTCTTATCGATATGCGCCTATAACCATCTTACGCACATCACTATGCGGCTCCATAAGACCCACAAGTGCGAGCGGTGACTATAATTGATTACCTACTCTACTCCATGTAGTACCTGCGTTCACCTTCGACTTACTTAAACTTTATTTAAACCAACAAACAACAGATGGCGTTACAGATTGCAAATTAGATCTTGATAGAATTTGAAAGCTCATATTTTTTATTATTTGTAGCTCAATGCTACAAATAAATAATATATAGGTAAGTACCTAAAAGCTTTTAGACCAATTAAGTTATCTAAAAAATATAAGATTTAACTAAATATTAAATTATGTGACGTGTGTCGCCTACATGGTTATTTATCTATTTTATTATATTTCTGAAAGCAACTTAAATTGAAAAGAAAGAAAGAAAATGTATTTATTGATCCACCATAAAAAAGTAATTAATAGACTTTTGTAAACATTCGCGATCACGACACATTATTTGCACATATTTAACCGGATATTTATCGCGTTGAAACGTCGGGCAATGATAAAGGTAAATAATGCGTATAGTTTGGGACTAGGATGTGTGTAGTGTCCTGCATCATTTGTTTATGAACTATCTTGAATTACTAATGGAATATTTTTTTATTTCTGATGTATTGTTGTTTCAGTCGTCATCAGGGTCTTCCGGCAGCAGTTGTTCCGACGAGTCCTGCTCCGTCTGTTCCGCCAAGAACAAGAAGGGACCGCCGCCGCCGCCGCCCAAGGGAGCCAAAGTACCTCCAAGGTATACCATTATTTTGAAAGCAAGCTTGCATTTACCACTACACGCTATGGAACCGAGTGGTCCTTCACTATTGGCCTTATGATTAGCAAAGGGTCGCTCAACGAGCTATGGAGAGGGCTATGCTCGATGCTCGGGGTTTCTCTACGGGATCGAATCAGAGATGAGAAGATACATACAAGAACTCACGACGACGAAGACACAACAATACAAAGACGAAGAATGTTACCCCTTCTCTCATGCCCTTGGATGCAGTAAGAGCCTGCTAAGAAATACCTCCGGAAGATGGGTAGCAGCGTTTTTCCGTGTATCAACATCCCGTACTGCGCTCGCCAACCCGCCTGCCAAGCGTGGTGAGTATGGGATCTACCCCTCATGGAGATTTACGAGGGAGGCCTGTGTTCAGTAGTGGTCGTTTTACGGCTGAAATGATGATAATATACATAAGTACTTGGGTCACTAGCACGTTAAGGTGGCAATGGGCAGGCCATATAGCGAGCAGAGCAGTGTTAGGTATGTAACATTATAATTTTAATTTATGGCCATATAAAATTTGTACTCATTGCATTTGGGTAAAGTAAATTAAAAGGGCGAGCTACAAGGTGGCTTTTTAAACAAAAACAGTCAACATTAAATTTAATTACTTTAAGACATAAGATATGCTCAAAGTATGAACAAAGAATACAATATGTATATCTAAGTAAATCCGCGATCGCTTGGCGTATACGTCAATTGCACATGTTTCCGTTCACTTTACGCTGATATTGCCTTTTATCTTGAAAGTCGCGAAAAGTAGGTTTGTGCAATGGCAGCAATTTCCATATCTTAGGACTCCGTAACAAGTACAGTGCTGCTTGCAGGGCCAAGTCCAAGTCGCCCGGGCGGGCGCGCGCGCCGCCGCGGGCCGAGGCGCGCGCCGTGCAGCCCACGCGCGAGCTGCTGAAGGCGCGGGAGGGCAGCAAGCGGACCAGGGAAGAGAAGGTACACATTCATCATTCCATTTCATTGTATTTGCTTGTTTTCCAATATTATAATTCTGGTGGGGGATAACAGATCTGCACTAACGTTCCGCATTGTCGCCATGATACTACCATGAGCTAACCAAACACCTTGAAAATACCAAAGGACCCTGGGCTGCTGGCAGCATTTCATGAGCATCCCTTTAGAAGAGTGTGAAATATGAATCCAACATGTTTAGTTCCTCCTAGGGGAACTACCTTGGTCCCAAACGCCGATGAAAGCCCCCACAGCACAAGCTGAATGGTGACCATTTTTTGTATTAGCCCAAGTCTGTATGTATTGAAAGTTGTTACTTGCTGTATTTTTAGTGGCAAGGTAAAATTTCCTTTCTCTACCCATCGTTTAAAACCGACAGGTGCTGGAATGGCAGCGCGGCCAGCTGATCGGGTCTGCGGGCCGCTCCGGTCCCGTGCCCATCCCGCCGGAGCAGATAAAGCGCGAGGGCGAGCGCCACCCGCCGCCCACCGACCCGCGCCCGCGCCCGCACCCGCCCCCGCACCCGCACCCGCGCGTGTCGCCCGCCGCCATCGCCGCCGCGCTCACCCGCCACGAGGACGACGACAGCGACACCGCCAGCGAGGACCATGCGCCGCAGAGGTAACTACCCGCCCCGCGCCCGCACCCGCACCCGCACCCGCACCCGCGCGTGTCGCCCGCCGCCATCGCCGCCGCGCTCACCCGCCACGAGGACGACGACAGCGACACCGCCAGCGAGGACCATGCGCCGCAGAGGTAACTACCCGCCCCGCGCCCGCACCCGCACCCGCGCTTGTCGCCCGCCGCCATCGCCGCCGCGCTCACCCGCCACGAGGATGACGACAGCGACACCGCCAGCGAGGACCATGCGCCGCAGAGGTAACTACCCGCCCCGCGCCCGCACCCGCCCCCGCACCCGCACCCGCGCTTGTCGCCCGCCGCCATCGCCGCCGCGCTCACCCGCCACGAGGATGACGACAGCGACACCGCCAGCGAGGACCATGCGCCGCAGAGGTAACTACCCGCCCCGCGCCCGCACCCGCACCCGCACCCGCGCGTGTCGCCCGCCGCCATCGCCGCCGCGCTCACCCGCCACGAGGACGACGACAGCGACACCGCCAGCGAGGACCATGCGCCGCAGAGGTAACTACCCGCCCCGCGCCCGCACCCGCCCCCGCACCCGCACCCGCGCTTGTCGCCCGCCGCCATCGCCGCCGCGCTCACCCGCCACGAGGATGACGACAGCGACACCGCCAGCGAGGACCATGCGCCGCAGAGGTAACTACCCGCCCCGCGCCCGCACCCGCACCCGCACCCGCGCGTGTCGCCCGCCGCCATCGCCGCCGCGCTCACCCGCCACGAGGATGACGACAGCGACACCGCCAGCGAGGACCATGCGCCGCAGAGGTAACTACCCGCCCCGCGCCCGCACCCGCCCCCGCACCCGCACCCGCGCTTGTCGCCCGCCGCCATCGCCGCCGCGCTCACCCGCCACGAGGATGACGACAGCGACACCGCCAGCGAGGACCATGCGCCGCAGAGGTAACTACCCGCCCCGCGCCCGCACCCGCACCCGCACCCGCGCGTGTCGCCCGCCGCCATCGCCGCCGCGCTCACCCGCCACGAGGATGACGACAGCGACACCGCCAGCGAGGACCATGCGCCGCAGAGGTAACTACCCGCCCCGCGCCCGCACCCGCGCGTGTCGCCCGCCGCCATCGCCGCCGCGCTCACCCGCCACGAGGATGACGACAGCGACACCGCCAGCGAGGACCATGCGCCGCAGAGGTAACTACCCGCCCCGCGCCCGCACCCGCACCCGCACCCGCGCGTGTCGCCCGCCGCCATCGCCGCCGCGCTCACCCGCCACGAGGACGACGACAGCGACACCGCCAGCGAGGACCATGCGCCGCAGAGGTAACTACCCGCCCCGCGCCCGCACCCGCCCCCGCACCCGCACCCGCGCTTGTCGCCCGCCGCCATCGCCGCCGCGCTCACCCGCCACGAGGATGACGACAGCGACACCGCCAGCGAGGACCATGCGCCGCAGAGGTAACTACCCGCCCCGCGCCCGCACCCGCACCCGCACCCGCGCGTGTCGCCCGCCGCCATCGCCGCCGCGCTCACCCGCCACGAGGATGACGACAGCGACACCGCCAGCGAGGACCATGCGCCGCAGAGGTAACTACCCGCCCCGCGCCCGCACCCGCACCCGCACCCGCGCGTGTCGCCCGCTGCCATCGCCGCCGCGCTCACCCGCCACGAGGACGACGACAGCGACACCGCCAGCGAGGACCATGCGCCGCAGAGGTAACTACCCACCCCGCCCCGCGCCCGCACCCGCGCGTGTCGCTTTATTAAATATGTAATAATGAATTTGTATCGCCTGCAGGCTGACGCTGTCTGAGCGCTTCGGCAAGATGGCGGCGTGGTCGCTGGACCGCTGCGGCCGCCGCGACAACATGAACATGCGCATCACGCGCCGCGACGCGCAGCTGCACGTCCGGATCGACGACCAGCCGCCTCCGACGCACGAGTAAGGCCTTTGCATCGTTTATACATTTATAGTCCAGTCGAATAAAGGTGGGTACATTACAGATCCAGCTTGTTGGGAATTAATACTAACTGTAGTCAGCAAGCTAGACACAACGCGTCTATCGACGACCAGCCACGACACACGAGTGAATAATTGGCCTTTTACATCGGTTATAGATGTTTTATTGCCGTGGGGCAGTAGAATGTTGCCTCTCCTTTTTGCCTATGGATGCAGGAAGAATCTGCTAAGGTATATATATGTACCTCCGAATGATTGGCAGTAGCGTCTTTCCGTAATATACCGCCATTGCCAACCCGGCCTTCCAAGCGAGTATGGCAACAACCCCCTCAATGGAAACACAACTAAGAAATCCATGAAGTCGGCCTATGTCAAGCAGTGGACGTCCTACGGCGGAGCAGACTTATACGACATCGCTCCCACCAGGCTATATACCTCGTGTGTTCATAAGTTTTGAGACGAACTTATTTAATTAATTTAAAAAGAAAGTAATTCATGCAACCTTTTTTAAACTTTTAAAATTTAAATTTCGAATGTTTTGAATCAGAAAAAATATACATTTGAATATATGTTTCATTCTCCGTGAAAATGGCGCCAACAAAAGATTTGCGTGCGACTGTAATTTCACTGTTTCAAGCAGGAAAAAAACCAATGCAAGTTTTTAGTGAAATCCAAAGTTTGGGATGTAGTCGGAACTTTGTGTATTATACCATAAAGAGGTACAAGGAGACCGGCTCTTTAGAAGACCGTGGAAGATGTGGCCGCCCGCCAACATCAAAGTAATCAGAGAGCGAATTCGTCGCAACCCTTGCCGGACTCAAAAGAAATTAGCTCTGCAGACCAACATTTCGCGAATATCGGTGAACAGGATACTTAAATATGATCTTAAACTAAAGGCCTACAGTCGAAGGGAAGTGCATTATTTAAACGAGCATCTTCGTAAATTGCGACTGGAACGATGTCGGAACCTATTGAAGAGACACGATCCAAAAAATATCCTGTTTACCGATGAAAAGATCTTCACGGTGGAAGAAAAGTTTAACCGGCAGAACAATAAGGTTTACGCCAGAAGTTCAAAGGACGTCCAGCCATCTGTACGCAATGTCCAGCGCACTCATCATCCAGCAAGTGTGATGGTTTGGTGGGGTGTTTCCTACGAGGGGGTCACTTCGCTTCATTTTTGCCAGCAAGGCGTCAAGGTGAGGGCACAAAATTACCAAACCGACATATTGGAAGCGGTGGTTAAACCATTAAATGATACGCTATTCGCTGGAAAATACTGGGTTTTCCAACAGGACTCTGCTCCCTCCCATAAAGCTAAGACTACCCAACGTTGGCTGGAGGCCAATTTGCCAGGCTTCATTCGAATTTCGGAGCGAAGATTGGCCCTCGTTAAGACTTGAATCCTTTGGATTATTCTTTATGGACGGAATTGGAGCTGAGGGCATGCAGAACGTCTCACCCAAACCTGGATTCTCTCAAGCGAGCCCTTATTAAAGAATCGAAACGGATTCCCATTGAAAAGATTCGTGCCGCCATAGATGAATGGCGCACGCGTTTGAAGGCCTGCATTGAATGCAAAGGCGGCCATTTTGAATGATTTATTTTTAAATACAGATCTAGATGTCAGTAGTTTTAATTTTAATATCCAATAAATGAATACTCAACTTAGCTCCAAAAATATTTTAGTTTTACTGTGTGTCAAGACTTATGAACACACGAGGTACAATACAATACAAAATACTTTATTGCACACCTTAAGAAATTACAGAAAAAAAAAATAATATAATATTCATTGAAATATGTGCTCTATGGTGTCTCATGTAGACCTACATTAAAATCACAAATGTAGATTGCTTACCGTCGCCCCCTCCGCCCGCAGCGCGCTGCTGGACATGGAGGCGCCCGCGGGGGCCTACCCCGAGGAGCTGCTGTCGGCGGCGCCGGGCGGCCTGCCGTCCTGGGACGACGTCACCGTGCGTTACGACTATTACAAGAAGAAGGGCTACCTGCGAGGTGACTAACTCTATTTTAATACACTAGACACATTGTATATATTATACTAATATTACAAACATTTATACCGGGTGCGCTATGTGGAAGTACTTTGGTGCGGTTCATCTGGGTGCGCTACGAGGAACGCCTCTATTATAAAGCCGAAAGTTTGTATGGATGTTTGTTACCTCGCCACGCAAAAAGTACCCTACGGATTGAGTTGAAACTTTGCACACGTATTGATGTTGACCAGGATTAACACATAGGCTACTTTTTATCTGGGTGCAACGCATGCGAAGCGGCGGGCGCTAGTGTAATATATTTCCAGTCACCAAAAAAATTAAATAACACTACACTGCAATACTGTAAACCGAACTTCAAAAATGGACACTGACTAAGCAATCGAGTTGATTTTCTATCTAGCAAGCAGCATGTCAGGGAACGAACGCTGATCTTCCGTCAGCGCCATTTTCTGACATTACGGACATCTTACCCACTCAGAAAAATACGAATATTTGAATCTGTATTTCCCTAGCAGAGCTATGTTTTACTGCTAGTCAAATATAAACAAATATCTTGTTTGTGTCCATTTTGTGATGTTTGATTTACAATACCGTTACTGTTATTGTAATTTATGTTTTAGTGTTTTTTGGAGTCAAATCCTCAGCATTGACTGTGTAAACATTTCTTTGTAAACCTTAAATTATGAATAAGTTCTTTTTTCTTTTTTTATAACATTTCTAGCCCGCATAATATTGTACTTTGTAAACTTTCGCGATCTGTAGACATAATTTTAAACTGATTAACCTGACTTGATCGCGTAATTAACTTATTTTATTATGTCCGTTTTGAAACGGGAAATAATAAAACAAGTTAATTACGTGATAAAGTCCCGTTAATCAGTTTAAAGGCTCGAGCAGACCGGATGCGTATGCGTAGACGTGCACGTACCACTGAGTTGTAATGTATGGAACTGTATGAGACAGGACCCACCGCTTGCGTAACGTAGACGTGCGCGTATCCATATGTCAGTTCCATACATTACAACTCAGTGGTACGTGTATGTGTACGTATCCGGTCTGCTCGAGCCTTAAAATCACATAATATTGTTTTTATGTATGTTTTGAAAAACAAGTGTTGCATTCTGTCTTGTGCCTAAATAATAGAAGCATATGCTTGTGTCCGCGCAGGTCTGACGCTCGGCGACTACGTGAAGTGGGAGGAGTGGTGGTACAAGTACCAGGAGTGGCTGGAGCGCGAGCGCGCCTACGAGCGCTGGGCGGAGGGCGAGGCGCGCCCGGTGAGTGGCGCACTAACCATTACTATTTACTACGTGAAGTGGGAGGAGTGGTGGTACAAGTACCAGGAGTGGCTGGAGCGCGAGCGCGCCTACGAGCGCTGGGCGGAGGGCGAGGCGCGCCCGGTGAGTGGCGCACTAACCATTACTATTTACTACGTGAAGTGGGAGGAGTGGTGGTACAAGTACCAGGAGTGGCTGGAGCGCGAGCGCGCCTACGAGCGCTGGGCGGAGGGCGAGGCGCGCCCGGTGAGTGGCGCACTAACCATTACTATTTACTACGTGAAGTGGGAGGAGTGGTGGTACAAGTACCAGGAGTGGCTGGAGCGCGAGCGCGCCTACGAGCGCTGGGCGGAGGGCGAGGCGCGCCCGGTGAGTGGCGCACTAACCATTACTATTTACTACGTGAAGTGGGAGGAGTGGTGGTACAAGTACCAGGAGTGGCTGGAGCGCGAGCGCGCCTACGAGCGCTGGGCGGAGGGCGAGGCGCGCCCGGTGAGTGGCGCACTAACCATTACTATTTACTACGTGAAGTGGGAGGAGTGGTGGTACAAGTACCAGGAGTGGCTGGAGCGCGAGCGCGCCTACGAGCGCTGGGCGGAGGGCGAGGCGCGCCCGGTGAGTGGCGCACTAACCATCCCACTATTATCATCATCATCATTTCAGCCGTAAAACGACCACTGATGAACACAGGCCTCCCTCATGGATCTCCATGAGGGGTAGTTGCCATACTCACCACGCTTGGCAGGCGGGTTGGTAAGAGCAGTATGGGATGTTGATACACGGTTAGACGCTGCTACCCATCTTCCGGAGGCATCCCTTAGCAGGCTCTTACTGCATCCACGGGCATGAGAGGAGGGGTAACATTCTACTGCTGGCACTCCACGGCAATGGTCTGGAATAATCAATGAATTAATATATCATTTTAATTTTTCTGTCAAAAACAGTTGCGATTTAAGTTTTATAGTATTAAGGGATACATAAATTTTAAATTAAATAAGTTTAACCTGTTTATGTAGGCACCAGGCGCCACTCCACGGCACACATTATCATCATTATCATAACACAGGAGGGAAACAACATTATAAGCAGTACAGAAACAAAATGATAATAGTTATTATTGCTTAGAATAAAGACGTAATAGAAGTAAGGCTAAAATACAATTCTGTCTGAGCCTTACTCGAAGTTTGTTAGAAGTAATCTTTATAGCTAACTTCACGTTTATTATTGCTTTATTTAGCTTTATTCGTCATAAGTAGAACTAAATTTAGAACCATTTAACTGTTTATTTACGCCATCCTTGTACATTCCAAAGAGTAGGACTGTAAATGCATTTCTTTCAGACTCGGTCATAATGCCATAAGTAAAAAGAGCACAGAATGATTGAGTTTCGTTACTGTTTTGGCCTGGTTTCCAGTACGTTATTATTGTAAGATTTATTGATTGATGTTTGTTTGGCAGGGTCGCCGCGACGGGCGCCGGCGCAAGGGCGGCGGCCGGCACCGGCGCAGCTGAGGGGGCGCCGCCCCCGCCGCGGTCCACAGCGTGGACCTCGCGCAGGGGGCGTCGCGGCTGTGAGCCCGGCACCGCGCCTCACACGCACGCACCGGGTAATATGTCTATACTACTCAAGGACGTCGCAGCTATCCTCATACCTACGTAGTAGGATCATCATCATTTCAGCCGTAAAACGTCCACTTCTGGACACAGGCCTCCCTCCATAAGGGGCAGTTGCCATAATAACCACGGGTTGGCGAGCGCAGTATGGGATGTTGATACACGGAATGACGCTGCTGCCCATCTTCCGGAGGCAGCACTTAGCAGGCTCTTACTGCCGGAACCCCACGGCATAGTAGGATAGCTAGGTTGAAATGGAGATGGGCGCGGCACTTGGTGAGAAGGGACAATGGAAGATGGACTAAGGCCGTAACAGAATGGTGGCTAAGAGACATGGTGCGACCTAGACATTATTAGTTCTGTTGGGACAATGATATTATTAGTTCTGTTGGGACAATGACATTATTAGTTCTGTTGGGACAATGACATTATTAGTTCTGATGGGACAATGACATTATTAGTTCTGATGGGACAATGACATTATTAGTTCTGATGGGACAATGACATTATTAGTTCTGATGGGACAATGACATTATTAGTTCTGATGGGACAATGACATTATTAGTTCTGATGGGACAATGACATTATTAGTTCTGATGGGACAATGACATTATTAGTTCTGATGGGACAATGACATTATTAGTTCTGATGGGACAATGACATTATTAGTTCTGATGGGACAATGACATTATTAGTTCTGATGGGACAATGACATTATTAGTTCTGATGGGACAATGACATTATTAGTTCTGATGGGACAATGACATTATTAGTTCTGATGGGACAATGACATTATTAGTTCTGATGGGACAATGACATTATTAGTTCTGATGGGACAATGACATTATTAGTTCTGATGGGACAATGACATTATTAGTTCTGATGGGACAATGACATTATTAGTTCTGATGGGACAATGACATTATTAGTTCTGATGGGACAATGACATTATTAGTTCTGATGGGACAATGACATTATTAGTTCTGATGGGACAATGACATTATTAGTTCTGATGGGACAATGACATTATTAGTTCTGATGGGACAATGACATTATTAGTTCTGATGGGACAATGACATTATTAGTTCTGATGGGACAATGACATTATTAGTTCTGATGGGACAATGACATTATTAGTTCTGATGGGACAATGACATTATTAGTTCTGATGGGACAATGACATTATTAGTTCTGATGGGACAATGACATTATTAGTTCTGATGGGACAATGACATTATTAGTTCTGATGGGACAATGACATTATTAGTTCTGTTGGTAGTCAGTGGACGAGAATAGCAAGGGACCGTAAACAATGGCGCATTAAAGTGGAGGCTTATGAGTATAAGCCTCCTCTTTAATGCGCCAGGTGGATCATCATTTAAATGATGATCATGATGATGACTAAAGGATGAGACAAGCTACTGCTTAACATCAGGTGGGCTGCACCCCGATTAGAACTGCAATACGTTATCACATTCACTAAGCACGTGACGAGAGTTCTAAGGTCTCATGAGCCTTTAATTTCCCTGGCCCCTTTACCCTTCAAACCGAAACACAGGCAGGATGCAGACATTACTGCTTGGCGGCAGAGATAGGTATGGTGGTGATTCCTCAGATGAAATCTACACAAAGAAAAAAATACTACAACTTATATTATAACATTCCATATTATGTAATGTGCAATAGTTTTTAAATAAAAAAAATTAAATAAATCGTCAGCTCAGCTGGTCCACGTCCACGGCTGGTCATAGTCCTCTATCCTGGATCTCTACCATGAGGAGTTGTTGCGTACTCGCCACGTGTGGCAGGTGAGTTACGTATGGTGAGAATGGCAACAACCCCCTCATGATATTAGATATCCAAGAGGGAGGCCTATGACCAGCCATGGATGTGGAAAGCAGTCCTATAGTTGAGATGATGATCATGGGTGTAGCTAGTAAAAATTTTAACTGTTGATAAATCGTCAACCAGCCTGCCAAGCGTGTTGAGTATATTATTATCAACATCCCGTACTGCGCTCGCCAACCCGCCTACCAAGCGTCCCGAGTACGGCAACTTGGCGTTCTCGCTTAATTGTTGTCTTTCTATTTCAGGTGTTCGTAGTATCCTGGTGACGCTAAACTAGTGCCAATGTGATGAAATATCAAGAGACTTCTTTAGTGTAGTAGTGTAGTATATAGTGAACAGATTAACCCTTTGATTTTAATATCTTCCATGTCAGTCAGGTCGAGAAATGTATTTTTTATTTTTAAAATTCTGTACAACCTTGTTTGATCCAAGAACAGTGGATCATACAAATACTTGTTTCATGGCAAGAATCACGAATCAAAAAATACTTTATTCAGTGCGGCCGCATTGACCTTATTGACGGAAGGATTGCGTAGTTTTATAGATTGCGCAGTTAAATCGGGCGTTGCAAGTGCAACGAATATTATAACAATATATAATACCTATTATAGAATATATTAATCAACATTTAGAATATATTACATTTAAGCAATGGTCATGTTTAAGACAGATTATGAATAACATAAAATTGTTGAAATAGAATGTTGCATTAAACATTAAAAAAAAAAATAATAATTAAAGTAAATAACTAATATTGTTGTAAATAATAATGGTACATTGGAGTCGATTCTGTTGTAACACTCCCCAAAGATAATTATAATTGGAGATAATGTCGTTTCTAAATTAAGAACTGTCAACGTAAAGTTATTTTTAATTGTTCCGTTTTGAATTTAGAATGGCACAAACTGAATAGCTAAACGTTATTTTAGTTCATTAAACGCAATTTTATATATCCTTAGTTAGGAAGTGTGCCAACAAAATAGACACAATTGTGTACTTATAATCTCATATGAGCTATGTTTAGGAGGCGTAAAGGCTTATTTGTATGACAGCACTTCCGCCCGGCATTAGTTTGAATGTTTAAATAATTTATAGGTTCGAACTAAAACTCATTACATAATACACAATCATCATTACAGCCGTAAAACGTCCACTGATTCACACAGGCCTCCCTCATGGATCTCCATGACTCGCTTGGCAAGCGGGTTGATGAGCGCAGTATGGGATGTTGATACACGGAAAGACGCTGCTGTCTATCTTCCGGAGGTATCCCTTAGCAGACCCTTACTGCTTCCACGGGCATGAGAGGAGGGGTAACATTCTACACAATGGTCCAGCTTCATTTATAATTTATTCTTTTTCCCGGCGGGAGTGGTGTTGTAAAGTGTGCTACGACCTCAAGAGTAGTAGAGTCCTTTGTGAAAGCACTCGCCCGGGAAGGACTACCGCCGTATTATATATATCTGACGTGAAGCAGCAACGCATCGCTGCTTCCGACAGCAGTATACGGTATCCGGTTTAAATCACAGGCACTGGGGCCCTCACAGCTGTGGCTCGGTGGACGGGGCGCGCCGACTTCTGTCTCCCTTGCGCTCGCTATTTCAATTTAAGAGGGGCCAATCCAACTTACTTTTCATACAACCGCTCGTACGTGGGTGTGGCGTCGTAATAGATCTTTCTATGAAACTTTTGATCTAAAATCAAAATTTGGAGAAACAAATTCAGTATAAAATTTGTTTCACCAAATTTTGATTTTTTGTTTGGATAGAAACCTAGATATAGTGCACAAAGATACCTATTAGATCAAAAGTTTCATAGAAAGATCTATTACGACGCCACACCCACGTACGAGCGGTTGTATGAAAAGTAAGTTGGATTGGCCCCTCTTAAGCAGTACTTATTTGCAATTTTTTATATGTTTTTAGTGAAAATTATTTCAACGGATTTTTTTTAACCATTGAAATCTTTTGAAATAACTCTCTTGAAACTGTCAAAAATTCACGAAGTAGTGCTTAAATTTAGGAAGCGTTTAAAGGGGGGTGTAAGCCGACGTGCCCTGTCCTGTGGTGTATATAGTGTAGATAAGGTTTTTTTTATAAACTGCTGATTTTGCAAGCTTTGAAGGAGTTTGCAAACTCAGCCCTTAATCCATTTTAATTTATTTTTTGTCCAGTGTATCTGTGTTTTGTGTGTGGTTATTTTTTCTTTATACAAGAGTGATCTAAACAGGGCAAGTGTAGTGATACATTGTCTCAGCTGTCTAGACCTCTCTTTGTGTGTGTGGAGTAGTTTTAGGCTAACATTGATTGTAACCTGTTACTACACATGGAAACACTACATAATAATATGATAGTACTTTATGTATAGTATAATTAAGTTTAAGTACTATTTTGTCGTAACAGTGCACACTGAAACTACTGTAGATAATTATGATGGTTTTTATATAGTATATTATTGTTATATATGAATATACTATACCATTGTAGCTACACATTGAAACACTGACTCTAGATACTAAGTAATGTAAAGCTTAATATTAAATCTACAGAATGTTTTAGAATTATTTCTACTTCTCCGAATTGAATGAAGTCTTGTTCCATTCGCAAAAGTAAAATAAATGAAAACAAAGAACAGTTGAATAGTTTTTGATATTTCTTTGTATTCTCGTTAATTGACATTTCTTCAACGAAGTGTCCATTTAACTATTCTAAAACTATCACTGGATTTAATATTAGATAATGTTTATGTGCTGTATTAACCTAGAATAGCAAACCTTGATTTTTTATTTGGCATGCTGAGATAGATAACATTCTATAGTTTCTATTTCAAAGTGCTAATGGTATTGTTTGTTTGCAATGTCCTAGTACTGCTGTAAATAGGTGTTTTTAACATTCAGGTTTTAAAGTGGAGTATTGTAAATAGATATTTTTAACATTCAGGATTAAAGTGGATTATTGTAAATAGGTATTTTTAACATTCAGGTAAACTTGTAATAAACGAAAATGTGCAGATTCTTGTTTTATTTATTTTATTCCTGAATATGTATTATGATTATGCTGGATTTTGCATAGTAAGTTATACTATGGTATATATACTTGTTGACACAACCTCTGACCTTGTCAAAGGCCTTCGAGATGTCCAGGGAAGTGTGCGTAGCGTACGCTAGAAGATCCCCAGTGGAACGGTTTTGGCGAAAGCCGTATTGGCGGTCACTCAGGAGGTCATTCTCTTCAAGGTATGCAAGGAGCCTGTGGTTGAGAACATGTTCCATAGTCTACAGAGTAAGGACGTGACCGAGATTGGTCGTTAGATGGCAGGGTCAGTACGACTACCTTTTTGGGCACGGGCTGCACGTTAGCTAGTTTCCATGATTTGGGCACTTGACCCGTTTTACTTTTAAAACGGGTCAAATGCCAAAAGTGAGAGGCAAAAAAGACGTTAGAACTGAGGACAATTCAGACACATGTCCATAGTTTAGATAAATATTCAGCAATTACTTTATAACAAACAATGGGATAATAAATTATGAGATCAAAAATCCAAACATGAGAACATACATTTACTCTACCTCTATAATACAAATAAATTGAAAGTAAAATAAACTTTTTAACAAACAAGCTTTTGTTAAATCGTACCCACTAAAAATAATAAAATAAACATTTTCCATTAAAGTTTAATGTCAACTTAAAACGTCTTTACACAATATATGTAATAAAAAAGCTTGTGCTTGTGAAAGATTACTAGGTACGCGACCCTGCTCTACACTGTCGATGGTGATAATGTTGCTAACGAGTGACTTGTGTACCAGAAACCCGACACCACCTTGGGACTGTTGGTCGCCCTCCCGGTAGTAGAGTAGATTACTGGACTTAACGTAGGGTGATTAGTACTGATTGATTACGTATCTCGCAACAGGCAATTGACAATCAATATTGGTGTCAAATGTCAATTCCTTGCTGTTCTATAATGCAAAATTAATATTTGACAGCAATATTGCTGTCAATTGCCTGTTGCGAAACCTGTCGCGAGCGAGATACGCAAACACCCTGCCTGTTATGGGATATCATAAATTTATTATTAAAGAAAAAATACGTGTCCAATAGATTTTGTTAATCTACATGACGGACTAACTATTAAAATTTTGTCATCTAGCTTAGACTAACAGCTGGTGATAGTAGTCTGAGATCCTGAACTAGAAACCACGAACAGTTGATAACCGTTTATTGTATACTAGCTGATTGCGAACTACGCGTACCGCACCATACCTTTATTGAAGCGTCACCTACCGGCTCCTATAAATATATAGCCTGGGATTTTCATCATCATTTCAGCCGTAAAACGTCCACTACTGAACACAGGCCTCCCTCATGGATCTCCATGAGGGGTAGTTGCCATACTCACCACGCTTGGTAGGCGGGTTGGGGAGCGCAGTACGGGATTTTGATACACGGATAGACGCTGCTGCCCGTCATTACGGAGGCATGTCTATGCAAAATAACTAATAGTCTCTTCGCAAAGCCAGTGACGAACGGACAGATAGACAAAGCTAAACTTAAGGTTTCTGGTGAAACCCTAAAAATGAGAGTCCCCTATGGGTAGTTTACACAATAAAGAGTTATCTATCTATCGGCTCGTATTGGGTAACTTACTAGAATTCGCGCAAAACTTCTTGAGCTCTGTGAAGTTAGCTTCAGTGACTGCGCAGTACACAGTTTTTAAGGCGTTGAGGGGAAGGAATGATAAAAGGGGTGCGAGAAGCTCAGTCTGTGAAACTAGGGTTGCCAGCGCGAGTTTTGGTGTATTTTCGTTTTATCTAGCACACATTTTACTATGCATTTATTTATTTTTCAATTATTAAAACAAACGTATTTAAAAATCAATTATTATATTAAATTTAGGTTTAATAAAAACTGAAATGCTAGCACAAATTTACCTTTACTTATCGCAAGAAGCCAATTTTTTAATATAAAATTTCTACTGTGTAGCAAGATTATTTATAACCTAGTTGGCAATATTGAATGAACATGTCAACATGCGCAATTGCATTTGCCGCAACGTTCACAGAGCTCAAGAAGTTTTGCGCGAACTCTACCTTGGCAGACTCTTACTGCATTCATAAGGAGAGAGAGGGAACATTCTATTGACCTCCCACGTCACATAATTAATGAAATCAGGCGTTACTTTGCGGAAATCCATATTATTATGACAATAAAATGCAATGAAAATATCTAGTTTTAATTCCGCAAATGCCGAGATGCATATGCAATGCACCGCCCATTATTCTGAGCTTACTACACATACCTACGTTGGTTCAGTTACGTGTAAATAGTTGTATCCATTTTTCTTTCTATTAATCAGTCAGTTCAGTTTATTACTTCATCATCAGTGCGTGGAAGTAAAACGTAGTGTTTATAATTTATAATCTGAGTGCGTGAGCAGCGCCTTTGGAGCAGCGCAGCGCTACTAACTCCGTAAGATAAAGATAATAGTGTTTTGTGTGCTAAACGGAGTGTGTTACATACTCTTTGATCAGTGCATGGATGGATGAAAAGAAAAGTTTCATTCAAAAGTTTGTCAACTTCGTTCGTTAGAAATGTTCCTGGAATTTGTTTGTAAAACATATTTCATACCTGTGTTAAAAACTTACATTAAAAATGCCTAACGTAGCGTTGTGTAGAGTTTGTCTAGCCGGTGATACTAAGATGTACCACAGTGAATACTCGGTATCAGGAGATATTTGAAAAACTGTCAACAAAGGTCAGCTGATGATGATCAACAACCTGTTTAGCTAAAACGGAGTCTTACAATATACTCTTTTGTGTATATAGGTATAAACCTCGTTATAGTAGTATTGTTCTGTGAATTAAACAGCAGAACACTGTTTAGTCTTTACAGAGAAGAGTTTTTCGTTAAAGTAAAGTTAGCTAAAGTAAAGTCCGTTTGCAGTCGCCATCGTCCTAGATGGACTGCAAAGAGAAACAAAGCGGACTCAAAGCGATGTGCTGCGACGCTAAATGTGCTTACAAAATTAACATTAAGTACTAAATACAAACTGCCTGACGTAGATAAAATATTGTTTTATAACAATAAAGAGTTTATCTATCTATATTTCAGCTGAGCACAGCGGACCGAAAGCCCGACACAGTCTGCTACGTATGCTTCTCCTACCTGCAGCGGTGCCTGCGATTTATGGAAATGTCTCAAAAAGCCGAAATGATACTGACCCAGTTATCACGGAATAGCATTCAGGTACGAAGACCCTTTATTTTTAAGCTGCATTATTCTCATTATCTGCCATGGGGAGCAGTAGTTATCTGCGGCGGGGTGCAGTAAAATGTTACCCCTCTTCTCATGCCCATGGATGCAGTAATAGCCTGCTAAGGGATACCTCCGGAAGATGGGCAGCAGTCTTTCCGTGTATCAACATCCCGTACTGCGCTCTCCAACCTGCCTGCCAAGCGTGGTGATTATGGCAACTACTCATGGAGAGGCCTGTGTTCAGTAGTGGATGTTTGACGGCTTAAATGATGATGATGATGAATCTCTAATATTACCTACTCGTTTATAGCCGAAAGTTTATTTCTATAGATTATGGTGACCGTTACTGGGGCGGCATGTCGACTCGGATCAAGTTTAAAATATATAGAAAAATTAGAGCGCTATAATACCCTGTTAATGTGCCCTAAAAATAAAATAAGTGCCCATTAAGGTTTCAGAGTTTTCGAAAAAATAAAATGCCGCTGCAGTAACGCCTGAAAAATTATTTTTTTCTATTAGCCTTAGCCAAAGTTAAAGTAGCCTAAAAGGTAGCTTATAAATGTGCATGTCCTTGGCCGGCCAGCGGCATTTGTGCGTCCTGTGGTTTTTCGGTAATTCCAATTGCCGCTGCAGTAACGTTTGGCAGATTTCCATATCTCCGGAACAGCTGGACAAACAGACATGATTTTTCATGGGCAGGTGCGCTGTAATAATGTGCTAATTGGTGCCCTAATAGTTTTTCCAAAAAAATGCAGTGCAGAAGTGTAGTGCAAAAACAGAATCAATACCACTATCGATGTAAAATAGTTTCGTTTTAATTTTAGGACGGCATTAACCGAATAGCTTAACAACACTTTTTCAAAAATAATTGCCACCAATTTTAACAATTTTGTAAAATAAAACAAAACATTACACAAGGATTGTTATTAAAATCAAGGTAACATGTCCATTTGACGAGCTCTGTGGCGCAGCGGGCGAAGGTCCGCTTGCCACGCAAGGGTTCGATTCCCGCCTCGGGACAAATATCTGTATAATCTGCAGATATTCAGGGTGTTCTGAATGTATATAATAAAAAAATATCTATCTATGTAGTTATAATATGTGAAAGAGTCAATTCGAATGTCGAAATATAATGTATTAAGTACTTATATCAGTCATCTAGTACCTACCTATAGCTCAAGCACTGCTTAGCTTGGAGCTAGACTAGATGATGATGTGTGAATTGTCCAGGATTATTTATTATACATACATTCGGGACTATTTATTTTTATTTATGTTTATTGATTGATTTCTTCAATCTCCAAATTGTACACAACAATATAGCGTCCATTATTTTCCTGTCCATCCCAAGGTTGCCTGGAAGAGATCGCTCATAGCGATAAGGCTGTCCGTCGCCCGCCGCGCCTGAGAGGTCGTCGTATCGATAATAGATAAACAAACTAAAAATAAATGTGTTTATTTCAGCCAACTCATAAGAATATCACGGAACAGAACTTGGAACTGAGACAAGTTCTCTCAGTGACCCCCCTGCAATACTTATGCTCTAGTGATACAAGTGATACCTCTCAAGTAATTGTTAAGGAGGAACTGATATCTGTTAAGATAGAGGATACCAATGAAGAAGAACTCTTGGCGGAGACTCGTATAGACGGAGTATATACCCACGATAGTTCTGATGTAACTGCTACAGAAGATGTGATATCAGTGAAGGTAGAGGAAACAGCAGAAGAAGAATTTTTGGTAGAAATGTTATCGGACAACTATGAGACATCTGAAGAATTTAATATAATCAGTGAATGCTTGAAATTTGAAGAGGACAGTAATGATAATGATTTAAGTAAACCTCTGTCTACAGATGTTGAACAACTCAAGCTTAACAACACCTACTGCTGTGACGTTTGCAATAGGGCATATAGTGTCAAATCTAGGCTGGCAAGACATATAAAGCAATCTCACACCGCAAAGCACACTGGAGGAAAGTCATATGACTGTTGTATCTGTGATAAAAAATTTACCTTCAAAGCTAATTTAAGAAGACACATTTTTTACATGCATAATGAAATATATCCATATTCTTGTGCTAAATGTAATAAAAAATTTAAAAGTAAAGAGCATTTATCAATACACAAGAGAATTCACACTGGAGTAAGGCTACATTGCTGTGACATATGTGATAGAAAATTTAACACAAAATCAAATTTAACAGCACACATGGCTATTCATACTGGAGAAAGGCCATATGCTTGTCATATATGCTATAGATATTTTAATCGAAAAGGAAATTTAGATGTACATATGAGAATTCACACTGGGGAAAAACCATTTGCGTGTGATATCTGCGATAAAAGATATGCTGTAAATTCAAGTTTAAAAGCCCATAAGAGAGATCATATTGGTAAAAAGCCATAATTATGCTGTAAAATCAAATTTAAAAGCCCATAAGAGAGATCATATTGGTAAAAAGCCATAATTATGCTGTAAAATCAAATTTAAAAGCCCATAAGAGAGATCATATTGGTAAAAAGCCATAATTATGCTGTAAAATCAAATTTAAAAGCCCATAAGAGAGATCATATTGGTAAAAAGCCATAATTATGCTGTAAAATCAAAAAAGCCCATAAGAGAGATCATATTGGTAAAAAGCCACATAGCGTTAATTATGCTCTAAAATCAAATTTAAAAGCCCATAAGAGAGATCATATCGATAAAAAGCCATAATTATGCTAGTGAGTCGTGTGACAAACAAATGGAAACGTAACTTTTGAATCTACGAGTGTCACGGTTGTGAACATTTTCATGGTTGGGAATATTTGAATTTGAGTCTTCAAGTTTCTCGGAATTTTCGGCGGTACACACGCCATGATCACGTATAATCTGAAATAATTTGCGAGTGATGTGGTGGGGTATTCATTGACAAATGAAACGGTCTAACCTCTCTTTCTAAATCTGTAACTGCAAAAGTAGAAATAATTTAAAAAACTGTAACGTCACTACGGGGTTTAAGGGTGTTGTTAATTTCACGTGGTTTAACTTCTTATTAGGGTTGTACCAAAATGGTAAAACGAACCCTTAGGGCTGGCGCTAAATGACGTCGATTAGCTCGCGCCGGACGCACCGCTCGCACGGCTTCTAGTTTGCTTTGTATTACTGTACATAGCGCTGCGTCCACTGTCCGCGCCGCCCGCATCGAAAGCAAAGCAAGGCAAATCCGGTCAGTCCGTTGAGGCCCATGCGTCCGGCGCGGGCCAATGGACGCGCACCTTAAGGCGTGCTTGGTAGGCATGTGATATGTCAAGACGCGGTATGATTGTCTTAAAGTAATATGAATTCTAGACTCTTTGAAATAGTGATATAAATACCTAACTTGTTAACATACGTAAAGTATGTTAAAGTACGTATCGCGACGTTAGTCAGCGCCATTGATATAAAAGCATAGATGAGCCCTCACATCAAAAACTGGCATTTTGTTTACAACACTGCCGACGAATGCGCAACACGCCACGCGTACGTACCGAAAAAATAGAGTTTATCTCTGTCTCCCACATTATTTGCAAACACTACTTTCTCTTTCTTGCATGAGTGAGCTCACTCATATCGTTTGGAAAGACAACGGTGCGGTCTCAGTACGGTGAGGGCTCATCTATGCTTTTATACTTAGCGATAGTTAGCGATGGTCAGTCAGCGCCACCAATAATACCTACTACCATTAAATACTATTTATTTGTTCCATGCTTTTCACTGCAAATGAATCATGTCAGCCATTAGAACTGCTTGCCCACGTCCACTTCTGGACAAACGCCTCCCTATGGCTCTCCAAGTACTGAATAAGTAAGGCTCATTGCAGACAGAACGGAGCGCGACGGAGAGGATTTTATTGACGCACTTGAAAATAAACTCTAAAGTTATTAAAATAAAGTGCAAAACGCCGCGCGGGTATTCCCGCGTATCTTCGAGGACGCGCGGGCATTTTTTGTCAGGTTCAAGCATTTATGCACTTTATTGTAAGTAATCATTTTAAAGTTTATTTTCAAGTGCGTTAATAAAATCCTCTCCGCTGCGCTCCGTTCTGTCTGCGCTGACCCTAAGAGGTGGTTGTTGCCATACGGGCCACGCTTAGCGGGCGGGTCGATGAGCGCAGTACGGGTTATCGTTAGACGGAAAGAGCTGCTGCCCATCTTCCGCATGTATCCCTTGGCAGATTCTTACCGCATCCACGGGCAAGAGAGGCAACAATCTGCCCCACGGCTAAATTAACGGTGTAAAAAATGACTTCGCATGCCTTATATTGTTATCGTTATCATATTTTAAACTAGAAGTCGCCCGCGGTTTCACCAGCATCTTTGGTTACTGCTCCGCACCCGTAGGTCGTAGCGTATGTTATAGCCTATAGCCCTCCTCGAGAAATGGGCTATCTAACACTGCAAGAATTTTTCATATCGGACCTTCCTGAGATCAGCGCGTTCAAGCATTAGTATAGATGAGTGCAATATAATTCTATAAATGCCAGATTAGTTCTATAGAAGCGAGTCAATGACTGCGTTCATTTTACAGTGGAAAGCCTGTGAAATCCAGGCGTTATGGTGTGCCTCTGTCTGTCTGTCTGTCCGGTTGGTCACCGGTGTCACAGCTTCATATCCCAGGAAATAATTACCAGAACAACCTGTTCTTTTGTGGTAATTATCTCCTGATAATGATATTAACTTGAAATGGTCTATGATATAATTTGCCTGTGAGTAGTTATGGCAAATTAAAAAATTATGAATATTTTCTTGTTTTGATTGCAAATGGGACTGAAAGTCTTGTCAACCAACATTCAGTTACCTATTGTGATTATGACAATATGTAAAAAAATACTTATAAACCTCGTGGATATAATTTTGTTCCTACTCATGTTTTGTTACTATGCTATTTGTTTTTGTAAGCCAATAATAAATGTCTTCAATAAATAAAACATTTTGTTTTCTTATAGTACAGATTGTAGTACTATTTAATTAACACTAACCATTCCAGTTGCGTTTTTGTTAATGGCCAGGTCAGACAAGCTTTATAAGGCAAGGTGTTAGGCATATATTCATCGCCTATGTTTTTAGGGAGATCGGTAGAGCACTCTTAAATATTTCCTTCATTGCCCAACATTCGTTCAACGTACTTTTTATTCAGCGGCTTATTTCTTTTTCTCTAAGTATTCTGTTTAAATGATATTGTCTGACCTAAGTAAATGTAGTCTTCTACATACTCTAGAATTGTCGAGTTTAACTCAATTGGTATTCTGCTATTATTTGTCATAACTTTAGTTTTTTCCTTATTCATTTCTAGACCAGCTGTTTTACTTTGGATGTTGAGCGCCTCTACCATTTCTTGCAGGTCTGTTGGGTTCTCTGAAAGCAAAACGATGTCGTCTGTGAACCTTAGATGCGAGAGATGCTTAGATTATTTCCCTTGAGCTTTAATCCTTTCTCGTTCCAGTCTAGGTTTCGGAAAATGTTCTCTAGCACGGCGTTGAATATATTCGGGGAAAGGGGATCTCCTTGTTTTACAACGCATTGTAGACGAAACGAAGGTCCTACAGACTCCTTACTTTAGCTCTGCTGTGGTCATAAATGACTTTAATAATGTCAATGTACCTAGTCCTTGCTCTACCAGAGATACCCATATTGATTGGTGCTTTATTGAATCGAATGCTTTGCGGTAGTCTATGAAGCATATGTGAGTGGTTTGCTGTGTTCCATATATTTTTCAATAATTTACCTATGTCAATGTTTGACCAATGATTTGTGTTAATGGTCGACCGTGGAGTATGTTTTTCGAAAACCAGCGTACCGTCCAGCATGAATAATCCACTACTGAACACAGGCCTACCTCATGGGTTTCCATAAGGGGTAGTTGCCATACTCACCACGCGGGCAGGCGGATTGGCGAGCGCAGTACGGAATGACGCTGCTGCCCATCTTCCGGAGGTAACCCTTAGCAAGCTCTCACTGCATCCACGGGCATGAGAGGGGTAACATTCCAACCAGGGTTGTTGCTGATGCGGTTTTTTGACACATCAGCGGATGCTGATTTTTGATCTTGACATCTGCGGATGCTGATTTTGGCCAAGTGCGTGTCGGGCTCGCAAACTTAGTGTTTCACACTTACTTAATGTAGGTGGTTCTTCAAATAGAAACCGAGTCTCGAAAAATCTTGCATTTTTTGAGGGTTTAGTACACAAAGGGTAGCACAGGGAACATCCTTTGTGTGTTGTTTGTACTTGTTTACCTAATTTGTACAAAAATGCGCTTTAAGCCCCGCCTCTTCGGGTCATGTCGCGACTCGAACATCAGCATTGAAAATCAGCATCGATCAATGCGGATGCTGATGTTTAAATCAACGCAGATCATCAGCGGATGCTGATGCTGATATTCGCAACAACCCTAATTCCAACACCCCAAGGCCACATCATGAATACCAGTTGTTTTTACATCTATTTAGATGATTTATACAGCTACTGTCACATGATATACTGAATGCTGCAGTGGCCGGGACAGTGTAAGGCTTTAAACTTGAGCTAATTGTAAAATGTAACCTTACTTTTGTATTTCACACTTAGGTAGGATTTGGTTTGATTTGCAAAAATAAATGTTAAAGAATGTAAAATTGTTCTTTATTGGCACGCAATACATTCAAAGAGATCAGATATACAATCATAATAAATACAGGAGGTATCACTCAAACTACATTTATAATATATAATAATGAACCAAATATTTAAATTGTTAGATGTGCCCTGACACCAAAAACATTCGTCTTTGCATGTGTGTTAACAATAAAACCGACGGACGCGCCATTAAACCAATCTTCTATTGTGCAATCATATTGCACGAACTTTCGGGAAAAGAATAACACACACCACGTCTGGCTAGCAGTGTGTTTAGTTAGAGGGGCGAGGGTTCTGTTGTACACTTCCCAAAACTAATTATATTTAGTTAAATCGCACCTCCAGTCGTAGACAGACTCAATCCAAAATTCATGTTTTTTGGGAAATGAAGAAAATGTGTTTCGGTCCTTGACAGTTTTTGATAAATCACACTATAACTTGACTATAAATGAAACAGAGAGCTATTACAGTTTATTTATTACGGTTTCTGATTTACTAGGCGATAAAGCGCACTTTTTTGAGTCGTTCTGTATACTGAACTTAATTCACCCAAATTTTGAATTGAGTCAGTCTACGACTGGAGGTGCGATATTTAGAGCTCTCACTGTCAGCATAAAATTAGGTTCATTTGTTCCGTTTGAATTTTAGAACGGCACTATCATCATCATCATTTCAGCCATAAAACGTCCACTAATGAACAAAGGCCTCCCTCATGGATCTCCATGATGGGTAGTTGCCATACTCACCACGCTTGGCAGGCGGGATGGCGAGCGCAGTATGGAGTTATGATATATGGAAAGACGCTGCTGCCCATCTTTCGGAGGTATCCCTTAGCAGGCTCTTACTGCATCCACGGGCATGAGAGGAGGGGCAACATTCTACTGCCGGGGCCCCACGGCTAGTTACATCCACGGCTAATTATGTCATTTTACTCTCAATCATCATCATTTTAGCCACAGTTGGACATAGGCCTCCCTCATGAACTTCCAAGTATTGCGACTGGAAGTGGCCTGCATACCTGACCAGGTCGTCTGCCCATCTTGTTGGTGGAAGTTCTACGCTGCGCTTGCCAGTCCGTGGCCTCCACTCGTGAACTTTGACCGAAAAGTTCTCTAGTGAAGCCCACTGGAGAACTTTTCGGCCTAATACCTTTGATACTTGGAAAGAACAAATTGTAAGAGCGAGACGCGGTCTTTTACCAGCGCGCAACGCACTGCCCATTGTATCTATTTTAGACATACTGGAGAAGTATTTCTAGTCTATCAGAGTCGGCTACACAGCACTCGATTCCTCAATAAAAAGTTGACAACATCTATTGCACTGGAGGTCACAATATATGAAGTCTACTGCTATGCCTTTTTAAACTTGATTTTTGACTAAATTTTTGACCACATTTATCACAGGCATATGGCTTTTCTTTAGTGTGGGTTCTTTGATGCCTTATGAAAACCGTTGGATCACTAAATTTTTTGTGACATATATCACATGCATATGGCCTTTCTCCGGAGTGAACGCGCATGTGTCTCATTAAATTTGATGCTTGATTGAATTTCTTATCACATACATCACAGGCATATGGTTTTTCTCCAGTGTGAACCCTTATATGTACCATTAATTGATGTTTTCGATAAAACTCTTTCCCACACATGTCGCAGATGTATGTCTGCTTAACTTGTAACGCCAGTCCACGTTTGACACTAAGAGTCCCGCTAGAAACATCATCACAGTATGTTGTAAGCTCCGGCTGTTCAACATGCATTGTAGGTAGAAGTTCATTAATAACATCATCACTATCATCATCATCCTCAAATTTTAAGCATTCAATTAAAGTATTACATCTTTCTGATGACATGATGTTTTCTGGTTCAGTCTTCACTAAGAGGTCCGCTGTTTCCTCTTCCTCAATAGATGTCATTTCTTCTTTAAAATTCGGAGCAGCGACCAATGGTTGCACTTTTATTACTCCCTCCTTCACAGATAGCACTTCTTGTCTAAAAGTTCCATGGCAACTGACTTCAGTATTGCTCATAAAGAGGCATTTCATTGGGGCCAGACATAAGGGTTGTGTCATTCTCAAGTTCAGCTCACGAGTTGCCTAGAACACAAACCAGGTTAGGTTAAAACTAACAAAACTTAACTATGAACTAGCCTGCTTTATGAAAATATTTTTTTTTCCTTAGCCTATTTTGTACCACAGCTGGGCAAAGGCCTCCCCCAAATCCTTCCATATTACTGCATCCATGGGCATGAGAGGAGGGGTATCATTCTACTGCCGGCACCCCACGGCGGATAATATATTACTGTAGTATTTCTGAAGGTTTGTTCACTTAAGTTCACCTTACCTTCATTTTAGGGAAATTTTATTCTTTAGGGTATTCTTATTTTTTTTCCTTAGCCTATTTTGTACCACAGCTGGGCAAAGGCCTCCCCCAAATCCTTCCAGATCTCTGGTTTTTCAGTCTTCCACCAGTTCTGTTTGAAACCATCTCTCTCTAATTATAACTCATTATATTTCCTAATGCAGCATCAAATCATTTATCAAATCAAATCATTTATTTATTAACTCTACTCCTTGTCCTTGTGGACAACGCTGCTGACACCTTCACAGTAAAGATGTTGAATGGCAATAGCGTTAAATATTCGCAAAAGCGAAGCATACCGATCCATAACGAAGAAGTTAAAACAAAATAACTGTCTTTGGCACTCTTATGAACTCTTTTCGTTCCAGCCGCCGACCAGTCAACACCTCGACGTCTCACATGAAGATGCCTCGCGGAGAGGCGAAACACGTGTCGTGGTGTGGGTTTGGGTATGCATGTTGCACTAACAACCTAGTTCTCCCTGCATGTGCATAATTAGCGGGCGGGAGGGTGGTGCATATGCATCTCAGCATTAGCGGAATTAAAACTAGACTAGTTATTTTCATTGCATTTTATTGTCATGGATTTCCGCAAAGTAACGCCTGATTCCATTAATTATACTCTTATGAAAACAAACAAGAACGGCCTATATAAGAGTAATGGTTAAGAAATTACCCTGCATCTGCAAACCAGAACGAATAATTGAAGACTTACAAACGAAGGGCTTCAAGATGGAAGATGCAGTGAACAAACTGAGTTGGAAAACTAAGTATCCACTTAATATGTTTACGCTATCATCATCATCATCAGCCTATACTGCCCTACTAAGCGCAAAAGCGGTATCTCAAAAAAAATCGTAAATTTGTTTTTTATGGCATCGGATAGCTTAGAAGAATACGCATCTATTGAACTAAGCCTTAAAGCGGTATGTTACTTAAAAGGTATAAAAAAACGTTAAGAAAGTTTTCTCTATCTCAGTTTTACCTTAAATTTCTAAGGATATTAGAGGTATATCAATATAAAGTAGGCAACCAGCCGTATATTTGAATACCGCCAATTCTCTTAAAAAACAGGAGCGTTTTACGCACGTCGTATTCGAAGCCAATAAGCGGCATAATGTGAATGCTGACTTACCTTACCGCTACAACGCTTAGTATTTTTGTGCTTACTTGATCTGCAAATCATGAGATACGGCTGCAGCTGCAAGTCAAATTGATCTTTATGGCGTATTCTATACGGACGAATTTCTAATACATCTTGCAGTGATTTATCCCTTCCTTGGCTAATATTCGTGTCATTACTTGTTTTTTGTTCATGTAAACAAGTGGCAATGTTATAATTACTTTTTTTAATTAATGAAAAAACTGTGAATTAATGTGTTCAGTGGTTTGATTGTGTGCCTAAGTGTTAATATACCTAGTTAAAAGTATAATTTGCATGTTTATTTTGGTAAAAGTAATATCCACGTAACCTCTTTGCGTTCGGTACTTTGGTGTCTGAATTTGTGTACACGATATATCGCAGATCAATGATTTTACTACAAATAACTTAATAATCAAGAAGGTATTACAGAGGTAGAACCATTATTGAGTTTGTTATACTTTTTAATTTCACGGTTAAACAGTCAGTCATATTCAAATGATATCAGCGCCGATAAGATTGTGATAAAATATTTCGAGCCAGGGCACACCTTCATGTCAGCCGACTCCTTCCACCACAGGGTGGAGTTGTCAGTGAAATGCATGAAAAACAAAATATATGATTTTGCAGACTTTTCTCAAGCAGTTAGTTCTGCAGGAAAAAACGTAAAGCTAAAAGAGATGACTCTACAATATTTTTATGAGTGGGAGGATTACACAACCCAGTATAAACTGTCTCGAATTAAACCGCGTCCTTAAATTAGTGAAATGGTCTAAGTAGAAGTCAATAGAGGCAGTTTTGATTTGACATACAAAACAGGATTCAATAAAGATCCTATCACTACTAGCGTAATAGGAAATAAAATTTAAAAACTGGACTTTTGCCGCCACCGACGAAAAAAACTGCACCAGAGGGTATTTCTACAAACAAAAAAGATAATATTTTGAAATCTTTTCAAAATATTATACCCCGAAATAGGATGTCCTTTTGGAGAGAACTCCCCACTTCTGACTGTTTAGAATTCATAGAACACGTTTCTTTTTTTAATATGTTTTAATATAATTATAAATTTAAATAATAAAAGACTTTACAAGTGCACTTTGATTTGTTTTTTTCTTTATAAAAATATGTATTTTATTTGACTGAAAATCCATATCCTTTTCTATACAAGCATGTTAGGTGAAAAGCTAACCAAAAGGCGGCAACTCAATTCTTATGTTTGTAATTACTAAGCGGTGTAGCAGTATCTCATGGTTATGGCATTTCTATGTATATTTTACATATTTTAACTATTGTGATAGAAAACATACCTAGCATTATATATAAATTACATTTAATAACCAAAAATAACTATCTATAAATTAACGAAAAAACTAATTTTACATAACGTCAAATATCTCCAAACTAGCTTTCTCTGAGATACCGCTTTTGTGCTTAGTAGGGCAGTATATTAGTCCACTGCTGGACATAGGCCTCCCCAAATCTGCACCATTTCACCCTGTATTCAGCATGCCGCATCCAGCGTCTACCAGCGAACGCCCGCAAGACATCACTCCATCTAGCTAGTGGTCGTCCTACACTACGCTTACCAAGCCGCGGTCTCCACTCAATAACTCGTTTACCCCAACGGTTATCGGTGCTTCGGCAGATATGGCCAGCCCACTGCCACTTCAGCTTGCTAATCCTATGTGCTATGTCGACGACGTTGGTTCTCTGTCGGATAACCTCGTTGCGGATTTTATCCTAGAGACTCCGAGCATAACAAGCTCCTTAGCTCGCTGAGCGACTTTAAACTGGTGGACCAGCCGTACCGTAAGTGTCCACGTTTCGGCACCGTAGGTCATGACCGGTAGGACGCACTGATTAAATAATGTTTACGCTAACCTTCCGCAATGAAGAAGATATAAAAAAAGTTTATGAAATCAAATATATTCCGGGACGCTTGGTTGAAATACAATCTATATAAACAACTAAACTAATCCCCCAGTGTAAGAGATGCCAAGTCTATGGACACACACAAAGGTACTGCGCCAACGAGCCAAGATGTGTCAAATGCATCGGTAAGCACCTTACCATAAATGGCACAAAACCAGCAGCAGAGAAGCCTAAATGTGTGCACTGTGGCGAATCTCACCCTGCCAACTATCGAGGCTGCATGATAGCCAAAGAAATGCAAAAAATGCATAACCAATCTACAAAAAAGATACCTGCACGTCAAAAACAAGCCTCGAAGGACAAAGCTTTTACATTAACTAACCAGTCTCATTCTACTGCTCACACAACACATGCATGATCGGCAGTACAAAATGATAATGTGTCTTTTGCCCAGGTAACTAAAAATCCGTAACCAATCTACAAAAAAGATACCTGCACGTCAAAAACAAGCCTCGAAGGACAAAGCTTTTACATTAACTAACCAGTCTCATTCTACTGCTCACACAACACATGCATGATCGGCAGTACAAAATGATAATGTGTCTTTTGCCCAGGTAAATGCTGGAAAACCTACAACACAGTACAATGAGCAAGAGTACAACGAAAAAGACAAATTAGACAAAATCTTGAAGCTAATAGCTTTACATTCACATTTGAAAAACAAATTATACCTGAATGCCATTATTTGATATCTGTGTCAGAATAATTTCAGCTTTCCGTGACATGTCTGCAAATTGATGACACCTCCGCAGATGGGAGAAGCATATGTAGCATAATGTTTCAGGCCTCTGGTCCGCTGTGTACAGCTAAAACATCAATCTCTTAATTAATTCTATTTATACATTGTATTGCCGAGGGGTGCCGGCAGTAGAATTTTACCCCTCCTCTCATGCCCGCGGATGCAGTAAGAGCCTGCTAAGGGATACCTCCGGAAGATGGGCAGCAGCGTCTTTCCGTATATCAACATCCCGTACTGCCCTCACTAACCCGCCTGCCAAGCGTGGTGAGTATGGCAACTACCCCTCATGGAGATCCATGTGAGAGGCCTTAGTTCAGTAGTGGACGTTTTACGGCTGAAATGATGATGATGATGAACAAGTAGACACTTTTGCTCTATAGCAAAAAAATAATCTTTGTTGTGTGGAATTCAAATATTTATTTTATTGTTTTTAGTATTTGTTGTTTTAGCGGCAACAGAAATACATCATCTGTGAAAATTTCAACTGTCTAGCTACCACAGTTCATGAGGTACAGCCTGGTGACAGACAGACGGACAGCATATTCTTAGTAATGGAGTCCCGTTTTTACCCTTTGGGTACAGAACCCTAAAAAAGTTAGTAATAATAATTATAAAATAACATTAAAAAAAAATAACCTTAATTCTGAGCTATTGAAGATGATGATGATGTTTAACATTAGGAATATCAGGAAATAACCTAATAATAAGCATTTAATTTATATCCAGATATTCCTCATCATCATCATCTGGATGTCCACTGCTGACTGCTGGACATACTCCCTCATGATTCTCCATGGGAGGTTGTTGCCATACTCACCACACTTGGCAGGCGGGTTGGCGAGTGCAGTATGGAATGTTGCAGTTTTCACTCAAGAACCCGTTTACCCCAATACTTTTCTACCAATGTGGGTATCTATAATAGTCATATTCATTCATAGTCATATTCATTTATTGCAAGCATGTTGAGTTACAAGGTCTTAAAATAATATAGGAGTATCAAACATGCGCCCTGTTAAGGCACAGCAAAATTGGTATAGTAAGTACCTAGCACTTAACACTATACTTTGGTGAATCTAATTCAACTTACAAAGGTAGTACATTATTATGCTAATAAAAATCTTACTACGTGAAACAAAACACAAACACTAAATAAAATAACAGAACTATTTATCATACGAACATTTTCTTATACTAGAAATTAGTGAGATCATTATAAATCCTTAGAATAAATTTTAAATACTAGTATTGCCTAAAACTGTAAGAACTCTAGAACTAAGAACTCTAGAAACCATGCAGCCACAATGGAAGATTGATAGAATACAATTACTTAGTTTTGTAATACATTCATAGAAAGTTACCCAGACCAGAGGCAAAAATATTTGTAGTATCGCCTGTAATTGGCTTAGATAAAAACTTGATGTTGTAATTTTATCATTGAATGTGTAACTTATAAGTTTAAAATGATGTAAATAGGTCCATGAGTTTATTTGTTTCAATCATACATAATAAAAATCTTTGCTCTTTATAATATAGAGAGATAGATTTACCTTTGTCGATAATTTTTCAAATATCTCCTGATACTGAGTGTTTGCTATGTGGTGCATCTTGATATCTCTGGCTAGGCAGACTCTGCACAGCGCAGCGTTGCTCATAATTATTAATAATTCTTGCTTTTACGGAAATTCAAGTAAATGGAAGTAAATAAATAAACACTGACAACATAGGCTGTCATAATTGGCTGGAGCTATTTCTATGGAAATGAATTAGACTATTTCCACACAACATGTGATTTGCAGTAGAGTTCGCGCAAAACTTCTTGAGCTCTGTGAACGTTGCGGCAAATGAAAAGTTGCGCATGTTGACATGTTCATTCAATATTGCTAAAAAGGTTATAAATAATCTTGCCACATAGTCGAAATTTTGTATTAAAAAATTGGCTTCGAAATTTAATCGATTGGTTTTGAAAACGGAGGTCGTCATCTAAGCTCCATTACGACCTTTCACTAGGCATTTAATGGTACCCGGTAAGTATAAGAATACCTAAGAATTTCCGAGTTCCTCTTTGGTATAAACCTCCTCGTTACGACGTGATTATGTTGACATCCAATCCAGACATAATCACCGACGAAGAAGAAGAAGAAGACACCTTCTATGGGAATGAAGTTGTCGTCTATTCCTCAAGATCGTACTGGTAATATAGAAGTCGTTACTTACTGGCATATTCTACCATCGAAAATGAATGGAGCACTGATGACGATGAACCACTCACAACCTTTGCGTCGTCTTCTTTACGAAATGTGCCAAAAAGAAGAACTAACAATGCTGTGTTGCCAACTTGGAGAAATGAATTCTACCAATTTGCCTTTTTAACTTGATTTCCGATCAGGGTTGCCATCAAAAAACAAATTACTGCCGTGTTTTGGATATCGAATTGCCGTGTTTTGAGGCAAAATAAGAGAAATTGCCGTGTCTCATACATTTTCATAAAACATATACTTTGAAGTTTAAAGAAACAAAAATAAATAGATATCCAATACCTTTTTAGCTTTTTTATTCATTAGAACCATCATAATATAAATGTCTAATGTCACGATTTAATTCTTCTTCCTCCTCTTTCTTTAGTTGGTATTTTGAACTGTCTTTCATGTAATTTAGCATTTCTTTAGTAGGCTTAAAATCTGTGCAATTTCATTTATACTAAATGTATTGTTTGGCGAGCAATGTATTGTTTATCACTATAAACAATACATTGCTCGCCAAACAATACATTTAGTATAAAGGAAATTGCACAGATTTTAAGCCTACTAAAGAAATGCTAAATTACATGAAAGACACACACCACTGTGTGATCATTTTGTTACGAGATTTAGTTTTTATAATATTTACGCTCCTAAAAATTCTCTTGCAATTGGCATTGGCATGGGGCAGAGACAAAATATTTAGTACAAATTTGGCTAGGTTTTCACAACTGTCATTCAGCTGGGTCAATATATCAGACCAAAAAACATCGAACATTGGTTGGCCACTTGGTCCACATGAATGAATGTAATGTTTTTGAGACGTAACATACAAAATAGCGAAACTTCAATGTCAATGTCAGAATAACTTAGAATGAGGTGTTTCCAACTATAAGTTGATTTTGTACCGTAGAGATGTGTGACCATTAATCGACTACACTAACTTGAAATGTCTCTTGTCAAGTGTAGTCGATAACGCGTTCTTTACTTTGTTCGATTTTAACGTGGATTGCCCTGATTGCCGTGTTTTATGACACGGCAATGAATGTTCTGCCGTGTACCGTGTTTTTTTTGCCAAGCAGCCCCAATTGCCGTATAACACGGCAATTGCCGTAGCAATGGCATCACTGTTTCCGATTGAAAATGCTGTGTTGTCAACTTGGAGAAATGAATTCTACCATTATGCCTTTTTAAACTTGATTTCTGATCGAATATGCTGTGTTGTCAACATGGAGAAATGAATTCTACCATTATGCCTTTTTAAACTTGATTTCTGATTGAATGTTAGACCACATGTATCACAGGTATATGGCTTTTCTTTAGTGTGGATTCTTTGATGTCTTGTTAACACCGTTTGGTCACTATAGTATTTGTGACATATATCACATGCATATGGTTTTTCTCCAGTGTGAACTCGCATGTGCCTCATCAGATGTGCTGTTTGATTGAATTTCTTATCACATACATCACAGGCATATGGTTTTTCTCCAGTGTGAACCCTTATATGTACTCTCAATTGACCTTTTTGATGAAACTTTTTGTCACAAATGTTGCAGCTGTAAGGCATTTGTGTCTGTAACGCCAGTCCACGTTTGTCAATAAAAGTTTTGCTAGTAATATCACCAGAGTCAGTTGTTTTAAGCTTGGGCTGTTCAACATGAATTGTAGGCGGAAGTTCATTAATAACATAATCACTGTCAACCTCAAATTTTAAGCATTCACTTATAATATTACATCTCTCTGATGCCATGATGTTTTCTGGTTCAGTCTCCACTAAGAGTTTCGCTGTTTCCTCTTCCTCAATAGATGTCATTTCCTCTTTAACAGTTACATAAGAACTATCCGGAACAGTATCTTCGAAGGATTCTACTTTTAATTTCCCCTCCTTTACAGATATCACTTCTTGTCTAAAAGCACTGTCCTCAGTATTGCTCATAAAAAGGTATTTCATTGGGGCCAGACATAAGGGCTGTTTCATTTTTAAGTTCAGCTCACGAGTTGCCTGGAACAAACAGATTTTGAAAACTGGGTTAAAGCACTGTCCTCAGTATTGCTCATAAAAAGGTATTTCATTGGGGCCAGACATAAGGGCTGTTTCATTTTTAAGTTCAGCTCACGAGTTGCCTGGAACAAACAGATTTTGAAAACTGGGTTAATTAACTATTCATTGTAAAGTTAAACGGGCTTTCTACTTACGTTAATTATACGTCGAAAATAGATTTCCTACGTGTTTAGTTCCGCGGCAAACAATTCAAACTGTATTTTACTAATATTGTATGGTTCTACCGACATTTATCATAACAACACACATTGACTCTTAAAAATAATTATACCTGAATGCCATTATTTGATATCTGTGTCAGAATAATTTCAGCTTTCCGAGACATGTCTGCAAATTGACAGCACCTCCGCAGATGGGAGAAGCATATGTAGCATAATGTTGCAGGCCGCTGATCCGCTGTGTATAGCTGAAACAATATCTCTTATTATATTCTGAACTGTTGACTGTGATAATGATGTTTGACATTGGGAATATCTGTAGGTTTACCATGAGTTTTCACAATCGCTAGCGACTGGTTAAAAAAAAGTATGAAAACTTGTACAGTGCCTCTAGCAGATAGTTTAGTACTAAAATATGCAGTAAACTATACTACAGCTAGTGTAGTTTGGGCTTTATTTGCTTAGAATATGGACCATTTTTTTTTATATATGTCTATCTGCAATCAGCCGCATAGCTTTAATCAGATTTGATATTGCGCTTTTCGTGTTTTGAGAGTGCACATTCTCTCATGTGTCATGTCATCTCTAATTTTTTTTTTTAAACTTCTATTACTCTTCCATACTTGTTCTACCTTTTGCTGGCTTCTTACCTTAAAGATGTTCCAACTTACTCAACGAAGTGCCAGATCAACTAATGTAATGCTGGAGTACCTCAGGGTTGGGTCCTGTGTTGTACAACATATTTACTCACAACCTACCACAGGCTCCTAATGTAACTGTTGCGACCTTTGCGGATGACACAGCCTTTCTATCGTCCGACACTGATCCTGTCACAGCTAGCACACTCCTACAATCCCAACTGAACCTCACTAATGACTGGTTACTGAAATGGCGCGTCAACGCCAGTGCCCCCAAATCTCACCATATCACGTTTACCCTCAGGAAGAAGTATGCCCAACAGTCAGCCTGGGCCCGGCTCCACTGCCTCAATCCAAGTGTGTGAAGTACCTGGGATTCTACTTGGATCAATGTATGACATGGAAAGACCATTTAAAGAATAAACGTGATGAAGTTAATAACAGATTCAAAATCCTCTTGTGGTTGCTCGGAAAACAGTCAATGCTATGAAATGAAATAATTTATTTGCCTCAAGTATGGTTTTACACAGATATTTGTATGTTTATTGTTAGGTATCACACACTTGACCGAACTATCCGGCATGCAAATGTTAATGTTATGAAGTTCTAAGTCCATATTTACAAAACTAAATCTCCATATTACAAAGCTCAGTCCTAGATGTTGAGGCACATTAAGACACTGACACCTATCTTCTAGAGGTATCCCTTAGTAATACTGCATCCATGGGATAGATGCCGGCACCCCATAACAATAGTCATCACATATGACAATAAAATTATATATTATACCTATTTGAATTTGCTTATTGCCAATGTTTATGAGGAGGCTTGCTAACTGACTTAAAAAATGTAAGTCCTTTATTGGCTGTAAGTTAGTGCATAAGTTTTGAACTGTATTTAATTAAGAGCTGTGGATTTTGTTTAATAAATAAAATAAAACTTAATAGCCGGAAGCAAAGTTACATTTCAATCGTAGCATAATCATGATATGAGAGGCTTAAGGTGCAGTAGTGGACCATGCAGGCTGTTGGTCATCATCAGATTTAATCTTATAAGTTTATAGAATGTTGTGATTGCCTTTAGTTGGCATATATATAAATATATATGATCTGGATTATGGATCTATAATAATCTTATTTTAATATTGAATGTGATAAACATACACTGTGGGCGTTCCATAAATAATACCTTTGTCGATAATTTTTCAAATATCTCCTGATACCGAGTGTTCGCTATGTGGTGCATCTTGATATCTCTGGCTAGGCAGACTCTGCACAGCGCACTGTTGCTCATAATTAGTAATTCTTGCTTTAACGGAAATTTAAGTAAATGTGAATGATATGAAAGTAAATAAACATTAATATAGCTCTCAACTCAATACTGGCTAGAGCTATTTCTATGCAAATTAATTACGCTATTTCCACACAACGTGCGATTCGCAATGTACAAAAGCGTTCAGCATTTTCGACAGTCTTCGTAGCCGAAATGGTAATAATATAATAATCTAAAAAACACTGTCGTGTTAATCCGTTAAATATTTTGTATAAAAAAATAAGGTCTAACTTCTTCCTACGAGATGAGAGTGAGGACACATGATAATGTTTATCTTCGTATTTCTTGACTGTTTTTGCTAAATTGTCACCATACGATACAGGAAACCTCTTTGTATGCTTTCCAAGCGCTTGGAATAAATATGCTTACCTCATAACGAGGATTCCATAAAGCACTACTACATTCCAGTATGGAACGAACTAATTTGTCGAAAAGCCATAACTTAGTTTTGTGGGACTTAAATTCTTTTGAGTTACCTACAGATGACAAAGCCCAATAGTTTCAAACCTCTTTACTACATGTAAAATATGGGAGTCGTATTTTAATTGCGGATCCATCAAAACACCTAAGTCACGAACAGTTTCGACGTTGTTCAGCCGATAATTATTGATGTGCTTAGTCATTGTAGTGGGGTACCTATCTTATTTCTGTGAAATTGAATGTAGAAACATTTACTGACATTTTGATAACGTTGCACCAGCTATGAAGTAGTTATGTCATCATGTAGAAGAGTGATATCAGGCGTAATTCAGCCAGTTTCTGGCAAAATTTAGACCCTTTAAAGAGTGTACGCGGTCCGAAAGGATAATTTACTGATAGACGAAAATGTTGTACCTATTGAAATGTATGAAATACATTAGGCGAAACAAAATAAAACGATAACTTAAAGTTTTTATCTGAAGACTTTATTTAAGTAGGTACCTATTAAGACTTATATATTAAAAAAAATAGACATAGACATTTATTTATTCACTACAATAACACATACACAGAAAAAAAATATATGAAAATAACAAAATCATAATAGACACAGATTGAAAAAATAAAAAGAGACTTAATACTAGAAATATAAAGTGTTGTGTGCTACTGCTGCGAATTGGTTTCAACTCAGCATTATGCTTCACTATCAGGAGACGGGTCAGCGCTGGTATTCTGTTGATACCGTTAAATCGGTCACTTGACCCTAGGAGCACAAAATGTATTTTATTGTGGCGAAAACCATAGTTACACATGAAAAAATTACACAAATTAAATTATACAAATAACTTAACGAAAAAGGTACCCTATGAAGTCTCTTACATACCTACTTACATAGGAGACAATTCTAATAGCAGTCTAGCTGAATCGCACGAATGATGTTAGGCGGTAACCTTTACCCATTACAACTGCAATACCGCGGTGATCACGGTCACGAAGCACGTGACCAACGCTGCATTGCATTGCGCCCGTCACCCTGAGACAGAGCTGTAAGGTCTCATTTGCCCGTAATTTCACCGGCCCCCTTACCCTTCAAACCGGAACACAGTAATGCAGTCATTACTGCTTGGCGGCAGAAATAGGTATGGTGGTAGTACTTCCCCGGAAAAAAGCTTCACAAAATTTCTACTACTACTACTACAAGTGTACTTGCTGTCATTGTCTTTCAACCAGCTGCTTTCAGTGAAAGAAAATTGACGCCATCTTTAAGGTTCGAGAGAACAATTTTTGAAGTTTTTCCTTTTTTATAAAAACGCCTCATTAGCTAGCAGCGAAACTAAAAGATAATGGGTAATGAGAATAGACGCAAGTGAAAAAAAAATTAGATATCTTTTAACTTAATTTGTTTTTATATATCAATATATCGTATATATTATAATATATTATGGCTTTTAAGTGTGAATTATAATGTGTCTTTCTAAATTATATTTTTGCCTGTAATTTTTGTTACATATATCACATGTATATGTCCTTTTACCAGAGTGCACACTCATGTGTGTTCTTAAATAAGACTTTTGTTTAAATTTATTATCACATACATCACAGGCGTATAGCTTTTCTTCTGTGTGTATTCTCATGTGTCTTCTTAAATTTGGCTTTGTTTTGAACTTTGTACCACATATATCACAAGCATATGACATTTCTCTAGAGTGAGTGGTCATGTGTTTTGCTAAATTATCTTTTTGCCGAAATTCTTTATCGCATACATATATCACAGGCATATGGCTTTACACCACTGTGTACTCTCATGTGTGTTGTTAAATTGGATTTTTGATTAAACAGACTGGCACATACTTCACATGCATACGGCTTCTTTCCTGTGTGAACTCTCATGTGTCTTGTTAAATTTGGTTTTGTTTTGAATTCTCTACCACATATATCACAAGCATATGACATTTCTCCAGTGTGAGTGGTCATGTATTTTGCTAAATAAGTATTTTGCCGAATTTCTTTACCACATGCATCATAAGCATATGACATTTCTCCAGTGTGAGTGGTCATATGTTTCGCTAAATGAGCCTTTTGCCGAAATTATTTATCACATATATCGCAGGCAAATGGCTTTACACCAGCATGCACTCTCATGTGACTTGTTAAATTGGATTTTTGACTGAACAGATTGGCACATACCTTACAAGCATATGGCTTCTTCCCTGTGTGAACTCTCATGTGTCTAGTTAAAGTTGGTTTTGTTTTGAATTCTGTAGCACATATATCACAAGCATATGACATTTCTCCAGTGTGAATTGCCATGTGTTTTGCTAAACAATATTTTCGATGAGACACTTTCTCACCCTGGTTGGATTTTGACATTTTTCTGATGTGTGACTGCTTTATGTGTAGCGCCAGTTTATGTTTAGCACTAAATGTGCTGCCGCAGACGTCACAACAGTAAGTGGTTTCATGCTTGGGTTGCTCAAGATCAATTGCAGATGAAAGTTCACTGAAAGCATCATGGTCACTATCATCATCAGATTTCAGGTATTCACTTGATATACATTTCCCAGGTGACACAAAGATTTCTGGTTCAGTCTCTACTTGTAGTTCCTCTTTTGTCACTCCTTCTTCCTTTATAGACATTGATTCTTCTTTTATTGTTACATGAGAACTACATTGAGTATTACCACTGAAGACATATTGCATTGGAGCTACTGAAAAGGACCATTCAATTTGTAGCTTCAACTCAATGACATTCTCACGAGTTATCTGTAACAGACACGTTTAAAATAAAAAAACAATGAATATTTCGCAGTTTACACACAGATGGATATCTACACTTTACATAAAAATTATTAAGTTGGTGTATCTAAAATTACAATAAAATTTTCACTTTACACAATCTATAATTGTTGGGGTGCCAGCAGTAGATTGTTGTCTTACCCTCTCTTACCCGTGGATGCAGTAAGAAAGAATCTGTCATGGGACTCCTCCGGAAGATGGGCAGCAGCATCTTTCGGTGTATCAACATCCTGTACTACATTCGCCAACGCGCCTGCCAAGTGATCTGTACTTGGAGATCCATGAGGGAGGTCATTACTGGACGTCCTTTGGCTGGGATGATGAACAAAGAGTACAAATGGATGTGACTGGCATAGGATTGTGGTGAATGACACAAATTTAGGGTGGCCTGTACCCAGCAGTGGGTGAATGATTTATTATTTATTTATTTATTGAGAATATAACATCATTACAGGTTTTTTTATTAAGCCCTAAGGCGATGTTATATCTAGGTTAGGTTAGATGATGATATGATGATGATGATGAATGTAGATTCCTAAGCTTATTCATCATTGATTTGTACCCCTAGTAGCATCTTTTGACTTAAATTCTAACAATTTATTTTTCTGCACAACTTGTCATGCTAGCAAAGATATATTACTTATGATCATACTAGTACATCAATATAGTTTCTGAGTGTCCAACACGGGTATATTTGAAAACTTTTGTTCATCCCCACTTTTACCCCAGCATATATTGTAAAAGGCTCAACTGATTTTGAATATATTTCAGAACCACCGCTAGTAAAAATTTAAAGGCAAATAAAAAAAAACTGCATTCAAATCGGTCTACTCATTTAAGAGCTATGGTGCCATAGACAGACACAACACACACAATTATTGGTCAAACTTATAACACCCCTCTTTTTTGTCGGGAAATTAAAGGAAATAGTTAAATGAGGTATACCTCAATGCCATCATTAGACAACTGGGTCAGTATCTCTTCGGCTTTCCGAGACATGTCATAAAGTTTTTGACATCTCTGCAGTTGGGAAAAGCATAAGTAGCACATTGTCTCTGGTCGCCTGTCCACTGTGCACAGCTGAAACAAACACCAAACATACTATAATAATAATAATAATATATAATAATAAAGTACATCATGAATGGGACAATTGACAATTTGACATATGTCGGGCATGTCACCACCCTGGGTAGGCATGTACTTTCGGGCTGTTCGCATCTTGCTAACTTTTTTTTTTTTTGACTGCCATATTGGATGTGTTTTTGTCTAGTCGGCCGAAAGTAGTTTATTGCTAAATTTACTGTTTTTAGCAAAGTCTTTCACGATTTGAATTACCAATATCCTAAGTGTCGGTGTTGGGTATATGTGTGTAGTGTTTTTGCCCTTGTAAGTGTCTTGTATTGTGTGCAGCGTCCTTTGTTTACATCGGGGCTTGTTTGTTCCCGCATGGACATTGAGACGACACCGGCGGCCTTGCCGCCGGCCCCCGTCCCTCCCGATCCTGATCCCCCTGATCCTATGGTGGTTGCGGTAAGTTCTGGTTCAAAACGCAGACTTGTGGAGGAACCTTCCACTTCTCCAAAAAAAACAATATCGTCTGAGTTGGCGGCAGCGTCAATTCAGACAATATACACTCACCCCTCAATTGTCGTTGGGTCTATTCAGGCCTACACTCAAAATGACAAGGGGCCATATGTGGTCCACATTTCCAATTCTTCTGGAGACTCTACAGGGCCTCCTTTGAGATCGATTAAGTTTGGCCAGTTCTTAGCCAACAACAGATTTGAGCAAATCTGCCCAGGAGGTGTAACGCGTGTAGGACGTAATAAAATAGCTGTTGAATTCATGTCCGCACAGGCAGCCAACAAATTTATTAGCTCCCCAATTTTGGACATTTCCAAGTATCAAGCCAGCATCCCAACATATAATGTTACCCGTATGGGCCTTATTAGGCAAGTACCAACCGAACTGTCCATGGAAGAATTTGCAACGGCAGCCATCCTGCCCTCTGGTTGTGGTATCATAATCAAGGCACGTAGATTAAATAGGAAAGTTGTTGAAGACAGTAAGGTCTCCTGGGTGCCTACCCAGACTGTTGTTGTCACCTTCCAAGGCCAATCCCTCCCTGCCCGAATCTTCCTTTACTATAATTCCCTCCCTGTAGAGATATACCAGTATCCTACCATTCTATGTCACACCTGCTGCCGTTTTGGACATACAAAGAACCAGTGCCGTTCCAAACCAAGGTGCTTTAGGTGTTCCTTGGAACACTCTGGAGATAGCTGTGAGATAACAGAGCAAAACTCAACATGCCTTCATTGTAAGGGGCGACACTTTGCTACTAGCAAATGCTGCCCTGAGCATGACAGGCAAAGATCTATTAAAGCTGTAATGGCCCAAAACAGTGTCTCATATGAACAGGCAAGTGCTCAATTTCCTCGTGTTAGCCGCTCTTACACAGAGGTGGCTCAAGAACTTTTTGCCAATTCTCCTCCCTCCCAAATCTCCCAGAGACGCATCTCTACAGGTCCTCAGTCCCAATCCTCTCATACCCGTTCATATGTCAAAAATGTATATGCTTCTCCCCGCCCTAAAACTCTCTTGGGTAAGACATATGATAAGGCTGCCCATAGTGACATCACATCAACTCCTCCCTCGGCCCTACCTAATGGCTGTGCCATGGGTAACAACCAAACAGGTCTCTCTTCAATGAATGAGAGCCTCATTGACACCCTTATCTCTCTCTTAATAAATATATTAACTTCAAATCCCCAATGCCTACCGTCCAACGTTGCCCCCAAAATAACTCAATTAGTATCCCTATCTGCTCAATATGGAACCGATCATGGTGCTCCAGTGGAACACACAGAGCATCCGAGCAAAAAAACATGAACTAATCCATCTAATCAATCAATTCCGCCCATCAGTCATTGCCGTCTCGGAGACATGGTTAAGGCCTGATTCCCGCTTTAGGATTTCGGGCTTTACATGCCTTCGGGACGACAGGGCCGACGGGCATGCCGGGAGCGCCTTGTTAGTAAGGCGTTCCCTTACATTTTCGCGAATCCCCCTCCCGTCCCTTCCCCCTGGTATCAACGCTGTTGCGGTTGATATCAAGTCTTATAATATCTCCTTCTTATCTATATATATACCCCATCCTAACTCTTCTCTGATTCCTGATATTCAACTTATCTTTTCATCTATTTCTTCCCCTATGATTGTGTTGGGAGACTTTAATGGCCATAACACTGTGTGGGGTCATAGCCACTCTGACCTGTTTGGCCATTCACTTATGGAGATCTTTGATGAGTCAAACCTTTGCCTCCTCAATGATGGGTCACCCACTCGCAGACCCCTACCATCCCAAAATCCGAAAAGTGCTGTTGACCTCTCTCTATGCTCCCCTTCTCTATCCCCGGATATTTTATGGCGGGTATTACCTTCTTCCTATGGTAGTGATCATTTTCCCATAATTTTATCCCTACATATCAACTTTCAAAATTGCGTCCCACATTGCAACCCATCCCCTTCCTTAAAGTATAGAGTTTCCAGTGCTGACTGGCCATCATTTTCTTCTTCTCTGGACCAGAAACTGTATAATTTTACTATATCTCCAGTTTCCTCCCTAACATCTTACAATAACTTCATTGATAGTATGATTTCTTCTGCGGACCTTCACATTCCTCTGAAAAAACCCAGTCGAGGATTCAGGGTATCCACTCCCTGGTGGGATCCTGAATGCACGGCTGCTGTGCGGGAACGGAGGTTGGCCGAGGAGGCTTACTCTCAGTGTATGACCCCAGGTAACTTTTTGAAGTACAAGAAATCTGCAGCAAAATTTAGAAAACTCACCTCTAAAAAGAAAAAACAAAGCTGGATTAATTTCTGTGAATCCCTCTCTCCCCGAACTCCATCGTCTTTAGTTTGGAGACAGATCAGACGGTTCAGAGGTTCATCCAACTTAGATAACACTTCAGCCAATGATCCTTCATCATGGCTAGAGGCCTTTTCGGACAAATTAGCTCCCCCCTCAGTTCCATCTGTATCCTCTCTCCCTCCAGTTCCAACCTTTCTTCCCTCTTCTTGTTTGTTAGACTCCACTTTTTCCTTTAATGAACTGTCTCTAGCACTTCACAGACTGACAGACTCCGCTCCTGGCATAGACGGGATCCCATACTCTTTCCTGATCAACTCCTCAATTAAGACCAAAGAAATTTACCTTTCCCTAATTAATTCCTTTTTTGACAATGGCAACATCCCAGAACAATGGAAAACCCAGATTGTTATACCCATTCCTAAGGCGGGGAGAGATCCATCAGATCCATCCAGTTACAGACCAATAGCGTTGTCATCTGTAATGGCCAAAGTTGCAGAACAGATGACAAAACGCCGTCTTGAATGGATGTGTGAAAATGAATCGCTGCTTGCTAAAACCCAGTTTGGTTTTAGGAAGGGGTATAGCACTATGGATAGCCTTAGCCTGCTGACGACCGATATTTTCATAGCATTTAAGGAAAAAAAGTACCTTTTCGGAGTCTTCCTAGATATAACTTCCGCCTATGATAACGTCCTCCTTCCGGTTCTCAGGAGAAAACTCATTCAGCTGAGAGTCCCTGAGAAGTTGGTTCGTTTTATCTGCTGTCTTCTTATGGAGAGATCGGTCGTCATCAAGTCCTCCAGTGGCCTACTTCCTCCTAAGACAGTCTGGAGAGGTTTACCCCAGGGTTCTGTATTGAGCCCTTTATTATACAACATATATACCTATGACCTTGAACAGTCCATTAACTGCTTCTGCGATGTCTTGCAGTACGCTGATGATCTAGCCCTGTACACAATAAGCTCCTCTCCAGAGGATGCTGTGTCGCAGCTCAACTCCGCTCTACAAAACCTTGTCAACTGGCTTGATGAACATGGACTATCCTTATCAGCGTCAAAATGTTCAGTAGTAGTATTTACTAAAAAAAGAATCATCCCTACTGTTGAAATCTTCATTGAACAGGTAAAGATCCCCCAGTTGAATAATATCAAATTTTTAGGTTTAATTCTCGACACCAAAATGACTGGAATTCCTCACTTCACAACAATAGCCCAGAAATGTGAAAGAAACCTGAATACGCTGCGCTCCCTTTCTGGTGTATGGTGGGGCTCCCATTCATACTCCCAGAAACTATTATTTAACGCCGTAGTTAGGAGCCACTTCGACTATGGACAGTTCCTTCTTAATCTATGTAATAAAGCTGGTTTAGACAAAATGGACAAAATACAATCTAAATGTCTTCGCATTGTGTTGGGAGCTATGAAATCCTCGCCTATCAACGCAATGCAAGTTGAATGCGGGGATCCTCCCTTGCACCTGCGAAGACAGTATCTTTCCGATAGATTTATCTTTAAACTAATTCAAAATTCCAATCATCCCCTCCTTCCAAAACTTGATCACCTCCGTTCACTGTTTAGGTATTACAACAAAATTCCTTGCATTCTCCGTAGCTTTATAACTTTCTCCCAACTTGCTTTTCCCACTGTTAAGTTTCCTATTAATCCGCTCTATCAAATTCCATATGATGCCCTAGTTTTTCAACCAAACATTCTGTTAAATTTCGGCATAGACAAAAATTCTCCTGACGCTCGAGGAATTTTTAATGCTGAAGTTGAATTGAAGTACGGTGGATGGCGCTGCATTTTCACTGATGCCTCTAAACTATCTACGGATGGGGAGGTTGGTGCTGCTGTGTGGATGCCATTCACTAGTATAAGCCTTAGCTTTAAATGTCCCTCTTCTACGTCGGTTTTTACGGGAGAGGCTGTGGCTATACTTGAAGCCATTTCTTTTGTTAAATCACATGCCCTGAATAACTCTATAATTTTTTCAGATTCCAAAAGCTGTCTCCAGGCTATTCTCTCCAACCCCTTTAAAAATAATTCCTGTTTTCCATCTATCCTCCAAATTGAAAAGATCCTATTTGAATGCCATAATATTGGCATTAATATCATACTCGCCTGGATTCCAGGTCACTCTGGGATCCCTGGTAATGAAACTGCAGATAGCTGTGCCAAATCTGCCATTCAAATAGGATCTCTTGAACATTTTCACACATTTTCACATGATTTATGCCTTCTTCCTAACAAACTTCTTGAGAAGTCTTGGTCGGATGTTTGGAACTCTTCCAAACTGATTAAGGGTAAGCACTATGGTGATATACAACCTGAGATCCCCCCCATACCATGGTTTTTTAAATTTCGCAAGGTCAATAAACCCACCACCTCTACCGTATGTAGGCTCAGATTAGGTCATTGCTGCTCACCTGTTTTTCTGGCCAAACTTAGGATCAGGGACCACTCCATGTGTGAATGTGGTTTTGAAGAAGGAACTGTGGACCACATATTCTTTAATTGCCCAAACAATGATTACTCGTTGTATGATGTCCTGCCTCCTGATATCCCCCGTCCTACTTCTCTTAAATGTCTCTTATCACTTATCTTTTCCCCTCCCATAAATTATTTATTATGTAAATATATACATATATGTAAATAGCATAAAGTTGTAAATATTGTAATTTTATAATTTTTCTGTTTTATATATTAATTTGTGTATATACATATATTTAAATAGATAACTCTTACTAACTTGTGTTGTAACAGATAAAATTAACCCTACTAATCCATTGGTCAATTCAAAAGTTCTAATTTCTAAATTTATTCTTCATTTGTTATCTGTAACCTTTAATTCGACTTTCTAAAGATATATACTTGACACTGGCAGAATTGTGTAAAACCAAACACAAAAGCCACAAAAAAAGAAGAAGAAGAAGAAGCATCTTGCATAGACATAATCACTTGATTATGTCTATCACAGAACACTATTATCCTACGGAAAGAAGTAAGACTCCATACAACAAAAATGCCAACAGTAGAGCACACTAGCGCGCCAATGTATGACTAAGGCAACTTTCATTCAAGATGGCGGCGTATGGCGGGTGTTTCAAATGAGTAAAATTAAATTGAGCGCTCAATTTTAAATTGTGCATCCAAATAAAAATATCACTCATTAAGTGCAATAACGACGAATTTACACTTTTTGGCAAAATTGCGTTAAGTGTGTCAAAAAGTCGTATTTTCAACACACTTTTAACTCAATTTTGACACAAAGTGTAAATTCGTCAATATTGCACAAAATGAGCGATGTTAATTGGATACACAATATAATTCAACATAGGAAAAGATTGTAGTAAGGCACCTAATTCGGTATCTACGAAGTGAAAATCCAAAGTTTTTAGGTTTAAGAAATTTATTCTGAAATTCAGACAAACATAACACTTACATGAGAACAATAATATCTGATAAAAGTATACGTTCAAGGTAAGAAACAAACCTCTTTTATAAGTGCGGATATTAGCAGTAACACAATCACCGGAAAAGTAAAAAGCAAGCCAGCCAGCTTTCTCTTAGTATTTTTAACTGACTTTGTAGCAGCAAGGCAAATGATCCCGATATGTTTTGGTCAACAGTTCTTTCACATTTTCATTTGAAGATAGTTTTGTAATATATTACTTTATTTCTGGTGGACGAGACGAGTGAATACATACGAGTCTTAAGGTACTATTAATTATTCTATGGATAAGGAATGTGCTTACACTACATCTATATTTTTGGGGACAAATAATTTGAATATGACAATGTTCAAATTATTTGCTTACAATACGGAATACCTAAATAGGTTCTTACACTACATCTATATTGTTTATACGTTACAATTTATAGTCATGTCATAAATTCAAATTTAATCTTTAATAAAACAATTCAAAATAAAAAATGTCACCAATATCGATCAATAAATAAATTTTAGGTTTTTTTTAAATCATAGGTACAATTTTACATTTACTTAAATCAAATAATTATCAATACAAGACTTTAGGTATTTACCTAAAAAAATATCCCTGTTGCATAATCTTATAAAAAAATTGATTAAGTTATTTGACATACAATATTATAAAAAGAAACACTCGTCACAAAATAAACATTCTTTCAATTACTGTTAGGTACCTATCAATTACAATTCTTTAAATGTACAGTTGGCTACAGAAGTGTCAAAACAAATATTTGATTAAAATTATTATCTTTACATATTTATTTCAATACTAAATTTCCGTTTATTATAAAAATATTCATGAGGGTTCCGTATTAAAAATTATAATACTACTTTCTTAAGCTTTCTTAAACATAAAAAAATATCGTTTAAATCTTTTAAAATTAGAGTTGTTCTATGTTTCCTATAAACTTAACTTATTTACCTATTTATTACCTCTTCATTCAAAATAACCTGTCATAAATTGATAAAAATCGTTCAAATCAACTATCCTTTCTCACGAAATTTATTTCTATACTTCCACCTCATAATACTCTTGTCTTCCACATTTGTCATACATATATTCCAATCCATTTTCTCGCTCAAGACATAGAAAGGTGGAGGGAAGGAAGGGAGGCCTTTGCCCTGCAGTGGGACAGTACAGGCTCTTAATATTAATAATAATATAATATATATAATATTTTCTCGTTCTCTTTTATATACTTTTCATCTACACTGTCAATTTTTAAATGATCGTTCCTTAATTTGCATAAACTCTCATTACTCTTCTCTTTCTCTTCCTTACACTTTTCTTGTACACAGTCCGTATTATAATTTTTTCTTCCAACAATTCTGTTAGATCGCATTTATCATGTTTAACAGTAACATTTTCATTTATTTTTATATTTATCTCATCTTTTTCATCCATATTCGTCGAGTTAGTTTCATTCTCACTAAATAAGTTTTCTAAATTCCATTCATTATTCTCATGCTCATCATCATATTTGCTTCCATTTTCTCTCTTATCAAAAACACTTGTCGACTCGTCTTTCATTCCATCAACTAATTGGTTCCCATTACATATGCTCGTCTCAAAATTCATACCTATGTTTGTTCGATTACCATTCCTGTAAATAGGCACTAAAGAACGTGTGACACAATTCTTTCTCGTTATCTCAGGCGTCTGATTTCGCTGAGCCTGCTGAATTTGCAACGTCGTCGCTATGTTATTATTACACACGCGTTGCTTCTTTAACTCGTTATTATTTTTATGATTAGTTAGTTTCCTGGATAATGAAACTTTTTATACCGTATTTCTTTTCAATACGGTAATTACTTTTCATATTAAAACTTTTATTCCTAGCACAGTAACCATTCATTCGTTCATTATAAATATAAAAATTCATATTTTTGTTAAAATTACGTCTGTCATGCTGTATCCTTTCATTTTCTATCAAGCTTTCTTCCTCAATCGCAACTTGGATGGCTTGGTTAAGTGAATTTAACTGCCTACATGCCATAATTAGCCTTAAACGATAGGCTTAAATTCCGTCACAAAAACTTTTAATTGCTGTTTTCTCGTTTACATTTAATAATATTTTTTGATTATTTCCTTATGAATCACCCAAAAACTCTAGCTGTGCATAAGTCAATTCTACCAATAACTGATCAATTTCCTCTCCAAATTCTTTAACACTTTTATATCCCTGTTTACAATTTAATAATTTAGTTTGCAAATAAGTTAATGATTTTCTTGGCAATAAGTATTTTTAATCTAATCAATTTTGTTTTGAAAACCAGGCTTAGTAAAAATTGTAAATTTTATTTAAAATTGGAATATAAGGATGTACATGAAATGATGAATGATATTATGATCATTCATCATTTCATGTACATCCTTATATTCCAATTTTAAATAAAATTTACAATTTTTACTAAGCCTGGTTTTCAAAACAAAATTGATTAGCATTTTCTTCCCACTTTCACATAGCATATCACTGTAAAAATCTATTCCATTCATTAAAGTTCTGGTCACGCTTTCTTCTCCGTTCATAACTGGTAATAACTCTAGTGCCGTAATAAAATCAAAATTTTCCGATCCCATTTTAAATTAATACAAATCTCACAAAATACTCATAAAAATTACCGATACTGGTCAATTTACTGTTTTCTATGTTATTTAATAATATTCTTTCAATTACTATTTTATTATTATTTATTAGTTTAATATGTAAAATATTCTCAAACTTCTAAATTACCGTAAATTATATCAATTTATATTTCTTACATATATATTTTTTTACTGACCTTATCGCAAATTATATAAAAACCTCATAAGTACTTTTCTTCTCTTCATTCGACGTCACGTTCAGTGCTAGATGCGAAGACTGGTGCTCGTCCTAGTCCTGCTCCTCTGGAAAGGCTGCTTGGCACTTCCCTCGTCTGGACGGCTGCTTGGGCCAGGCTATACCCTGGACACCACTGCTAACTGAGCCGGGAATAACCCTGGACTCCTCCAACAATACAAAAACTCTTCTTTCTTCTTAATCTTCTCACAATAGAATATCTTCGTTAAATTATTAATTCTTCATATTTTTCTGTCTTCATAAAATATTATTAATTTTCTTCTTTCTTCATAAACTTCATTATTTTCATTAAAATATTTCTTCATTTTTCATTATAAAATATTTTCTTACTTCATTTTTGTGTTTTATTCTTCTCTTCTTACATCGTTTTCATGATTATTTCTTCTTTCTTCTTTATTTAAATTCATCTTACTTCATAATAAGATTTCTTTCTTCAGTCATTTTTCTTGCTTCAAAAAAATATATTTTTCTTTCTTCACTTTTCTTCTACATCCCATGTATATTTTTGGGGAAAATGTTTAATGCGCACTATTTTTCTTTTCTTAGTTTTCGGCAAGGTCGCCATGTAATATATTAATTTATTTCCTTTCGGTCGGACGTGGTGATTGATAGTACTTCATATTAGTATAGGTGTTTATTGTAAGAAGGTCCGATCGGTTCTGTCCGAATACATACGAGTCTTAAGGTACTATTAATTATTCTATGGATAAGGAATGCGCTTACACTACAGTTGTTTTAAGACTGAAAGATGATTATTCTTGTTCTTTTGTCGCAGTCT